>OY728119.1:1132318717-1134818717 GCA_963277665.1 Viscum album
ACTATGTGAATATGTAATGAAGGCTCTTTGTGGTCATTTTAGAAAGAAAACCTCTCACCAAAGAGATAATTTTTCCAAAACTTATGGTACTTACACTCACGGTGTCACAAATTATGTGACCCATAATCAACTACATACTATATATTTTTAGTACTACACCGAAATCAATGCCTGATGCATCACAATATACAATATAACTGATCCCTAGCTCTGGTTTTATTATAACTAGATCTATATTCAACCTCATCCTCATATCAATAAAGATATCTTCTCACTAGTTTGACAACTAAAAATTTACACCCTACTTCATAAGAATAGTCATAGGTGTTGATAGAAAATATTAGTCCTGTATAAAACATTAGTAGCATCCAGATAAACCCAAGAAGCTCCTCACTCGAACATGTTTTGAGGATGTATCCAAGACACCATTTCCTCCACTTTCGCTGGTTATATGGATATACTTTCCTTAGACACCACATTCCCCAAGACTTACACTGCATTAATTCAAAATCTATATTTCAATGTTTTTATTTAAATTCTATGTTCTCAAAGTGTACCCAGTACAATATCAAGATGTATGGAGTGTTAATCTATGTTTACTGAGTAGATGATGATGTATTCAATGGACACCATGAAGTAGAAGTATAGGTATGGGTGGAATATCTTGTTCATGAGATCCATGAACACTACTAGAACATTTATAAATCCAAATAGAATAAAAAAGCACTCAAATAAATTATACATACCTCAAAACACTATCTTTGAAATTTGTCCCTCTCTAACCTGCAATAGGAGATAGCCCGATCAAAGATCAATCTTATAGAACCACCAGGATCTCTATAAATGAACGGAAAGATCATCGATCCTAGGAAAAGAATATATATTCATCAATTTTACCTGGTTTAGCTTCTGGTAATCAACTCAATGTTTAATACTACCCTCTACCTTTTTAAAAAATAATACAGGTTTACGCCAGAATAAAGTACTTGGCCTGATAAATCCCTTCTACTCTATGTCCTTGTGTTTCACATTGATCTCCTTCAGCTTGGTTAGCACTATATAATAAGGATGTGTCTAAATTGGATGTTTACCCAACAGAAGATCTATCTCAAATCCAACTCTTATATTATATGGAAGTTATGTGAATTCATCTAAAGAGATTCCCTTAAAGATACCAAAGACTTGAGGAAAAGATGATGGGGTTTCCACTAATCCTCTCGAAATATCCAATCCCACAATATATACCATGATCATTCATATTTGACTCATGCATGGGCCAACTAAACCTACTCAAATTTCCCACTCTCTGATCATCATAAAATTCTATCTATTTTTAAAATTAAATAACACCCATATCTGATAGAAATTAACATGAGATCAAAAACTAATCATCCAATACATATTGAGAATCACATAAAATATTTTTCATCTCCAGTATCATAGAGTCCCCAATATGTCAATAACAAAAAAATTACTATAGGAAACTATAAAAATCACTAAATATGGTCAACTTTCATTCACAATAGTGTATCAAGGTGAAGTAACTCAGAGGAAAACTTTACTGGTAAGTAATTATAAATAAAAGTTATGTGGATATGAAAAATTACATTCAATGATATCAATCAAAGAATTAAATAAATTAGACATGATCAAAATCATACTCAGTACACTATATGGTCCCTCTCCACCATCTACTTATGTCTGATATATCACATAAACCTGGCATGTCTTGGCTCTATGACCTTATCCCTAATATGTATGACTAGTTTGAGTTGACGTTTGGGTCACATACTGGGGACCCCATCCAGATCCCTTATTTACGGATCACATCTATCCTCTATACTTAAGAAACGTCAACCTCAAATATTGGGAGAAAAAATAAAATAGATTCCTTATATTTCATCACTATTGATAGGTGGTATGAGGTGATATACAACACTTATGATAATGACCAACCTTTCATCATTTTAAGCACTATGGAACTCCACCTAAGGGGGATGATAAAGTCCTACTCATCTCGAACTACGTTCCACTAACCTACTATATGAACCTAGACTCACTCTTCCAGCTACTAAATGTTTCACTCTTAATAGAGATAAGAGGTCTACCTACTTGAGTAATGAAGGATGAAAGAATACCAATTTCTTAATCCAGAACCTTCTCTACCATCTGGGTCATATGAAGAACCTGAGTATAAGCTATCAGATCAATGATTCTAGCCTATAATCTCAACATCAATTGAAGTATGATATCAAAATTCATGGATTTATAAACTTCATAACTAGATAAGAGAGGATTAAATTGAATAAGTTCTATGAAGTATGATGAGTGATAAAATACGTTCATCATTTCTTGAAAAAGCTCTATAAACTCCCATGCTCAGTCTAGATTCACTATACCTAGAAATAACTCCTTAAAGAAGAGATCATTGAATGTCTTCCACATGAGACCCTCGCATATTCCATCTTGGATCATAACATACCATCATTTCCCAACATCACCCTAAAGAAAAAAGGTTTTAATATTCACCATTTGATCCTCTAGTGTCTCTACCAAGTCATAGATCCTCTTAAAAATATGAATCCTAACCTTAGAATCCCATGGGCCTCTAGTAATTTGAAAAAATGGATAATATTGGAGTTAAATGTATCAAGCATAGTAGACCATATTTCTGGTGACTCCCCTACCTTAAAACGTCAGTGGGTAAAATACTCCTTTCTAATGTAGTCCTTCCACCTGAACTAATGGATTGTGTATGGAAGTGTGCTTTGCAATAGCCTCATGTATAGAAGGTATTCCCAATAATCATATCAAACCTGATGGAAATGTTTAAGGATATAATAGTTGTAAGTATTAACCATAATCACTCTATGTGATCACATAATGGTTTCCCTAGGAGTATACCCTTAACTTAAGTTATAACCCTCCTAGAACTAACCAAGGTTATCCATCCCTGTATATTATTTGAAGTCATATATATAAAAATAAAACATAAAAATATGCTCAGTTCAACTATATAATTCCAAAAATGATATATCACACAATAGAGAATCTATCCCAAACAAATAAAATAATTAAAATCATTAAAATAAAGAACTACTATACTACATAATAATAGGTATATATATGGTATGTGATCTTATCTGCATAGTCAGGATGCATGAATGCACCCAAAATCTCATAAAATTATAATAGAAATCCCATCAATGGTAAATTGGAGGTCCATTACACATGAGCTGGCCAGACACATGGTGACTACCCTACATGAGACCTATAAAACTATCTCCTTATAACATGTCCTAGGTTAGACCAAAATAAAAGAAGAAACTACCCTCTGATAACATTTTGTAATTCCCTGACCTAAACCATTAGGTCCAAACTAGAGTATCACATGACCTAATGCATTACACCCTATACACAAGAGGCTACCAACTAGAAATAAGGGTTTAAGTCCATCAGTGAAGAGGTTTTACCCTCAATATCATGTCTTGAGACAAATAATAATATAATGATATACAATAACCAGAGTATAAAAGTATAAAATAAGTATATGGAATACCAGTTGTACAATTAATATAAGGGCTACAAAATTGTCAATACAAACCACAGTAAAGTGAAATAAGTAATAAATAAATAAAATAGAAGTAATCCTATAGAGTCCATATTAGTACTTCTCCAAGATCCACACTTCTTGGTTCAACCATCTTCCAAAAGACCCTTTCCCTTTCTTGTATCCTCATACATGAAGTATTCACATGCACTGAAATTCACGGACATGGTGTGAGTAATAAAAGCATAGAGGACACCACCAATGTGTCCTTAAAAAATTTTCACAAGTATAACATTTATATTCCAGGATAATAATAACTATGTAAAAAATCATAAAAATATACAATCACGTACCAAGAAGTTATGTGCTAACCAAGCCACCAAAATCCACTAACTATACCTACTTGAACTCTATACTGGATTAATTATAGACATGTTGGTAAAATTAATACTTTCCATAAGGTTTTTGACATGTCACTCAGTATTTTTAAGGTATTTAGTGTATATTCCTCTCAGTATCTATAAGGTGTTGAGTTGAAACGCTACTCCATATCTACAAGGCAGCAAATGTGAGCACATTCCTTGGAATCCTCATGGAATCAAGTTTCTTCCAGGACACAAGACTATCATAATCCATCGTCTTTGTTTCCACATGTCATGCACACTCCCCCTCTAAGGGGAAACCATACCATGATGGTCACCTATCACATATACCAAGAACCAAACCACTAAATAAAATTTAACACACAATAAGGTAAATCATGATAAAAACATTACACTACATTATGAGAAATATAGTAGAATCATATAACAACATGTTAATTAATTTAAAACATGGTAAAATCTACACCATAAATTCTCATGTAAAAAAGGATCACATATGGTTATCACTTCAATGCCCACACCCAAAAGAAGTTTCCATAAATCAAGAGAACAACCAGGAAAACACATGAATTAAACTATGAAAAAATGTGTATATGATATCCTGAAATGGAAATTAACTTCCAACCTTAAGTTTTTAAATATGAAAATCAATATTTTCTAAGGGTGTTGTCTCCCAGAACACATTTATATGGTAATGAAACAGTATCAAATGCCATGAACTCCTAATGATGACTAATGTCAATGAAATTCCACAAGTCCAGTTGGAAGAAAAAAAGAATGTCGCTTTCAAAATAGGGATGAAGGAACAAGGATCCCAATAAGGTAATTTAGGTAATAATGGTATAAGTAGTGATATTTAGCATGTATGTGTACTATAAATAACCACCATAGTGCAGAGTGAGCTACTACGACATAGAGGTGCATTGAAAGAGACAAACATAAAACATGATGAATAACTAGGCATGGAGATTACTGTAAGACAACCCCTCCAACAAAGAAATAAAAATGTGGTGTATAACCACATAGAATCTCTAACCACTATGGTGTAATGTGAGAACTGCGGTGTGCTGTCATCTTTGTAGCCCTTCAGAACTCTAGAACAATGCCAAAATGGGGATAATAAATTAGTATTTTCAAGTGCCTAACCTCATGGAAACCCTTTTTAAGGCCTATTTAATTACAAAATGACTACCCCTTGTTAAGAAAAATAATAATAATTTAGACCCATTACTTTCAACGGTAAAATGACTAGACCTACAATCTATAATTGATGCAGAGAAGGCTGTGGGAGTGGTTTAAATCACTATGGTTCAACCTCATCAAATAGAAATATATGAAAAAGGATATGGTATAACATCTATTTATCATTTCACTGAAAAATATCCCTTTAATCAATGGTTTTATTGAATTATACATCACCACTATGATGCAACCACCTACACCATAGTGTAGTGAAGCCTTTTTTGGTTAGAAAAGTCAACAAACACACTTTTAATATTCTATTACCGATGATACTTTACACAAAATGGATGAAATAAAAAAATAAAAGGAGAATAAGGAAAAATACTTTCTATATTTGAACAAAATAATCATGAGTTTAGAAGATACATTAATATGAATCTTTAATATCCTTAAAAAATCTACTTTGATCTAGATGAGTATAAAATTGTCTTTACTTATTTATAGAGAAAATTATCTATTATAATAATAAAATAAGTCTATATATGAAAACTAAATATATTTATTACTTATTAATTCATCTATCTAAATAAATTAAACAACTATTGAACTTTAATCAATAAAATTAATACTAAAATGTCACCGTAAACACTAATGGTCTTTAATTTCTTAAATGTGACTTCAATATTCAATTCAATGTGTTTCAACTTTAAAAAACGAATTAGTGATGATACTTTAAAATAATCCAATATCTTGAGTGTATTCAACATTATTTTTATCTATCAAACTTTTATTACTCATAAAACTTACTCATACTACACTTTTTTATCTTATACTTTCGAATTTTGAATATTCAAATTCAAAAAGTAATATCCATCATAACAATTTATCAACAATTTCATTAAATTTCAATAATTGGATAAATATTGAATTCAATATCAACATAAATACAACATAGGTACATTTAAGATCAAGAATGAAATAATACAAGTGTCACACACCAAGACAAAACACAAAAAATAGATGTTTACATAAATCATGACATAATCATATGTATTATGGTGTAATAAATATAGTTACCAACAAGTTTCTTTCAAAACCTCCATAAAATAATGTATACATAAAACAAATTATATATATCATCCTATATTATGGTGTGATATTTTTTTATGGTGTAACCAATATAATATAATATCCAAATGATCATTGGGTTTTTATTCCCTTCAATTAGGGAATGATATTAAGCTTTACACTGTGATCACTTACTTTAAAATGAAATTTATTTTCCATATAAAAAAGTTTGAAAATATTTAGTCATTTCATTTTCATTACTATATGAAACATATTTCATGAAAACCAAAACAAGTATCATCACATCTTGGATTTAAATCACAGTGTAATATTATACAATTGTGATATGATTTTATCTACTTTGCCAAAATATTTTCCAAAATGTTATTAACTCTTTAAAAAAACCCCTAAAACTACTTAGGAAAATATTCAATATATACTTAAATAAATCCAAACAATTTAATATATTTTAATCACATGATTTATAGTTTTATAGATTAATAAAAAAATTCAACATGGATATTCTATAAACTTGTTAACTTAAAACTCATTTATCCAACAATATCCCCCTTTATATTAAACATCTTGTTTGGTAAAAAACTCTTCTTTAAAAACTTATTATTCTCAAAAAATATAATCCTTTGGATTTATTTTCAAACAAAAAAATTTAAATCAAATTCAAACTCAACAATAAATAATCATTTAGTCATTATAAACCTACATGAGTGAACAGGGTGTGAGAAAAAAGAATAATGTTTAATCATTTCAATGATATCCCTAAGAATAATTTATATCCACTTAAAGAATAATCTCATATTATTAAAACTATTCCTATGCATATTCCAAAAAATTCCACTATAAATACTAAAAAAACAATTATAGTAGTTCATAAACAACCACACACACACTGACATAATTAACAATATTCCCCTCTTTAAAAAAACTCCTAAATGAATTCACCCAATAAATAAGGAATAAATTTCACTTAATAGAAAAAATACACTAATTGAATTTATATTTTCATATCCATATTTCATGATAAAAATCCAATAAAAAATAGATGGGAAATGACAGAACACCTTATCCTTGAGAAACATGTGTTCAAATACCCATAATCATCCTAAATTTTTAAGTGCATCCTTTAGATTTGATGTGGTAAATATATCTACCAATTTCGCATTGGTTAAAACAAAATATAACTTTATCAAATCATACTAAACTATTTCCTTTACAAATTAATAATTTATATCTATTTTTTCAATAGATAATGATAATACAAATTTTTGGAATGGTTGATAACACAGTTATTATTGCATCCCAAAGTAATTCTATATTCACCTCTAAGAAAATATATTTTAATTGAATATTAATTTATAATAATTATGTTATTTCTTGAGTTAAAATAACATATTTTTCTTCCATTGAATATAAAGTATCAAATATGTGCTTCTTTATGTGCCAACCCACACATATTTCTTCCATGAAAAGTACCTCATAAGAGGTAGAATTCATATCATCAACACTTATAGACCAATTCTCTTGAGAAAATATTTAGAGGTATAACTTTACTTTTATAAATTATGTTATAAATAAAATTATAATGACATTTGATATAATTAGAATATACTTCACTATAATAGAGTGAGTCTCTATTGGTGAACTTTGATAATAAGTATATAATGTGACAACATAAATGATGTCTGGTACTGAATTACTCAAATTGATTAAACTCTCAATGTGTTTTCTAAAACCTATTTCATCCTACTATTTACCTTCATCATCTTTTTTTAATTTTATTTCTGCTATACTTGGGTGTAAACTTCCTTTAAATCATTCATACCAATATTCTTATAAAATTTCAAGTCATACATCTCCTGATAAATAAAATTATGATCCTTCTCTCAATAAATTTTGAGATCCAAGATATACATCATGTCCCAAAAAATTTAAATTTAAAAAATTACTTCAATTGAATGAGAAACTACTTGAAAACACTTCCTTAATATTTAGTGAATAATTTTTCATCAAAATAGATGATAACAATAGAAAATACCTCTTTTTTCTTTTATATAGAGCTTATAATTCACTATTCCTTTTTATAAATTCCTCACATTAAAACCTAATTAAAGATTTTATACCATACCCTAGAACCTATATTAATCCATATAAATCCATACTGAACACAAAATCACATTAATTATAAAATCTATGAAATAAAATATTGGGTCTCTCTATATATAACTCCTCTTAACTTCTTCAAATTAGAAAGGCTAAATTAACATATATATTGAAAATTTTATTTCATACTTATGAAGGGATAATAAAATATATCCTGATCATATTAATAATTAAAATCAGAAAATATTAATTAGTCTCTCCAATCTATAAATAACCATTATCAAGAAGGATTCTTTATTCCTTATAACTTTACTATTTTTAATTATTTACCCATATTACTTTATTCAATTTGAGAAATTAATTAGTTCTGTGATGTTTTCCTAAATTTTATCTTTTATTGAATAACATTTTCATGATCAATAATGGTATTATTAACCTCTAATTGATTTATAATCCTGGATAAATTAAATTTTTTATTCATTACTTAATATGATTGAATCATTATATTTCTTATCTACATCACCTGAATCATTGACATATTCATAATTTAAAACATTATTCAAATAAATTATGAATAATTTCCATCACTTATAGAAAATGTTCATTACATTAAAAACTTGTTAAAGGATTTTTATTATAATTTTACATCAAAAAAATACAATTTATTCCCGAATTACTTATTGCAGTACTGATATCCTCTTCTATTTAGAGGATAACCAGGAATAATTGCATCAAATCATTTTCATCTCAAATCATCATCATGAATTTCTTCAATACAAGTTTCTCAGTACAACAAGAGACTACTTAGGGTGGCCTAAAATAGTGAAGCCCAAGGGAATCCCGCCTAATAATGATTGGCCCCTCCGGAGGAAGGGAGTTTAAATGCATAAAAGGTGATATCAGTACCGAGAGAAGGCGTGAAAGCCAAACACCCCACAACTTTGTTCACCTCCCTCTAAATTTCATCAAATACTTTTAACTCAAACATCCCCCTATTTAAATTTTTCACTTTTATGAAATAAGGGAAGAAAAATACATTATGTAAATAAAATTAAGTGTTTTATTGCAATATATTTAATAAGGATACATGTGTAAATTTTGATGGTATAGGTATAAATTTTGAATATGCACCACTGTCCTAACACCTTCTCTCTAAAGTAAACATGATGTATCATGCTATAATAATATCATTCATTCCATATTAAAAAAAATTTATAGTCTTCCTTTCTATGAATCGATTTTTTCTATGGTGTATGGTGTATTATTTTCATGTCTTATTTCATAATTTTTTCTATAAGAATTAAAATGTATACTTATGTATCCATCTATGTTCTTTATTCTTATTCTTTGTAAATAATAACCACATTATTTACCAAAACCCCTCTAAAAACTATTAAAAATTATCATTTACTCCTATTTATGGTTTATGGTTCATGAAAATAATAAATTCAGGCTAAGTAATATATTTTATAAATGAGATAAATTAATTATCTGCACTATTCAACTTATTTATTATAGAATTACAAATATTAAAAGGAATAATCTATAAAAAATAAGAAATTTGAATATCCTCCTTCTTGTGTGGAAAACTAACAACTTCTCATATTGGATTATATATGAAATGAAAGTATTATCTTTATTTAGAATATAAATATCATGAACATTTTACCATTGAGTGACATTGTTAATATTCTTTTGGTCCATTTACCAATGTCCCATAACATAGTGGAATTAGGCTAGCCACCTGTGTCCCATTGTAATATCCTGAGTTATAAATATTTACCTAATGAATTGGAGGGATATATAATTTTGGGACTACCAAAAACTTAATGATAAACCATATATTGATGTTTAATATTATTTCAACTGGAAAATAAATATTGATTAAGTCTTGGAAAAAAATGGGTTCATAACATTTATTTGAGGTCTCACGTGAGAAGCAATTAAGAATTTGATTATATTACACCCAAATTATAATTTTGAAAATAAAAATTGTATAATAGAACTTGGAGGGTGATACATGAATCATAATTCTATATACTAATAATTATTTAGATAAAAATAAGATAATATAAGAGAAATAATAATAATAGTTTTCCTAATGTTTTGGTAATGTTATCTGAAAAAACATTTTGCATACCACTATCAAAATTATTTTCAAAAGGTAAAGAAAAAAATTAAATCATTATTTTAAAATTAAATGTCCCCATAATCGAATCCTAAAAAATCAATAAAGGTTAAAGTAAAATAAATATATAGTGGAAGATAAAAAATGATTGAAAGTTGAAATAAATACCTTTTTAAGAATTTTTAATAGTTTTAAATAAACACACATCAATAAATATAATTCTAAAATTTAATTTTGAAAAAAGATAAAAATAAATATAAAATATAGAAAATGGAATAAATATACAAATTTTAAAAAAATAAAATAATATTTTTTTGTATGAAATAATGCAGTCATGGATAAAAATTAGAAAATATAGCATGTGTATATTTCCCTTTACGAAAACATGTTTTATGAAAAATTAATTATATAAGAATAATATTTTGAAAGGAAATGTAATACCTAAAAAAAATAAAGAAACAATAAAATAGTAGATTATAAATGGGAACGATATATCACACATAAAAAGGCATATTTATAAAAGAAATATTATGACTCAACAAAAATAATATTGAGTTAAGAAAACCCAAACTTTTTAAATTCATGAATCAAAAGACAATAAAAGATATATTATCACAAAATAGACCAGGTCATCCTTGAATTGGACACCCAAGCTGGGCATGGAAAGGCTTGAATTGTAGTCCTTATCCTCATAGGTCGACGAAATGTAGCTAAGAATCAATAAAAATGAATTATAATTATTTCACCCAAAAAGAATAATAAATAAGAAGTTTAAGAGTAAAATGATGAGGTAAGAACCATCAAATAAAATATAACAAAGAAAATGAAATAGATACAAGATACTAGAATACCCGGTCTATGGCAGAAATAATAGAAAATAGGGTGAAACAAACATAAAAAGACCACTACCCAACCTTCATAAAAAAATTAATAATTCCACTTACACATCTATCAACCAAAACCAAGAGGTACATGAACATACACTACTTTCATATAGATAGATAACTTGTAATATATAGGTATGTTCTAAAATTATTGATAGGTTTCGACCATCTAACCCATAACATAACACTTTTACGAAAATCCATTTCATGAATGTTTGAAAATAATGATATAAGAGTAGGTTTTCTTGATTTAATTTCTTAATGAATGAATGAATTAATTTTCCTTAAAAACAACCCATTTTCAAAAATTCAGTTTTCTTTTACAATAAAACCACAATTTATATTCTTTTAAAAGAATCAATAATAAATTTTAGTTTAAATATTTTTAAGGAAAACTTTGAAGGAAAGAAGAATATCATTTCAAAAATTTTAATATAATCACACTTTGGACACTATTTATGTATCATCATCATTTAATTAAAGGTATTAAAGATAAAAAACATATAATAGAGATAACATGGTCATCAATGAATCAATGTACACACACAAAAACAACTACACATTTTCCTATACTCAGACATCTGGTGTAACCCTTCTTAGTCTAACTGAAGGTAACAACCCATATATTGACCCATGTCCCACCTAAGGCCACCAGATATGTCATAATTGTAAACTAGTGCACATGTGTACCTAGACTTCCCACCTAGCCAACCAGGACTCCCAATGAAATATAAATTGAGGTTATTATTTTAATGAAATCATCACACTATATCATCATGTCAGAAAACAAACATTTATCTCACCCACACTTTCATACAACCACATAGAAACATACCCTTCGTCAAGAATAACAATACAAATCAACTCCCCTTTGGAGGGACAATTAATTTCAAGTATTCCAACATCTATACTTTTACCAACATATGAAGGGTAATGTTATATGGGTTTTCATTTCCCAAAAACCATTAAAAGTTCCATCAGGGCCTTAAAATGTTTCTTTGAAAATGAATGCAGTGAAAATATCTTTGGTATAAAAACCAAATATTCTTCATTTGACAAAATAAATAAATAAAAACTTTCAAATCATTTAAAAAGTGGGATAAACACACTTTATCTTTAAAAAACACATTTCCATTATTTTGGAAATAAACATAATAAAAAATTTCAAGAACAATTATCGAGATCAAACTAAGAATTAATTTTTTTGAAATGAAGTATTACTCCCTTAAAACATATTTTATATAAAATCATAATAGAATCCCATTTACCACTTTTATCAAAAGAAAATGAAAAAATTATTCTGTGATATTACTACTAGATATAAGTTGAAAATATTAAAATACATTTAAATACCATGATTAAATCATAAGAATTCATAGATTAAATTTTAGAGAGAGATTAATGAGAAAAATACCTCAAACACTTTGAAATTCCACTAAACAAATGGAATACACAAGGAAAATATGAATATGTCTATATAGTAGTGAGACTAGAACATAAAAAAAGGAATCCACATCACTAATTCAAAATTCAACCATCCCTTAAATCAAAAAGTACCAGAGGAAACAATTACCAAAATGATTCTTGATGGAATACACAATGATCAAAGAAGAACCGGCCTCTATATCCCTATGACTGATCTTCCATAAATGTAGAATAAATATAAGTCTTAGAATAATGAGTTTAACCAAGGATCCAACATTAATGGAAGAAGTTTTGAAAAAAATATCACAATAGAATTGGTCAGAATGATATCCATATAAAGTGAATGAATAAGATAGGTTTTATAAAGGTTAATATGAGTTATGAATTCCCTAAAAAACATTTCATAAAGATATAACTCACATTATTCAATAGGAATAACTCCACATTTAAGATCAAATGTTCGATTAATCATTTCAAAATTTGCAATCCACTAACACCATGACATGGTTTTGTGTTCACCACAACCACAGTGGTCTAAATCTCACCACACCCAGGACCTTGAAATTTCAATTGAAAACATAGTAGTGAAAAAGTTCTATACATTTTGGGATCACCACAACTTTCACCCTAGCATTGTGGATGCTAAAATGGAAATAGTTCACTTGGGAACTCCCTATTCCCCATTCCTGAGATCATTCCCAACACTAGGAGTGTTGGTCCTACCCATGGTAGATAGGTGATCCCTAGGATCCAAAAATACTAGAACACAATGTGGTTCAACCCTTGTGACACCTATAAATTCCAAAACCTCATATAAGCCTCTAGTAACCAAAAAAAAAAATCTCGAACCCAAAATAAAATTAATTAAAAAGAAAATTCAAGGCTGGGTAGTTATAGTGATCATGTAATTGTGTTATACATCCCATGAATAAAAATTGGATTATGAAAAAAATAATATTGAAAAAGTATATACAATATATAAATTAAAATATTTGTATTATTTAACACCTTGATATTTTAATATATGAATTACTTTAAATAAGGAAAATGTATTTGATAACACTCTCTACATTCAACACCAATCTAAAGTGAAACCATGATATATTTTAATAAAAATATAAATATTATATTTGACCAATAGAAACTAGTTGTTGAATTATAATAAATGAATAATCAATTTATGAAATATTTATAGAAATAAAATGATATATACTTTAAATAAGAATGAAATTCAATTAGTATAGAAAAAAAAACTAAGAAAATCATTTTATGCTTAAATGTATATTTTACAAAGTTTCTATATCATTTCAAGAAAATAAGTGAATTATAATTATATAATCATAGAAAATATTGATTTTATGAATAATATATTACCAATAAATTAATTATTAATTTATAAGAAATAATAATGAATAATATTTAACATTTTAAAAAGTTATTTACCATTATGAATAATTTTCCACTATATTTTAGGATTTTATTTAAAAGTTAAATAATTCTAACTAATTAATATCATTTTTTATTAATTATAATAATATGATCATAATATTATTTTTTGTGTTTTTTCTAAAAAGAAGTTTTTTAAGTGAATAGTTAAAATTTTGTTTTTATAAAATATATGTCTTTTATGAAATTATTATTAGATAAATATGAATTGGAAATACATGAAATATTTTTTAATAAAAAGTATGAAATCTATTACTTTTAAAAATTTTGGTTTTAATTTAGAAAACTATAAATGATATTTTTGAACATAAGTAATATTTTCTCAATTTGATTTTCATATATTATACAATTTATATTTTAAAATTAATTTTTATCAATTGAATAAATTGAATAAATTGAAAAGAATTAAAAATTTATAATTATTGGGTATAAATTATATAATAAAGACCACTTTATTTTTTGACATAAATATCAACATACATTATGTAAAAATAAGTTATCACAAGAAAAGCTGAAATGATAAAATTAATCATTCTAGGGGTAAAGGGATTGAAACATAATGAAAAATTGTCTATAATTAAGTGAATAAGGTGTGTATTGACCTTATATCTTATCCAATCCATTATTTATCAATTTATATTTGACATGTTTGACATGTTCTCCCTTTGAAGTTTAAATATTTACAAAAAATTCCATTATAAACACATATAAAAGGGGTCTCTCATCAACCCTTCAAGGAACTCATAAAAATATAGTTACCGCCTAAAACCCTAACCTTTTACCTTTACCTAGAAAACCATTTCACCACCTTATATTTTTTTATAATATATTAGCTTATGTTATCTATTTCCAAGTGATCCTTCAAGGAAATATGAAAGTGTTTAGTCTGAGTAATCATTTTTAATTAACTTATTTATTTTCTATTTTTCTTCCAATTATAATTTCAATCCCTACATAATAAAATTAGTATTATTTATATAATGAATCTTATTATTCCATGGGAATAATAATTAATCAACTTTCCCCTTTTCTAATAAGAAAAATGAATATGTGATTCATGATTTTTTCGAACTACTACCTCCCTAACAAAACATGTCTCATTTTCCTTCAACATATTATATGGATTAATAGGGGAATTTGATAAATAATTATGATTTTTATATCATGTTTATGATTCAGATACAACAAACCATATTAGTTCTATTTATTATTCTATGAAAAAATGATAACCATGCATACATGTGGAATATCATCTCCATGGAACAATTGATTTTTTTCTTTTATTTTCATAACCAAATTATGAAAAATTGGACTACCTATTAATGATATGATAAAAAAATGATCATCATTAGTTCAATCATTTTAAATGAGTGTACTAAGAGGAAAATGTATATTCTTTGTATGTAATGATATTATATAAATTATATCATCTTTATAATTATTTAAAATTATGAAATATCACACTAATAAGAACCAAATAAGATCATAATGATTTTGATATAATGATATTACAACTAAACCATCTCATAACTATACAATAATCATGGAAGGTTGATGTTTAGGTCAGTTTAAATAACTATTTGAACAATAATATAAATTTATATCATAGAAGACTATGGGAACTTATTTATTGGTATAATATGATATAAGTATATAAATAATGGTTTTTTGGTTTTATTAAGGTCATATCATCATTTAAAACATTAATTAAGACAAGACATTTTATTCTTTATTAAATCACCGAGACACAACCATCACTAATTTTACCCTCATGAATCATAATAAAAACTACCATGAAATGAAATTATAGATTAAAAAACTATATTGGAACATCTATTTTATGACCATACATGATCTAAGAATGATGGAATTTTGGAAAAAAATATATACCAAGACCACTTTTATGAAACTAGTTTAAAGAGATAACTATTACTTACACACAGTGATGAAAATAAGTAAAAACTAATTAATATTTATATGTATAGAATAATTTTAAATGTTGAGTTTAAAAGGTTATATTTATGAATAAATTTAGTAGGTTTGTATTTAATGAACACAGTTTAATTATTCAGGATATTTGGGGTAAATTCCTATTGAATCATGAAAGAAGTAAGAGTTTTCATCTGAAATTCATCCCTTTGATACATGTTTGTTATTGTGCACCTATCACGAACCAAACCGGGTCGACCCTAAACTGGTCTCCCAAGATGGATCATGGAAAGTCACGAGATGAATTCCCAATCCTCCTGGTCTGGAGACAAGCACCATGGGAATCAACAGAGTAATAGTGAGAATGATATCACCCAATACAAACAAAAAAATAAGTGGAATAACAAAATTGTAACAAAAAATAAATAAATAAAACATAACAACTAAGCATAAATTGAAAATAAAACTAACCAAACCTGAAAACCACTAAAACTCCACATGACCTCATAGGTCATTCTCTGATCCCAAAACCCAAAATCTCCCATGATGGTTGAAATAAAAAATAAACTTGTGATTTAGACTAAAAAATAAGAATGAAGTGTAGGTGTGAGAATTAAAACTCAATAGGCTTTCCCAAGTAATCCATTCCCAGTGCATTTACTTTAAAAAAAAATCATTAATTTATGGTTTGAAATACAATATATAAAATATAAGTTTCTACTCATTTTCATTTTAAAGTAAAAAAATCACAATCCATTGGCCTTGAAATTATAAAATAGGCTTCTCACTTAAGATAAACTTGAAAATTTATGAGGAAAATAAGAAAAACCAAAGAGAAGGTGGATCACTTTAAAAACTAGGGGAAAAAGAAAATTTCATCCTTTAAAAAAATTATTCTTAAAACTTTTTAAAGGAAACAAAACATTAAATTTTTTATAAGGAAACACCACAATACAAAAAAAAGAGACTATGATCTCATAATAAGGGAAAAAAGATAATGATACTCAGTGACCATAACTGTAAAGACACCTAGACTATCCACTCTAGATAAGCATAGGTCAGGAGAATACATGGGAATATCTAAGAGATAAAATGAAATCTAGAACATACTGAAACACGATTCATCCCTTAGGCATACCTAACCCAATTCCACTTATCTTCCCAAATTCTTAGACATACCCTACCTGGACTAATAGAGGGGAACAATACTAAAGTAGTGAAAGGTCCATACTAAGGGAAAATAGATAGCATGTAATATAAACTAGTGCAATAAGAGTTCTCAGATGCACTTGTAGTTATTCCATGTTTCCATGTCATGTTATCAATGGGGTGTGCCAAAAAAATCCAAGAAATGAACGACACATACATGACATCACTGAAGTTACACAAACTAGCACCACTATAGCCACCCCAAGGAATAATCCATTACCTATAAAGAATCATCCCACAAGGGAAGTCCAAACCCGAGTACACACCTATATCTTTGTCAACCAATAAGGAGATACTCTCATTCCAAGGAGGGGTTTCCAATGAAACCATTTCAAAAGTGCCAATTGGGCCTCACATAACCTTCACATGTCAAACTATTTCCTAGAGAACCACACACACACATCTTTTAAAACAGAAAATCTATATGGAAACCCTTTTAAGAAACTCAAACCATCACTTAAAATCCAAAAATAATTTATAAGATCCAACTATGAATTTTTTCAAGCACTTGGTGTGAAAGATCCAATATAACCATTTCAAACAATTAAATCCTAGAGGAAATCACCATATTTCACATCAAACATTTATTCTGAAAATAATACATCCCTAATTAATATACAAGAAATGTGTAAAAATAAAGCCATCAATGAATTATTAAATTTAAAGGGTAGTGGAAAGGGATCCTACCTCAAAAGTAAGAGAACCAAGATAAACACTTCAACACTTGCCGCCTTTGATGAATATTACTCTACAGTTGCATGCACTTAAACTCATACACACACACACACACCACTTAATCTAATGTACATATTCCCCTATCCATGAGGAAATATGTACAAGGACATATATATACAAACACATACATACATACATACATACACATACGTATATATATATATATATATATGCATAAACCTATGTATATATGTGAAAATCATGCTCCAATAATGTGGTTGGCTTTGTCAAAAAAATGCAGAAGCTGTTGCACAATTACTGAACAATTTGGAAAACAGTGTGCCTTAACCATGGAATATGATTTTTATTCCCAAGAACTATCATTTCATGAAAAAAAACCTAAATAGGAATAAAATTAAACAAGAACTCATAATTAAATAAAATAACCAAAAAGTGTTAGGTCGGGGTGTTACAACACATAATTACATTTGTGTGGTGTATATAAAACATATTTTAGATATAATATCAGGAATTATCTTTTAATATTGGTATTATAAGTTTAATTATAAGCCTAATATTTTAATGTTTTTATTAAAATGTTACTCTAGTCGCACTTGTTCTTTGTATATAGTCTAATTCATCCTGACAGGTTTATGTTATGAACCATTATTTCATTTGAGTTGTTTATTCAGTACCCATAAATTTATGTTTAACATATATTTATTTTACATGGGAAATACCAATAAAAATTAGTTTTTTTATCAAATTTATTTTAACTCAATTATTATCTCAATTGTCAAGCTTTTGGTACCCCATTTTTCATTCATTGAGTTATGATCATCCTATTGGAATAAAAAATTTGGTACATTAAACCAATTCCTTATATTATGTGGTAATATATTTTTTTTCAATGAATTTACATTTATACCACATAATTCACCTTATTGAAACTTTTCTTACTTTATTGAGTGTATTAATCGTAATGAATATCAATAACTCAAGTCTTATTTCCTCAAGTTATATTGTTTCATCATGAACTTATTTATTCCATGCTTAGGTTCTCCCCCCAAATATTTTAGGATATCTTATTTTAATTAAATATACATGGGAAAATATATTTCGATGCAAAATAATTTTTTTCTACTATTTTTACAATTTGAGTTTTGAAAATAATAAAATTGGTTTTTTATTTAACATTAAAATGTATTTTCTTCCTCTACTCTTTTATCTAAGATAAAATTTATATATTTTTCAATCCCAATTATTAAATAATATTTTTACAAACCAATTGTATTTAAATATTTTTTACTTCACCTTTTGAAAAACGACTTTTGTAAGTGACTTGTAGCATCACATTTTACATCAATGTCAAATAATGTTTTTTAAAATATCTTTTATGTTCTCAATTCCACTTACCTTTTAATTTTAAAAATTATTTATACCAACTAGGTTTGTATTTATATTTTTATACTCTAATATATATATATATATATATATATATATTCATCTTTTGGAGAAATTAACTCACAATACCAAATAATTCTATTCCTAATCCCTTTATGGGTGACCAAATTTAAGAATTCTTCTACAAGGATATTTTTCATCTATCTCAACATCCTTATAAGTTTCCTTTGTTAAATCAGATATATGATATTCAGAAACCATACACTTTATTTTTATGGATGGATTATGGTCAAGTTATTACACTATTGAATTGGTTGTATTATCATTGCTCTATACGGTGTGAACATCACATTTTGCATAAATCAGATAGAATTATGTTCACTTAGAAAGAATGTTATTTTATTTTTGTGGGGAAAAGTTCTGGAATTTCATATGTTTCTATTCCAATACAGATGACTATTGTCATGTTTAATATGTATTATTGAACATCCAAATTCTATCTCAAGATATTTTATGTTATCCCCTTTATTAACACAAGGAAAAGTAATTATATTCTTAATGATTATTGAGTGCTAACATAGGTTGATTGTGAAATGAAATTGTATAATTTTAATATAAATATATCCATATTTTTATTTATTTATAGGTTAATTATGGAATGTTATGAAAGATTTTGTTGAATCTTATGTTGAATACATTGGACTTAATTAGGTGAAGAATGGGGATATAATTATACATCCCCTTGATAAACCAACATGTCTCATAAGACTAAAATGTTTGGGAATTTGGTTTATACCTTCCTAATTGAACATGATTCCTTGACTAAGATCTCAATGAAAAGTAAATTTTTATGAAACAAGGAATTGAATACACTTTTTTGATGTCCCAAAGTTTGAATTCCATCAGTATGAGATGAGTATTATTGATATCCATGTTTTAATTTCTTATCATATATATAGAATACACAAAGTTTTTTCTAATTATTTTATTATTCAGATTATTTATTCATTTCATATTATTTAGTCCATGCTTATGTTTTTTCAACTTTAGTTATATGTTTCTCTTACCGATCATTTGAGGACCCACATTCCTTATGCTTCCATGCCCCATGTTATGGATCAAATAAGAACACATGATATGTTTAGAAGGATAAAAGTCATGGAAGAATTTATGGAAGATGATTAATAATCCTTATAGATTAAATATTTTCTTATAGAGGGTAAATATCTATTAGTTTATAAAGACATGGGTTTTTATAGTTTATATTTTACAGTAATTTTCGAAAGATATAATCCTAAAAGGTATTGTGAATATATGTAATGAAATATTTTCTTTAATTAATGTAATTATGGTATAGTTATGTTTGGTAGTTCATAGTTGGTGTCAAAGTTATTATGTAAAGTATGTGGTTATGGAATAGGATTTGGGAGTATGGATTTGAAGCATCACATCTAATATGAAACATGACTTAATTAAGGTAAATTGAGGTAAATATTATTACCTTATATTCTCACTTGGTCGACCAAAGTAAAATAATATAAAATAAAAATAGGCTTCTTAATCACTTATTTCAAAATATTATTCATGTACAATTAATTTTATATTAAATCAATATATCAATTTATTATATATATATATATATATATATTAGTCAGTCATAATTTATTTTCATCACCAAATGTTAATATTTTTTATTACTCTGTACTAGTTCCAGTATGTAAATTTTGATCATCACTCTATGTTATTAAGATCATAATTCCCAAATTAGTAATGTTAGTAAAATCATAATATTACAATGAATTTTAAATTCCCATGTTCATTTTATGGAATATATATGAAAATAGTTCACAGTAATGAAGTTTACAATGCATGAGTTTTAGGATAAAACATGCTATACTAATTAATGAGTAAGATTATGAATTTATATGGTTGTAATATAATTTTTATATAATAAAAATGATGATAAAATAACATCATTAGAGTTGTGGATATGAATTAATATCATTTAAGATGAGACAAATTAAATAGATGATGAAGAACCCGTTATATACTTTGTTTTAATTGCTCCTAATTAAAATGCGTTTCTTCAAAATGAAGTAATTAAACCTCTATGTTATTTCAAAAAACAACCCAATGTGAGATATGAATATAGAAGAGGGAATATAGTGAGGTATTAAAGATAAAATTTATATATATAAGTTTTTTGTAGTGGGTGTAGGAGGGGTCCTTTTATAAGTGAACATGAGGGACATTTATTTGTAAACTTGAGTTAGGTTAAGGGTAAACATGGAATCACAAGGGAGTTAGGAGATTATGGTAAGGAAATATTTATTTAAATTAAATAATTAACCCCAAAAAATAAATTTTTTATATAATTATTTGATATCAATTAAATTATTAAAAATTTATATCATGTAATTTTCCCCCCTTTACCTCTTTTTACTTGATTTAATTATTTATAAATGGAATTATTTTTTTATCAATACAGTATAACCCATATTACGTTATTTTGATGTTTTTATTAAATGTTTTACTCAATTAATTTAAATAAAGATTAAAATAACATTAAATATATCTTTTGAATGAAAACATATAATATAATGGAAAACTATTTTTTAGAAAAATAAATTTTTAAACAGTAAATTATTTTAATCACATATCTTTAATTTTTATCTAATATTAATTCCTTTAATTTTATAAATATATTTATATTATTATTTTAATTTTATTAATTCATTTTAAAAGTAATTAATATAGTAAAAATACATATTATATAAAAATACACATTATACTAAAAACAATATTGTAATGATATCATTTATTAATAATTACATGTTGATGTCATTATAAAATATACTTAAAGAAATCCATAAGACCTCCTCATAATCTCTGAGGGTGAGATGAACATTAATAGTAGTCCTAAGTGGTGATTCATCTTACATGGATCAAATAGTGATTTACATGAGTATGAACTTATCCCCGTAATGAGAAACCTACCTAAAAAACTTGGAAATTCCACTAACCAAATATAATTCACAAGATGAAGAGGAATATGTTTATATATTAGTGAAATAAGATCATAAAAAATGAATCCACATCAATAATTACATATTTAACAATACTTTATATAAAAAAATACACGAGGATACACTTACCACAATGATTCCTAATGGAATGCATTAAGATCAAAGAATAACTAACCTCTATCTCCCTATGACTGATCTTCCATCATGGTAGAATAAGGATAGGGCCTAGAATTACAATATCAACTAAGGAGTCAACATGAATGGAATAAGTGTTGAAAAAATGTCACTCTATAATTGTTTGGAATGAAATCCCCATAAAGGGAATGAATAAGAGAGGTTTAATAGAGGATAAGATCAGCCAAGGATTCACTAAAAACACTTTCATAAAGATAGAACACACTTTATTACATAATAATAACTCCACATTTAATATTAAATGACTGATAAATTATTTAAAAATTCTAAAACCATTGAGACAACAATATGGTTTGTGTTCCCCACACCCGTGGTGGTCTCAATCTCACCACACCAGGACCCTGACATGCCAACTGACCAAAAAGTAGTGAAAAGTGCTAGTTGTTTTGGACTCACCAAACCCTACACCATATTTTGGTGGAGGTGAAAATAGAAATGGTTCACTTGGAAACATCACATGCTCTATGTCTGAGACCATTCCTTACACTAGGAGTTTTGGTCCTACCTATGGTAGATGGGTGATCACTAGGTTTACCACAGATTAGACCACGATGTGGTTCATCCCATGTTGCAACTATAAATTCCAAAAACCCTATATAAACTACTAAGTACCAACTAACAAATATCGAACCCAAAATAAAATTAATTCAAAAGAAAATCTATGGCTAGGTTGTTAAATAGACCATTAAATGGAATTATCCATCCCATGAATATTATGTGGATTTTATAAAATAATAATAATAAAAATAGATAAGTGCATACAACAAGTAAATGAAAATTTGTTTATAATGTAACACCCAAATATTTTAATATATAATTTCCTTTAATTGATCAAAATGTATTAGATAACTTGCTTTACATGCAACACTAATCTAAAATGAAACCACGATATATTTTAATAAAAATATAAATATTAAGTATGACCATTATAAACTAGTTATTATATTAGAAGAAATTAATAGGGGTAACCAATTTTTGAAATATTTATAGAAATAAAATAATATCTACTTTTAACAATGATGTATTAAATTTGTGGAGCTAAAAAAAAAGAAAATCATTTTATGCTTAAAAATTTATTTTTCTAAAATTAGTGCATTATTTCAAGAAACTAAGTAAATTATGATTAGATAGTCATAAAATATATTTATAATATGAATAATATATTACTAAAAAATTAATTTGTAATTTATAATAAATAATAATAAAGAATAATTAACATTTTTAAAAGTTATTTAACAATATGAATAGTTTCCACTATATTTTAGGATTTTATTTACAAGTTGATTTTTAAATTTTATAAATTTAATTTTAAAAAATTAACATAATTTTTTTGATTAAGTATAATAATATAATATTATGATGAATTTTTATGATTTTTTTTAAAAGAATTATTTTAATGAGAAAAGTGAAAAATTCAATTTTCACAAAAACATATGGATTTTGTGAAATTATTATTATATAAATATGAATTGGAAATACATGAAATATTTTTTGAATAAAAAATATTTATTTTATTAGTGAATTTATAATTTTATAAATTTTGGTTTTAATTTACAAACCCATAATTTATATTTTAGAACATAAGTAATATTTTCTGAAAAATTATTTTTGATACTTTATATAATTTTTAATTTAACATTTTTTATTAAATTAATAAATTTAATAAAATTAAATATATTTCATATATATAATCAATGGTTATAAATTATATAACAAGATCTACTTTATTTTTAGGCATAAATAATAAGTTATGTTTTGTAAAAACAAGTTATTGTAGTAAGAGTTAAAATGGTTAAATTAACTATTGAAGTGTTAAAGGGATTGAAACATGATAAGAAATTGTATATAATAAAATGTATGAGGTTTTATTGACCTTATATCTTCCTAAATCTATTATTTCATAATTTATACTTGACATGTGAAACATGTTCTCCATTTAATGTTGATATATTTACAAAAATTCTATTATCATCACCTGTAAAAGGGACCTCCCACCATCCCTTCAAGGAACTACTAAAAATTATATTTACTACTAAAACCATACCCCTTTTACTTCTCCAAGAACACCATTTCAACCCCTAATACTTTTTTTTCAACATAGATTAGTATATTCTATCCTTTTCCAAGTGAGAATTTAAGGAAATCTTGAAGTGTTCAGTATGAGTAATCATTTTTACTTAATTTATTTATTTTATTTTTCTATTTTCTAATTATAAATTTAAAATACCTATATGTAAAATTAGTATTATTTGTATAATTAATTTTATTATGATATGAAAATAATCAATGATCACATTTCCCCTTTTATGTTAAGAAAAATGAATACACAAATCACGCGTTGTGCAGAATACTGCCTCTATAAGGATAGATGTTTCATTTTACTTCACCAAATTACAAGGCTTAAAAGGGAAATTTAATAAATAATTATGATATTTATATCACATTTATGATTATTAAATAGTAAACTGTATTACTCCTTTCTCTAATTCTGTGAAAAAAAACTTATAACCATACATACATGTAGACTATAGTCTCCATTGAACAATTGATTTTCATTTTTATTTTCATTAAGAAATTATTAAAATTTTTATAAACTACTAATGATATGATCAAAATATTATCACCGTTAATTTCATCATTTAAAATGTGTGTATTAAGAGGTAAAAGGTAATTTATTTCTTTGTAATGACATTATATAAATTATCTAATCTTTATACTTACTTAAATTTCTGAACTATCTCACTAATAATCACCATGTAAGATCATTATGATTTTGGTACAATGATATTACAACTAAACCATTTCATAATAATCTATTAATCATCGTAGGTTTATGTTTCGGCCAGTTTAAAAACCTAATTCAACAATATTATACATGTATGCCATATATGAATATGATAAATTATTTATTTTTATAATATGATATAAGTATATAAATAATATTTTTTTGGTTCTGGAAAGGTTATATCATCATTTAACACATTAATTAAAAAACATTCATTTTTTATGAATCATTGAAACATGATAATATGTGATTCTATCCTCATAGATCATAAAAAAAATACCATGAAATGAAATCATATCTTTATAAAATATATTGTAAAATCTATTTCAGTACCTTACATGATAAAAAAATGATTAAATTTAGGAAAACAATATATACCAACACTACTTTTATAAAACTAGTTCAAATCAATAAATATTATTGACACATTGTGTTAAAAATAAGTAAAAAAAATTAATATTTATATGTATATAATAAATATAAATGTGGAGTACAAATGTTTATATTTATGAATAATTTTATTGGGTATGTATTTAATGAACTTAATTTAATTATTCATGACATTTGGGGAAGTGCATAATGAATCAGGAAAGAGGTAAGAGTTTTTATCTGAAATTCATCTCTTTGATACATGTTTTTTTATTGTGCACTTAATTTTATTTATTTAGTGTATATAAAACCTATTTGATATATAATATCATGAATTATATTTTAGTCATGGTATTTTATGTTCAATTACAATCCTAACATTTCAATGTTTTTTTATTAAAATGTTAATTAAGTCATATAGGTCATTGTATCAACTATAATTCTTTGAGACATGTTTATATTATGAAGCATTATTTATTTTTAGTGGTGTATTCAGTACCCATGGATGTATCTTTAACATATATTTTTGTTTTACATGGTAAATACTATGACAAATCAGTTCTTTTTCATCAAATTGATTTTAACACAATTTTTACCCCAGTTTTCAAGATTTTAGTATCCCAATTTTCATTTATTGAGTTATGATTATACCCTTGGACTTAAAATTAGGTAAATTATACCAAACGATTATTTTATGTGGTAATATATTTATTTTCTATGAATGTACATTACTACAAAATAATTCACCTTCTTGAAATATTTCTTAATTTATGGAGTGTATTACTTGTAAAAAATAACGACAACTCAAGTCTCCTTTACTTGAGTTTTGTGTTTTAATAATGAACTTATTTCTTCCATGATTAGTCCCACATAATATTTTATGATATATTATTTCATAAACTATATTTTGGAAAATATATTTTGAAAAAAATAATGTTTTCCTCCTCTTTTTACAATGTGAGTTTTAGAAATAATAATTTTTTTTATTTCATATTCACATGTCTTGACCTCCACTCATATTTTATACAAGATAAACCTCATGTATTTTATAATACCAATTTTTAAAGATTATTTGTTTTAAAATTAATGGGTTTGAAAGAGTTTTCAATTACCCTTTTGAAAAAAATATTTTTGGAAGTAACCCGTAGCTTCCTCTTTTACGTTAATGTCAAATAACATTTAATAAAAGATATTTTATGTTTTCACTTCCATTTAACTTTTCATTTTAAATATTATTTATAGTAATAGGGTTTATATTTATCTATATATAATATAATATATTTATATATATCCATCTTTTGGAGAAATGAACTCACAATACCAAAGAATCCAACTCATGACCCCTTTATTGGTGTCCTAATTTAATCATTCTTCTAAAGAGTTGTTTTTCATCTATGTAAATATCCTTTTAGGTTTAATTTGTTACACTGGGAATATTTTATTTTGAAACCATGAAATTTATTTTTATGGATGTATTTTGATAAATTTATCCCACAATTGAATTATATGTATTCAAATTACTCGATACCATGTTAACACCACATTTTAAATAACTCAAATTGGATGATGTTCACGTAGAATGGATGCTATTTTATTTTCATGGGACAAATTATTATAATCCCATATTTTATTATTACAATAATTTTGTTTATTATAAATATGAAAATGTATTGTTTAACCATCCAAATTATTTCTTAGGATAGGTTTTGTTATTATTTGTATTAACATAAGGAAAAGTATTAAATTTTTTAATGATTATTGATTGTTAACATGGGTTGATTATGAAATGAAATTATATATTATTAATTATATATATATATACGTATTATTATTTAGAAATAGGTTCCTTAGGTAATGGAATGAAAGGTATTGCTGAATCTTACAATTAATACATTATAATTAATGAGGTGACAGGTGGGGCTTAGAATTACATAGCCCTTCGATGCACCAACTTGTCTCATGAGACACACATGTTTGGGTATTTAGTGTATACCTTCACAATTAAAAAATATTTCTTGACTATAATCTTGATGATAAGAAAATTTCATAACACAGGGCCTTGAATACACTTTTTTGATGTTCAAAATTATTTATTCCATCAGTATGAGATCATTATTATTGATATCCATGTTTTCACTTTTTATCATAGATATATAGTTCCCCCAATTTTATCTGATTGTGTAATTATTCAGATTATTTATTCTTCCCATATTATGTATTCCATGCTTATGTTTCAAACAATTTTAGTTATATGTTTCCCTTACTGAGCATTTTAGCTCATCCATTTCTAATGTTTCCACTCCCCAGGTTATGAATAAAAGTAGTACACATGATATGTTTCGAACGATAACATGCATGGAATATTTTTTGGGATACGACAATGAATCCTTATATATTTAATTGTTTTTTATATAAGGAATAAATCAATTAGTTGATAAAGACATGGGTTTTTCTATTTAAGTTTTTATCCAAATTTTTTGAAGCTCTAAACCAAAAAGGTGTTGGGAATATATGTATTATAATATTTTCTTTAATTCACATTATTAAGTTGTAGTTACGTATGATAATTTATAGTTGGTATCAAATTTAGTATGTAAATTATGTGTCTATGGTATAGTTTTTTGGAGTATGGGTTTGGGGCATGACGCATAATATAAAACATGCCTTAATAAAGGGAAATTTAGATAACAAACATTACCTTAGATTCCTGAATGGTTATACACACTAAATTCCTATATAATAATAAAATAATTATTAATAACATATTTTTTAACCTTATTCATGTATAATAACTTTTAAATTAAAAAATTTATATCCATTTCTTAAATATATATCAGGCAGTCATCATATATTTTTATCATCAAATGAAAGTATTTCATTTCTTTTTACTTGTTTCAGTATGGAAATTTTCATCATTACTTAATTTTTTTAATATCATAATTCCAAAATAATTCATGTTAGTAATATCATAATATTACAATGAATTATAAATCACCATTTTAATTTTATGGAATATATAGAATCAATTCAAAAGAATAGAATTTATAATGCACATGTTTTAGGGTAGAACATTCAATAGTAATGAATGAGTATGATTATGAATTTATATAGTTGTAACATAATTTATATAGAATAAAAATGACGACAAAAACACTTAATTATATTATTAGATATGATTTAATAATATTTGAGTTGAGATAGATTAAATAGATGATGATGAACCCATTACATACTTTGATTTAATTTCTCTTTCTTGAAAATATTTTATTTAGAATGAAATAATTATGCATCTATATTGTGTTAAAAAACTACTCAATATGAGATATTAATTTAGAAGAGGTAATATGGTGATGGATTCAAGATAAAGTTTATATATATAAGTTGTTTGTAGTGGGGGGATAAGGGGTCCTTTTATAAGTGAAAATGAGGGATATTTATTTGGAAACATGAGTTTAGTGAATGGTAAACATGGAATCACATGGGAGTAAGGTGATTCAGGTATAGAAATATTTATTTTAATTATATTATTAACTCTAAAATCTAAAAAATTAATTCTATAATTATTTAATATCAATTTAATTATAAATAATTTATATCATGTAATTTTACCCCCCTTTACCCCCTTTTACTTGATTTAACTATTTAATACTAAAAATTGTTTTTATTAGTAAATTATAACCTATGTTAAATAATTTTAATGTTTTAATTCAAAATTTAGACTCAATTTATCCAAATTATAATAAATTTATCTTATCAATGAACACTTATAATATAAATGAAATGTATTTTTTTGGAAAATAAATTTACAAAGTATACTTAAAAAAATACATAAAACCTCATCATAATATTTAATATTGATATAAATATTGGTGGTAGTCCTAAGTGTCCATTTTACTAGTGTGGATCACATATTGATTTCCATGAGTACGAACTTCTCCCATGGACAATTCATCTTAAACCAGGATTGTTGATGTTCAGGTTGGTTTTAATCAAAGAAAAAAACTAGTGATTCTACTTACTTTACAAGATGAAAAATAATATTTATAAGGAATACACCATTCATGTGATTACATTATATCTAATATTTTTAAAAAATTACAGAATGTTTTTACTTCAATTTACACTCATTAATTCAATGGATATATTATAATGACCATATTTTAATTAAGTATAAAATATTTTTTACACCAATATTATACTTTATATAATAAATAATTCTTATATATAATTATGGTATATAACCAATGATTATATAATACCAATGAACATATATTCACAGTGATAATATATGCGTAATGTTTACATTTAATTTCCACATTCCTATATATTCCGTTACATAATTCTCAAAAATAATCTATCCTCTTACCTCATTTATATATCATTATATTTATCAAATTTTAATGTTTTCATCCATTATATAATTATTTTTGGTGGTTTGATCTTCATGGTATATCATAATGATGATTATTTCAATATTTTAGTATTTTTTTACTTATGGTTCCATTCCTTTTATAGTGTTTCTAATTAGGTTTCATTTATCTATCTTATAGTGTATCAATATTTATTCCATAATATAATAATTCATTGTTCATTTTAGTTCAGTGTTTCATGTAAGATATGACATTGAACACATTATTTTATTTAAAGGTAATTTCAAAAATTTTGGGGGGTTACATTCTACACTCCTTAAAAAATTTATCTAGTGAGATTTTTACTTCATAGATGATAGAAGATGATGATAGTTTTTTATCATTACATTTTTAAGTTACCATGTTGCTTCCTTGAAAATATTATTTATCTACAAATCTTTTAAAAGAAATGTGGTATTATTTCATAGTACTTAATCTCCATTATCCAAGATATTTACTAGTTGTTACCCATAATAGACATCATGTTCTAATTGTAAAAGTTTTTTTACTTTATGTGATGGATATGGTACATAATTACTGAACATAAATATTTAGAACACATCATTTACTTGGTAGAGTTTTGGTGGAAGCACTAAGTGATATGATATAATCATTACATAAACAAGAATATAAAATTTACTGATCTATCTAGGTATCAACTTTCCCATCATCTATAATCTGAAAAGGCTCTTCTATGAGGATATTCCAAGGAGTACTATGTCACTAACCTATTACTCTAATTCTCCATGATGATTATCATCGTATCTATTTTTGTATATTTTTTCCACATTGATTTTTTATAGAATGGTTTAAATATTCTCTCTCATTTTCACGTAATATTAGGTCCCAATAAATTTCCCTCTCTGAATTCATCTCTGCATGTTAGTGTTCTTTTTCTATTCGCAATTAACACCTCATTTGGTTATACCCGATTTCTAGAAGGAAAACTATTATTATATGAGAACAATACTAGTGGAATATATTTATCCCAACATCCTTTAAATTCCATCAAGAAATATATTAACATATCCAAAAATATTTAAATTATCCTTTTATATTGAACATCAATTTAAAGATGATAAGTCATGTTACTTCTTTTCTCAATATTCAATTTTTATTGGAGAATTTTCTATTAACATTGATAAAAACCATTGATCTTGATCAGATATAGTTTAAAGTAGTAGTTTATGCATCCTTACCAATTCATTTATGTATATTTTACTAAGTTAATCAAGTGATAAAACTTATTTAATGTTGAGAAACTATTCAAACTTTGTAATTCAATCTACCATAACCTAGATGGTATTATCACATTTGGAGGCCTTAAGAAGATCGATGAAGAAATAAATGGTGATTTTCTACCATTTATATACTATTATTGGAAATGTTTATATTATCCCCTTTTAATTATAATTTTTATCCTTAACTTTCTAGGAGGCCAAGCATTGAGATATATACTTCATAATCTCCATATTTGTATTATCATATTGAAATTTTTCCTTGTGATATCTATATATCATTATAATTACCATGTGAATAGAGAATGATGAGGTATGTGAACCATCCAAAAGATTTATATTTATTTATTTCATAGATGGGATACATATCCGGGTTCCAAATCATAAAACTCTGTTTTCTCATTGTTAAAATCCAAAATATTTTCCACCTTCTTCTCTAGCTACATATCATTATTTTATACCTCCAAGATCTTATCATAAATATATAATTGAAAATAATTTGATCTAGATAATATTTAATCACATTCATTAGTAATTTCATGTTTATACTTTACATATTCATGAATGTTGTGTCCCTTTAAATTCTTATAATGGAAAAAGAAGAAGAAGAATTTATTCTTAGAGTATCAACCACCTTGATTTTCTTACTAGGATGGTAATTTACTAAGAAATCATAGTCCCTAATCAAGTATAACCATATCCATTAGTATATTTTCAACTCATACTATTATAATTTATACTTTAAGATATTTTAATTATAATATATACCACACTTCTCTCTATAAATAAAGTGCCTCCAAATCATTAATGAAAAAATTACTTTTCATAAACCAACCTAAATATATTGGTACAATGACATCTAATGCGGTCCTAGTATAATAAGAAATGTGTTCCCAATCCCCTTTGTGTTGGAGACTAGAACCTGTGAATCGTAAAAAGATTAGAGGGAATTATTTCTCCTCAATAATAAAAAATAAATCTATAACAACATAAGATAAGATAGTAAATAGTTGGTATGCCGAAAACTTCTTAAAGAGAAAAGTACCACAAGAAGATATAAATACTAACATAATACATAATACAAAATAAAACATAATATCTATTATGATAAAAAATCATAAGATCCATGTAATAAGTGGATCACAACTCCATCAGTCATTGCCTTCACCCATGGTCCCAAGATCAAGAACACCTGCCACCTCGAAGTGGGGATTTCCATTTTCTTGGACCTAAAAAACATAATATACAAACTCTTGAAGGAAAAATATGGGTGTGGGTAAAAATATTCCATATTCATTTCACCAGATATTCCATAAGGAGTTCTAATTCAAATAAACCATTTACGATCCAATTTTAATAAAGATAAGGCCTAATAAATCAGTTCCCATTTCAATAAAAATTTACTTTTATAATTGGTATATGGAAAGTATATCCAAATAGTCTTAAATAAAAATTTTAATAAATTAGTTGGGAATTAATAAAATATTTATTTTATCAATGTAAAAATTAAATAAAAGAAAATCACAATGGTAATATTCCACCAGGTTAGTTAGTTCCTGGCTATAGGATCCTCTCACTACCCAAAAAATCATCACAGCTCATGTTTTACATACATCCTTGAGGGTTAGGTCATCAAAATATAATCAATGAACACCCCACTGGGGAAATTATTCAGAATTTGGTTTAGTTAGAGTTTTAATTGTCAATCCATTTATTAGGACTCAGATTCCTAGAATGATTTTCGGAGACACCCACTAACTACTTAGGCTAAGTTGTTCTTTCAATAAATCAATAAATTAATCATGGTAAATTCATTCATTTAAATTCAATTCACAGTTAAAATTAAAAAAATCAAGTTTCAATAGGCCATTTTAGTTTTAAACCAAATTATGGGTTTTAATTAAGTAAATTATATTCAAAAAAATATTTTATTTAAATCATTTTTCTTAAATATCAACATAAAATCATTTCATCAAATAAACTCTCTTTTCAAGACATATTTATCAAAATTCACTCAATTTAGAAAAGACTTTAAAAAAGAGTTTTATTTCATAAATACATTTATTCTGAAATAAAAAATGAATCTACTAAATTATAGGAAATAAATTTAAATTACATTTCAAATATAGAAAAACAATCAAGGTTTAAAGTGTTGGACCAAACCTTATCGAACCACCAAAATTTAGTCACATGTTCAACAAATCACCCGAAATAGGAATTTCCCACTGAGAGTTGAAGTCAAATAAGATCAAATAGGATTACCTAGAATCACAATACGTCCAATTAAGGTTAATATTCCTAAATAATAGGAGGATTAATCACTCTAAAAGGAGGAGAGAAAATGAGAAATTGGAATTCCAAATAAAAGATAATTTACAAAACATAGATATATTAATTGCATCCACCAATAATTTTATATGAATGGAAAGGGATTAGAGTATCCAAAATCATCTCTAGGAATATTAAAAATGAGAAAGGGTCATATTAGGTTTGATTTTGAGGTGATTATATTTTTAATGGGGGGGGGGGTTGGGACTTTAATTAAAACATTTTAGAGATTAAAAACCATTTTTTATGGTTTCCTTGGTTATGAAACACAATTAGATCTAATCATGTTCCAATTCATGTACCCTTACTAGGATTCTATAGAGTAACATATGGTTAATACACATAGTTAGAAAAATAATACACCATCCATGTACATCCTCTAAGGATACTGGATAAGGGTTCTCAGTTTGGATGCACAATTAGACATACTGTGCACCAAACTTTCACTCCCCACTATCTATAGCCACATAGTTTGGGAGGAGAACACATGGTTTGGGATAAATGTGTTCCAATTGTGTTCCCCCTTCTAGAACCTCTAAACATGGACTATAATTTCTTGGGATGACCTACACAATTTTCCCTAACCAAGGGCCTACCGTTTATAACCAAAAAACATAAAAAAAATCAAAAAGTCTTTGAAAATAGCCTAGAATAATATTTAAACAAGGGATAATCAACATAAGGGTCAAAAGTACCTTAAATATTGTAACGATTGGTTATAATATCCCCACGACAAATTATTTTGACCCCCAAAAAATAATTTTAAGAGGAATATATATAAAAAAGATGAGGAAAAATCTCTCTCATTAGTTACCCATGCTCTATTGACTCATGATAATTTTAACGATGCTTCTATAACACCAGAAACGAAGATATGGAATTTACAAAATAAAAATTTATCTCCGAATCAATGATCTGAACTAGTTCCTTAGTTACAGATAAATGAGGTTCTTTATGAAGGTCCTCCTAGCGTAATACATGAGATGGTTCAGAGGGATAATTTTTTAGATTTGATATGTGAAACATAATATGAATCTATGTCAACTAATATTTCAAATAAAAAATGTAAGACATCTTTCCTATCTAATCAAAAAACTCAAATGGTCCCATGTATCTTGGAGAAATATTTACCTATTTTCCAATCCACGGGTGACCCAACCAAGTTCTAACTCTCCAAAATACTTGTTCACCAACTGAAAACTCCATAGGGAATTAATAATTATTAGAATAATATTTTCAATGGATTTAATCCATCCCTATTCTTTGAAAAATCATGTAAATAGTTTCCGTCATATCTTTGAAAAAAACAGGTCCAACAAATTTTTTTCCACCAATGTCTTTCCAACATGGTGGATATTTTTATAGGATAACATACAAGGACTAAAAGTGTTCCATTCTAATGGATGAATGGTAGTATTTGTTATAGGAAAAATCAACCTTCCCCAAGTGGCTATCCCAAGATCCACCAAATATGATAATATTATCACGAAGCACATATTCAAGATTTTTTACAGTTTGTTCAATTTGAACATTAGTCTATAGATGGAATGCTGTGATAAAAAAAACCTAGGTTCTATTTCATCCTATAGGCCTCTCCAAAAATAGAAAGTGTAATAGAGATCCCTATCAAAAACTAAAACAGAAGAAACTCTTCAAAATCTTACGATCTCATACACATACTGAATTCCTAATACCTCAACTTCGGTTGTATCATGAATGGGGATAAAGTGACATGATTTGGTCCACCAATCAATCATTTCCCATATCAAATCCTTTTATTGATGGGTACATGGAAACACAATAAAAAATCCATCGAAATCTCATCCCTCTTTCAATTGGGAACTAAAAGATATTGAAGAAAAACCAAAGGTTTCTGATGCCCAACCACGACCTTATGACATGTACGATAATGATAAAAAAAAATCATGAATGTATCATCTCATATGTAAACTCCAAATTCATCACTGTATGTTATAAAACATCTTCATTTTTCTAGGGTGCACTTCCCACTGGGAAATATGGAAGTCCCCCATCATATATTTTCTCTTGTTAAAAGGTATGACATAATAATTTTGAAAGCATAAGATGCAATCATAAGATGAAGACCACTAATTGATGGTCTCCCTACTATGAAGAGAGTCCCTAATTACACTAAATTAATCATCAATTTGTGGATCCTGTAGAATCTTCATGATAAGATAATAGGTCAATAAAAAACTTGATAAAGTAATCTTCTCCTCCCCCTCTTGAACTCCCACATTAATGATAGTAAAGTGATCCATCACAAGTTTAATGCTCAAGGAATCAACAAGGAAATTCCCCTTACTGGGGGGGGTTGGAATTGTAAAAATAAAAATATTATAGGCTATGTAGCCATCGCTTATGGTAGAGCTTATAATATTTTTGAGAGAAGATATAACTCAAGATTTTGTATGATTAGAAAATATGGTAAAACATAATCTAAACATGTAATGATTCCAACTCTTAAGATCATACATCATGGATACACATTAAACGTCACAATTAGGCTAATTATTGTTATCTTGCCTAAGATTTTTATAACTATAGACCACTAGTTGATCATCCTACATGAGAACATATCCCAAAATCAAACCTAATGCTGAAAAAATAGCACATATCCCTACCTAGATTTTGGAAGAGTCAAAAATTGTATATAAGTAAATGGGAACTTTAAATCATAATTTTTTTACTAAACATCAAATCCCATAAGAACATTAGTCAATTTAAATTGAGAGAAATCATTGAATAATCCAACTTCTAGAAATCTTTGACACACTGGTGGTAATACCCTGATAAGACTAAGAATCTATGAATCTAAAAACTATTATGTAGTTATTACCATGTAATAAAATCCATCACCTTCTCAGGATCGAAGGAGATACCATGTTCCAAGGCCATGTTTCCTAAGGAATTCACTTCTTGAATCCATAAATTACATTTTTATAGTTTAGCATAAAGGTGATGATCTCTCAAAATTTCAATATTTTCTCTCATATGGTGAATATAGTCCTCCTCACTCTTAGAGTAAACCACGATTCCATCCAAAAATACCACTAAAAATGAATTGTGATACTCATGGAATATTATCTTTACAAACACCATAAACCTACAAGAGTATTGTTTAGACCAAAAGGTATAACAAAGTATTCAAAATGGACATGCCTACTCTTGAAGACTGTATTTAGGATATCAAATTCTTTTACTATCAACTAGTCATAACCAGATCAAAGTTCAATCTCTGAGAACCACTTCTCCCCATTAAACTGGTAAAAAAATCATTTATATGAGGCAAAAAATATTTTAAATTTACCATGAATTGATTTAGTTTTTGTTAATCAACACAAAGGTGAAGTGTTCCATCATATTGTTTTGCAAAAATAACAAGAAATACCTAATGAGACACACTTGTGAAAAAGAATAATATATCCAAAAATTAATCCAACAGAGTCTTTAACTCTTTCAATTAATTAGGTTCCATACATTAAGAGGGAATATAGATATATTGTTTACCTGTTGTCAATTCAATTGAAAAATATACCTCCCTAATTTTGGTAAGACCAAAAATTTAGACATAACACATTGGGATACTCAATAAGTACTAAAGGAAGATCAAAACTCAAAGACTTTTTCTACGTGTCAAAATTGAACACATATATATCTTTTCTGAAATTTAAAAGAGTTTGTATATTTCTACTTGACCTCTAGTTCCATTCTCCATGGAAAGCACGACACACCCATTTGGTGGTAGTAAAGGAGACACACCAAAGATAATAGTTAATCCGCTATTTATGGGAAATCATCCAATTCATCCAAAGAATGACATCTAAAGGTTTAATGATGAGAACTATAAAATTCCATGTGATCTCGATATCTAACAAAGAGAAGGTTAAAAAAGTGAATCATATGCTATATTATCTCTTTTTTCCAAGGGGAATACTAATATCCATCATATAAGACATAATATCTATAGGAAGGTTTAATGGATTCAAAATATTGTTCAATAGAAAAGAATGAGATCCACTAGTATCAAGTAAAGTATCCAATAAATATGAATATATAGTGATGTTTATTATTTAATTATTCAAATTAAATGTGAGGAATTTGGTAAGGAATCTTTGATATAGGCATAAAACCATATATGTGTTCAATTTAAACTCTTCCTCATGATTTGGGGGAATAACATGAGACTCTTTGGGAAATATTAAAAAGAAACCTACAACTAAAATATATTCAATATTGAGATCATACATAACTATTTTACCCAAGTATACATCATTATTTGGTTTGAAAGTCCATATTAAGGATTTTTTAAAGGGAGTTTGCTAGCATATTTATATCACCATTTTATCATGGATTTATTTGGGATTTGGAATAAGGAATATCTATCTTACAAAATGACCTGAGATCTATGTCAAAATATCCAACCTATTCTCAATATCACATGAAAACATACAAATGGAAAAAAAGAAGATTTAATGGAAGTATCTTACACCAATCCTCTATCCAGAAAGAGTTATATACTCGGGATGCAGTCATTGCACCAAAAGATGTTTTCCTAGATAACCCAATATGAAGTCTTTGATGTTATGATATTTTTTTAAATAAAATAAAATATAATAAGGAATAAATAAAACTAAGGAAACCTATGTATTAAATATATACATCTTAAATCATTTTCTGTAATAATACATAACGTCTCAAATAAAATATACTCCCATGGGAAAAAGGTTAAATGACTTTAGAGATTAGTTATATAATATATTTATTTCACAATAATTCATCATAATATCCCATTAAATTACATATAAATGATATTATACTGGTTATATTTATAAATATATGTTAGTGGGAAAATTGGGAAAATTTAGAAAGGATTTAGGTCAAATGATCAGTAAGTGAAATAGTATTTTAGTGATTCATTGATGATTAGATCATTAATATATGATAAATCATGACCGTGGTAGACATAACTGATTAAGATAATAAGATCATAAAAATTATCAGAAATCAAGACAACATGATCATAGATCATAAAATAGGAACGTCGAACCAGAAAAGGATCATCATAGAATTATAACATGTACCATGATATAAAAATGTAAAATCATAAGAATAATCACGATCCATAACAATATAACAATAGAATGTGTCACACATGTAAGAATAGAAAATAATAATATATTTCAATAAAAACTACTAAGAAATTTATATAATATAAGACTAGTCTAACCAAATTTAATTTATCATAGTGAACTTGGGATAACCACATAAGTCCCATAACATACTGGACTTAGTACAACCACCCATGTCACATAGTAATCTCATGAGATATAAAGAACTACCCAATACATTAGATATATATATAATTTCAATACCACCCATCAAATAATGATAAAACATATATATTCGTGCCATATAAAATCAATTGTACATTAAATTTTGATTAACTCATGGAAATAAAATGGCTTTAAAATATTTTCACAAGGTATCACAAAAGAAGAAAATAGAAATTGGAATGGATGATTCTGAAATTTCAATAACCCAAAAGAAACATATCATAAAGGAAAATGGAGGGTGATATATAAATAATAATTCTATAATTGAATGAATATTTTTTTTTGATATAGAGGATAATTTAAGGGAACTAAAAAACATGATTTTCATATTATTTGGGAAATATTTTTTTAAACACAAAGTTATATGTCACTTTCAAAATCATTTTCAAAAGGTAAAAAAATAATTTTTTAAAACTATATAATTTTTTAAAATTAAATGTCCTCATAATTGAAAATTGAAAAATAAATAAAGGTTACTATTTAATAAATATAGATTAAAATATATAAAATTTATGAAAGTAGAAAGAAATACATTTTTACGTATTTTTTTATAGTTTTAATGAAACTAACTTCAGTAAAAAGAATTATAAAATTTCATTTTGAAAATATTCGAAATGAAATATAAAAGTTATAAAATAGAATAAGTATCTAAATTTAAACATATGAATAAAATGATTTTTGGTAAGAAATAACTTGGATACAGAGGATATATAACCAATTTGGAGAGTTGATGTTCCCCTTTATAATAACATGTTTCATGAAGAAAAAAATATTTAAGAAGAATATTTTGAAAGGAAATTTAATATTAACAAAAATAAAGATAAATTAAAATGTTATATTTTAAATGGGAATAATATACGAAAAATATAATGACATACTAAATGAGGAAACCTAATGACTCAATGAAAACCTTATCGAGTTAAGAAAACCATCATGAAATTAGTAAAGTATTAAATTAAAGTTAATGAAATAGAGACAAAGAATTGTAAATCCCATCAATGAAAAGTATATTTTAACAAAATTATAAAAACGAGGTATTATATACACTATTTAAAATAAAATAAGTTCATTTATGAATCATTATTCAATGAATGGAATTTGAGATAAACAACCATACCTTATATTATCACTTGGTTGAATGCACTCTATCTATTTATATAATAAATTGTGACTTATTAATCACATACATAGGAAAATTATTCATTTTTATTAATTTTTATACTAATTAATTATAGTATTTTACTACATGTATATTAGTTAGCTGTAGTTCATTTGCTTCATCAGTTGATATTATTTTTAACTGTTTCATTGTAGTTCATGTATGGAAATTTCAATCATCACTCTATGATATCAAGTTCATAACTACCATAATACTAAAGGTATAATAATTATAATTTTAAAATTAATTATAAATCCACAATCTTATTTAATGGAAGATATATGAATAGTTAGAATAATGGAATTTACAACATACTTGTTTTGGGAAACTTTACCCATATTAAAGTGATATTTTATAATAAATATTAATTTTATTTTAACACTTCAAGAACCATAATCAAAAAATAATTTTTTACCAATTTAATATGTTATAATTATTTATGTTTTATACTCATTATTGATAGAAATGATGAAGATTGGATAACATCGTTCATGTATCTTGATGAACCGACCCAAACACAAGCATACTATACTAATGAATGAGTAAGAGTATGAATTTATGTGGTTTTAATATCATTTTAATAAGATTGTTATGATTTTAAAAACACATCATTAGAGTGGTGAATTAGATTTAATAAGACTTTATATGATAATACAAATGAAATAGATGAATATTATCTCATTATATTGATAGAACTACTCATTTTCATAATGAATGACTTTGAAATAATGGACTTAAGCCTCCTTAATATGACTAAAAGAAACCCAAAGTGAAAGAATAATTTAAGAGTGTTTATAAGGGAAATTATTTAAGATAAAAAAGGATAAAAGTGGTTTTGAGTGAGTGGAGGAGAGTTCGTTTTTATGTTTAAATGAGAGAATTGTTTTTGAAATTTGTGTTAGGTGAATGATAAATATATAATAACATAGAAGATAGTGATTTGGGTATGAAAATATTTCCTGGAGTTTTAGTATTAAATCCTACACAAAAAATGTATTCCAGAACTATTTAATACCAAATTAATTATTAATAATTCATACCATTTTAGTTTACCCTCTTTTACCTTAGTTTACATGATTTAATTATTTACCAGGGTAATTAATATTATAGAAAAATAAAATATAAAACCACTTATCAAATTTTATCATGTTGATTAAAACTTTGAATAAATTTAATCAAATTAAAATTATAATTTCAATAAATTGATCTTTAAAATTTTTTTATAATATTCAAGGAAAACAATATTTTATTGGAAAATAACTTTTCAAACATTAAATGATTATGTTCACAATTTTTAAAAAAAATACTATTTATCTAATGACTATTATTTAAAATCTATCAATCTATTTATAATGTTATTTTAATTTAATGAAAAAATTAAAAAGTAATTATTTTTTTAAAAAATTTAATAATTTATAAAAATAAACACAATACTAAAAATAAATATTATTAAAATATAATCTAGTATATATTACATTATGATTTCCACAAGTATGAAATTATCCCATAGACATTTTCACTCAAGAAAGTATTATTGAAGTTTAACTTATTCTTGGTCAGGGGAAAACCTTATTGATATTGCCTCATTTCTTTTTTTGTAATGTTTCGTCTCATAAAGAATGATTTCATTACCCAATTTCATTCCTTATCCCATTATAATTAAATTCTATAATGTAGTTACGTAACTTTATACTCACTAATTCAATGGATATATTATAATGATTAAATTTTAATTATTCATCAATTATTTTCTACACTAAATTTATACTTTATCTCATAAATACCACTTATATATAATGAGGGTATATAAAAAAAAGCCATATAATCCCAAATACTATATATATCAAATGAAAATATATGTATAATGAATATATATTCCAAAAGGTTACTTGTCCCTATCATATTGAAATATATTTCCTTATGTACCACTCTAAAATAAATCATCATAATATTTCATTTATTTCTCATAATGTTTATCATATTTCTAATATTTTCATTTTTTATATATTTATCATTAGTGGTATGATATTTATAGTAAAATGTGATGATAAATATTTCAATATTTTAGTATTTTGATTTAATTATGGTTATATACTAATTTAATTTTTTTAATTACGTTTAATTGGGCTATATTATAATATATTATTATTTATTCAGGAATATAATAAGCTATTATTCATTTTAGTTCGGTGTTTTGTGTGTGATAATCTATCAAACAGATAGATTTACTAAAATATGATTTCACACTAAAAATGAAGGTTGTTACACTCCATATTGGTTTCATCCTCTTTTTGATCACCATTATCTTCATCACTAGTAAACTAATCATCATTTATTTATTCAATCAATAACTTCTCCTCTACTTCACATGATTTTCAAACTTTACATTTATCATCACTAATTTTTTTTCCATCAAAAATAGATAAAAAAAATTGTTTTTTGATTATTTTTATAATTTATTACCCATTTTCTTGGATGAAGAATATTCTTGTTGGAGTTTAAAGTTTTATTCTATAAAGAAATTCTTGATGACTCATATTCATCAACCCTTTCTTCTTCCTTTAACTTTGGACAATTATAAATGAAATATATAATGGATCTATATTTGTTTATCAACTTGACTATAGTAACCCAGATCTAGTGGTTACCTTACTACATTGGTAAAAACTAAAAGAGATCACATCCAATGAGAATGAGTAGTTTATTAGTCTTGAAAAACTATATATATACATGATTCCCACATTTAATTCAAAAACATCCAAAAAACATAAACGTTTAGTGATAAATTTATTATTTATTATAGTAAATATCTTAAATCATTCAATGTTTTCTTCTTGGTACCATGGGGAATGGAAAACATCAAAAAAGGTGAGATCATATTCTCGGTAAGAGAAAGCATACAGTGGAAGCTATCACAGAATAAATAAAAGATGTATAATATGTTAAAGGTAAAAAATATTAAAAAATTCCATATAACTAATATCAAGAAAGTTTGATATATATATGGATTACATAAAAACATAAATAATCACATGGATAAAATAACTAGTTTCATAATGATTTAACTTAAAATTATAGTTATCATAATATTACCATTGAGGCCCTATTCTAAGACATCATACATCCATAGTATGATATATGAAAAATAAAAAAGCTAGTGTGTCTCATGAGACCTACCAAGGTATCAAGGGTATATCTAATATAAGGACTCACCCAATCACTTACTATGTCCAATGCATTCATCATATTAAAGAAATGAATAAAATTATAATACACAATCAACATAAACATTAAATTGAGAAACTTTCATATGAAATTTTAATATTTTTCCCAGTCAATAAATAGAAAAACACAATCATAATCCATATAGAGAAATAAGTTGGATAGAATCATTAGAGTATGTCCGTAGTGAAGGATAATAATATTTAAATAAAATTAAAATATATGAAAAAACTCATATATAAATCCATTATAAATTATCATTGAAAATAATAAGTAATATCTATTTTTTGAAGAACTTTTAAAAATTAAAATTCCCATAATAATGGGAATAAGAGTTTCTTGGAAAAATTATGAAACTTATAGAGTAATATTGAAAATTAATAATGACTATGATAGTGGGAAAAGTAATTCATGTGGTAAACATTAAAATAATTTTTTCCAAATTTTATAATATTTAAAAAATGAATTGAATATTAAATGGAAAGAATATTATTTTGGAAAATTTGTAAATAAAGTAAATTATAGTATTAAAACCAATATCAATAATTTAAAAGTACATAATAACATATATTTAATAATTTTAAGTATAAGGATATAGAGGTGAAGGATTCCTGACCCAAAGATGATAAATAAGGTTGTATTTTTTTTACAGAAAAACTTTCAGTATTTTTGAATACCAAATAGGGGAAACATAAAGTATAGAGCCCTAGGTTGGAATCTACTTAGTAGAGGGAATGAGCGATTTCCTATTATGAATTAATTTTTTAATTAATCTTCATAAACTTTTTAAGGTTCTTAATCAACTCAATGATATCCCTTAACATCACCTCATATGTAGAAATATCCATAAAAAACACAACACATGATATTTACAAGGTTCAGCATTAAGACTTACTCATTTTTATATTGGTTAGTCATCCAAACAAGGATTATCCACTATAATCCAATAATGAATTACAATATATTAAGAAATAACTGGTTATGCACCCCAGTAATCAATCTTATAGTTGACCTTGATTCAAAAACACATCTATCAACTTTTCTATCTCAATTTTTTAGACACCACTACCATATCTTCCCTCCTAAACTAGTTTTATAACCCATCCATGAGACTATTTATTAAATTATTAGACACCCTAGTCATAAGATCCAATTATTGAACCTGATATTCATGTAAAAAGATCTACTTGTTATCTTAACTTATTCTATTCCACTTGGGAAATGATGTTCCTCTACAAATAGATGAATCATAATGTCTATTCATATACAACTTCAAGAACTTTAAAAAATAATTTCATAGGTATTACAGTATTCTTCAGGTTTTTATGATCATCAATGAGTGATGAGATACTTCTTATTCATGTAAATAGGTATATATATACTTCTTTTATTGAAGAAGTTATTTTTCTAAACTATTATTTATTTTGATAATATTTTATGTAACTATAAAATTTTACAACTCAGAATAATACCTCTTTGAATTATCAACTCAATTTATGAATTTATCCCACAATGTATAGAATATGAAATTTTCATATAAAAATTTATTATTCTCATTATTTTATGTTCCTTTTAAAAATTCTATTTATCATTTCTCATCTAGAAACCTTGTATCTTTTACACAAACTATTCTATGAAAGTGTAATTAGTTGTCAAGGCATATGATATTTAGTGAAGATATATACAAGTTTGAATGAATTATTTATCCTTATTTTATCACACTCTGTCTATATTCTTCATATAAATTAGATAGGTACAAAATTTCCCAGCTTATCATTTATGCAATTATATCATGCAATTTGTTCCTCAATCAAGTAGGATCATAATATTACATTTTATTATTTATGAATTTTATGAGAACAAAATGAACTAAAGAAAATGATAATAATTATTTCATATTATAGAGAATTTTAATCTTTAATTCATTAAATAAAAAATAGTATTTGGTCTCTCTTACATCACATAACTATGAAAACTCATGGTCTTATGTCTCTGTATAGTAGAGAGGGATTGTGGGAATTTGTTTTATTTATGAAAATGAGGTATCTAAAAAATAAATATTTCTATCATTTAAATCATCATCCTCACCACTATATTTATATTCAATATTTTCTCCCCCTTAGGTACAAAAATTATGCCTTGTCAAATGACATTAAAAATCACTAAACCTTTCTTCGAAATAAAAAATCACATGAGAGAGATTTTTATAGAATCAACCATCAACGTATCATACTTATTCATTCACAGTAGATCAATATCTTACATGAAATAATTTTTTAATTTTTCATTTTATCTTATAACTCAATCTCAAACATATATTCAGATATCTGAAAAACACACTACAACTTTATATAATTCTCCTTAAAGGTTGATTATTTGAACAAAAACATGAATACAAGACAAATATTTCTTGAATAGAGGTTTGTATAATTTTTTATATTAATATATTAGTTGTGTGGGATAAATTTTATCACAAGTATGGTGAAATTTATAAACATAGAGATAGAATAAACTTTAGACATTTGGAGGTTGAAGAATTTGGGCATCAGATCAGACAACACTGATCCGATGGATCTGATGGCGATTGGTATTTGTTTATATTTTTTAATATGTGAGTAGTGTCCTAAATTTGTGAATCCCACATTGGATTTAAATTATTACTGAATCCAATTAATAAAGAAATCCCTCCCATAAAACCTTCATCCATGAAAATGGGGTCATCACTCAGACATAATTCACACATGTTGCTCATGGGCCGCACTTCCCTACACATGCTCACAGACAACCCTGCATGTATGCTCACCCATGCCTACTAAACCACCTTTATGTGATAGTTTCATGTTGGATTTCATACAATATGATTGATCTTATAATTACCACTATTGTACTGGATATGGTTTAATGGGTCCCCGCCTTTGTAGTGAATGGGTTTGGTTATATGGCTGGCCTATATGGCCCTATTTTATTTGGTAACCTCAAATACCAAGCTTAGTAAAATAAATTCTAAGTTTAAAATAAAAAAAATAAAATCCCACCATATAAAATTAATTCTAAAAAACTCTTCAACAATATAAAATCCATCTTCTAAAAACTTATTTTAACTCTTCTTCTAAAGTACTCAATTAATTATTCAATACTCCTAATACAAAAGAAAAGAATTTTTATTTCCATGACCTTGAAATTAATTCTCTTAACTTCATTCCTCTAATAATTTCCAATTTTAAATTTTTAGACAATGTACTTAATCAAAAAATAATTACCACAAGATTTATGAATTATGAGCCTATCTAAAAGTTATCACTATTAACATGGATATATGATAATTCATGACATCTAATGCCGGATTTTCTTGATTTTTCAAACAAGAACACTAAAATATAGAATCCTCAATATTTTCTATTTCCATTAATCATGTAATCACATAAATAAACTTATGAACATGCATGAATACATAAAAATCCTCCAATCATAATATGATCCCCATTTATAGGAAACATATCACTGATTTTAACTTCTTCAACTAAAAAACACTTGTTTCCATCAAGCTTTATCATCAATATCTTATCTATATAAACTGTTGTCCATCTTAGATTGATCTAGAAAAATCGATAAGAATCAATTTTTGACTTACTCTACTTATTTAGGCTTATCATATGTGCTTCTGAAAGGATTAATATTTTATAACTCTTCTTTTTTAGCCTTTTTAATTTTATTACCTTTCAAACCATAATGAATATGTCCACATAGTATAATCATGAATTCCTCATCTTTGTGACCCTTCTTCTCACATCTTCCACAAATAACCACCAATAATTAATACATATTTTGTGTTGGAAGCTTTGGTAGTTCATTGGTCACAAAATTCATTCTTTTAGTACTTGTTCTCATATTCTTACTATATTCCCTCCTTATTTCATGCCTCATTTATGGAAATGACATGATATACTACCAATAGTAGGCTTTATGTCCATACCTTCGACAAAAAATTGAAAAAATCCAATTCAAGATGTTCCACTATGATATTTATTTTTTCCAAAAATATGTTGTTGTTGTTATTCTTCAAATTTGGAATTATTTTTCTTAGGGGAAGGAGATTTTATTAAAATATTTATCCACCCATTTGATATAAGAGAGGTTTTCCCACTCATATTCTTTGTCTATGCACATTCAAATTTATTTTTTTCATTTGTACTATTTGAAATAATAGTTTCTCATTAAGGAAGATCAGGTACATGTTTATATTTTTATATTTAGGACCTCATCTAACTCATATGAGAATATTATATTTTAACCTAATTAGACTTACCAACGTCTTATCCAAATTTTTCCAACTCATTTTTAACAACAATACACATTTATTGTGTGTCAACTAGTTCTTATTACCTCATAACTAGATTATCCTCAAGATCAATAACAATATTTTGTTGTTTATCTTCTATAAGTTTGTTATTGCAGATCTCATCAACATAATTTTCATATTTCTTGATCCATTATTCCTTTTTTTCATCTTTTTTATTCTTCTCCTTTAGAGATGTTTTATTTTATTTTTTTGTTCTTTATAATATCCTCAAAATATGATTCCAACTCAGTAGTAAAATACCATTCCATCAATATCCTTTATTCTCCTAACCATCACTAATTAATGAATAAAATAATTTTTTAACATATAAAATAAAATCAACCTTATCATATGAAGTTATACTTGATGATGAATTATATTTCTCGCGTTTACTCATCAAAATTTTTATTCTATTGAAAGGATACTTTCTTTTATTCTTACCATTACTCTAACTTTTGAAATTTCTCATCTTCCTCATCAGATTCAAATTCATAAAAAATTTTCTTTGGAAGGTCATAGACAAAGTGTCCAATGCTATCAGAATTCCAACACTTTAGTGAGTGTTTGTATCTTTAATTCTGTGTCACCTTTTTGAATCCTATTGATATAAGTGTAATAATTTTAATAATATATTAATCTCTCTTCGAATTATAATCACTTGGTTCTACAACCTATTTTCCTTTACTTTCATGTTTCTCATGGATATGAAGGCCAGTTCAAATTTCAACTTCTTCTTGATGGATTATTACTTTATAATATCTTAATAAATAAGTATATTATGTAAATTATATACTATCAAATATTATGTTTCTTATCAGGATGATACTTTTGGATCAAATAGATCTGGAAGATTTTTTATTAGATTTTAAAAAATTCTATAGTCATCTAAACCCTCACAATATCCTAGATTTTTTTCAGAATATCTCATTCAACCTTGTGAAATAGTAATCAATATTTTCATTATCATTCCTTTTTATATACTCAAACATGATCCTATAAATATGCTATTTGGATTCCTTATCATTGATATTTCCCTCATAGTTTCTTCTCAGTTTGTATTTGATATTTTTGATAATATAGAGACCCATTACCTATATGACGAACTTCTCCAATAAAGATATAAATGTTTTTGAGCCTTTTCATCAAAATCCATATTTTTCCTATCATCTTGAGTCGTAGTATCATTTACATCAATAGATTGAAACAACAACATTACAAAATCTCCCACTTCCATGATAAGTTATAGGAGGCAGGGTAGCATCATATTCCTCCATATGTTATAATTCTTCCCAAAAAATTTATGGACTCATTAAATTTTTTATGAGTTAATATTATCCATGTCTCATAAATCATCTTAGATCTAAAGTAGTAACCTCTTTTGAGACCATATGTAGAAACCAAGGCTGGATGTCACTACGGTCATATGGGGGGGGGGGGTGCATGGGTGGTATTATTTTATGAATTAATTTATTTTAATTAAACTTATTTAACATGTTATGGTTCTTCATACACTCAATGATATCTCGTATCCTCACCAAGTATTCAAATTTTTTTATAAATATCATAATACAGAATATTTAAAAGGTTTTTTACTAAGACCTACTTCTATCCATGTTGGTTATTCACCCCAATAAAGAGTCTCCACTATAATATTATCATCAATTATAATGTCTTTTGTAGTGATTGGTTATACAACCCAATAATTTATCCTCAAAGTTACCCTAATTATACACTACAACCACGAATTCTTCTACCTTGATTGGTTAGACACCCAAACCATCCTCTTCTTTTCTCTACTTGTTATACAACCTAGAAACAAGAATATTTAGAAATTGGTTAGATACCCCAATCAAAAGATCCTCTTTTAGAACTTTAAATTCTTATTAAAATATCTATTTGTGTTCCCAAATTCATCTGTACCACTTGTGAAATGATCTTCCTCCATAAATAGATGAATCAAAACGTTTATTCATGTACAACTTTAATAACATCATCAACCTCATGCACAGGTTTACTAATATTTCTCAGGTTCTTCTCATCTTTAATGAGTGATTAGATACTTCTTAGTCAAATGATCAGAAATATACATTCTATTTATATTTATTAAATTTATAACCTCCGTTATTCTTTCTTATGATAATATTTTATGCAAGTATAAACTTAAAAACTCTGAATAATCCATATTGGAATTCTAAACTCAATTAAGGATTTCATGGAATAATGTATAGTGCGTGAACTGTACCCATACCCATTTGTAATTATCATTATTTTATGTCCTTTTTTTCTACTATATTTATTATATACCTTTAATCTACCTTGTATATTTTACCGAAACAATTTTCCACATGGGGATCAAGTTCTCAATGCATATCATGTTCAATAAAGCTATATAAAAATTCGATCATATGAGTTTTCATTCTTAATTTATACTCTATTTTAATTTTATAAAAAACTAGATAGGTCCCCTATGTCTGATATTCTCCTCCAAAAAATAATATCATGTAAGTTCTTCCTTGCACTAGTAGAAGCACGATACGACCATTTTTTCTTTTCACAAGTGATGAGAAAAAAATCAACTCATGAATTTGTTAATCCTTAAAATTTATCAAAGTATGTTAATTCATTTGGTTTATTTTTTGGAACATAATATATGGTCTGTCATACTTCTCTTAGACATGAAAGCTCATAGTATCACTTCTTTATGCAGAAAATAGTGCTCACAATGCTCTATTTTCTTCTTGAAAAGAAGAGAATAATAAAATAAACATTTTAGTAATTATAAACCCATATCTCTACCTATATTTTTATAGATGAAGTTTTAACCACCTAAATAATGAAAATTATTAAGTGTTAAAGGGATTTAAATATCACTGAACCTTTAAAACAATTTAAAAACCACATGATGCAGATTTTTATGGCATCAATCTTCTGTGTAACATCCTTATTCTTTCACTGTAGATCACTCTCGTGCATTAAATGATTTATTTAAGATTCTTCTTATCTTAATATTAGAGCATAAACATTCATTATAATGTACGAAAGGAACACTAAAACTTCTATCATTCTCAATAAAGTATTATTCTCTAAAAATATCCTACATAGAAATGTAAATTTCATGCATGGGGGTATATAGATGTTTTTATCTCAAGATATCACTTGACCAGGATTAGTTTTATTATGAGTATGGTGAAATCCATGAAATCCATTATAGAAGAAACTTCATAAATTAGGATGTTTAATTATACAAGGATTTTATTGAATGACACTGATCAACTGAATCATATAACTATTGGTATTTTCTTATTTTTTTTCATGTGAATAGTGTCCCACATCTTCAAATACCATATCCAATTTCAGTTAGTGATGAATTCTATTAATAAAAAAAATACCTCCCATCAACCCCTCAACCATGGAACTGGGGTTGGCTACTAATTTTTTTACACAAAACAATCATGGGATTTTCCTCCCGATACTAGTCCACTAGTACCCCTACATAAATTCCCACCCATGTATACTCACCTTCCATTAATTTTGAGACACATATTGGCTTGCCTCCCGTGTTCTAAATCCTATAATACACACTATTTAGATGTCCATGGTTGACTGGTTTCGCACCCAAGTAACTGATAGAACTAGTCCAATGGAAAGTCCATGTAGCCCCGTTTTTTTATTAACATACAAAACCAAAATTAGTAAAATAAATGATGAGTGTAAAATATACAAAATAAAGGGACACCATATAAAATTACTTCTAAAAAATCATCAAAAATATAATATCCTCTTCCTAAAAACATCACTAATTCTTTTTCTTCTGAAGTGATAAATTAATTATTCTATTATAATCATTAAATTTTTTTTCATGGTATTCAAATAAATTATCTTCACTTTATTCTTATCATAGCTTAAATTTATTTTTTTTGAAAAATTTTCTCACTCCAAAAATAATTATCACACTGTTTATAGATTATGAATAGTTAAATAATCATCACAATTAACTTAGATATATTATCGAGAATGGCATAAAATGCCACATTTTATGGAATTTTCCAAACAAGGACACTTAAATATAGTATCCTCAAGATTTAATAATGACATTAATCATGGTATCACCACTGTAAAAAGCTCATTTTTTTCTTAGGTATGGATCCTTTTAATTTATGTCTAATTATTTATTTTGGACCTATTAAAATTGCCTAATATGGTCACGACTGTTTTGAGGGTGTCTAAGGCTCATTCGCCTCAAAGATCCCATATTTTTGGAAAAAATAGGATGGCCCCATGGTTAGGATAAACCATGTGGGGGAAAGCTACATGGTTACCCCTTACTATGTGGGTCTAGATAGAGGAGCAAGTTGGGTTCACAGGATTCCCTAACCATGTGCCTGAGGCCACATTCTCATGTGAGTATCTCATCAAAATGTAACAAAGGAGTTTTGCATGACTTGTTCATGGATTCTCTAACCATGCGGCCTAACCATGTGTGTTCTCTCCTTAAGTAGTAATCCAATCACAGTTGGCACACATTTTGGATAACCATATGAAAAAACCATGTGGCCCTAAAATTAATGGTCAAAATTACCAAAATTCACTTAAAAATTTTATAAGCTTACCCTTTCCTCATTTTTTCATTTAACTATCCAAGAGATCCCTCCTTTATCTCATAAGAATATTTCAAGACCCTTTTGATACTTTTTATCAAGATCCATCATCTGAAGTCTGATTTGATTGTTGTTTGTGTTGTTTGATGTGCATTGGTATGTAATCCATTCATCTTAATTTGTTCTTAATTTTTATTCTCCTAGAATAAGTTATTGAGATGTGGGATCATATGCCCTATTTTAAGGTTGTAGATCCATTATTTTTTTCTTCCAATACAAGAAAAAATAAAGGTTGATTATGGACAAGGAGAGTGTTATAGATTTAGGGTAAGTGGTCTATGACTCAATTCTCACGTCTGGCTATTTTATAAATTTTTATCACTATGTGCATGCCGATTTAATCAGGTGTTTCTTGTTAAATTAATGTTCCATTATTATATTTATCATGATCATATTGTAGACCCCATTATATGTAGTATCATCACACCATTAGAGGTGGATACCTCAACACTTTCCACCCCATGTAGGGCGTTTCTTCAATTATCCCTTGGTATCCCTTGTGGGTTTACATATAAAACCATTTAGGTGTGTATATTGACCAAGCTAATTGTAAACCATTTTAAATTAAATGAAGCATGAATTTAAAATGGATATCACCTAATAATACCACATAACCCTTATAAGGTAAGTGTCTTAATATAATAAATAAATCTCCATTGTAAATGGAAGGTATGATATAGGTATCACTTGGACTATTTAAATGTAATTGAATGAATTGGTTTCATATCAGTAGCACACATAACCATGCATAATTGAAGGAAGCAGAGTGAACCTAATCAATGATTATATAATTATATTACTAAATGGTTATATGTACTAATAATAATTTTCACTTAATATGAAAGGAAATGGAATGAACCTATTGAATTATAAAAATGAAAGAGTATTACATGGTCCTAATTAAATAATGGATCACATATAAGGTTATTATTACATATGGACCTTTTTATATTTATAGGAGTGGTTAGACTTGATCTAGACTTGGACTCATAAGGTAATTCCTTGATAACTCATATGATTCCATTCTGATTCCAGGAGCTGATTTCCAAGGGAGATACCCACCTTGGAGCATGGTCCTTATCTACTAGCGCATGCCTGACATGACACCATAAAAACCCTTCAACATCTTCCAAATATTATGATACATTATATACACTACTTGGATTATGTTTCATGTCTTCTGAAACATGGTTCCATGGATACTCCCCATTGGGCCCAGTCATTATTAGCTATTTTTACCTTGGATGAGATCCTTGGTCTTAGTTAGAACTACTCACAGTGGAATGCCTTAGGTAATGCGCATTGGGTTACACTCATATCCTTTATAGATAGGATACATATTTTTACAAAGTTGGATTGACCCCTGAGGTCAAGGATTCCTTGGTTATTATCTTAGACCCTCTTTACTATTTTTAGTATTAGAGGATGCATTATTACACCTTTGATCCATTATTATTATTATTATCACGATACATTATCAGTGATGGTTATACCTCACCTGAAACATCTATATAATATCATATTAAATAAACCAATTAAAATATTATATGTTTAGAGATATACCATCCAGGGTTGAATAAGGTATTGTGTATTTACATTACTCTATTGGTTTACATTTATATACCTGTACAATATTGCAGTTTATAGTACACTGACTGGATGGTATAGACTCTATTGGTGGTGGACTACTAAGATTTATCTCACACCCTATATGGGTCAATAATGGTATTCAGACAAATTATATTATTGAAGGTGTTGATAGGTGGAAGTGTCCCGATTTGGACACATTATATTGCTTTATTTAATTTAAACAGAGATTGGTAGTAGATGTCCATGCTAGTGCTTGGGATGCTTTAATAGTTTTTGGCTTCTTTTTTACATCTTCTGTAAAGAACGTTCTGTCTGTTGCCGTGTATACATGTCTCCCAAGTTTATAAATACTTAACATACATTATCATCATTTTATATATGATACTTCCAATTATTAGTTGATTATCAATTTTTTCGATGTTTAATCCTATTTTATTCTACTTTATTATTGATATTATACTTCTGCTAAGGTGGGTTACTAGTCCATTCAATATAACATTTATTTACACTATGACATATATTTATATATTTTCCTTGTATTTACTGGTTATAATATATATATATATATATTCTATGATACACTATAGTAATGTGGGAATAGTCTACCCACAGACACACCCTAGTCCCTTGCTGATGGTCACCAACGTGTTGCATATAGTGAGGCGCCCTTGAGGCTATGTGGCCGACTGGGTTTTGGGAACCATTGAGTGTCACCTGGGCCGAGATGTCAAACAGTGGTATGATAGGGGTTACTTGTTTGATTTACTATTTTGTGACAATATACATAAGCTTAGGAACACTTTGGAACTTGGTTATAAGACATTCTTGAGTTTAACTAATCCATGTTCGGGGTAAATACCATGTTTCCTAGAAAGAGGAATATTTTACTGTATTTTTTTTATTACAATTGATATATATTAACCATTTGGTAAAAAACATGCTCTGTGATGATTATTATTAGTATTGTTTTTGAGTTTTATATTTCATCCTTGGCCTGATGAGATAAAGGAAAAGAAATATTATTACATGCATCATAACATGCACCTATAATTAAACACCATTCTATATTGGTGAATTTAATTTCTTGTGTTGCATGTGATTGTTGATTTATCCATGCTTGTTATATATGGTTATGATAATATCATATTTTATAGGTAAGGGAGTTTTTTATTTAATGATCCATCGTCAATCTAAATGGTATTTTCCTGTATAGGTTGATGGGAGCATCTTAAATATCTAGTTTATACCCATATTAGCTATGCACCTCTAGTTACATGAGCTACTACTTGACTACAATTTTGGGATTTCCAGTTATAATTCATGAGGTTTATGGGACCTCATGTATTGTAATTGGTAATTTTAGAATTTGATCCATTATATATTACTTGTTACATTCTATGACCAAATGTAGATGAGGTTAAATAAAAATTGAATTAGTTTCAATTTTAGTGATAAGGTGTGTGGACCCTAATTCACTAGGAACATAAATCCATTTAATCAAATTTGATATATATAAATAAGGGAATAAAAATAGTAAATGTAAATCTTATCATATTAAAATAAAAAAGTCTCTAGTAATTGAATTGGAAAAGTGTGACTGAACCTTTCACTTACTAGAACCACTATTATTTGAACATGAAACACTTACCAATACATTTCCTTCTAAGTCTGTAGTTGAGGTAGTAACCTGGGTAGTTATCCCTTATTATTACATCCATCTTCCACTAGTGTATCTATATATTATCAATATTAACATGAGGCATGTGCTTGGAGCTATTCCCCCATGACATGCTTGAGTCATGTTCTAAGAGGATGGAAATGACCATGCTCAAGAGATGGTGGCCCTGAGCTTCCAGTCTTACCACTAGAAGTTCCTATTGAGGTACCACCTTCTATACCCAATCTGGTCTATAAAAATCAATTTTGAGAGGGTTTTCTATGTATTATTAAATCCATGTAGGGTTCTCCATGACTTTCATACACTACAAATTAATTGTACTGTGATTTCCAATAGGATCATCCTTCCACCTTTTTGGGGGATGGAGTTCCATAGGATGCAGAGTCCTTGATGGAGGAAAATCTATCTATATTTTATAATATAGAGATTCTTCCATAGTTTAGGGTCAATCCTTTCACCTATATGGTTTATAATTCGGCCAAGCACTGGTGGGATTTGATTACCCATGCTGGTTGTCATCAGAGCATGGTATGGGATTATTTTTAGAGTGCCTTCCATGACTAGTTCTTTCCTTAGATTCAGAGGGATGATTAAACTAGATAATTCATGCATATAGAGTAGGGTTCTATTTCAATCATGGATTATTCAGTTCGTTTTACAGAGTTATAGTTCTATGTACAAATTCTAGATGGTGATGATCTATCATATAGTAGATGCTTAGAGGATGATTTTTGGTATGCCATCCATACTCAAGTGAATGCCTTTCACCTACCTAGATTTTATGAAATTTTCAATAATGATCTAATCACTAAACACAAACTGATGGATGGAGATAATCCAAATCATAGAAGTTAAGTGATGAGATAGGGTAATATTTCTTCTGGTAGTAGGGAGCATTCCATCAAGGATTCTTTTCATAGTAGTGGAAGTTAGATTAACCACATTGGAAGATCCATTGTATTTAATTAGTGTAAACATAAGGGGTATGTGAATCCCTAGTGTGATAGGAACCCGATGAAGTGCCATACTTATTGATGAATGAGGCATCTTCAGAGACTCTATCGGACATTTTTATTTTCTTACAATGGAATAGATTCTACACTAGATCCAACTTTAGGGGTAGGTTATTTTATGCCACATCAGGTCGGGAGTTAGAGTATCATTAGAAGGACTGGGTGAGGAGGAGGTCATGGCCATGGTATCTAAACTCCTGACCAAAAAATCTTTTAGAGAAGTCATATTCAAGGTAGTCCAGCTGTAGCATAGAGACTTGGATCAAGTTAGTTTCATGCATTACAACTAATACCCAAGGACCAGGGCGTATGACCGTCTACAGTATGAGGTACTATTATATTATCCTCCACTACTGTATCAAATTTATTTGATATAGGTGATTCAAAATCATTTATCTCTTTATCAATTGGGGATAGTTTAAGGATTTAAATTCATTATTACTATGGTGTTATGACCCTTGTTGCACCACTAGGAGTGCGATCAGAGGGAATACACCAATGAAGGGACTACCCCTTGAGGTATAAAGTTATACCTTATTACATGATGCCAATATTGGTGGCTTGGGATGAAACATCAGATAGTAGGTTTAATCACTAGGTATTCCACAGGTCAGTAGGTGAATGTAGAGAAAAAGAAACCTGTAGGCTTGTTAGAGCTTCTTTTAGTCTTATAATGTAAATTTGAGGTCTTTTCTTTGTAATTTTTATTTATATTTGCAATCTCACCTTGAGGTAGTGATGTGGTTTGCGTAGTCGTGGTTCGACTGATGAAAGTGACCCACTTATTTTCCATTCAGGAGACTCTCTCCGTTGACGAGTTTGAAAGATCGTATGTCCGTGAGATCATAAGGATATATGGGGCCCCTCATAGTCTCATATCAGATAGGGAAACTCATTTCACATTAGGGTTATGGTAGGGGTTACAGAAATATATGGGTACATAGGTTCTTCTAAACACAAATTTTCTCCCCCAGACCAATGGCTAGTCGGAAAGACATGCTCCGAGCGTGCGTCCTTGATTTTAGTTGTACTTGTTAGAATCATATCACACTCATAGGGTTATACTATAATAACATATTTCAAGTAAAAATTCCTATGGATCCTTTTGATGCCTTGTATGGTATGTCGTTCTGTTCACCCATGTGTTGGTTAGAGGCGTGTGAGGTTTCTATAATGGGTCCTCATCTCGTGCAGAAGGAATCCGATCAACTTTATCTGATATGAAATCATATTTCTACTTCTCAGTACAATTAGAAATATTATTTCGGTCTTCATTTTAGACCTCTAGAGTTTGATGTCAGGGATATAATTTTCATATGGGCATCGACTAGGATTGTTCATTGATGAATACATAGGTATAGGAAGTTTTCACCCTATTTTCTAGGCTATTTGGTATCTTAAAGAGTGTTAATAAAGTAGCATATCAGTTGATACTACCTCAATGGAAAATTTCCATGCACAAATTCTTGTACATTTCAGAAATTCTACATTATTATATTGACCCATATCATACTTTTGATCCCAAGTAGTTTTAGATAGATACTGATGCTTCTTTTGAGGAGTATTGTATACACATCATTGAACAAAGAAAGGATGGATATACAATGATAGTTTTTACCTATTGTATGATTAATATGTATGAATGTCCATGTACATGATGAAAAATAGGAGCAAGAGGTCAACATACATGCCTAGAGGCCAGAGTTATTCTCAGATAGTGTTTCCCTCCTTGGAAGGTGAACTCAGGGATGAGTTACTTTAAGGTGGGAAGACTATAAGAAGCTGTATTTTATCACAGGTATGAATCCTTATAATTTTGGACCTATTATAGATGCTTAATGACGTCCCTTATGTTTTGGTGGTGTTAAGAGCTCGTTCAGAGCCTGGAACCCAAATTTTTGAAAAAAAGGCTGGCCATATGGTTAAGAGAAACCGTACGGGGCATGCCATATGGTTACCCATAACCATACAGGGATGGATAGAGGAGCATGAATGGAACATAGTTTTCAATAACCTTTCACATAAGGCTTTATGCACATGTGAGTATCTCAAAAAAATATAGCAGTGGTGTTTCACATGGTTGGAACAAGGGTTATTTAATTGTGCATCTTAACCATGTAGGTACCCTCCTTAAGTAGTGATCCAAGAATGTATGGTTCTTGGTTTTTCCAACCATGTTCCCAAACAATGAACAACTAATATTTTAGTACAAAATTACCAAAAATTATTTAATTTTATTTAAGATTACCATTTCCTCCCTTATTTATTTCCAACACCAGAAGATCCCTCCTTTATCTCATAAGAATCTCTCATTCCCCTTTTGATAGTTTTTTATCCAGAGGATTCTAGTAAAGCCCAACTTAATATTAATTTATCTCATTATATGAACCTAAAAAAGTAATCTATTTATCTTGATCTATTATTCATTTCTCTTATCATCAAAAATGTTATTTATATGTTGGATCATATAGCCTATTTTCAAGGTGTTGATCCTTTCATCAGTTTTCTTCCAATCTAGGCCAAAATAAAGGCTGATACTAGATTAGGATAATGTTATATCATTGAGGTAGGCAGTTTATGAATCATCTTTCAAGTATCACCATTTTATAAATATCCCTTGTTGTGTTCATGATTATTTCATTAGGATTTTCTTATTAAATTCATGTTACTTTCTTATATTCATTATTATCAAATTATAGATACCTTTTGATATAGTATCATCGCACCATTGGAGGTCAATACCTCGACTCTTTCCACCCCAAGTAGTGTGTTTCCTCAATTATTCTTTGGTAGCCCATGTGGGTTTACCCATGACACCATTCGGGTGTGTGGATTTATCCTAGAAATGTTAAGACCTCTCAATTTAAATGATGTATGAATTGATAATGTATAGAACCGTATAGTACCACTTGACCCTACTAAGGTAAGTTTCTTAATGTAAAGTCCTGAAAATTCTATGTAATTTTTTTTAATTATTGGGTATTTTGATGAGTATGCGAAAATTGACGGCGCATGATTCTGAGGCCTGGTGTGCCTGAAATGAATTTCTATTTTTTCAAGGTACGTTCAATAAATGCACAAGTGACATTTTATATCTCTTGAACCGGTTCTTGGAATTGAAATCTGAGAGCACCATTGAATCCACAAAGCGGGGATTCTCTTAAGGGAAATATTCACTTCGACTGTAGTTGGTCAAGATAAAAATATAGTTTTTTTGTGACTTTTAAATAAATAATAAAATAACATAAATTGTTATTTTATTTATTTTTCTTTTTCTAACCACCTGTTGACCGATGGTGGTGGGGAACACAAAGGTGGTCAGAACATTAATAATGGGGTGTTAATTGCATGGTTACACATTGGTTGTGTAACCACCCCTCACATAATTAATGATATACTATAATTACATCAATTAATGAGGCACTTTAAAAACTTCAATTAATGAGGCACATTAATTATGTCAATTAATTAACCTCATTAATTCCTCAAGTCGTTTCTCACATTTCCGCATCCTATTTAAATGGATCTTGGGGTGGGGTTTTGGCATAGCTTCATCATGTTGATTCAATAAGGTTTTCCTTATGACTTTTCCATTCCTTCTTGTTTTAAAAATCACAAACACCTTATACTTAAGCAAATCAATATTTTACTTCTCTAAGGAAAATTTACTTCCTTAAGGAAATTTACCCTAACCTGGATTTCCTTATACATATCAATAATTTTCTTAAGTATAAAAATCGGATTCATACCTAAAAACTCAGAATCATATAATACTTAGATATGAAGCATTCTGTTTTAGGATCCGAATTCTGGATATGAACTCTAAAGAAGTTCCATTCCAAATTCTGGATACGAACTCTAATGAAGTTCCATTCCAGATTCTTGATATGAACTCACATATAGTTCTACTCTGATTTCTGGATATGAACTCTAATGAAGTTCCATTCTGAATTCTAGATACGAACTCTAATTAAGTTCCACTCCAAATTCTGGATATGAACTTTAATGAAGTTCCACTCTGAATTCTGAATACGAACTCTCATATAGTTCCACTCCAAATTCTGGACTCTGAACTTTTACTCGTTCGACTCCAAACTCTTACTAGTTCGACCCCGAACTTTTATAAGTTTGAATTCTAACTTTGTAAGTTCAAATTATGAATTCTAGTGAAATAAGAATCCAAATTTCCTTAGAAATTCAGACTCCATATTTCTACAGAATTTAGGTTCCGAATTCCTAAAAAACAGAGTCCGAATATCTTTTTATTATAGACTCCAAATTCCATTTTTGGTTAGACTCTGAACTCTTGTTTTCATACATTCTGAACATCAGTTTTACTTATACTTACTTGTTTCATTACAAAACTATGTCGTGCTTTCAGTTATTAACTAACCATTGGTTGAGTGACACATGTACATGTCCCTCCGAAATTCAAGGAGAAATATGACCGTTGGAGGAGGGATCTGACCATTGGAGCTTCACCTATAAATTAGAGATCATTTGAAAAGAAGACATAACTTTGACACAACTTGTGGTTACATGCTTTTGAAGTGATTTATAGAGAGAGAGGCTCTTATCAACTCTCAAGATTCATGTATAAAGTTTGAACAACTTGTCCAAACTTTTCCTTATGCAGACTTGCTTCGTGCGACTCTGATTGTTGGTGATTACAATCGAGGGCTTCCGGGGATAGGAGGACAGAGGTTCCAACACCTTGAAGTTGAGGGCTTCCTTGCTGAGGAAAATAGAGGTCCCGACTACCCTATAGTTGAGGTCTTATAGGGATAGTAAGACAAACTCCGATCTTCATATCAAGGGCTTAACCTGGTGTGGGAAAGACAGACTTGCTTGAAAGTATAAATCAAGGGACCTTTATCTAAGGTTGTTGGATACCCTTCTCTTTGGGTTAAAAGATTTATTGTTTGTTACTTGTAGTTTTACTACTTGTTTTCTGCTTCATTTTTTATTTTTAAGTAAAGTATAACTTTCTTATACTTCCTTACTTGTGCTCTGATATTGTTAGATTCTATACGCTTTAAGGTAGAATCTTAATCTTTGTAACTTTTGTTAAGTTCCATTTTTGGAATCACTATTCTGAAATCCAGAAAGTCTTTTGTACTCATAGAGGTCTTGTGAATTTTCTTAGTTTAACTTTGTTAAAATTAGATCTTTCCTTGTTTAAGGAAATTTTTTAAAAAAGGTACAATTCACCCCCCTCTTGTATCTGAGAATCTCATTCTTATTTCGATCCTAAGTTTGGTATTCCAGAGTATATAATACTCAGAGTCATACCAATATAACAATTGGTATCAGAGGAGGTGAACTCATACCCTGTACCAATATAACACTTGGTAACAAAGGATTAGTTCCATCTGAATTAATCTCATGATTAGATTCAGAAGAGATTTTTCAGATTCATATTTTTGGATTCATATTTTTCAGAAGCATAGTTCGGATTCTATTTTGCTTAGAGTTACAATATTTTTTTCTTAGAATATTTTCTCTTGTTAACAGACTTATACTTCTAACAAGTTTGTGTGATAATGTTTTTTCTTAAGGATGGAAGGTTTGAATGCTGGTTCTCTCGACAACCTAAATCCTACCAGACCACCTATTTTTAATGGAAATGATTATGAATACTAGAGAGATCGTATGAAGACTTTTGTTATCAATACTGGTGTAGATAAAATTTTCATGCTTACTGGTGGGTACAAATTTCATGATAAGTAAGTAAGTGCTTTTACTAATCAACAAAAGCATGAATACCAAATCAATTACAAGGTACTGTTTCTTTTACTACTACTTCAAATCATATAAAAGATAAGACTCTTGAGAGAGTTACTAGATCCAAGTCTAATAAATTTCTTTATCCAATCTGAATCTAGTGAGAGTGAAGTATCAAAAAACGAGTTATCTAATCTTGCTCGAAGGATGAACAAGATAGCTAGACAGAGAAATTTCCAATCGAAGTATAAGAAGAAGGATAGGAAAGATAAGAATGATTCAAAGGTCAAATGATAGAAATTAAAGAGAAGTGGACACATAAGACCATATTGTCCTTTTCTCAAAAAGAAAGAATGAAAAGAAAGGAATTCTGAAAGAAATATGAAGAAGTTTTACAAAGCTAAAGTTAGGAAAAGTCTGATAGATAATACTACTTAGAGTGCTAGCTGTAGAGACTCTTCAGAAAGCGAATCTTTAGAATATGATTAATCATCTCAGAAGAATATGAGATTCATTGCTACTACTTATTTCCCACATACATGTCTTATGGCCAAGGTACGCTCTGTCGAGGCTTTAACAAATTTATCTCTTGATAAGAATTACTATTCCAAAAATAGTACTTCCAATGAAAATACTTCATCTTCAGAAAATGAAGAACCATCATACGAAGAAGTATCTATATTTTCCAAGTTACATGAAGAAAAAAATTGTAAAATTTCTACGAAATTAGACAAGGAAAATACTAGGGAAGAAATTATTACAAAAGAGATTTCAAATCTTTCTACAGATCTTAAAGATAAAGAAGAGATTTTAGAAAATCTTTCTAAAGACCTTGAGAAAGAAAATTCTGATAAGGAATAACTTTCTAAAGATCTTAAGAATGCTATTTTAAAGATGAATGTTTTTGAGGAAAAATATAACCCTAAAGAAATTATTTCTGAGGATAGGAATTTAGTCATCATTCTAAAATATGAAATATTTTCTCTTAAGAAGCTTCTTAAAAAAGTTACATTTGGGAAAGAAATTTTTGACAAGTTGTATTCTAAAATTAAACCTCAAGGAAACACTACTAGAGTAGGTTATACTCACCAAAAACCGGTATTCAAAAACCACTATTTTTTCCTTCTAGAGTGCCTTTTTGAACTAAGTGTCAAAGTGGTGGGAATTGTAATAAAATCTATTCTTTGAATAGAGTTCAATCTCTTGGGTTTCATAAAGCATATTTCTCTAAAAAAATGTGGATACCCAAAATTTTGTTGTCTAAAAATTCCAGATCCAAGCAATTCTGGATTCCGAAAACCTAACTTTTTTCTTATTTTCAGGAAAATAGGGAAAGTACCAACACCAATAATTGGTACATGGATAGTGGATGTTCCCGGAATATGACTGGTAACAAAATCTATTTTGAAAAGATTATCAAGACGAAAGGAGGAAAAATAACTTTCAGAGGTAATGATTGGGAATAAATTATTGGTATAGGTAACATTGTTCTTCTTGGAAAAACTTTGATTTCAAATGTTTGGTTTGTCAATGGTCTTAAGCACAACATCATCAACATAAGTCAATTATGTGATGAATGATACCTTGTGATGTTTAGGAATGATAAGTGCTTAGTACACAACTCCAAGGAAGAGTTTATTCCTTCTACCCAAAGGTAAGAGAATGTTTACACACTTAACTTAGAAGACCTTAGGAGCCAAGACTTACCTTGCCATATTGCATTGGAAGATCATTCTTGGTTGTGCCATAGAAGGTTAAGACATTGTAACATTAGGAACTTATGTAAACATTCTAAGAAAGGTTTAGTTAAGGATCTATCAGAGCTTAGATTTGATTCTTCAAATGGTTGTGACCCTTGTCAATATAGAAAGCAACATAAATCAGGTTTTAAATCAATTGGTGAAGTCTCAACAACTGATGCACTACAGTTGGTGCACATGGATCTTTTTGGTCCAACACAAACTAGAAGCATTGGGGGAAAGTACTATGTATTTGTTTTGGTTGATGATTACACTAGATTTACATGGGTCTATTTTCTAGCAAAGAAATCTAAATCTTTTTCTTATTTCAAAAGATTTATAGCCCAAGTTAAAAATGAGAAAAATATTCCATTGAAAACTATTCATAGTGATCATGGAGGAGAATTTTAAAATTCTGATTTTGAAACTTATTGTAGTAAAAAAGGTATTACTCAAAACTTTTCAGCACCCGGAACACCTCAACAAAATGGTGTTGTTGAAAGAAGAAATATAATTCTTCAAGAGATAACTATAACTATGTTGAGTGAGTATTCTATTTCCAAACATTTTTGGGATGAAGCTGTAAGTACTCCTTGTTATACTATAAATCGAGTTTTAATTAGACCTTTTCTCAATAAAACCTCTTATGAGTTATGGAATGGTAGAAAATCTAGAATTTCCTACTTTAAGGTTTTTGGTTGCAAAGTATTCATCCTGAATACTAAAGATAATATACAGAAATTCGCATAAAAATCTGATGAAGGAATTTTCTTAGGCTACTCCACAACATCTAAGGGTTATAGAGTTTTTAACAAAAACATGTGCACTATTGAAGAGACAGTACATGACAAATTTGATGAAACTGGTCCTTTTGTTTTCAAACAACCCCAACCTACATCATCAAATGTGTTTTCAAAAACTGATTATCAACCTTTGATAGAAAATCAGTCTGATAAGGAAAATGTTCAAGAAGATACTTTTGAAACGTTTACCCTAGAATATTTCCTACCCGATATTGATGAATAGGTTTTACAAAACCCAAACTAGTCTTTTCTTAAGAATCATCCCAGTGATAGTATCATTGGTGATGTGAATCAACCTGTAAGGACTAGAAGTTTCTTAAGAAATAAAGTAGATCATGTAGCATTCCTTTCCCAATTGGAACCAAAAAGCACTGATGAAGCTTAGGTGATGATGATTGGATTAAAGCCATGCACGATGAAATAAATGAATTCGAAAAGAATAAAGTCTGGACCTTGGTTGAAAAACCTAAGGAAACTTCTGTTATTGGAGTAAAATGGGTCTTCAAAAATAAGTGTGATGAAAATGGAATCATCATAAGAAATAAATCTAGATTAGTTGCTAAAGGCTATAATCAAAAAGAAGGAATAGACTATGAATAAACCTTTGATCCAGTAGCTATACTTGAATCTATTCATATTTTACTTGCCTTTGCAGCATTCTTCAATTTTAAGCTTTTTTAAATGGATGTGAAATGTGCTTTCATTAATGGTTATGTTCAGAAGGATGTTTTTCTTGAACAATGTCCTGCCTTTGAAGATACAAAATATCCTGATCATGTTTTTAGACTTACCATAGATTTGTATTGTCTTAAACAAGCCCCACGAGCATGGTATGGTAGAATTATAGGATTTTTGCTTCAATATAATTATGTTAAATGAAATGTAGATCCAACCCTTTTTATAAATAAATATAAAAAAATGTTTTGATTGTTCAAATTTATGTTGATGACATTATATTTGGTTCAACTCAGAAATCTTTAACTGATTCCTTTGCAGATCTAATGAAATCTAAGTTTTAAATGAGTATGATGGGTGAGTTAACATTTTTCTTGTTTTTCAAATTTCAAAAAAACCAGAAGGAATATACATATCCCAACATAAGTATATTAAAGATATTCTCAAAAATTATGTGTATGAGAACACTAAAAGTATAAGTACTCCTATCGGTACCTCAAACACACTTGATCTTGATGAATCTGGGAAATTAGTAGATCAAAAATCTTTTAGAGGTATGATAGGAAGTCTACTTTACTTGATAGCTAGTCGACCAGACTTGATGTTTTTAGTATGCTTATGTGAAATATATCAATCAAATCCAATGGAATCTCATTTAAAGGTAGTGAAAAGAATTTTTCGCTACTTAAAGGGAACCATGGATCTAGGACTATTTTATACTTATGGAAATGATTTTGTTTTAAAAAGATTTTCAGATGCTGACTTTGGTGGATGTAGAATGGATAGAAATAGTACATTTGAAACTTGTCATTTCATAGGATATTCATTGGTTTCTTGGTCTTTCAAAAAGCAACATTCTGTAGCACTCTCCACTGCTAAAGCTGAATATGTAACAACTGGAAGTTATTATGCTGAAGTGTTGTGGATGCAACACACACTCACAGATTATGGCTTGAGTTTTACTGAGACTCAAATTTTGTGTGATAACACAAGTTCCATTGCCCTTTGTAAAAACCCTGCACATCACTCTTGTGAAAAACACATAAATATTAGGCATCACTTTCTTAGCGATCACACACTTAAAGGAGATATCATTCTTCAGTTTATCAGAACGCAAGATCAACTTGCTAACATTTTCACAAAATATTTACCCTCCGATAGATTTGAATATATTAAATAGAAGTTAAGAATGATAACCATGAGGTAATATTCCTTCATTAACTTCTTGTTAAACTATTCTACTTATAGTAATAAACTCCTTTTCATAGGGGGAGTACATTTTATTGTGAGTCTTTCAAAAAATTTCATAATGAGTCTTTCAAATTTTTCGTAATGAGAATTTTTGTAATGGAAAGTTTCGTAATGGGATTTTCATACTGAAAATTTTTGTAATGAAATTTTCTTACTGAAAATTTTTGTAAAGAAATTTTCATACTGGAAAATTTTTTAATGATGTTTTCATAATAGAAATTTTCGTAATGTAAATATTCGGAATGTAAATTTTCGTAATGAGTTCTCATACTAAGAATATTTGTAATGAGAATTTTTGTAATGAGAATTTTCGTAATGGGAATTTTCGTACTCATATTTTTTCGTGGTGAGTTTTTCATAATGAGTTTTTTTCATAGTTGAATTTTATTCAAGAAGAATATTCCCTTTTACGAATAAACTTCCTAGCCAATCTGAAAGGTATTAATTCCTTACTAAAGTTTTCGTAGTCATTTTTAGTTTCTCGTAGTTTCTTATTCTTATAAAATTTCTTGGATTCGTTTCTTTTTAAAATAGGAATGTTTTTGTTAAAACCTCAAAAGATTGGATTCAAGATTTCCTTGCGGGTTTGATTTCAACCGTCAGATCAGATCAGAGAAGTTTACAACCGCTAGATTTCTTTTGGAAGTTCAAAGGTCAGTTTTTATGTAACGAACCTGGCGGGCCTAAAGACCAACCAAACTCGGCCACGCTCGAGCCCAGCCCTCCGGCAGATAGCAGACCCCCACCCTCAGGCAGATAACAGGCCCCCACCTCAGACCGGCCCAGATAACACGTGGCAGGAACTGTCCCCTGCCTGGCGAGGATTTAATACGCCTCCCCCGCAACTCGAACCCGTGACCACAGGCTTAAAGGCCAACTGGGAAGCGTTACGAGTAACATTGAGCCATTGGCCCAGTGGTACTCGCAACGCTTCCCGGTTGGCCTTTAAGCCTGTGGTCACGGGTTCGAGTTGCGGGGGAGGCGTATTAAATCCTCGCCAGACAGGGAACAGTTCCTGCCACGTGTTATCTGGGCCGGTCTGAGGTGGGGGCCTGTTATCTGCCTGAGGGTGGGGGTCTGCTATCTACCAGAGGGCTGGCACCCCCATTGGATGTCCCACATTGTTTTCAAGCTCTAGAGTGTCGAAACTCTACATCAGTTGTTAAAGGTCGTTCTGAATCCTTCAAATCTCCTCCATTCCGAATGTCTGTAGAAGCCACTTCCCAAGACATGTCTTCAATGAAACCAATCTCAAAATGGTTAGTCTACATGGAAAGGTTAGTCCATACATATTTCATCAGTGAGTATGATTCTTTAATATCCAAGAATATCAGACTCAATGGATGGAAATATTTTTGTGTATCCAAAACAAGGGGTCAGGATGTTGTTTATATGGATTTTCTTGTAGAGTTTTATGAGTCTATTTCCTTCTATGAAGAATATGGAAGAGAAAAGTTTTCTTTCAAGTCTTATGGGAAGACTTACAAGTTATATTACACCATGGCCGTAAACTTGGTAGGCTTATCATATGATGGTGAAGCATAATTTTGTTCACATAAGCTTCCGGATGTGCAAGGAAGTTTTATCAAAGTGAAGGAAATAAAATGCCTTGGTCTTAAAGATGATAAAACAGTAAATATTTCTCATCTTTCCATCAACAACCGGATTCTGCAGTTGTGGGTTAAAAGTTTTTTCGTTCCGAGGAGAAGAGATAAGGATAACCATAAGAAAAGTGATGATAAAAACACATAATTATATCATTGGATATGATTTAATAATATTTGAGTTGAGATAAATTAAATAGATGATGATGAACCCATTACATACTTGGATTTAATTTCTCTTTCTTGAAAATATTTTATTTATAATGAAATAATTATGCATCTAAATTGTGTTAAAAAACTACTCAATATGAGATATTAATTTAGAAGATGGAATATGGTGATGGATTCAAGATAAAGTTTATATATATAAGTTGTTTGTAGTGGGTGGAGAAGGGGTCATTTTATAAGTGAGAATGAGGGATATTTATTTGGAAACATGAGTTAGGTGAATGGTAAACATGGAATCACATGGGAGTAAGGTGATTCAAATATAGAAATATTTATTTTAATTAAATTATTAACTCTAAAATCTAAAAAATTACTTCTACAATTATTTAAAATCAATTTAATTATTAAAAATTTATATCATGTAATTTTACCCCCCTTTAACCCCTTTTACTTGATTTAATTATTTAATACTAAAACTTGTTTTTATTAGTACATTATGACCTATGTTAAATAATTTTAATGTTTTAATTCAAAATTTAGACTCAATTTATCAAAATTATAAAAAATTTATCTTATTAATTAACACTTATAATATAAATGAAATGTATTTTTTTGGAAAATAAATTTACAAAGTATACTTAAAAAAATCCATAAAACCTCATCATAATATTTAATGTTGAGATAAAAATTGGTGGTAGTCCTAATTGTCCATTTCACCAGTGTGGATCACATATTGATTTCCATGAATAAAAACTTCTCCCATGGACAATTCATCTTAAACCAGGATTGTTGATGTTCAGGTTGGTTTTAGTCAAAGAGAAAAAATAGTGATTCTACTTACTTTCCAAGATGAAAAATGATCTTCATAAGGAATACACCATTCATGTGATTGCATTATCTCTCATATTTTTAAAAAATTACATAATGTTTTTACATCAATTTACACTCATTAATTCAATGGATATATTATAATGGCCACATTTTAATTAAGTATAAAATAGTATTTACACCAATATTATACTTTATATCATAAATAATTCTTATATCTAATTATGGTATATACCCAATGATTCTATAATACCAATGAACATATATTCACAGTGATAATATATACGTAATGTTTACATTTAATTCCCACATTCCTATATATTCCATTATATAATTCTCGAAAATAATCCATCCTCTTAACTCATTTATATATCATTATATTTATCAAATTTTAATGTTTTTCATCCATTATATAATTATTCTTGGTGGTTTTATCATCATGGTATATAATAATGATTATTATTTCAATATTTTAGTATTTTTTTACTTATGGTTCCATTCCTTTTATAGTATTTCTAATTAGGTTTCATTTATCTATCTTATAATGTATCAATATTTATTCCCTAATATAATAATTCATTGTTCATTTTAGTTCAGTGTTTCATGTAAGATAAGATATTGAACACATTATTTTATTTAAAGGTAATTTCAAAAATTTGGGGGGTTACATTCTACAGTCCTTAAAAAAATTTGTCTAGTGAGATTTTTACTTCACAGATGAAAGAAGATGATGATTATTTTTATCATTACATTTTTAAGTTACCATGTTGCTTCCTTGAAAATATTATTTATCTACAAATCTTTTAAAAGAAATGTGGTATTATTTCATAGTACTTTATCTCCATTATCCAAGATATTCAGTAGTTGTTCCCCATAATAGATATCAGGTTCTAATTGTAAAAGTTTTTTTACTTTATGTGACGGATCTGGTACATAATTACTGAACATAAATATTTAGAACACATCATGTACATGGTAGAGTTTTGGTGGAAGCACTAGGTGATATGATATAATATTTACACAAACAATAATATAAAAGTTACTGATCTATCTAGGTATCAAATTTCCCTTCATCTATAATCTAAAAACCCTCTTCTATGGGGATATTCCAAGGAGTACTATGTCACTAACCTATTACTCTAATTCTCCATGAGTATTATCATCATATCTATTTTGTATATTTTTTCCACATTAATTTGTTATAGAATGGTTTAAATATTCTCTCTCATTTTTTAAGTAATATCAGGTCCCAATAAATTTCTCTCTCTAACTCCATCTCTGCATATTACTGTTCTTTTTCTATTCCCAATTAACACCTAATTTGGCTATATCTGATTGCTAAGAGGAAAACTATTATTATATGAGAACTATACTAGTGGAATATATTAATCCCAACCTCCTTTCAATTACATTAAGAAATATAGGAACATATCCACAAATATTTGAATTATCCTTTTATATTGACCACCAATTTAAAGATGATATTTCATGGTACTTCTTTTCTCAATATTCAATTTTTATTGGAGAATTTTCTATTAACATTGATCAAAACCTTTGATCTTTATTAGATATAGTTTAAATTAGTTTTTTATGCATCCTTACCAATTCATTTATGTATATTTTACAATGTTAATCAAGTGATAAAACCTATTGAATGTTGAGAAACTATTCTGACTTTGTAATTCAATCTACCATAACCTAGATAGTATTATCACTTTTAGAGGACTTAAGAAGACCGATGAAGAAATAAATGGTGATTTTAAACCATTTATATACTGATATTAGAAATGTTTATATTAACCCCTTTGAATTATGATTTTTATCCTTAACTTTCTAGAAGGCTAAGAATTGAGAAATATACTTCATAATCTCCATATTTATATTATCATATCGAAATTTTTCCTTGTGATATCTATACATCATTATAATTAGCATGTGAATAGAGAATGATGAGGTATGTGCATCATCCAAAAGATTTATATTTATTTTTTTCATAAATGGGATACATATCTGGGTTCCAAATCATAAAACTTTGTTTTCTCATAGTTAAAATCCAAAATATTTTCCACCTTCTTCTGTAGCTACATATCATTCTTTTATACCTACAAGATCTTCTCATAAATATGAATTTGAAAATAATTTGATCCAGATAATATTTAATCACATTTATTTGGAATTTCATGTTTATACTTCACATATTCACGAATGTTGTGTCCCTTTAAATTCTTATAATGAAAAAAGAAGAAGAAGAATTTATTCTTAGAGTATCAACCACCTTGATTTTCTTACTAGGATGGTAATGTACTAAGAAATAATAGTCCCTAATCAAGTATAACCATATACATTGTTATATTTTCAACTCATACTATTATAATTTATACTTTAAGATATTTTAATTATAATATATACCACACTTCTCTCTATAAAGAAAGTGCCTCCAAATCAATAATGAAAAAATTACTTCTCATGAACCAACCTAAATATATTGGTACAACGGTATCTAATCCGGTCCTAGTATAATAAGAAATGTGTTCCCAATCCCCTTTGTGTTGGAGACTAGAACCTGTGAATCGTAAAAAGATTAGAGGGAATGATTTCTCCTCAATAATAAAAAATAAATCTATAACAACATAATTTAAGATAGTAAATAGTTGGTATGCCAAAAACTTATTAAATAGAAAAGTACCACAAGAAGATATACATCCTAACATAATACATAATCCAAAATAAAACATAATATCTATTATGATAAAGAATCATAAGATCCATGTAATAAGTGGATCACAACTCCATTAGTCATTGCCATCACCCATGGTCCCAGGATCAAGAACACCTTCCAACTCAAAGTGGGGATTTCCCTTTTCTTGGACCTAAGAAACATGATATACAAACTCTTGAAGGAAAAATATGGTTGTGGGTAAAAATATTCTATATGCATTTCACCAATTATTCCATAAGCATTTATAATTCAAATAAACCATTTACGATCCAATTTTAATAAAGATAAGGCCTAATGAATCAGTTCACATTTCAATAAAAATTTACTTTAATAACAGGTATATGGAAAGTATATCCAAATAGTCTTAAATAAACATTTTAATAAATTATTTTGGAATTAATAAAATAATTATTTTATCAATGTAAAAATTAAATAAAAGAAAATCAAAATGGTAATATTCCACCAAGTTAGTTAGTTCCTGGCTATAGGATCCTCTCACTACCCAAACAATCATCATAGCTCAAGGTTTACATACATCCTTGAGGGTTAGGTCATCAGAATATAATCAATGAACACCCCACTAGGGAAATTATTTACAATTTGGTTTAGTTATAGTTTTAATTGCCAATCCATTTATTGGGACTCAGATTCCTAGAATGATTTTCCGAGACACCCACTAACTACTTAGGCTAAGATGTTCTTTCAATAAATAAATAAATTAATCATGGGAAATTCATTCATTTCAATTCAATTCACAGTTAAAATGCAATAAATCAAGTTTCAATAGGCCATTTCAGTTTTAAACAAAATTATGGGTTTTAATTAAGTAAATTATATTCAAAAAAATATTTTATTTAAATAATTTTTCTTAAATATCAACATCAAATCATTTCATCAAATAAACTCTCTTTTCAAGACATATTTATCAAAATTCACTCAATTTAGAAAAGCCTTCAAAAAAGAGTTTTATTTCATAAACACATTTATTTTGAAATAAAAAATGAATCTACAAAATTATAAGAAATAAATTTAAATTACATTTCAAATATAGAAAAACAATCAAGGTTTCAAGTGTTGGAAAAAACCTTTTGGAACCACCTACATTTAGTCACATGTTCAACAAATCACCTGAAATAGGAATTGCCAACTGAGAGTTGAAGTCAAATAAGATCAAATAAGAATACCTAGAATCAAAATACATCCAATTAAGGTTAATATACCTAAATAATAGGGGGATTAATCACTCTAAAAGGAGGAGGGAAAATGAGAAATTGGAATTCCAAATAAAAGATAATTTACAAAACATAGATATATTAATTGCATCCAACAATATTTTTATATGAAAGGAAAGGTATTAGAGTAGCCAAAATCATCTCTAGGAATATTAAAAAAGAGAAAGGGTCATATTAGGTTTGATTATGAGGTGATTATATTTTTTAATTGGGGGGGGGGGGAGGGTTGGGACTTTAATTAAAACATTTAAGAGATTAAAAACCATTTTGTATGGTTTCCTTGGTTGTGCCACACAATTAGATCTAATCATGTTCAAATTCATGTACCGTTACTAGGATTCTATAGAGTAACATATGGTTAAGACACATAGTTAGAAAAATAATACAGCATCCATGTACACCCTCTAAGGATACTGGATAAGTCTGCTCAGTTTGGATGCACAATTAGACATACTGTGCACCAAACTTTCACTCCCCACTATCTATAGCCACATAGTTTGGGAAGAGAACACATGGTTTGTTATAAATGTGTTCCAATTGTGTTCCCCCTTCTAGACCCTCTAAACATGGACTATAATTTCTTGGGATGACCTACAAAATTTTCCCTAACCAAGTGCCTACTATTTATAACCAAAAAACGTAAAAAAAATCAAAAATTCTATAAAAATAGCCTAGAATAAGATTTAAACAAGGGATAATCAACATAAGGGTCAAAAGTACTTTAAATATGGTAACTATTGGTAATAATATCCCCACGCTAAATTATTTTTACCCCCAAAAAATAATTTTAAGAAGAATATATATAAAAAAGATGAGGAAACTTCTCTCTCATTAGTTACCCATGATCTAAAGAATCATGATAATTTCAACCATGCTTCTATAACACCAGAACCGAAGATATGGAATTTACACAATAACATTTATCTCCGAATAAATGATCTGAACTAGTTCCTTAGTTACAGATATATGAGGTTCTTTATGAAGGTCCTCCTAGCTCAAGACATGATATGGGATAGAGGGATAATTTTTTATATATGATATGTGAAACACAATATGAATTGATGTCAACTAATATTTCAAATAAAAAATGTAATACATCTTTCCTATCTAATCCAAAAACTCAAATGGTCCCATGTATCTTGGAGAAATATTTACTTATTTTCCAATCCACGGGTGACCCAACCAATTTATAACTCTCCAAAATACTTGTTCACCAAATGAAAACTCTAAAAGGAATTAATGAATATCAGAATAATATTTACAATGGATTTAATTTATAACTATTCTTTGAAAAATCAAATAAATATTTTTCATCATATCTTTGAAAAAAACAGGTCCAACAATTTTTTTCCAACCAATGTCTTTCCAACATGGTGGATATTTTTATAGGATAACATACATGGACTCAAAGTGTTCCATTATAACGGATGAATGGTAATAGTTGTTATAGGAAAAATCAACCTTCCCCAAGTGGTTATCCCAAGCTCCACCAAATATGATAATATTATCATGAAGCACGTATTCAAGAATTTTTACAGTTTGTTCAATTTGAACATTAGTCTATAGATGGAATGACATGATAAAAAAACCTAGATTATATTTCATCCTATAGTCCTCTCCAAAAATAGAATGTTTAATAGAGATCCCTATCAAAAACTAAAATAGAAGAAACTCTTCAAAATCTAACAATATGCTACACATACAGAATTCCTAATACCTCAAATTTGGTTGTATCATGAATGGGGATAAAGTGATATGATTTGGTCCACCAATCAATCATTTCCCATATCAAATCATTTTATTTATAGGTATATGGAAACAAAATAAAAAAATCCATGGAAATCTCATCCCTCTTTCAATTGGGAACCAAAAGAGATTGAAGAAAAACAAAAGGTTTCTGATGCCCAACCACGACCTTATGACATGTACGATAATGATAAACAAAATCATGAATGTATCATCTCATATGTAAACTACAAATTCATCACTGTATGTTATAAAACATCTTCATTGTTCTAGGGTGCACTTCCCACTAGGAAATCTGGAAGTCCCCCATCATAGATTTTCTCTTGGTAGAAGGTATGACATAACAGTTTTGAAAGCGTAAGATGAAATCACAAGATGAAGACCACTAATTGATGGTCTCCCCACTATGAAGAGATTCCCTAATTACACTAAATTAATCATCAATATTTGGATCCTGTAGAATCTTCATGATAAGAGAATAGGTCAATAAAACACTTGATAAAATAATCTTTGCCTCCCCCTCTTGAACTCCCAAATTAATGCAAGTAAAGTGATCCATCACAAGTTTCCTGCTCAAGGAATCAACAACGAAATTCCCCTTACTGGGGGGGGGGTAGGAATTGTAAAAATAAAAATATTATAGGATATGTAGCCATCTCTTATGGTAGAGATTATAATATTTTTGAGAGAAGATATAACTCAGGATTTTTTATGATCAGAAAATATGGTAAAACATAATCTAAACATGTAATGCTTTTAAATCTTAATATCATACGTCATGGATACACATTCAACTTCACAATTAGGATAATAATTATTATCTTGCCTAATATTTTTATAACTATAGGCCACTAGGTCATCATCCTACATGAGAACATATCCCAAACTCAAAACTAATGCTTAAAAAACACTATATATCCCTACCTAGATTCTGGAAGAGTAAAAAATTGTATATAAGTAAATGGGAACTTTAAATCATATTTTTTTTACTAAACATAAAATCGAATAAGAACATTACTCAATTTAAATTGAGATAAATCATTGAATAATCAAACTTCTAGAAATCTTTGACACACTGGTGGTAATACCCTGATAAGAATAAGAAGCTATGAATCTAAAAAATATTATGTAGTTATTACCATGTAATAAAATCCATCACCTTCTCAGGATCGAATGAGATACCATGTTCCAAGGCCTTGTTTCCTAATAGATTCACTTCTTGAATCCATAAATTACATTTTTATAGTTTAGCATAAAGGTGCTGATCTCTAAAAATTTCAATATTTTCTCTCATATGGTGAATATAGTCCTCCTTACTCTTAGAGTAAACTATGATTCCATCCACAAATACCACTAAGAATGAATTGTGATACTCATGGAATATTCTCTTTACAAACACCATAAAACTACAGGAGCATTGGTTAGACAAAAAGGTATAACAATGTATTCAAAATGGACATACCTACTCCTGAAGACTTTATTTAGGATATCAAATTATTTTACTATCAACTAGTCATAACCAGATCAAAGATCAATCTTTGAGAACCACTTCTCCCCATTAAACTGGTAAAAAATCATTTATATGAGGCAAAAAAATATTTTAAATTTACCATGAATCGATTTAGTTTTTGTTAATCAACACAAAGGTAAAGTGTTCCATCATATTGTTTTGCAAAAATTACAGGAAATACCTAATGAGACACACTTGTGAAAAAGAATAATATATCCAAAAAATCATCCAACAGATTCTTTAAATATTTTAATTAATTAGGTTCCATATATTAAGAGCGAATATAGATATATTGGGTACCTGGTGTCAAGTCAATTGAAAAATCTACCTCCCTAATTTTGGTAAGACCAAAAATGTAGACATCACACATTGGGATACTCAACAAGTAATGGAGGAAGATAAAAACTCAAAGGCTTTTTCTACGTGTCAAAATTGAACACATATATATCTTTTCTTAAATTTGAAAGAGGTTTTATAGATATACTTGACCTCTAGTTCCATTCTCCATGGAATGCACGACACACACATTTGGTGGTAGTAATGGAGACACACAAAAGATAATAGTTAATCTACTATTTATGGGAAATCATCAAATTCATCCAATGAATGACATCTAAAGGTTTAATGATGAGAACTATAAAATTCCATGTGATCTCGATATTTAACAAAGATAAGGTTAAAAAAGTGAATCATATACTATATTATCTCTTTTTTTCCAAGGGGAATAATAATATCCATCATATAAGACATAACATCTATAGGAAGGTTTAATGGATTCAAAATATAGTTCAATAGAAAAGAATGAGATCCACTAGTATCAAGTAAAGTATCCAATGAATATGAATATATAGTGATGGTACCTCTGACTATCACTAGACCTACATCAGCTTCATTTGGAGACTCTTCCACCACATAAAGAAGTTTCATTCCACATTCTAGTAGGTATAACCCCTTAGTTACTGAATAATCTAATTGAAACATAGTACCCTTATGAGATGATGATCCTATGTCACTGTGTATAGTAGAAATGACATGATAGAACTTCTAAAGGTGTCTAAATGTCTATACGAACCACCAATTTTATTGCCTATGTACAAACTCTCTTCACATACCCAACCTTTCTACATTGAAAGTATGTTAATGAGACTCTTCTAGATATCATATAATGTTCGAATGATACATACTACCACGATCCACCATGAGACTCATCACACTTCCCAATTCTTTTAAAGGAACAAGAAAAACTTCCACTATGAGTAGGAGGAACTCCTATAAACACTGAATTACTAGTCAGTTCAAGATTATCCATCAAATATATATCCAAATATTCTATATAATAATCACGATTCAACATGAAAACATGATAGAATATATAATATTAAATACCCATACCAAATATTTAGGCCCCCAATATTTTCATTTATTACTACCTTAATATAGAACTAAATAAGTTTAGAAAAGTGGCTTGTATAAAAAGTGATATTTCTGTAACATTGTTCAGGTATAATAAACTCCATATAATTTTAAAAAACCACCAAATCTATATAGAAATATTAATTTAAAAGACCCCTAATGTATTTACACTCAAAGACTTCATGTTTATTCACAATAACCATGAAATTCCACCACCCCTTCAAGGACCTTCAAGCTTGAAGGTAACATATTTCACCTTAATCATGTTAAGTGTTTCCAATAACTCAAACTGAATATCAACCATCTAAATCATTTTCAACTAATACGCATTATCTTGAGGATAATTTGATCCTTGGAATGATGCTGGTTTTTTCTAAAGAAACATCTGAGCATGATATCTTGTTTCATCCATTCGAGGTTCTAATATAGGAGGTATAATGTGAATAGGTATGGATACATTTGCAAGATCTTGGACCACACACACCAATATTTTATAAGGTTCTGATCAACTAGAGGGTTTTCTTGTCAGGGATCATCATTGGATCTATCATGAGGTTGACTCAAATATATTATTACGGGTGTGGTACTATAAAGAATCTATGGGAAACTTAAAAACATTAGTAAGGATAATTAGAACATAAAAATGATAAAAAGATACAAGAACATAAATTACATCCAATAGAATTAAAATTTTTAGGGATTTCCAAACACTATGGTCATGTTTCTAAAAATACTAGAATTAGATCAATTGATTTCTCAATGTCAGTTTACACAAATAGCCATAGTAACTTAAGGCTTTCTATGATGAGATATATCATGGAACACTATCGTAAACTAACCATTAATCTTCAAAAATCCTACCTCTTATCTATAAGGACATACCAAACTACATATCAACATTAAATAAAGTTTATCAACCTCATATAATTGCATTTTTTTCATAATCAACCAAAATACCTTGGTACATAGGTATCCAAGCCATCCTAGACATAACCCGAAGGGAATTCCAAATCCCCATGGGATGATGACTAGCACTTGGGAATCATCAAAAGATCATAGATAATGATCCCATACAATGAAAAAACTAGAACTATATAAAAGTGGAAGATAATATCAGAAATAGTTGGTATTCCAAATGCACATTGAGGGTAAATTAGTAAAAGTAGATAGATATACCAAAGTAATACGTCATACAAATGTTAACATGATATCTATCTAAGAAAAATGAATAAAATATATATAATGAGTGGATCACATATCCACTAGTCACCACAATCACCCAAGGATCCATGGTTAAGCGCACCCCCACCTCCAAGTGGCACTTTCCCTTTCCAGGACCTGACATAAAATAATCTAAAACTCTCAAATTCAACGGTAGGATTTGCGAAAAAATATCCCTATTGAATTTTACCAAATTTTATATAATAAATTACTATAAAAATATATTGTGTATGATCTAATTTTAATAATTATAAGTCATGATTAATAATTTTCATTTCAATAAAAAAATTATTTCATAATATTTAGATGGAAATTATATCCAAATAGGAATAAATAAATATTTTAATAAATTAGGAGTTCAAGAATAAAATATTCTATAATAACTAAAATATAATAATCAAATCAACGAAATGTATCATGGTCATATACCCTGAGGTTAGATAGTTCCTAGATATATGATCCTTGCACTACCCAATCAATCATCAAGGCATAAGGTATACACATGTTCATAAGGCTAATACCATCAAGATATAATAATTCAATACACCATTATAGAAATCATGCTGAATATAGGTTAGTTATATTTATCATTAATAACACATTCCTAGAAATTTGGAGTCCTAGTGTGCTTGTCCTAATCACCCAACAACTATCCAAGATGACATATTATTTCAATAAATAAATAAATTATGTACAATTAATTCATTCAAATTTAATTCACAATTCAAATACACAAATTAAACTTTTAACATTATATTTTAATTTCACCAAAAAATCAAGGGGTTCATCATGTTCAGGCATTTAAAATTCATATTTCATTTAAATAATATTTTATCAAAGATGAAAATAAAATAATTTCATCAAATCAATTATTGTTTCAAGATATATTTCTCAAAATACAAAAAATTTATTAAAGACTTTGAAAAAGTATTTTATTTCATAAATCCATGACTTTTGAAATACGACATCAGTCCACCCAATTCAGGAAAAACAATTGAAAATACCTTTTAAATCAAGAAATAAAATAGATGTTTCAATTTTAAGTAACTGCTTTATGGAACCACCTACCTTTAGTTATAAGATTAATAAATGACCCAAAATAGGAATCTCCAACAGAGTCAAAGGTGAGAAATATAAAAAAGGAATAACTAGATTCAAGATATATGAAATTGAGGTTTATATCCACAAAAAAATTAAATATTAATAATTACAAAAGGTTTAGAGAAGAGAAGAATTAGGAATTCCAAAGCAAATATAATTCACTTACCAGAGAGATATCAATCAAATCCACAAACAATTCGACCCAAGAGGAAAGGGGTTGAAAAATAAAAAATAATTTATACTGATCCTCCAAAGTATAAAGGGTCATATTAGGTTCCATTAGGAGCTAATTATAATTTATAATGGGGGTTCAGGACATTAATTGAAATTTTATGCAGATTAAAACCCCGTTTTCAAGGTTACTTATATTAGGTCACATGGTTAGATCTAAATTTGTGACTAATCATGCACCCTTACTATGGTTATGAAGAGTGTTATATGTTTAGTACTCATGGTTAGAAAACCATGCACCAACCATGTACTCCCTCTTAGGTCACTGGACAAGGGGGAAATGTTTGGCCAGACGGTTTGAAAAACATTCACAAAAAATGCACTCCCAACTTCCCATAGCCACACTGTTTGGGGGGTTGCTGAATTTTTTGGTCCAACCATGTGACAACCATGAATCCCACTTCTAGAACCTATAAAAATCACACTTGTATTCTTATATTAACCCAAATGGTTTTCCAAAACCCTGTCCTAACCATACATAGCCCCAAAATTTACAAAAAAATCCAAAAATTCTATAAAAATGACCCATAACAAGATAAAAACAAAGTATGATCAAAATTGAGGGTCAAAAATACATAAAATATTGTAATGTTATGTTATATTATCACTTATTAATATATATCATTCATTGGGTTATTTTTATTTTGTATTTTTAATTGACATGATGCATAATATTTTACCATGTCATTTTTTAAAAGGTCGCATCCCAAGAAATTATTTTATGCATCACTGTATATCACAAACCCTTCTACATTTTATGGTAGCATGAGTATGAGTGTACTGAACAACTATTTTATAATATCTGTAAAACTATATTCAAATTATATATTCTAGAAAAATATAACTCCATTCTATGTTATCTTTGTTATCAAATTTGAAAATCACAAGAATTATATCACAGTGTTGATATTATCCATCCAATTTAATAAATATAAGGATATATATAACATAATTTAGATTGGTATATTCTTAAATCCCCTTTTACGTTAAATTATTAATGAATATACCTTCCCATTGAATTACGTGACAAAAAAGATACTTTTTTTAAACAAAAATAACCCTTGCTAAATTTGGAATGTAGTTTCTATTTTATTAAGGTATTTAGAAGAACTCTAAAATGATCTTCAATTTCTTCTTTTCAATTATAATATTTGGGGATATCATTAATAAATACTACCAAAAATATATCTATCTAACCTCTAAAGACACTATTCATTAGATCCATGAAGATAACAAGGATATTTGTAAGTCCAAATAGAGTCACTAGGAATTCATATTGTCTATAACTTGTATACATGAAATCTTACCTCTTCAACCTTATTTAATGATATCTTGATCTGATGTCACACATTAAGAATTATTTTCTCCTATAACTTTTTTATAAAATTATTAAATACACAATGGAAGACACTTTTTATTGATCATAATCTTATTAATCTCACAATAATCATTGAAAAGTGAACATTAATATATCTTTCTTCTTAACAAATATGGATAGTAAGACATATGGTAAAGCAATTGGGGGTATAAATCCTTATCCAAATTATCTTGATGTTTCTTATTTAATTCTTCAAATTAAATTTGAGGAATTTGGTAAGGACTCTTTGATATAGGCATAAAACCATATATGTGTTCAATTTAAACTCTTCCTCGTGATTTGGGGGAATAACATGAGACTCTTTGGGAAATATTAAAAAAAAACTACAAATAAAATATATTCAATGTTGAGATCATACATAACTATTTTACCCAAGTATACATCATTATTTGGTTTGAAAGTCCATATTAAGGATTTTTTAAAGGGAGTTTGCTAACATATTTATATCACTATTTTATCATGGATTTATTTGGGATTTGGAATAAGGATTCTATATCTTACAAAATGACCTGAGATCTATGTCAAAATATCCAACCCATTACCAATATCACATGAAAACATACCAATGGGAAAAAAAGAAGATTTAATGGAAGTATCTTACACCAATCCTCTATCCAGTAAGAGTTATATACTTGGGTTGTAGTCATTGCACCAAAAGGTGTTTTCCCAGATAACCCAATATGAAATATTTGATGTTATGAGATTTTTTAAATAATATAAAATATAATAAGGAATAAATAAAACTGAGAAAACCTATGTATTAAATATATATATCTTAAATCATTTTTTGTAATAATACATTACATCTCAAATAAAATATACTCCCATGGGAAAAAGGTTTAATAACTTTAGAGATTAGTTATATAATATATTTATTACACAATAATTCATTATAATCTCCCATTAAATTACATATAAATTATTTTATCCTAGTTATATTTATAAATATATGTTAGTGGGGAAATTGGGAAAAGTTAGAAAGGAGTTAGGTCAAATGATCAGTAAGTGAAATAGTATTTTAGTGATTCATTGATGATTAGATCATTAATATATGATAAATCATGACCATGGTAGAAATAACTGATTAAGGTAATAAGATCATAAAAATTATCAGAAATCAAGACAACATGATCATAGATCATAACATAGTAATGTCGAACCATAAAAGGATCATCATAGAATTATAACATGTACCATGATATAAAAATGTAAAATCATAATAATAATCATGATCTATAACAATATAACAATAGAATGTGTCACACATGTAAGCATAGAAAATAATAATATATTTCAATAAAAACTACAAAGAAATTTATATAATATAAGACTATTCTAACAAAACATAATTTATCATAGTGAACTTGGGATAACCACATAAGTCCTATAAAATAGTGGACTTAGGACAACCACCCATGTCGCATAGTAATCTCATGAGATATAAATAATTACCCAATACATTAGATATATATATATAATTTCAATACCACCCATCAAATAATGATAAAACATATATATTTGTGCCATATGAAATCAATTGTACGTTAAATTTTGGTTAACCCATGGAAATAAAATGGATTTAAAATATTTTCACAAGATATCACAAAAGAAGAAAATAGAAACTGAAATGGATGATTCTGAAATTTCAATCACCTAAAAGAAACATAACATAAAGGAAAATGGAGGGTGATATATAAATAAGAATTTTATAATTGAATGAATATTTTTTTTGATATAGAGGATAATCTAAGGGAACTAAAAAAATGGTTTTCATATTATTTGGGAAACATTTTTGTAAACACAAAGTTATATTTCACTTTAAAATCATTTTCAAAAGGTAAAAAAATAATTTTTAAAAACTATATAATTTTTTAAAATTAAATGTCCTTATAATTGAAAATTGAAAAATAAATAAAGGTTAATATTTAATAAATATAGATAAAAAATATATTGAATTTATGAAATTAGAAAGGAATACATTTTTAAGTATTTTTTTTATAGTTTTAATGAAAATAACTTTAGTAAAAATAATTATAAAATTTCATTTTGAAAATATTCGAAATGAAATATAAAAGGTATAAAATAGAATAAGTATATAAATTTAAACATATGAATAAAATGATTTTTGGTAAGAAATAACTTGGATATGGAGGATATATAACAAATATAGAGAGTTGATGTTCCCCATTATAATATAATGTTTCATGAAGAAAAAAATATTTAAGAAAAATATTTTGAAAGTAAATGTAATATTAACAAAAATAAAGATAAATTAACATGTTATATTTTAAATGGGAATAATATACGAAACATATAATGACATACTAAATGAAGAAACATAATGACTCAAAGAAAACCTTACCTAGTTAAGAAAACCACGATGACATTAGTAAAGTATGAAATGAAAGTTAATGAAAGAGAGACAAAGAATTGTAAATCCCATCAATGAAAAGTGTATTTTAACAAAATTATAAAAATGCGGTATTATATAAACTATTTAAAATAAAATAAGTTCATTTATGAATCATTATTTGATGAATGGAATTTGAGATAAACACTCATAGCTTATATTATCACTTGGTTGGATGCACTCTATCTATTTATATAATAAATTGCGACTTCTTAATCACATATATAAGAAAATTATTCATTTTTATTAAATTTTATTCTAATTAATTATATTATTTTATTAAATGTATATTAGTTAGCTATAGTTCATTTTCTTCATCAGTTGATATTATTATTAACTATTTCATTGTAGTTCATGTATAAGAATTTCAATTATCACTCAATGATATCAAGTTCATAACTACCATAATACTAAAGGTGTAATAATTACAATTTGAAAATTAATTATAAATTCAAAATCTTATTTAATGAAAGATATAGGAATAGTTAGAATAATGGAATTTACAACATACTTGTTTTGGGAAAATTTACCCATATTAAAGTTATATTTTATAATAAATATTAATTTTATTTTAACACTTCGAGAATCATAATCATAAAATAATTTTTTACCAATTTAATATGTTATAATTATTTATGTTTTATACTCATTATTGATAGAAATTATGAATATTGGATAAAATCGTTCATGTAGCTTGATGAACCGACCTAAACACAAGTATACTATACTAATGAATGAGTAAGATTATGGATTTATGTGGTTTTAATATCATTTTAATAGAATTATTATGATTTTAAAAACACATCATTAGAGTGGTGAATTATATTTAATAAGAGTTTATATGATAATATAAATGAAATAGATGAATATGATCTCATTATATTGATAGAACTACTCATTTTCATAATGAATTACTTTGAAATAATGGACTTAAGCCTCATTAATATGACTAAAATAAACCCAAAGTGAAATAATAAGTTAAGAGTGTTTATAAGGGAAATTATTTAAGATAAAAAAGGATAAAAGTGGTTTTGAGTGAGTGGAGGAGAGGTCATTTTTATGTTTAAATGAGAGACATTTTTTTGAAATTTGAGTTAGGTGAATGATAAAAATATAATAACAAGGAAGATAGTGATTTGGGTATAAAAATATTTCTTGGATTTTTAGTATTAAATCCTACACAAAAAATGTATTCTGGAATTATTTAATACCAAATTAATTGTTAATAATTCATACCATTTTATTTTACCCCCTTTTACCTCACTTTACATGATTTAATTATTTACCAGGGTAATTAATATTTTAGAAAAATAAAATATAAAACAACTTATCAAATTTTATCATGTTGATTAAAACTTTGAATAAATTTAATCAATTTAAAATTATAATTTCAATAAATTGATCTTTAAAAAAATAGTATAATATACAAGGAAAACTATATTTTATTGGAAAATAAATTTTCAAACATTACATAACTATGCTCACATTTAAAAAAAAATACTATTTATCTAATGACTATTATTTAAAATTTATCAATCTATTTATAATATTATTTTAATTTAATGAAAAAAATTAAAAAGTAAATATTTTTTTAAAAATTGAATAATTTATAAAAATAAACACAATACTAAAAATAAATATTATTAAAATAAAATCTAGTATATATCACATTATTATTTCCACAATCATGAACTTATCCTATAGATATTTTTGCTCAAGCAAGTATTATTGATGTTTAACTTATTCTTGCTCAGGGGAAAACCTTAATGATATTGCCTCATTTCTTTTTTTTTTGTAAATATTCGTCTCATAGAGAATGATCCCATTACCCAATGTCATTCCTTATCCCATTATAATTAAATTCTATAATGTAGTTACCAAACTTTATACTCACTAATTCAATAGATATATTATAATGATTAAATTTTAATTATTCATCAATTATTTTTTACACTAAATTTATACTTTATCTCATAAATACCACTTATATCTAATGATGGTATATACCCAAAGGCCATATAAGACCAACTACTATATATATCAAATGAAAATATATGTATAATGACTATATATTCGAAAAGGTTACTTGTCCCTATCATATTGAAATATATTTCCTTATGTACCACTCTAAAATAAATAATAATAATCTTTCATTTATTTCTCATAATGTTTATCATATTTATAATATTTTCATTTTTTATATATTTATCATTAGTGGTATGATCTTTATTTTAAAATGTGATGATAAATATTTCAATATTTTAGTATTTTTGTTTAATTATGGTTATATACTGATTATATTTTTTATAATTATGTTTAATTGGGCTATATTATAATATATTATTATTTATTCAGGAATATAATAAGCTATTATTCATTTTAGTTTGGTGTTTTTTGTGTGATAATCTATCAAACAGATAGATTTACTAAAATAGGATTTCACACTAAAAATGAAGGTTGTTACACTCCATATTGGTTTCATCCTCTTTTTCATCACCATTATCTTCATCACTAGTAAACTAATCATCATTTATTTTTTCAATAAATAACTTCTCCTCTACTTCATATGATTTTAAAACTTTACATTCATCATCACTAATTTTTTCTTCATCAATCATAGATAAACAAATTTGTTTTTTGAGTATTTTTATAATTTATTACCCATTTTCTTGGATGAAGAATATGCTTGTTGGAGTTTAAAGTTTTATTCTATACAGAACTTCTTGATGACTCATATTCATCAACACTTTCTTCTTCCATCAACTTTGGAAAATTATAAATGAAATATATAATGGATCTATAGTTTTCCATCAACTTGACTATAGTAACCCAGATCTAGTGGTTACCTTACTATATTGGTAAAAAAATAAAAGAGATCACATCCAATGAGAATGAGTAGTTTATTAGTCTTGGGAAACTAGATATATACATGATTCCCACATTTAATTCAAAAACATCCAAAAACCATAAAATTTTAGTGATAAATTTATTATTTCTTCTAGTAAATCTCTAAAATCATTCAATGTTTGCTTCTTGATACCATGGGGAATGAAAAAAATCAAAAAAAGTGAGATCAGATTCTCGGTAAGAGAAAGCATACAGTGGAAGCTATCACAGAATAAATAAAAGATGAATAATATATTAATGGTAAACAACAATAAAAAATTCTATATAACTAATATCAATAAAGTTTGATATATATATATGGATTACATAAAAACATAAATAATCACATGGATAAAATAACTAGTTTCATAATGATTTAACATAAAATTATTGTTATCATAATATTACCATTAAGGCCCTGTTCTAAGATATCATACATCAGTAGTAAGATATATGAAAAATAAAAAACCTAGTGTGTCTCATGAGACCTACTAATGCATCAAGGGTCTATCTAATATAAGGACTCACCCAATCACTTACTATGTCCAATGCATTCATCATCTAAAAGAAATGAATAAAAATATAACACACAATCAACATAAACATTCAATTGAGAAACTATCACATGAAATGTCAATATTTTTCCCAGTCAATAAATAGAAAAACACAATAATAATCCATCTATAGAAATAAGTTGGATGGAATCATTAGAGTATGTCCGTAGTGAATCATAATAATATTTAAATAACATTAAAATATATGAAAAAACTCCTATATAAAGTCATTTAAATTATAATTGAAAATAATAAGTAATATCTTTTTCTTGAAGAAATTTTAAAAATTAAAATTCCCATAATAATGGGAATAAGAGTTTCTTGGAAAAATTATGAAACTTATAGAGTAATATTGAAAATGAAGAATGACTATGATATTGGGAAAAGGAATTCATGCGGTAAACATTAAAATCATTTTTTCCAAATTTTATAATATTTAAAAAATGAATTGAATATTAAATGGAAAGAAGATTATTTTGGAAAATTTGTAAATAATGTAAATTACACTATTAAAACAAAAATCAATAATTTAAAAGTGCATAATAACATATATAAAATAACTTAAAGTATAATTATATGGAGGTGAAGGATTCCTGACCCAAAGATTATAAATAAGGTTTGATTTTTTAAAGAAAATCTTTCAGTATTTTTGAATACCAAATAGGGGAAACATAAAGTGTGGAGCCCTAGGTTGGAATCTATTTAGTAGATAGAATGAGTGGTTTCTTATTATGAATTACTTTTTTTAATTCATCTTCATAAAATTTTTAAGGTTCTTAATCAACTCAATGATATCCCACAACCTCACCTCATATGTAGAAATATCCATAAAAAACACAACACATGATATTTACAAGGTTCAGTATTAAGACTTACTCATTTTTATATTGGTTAGTCATCCAAACAAAGATTATACACTATAATCCAATCATCAATTACAATATATTAAGAAATAACTGGTTTTGCACCCCAGTAATTGATCTTATAGTTGACCTTGATTCAAAAACACATCTATCAACTTTTCTATGTCAATTGTTTAGACACCACTACCATCTCTTCCCTCCTAAACTATTTTTACACCCCATCCATGAGACTCTTTAGTAAATGATTAGACACCCTAGTCATAAGATCCTATTATTTAACATGATATTCATCTAAAAATATCTACTTGTTATCTTAACTTATTTTATTCCACTTGGGAAATGATGTTCCTCTACAAATAGATGAATCATAAGGTCTATTCATATACAACTTCAAGAACTTTAACAAATAATTTCATAGGTTTTACAGTATTCTAAAGGTCTCTATGATCATCAATGAGTGATGAGATACTTCTTATTCACGTAAATAGGTAGATATACACTTCTTTTATTGATTAAGTTATTTTTCTAAACTATTATTTATTTTGATAATATTTTATGTAACTATAAAATTTCACAACTCAGAATAATACATATTTTAATTATCAACTCAATTTATGAATTCATCCCACAATGTATAGAATATGAAATTTTCATATAAGAATTTATTATTCTCATTATTTTATGTGCCTTTTAAAAATTATGTTTATAATTTCTCATCTAGAAACCTTGTATCTTTTACACAAACTATTTTATGAAAGTGTAATTAGTTATCAAGGAATATGATATTTGGTGAAGATATATACAAGTTTTAATGAATTAGTTATCCTTATTTTATCACACTCTGTCTATATTATTCATATAAATTGGATAGGTACAAAATTTCCCAGCATATTATTTATGAAATTATATCATTCAATTTGTTCCTCAATCAAGTAGGATCATAATATTACATTTTCTTATTTATGAATTTTATGAGCACAAAATCAACTAAAGAAAATGATAATAATTATTTCATATTATAGTGAATTTCAATCTTCAATTCATTAAATAAAAAATAGTATTTGGTCTCTCTTACATCACATAGCTATGAAAACTCAGGGTCTTATGTCTCTGTATAGTAAAGAGGGATTGTGGGAATTTGTTTTCTTTATGAAACTGAGGTATCTAAAAAATAAATATTTCTATCATTTAAATCATCATTCTCACCACTATATTTATATTCAATGTTTTCTCCCCCTTAGGTACATAAATTATGCCTTGTCAAATGACTTTAAAAATCACTAAACCTTTCTTTGAAATAAAAAATCACATGAGAAAGATTTTTATAGAATCAACCATCAACGTATCATCCTTATTCATTCACAGTATATCAATTTCTTACATGAATTTTTTTTTTCATTTTTCATTTTATCTTATAACTCAATCTCAAACATATATTCAGATATCTGAAAATCACACTACAACTTTATATAATTCTCCTTAAAGGTTGATTATTTGAACAAAAACATGAATACAAGACAAAGATTTCTTGAATAGAGGTTCATAGAATTTTTTATATTGAGATATTAATTGTGTGGGATAAATTTTATCACAATCATGGTGAAATTTATAAACATGGAGATAGAAGAAACTTAATACATTAGGAGGTTGAAGAATTTTGGCATTAGATCATACAACACTGATCCAATGGATCTGATGGCAATTGGTATTTGTTTATATTTTTTAATATGTGAGTAGTGTCCTAAATTTGTAAATCCCACATTGTATTTACATTATTACTGAATCCAATTAATAAATAAATCCCTCCCATAAAACCCTCATCCATGAAAATGGGGTCATCACTCAGACATAATTCACACATCTTACTCATGGGCCGCACTTCCCTACACATGCTCACAGACAACCCTGCATGTATGCTCACCCATGCCTACTCAACCACCTTTATGTGCTAGTTTCATGTTGGATTTCATCCACTATGATTGATCTTATAATTACCAATATTTTACTAGCTATGGTTTAATGGGTCCCCACCTTTGTAGTGGATGGGTTTGGTTATATGGCTGGCCTATGTGGCCCTATTTTATTTGGTAACGTCAAATACCAAGCTTAGTAAAATAAATTCTAAGTTTAAAATAAAAAATAAAATCCCACCATATAAAATTATTTCTAAAAAACTCTTCAACAATATAAAATACATCTTCTAAAAACTTATTTTAACTCTTCTTCTAAAGTACTCAATTAATTATTCAATTCTCCTAATACAAAAAAAAAAGAATTTCTATTTCCATGGCCTTGAAATTAATTCTCTTAACATCATTCCTCTAATAATTTCCAATTTTAAATTTGTAGACAATGTACTTACTCAAAAAATAATTACCACAAGTTTTATGAATTATGAACCGATCCAAAAGTTATCACCATTAACATGGATATATGATAATTCATGACATCTAATGCCATATTTTCTTATTTTTTCAAACAAGAACACTAAAATATAGTATCCTAAATATTTTCTATTTACATTAATCATGTAATCACATAAATAAACTTATGAACATGCATGAATACATAAAAATCCTCCAATCATAATATGATCCCCATTTAATACTTCATTATACATTGAATTTATGATACACTGGAAATAAAAACAATATTCGTTCTGATTTTTATTTGGATGGATCTTCAATATCCCAATTTTTTTCAATACCAATTCACTTTATATGGTTAATATTTTTAATCCTCATATTGAAAATATATGTAAAGGTAAAATAGGTTTCTTCTCATCTCATCAATATTCTTCATAAGTCATTATTCCATCATTTTCTTATCTATTAATTTAAATCCTTAACCTTATCCACTTGTGATAGGAGGATGAAAAAACATTTTTTTATTAATAGAGACTTTATCTAGAAAACTCTATGTTTTCATAGGAATTTCTATAACCAAGGTGACCAATGTTGTCTATAAATTATGCTTCATGTGATTCCAAAATCAGATAACTCATTCCTTCACAATTTAGGGCTCCTAAAAACATCAAACTATAAAGTATATCCATCATGAACTCATCTAAAAAAATAAATTATTATGTTCAAGGGAAAAACATATAGATACCCATGTCAATCTCAATATCATTTCCCATTGAAAAAGTATATTTTTTATATAAAAAACATTCATAATATGGATATTTAAGTGATTTTTATACTTCATCTTTCCATTATTACAAAACTATTTAGATTTTTCAAATTCACATATATTGAATACTTGATAACTTAATCCCATTTTTTTCTCCCCCTTAAGGGATTAAATTATCTCATTTAATTCCATACAGGTTAGAAAAAATTCTATAGATAAGGAAATAAGGAGATACCCCTTAGATACCTCATAAGTAGTATTGAGCCTGAGAGTTTTCTCTAAACCTAGACCTTTGTTTTCTTCCAAACTCATCAGTTATTTTCCTATCAACAATCTTAAGATGTTTATTTCTTATCTTTTCCAATAGAACCAATTCTTCATGTGGATAAATTTTATTCACATTAGTAGAAAAAAAATATCATTTCTGTTTTCTTGAATTGTTCTTTTCATGCTCTATTCTTAGTCTAGATGGATTAACATACAGTTCTTCACACTATGGCTAGTTTTCCACACTAATCACATAAATTATTTTTAATCTTCATGTCTACACTTTTTGAATATTCCCTATGTGTTTTAAAATAATTTATGGGAAAAATATCACTGATTTTAACTTCTTCAACTAAAAAACACTTGTTTCCATCAAGATTTATCATCAATATCTTATCTATATATACTTTTGTCCATCTTAAATTGATCTAGAAAAATCTATAAGAATCCATTTTTGATTTAGTCTACTTATTTAGGCTTATCATATGTGCTTTTGAAAGGATTAATATTTTATAAATCCTATTTTTTAGCCTTTTTAATTTTATTCCCTTTCAAACCATAATGAATATGTCCACATAGTCTAATCATGAAATCCTCATATTTGTGACCCTTCTTCTCACATCTGCCACAAATATCCACCAATAATTAATACATATTTTGTGTTGGAAGCTTTTGTAGTTCATTGGTCACAAAATTCATTCTTATAGTACTTGTTCTCATATACTTACTATATTACCTCCTTATTTCATTCCTCATTTATGGAAATGACATGCTATACTATCAATAGCAGGCTTTATGTCCATACCTTCCACAAAAAATAGAAAAATCCAATTCAAGATGTTCCACTATGATATTTATTTTTTCCAAAAATATGTTGTTGTTGTTATTCTTCAAATTGGGAATTATTTTTCTTAGGGGAAGGATATTTTATTAAAACATATATCCACCCATTTGATATAAGAGAGGATTTCTCACTCATCTTCTTTGTCTATGCACATTCAAATTTATTTTTTTCACTAGTACTATTTGAAATAATAGTTTCTCATTAAGGAATATTAGATACATGTTTATATTTTTATATTTAGGACCTCATCTCACTCATATGAGAAGATTATATTTTAACCTAATTAGACTTACCAAAGTCTTATCCAATTTTTTCCAACTCATTTTTAACAACAATACACATTGATTGTGTGTCAACTAGTTGTTATTACCTCATAGCCAGAATATCCTCAAGATCAATAACAATATTTTGTTATTTATCTTCTATAAGTTAGTTTTTGTAGATATCATCAACATAATTTTCTTATTTCTTGATCCATTCTTACCTTTGTTCATCCTTTTTATTCTTCTACTTTAGAAATGTTTTATTTTATTTTTTTGATCTTTATAATATCCTCAGAATATGATTCCAATTCAATAGTAAAATACCATTCCATCAATATCCTTTATTCTACTAACCATCACTAATTAATTAATAAAATCATTTGTTAACATATAAAATAAAATCAACCTTATCATATGAAGTTATACTTGATGATGAATTATATTTCTCGCGTTTACTCATCAAAATTTTCATTCTATTGAAAGGATACTTTCTTTTCTTCTTACCATTATTCTAACTTTTGAAATTTCTCATCTTCCTCATCAGATTCAAATTCATCAAAATTTTTCTTTGGAAGGTCATAGACAAAGTGTCCAATGCTATCAGAATTCCAACACTTAATGAGTGTTTGTCTCTTTAATTCTGTGTCACCTTTTTGAATCCTATTGATATAAGTGTAATAATTTTAATAATATATTAATCTCTCTTCTAATTAGAATCACTTGGTTATACAACCTATTTTCCTTTACATTCATGTTTCTCATGGATATGAAGGCCATTTCAAATTTCAACTTCTTCTTGATGGATTATTACTTTATAATATCTTAATAAATATGTATATTATATAAATTATATACTATCAAATCTTATCTTTCTTATCGGGATGATACTTTTGGATCAAATAGATCTGGAAGATTTTTTATTAGATTTTAAAAAATTCTAGATTCATCCAAACCCTCACAATATCCTAGATTTTTTTTCAGACTATATCATTCAACCTAGTGAAATAGTAATCTATATTTTCACTATCATTCCTTTTTATATCCTCAAACATGATCCAATAAATATGAATTTTGGATTCCTTAAAATTGATATTTACTTCATAGTTTCTTCTAAGTTTGTATTTGATATTTTTGATAATATAGAGACCCATTACCTATATGATGAACTTCTCCAATAAAGATATAAAATTTTTTTGATCCTTTTCATCAAACTCCATATTTTTCCTATAATCTTGAGTCGTAGTAGCATTTACATAAATGGATGGAAACCAAAACATTACAATATCTCCCACTTCCATGCTAAGTTATAGGAGGCAGGGTAGCATCATATTCCTCTATATGTGATAATTCTTCCCAAAAAATTTATGGACTCATTAACTTTTTATGAGTTAATATTATCCATGTCTCATAAATCATCTTAGATCTAAAGCAGTAACCTCTTTTGAGACCATATGTAGAAACCAAGGTTGGATGTCACTACGGTTATATGGGGGGGGGGTACATGGGTGGTATTATTTTATGAATTAATTTATTTTAATTAAACTTATTTAACATGTTATGGTTCTTCATACACTCAATTATATCTCATAGCCTCACCAAGTATGTAAAAATATTTATAAATATCATAATACACAATATTTACAAGGTTTTTTACTAAGACCTACTTCTATCCATGTTGGTTATTAAACCCAATAAAGAGTCTCCACTATAATATTATCATCAATTATAATGTCTTTTGTAGTGATTGGTTATACAACCCAATAATATATCCTCAAAGTTACCCTAATTATACACTAAAACCACGAATTATTCTACCTTGATTGGTTAGACACCCAAACCATCCTCTTCTTTTCTCTACTTGTTATACCACCTAGACACAAGAATATTTAGAAATTGGTTAGATACCCCAATCACAAGCTCCTCTTTTAGAACTTTACATTCTTATTAAAATATCTATTTGTGTTCCCAAATTCGTGTGTACCACTTATGAAATGAGATTCCTCCATAAATAGATGAATCAAAACGTTTATTCATGTAAAACTTTAATAACATCATCAACCTCATGCATAGGTTTACTAATATTTCTCAGGTTCTTCTAATCTTTAATGAGTGATTATATACTTCTTAGTTAAATGATCAGTAATATACATTCTATTTATATTTATTAATTTTATAACCATAGTTATTCTTTATTATGATAATATTTAATGCAAGTACAATCTTAAAAACTCTGAATAATCAATATTGGAATTCTAAACTCAATTAAGGCTTTCATGGAATAATGTATAGTGCGTGAACTGTACCCATATCCATTTGTAATTATCATTATTTTATGTCCTTTTTTTGAACTATATTTATTATCTACCTTCAATCTACCTTGTATATTTTACCGAAACAATTTTAAACATGTGGATCAAGTTCTCAATGCATATCATGTTCAATAAAGCTATATAAAAATTCTATCGTATGAGTTATCATTCTAAATTTATACTCTATTTTAATTTTATAAAAAACTAGATCGGTCCTCTATGTCTGATATTCTCCTCCAAACAATAATATCATCTAAGTTCTTCCTTGCACTAGTAGAATCACGCTACGACCTTTTTTTCTTTTCACAAGTGATGAGAAAAAAATCAACTTATGAATTTGTTAATCCTTAACATTGATCAAAGTATGTTAATTCATTTGTTTTATTGTTTGGAACATAATATATGGTCTCTCATACTTCTCTTAGCCATGAAATCTTATAGTATCACTTCTTTATGCAGAAAATAGTGCTCACAATGCTCTATTTTCTTCTTGAAAAGAAGAGAATAAGAAAATAAACAATTTAGTAATTATAAAACCATATCTCTACTTTTATTTTTATAGACGAAGTTTTAACCACCTAAGTAATTAAAATTATGAAGTGTTAAAGTGATTTAAATATCACTGAACCTTTAAAACAATTTAAAACTCACGTGATGCAGATTTTTATGGCATCAATCTTCTGTGTAACATCCTTATTCTTTCACGGTAGATCACTCTAGTGCATTCAATGATTTATTTAAGATTTTTCTTATCTTAATATTAGATCATAAACATTCATTATGATGTACGAAAGGAACACTAAAACTTCTATCATTCTCAAGAAAGTATTATTCTCTAAAAAAATCTTGCATGGAAATGTAAATTTCATGCATGGGGGTATGTAGATGTTTTTATGTCAAGATATCACTTGACTGGGCTTAGTTTTATTGTGAGTATGGTGAAATCCATGAAATCTATTATAGAAGAAACTTCATAAATTTGGATGTTTAATTATACAAGGATTTTATTGAATGACACTGATCAACTGAATCATATAACTATTGGTATTTTATTATTTTGATTGTCATGTGAATAGTGTCCCACATATTTAAATACCATATCATATTTCAATTAGTGATGAATTATATTAATAGAAAAATACCTCCCATCAACCCCTCAACCATGGAACTGGGGTTGGATACTAATTTTTTTACACAAAACAATCATGGGCTTTTCCTCCTGACACTAGCCCACTAGTACCCCTACATAAATTCCCACCCATGTATTCACCTTCCATTAATTTTGAGACACATATTGGCTTGCCTACAGTGTTCTAAATCCTATAATACCCACTGTTTAGTTGTCCATGGTTGACTGGTTTCCCACCCATGTAATGGACAGAACTAGTCCAATGGAAAGTCTATGTAGGCCCATTTTTTTAGTAACATACAAAACCAAACTTAGTAAAATAAATGATGAGTGTAAAATATACAAAATAAAAGGACACCATATAAAATTAATTCTAAAAAATCATCAAAAATATAAAATCCTCTTCCTAAAAACATCACTAAATATTTTTCTTCTGAAGTGATAAATTAATTGTTCTATTATAATCATTAAAAAAATGTTTTTTCATGGTATTCAAATAAATTATCTTCAATTTATTCTTATCATAGCTTAAAATTATTTTTTTGAAAAATGTGCTCACTCCAAAAATAATTATCACACTGTTTATATATTATGAATAGTTCAATAATCATCACAATTTACTTAGATATATTATCGAGAATGGAATAAAATTCCACATTTTATGGAATTTTACAAACAAGGACACTTAAATATAGTAGCCTCAATATTTAATAATGACATTAATTATGGTATCACCACTGTAAAAAGCTCATTTTTTTCTTAGGTATGAATCCTTTTAATTTCTGTCTAATTATTTATTTTGGACCTATTAAAATTGCCTAAAATGGTGACAGCTGTTTTGATGGTGTCTAAGGCTCATTAGGAGCCAAAATCCCATCTATTTAGAAAAAATAGTATGGTCCCATGGGTAGGATAAACCATGTGGGGAAAGCTACATGGTTACCCCGTACTATGTGGGTCTAGATAGAGGAGAAATTTGGGTTCACAGGTTTCCCTAACCATGTGCCTGAGGCCACATTCTCATGTGAGTATCTCATCAAAATGTAAAAAAGGAGTTTTTAATGACTTGTGCATGGGTTCTCTAACCATGTGGCCTAAACATGTGGGTTCTCTCCTTAAGTAGTAATCCAAGAACATTTGGCACACATTTTGGATAACCATATGAAAAAACCATGTGGCCCTAAAATTAATGGTAAAAACTACCAAAATTCACTTAAATGTTTGATAATCTTACCCTTTCCTAATTTTTTCATTTAAATATCCAAGAGATCCCTCCTTTATCTCATAAGAATATTTCAATCCCCTTTTGATACTTTTTATCAAGATACATCATCTGAAGTCTGATTTGATTCTTGTTTGTGTCGTTGGATGTGCATTGGTATATAATCCATTCATCCTAATTTGTTCTTAAATTTTATTCTCCTAGAATAAGTTATTGAGATGTGGGATCGTATGCCCTATTTTAAGGTTGTAGATCCATTATTTTTTTCTTCCAATACAAGACAAAATAAAAGGCCGATTATGGACAAGGAGAGTGTTATAGCTTTAGGGTAGGTGGTCTATGACTCAATCCTCACGTCTGGCTATTTTATAAACTTTTATCACTGTGTGCATGCCGATTTAATCGGGTGTTTCTTGTTAAATTAATGTTCCATTATTATATTCATCATGATCATATTATAGAAAACATTATATATAGTATCATCACACCATTGGAGGTGGATATCTCAACACTTTCCACCCCATGTAGGGAATTTCTTCAATTATGCCTTGGTAGCCCTTGTGGGTTTACATATAAAACCATTTAGGTGTGTAGATTGACCAAGATAATTGTAAACCATTTTAAATTAAATGAAGCATGAATTTAAAATGGATATCACCTAATAATACCACATAACCCTTATAAGTTAAGTGTCTTAATATAATAAATAAATCTCTATTGTAAATGGAAGGTATGATATAAGTATCACTTGGACTATATGAATGTAATTGGTTTCATATCCGTAGCACAGATTACCATGCATAGTTGAAGGAAGCAGAGTGAACATAATCAATGATTATATAATTATATTACTAAATGGTTATATGTACTAATAATAATTTTCACTTAATATGAAAGGAAATGGAATGAACCTATTGAATTATAAAAATGAAAGAGTATTACATGGTCCTAATTAAATAATGGATTACATATAAGGTTCGTATTACATATGGACCTTTTTATATTTATAGGAGTGGTTAGACTTGAGCTATCCTTGTACTCATAAGGTAATTACTTGATAACTCATATGATGCCATTCTGATTCCATGAGCTGATTTCCAAGGGAGATACCCACCATGGAGCATGGTCCTTATCTACTAGAGCATGCCTGACATGACACCATAAAAACCCTTCAATATCTTCCAAATATTATGATGAATTATATATACTACTTGGATTATGTTTCATGTCTTCTGAAACATGGTTCCATGGATACTCCCCATTGGGCCCAGTCATTATTAGCTATTTTTACCTTGGATGAGATCCTTGGTCTTAGTTAGAACTATCCATAGTGGAATTCCTTGGGTAATGCGCATTGGGTTACACTCATATCCTTTATTGATAGGCTACATATTTTTACATAGTTGGATCGACCCCTGAGTTCAAGGATTCCTTGGTTATTATCTTAGACCCTCTTTACTATTTTTATCATTATAGGATGCCTTATTACACCTTTGATCCATTATTATTATTATTATCATGATACATTATCAGTGATGGTTATACCTCACCTGAAACATCTATATAATATCAAATTAAATAAACCAATTAAAATATTATATGTTTTGAGATATACCATCCATGTTTGAATAAGGTATTGGGTATTTACATTACTCTATTGGTTTACATTTATATACATGTACAACATGGCAGTTTATATTACACTGACTGGATGGTATAGACTCTATTGGTGGTGGACTACTAAGATTTATCTCACAGCCTATATGGTTCAATAATGGTATTCAGACAAATTATATTATTGAAGGTGTTGATAGGTGGAAGTGTCCCGATTTGGACACATTATATTGCTTTATTTCATTTAAACAGAGATTGGTAGCAGATGGCCCTGCTAGTGCTTGGGATGCTTTAATAGTTTTTGGCTTCTTTTTTACATCTTCTGTAAAGAACGTTCTGTCTGTTGCTGTGTATACATGTCTCCCAGTTTTATAAATAATTAACATACATTATCATCATTTTATATATGATACTTACAATTATTAGTTGATTATCAATTTTTTCGATGTTTACTCCTATTTTATTCTACTTTATTATTGATATTATACTTCTGCTAAGGTGGGTTACTAGTCCATTAAATATAACGTCTATTTACACTATGACATATATTTACATATTTTCCTTGTATTTACTAGTTATAATATATATATATATATATATATATATATATTCTATGATACACTATAGTAATGTGGGAATAGTCTACCCACAGACACACCCTAGGCCCTTGCTGAAGGTCGCCAACGTGTTTCATATAGTGAGACACCCTTGAGGCTATGTGGCCGACTGGGTTTGGAGAACCATTGAGTGTCACCTGGGTCGAGATGTCAAAAAGTGGTATGAGAGGGGTTACTTGTTTGATTTACTATTTTGTGACAATATACATAAGATTAGGAACTCTTTGAAACTTGGTTATAAGACATTATTGAGTTTAACTAACCCATGTTCGGGGTAAATACCATATTTCCTAGAAAGAGGAATATGTTTTTGTATTTTTCTTATTACAATTGATATATATTCACCATTTGGTGAAAAACATGATCTGTGATGATTATTATTAATATTATTTTTGAGTTTTATATTTCATCCTTGGTCTGATGAGATAAAGGAAAGGAATTATTGCTATATTCATCATAACATGAACCTATAATTCAATTCCATTCCATATAGGTGAATTTTATTTCTTGTGTTTCATGTAATTGTTGAGTGATCCATGCTTGTTATATATGGTTATGATACTATCATATTTTATAGGTAAGGGATTTTGTTAGTTAATGATCCATCGTCAATCTAAATGGTATTTTCCTGTATAGGTTGATGGAAACATCTTAAATATCTAGTTTATACCCATATTAGCTATGCACCTCTAGTTACATGAGCTACTACATGACTACAATTTTGGGATTTCCATTTATAATTCATGAGGTTTATGGGACCTCATGTATTGGAATGGGTAATTTTTTAATTTGATCCATTATATATTACTTGTTACATTCTATAACCAAATGTAGATGAGGTTAAATAAAAATTGAATTAGTTTCAATTTTAGTGATAAGGTGTGTGGACCCTGATTCACTAGGAATAGAAATCCATTTAATCAAATTTGATATATATAAATAAGGAAATAAAAATAGTAAATGTAATTCTTATCATATTAAAATAAAAAAGTCTCTAGTAATTGAAGTGGAAAAGTGTGACTGAACCTCTCACTTACTAGAACCTCTATTATTTGACCATGAAACACTTACCAATACATTTCCTTCTAAGTATGTAGTTGAGGTAGTATCATGGGTAGTGATACCTTATTATTACATTCACCTTCCACTAGTGTATCTATATATTATAAATATTAACATGAGGCGTGTGCTTGGAGCTATTCCCCCATGACATGCTTGAGTCATGTTCCAAGAGGATGACAATGACCATGCTCAAGAGATGGTGGGCCCTGAGTTTCCAGTCTTACCGTTAGAAGTTCCACTTGAGGTACCACCTTCTATACCCAATCTGGTGTATAAAAATCAATTTTGAGAGGGTTTTCTATGTATGATTCAATCCATGTAGGGTGCTCCATAACTTTCATACACTACGAATTAATTGTATTATGATTTCCAATAGGATCATCCTTCCACCTTTTTGGGGGATGGAGTTCCATAGGATGTAGAGTCCTTGATGGAGTAAAATCTATCTATATTTTAGAATATATAGATTCTTCCATAGTTTAGGGTCATTCCTTTCACCTATATGCTTTATGATTCGGCCAAGAAAGGGTGGGATTTGATTACCCATGCTGGTTGTCATTAGAGCATGGTATGAGATTATTTTTAGAGTGCCTTTATGACTAGTTCTTTCTTTAGACTCAGAGGGATGATTAAACTAGATAATTCATGCATATATAGTAGGGTGATATTTCAATCATGGATTATTCAGTGCGTTTTACTGAGTTATAGTTCTATATACAAATTCTAGCTGGTGATTATCTATCATGTAGTAGATACTTAGAGGATGAGTTTTGGTATGCCATCCATACTTAGGTGAATGCCTTTCACCTACCTAGTTTTTATGAAATTTTCAATAATGATCTTATCACTAAACACAACCTGATGGAAGGAGATAATCCAAATCATAGAAGTTAAGTGATGAGATAGGGTAATATTTCTTCTAGTAGCAGGGAGCATTATATCAAGGATTCTTTTCATAGTAGTGGAAGTTAGATTAACCACATTGGAAGATCCATTGTATTTCATCAGTGTAAACATAAGGGGTATGTGAAGCCTTAGTGTGATAGTAACCTGATGAAGTGACATACTTATTGATGTATGAGGCATCTTCAAAGAATCTATCAGAAATTTTTATTTTCTTACAATGAAATATATTCTACACTAGATCCAACTTTAGGGGTAGGTTCTTTTATGCCTCATCAGGTGGGGAGTTAGAGTAGAATCAGAAGGACTGGGTGAGGAGGAGGTCATGGCCATGGTATGTAAATTCATGACCAAAAAATCTATTAGAGAAGTCATATTCAAGGTAGTCCAGCTGTAGCATAGGGACTTGGATCAGGTTAGTTTCATGCATTACAACTGATACCCAAGGACTAGGGTGTATGACCATCTATAGTATGGGGTACTATTATAGTATCCTCCACTATTGTATCAAATTTATTTGATATAGGTGATTCAAAATCATTTATCTCTTTATCAATTGGGGATAGATTAAGGATTGAAATTCATTATTACTATGGTTTTATGACCCTTGATGCACCACTAGGAGTGCGATCAGAGGGAATACACCAATGAAGGGACTACCCCTTGAGGTATGAAGTTATCCCTTATTACGTGATGCCAATATTGGTGTCTTGGGATGAAACATCTGATAGTAGATTTAATAACTAGGTGTTCCACAGGTCAGTAGGTGAATGCAAGGAAAAAGAAACCTGTAGGATTGTTAGAGTTTCTTTCAATCTTATAATGTAATTTTGAGGTTGTTTCAATGGAATTTGTATTCAGATTTCCAATCTCACCTTGAGGTAGCGATGTCATTTGCGTAGTCATGGTTCGACTGATGAAAGTGACCCACTTATTTTTCATTAAGGAGACTTTCTCAGTTGACGAGTTAGAAAGATCATATGTCCATGAGATCATAAGGATATATGGGGCCCCTCATAGTCTCATATCAGATAGGGAAACTCATTTCACATTAGGGTTATGGTAGGGGTTACAGAAATATATGGGTACATAGGTTCTTCTAAACACAACTTTTCTCCCCCAGACCAATGGCTAGTAGGAAAGACATGCTCCGAGCATGCGTCCTTGATTATAGTTTTACTTGTTAGAATAATATCACTATTATAGGGTTATAATATAATAACTTATTTCAAGTAAAAATTCCTATGGATATTTTTGATTCCTTGTATGGTATGTCGTTCTGTTCACCCATGTGTTGGTTAGAGGAATGGGAGGTAGCTATAATGGGTCCTCATCTCGTGCAGGAGTCATCCAATCAACTTTATCTGATATGAAATCATATTTCTACTTCACATTACAAATAGAAATATTATTTCGATATTTATTTAAGACCTCTAGAGTTTTATGACAGGGATAAAATTTTCATATGGGCATCGACTAGGATTGTTCATAGATGAATACATAGGTATAGGAAGTGGTCACCCTATTTTTTAGGTTATTTGGTATCTTAAAGAGTTTTAAGAAAGTAGCATATCAGTTGATACTACCTCAAAGGAAACTTTACATGCACAAATTCTTGTAAATTTCAAAAATTCTACATTATTATATTGACCCATCTCATACTTTTGATCCCAAGTAGGTTTAGATAGATAATGATGCTTCTTTTGAGGAGTATCCTATACACATCATTGAACAAAGAAATGAAGGATATACAAGGATAGTTTTTACCTATAGTATGATTAATATGTATGAATGTCTATGTACATGATGAAAAAAAGGAGCGAGAGGTCGACATACATGCCTAGAGGCCAGAGTTATTCTCAGACAGTGTTTCCCTCCTTGGAAGGTGAACTCAGGGATGAGTTACTTTAAGGTGGGAAGACTATAAGAAGCTGGATTTTATCACAAGTATGAATCCTTATAATTTTGGACCTATTATAGATGCCTAATGAGGACCATTATGTTTTGGTGGTGTTAAGAGCTCGTTCAGAGACTGGAACCCAAATTTTTGAAAAAAATCCTGGCCATATGGTTAAGAGAAACCGTACGGGGCAGGCCATATGGTTACCTCTAACAATACAGGGATGGATAGAGGAGCATGAATGGAACAGAGTTTTCACTAACCTTTCACATAAGGCTTTATGCACATGTGAGTATATCAAAAAAATATAGTAGAGGTGTTTCACATGGTTGGAACAAGGGTTCTTTAACTATGCATCTTAACCATGCAGGTACCCTCCTTTAGTAGTGATCCAAGCATGGCTGGTTCTTGGTTTTTCCAACCATGTGGCCAAACAATGCACAACTAATATTCTAGTAAAAAATTACCAAGAATTCTTTAAATTTTTATTAAGATTACCCTTTCTTCCCTTATTTATTTCCAACACCAGAAAATCCCTCCTTTCTCTCATAAGAATCTCTCAATCCCCTTTTGATAGTTTTTATCCAGAGGATTCTACTAATGTAAAACATAATCTTAATTTATCTCATTATATAAACCTCAAAAAGTACTCTATTCATCTTGATCTATTATTCATTTCTATTATCATCGAAAATATTATTTATATGTTGGATCATATACCCTATTTTCAAGGTGTTGATCCATTCTTCAGTTTTCTTCCAATCTAGGCCAAAATAAAGGATGATACTAGATTAGGAGACTGTTATATCATTGAGGTAGGTAGTTTATGAATCATCTGTCAAGTATCACCATTTTATAAATATCCATTATCGTGTTCATGATTATTTCATTAGGAGTTTCTTATTAAATTCATGTTCCTTGATTATATTCATTATTATCAAATTATAGATACCTTTTGATATAGTATCATCACACCATTGGAGGTCAATACCTCGACTCTTTCCACCCCAAGTAGTGTGTTTCCTCAATTATTCTTTTGTAGCCCATGTGGGTTTACCCATGACACCATTCAGGTGTGTGGATTTATCCTAGAAATGGTAAGACCCCTCAATTTAAATTATGTATGAATTGATAATGTATAGAACCGTATAGTACCACTTGACCCTACTAAGGTAAGTTTTTTAATGTAAAGACCTAAAAATTCTATGAATTTTTTTTGAATTATTGGGTATTTTGACGAGTATGCGAAAATTGAAGGCGCATGATTCTGAGGCCTGGTGTGACCAAAATGAATTTATATTTTTTAAGGTATGTTCAATAAATGCAGAAGCCACAATTTCTATCTCTTGAACCAGTGCTTGGAATTGAAATATGAGAGCACCATTGAATCCACAAAGCTGGGATTCGCTTAAGGGAAAGATTCACTTCGACTATAGTTGGCCGAGAGAAAAATAAAGTTTTTTTGTGACTACTAAAGAAATAATAAAGTAACACAAATTGTTATTTTTAACTATTTTTCTTTTTCCAACCACCTGTTGACCGATGGTGGTGGGGACCACAAAGGTGGTCAGAACATTAATAATGGGGTGTTAATTGCATGGTTACACATTGGTTGTTTAACCACCCCTCACATAATTAATGAGATACTTTAATTACGTCAATTAATGAGGCACTTTAATTACGTCAATTAATGAGGCACATTAATTACGTCAATTAATTAACCTCATTAATTCCTCAAGTCATTTCTCGCATTTCTGCATCCTATTTAAATGGCGCTTGGGGTGGGGTTTTGGCATAGCTTCAACATTTTGAGTCAATAAGGTTTTCCTTATGACTTTTCCATTCCTTCTTGTTTTGAAAATCACAAACACCTTATACTTAAGCAAATCAATATTTTACTTCTCTAAGGAAAATTGCCTTCCTTAAGGAAATTTACCCTAACCTAGATTTCCTTATACATATCAATAATTTTCTTAAGTATAAAAATCAGATTCATACCTAAGAACTCAGAATAATATAATACTTACATATGAAGAATTCTGTTTTAGGATCTGAATTCTTGATACGGACTCTAATGAAGTTCCATTCCGAATTCTAGATACGAACTCTAATGAAGTTCCATTCCAAATTCTGGATATGAACTCTCATATAGTTCGACTCCGAATTCTGGATAAGAACTCTAATGAAGTTCCATTCTGAATTATAGATAAGAACTCTAATGAAGTTCCACTCCGAATTCTGGATACGAACTCTAATGAAGTTCCACTCCGAATTCTGGATATGAACTCTCATATAGTTCCACTCTGAATTCTGGACTCCGAACTTTTACTAGTTCGACTCTGAACTCTTACTAGTTCGATTCTGAACTTTTATGAGTTTGAATCCAAACATTGTATGTTCAGATTCTGAATTCTAGTGAAATCATAATCCAAATTTCCTTATAAATTCAGACTTCAGATTTCTACAGAATTCAGGTTCCGAATTCCTACAAAACAGAATCCGAATATCTTTTTATTATAAACTACGAATTCCATTTTTGGTTAGACTCCGAACTCTTGTTTTCTTACATTCCAAAATTCAGTTTTACTTATACTTACTTGTTTCATTACAAAACGATGTCGTGCTTTCAGTTATTAACTAACCGTTGTTTGAGTGACACCTGTACATGCCCCTAAGAAATTCAAGGAGAAATATGATCGTTGGAGGAGGGATCCAACAGTTGGAGCTTCGCCTATAAATTGGAGATCATTTGAAAAGAAGACATAACTTTCACACAACTTGTGCTTACATGTTGTTCAAGTGATCTCTAGAGAGAGAGGCTCTTATCAACTCTTAAGCTTCGTGTAGAAAGTTTGAAATACTTGTTCAAACTTTTCCTTGTGTAGACTTTCTTCGTTCGACTTCAATTGTTGGTGATTACAATCGAGGGATTCCGGGGATAGGAAGACAAAGGTTCCAACAACTTGAAGTTAAGGGATTATTTGTTGAGGAAGACAGAGGTGCTGACTACCTTATAGTTGAGGGCTTGCAGGGATATCAAGACAGACTACGATCTTCATATCGAGGTCTTACCCTGGTGTGTGTAAGATGAACTTACTTGAATGTATAAATCAAGGGACCTTTATCCAAGGTTGTTGGATACCCTTCTCTTTGAGTTAAAAGAGTTATTTTTTATTACTTGTAGTTTTACTACTTGTTTTCTGCTTCATTTTGTATTGCTAAGTAAAGTATAACATTCTTATACATCCTTACTTGTGCTCTGATATTGTTAGATTCTATACGCTTTAAGGTAGAATCTTAATCTTTGTAACTTTTGTTAAGTTCTATTTTCGGAATCACTATTCCAAAATCCAGAAAGTCTTTTTTACTCATAGAGGTATTGTGAATTTTCTTACTTTAACTTTGTTAAAATCATATCTTTCCTTGTTTAAGTAAATTTTAAAAAAAGGTACAATTCACCCCCCTCTTATATCTGAGAATCTCATTCTTATTTCGATCCTATGTTTGGTATCATAGAGTATATAATACTCAGAGTCATACCAATAGAACAATTGGTATCAAAGGAGGTGAACTCATACCCTGTACCAATCTAACACTTGGTAACAAAGGATTAGTTCCATATGAATTAATATCACGATTAGATTTAGAAGAGATTTTTTAGATTCATATTTTTGGATTCATATTTTTTGGAATCATAGTTTAGATTCTATTTTTCTTAGAGTTACAATATTTTTTGTGAAGAATATTTTCTGTTGTTAACAGACTTATACTTCTAACGAGTTTGTGCGCCAAAGTTTTTCTTAAGGATGGTAGGTTTGAATGTTGGTTCTATCGACAACCTAAATCCTACCAGACCACCTATTTTTGATGGAAATGATTATTAATACTAGAGAGATCGTATGAAGACTTTTGTTGTCAATACTAGTTTAGATAACGTTTTCATGCTTACTAGTGGGTAAAAAATTACTGACAAGGAAGTAAGTTCTTTTACTAATCAAGAAAAGCATGAATACCAACTCAATTATAAGGTACTGTTGCTTTTACTACTACTTACAATCATATAAAAGCTAAGAATCCTGAGATAGTTACTAGATCCAAGTCTAAGAAAGTTTTTTATCCAATCCGAATCTAGTGGGAGTGAAGTATCAGAAAACGAGTTAGCTAATCTTGCTCGAACGATGAACAAGATAGCTGGACAGAGAAATTTCCAATACAAGTATAAGAAGAAGGATAAGAAAGATAAGAAAGATTCAGAGGTCACATGCCTGGAATGAAAGATAAGTGGACACATAAGACCATATTGTCCTTTTCTCAAAAAGAAATAAAGAAAAGAAAGGCATTCTGAAAGAAATAGGAAGAAGTTTTACAAAGCTAAATCTAGGAAAAGTCTGAAAGCTAATACTACTTGGAGTGCTAGTTATGGAGACTCTTCAGAAAGTGAATCTTCAAAATATGATTAATCATCTCTGAAGAATATGGGATTCATTGCTACTACTTCTTACCCACATGCATGTCTTATGGCCAAGGTACGCTCTGCCGAGGCTTTAACAAATTTATCTCTTGATAAGAATTACTATTCCGAAAATAGTACTTCCAATGAAAATACGTCATCTTTAAAAAATGAAGAACCTTCATATGAAGAATTATCTAGATTATCCAAGTTACTTGAAGAAAAAAATTGTAAAATTTCTAAGAAATTGGAAAAGGAAAATACTAGGGAAGAAATTCTTACAAAAGTGATTTCAGATCTTTCTACAGATCTTAAAGATAAAGAATATATTTTAGAAAATCTTTCTAAAGATCTTGAGAAAGAAAATTCTGATAAGGAAGAACTTTCTAAAGATCGTAAGAATTCTATTTTAAAGATGAAAGTTTTTGAGGAAAAATCTAACCCTAAGGAAATGATTTCCGAGGATAGGAATTTAGTCATTAGACTAAAATCTGAAATATTTTCTCTTAATAAGCTTCTTGAAAAATTTACCTTCGGGATTTTTTTTTGACAAGTTGTATTCTCAAATTAAACCTCAAGGAAACACTATTGGAGTAGGTTATACTCACCAAAAACCGGTTTTCAAAAACAACTATTTTATTCCTTCTAGAGACCCTTTTTGAACTAAGTGTCAAAGTGGTGGGCATTGGAAGAAAAACTGTTCTTTGAATAGAGTTCAATATCTTGGGTTTCATAAAGCATCTTTTTCTAAACAAATGTGGATACCCACAATTTTGTTGTTTAACAATTACGGATCCAAGCAAGTCTGGATTCTGAAAACCTAAATATTTTCTTATTTTCAGGAAAATAGGGAAAGTACCAATAGTAATACTTGGTACATGGATAGTGGATGTTCCCGACATATGACTAGTAACAAAATCTATTTTGAAAATATTATCAAGACAAAAGGAGGAAAAGTAACTTTCGGAGATAATGATCAGGAAGAAATTATTGGTATAGGTAGCATTGTTCTTCTTGGAGAAACTTTGATTTCAAATGTTTTGTTTGTCAAAGGTCTTAAGCACAACCTCATCAGCATAAGTCAATTATGTGATGAAGGATACCTTGTGAAGTTTAGGAATGATAAGTGCTTAGTACAAAACTCCAAGGAAGAGTTTATTTCTTTTGCCCAAAGACAAGAGAATGTTTACACACTTAACTTAGAAGACCTTAGGAGCCAAGAATTACCTTGCCTTAGTGCATTGGAAGATCATTCTTGGTTATGGCATAGAAGGTTAGGACACTGTAACATTAGGAACTTATGTAAACTTTCTAATAAAGGTTTAGTTAAGGATCTATTTGATCTTATATTTGATTATTCAAAAGGTTTTGACCCTTGTCAATATAGAAAGCAACATAAATCAGGTTTTAAATCAATTGGTGAAGTCTCAACAACTGATGCACTATAGTTGGTGCACATTGATCTTTTTGGTCCAACACAAACTGGAAGCATTGGGGGAAAGTACTATGTATTTGTTTTGGTTGATGATTACACTAGATTTACATGGGTATATTTTCTAGCAAAGAAATCAGAATCTTTTTCTTATTTCAAAAGTTTTAGAGCCCAAGTTAAAAATGGGAAAAATCTTCCATTAAAAACTATTCATTGTGATCATGGAGGAGAATTTCAAAATTCTGATTTTGAAACTTTTTGTAGTAAAAAAGGTATTACTCACAACTTTTCAGCACCCAGAACACCTCAACCAAATGGCGTTGTTGAAAGAAGAAATATAATTCTTCAAGAGATAACTAGAACCATGTTGAGTGAGTATTCTGTTGCCAAACATTTTTGGGTTGAAGCTGTAAGTACTGCTTTTTATACTATAAATCAAGTTTTAATTAGTCATTTTCTCAATAAAACCTCTTATGAGTTATGGAACGGTAGAAAACCTAGAATTTCCTACTTTAAGTCTTTTGGTTGCAAAGTATTAATCCTGAATACTAAATATATTCTACAAAAATTCGCACCAAAATCTGATGAATGAATTTTCTTAGGCTACTCCACAACTTCTAAGGCTTATAGAGTTCTTATCAAAAACATGTGAACTGTTAAAGAGATAGTACATGTAAAATTTGATGAAACAGATCCTTTTGTTTTCAAACAACCCCAACCTACATCATCAGATGTGTTTTCAAAAACTGATTATCAACCTTTGATAGAAAATCAGTCTGATAAGGAAAATGATCAAGAAGATACTTTTTAAACATTTACACCGGAATATTTCCTACCCTATGTTGTTGAACAGGTTTTACAAAACCCAAACCAGTCGTTTCTTAAGAATCATCCTAGTGATAGTATCATTGGTGATGTGAATCAACCTGTAAGGACTAGAAGTTCCTTAAGAAATGAAGTATAGCATGTAGCATTCCTTTCCCAATTGGAACCAAAAAGCACTGATGAAGCTTAGGTGATGATGATTGGATTAAATCCTTGCAAGATGAACTAAATTAATTCGAAAGGAATAAAGTCTGGACCTTGGTTGAAAAACCTAAGGAAACTTCTATTATTGGAGTAAAACGGGTCTTCAAAAATAAGTGTGATGAAAATGGAATCATCGTAAGAAATAAAGCTAGATTAGTTGGTAAAGGCTATAATCAAAAAGAAGGAATAAACTATGAATAAACCTATGTTTCAGTAGCTAGAATTGAATCTATTCATATTTTACTTGACTTTGCAACATTCTTCAATTTTAAGCTTTTTCAAATGGATGTGAAATGCACTTTCCTTAATAGTTATGTTCAAGAGGAAGTTTGTGTTGAACAACCTCCTGCCTTTGAAGATAAAAAATATCCTGATCATGTTTTTAGACTTACCAAAGATTTGTATTGTCTTAAACAAGCCCCACGATCTTGGTATGATAGACTTACAAGATTTTTGCTTCAAAATAACTATGTTAAATGAAATGCAGATTGAACCCTTTTTATAAAGAAAGATAAACAAAATGTTTTGATTGTTCAAATTTATGTTGATGACATTATATTTGGTTCAACTCAGCAATCTTTAACTAATTCCATTTCAGATCTAATGAAATCTAAGTTTGAAATGAGTATGATGGGTGAGTTAACATTTTTTCTTATTTTTCAAATTTCTCAAAAACCAGAAGGAATCTACATATCCCAACATAAGTATATTAAATATATTCTCAAAAAGTATGGGTATGAGAACACTAAAAGTATAAGTACTCCTATAGGTGCCTCAAACACACTTGATCTTGACGAACCTGGGAAACCAGTAGATCAAACATCTTTTAGAGGTTTGATAGGAAGTCTACATTTCTTGATAGCTAGTCGACCGAACTTGATGTTTTCAGTATGATTATGTGAAAGATATCAATCCAATCCAATGGAATCTCATTTAAAGGAAATGAAAATAATTTTTCACTACTTAAAGGGAACCATGGATCTAGGACTATTTTATACTTCTGGAAATGATTTTGTTTTAAAAATATTTTCAGATGCTGACTTTAGTGGATGTAGAATGGATTGAAATAGTACATCCGAAACTTTTCATTTCATAAGAGATTCATTAGTTTATTGGTCTTACAAAAAGCAATATTCTATAGCACTCTCCACTTCTGAAGATGAATATGTAACAGCTGGAAGTTGTTGTGGTCAAGTGTTGTGGATGCAACACACACTCACTGATTATGCCTTGAGTTTTACTAAGACTCAAATTGTGTGTGATAACACAATTTCCATTTCCCTTTTTAAAATCCCTGCACATCACTCTCATAAAAAATACATAGATATTAGGCATCACTTTCTTAGGGATCACACACATAAAGGAGATATCATTCTTCATTTTCTCAGAACACAAGATCAACTTGCTGACATTTTCACAAAATCTTTACCCTCCGATAGATTTGAATACATTAAACAGAAGTTAGAAATGATAACTGTGAGGTAATATTCCTTCATTAACTTCTTTTTAAACAATTCTCCTTATATTAATAAACTCCTTTTCATAGGTTTAATACATTTGATTGTTATTCTTTCAAATTTTTTTGTAATGAGTCTTTCAAATTTTTTGTAATGAGAATTTTTGTACTGAAAATTTTTGCAATGAAATTTTTGTAATGTAAATTTTCATAATGAGTTCTCATTCTAAGAATTTTCATAATTAGAATTTTTTTAAAGAGAATTTTCATAATGGGAATTTTCGTACTCATATTTTTTCGTGGTGAGTTTTTCGTAAAGAGTTTTTTTCATAGTTGAATTTTCTTCAAGAAGAATATTTCCTATTATGAATAAACTTCCTAGCCAATCTGAAAGGTATGAATTCCTTACGTTTTCTTAGTAATTTTTAGTTGCTGGTAGTTTCTTATTCTTATAAAATTTCTCGGATTCATTTCTTCTTAAAATCTGAATGTTTTTGTTAAAACCTAAAAATATCGGATTCAAGATTTCCTTGCGGATTTGATTTCAACCGTCATATCAGATCAAAGAAGTTTAAAACCGCTATATTGCTTTTGGAAGTTCAAAGGTCAGCTCCATCGCCTATATAAAGGTCACCCCCATTGGATGTCCCACATTGTTTTCAAGCTCTAGCATGTCGAAGCTCTGAATCAGTTGTTAATGGTCGTTTCGAATCCTTCAAAGCTACTCCATTCCAAATTTCTTTAGAAGCCACTTCCCAAGACATGTATTCAATGAAACCAATCTCAAAATAGTTAGTCTACAGGTAAAGGTTCGTCCATATATATTTCTTCAGTGAGTATGATTCTTTAATATCTAAGAATATCAGACTCAATGGATGGGAATATTTTTGTGTATCCAAACCAAGGGGTCAGGATGTGGTTTACACTAATTTTCTTGTAGAGTTTTATGTGTATGTTTCCTTCTATGAAGAATATGGTAGAGAAAAGTTTTCTTTCAAGTCTTATGGGAAGACTTACAAGTAATCTTACACCAAGGCCAAAAACTTGGTAGGCTTATCATATGATGTTGAAGCGGAATTTTGTTCACATAAGCTTCCAGATGTGCAAGAAAGTTTTATGAAAGTGAAGGAAATGAAATTACTTGGTCTTAAATATGATAAAACAGTAAAGATTTTTCATCTTTCCATCAACAACCGGATTTTGTAGTTATGGGTTAAAGGGTTTTTCGTTCTGAGGAGAGGAGATAAGGATAACCTAAAGAAAAGTGATATCTACATCTTAGATTTTTTGTGAATCTGAGAAAAATAAATCTGATGAGGCATGTTCTTGAGACAATCAAGAATACTAATGAAGGGAATTTGAGAGCTCAAATAATCATGTACCCTACCTTACTATCAAAGATGCTAGTTCAGTGATTGGATTATTTCAAGATTGCATGTAAGTTTAAGAATCATAATTGAAAGGTTATACATATCAGTGATGATACCTTGAAATGAATGAATATGGCCTATTCCAAGGAAATAGGAGAGTTTTATAATTTTCTAGAGGAAGAGGCTGAAACCATTCCGGAAAATGTAGAGAAGAATGAGCTAGTGAAGAAGGTTGGTAAGAAGATGAAATTGAAATAAGTGGTTGCTAAAGACAAAACTACCAAATCTAAGGAAACCCAATCCGCACCTCCCAAGACAAAAAAATAGAAAGCATATCCAGATGAGGTGGCTGCTAAGTGGAGATAAGATAAGGCGAAAAGGAAAGAAGGGGATCCACAGTTTAGATTGGACCCTGCTGAGGCTAAGGCCTTAAGAGAAAAAGCTACAGATGAGTTAGAGAAATAGGCCAAAGAGAAAAAGATAAAGAAGAAGATGTCAGAGAAAGTGATTATTCAATCTCTATTAAAATACAAAGAAATATCCTCTGAAAAAAATCCGGTTTAGGAAATTTTTATTGTTCAAACTTTACCAGAGACCCCCGGGAAGAAGTACTTCACTCCAGAAAAGTCCAAAGAGAAAGAGGTTGTTGAAAAACATTTAGAGAAAGGAGCTGGTGAAGAAGAAGTGGAAGAAGTTTTTGAAGAAATAGAGGAAGAAGAAGAAGTATAAAATGAATAGGAAGTAGAGGAAGGAAGTGTTTATCTTTATGAACTAATTAAACAAGTAGAGTATTATCAAGAGAAGTCAAGCCTATCAGAAAAACCAAAACTCCGAACTTCTAAGGCCGAATCCTCAAAGCTTGTCACTCTGGGAAAGGGAGTTGAGGAAGAAGGTAAGAAAGATGATGATGAGGAAGAAGAAAAAGAGAATGGATCATCTGAGGAGGTAAGCTTTGAAAATAATTTTCTTGAAGAAGGAGCATAGAAGGAGAATACAGATGAAGACAAGATTGTACAACTATCTGAAAGCAAAGAACAATCTCTTGATGAAGCAGTTCTGAAAGTTGATAAGGGAAAGCAAGTGCTTATGAACACCCCAAAAGAATTTATTATAAGAAAGAAGGAGGTTGGTGGTTCTTCTAAAAAAAGATTGTGGATATTTAAGAAGAAAAATTCCCAAGAAAGTTATCGGATTCAGAGTCATCATCATTGGTTCATGACTTTGTTGTTGAATCTTTGAAGAAGTTGGTGGACACCATTCCGATCTTTCACACCACAGACTCCAGATGCCAGATGATGAAACACAGTCTGAATTAGAAGTCAAAATCCTTATTTATGGTGAAAGATAAGTGTGTGAAGATTGAATAAGATCATATAAATTTCCTTATTAGTTATGATGTTCACAAAAAATCATGCAGCAAAAACAATCTATGATCAATGAAATTTGATGATGATTCGACTGATTTTGATCATTTTCAGAATGATGTTAAAGATGCTTTTTATACCGAGGATATAAAGATTAATAATCTACAAGAAAGCTTAGTCCTTGAGAAAAATTCTCAGAATCAACAAGTGAGAGATCTGAATGGGAATCTTAACTCGGTTTCTCAGAACTGGAAAGGGGAAAGAGACTTCCGGATTGAGTGTCAAGAGAAGCTGCAAAAGCAAGATGAGTTACTAAAAATGCAGGAAGAGTCCATGAAGTCTTAGGAAGAGGTCTTGAAAACTCAACAAGAAAGGATCACAGCTTTGGAAAAGCAAGATGAGGAGGATCAGAAAGATTTGAAGAAGCTGAAAACCCTCTTGAGGAAGTTGATCCCAAAGGAAAAGGAAGACAAATAGACTCAATCTGATATTTTGTTGCATTTCTTTTTCCTTGTAAAAATTCTTCCAATCATAATAGAACTATGGTTTCTTATTTTCCTTTCATGTCTTTACTAATATTTCAGGTACCATATTTCTTTTACAGTCCCTTAAATTCTTTTTGAAAACCACAAAGGGGGAGAAGGAAAAAGAACTACTCAAAAGGGGAGAAGGAAAAATTTAAAATGTAGAAGAAAAATTTTCTATGTGAAGATATCCTTAAGTAAGGGGGAGTTTTTCATTATGAATATTTTCATTCCCATGATAATAAAAACTCCATTTCGAAAATACGGAATACAATACTTAGATTTCCAAAGCCTAAGGGGGAGTTAGTTGTATTCACTATCATCCATGAACAAAGGGAGATAAGTTTTAATTTCAAAGTCTAAAAGAAATTTTTATAAGTCATTATATTTATTTTTCGTAAGGTTGTTTGTGCTTTCTAAAAAGGGGGAGATTGTTGAGTCAATAAGGTTTTCCTTATGACTTTTCCATTCCTTCTTGAAAATCACAAACACCTTATACTTAAGAAAATCGATATTTTACTTCTCTAAGGAAAATTTCCTTCCTTAAGGAAATTTACCCTAACCCATATTTCCTTATACATATCAATAATTTTCTTAAGTATAAAAATCGGATTCATACCTAAAAACTCATAATCATGTAATACTTAGATATGAAGCATTCTGTTTTAGGATTCAAATTCTGGATACGAACTCTAAGGAAGTTCCATTCCGAATTCTGGATACAAACTCTAATGAATTTCTATTCTGAATTCTGGATACGAACTCTCATATAGTTCGACTCCGAATTGTGGATACTAAATCTAATGAAGTTTCATTCCGAATTCTGGATATGAACTCTAATGAAGTTCCAATCCGAATTCTGGATACGAACTCTAATGAAGTTCCACTCCAAATTCTGGATACGAACTCTCATATAGCTCCACTCTGAATTCTGGACTACGAAATTTGACTAGTTTGACTCTGAACACTTACTAGTTAGACTCTGAACTTCTATGAGTTCGACTCTGAACTTTGTAAGTTCACATTCTGAATTCTAGTGAAATCAGAATCTTAATTTCTTTAGAAATGTAGAATCTATATTTCTATAGAATTCAAGTTCCAAATTCCTACAAAACAGAATCCAAATATCTTTTTATTATAGACTCTGAATTCCATTTTTGGTTAGACTCAGAACTCTTGTTTTCTTACATTCTGAACTTCAGTTTTACTTATACTTACTTGTTTCATTACAAAACGATGTTGTGATTTCAGTTATTTACTAACCATTGGTTGAGTGACACATGTACAGGTCCCTCCGAAATTCAAGGAGAAATATGACCGTCGGAGGAGGGTGCCGACCATTGGATCATCGCTGATAATTTAGAGATCATTTGAAAAGAAGACATAACTTTGAAAAAACTTGTGCTTACATGATATTGATGTGATTTCTAGAGAGAGAGAGAGAGGCTCTTATCAACTCTCAATCTTCGTGCAGAAAGTTTGAAGAGCTTGTTCAAAATTTTCCTTGTGTGGACTTGCTTCGTGCGACTCCGATTTTTGGTGATTACAATCAAGGGATTCCGGGGATAGGAAGACAAAGGTTCCAACACCTTGAAGTTGGGGGATACCTTGCTGAGGAAGACAGAGGTGCCGACTACCTTATAGTTGATGTCTTACATGGATATCAATACAGACTCCGATCATCATATCGAGGGCTTACCCTGGTGTGGGTAAGACAGACTTGCTTGAAAGTATAAATCAAGGGACCTTTATCTAAGGTTGTTGGATACCCTTCTCTTTGGGTTAAAAGATTTATTGTTTGTTACTTGTAGTTTTACTAATTTTTGTCTACTGCATTTTGTATTGATAAGGAAAGTATAACTTTCTTATAACTCCTTGTGCTTTGATATAGTTAGATTCTATACACTTTAAGGTAGAATCTTAATCTTTGTAACTTTCGTTAAGTTCTATTTTTGGAATCACTATTCCGAAATCCAGCAAGTCTTTTGTACTCATATAGGTCTTGTGAATTTGCTTAGTTTAACTTTGTTAAACTTATATCTTTCCTTGTTTAAGGAAATTTTAAAAAAAAGGTACAATTAACCCCCCTCTTGTATCTGAGAATCTCATTCTTTTTTCAATCCTATATTTGGTATCACAAAGTATATAATACTCAGAGTCATACCAATCTAACGCATCAAGCGAGGAACCCCTTACAAAGTGACACCACGCCTTCCACCGACGGAGAATAGAGGATTGATGACACCCATTGTAAGATCGATCTGAAGGTAAATGAGTGATGAATGCCAATGCACAAAAACCTTCACCTTCATTTAAAATACCCTCAAATGTGGAAGCACCACTATCCACGACATCCTAAATGAATCATGAGGTAGGGGGTTTAAATTGTTTATGTGTTTAAATTAATTTTCTCTATTCATTCTTGATTAATATGAAGAACGTGGATCATCCAACTAATAGGTTGATCCAAAAATCATTCATTTTTCTGGAAGGTTTTCACAGGGATTCATTTTGGGGTTTTAAAAAATATTATAATGATTTTTGTTTCAACCATATGTTATAACGGTAATGCAGAGGGTACATGCCAATCCGAACAAGGTCCTGACCCTCCACCGAACTTGTTCTTGATGCGTTATTTGTGGGAGAATGATGAAATTGTTAGCAACATGGAACCAAGTAGAGCGTAGTGAAGGTGGAATTCCAGGAGGCCCATAGGCACAGACAGTGATATAAACAGAGCTCCGGAGCATCGTTGGGCCCCCGCAGAAGCTCTGCTGGTGCGGTACCAGTGTGGTGACATTGACGACAGGCACATGCAGCAGAGATGGAGACTGACGCCTTCCTACCGTAGAGGACTGCAGCGCTGATCGGAATCATGGTGGCCTGATAGGCGGCCGACAACAGGCCGATCGGGGGTGGGGGGGGGGGAGGAGGTGCACCGCATTGAAGGAGAGATGCGGCAAGTGGGCAGGAAACCACCTCTTGTGGGTATCACAGGTGACAAGGCAACACCACATGAAGCCACCCTTCAAGGAATCAAATGGATTATTCGAGCCGTTCAGGTGCAACAAACTGTGTGCCCCATGCAGGGCGTGCTAGCAGGCTGGGCCGCATCGCACGGTGGGTTGTGCCTAGCCGGAAGGCCAGGCCGGTCTGCGGCCTAGCCCAACTGAGCTAGCTCAGGCCGGTTTGGGCCAAGCCAGGTTAGACCCAAACCAAGTCGGGCCGGGTCGGGCCGACCGGTTCAGACCAGACCCAGACCCCTTGGGCCTATAATTGCTTAAGGGGCATATCTTGAGAGCCGAATGTTCGTTTGACGAAACGTATGCAACATTGGGATCCTTGTAGTGAGACAATACTTTTGACATATGCCACTTGGGTTTTGGAGAAAGTTAGAGTGCAACTGAGTTGGATCGACTCTGAATCCAACTGGGCCCTCGGTACTAAAATGCCAATAACATATAGACCGTGCGTCTGGTTGAGAAGCCGTCTGTTGCATTGGAACCCTCATGATGTGACATATCATCGTGTTACTTCTTCATGGGAATTTATACGAGTTGAAATTTGACCGATGTATTGAGGAGCGGTTCTACCAGAATCATGCGTTCTATGAGTGGGAATTCAGTGGCTGGCTGTGACATGAAGAAGAAGAGTGACCAATACGGGTCATCATCAGAAAATCCGAAGTGGTATGATCTATGTGTATGAATAATCATCCATATCTTTATACCAATGACCAATACGGGTCAACACCAGTGACCAAAATGGGTCAGCACCAATACCCAATACAGGTCAGGACCATCGATTAATACTAGTTAGCACCATCGACCAATACGGGTCAACACCAGCGACCAATACAGGTCAGCATCTAATGACCAATATGGGTCAACATCTAGAGACCAATACGTGTCAGCATACATCGACCTACAATGGTCAATAGTAGAGTTACTACAGATAGGATGATTTTTCTTTACAACTAGTCATCTTTATCCCAGAAACCTTTAAGTTATACCGTTAGAGTGAGATATCTCTTTTTCTTTGTGTGTAGCAACTCATATTTTGGCCCTATCAGACTTTGGAATATTTCTACGAATAATTCCAGAGCTAGGCGCAGAGACGGCGTGCGATTCCGAGGCCCGGGGTGCCCGGAATAAATTTTATAAAAAATATTAAGTATTTTTATACTATGCACATGGCAAGGGTGTGATATCTCCTAAAAGATAGCTCGGAACGGGAATACGAGGGCACAGTTGTGTCCGGAACGTGCCATTTACCATAAGAGAGGTGTAAACTTTGCGGGCGCGGGCCTGCTGTGGAAAACGCCACTAGGGGTGTTTTCGTAAATAAGTGGAAAAGTTGGTTTATGGGCTTTGGCTTGAATAACTTCTGAGCGGAGTCTCAGATCGCAAATCTGAGTCCGCTGTTGCATTCAGAACGGCACGTTAACCCTAGGGGTAACCTTACCTTTGTCTGCATCGGGTGTCGGGACGGAGGCGAGTTGGCGGGGGAGAGTTAAATGAGTTGTTTAAAAAAAGAAAACAATTTCATTTCTCTCCCCCCTCTCCCTCCCACGCACAGTGGACAACCACCCTCCTCCGAACATCCATTCTTCACCGATTTGAGCTCCGGACATCCGTTTTCAGCGCCGATCGCTAGCAGATCGAGCTCCAGCGCGTCGCAGGCGTCGTTCTGCACCCGAAGCATCGGTGATCCGCCAACAGGTAGGCGGTTTGAGTTTTAAAATCCCGGGACCCTTTTATGTGTTGTTTTTATTCAAATCATCATAAGGGTTGTGTAGTTCGGGTCCCTAGCTTTCCAAAACTTTTTTCGGATCTGAATTTGGAGCACCGGGGTGCTCCCGGTGGCTCCCGGAAGTTTTCCGGCAAAAACCCAGTTTTCCGGCGAGACCCGCGGCGGCCATGGCGGAATCCGGCGATTTCTGCGGTGGCGCAGTGGTTTCCGGCTCTGGCACGACAGAGTCCGGCGGCGGCGTGGTGGTTTCCGGCGACCCTGTGGTGGTCCGACCAGATTGTTCCGGGGGTTCTTTAAACCCCCGTAACTCGCAAACCGTAACTCCGATTTGCGAACCGTTTGCGGCGACGTGTTCCTTGCGTCGAGACGGACCTTTTTCACTCACTTTGAGAATTTTGTGAGTCGGGATTTTGGCCCGGAGGCTTGAAATGTCGAATAAAATAATAATATTTTATTATTTTATGACTTCGGGCCGTTGTAACTACTACCCGGAGCGTCCGATTGACGTGCCGTCAGTGGCGCTGAGACCTTGATGGTACGATGGACTTTTTGAGATGGTTTCCGGGCGTTGGGACTGAAAACGGGGTGCGGGCCCTACGAGGCTGGGTTTTGGCGTTTGCGGAGAAACGCAGCTTTTGCACCAGGAGTCCGATTTTGACGAATGATTAGTCGATCCTGTGGGTTTTTCCGAGAGGATCACAATGGTGTGATCCCTTCGATGAGATTCTGAATCGAGGTGTGGGCCCCACCTGAGCTGGCTTCGATGAGTAGTATCTTTTTCACCGGGTGTCCGTTTTGGATGAGCGAGTAGTCGATTCCGCTTGTTTTTCTGAGGGGATCACCATGGTATGATCCGGTCGTTGGGTTTCGGGATCGTTGTGTGGGCCCCGCACGAGCTAGATATGATGAATAGTGCCTTTTTCACCGGTGATCCGTTTCGAGCGAGTAAGCAGCCTATCTTGCGTGTTTTTCTGCGTAGATCGTGATGGTGGCCTCAGTTTTGGCTTTTGAGATGCACAGTGTGGCGTTGTTGTTGGTTGCTCGGGTTAGCGACGTTTTGGGACCAACAGTGGTTGAAGGTACTCCCTTGGTTTGTTCCCACGGGGGTTCGTGTGGCAGCACAACCTTCGTATAGGTTTCTCATCCTCTCGATGGGATGTTTAAACTGTTAGAGCTGTGGAATCCCTCAGGTGGGCCCGGAGCGGGATCCTCTAGAGATCGGGTTCTTGGTATCATTGTGACCGCTTATTCACGGGCGGTGATCCCCTATCTAGCAGGTTAACCGTGTAGGGTTTGTGGAATCATTGGGAATATGATCCCCTACGTAGTCGGTCGTGCTCAGTAGGGTTGTGGCATCGTCTGGTATACGATCCCCTGCTCAACATCAGGTTTATATTAGGGTTGAGGTATCGTCGGGTTTTTGATCCCATACTCAACATGAGGTGCATAGTAGGGTTGTAGTATCGTTGGTTATGCGATCCCCTACTCGGCACGTGGTTTTGGTAGGGTTGCGGCATCGTCTGTTCGATCCCCTACATCGCAAGTTATACCAGATAGGGTTCCGGTATCATCGTGAACACCTTTATATGGGCGATGATCCTCTATCTGAGTGATGTGATTCTATCGAGTACCAAATCAGGTTGTGGTATCCCCCATTGGATCCGGGGTGTGATCCCCTATCTGTGAGAACTACGTATTCCATATTGGGTCGTGGTATCCCCCAGCAGACCCTGGGAGTGATCCCCTGTCTGTGAGCTTCGTATACCGAAGTGGGTTCTGGTATCCCCTAGCGGACCCTCGGAGCGATCCCCTATCCGAGGAGTTTGGTGGTTCTGTTGTTTCAGCGAGGTTTCCTCAGTGATGTTATCCGACGAGCGTGGTCTCTCGGGTGAGCGTCTGAGATGTTTCTTTCTGACCCGATGGAGTGTATCTCTCGGGAACTTGTCATCTAGGATGACAATGATCATGGAGTGTGCTTTCCTGGTTTTGAACTGTTGCTGGTGTTGAGGTTGGTACCTCAGGTGGATTGTTGCATGAGATGAGTATATCTGGATTGTTCAAGGTGTATGTATGGGCATACACATGAGCTGAGCTGACTAGTTGTGTTTAGCCGAGGATGGTCACGAGTTGGAGTTTCTCTCTCTTCTGGGTTCCCTCTGGCTGGGATGAGTGGACTATTTCCTTTCACTTTCTCTATTTTGTTTTGGGTTTTTGGGGTGCCTACTGAGTATGTTTATACTCACCCCTGCACGAGCTTTGCCCGCACATGTTTGTGTCTTGTGCAGACCACAAGACTTTCGACGGAGTCCCAGGAGGACCTGGAGCAGGCAGAGCTGAGTGAGAGGGACTGACCAGGGTGTTTGCTGGTGCGGTGATGAGGGAGCTTTCCAGCGGGTGTTTGTGGCAGTGTTCCCCTTCTTCAGAGCAGGTTGGACGCGCATTGTAGTTTTCTTTTAGTGGGCCGTATTTTTCCCTTTTGTACTTCGTTTGTACTCTGGTTTGGGATATATGTATGCATGCATTTACTTTTCAGTTTTATATCTCTACACTGTTGCATGGAGGTGTTTTTGGGTGCCTGTTTACAAGTACCTTAGGATAATGCCTCCCATGTGTGTGATAGCCTACTCGGCGCTGGTCGCCAGCCCCTGGCCTATTGGAGGCGGGCTTGGGGAGTCGCGGCTTGAGCCCCGTTGGGTCGGGTCGTGACATTGTGATTCATGATTTAGATCATTCTTGTGATATTAACTTTTTGGTATTTCTTATGACGATTTCCTTTGTAGATTACTAAGAGACCTTCAGGTGTATCAGGGTCCCCTACTGAGTTGTTATACTCACCCCTTCATGGGTTCCGCCTGCACGTGTGTGTCTGGTGTAGAATACTGATGCTCCAATGTAGACTTTGGAGGTTCAGGACTTGGTGGAGCATGGTGCGATGGGATCAGTTGAGTTTCTATTATTCGAATTCAGACATAGATCTACTACCCTCTAGGTAGAGCTTCAGTGAAGATGCAGCAGTAGTTTACATTCTTTTCAGTTTCTAGGACTTGTATTCGGGCCCACTATTTTCAGTTTATAGTTGTATCTGTGGTTGTACATTACTCTCATGGTTATTCCTTACTTTTGTTGGTTGTTACTTCAGTTTACCTTTTTGAGTGTGTACAGATCTCTAAGGAAATTCCTTCCCAGTTCAAGAAAATTATTTAGGTTCTAGTTTCCATCCCATAGCCTATGGAAGGTAGGCTTTGGGTAGTCATGTACATGACTCATGAGATGGGTCGTGAAAAAGTGGTATTAGAGGGAAATATGTTCTACTGGAAGAACTAAGAGTCTAATTTTAATGAGGCAATGGTGTATAGTGTCTTCAGTTTGATTTTTAGTTCAGGGAGTCTAGTTTTGGTGCGATGACCAATGTATTCAAACACCAGGACCCTGTATTCTATTTTCTGACTCGGTACATGAAAACAACGGTTTCTAGTGTTTTGAAAAGTTTTCTTGATATTTCTTGAGTCATCTCACTAGGTATAACTAATTGACCATGGAACATCTGTTTCTTCTAGGATGACTCCACAAAAATAGTGGGTCAAGATTCCTATCAGAGATCGTGACAGTGTCCCACCATGTAACGAGTCATCAGTACAAAGACCACTCACATTGATAGAACCTTCAGGTGGTGTACCGGCAGCACCAACACCCATTGAGAAATAGATGATACCAGTGGATCATGCATGCCAGCTGAGCGTGTTTCATGAGTTCTAAAGATAGAGTCCTCAAAGGTTTCGAGGTGAGATAGACCCCCCGGGTAGTAGAGGACTGGCTTGAGGTGGTTTTTCAAGTCTTTTTCATAGTAGAGAAACCTGCTGAGAAGATGGAGATTTTGGCCACTCTCACTTTTCAGGGCTTGGTAGGATGACGGTGGAGCTTGATGCTTCAGGTGCATTAGGAGATATACCTAACCTGGATGGACTTTGAGAGCCTTTTTAGGGAATATTTCGTGTAAGAGACACTACGTTCTGTTCATATTCAAGATCTTCTTCATCTGCATCAGGGAAACCAGACTGTGGCTCAGTACATGGTGAGATTTACTGACCTTTCCCGATATTCCATAGACATGGTATGAGATCCCTACATCCGGACCCATACCTTTGAGTAGGGGCTCTGACGAGAGATTAGAGCTGCGATAGTTTATCTCAGCATCCTGACGCAGGTTGGGGTGCTTAAGCAAGCTTTGCAAATGGAGATCTTCCTTGATGAACATGAACCGACAGTGAGAGCCCATACTTAATGACAGATAGTAGATTCATCTGCAGCTGGTAGTAGGCATACATCGCAGAATCCCAAGTGGGATAGACCTTTCGGAGGGCGTCCCAGGGATGTAGGGTTAGAGGTGTGAGGCTCAAGAGGTTGAGAGAACCACCTGCAAGGCATGATATGTTTTTATTATGGGGGAAATGGTCATAGATCACATGACTATCTGACTCCCTGCGTGGATGATTGGCAGATGGTGGAGGGACCACCAAGGTAGCGGCATCAGTAGGAGCATGAGTGTTAGCCGGACGACGGATGAGGCAAGGCAGTAGGATGTTTTTCGGAAGGTGGTTGGGGTCACTAGGAACTACCACCACCCCCAAGCAGTCCACCACAAGCTCAGAGAGTAGGTGAATGGGGGCATTCCCATATTCAAGAAGTAGAGGCTCACGATTCTGATGTCCTTAAGATGATACAAGGTACGATCTGTATCTTCTCTAATTTAACAACAGTGCATATCGACACAGGTGCTAGCTATTCTTTCCTTACCACAGACTTAGTTTGGGACTCTAAGATTCCGACTGAGATTTTAGCTCAACCTTTGCATTTGGATACTCCTACGGGAGGAGATTCAAAGGTCACACACTGGTTTTGACAGTGTGATTTTACTCTCAGAGGAGAGATATTCAGATGGGATCTTCTAGTAGCAGCATTGAATCCCTACGACGTCATGCTAGGCACAGACATGCTATAAGCAGTTCACACACAGATTGACTTCTTGAGATGTACAGTGAGATGTATGCGCATTGATGGAGGTCAGGTTTCCTTTTTTGGTGAGAATGAAAACAGAGCAGCAGGAGATGGACTTGAGCTCAGGAGGGTGTAGTCGATTACATATCACCTGGCTTGCATGACCTTCAACATGGTGGATGAGGCAAGTCCACAGTTCCCAGCGGTGGTGGAAGAGCATGAGGATTTCTTTCCAGAAGATGTCCCAGGACTACCTCCTCATAGAGAGGTAGACTTCTACATTGACTTGTACCTAGGAACCACACCGATATCTACACCAGAATATCGGATGGCCCCTGCGATGCTCTGGGAGATAAGGGTACCGTTGGAGGAATTATAGAAGAATGGATTTGTAAGGCTCAATGTTTCCCCATGGGCATCCCCGATGTTGTTTTCAAAGAAGGCAGATGAATGTTTGAGGCTATGTATGGACTTTCGGTGACTAAACTAGGTGACCGTGAAGAACATGTATCCTCTGCCGAGGATCGATGATCTGTTTGACTAGCTGAAGGAAGCTCATTGGTTTTCAAAGATAGATCTCAGATTAGGATATCACCAACTTAGGGTAAGAGATGAGGACGTACCGAAGAAATCCTTCAGATGTTGGTATGGACTTTACGATTTCTTGGTGATTCCTTTTAGTGTGACCAACCCTCCAGCAGTGTACATGGGGCTCATGAACTAGATATTCTAGCCATACCTTGATAACTTTGTGGTGGTATTCATCGAAGACATCTTGGTGTACTCAGTGTCCGAGGAAGAGCATGCTATACACTTGAGGATAGTTCTTGACACACTCCAAGAGTACCAGTTATATGGGAAACTCTTGAAGTGTGATTTCTAGATACAGAAGGTCTACTTCTAGGGACATATCATCTCATAGGTTGGAGTTGTAGTGGATCCAAAAATGATCAAGGTATTACATGCTTGAGAGCCACCCAGGAGTGTTACTGAGGTGCATAGCTTCCTTGGATTGGAAGGCTACTATCAGAGTTTCAAACCCATTTTATCAAGGGAAGCAGCACCTATGACTTCCTTGATGAAGAAGGGGAAACCCTTCCTATTCTCAGAGACATGCCGGCAGAGCTTTCAACAGTTGTGGCTAAACTTGACCAGCACTCCCATCCAAAGGTTTCTGAAGGAGGGAACTGACTATGTGGTTTAATGTGATGGATCAGGGACCAGACTCAGTTGCATCCTGATACAGGATGATGCAGTGATTGCTTGTGGATCAATAAAGCGGAGTCCTCATGAGTAGAATTGTGCAACTCATCACTTGGAGTTCACAACAGTAGTCTTCGCACTGAATATGTGGAGGAACTACGTGATTGGAAAGTGGTTCATTGTGTACTTAGACCACAAGAGTCTCAGATATATATTCACACAAGAATATCTGAATCTAAGATAATGATGATGGCTATAGTTCCTCCAGGACTATGACTTTGAGATAGTCTATACTTCTGTTAAGGGGAACATAGTGGAAAATTCATATAGATGAAGATCGAGTTTGAAAATATTGAACATTGCTTCAGAGCAGTAAACAATGCTTCAGATATCCTACGTGGATAGAGATGAGACAGTCTATCTCCATTAGATGGTAGTTTACTATCCACTCCTTCAGCGATTTAGGGAGGCGCCACTTAGAGACAACAGCTGTGAGACTACACATGCTCAGATATCCTCAGGCCATGCACCTAACGAATATTTTGAAGGTGTGGAGCATGCTATCATTTTAAGAGGACACACAATTGTAACAGTGATGCTTCAAGAGGAGGTGCTGAGGGAGTTCTATACACCCCCCTTGGCAGTACATCCAGGTGTGATGAAGATTTATTAGGACCTCTAGTGTCAGTACTGGTGGCCAAGGATGATGAAAGCTGTAACAGAGTTGGTTTCTAGATGCCTCAATTTCCAGAAAGTGAAGGCCAAGAAACAGGTACCAATAGGCTTGGACCAACCCCTAGAGATACCCAAGTTGAAGTGGGAAGGGATACAGATGGACTTCATGATAAGGTTACCACATACGCCCAAAGGGAATGATACCATTTGGGTGATCATTGACCGACTCACCAAGTCGGCCCACTTCCTTGCTATTTGAGAGAAGGGTTCGATAGAGAGCTTGGGATGTATCTATGTTTAGGATATAGTGAGACTTCACGGGGTGACTTTGAAGATACTCTCAGACCATTATGCATGCTTTACATCCCAATTGTGGAAAATATTCTAGGAGGCTTTCAGGATTCAGATTCTCTTGAGAACAAATTTTCACCCACAAACAAATGGTCAGACTGAGCAGACCATCCAGACCCAGGAGGACATGATTCAGGCATGTGTCCTAGATTTTGGTCGTAGTTTGGGGGACCACCTACCCTTGGTGGAGTTCACGTAGAACAAGAGATATCACTCCAACATTGGTATAACCCCTTTTGAGGCATTTTAGGGATGACCGTGCAAATCGACCTTATGTTGGATGGATCCAGGAGAGCCAGAACTTGTGGTACCAGAGATGGTACATGTTACCCCTGAGAAAATGTGGGTCATCTGAGAGTGGATGAAGACTGCATAGATCTAACATAAGTCTTATGATGATAGGCGATGGTGACCACTAGAGTTCCAGGATGGGGACCATGTGTTCTTGCGAGTATTACCTCGATGGGGACTATGAAGATTATGTCGAGGCAGAAAAATCTCACCAAGGTTTATCGAACCATTCATGATAATTTAGATAGTTGTAAAGGTGGCGTACCACTTGGGACTACCATCACAGTTGGGGAATGTGCACGACGTCTTCCACGTAACCCAACTGAGGAGATACATGAACGACCCGTCTCACGTCATCGACTATGGCGAGTTAGAGATTGACGACGAGGAGACTTTTGTAGAGTACCTGATGAAGATAGAGGATCGACATGAGAAAATACTTCATGGGTGGTTGATACCTCGAGTGCGCTTTTTGTGGTAGCACAGGAATCTCTAGGAGAGAACATGGGAGAGAGAGGCTCATATGCATGACCAATACCCTTTTTTGTGTATCCTTGTTTCGATTTCAAGGATTTAGATCCCTGAGGTGGGGAGAATGTAAATACCCAAAAATTACATGTATTTATTTTGAATTATTTGGGATTTTTACGAGTCTGTGAAAATTTAGTGTGTGTGATTTCAAGGCCCAGTATGCTCGGAATGAATTTTTGAACTTTTATTAATTCATGTTCAATAAACATATGGACTATGTTTTCTATCTTTTGAACGGGTGGTCAGAATTGAAATATGAAAGCACCATTGAATCCACAACGATGAGATTCTCTTAAGGGAAGCTTCACTTCGACCGCAGTTGGTCAATATAAAAAGATAATTTTTGAGACGTTTAAAAATATATTAAAATAAGAAAAATTGTTATTTTATTTCTATTTCTTTTTGCTACCACCTATTGAGAAATAGCAGTGGGGACTATAGAGGTGGTCAAACCTTTAGTTATGGGGTGTTAATTTCATGGTTACACTTTTGTTGCATAACCACCCCTCATGTAATTAATGAGACACTTTAATTCCATCAATTAATGAGACACTTTAATTATGTCAATTATTGAGGCACATTAATTACGCCAATTAATGAACCTCATTAATTTATAAAGGCTTTTCTCGCCTTTCCCCCTCCTATATAAATAGATCTCGGGGTTGGGTTTTGGAACACCTTCATCAAGCGAGGAACCCCTAACAAAGTGATTCCATGCCTTCCACCGATGGAGAATGGAGGATTGACAACACCCGTTGTATGATCGATCCAAAGGTCGAAAAATGATGAACGCCAACACACCCAAAACTTCTCCTTTGTCCGCAATACCCTCAAATGTTGAAGAACCACTATCCGTGACATCCCAAACAAATAATGAAATATGGGGTTTAAATTATATGTGTGTTTAAATGAATTTTCTCTCTTTGTTCTTTATTAATATGAAGAACGCGGATTAAACAACCAACGAGTTGATCCGTGACTCATTAATTTTTATATAAGGTTGTCACAGGGATTCATTTTGAGGTTTCATCAAATATTATGATGATTTTTGTTTCATCCATATATTATAACGCTAACGCGGAGGGTGTGATCCAATATGAACAAGGAATGGACCCTCCGCCGAACTTGTTCTCAATGTGTTCTTCGCGGGTGAATGATGAAGTTGTCAGAAATCTAGAACCAAGGGCCATGCAATGAAGGTGGTGTTCTGGGAGGCCTGTAGGAGCATACAAGATTAGAAATAGAGCTCCAGAGCATCCCCGGAGCCCCGCAGAAGCTCCACCAGTGTTGCTCGGTGCCACGATGGATGGAAAGGAGGCCGAAAATGTGCCGGTCGTACAGACATAGGGGCCGCGTCATCACGCGCTGCATTGAAGGAGATCTGCATATTGAAGCCGCGACAATCTGGCAGGGACCCGCCTCCTGCGGGTCCTGCGGGTGACAAGGCGTCACCACCTAACACCCTCGTAATGGAATTGAACGAATCATTCAAGCCATTCAGGTGAAGCGGACAGTGCACCCCATGAAGGGTGCACTAGCATTCCGGAACGCGTCGCCCGACGGGCTGCACCCAGCTGGTAGGTCGGGCCGGTCCGCAGCCTAGCAGACTAGGCCCGCCGCGGCCCGACCTAGCTAGGGCAGGCTGGGCTGGTCAGCGGCCCAGCGGGTTGTGCCCGAAGTGGCCCCGACCAACTGGGATAGTCCATGCTAGTTTGGGTCGAGTCAGGTCAGACCTGGACTGGGTCAGGTCGACCTGAATCGGATCAGGTCAGTCCGACCAGGTCGGACCATACCTAGACCCCTCTCGGGCCCAAAAACGGTTAAAGGGCCATATCTTGCGAACTAGACGTCCGTTTGATGAACCGTCTGTTGGTCTTGGATCCTTGGAGTGAGAAGATACTTTTAAAATACTCTACTTGGATTTTGGATAGTGTTGTAGTAATACCTGGTTGGATCGAATCCAAATCCAACCAGGCCCTTGGCACTAAAATTCCAATAACTTACAGACCATGCATCTTGTTGTTGCGTCATCTGTTGCGTTGGAACCCTCATGATGTGAAAAATCATCAGGTTACTTCTTATTGGGACTTCTTACTAGTTGAAAGACAACCGATTGTGTGAGAATTAGTTCTCCCAGAATCAAGTGGCCTATGAGCGGGAATCCAGTGGCTGGTTTTGACATGAAGAAGAAGAGAGGCTAATATGGGTCCGCATCAGAAACTCAAGAGTGGGATGATATAGTCATATGACTAATCATCCCTACCTATATACTAGAGACCAATACAGAACTGCACGAGTGACCAATATTGTTCAGCACCAGCGACCAATACGGGTAAGCACCAGGGACCAATATGGGTCAACACTGGCAACCAATACGGGTCGGCACCAACAACCAATACGGGTCAGCATCTAGCGACCAATACGGGTCAGTATCAAGCAACCAATATAGGTCATCATACAGTGACCTATATGGTTTATCAGTAGAGTTACTACAGATAGAATGATTTGAATTTACAACTAGTCATCCCTATCTTAGTATCCTTGAAGTTATACTGTTAGAGTGAGCTATCTATTTTTCTTTGTACTTCATGATTTAGATCATTATTGTGATATTATCTTTGTGGTATTTCTTGTGATGTTTTCCTCTGTAGATTACTGATTGAACTTTTTGGGTCTCGAGGTCCCCTACTGAGTTGTTATACTCACCCCTTCATGGTCTCCTCCCACACATGTGTGTTTGGTACAGACTACTGATACTCTGAGTAAGACTTTAGAGGTTTGGGACTTGGTGTATCTTGATGAGATGAGAGAAGTCTAGATCATCTTCTTCTAATTTAGACTTACAAATAATATCCTCCAGGTAGAGATACAGGGTAGATGTGAATGTTTTTTACTTTCTTTTCAGTTTCTAGGGATTGTATTATGACCCACTATTTCAGTTTAGAGTTGTACTTGTGGTTGTACTTTGCTCTTGTGGTTATAATATAATTTTGTGGGTTGTTACTTCTATTCCCCTTTTTGAGTGTGTAAAGATATCTAAGGTAATACCTTCTCTATTCGGGAAAAGCCTTCAGGTGCTAGTCGCCAACCCCTAGACTAAAGACGGTTTTCTTGGGGTAGTCACGTCCGGGTCCCATTGGACGAGTCGTGACACATAATATAATAAAGGAATCTCAATTGTAAATGGAAAGTATAATATAAGTATCACTTTTACAAGTTTAATATAATTGAATGAATTGGTTTCATGTCCATAGCACACATTTCCATGCATAATGGAAGGTAACAGAGTGAACTTAATAAATTATTAAGTAATTATGTGACTAAATGGTGGCATATCCTAACTATCCATGTTACTTAGTATGAAAGGCAATGGAATGAACCTATTAAATTATTAAAAGCAATGAGTATTAAATGGACTTAATTAAACAATCAACTACATATAAGGTAATTATTTTATATGTAACTTTTTATATTTATAGAAGTGGCCATACTTGATAAATATTTGGATTCCAGAGGGAATTTATTGAGCACTCAGAGGAAGCAATTTTGATTCAACGAGTCAGCTTCCAAGGAATATTCCCACCTTGGAACATGGTCCTTGTCTACTAGAGGATTCCTGACATAATTCTATAAGGCCTCTCCACTATCTTCAAGATATTAGGATGCCTTAGATACACTCTTTGGATCGAGAGTGATTTATTCAGACACATGTCACCATGGATATGTACCTTGAATTACACTGAGACCCCTTATAGAAAGGTTTCATGTTATGAATATGTTGGCTCAACCCCTAAGGCCAAGGATTCCTTGGATCCTTATTTATATTATCATCATTATAGTATTCCTTATTACAACATGGATCCTTTTTTGTTATTATTATCATGATACATTGTTAGTTATAATTATACCTTACATGACACATCTACATAAGCTGAACATAAATGAACCAATTAAATTATTACATGTTCAGAGACATACCAGCGGATGCTGAAGCATTTATCAGGGTATTTACATCACTTTATTTCTTTAAATTTATAAAAATTAAAAAAGTATCAATTTATATTACACTAACTGGATAGTATATATGTAATTGGTGGTAGACTACTGAGATTTATCTCACACAATATCTAGGATAATGATGGTACCCATACAAAATATTTGATATTAGGTCTTGATAAGTGGAAGTGTTCTGCTTTAGACACCTGATCTTGACTTATTACATTAGTATAGAGATTGGGAATAGATGACTGAGCCAGTTCTTGAGATTATTGGATAGTTTGTGGCTTATTTTTGGATTCTTTTGTAAAGCATGTTATACTAGCTATCATGTATACCATTTTACTGTTTTATAAATACATGACATAAATTATCAAAAAATTTTATATGATACTTCTAGTTTTCAGTTGATTATCATTTGATTGGATGTTTACTCATGTCTTCTACTGCTTTATTTTTTATATTCTGCTTCCACTAAGGTGGTTTACCAGTATAGTTTATATAGTGTCTATTTCTGCTATGCCATATGTTTACATATTATTCTTATATTTACCTATTATTTTATACCCACTGTGATACACTCTAGTAATGAGGGCATATACTCCTCATAGAGACACCCTAGGCTCTCGCTGCTAGTCCGAATCCTTTGGCATATGGGGAGATGTGTTGAGGTCATGTGGACAACTTGGTTCAGGGAACCTTTAAGTGGAACATATACCATTATTTCAATACCACAATGAACATATAGACATCCATGAATCTATAATAATCCTCTAAGAATCATTAAATACTTATTTAATAATTTTATAAACATTTACTTTATGATACACTTGATAAAAAATAAAATATTAATTCTTATTTTCACATGGGGGATATTCAAGAAGAATACTTAAAATACCCATAAATAACTAGATGAGAAGAAAATATATGGGGTTTAAGAGATAAATATCATATAATTACCCCAATGAAAACTTAAATATATATGATCTCAAATAATAATGGGATTGGTAAATAAGCCCTTACCTCAAACTTCCTCCTAGTTAGACACACTCTGATCTTCTGTATAATAAATTTAGACTTATGATACAAATATATTTAAACCATATTTGGATTTATCTTAGTATATACTATTTATTTATAATTTCTTTTTACCTATTTATAAATAATTTATTGTTAAAATCAATATTTGAGTGTTAACTGTTATTTTTCTCATTAATGTTTTGATTTAATGGTTTTGGTACTTGCAACTAGTTCATAGTTTCACCATATGTAGAATCATAAAAATATTATAACTACCATGTTTATATATTCAATATAATTTTATAAACATCTATATACAATGGTTACAAAAAATGAAACACATTATTTAAAGAGATGGTAGTCGATATGTACACATGAGTGACATTTTCATCATTATAATGGATGAAAACCAAATAAATTAGATATATGTTTAACTTTGAAAATTTATTATCATATTATATATATAATATTTATTCATTAAAATCATCCTTATTACCACAAATTTTATTCATAAATAAAAATAAAATCACATCGCTTTGTGGAGGTGGTAGTCCACACATACACATAAGCGAGGTTATCATTTTCCAACGGATAGAAGGGAAAGAAGTTAGATGGTATATTATATTTATATAATAATAATTTTATCAAAAATATAATATATATTAATTAGTTTAGTATTTATAACCATCCATGTGAAACTGTGAGGATAAACGAATTACATCGCTATATGAATATAGTAGACCATACGTATGCATGAGCGATGTTTTCATTTTACATATGATGGAAGGAAGATAGAAAATGGTTGAAACCTTAACATAACAACATATGATTATAATAAATATACTAATGTAATTATATTAATATGGTTATAAAACATTTTAAGAAGGTTTAATAAGAAAGGAACTTGAAAAATATTGGTAATAACATATACTTATTCCTTGAAAAACCTATTTTGGGTTATACCATAATCCCTCTTGGATTGGAACTTTGGTGAGACTAAGACATATAGGTTTAGAAAAAGTTAGTTAGGTAGAGATTTGGGAATATTTTTTTTCAATATATGTCACTCAATAATTGTGTATAAGAGATTAGTGGACTTTCACTTTTATAAGTGAGATGGATGAAAAACATGTAAATACTTGAAAATTTATTATATAATATATGTATTCCTCAAGTCAAGTGGCTCAAAATTTATATATTTTTTAATATAAAAATTTTCATTTAAAATATATAAAGTAATTAAATTTAATTAAGTATTTTTGATGATTTAACCCATATATGTTAGTTTAAACCCCTCGTTAACCCTTTTTATCTCTTATCACGGTGATAAATTTTTACGATGGTTACTATACAATATAACCAAAAATAAAATTTATATAATTAATAAATTATAAAAAAATGAAAATAATATAGAATAAATTTTCCAATATTAAACTTCTATATGTGGTAAAAATTACTTTTAATATAAGTGTTCAAAATGCAATGAAAAACTGTTTTTAGAAAAATATATATTTTAAAGATTAAAAATGATCTTACACCAAAATAAAGTATAATTTTTATTCCCATGATATTAATTAGATCATATTAAATAAAATGAGACTTATTTTATTTTAAAACTAAACTAAAACCTATTTTAACTATAATGTCACTTAATTCAAAGAAATAAATAATTTTTTTCTCTGAATAAAAAATTAATTAGATTTACAAAATGTTAGACAAATATTTTATACACTCAAAATTATATTTGTAAATACATTACCCAACTTATTAAATATAATTTTATTCTTGAAAAGTTTTCTTAAACTTTTAAGACATTATTATTTCATTATAATTTCATAAAAGTTTCTATTTATAAAAATAGTATTTTCACTTTTCACCCAAAGAATAACTATTTCTGAAAAATACCAATAATTAAATTTAATATAAATTCAATATAAAATGAAAAATGATATCCAATTTATCAACTTAAAATTAAAAAATTACAAAATTTTAATTTTAAATGAAAAATAAACTATTTATATTTTAATAATAAAATAATAGGATATCTATTGTGAAATAGTTCAGTGATATAGTGTTTACCTAAGAGAAGATGATATCTAGAATTAAAAATTGAAACAATTAAATAGAGGTTTTTATTATTTCTTTAATTTTATTTTTTAAAAAATTATTAAGATAAATGATTTCAATATGTCAAATGTTATCCCAACATCCTCATCATTGACATCATCTTCTAATATGTTATTGATTTATTTTATACTATTTTCATAATTTAAGGAATGAAAAGGAATTTAATTTCCAAATTTTTTCTTCTTAGTTAATGTGTTTAATTTCATTATTTTATAAGAAATAAAAATTATAAGGAAATTCTCTATTACAAATGTGTTATGATCACAAACATCAAGTGATGAAACCTTTTCCTAAATATATCCACCATATTAAAAATATTTTTTATCACCATGGAACCATTAATCCTCTCATGAAAATGAAAAATAGCTAAAAACTCTTTATAAACTATTGAAAATAATTTAGAAATAGGGTCATCATAAAAAATTTGAATTAATTCTTTCATCAAGAACCAAATCTATAAGTTTTATTAATTAACATTGACATTTAATTCATTGAGTATTTTAAATTATCACAAATTAACTTATCTATATTAATTCTAATAAATTTGATTTTTTTTATCTAAAGGAGATGAATTAATTTAATTTCAATCATGACAATAATTATTAATATTAATTTTATTATCTATGATAATTGTAGCTCATTACACCTGAGGAACATACCCATTTATTACAACTTCATGCATATCCAAGATAATCTATAATAGGTATAGAAGAATTATTCCACTATTTATGTGGTGGTTAGTTCCATAAAATATATTAATCCCTTTATTATTCACTTAATTATTGAGATCCATTGTAGTCCTAAAATTTTATAACCAACTCTTATTAGAAATACTGAACACTCAATTCATTTAACTTTAAATAACCATGGAATCTATAAAGGAAACCTAAAATATATCATTGATATAATTTTTTAAAATATTGAAATGAAGAGGTTATATGATCCTTCAGATTCACATAGAGTGGGGTGAATGAGTTAATATTTTTGTTTTATATTTAATAAACAAATAATCTTTTACATTGATTATGATGATTGAGTTTCAATTATATTTATTTTCTTTCTTTCCCACCATTGAAATTTATTACATTTAATTAATTAATTTAGTAACCACACGTTCCAAAAAATTATAAATATTATAGAAAAATATTTAAACGGTTAACCATTAAATATGATTGGATACATCATTGGATGATTTGGAAGAAACAATTATCAAATGATCTACTATAATCATCATGGATACAAATGACCACCGAATATCCATGAAATTAGGATACATTTAAATATCTCCCACTAATTTAATGCTATTTAGAATAATCAAAATGAATATCATAAAATGATATAATAATAATAAAATTCAATACTTATAAAGAAAATATACTTTTATATAGATGGGTACCAACTTCTCTTCACTTCCCCAAACACATAATACATCAAAGAAATTTTTATAAAAATCTATATTTAGATTTTTTTACTTCTTAACCATGATATATTAATGAAATAAAAACAATTAATAATTTAAATCAACAATAATTATCATATAACTTCATAATACATTGCATATAAGCGTTTATTTTTTAATAGAGACTTAAATATTCAATTCCATGTGTTTTAACTTTAATAAATTATTTAATTAAGCTCTTATATAATCATAAAATATCATGGGTGTCATATTCTTCCAGTATCTATATCACAATTTTAATTTTTTTGAAACCAACTCATACACCACTCTTACAACTCAATTTAATTGTTTTTGAAAATTTAAATTCAAAAATTAACTTATATATTTAATTTTCATAAACCTCCATTATATATTTCAACTATTGGATCAATATTTACTACTATATATCCTTTAACATAGTACTAGGATATAGATGATCATGATAGAAAGAATCTTTGTGGCACACACCAATCCAACGAACTAAAAAAAATCTAAGATATATTTTTCATAAATCCTGACATAATCATATGAATTATAACATAATCAATATAATTTTCAAATATTTTCTTTTAAATTATCCTCAACTCAATTTCCTGATTAAAATATTATGGCATAACATGTTATATTACAGAATAATACTGATATTCACAAGTAATCCATGGATCTCAAGACCCAGATGATTGTCAAGTTTTTATACACTTTAATTACTGTATAATTTTAAGCTTCATTATACAACTACTTACATTAGTATTAATTATTCTACTATATAAAAAATTTGAACATGTATAAATCATAGAATTGTTTTTTAGTTTGATACATATCTCATTAAAATTAGAATTTCCATCGTCACATCTATGAAAAAAGTCACAGTGTAATATCATACTATTGTGGTTTTGTTTCCTATAATTCACAAAAAGCTTCCCCATAACCATATCAACTCTTCCAATCAATTAAGAATATCCTTAAAACAGTCTTTATTATGTTATTTAAGTAATCGAAATGCCATAAAATATTAAAATCACCTGAATTATAGAATTATTGGTTGATAATAATATCTAATAATAAAACCCAATTACCATATTTATTTCAAACTCATATATCTGTAAATATATTATATTGTGAAAAATATATTATGGGGTATAATAGTATACTAAAAAACCTTTTTAGTTATAATAACCTAATAAAAGTTTATAAAAAAAATGAACTATATACATATTAGATGGAAATGTGTTGGGTGTGACTATATCATACCTAGTAGGTGGTAATCCAACATGTAGTGTTCTAAAATTGTTTAATACTATAATTTTTATGGTTATTAGATAATTAATACTATGTATAGAAGTTTTTTGGGACCAATGAGATGAGTGTCAGAGTCTTAATGAAAATTATTTCATGGAGTTGAAAAAATTACCCCACGGTTAATTTAGTTTGGTCATTTCAATGGATTTAGATATTGTTGGTTAGATGTTTTTATTTGATAGTGGAGATAATGGTAGATCTAGTCATTTGGGGGCCATAATGAGTATTATTAATAACTCTGATGTTGTGGTCCCAATTTTAGATTTCATGGTTCAAGTGAAAATTTATATTAATTATGGATAATGTTTAAACACCCAACATTGATTAAAAACCACCACACTATAGTATTATAATGAATCTTTAAGTGGATAAGAATAAAACAACATGGGTAGTGGTTACTATTTCATGGTCTTTTGTAGTTAATTTTTGAATAATAAATGAAAATGAAATAGTTTTATGATTTTATGTCATAGTATAAGCCCACGATGCATTGGAGGAGTGAAGAATGAGGGTATATTTATGTATGTGTCCATTTTAAGATTCCTTGTTTTTTAGATCTTCTTAGACCTAAAAAAAATAATGTGGTGTTTCGGAAACCACACTGTGGTTTGCATATATTTTAATAATTATAAACTTATCTTTATACTTTTACTATTTTCCTTCCTCTCAGTATTTTATGACCTAAATTTACTCTAGAGATATCATTTACTACCCTAGGATGCTCTGAGTTCGTCCATTTTTATGAGATAACCAATTTATCTCCCTGATAGATTAGTTTGGGTTGGTTCTTAATAAAGAATCATATAAAATCCTATTTGAAGTCCTTTTCTTATTGACTTGAACATATATTTGAGGTTTGGAATTTCTGTAAAACCGTTTTATCGAAAAAATTAATAATCAAGTTTAATATTTTGTGTTTTATTTGAAATTATTCTCTTATACCATATATTTCAAAAATTATTACATTATCCAATGAAAAATTTCTTATTCTATATATATTTTTGATTTTATGTACTGTTCTTTTATTAATGTGGGACTTGTTTAATGGTTTTATTTGGGAGGTTTGAAATTTTTGTGTTATTAGTAATGGATGGTAAATAACATTACTTAGGTATTGATATTATGATGTTTTATTTTTTTAATTTATTTTATGGATAATTTGGTTACGTTCTCTGGTTATATTTTGGTGTTAAAGAAAGGAGTCATAAGAGAGGGTTATATCATAGATTTTTTTTCTTGGTTGAACCTGTTAGAGTCCTATCATTATTGGGTTATATTGGATAATTGATTGGTATGTAAGGGTGTTTCCATTAAAATTATAATCTTTAAATATTGTTATACTTGTATGAGTTGGGAATTCCATGAATGCTAAAAATAAATGGGAATGTTTTAAGGATTGTGTCTTGAGGAAAAAGTTGGCCTGGTTGTAACATCCAATTACTGTATTAGGTATTCCAAAACCATCTTTTGTTAAATTATTAATATCTTACATTAAATGGGAAAAAATGGTTTATCAGTGAAAAGTTGTTTTTTTGTTAAACACATTGTAGAACGGTAAAATATCCAATTTACACTCCATAATATTCAATTAACTATTTTCTGATTTAAACACCGAGTAAGTAAGAGTTTCCAAGGCCTCCAAAAGCTCAGATAAGATGGATTAAAATTTTTAAGTAGAAGATATTAAGTGTGCACTTTTTATTCAAAATATTTAAATAACTCCAAAATGATGTGTCATTTGATTAATCTGAGACCATTTTTATGTCTGAAATACAGTGTTTACCCTTGGAGGGGTATCACATTCGAAGGCGCCAGACTTTCAGATGCCTCGCTCATGAGTGAAATTTATTAAATAATATATAATATATTATTTATTAAAAAAAATTAAATATATCCCAAATGGTATGACGTATAAGAAATCTGAGAACACCGATGGGTCCGGAATGAGGGGTTTAATCTAGACGGGGTATAACATTTGTTAGCATCACGCATTTGGAAACCTCTCAAAAAACACTTTTTATTTTAATTAATTAATTATACCGATTTTTCATTAATAAATTGTTAATATCTCTAAAACCATTCATTATTTGAGAAATGTGAGACCATAGTTGGTTCCAGAACATGGTTTTTACCCAATACATAGTATATATTTTATGCGTAACATACGTTTGATATTATTTAATATTTATGTTAAATAAATAACAGATTATATTAATTAAAATAATTCAAAAATTCATTTCATTTAGTTGAGTCATCTTTTTCAATGGAGAAGCCACCATTTTTAACACCCAAAGAAACCAAAATCTTAGAAATCAAATTATTTGGACATTTTAAAATCATTAACTCATTAATTTGATGAATTAAAATCTTCCATAATAAATTTCAAGTCGAAAAAATCATTAAATGGGGGTATTGAATGTACCCTTCATGAAACGTGGCGATGGTTACATATGAACCGATTGGGTTCTAATTTTTGGGATCCTGTCAAAATCAAACTATCCCGAAACTATTTTTCACATGACTAGTAAACTCCGTTGACCCAATATGATTCTCTTGTATGGTTTCAAGTGCTGCATCCCTTGAATCCTCTTTTATGATACATCCATACATCCATGTTTCTTCTTGTTATTATTATTATTTTTATTTATTTATTTTAATTACTTTCTTATATTCTCAAGTCATGAAAATTATGTGATTCATTTTAAAAATAAACTGATAAACACATATTTTTCAAAATAATCTAGAAGTAAAATATAAGGTTTAGATACAAAAATTATCTAAGATATGTAGATAGAAAAATAATTTATTGAAATTAACATACTATAATTGCGTGGATTAAAAAAATGATAATAATTATTATTATTAAATGATAATTACTTGAAATTATCAAAGAGTTGTTATTGAAGAAGTTATCATTAGATAAATGTAAATTTTTTATTTAAATGATAATTTCTTTATCAATGGTTTTATATATAAATATAGATATATATGAGAATAATTATGTGGAATACCACCTCTTTAATCAAATAAATTTTGGTATATAATTATTGAACAGGGTTTGTAATTATTCTTGGGGTTTATTTCTTGTGATTACATATGTTGACATAAAACGATCATATGAATATTATTCAACAAAGAAAATGTAATCGCATGTAATATTTTATTTCCATAAGATATAAAATAGAGGGATATAATTATCAAATGAGGTTTATAATTATTCTTATAGATATTTTTTGTGATTGAATGCGTTAACATAAAATGATAATCCAAAGATTATCCACAGGAGGGAAAATGTAATCGCATGTAATATTTTACTTCCTTGTGAAATAAAATAGATGTTTTGTTTCTAGAACCACTTGATGAACATCGAAATTTGGTGTATTTATGATTTTGATAATTGAGTCTTGAGGAGATTTATTGAACCACACTGAGTGGGTTATTATTTCCACTGACATCGACAACCTTGAGGTAGGTGGTTCCGTCCTTATTATCGAAAAAATGATTAACATTGAATTGTTTAATTTATTTTAATTGATAATTTAAATTGTTGAATTTAATTTCGAGTTTTTATTGAAACATTTTCAATTAAATTGTTGAGTTTAATAGTGTGAATGAATCTTGAAATTATGGGGTTGGTTTTAAATGAATTTAAAACTTGTGAAAATGTCTAAAACTATTTTGATAAAAACCCATTGGTTTTATATTAAAAAGGAGGCATGCTTTTTATTTATTAAAACCAGTTTTGGTTTTAAATGGAAAATTGGGATGAAAATGAAAGAATTGGATTTAATCATATTTTAAGAAGTCCTAAAATAAAATTTCCATCGTTGATTATGTATGATAACATGCAAGCCTTAGATAGTTAGTAAGTTATTTAGACACACTCTACCCTACTAAAACGTTCTAAAAAATACATGCAGTGGGTCACATCCCCAACGGGTTGGGGATGAGTCTACTTTGGCCAGTGTCATCGGGATGTATGTATACACATTTTATTGAGTTCACTTAGAGAGTGTTGAGTAATATAGCCGGAAAATATTATCGTACCTATTTTGCCAATGAACATGTCGCTCGCTTGTTATTTATATTTGAAATATGAATGTATGAAAATGTTTTGAACTTCTTTACATGCCTTCTGAATTTACATAAACTGTTTTATGTAACTATTTTTATTCAATCCATTTTTGTAGAAACATTACGTCATTTGTAAAAATAATTGCTTAAAATATTTATTTCCATCATTTGAAATGTATAACATGATTTGTTAAATTATTCTTTATAATGTCAAACCTGTTTATCATTTAAAATTGAAAGCACTTTCATGGTTAATCTATTATTGGAATCTGTTATGGAATCCTTGGTGAGACCCTACTGAATGTTTTAGCTCACACCCTACTTTTTCCATCGAGTGTTTGTAGACTTCCTTCTTCCAGGTTCAAGTAAGGGGAAATGATCACTTGGAGGTGGATCAAGCTATTGACCTTCAATATTGGTGGGTTGTGTCCTCTAGGACCTGTGTTTTGTTTCCATTTTTTCATACTTGGGTTGTAATGCTTTGGGATTTTTATGCCTATTGTATTCTGGCACTTCACTCCCACTAAAGTTTCATTTGTTATGCATACTGTCTTGTTTTATTTTGCTTCCACATTCTTGTGGAAAAATAGTTCCCACTTGTATTTTGTATGATGCCAAGTGCTAGTCACTGACCCGTGGGGATCAAGGACGCCCTTCGGGCTATGTCAAGGCTGGCTTGGTTATCGGGTTACGAGGGTACCCGGGCGGGTTCGTGACATTGGTCTTGAGATGAAGTGATATTTTTGGGATATGTTTTGGCAGTCTCATTTTATTCTTATGTCTATTTTATTGAATACGTTATCTTCATAGATTTTTTGTTTCAGTTAATATAATTGGAAATTTAATTATATTAAAAGGGATATTTTATTTATTTTAGGAGTATATTTTTTAAAAATTGGTAAGGAGGAAGGGATTAATTTGTTATTGGGGATTGTTTTCCCTTATTGTCTTGTTATATGAAACCTTTAATATAAAGGATGCATTTTTTGTTTTATTATTACCATTTTGAATATTTTATATCATTACATTATATATAAGTAAGTGATGGTTAAACTATAATATTTATTCATAATTTTCATATGTTATTTATTAATAATTATGGTGTTGTGTAAATATGTTTCAATATAGTTATGATGTGGTAGTAATGTTAAATAGGATTATAGGGTAGATGTGAAAATGGATATGTAATATAAGTGGACGTGAGGTCTTAATTTGACATTATCATGAATAAGATGTGGTTTTTGGGTAATAACAATGTGGAAATGAGAAAAAGGTGGTGGTGTTTTTTATTTTTTATTTTCACATATTTGGTTAGTTATTGAGGGGTTGTCTTGCCATGTAATTCTACTCGATGTTGTGTTAGAGAGACTTATGAACTGATTGTTAAGAGTGGTGATACATTTATAGGATATTTTATATATTTTTTAGATGATATTGAATATGGAATTATGATGATGTTTCACATCCAAAATTATTTAATTTGGTCTTATGATATTTCCAAATTGTTGGGTTTTGAAATTATGAGATTAAATATTTATTTTGGTTGATGTTATTATTGGTATAAGAACTATGGTTTAGTTCATGCTTGATTGTTTATGGTTGAGATGTTTAAGGTTCTATCATGTGATATTTTTGATGGTTCAACAATGGTAATTTGGTATTTTATGAATCTGTTGGGTGGAGGTTAATATAATTGATAAAGTGAATGGGGGAATGATATAGATATAATGGAAACTATTGGAGTTTGAGTTGATTTGTTTGTCCCTTTATTTTATTCTTTTATTATATTTTATTATCACATGTTTGTATTTGAATATTTATTTCAAAAAAATGTTGTTTTTTTAAATATGATATTACTAAGTAGTCTGAAGTACTGACCCCAAATTATTTTCATTTAGATTATTTTATAAGGAGTTAAAAATGGTGATTGAGATACTATTTGAGTAATTTTAGTGGAGTTCATTGGAATAATTCGAGGTATTATAAGGGGTTATTTATATGTATCTATACAATTAATTATATATTTATTCATTTTTCAAACCACTTGTAAATGTTGAATGGGAACCTATATAGTCGAGTTAAACATGTAATTGATAAAACCTCAATGTTCACTATATTGTAAATATAATTAAAATTGTTAAAACCATTCTCTATTTGGAAACCCCAATCAATAACATTTTTTCCTCACTTTTTATCATTTTGAAGAAGATCCTCAAATAAACTAGTAATCATATCCTAGAATGTTATGCACACTTTTGATTTTATCTTTTATTTGTTGATGAATTGGAGTACTATTTTGTCATGCACATTAATACATGTAATGTTTTCTTAGTTAATGTCAACATGAATCTTTCTATAATTATACGTAGTGAAGTCTTATTTTGTGACATTAATCACTATAGGATTTTTTTTCTCCACATAATTGGAGTCGAACATTAGACACGACTTGACAACACCCTTCTATACGTTGATAGTTTCCTCATTCAAAATAGTATGTCCTTTATTTCTGTCAAAATCAGGAGACATGGGATCAAGACTAGCCTTCACATGAATTATATCATCAAACAATACTTCCCCAACACTTTTTATCCAATATTATATTTGGGGTTGATGAATCTCCTTTGGTACAATGACCCCTTTTATATGAATTTTATTGCATAATTTCTCCAAGATCCTTTCTTGATGATATCATAATAATTATTTAGGTATCTTGGTATAATCCTTATGGTTACTAGATATAATTATTTTGTTAATTGAGTACACCCATGAGTCAAAGATAGATTTATTTAAAATTTTTTATCAAAATTAATCCATTTATTTCCTATCCTCATCATAATATATGGATTCTAGAGAAGGTGTATCATCCCCTTTGTTTTTCTAGTAGGAACCATCAGTTTCAACTTCTGCATAATCTACTACTAACTCATTTTAGCACCCTTACCACCAAGTTACTTCCTCTTTAAATTGGAAATTTTATGCTACCAACCACTCAATTATTAATTATCTATATCCATTCCATTAATTTCCAAGAATAAATTTTTGAGAATAATGTCCGGATATCACTATCGCACTGCATGTCATGTTAAATTTGGTGCTTGCTTGAGGATCCATAAAGGGACTTCAAAATATCATACTGAACCCTTTTAACTCTTTTACTTATCAGTAGAATCATTAAAGATCACGTGTTTGGAGAAAATTCAAGTAAACACATGAAGAATGGGAGTATGATCCCACATTTAATTACCTAGAATAACAACAAATATTATCCAATCCATATTCCCCACCTCCATTTTATTTTGAATCATTTCTGAAGGAAATAATCAACATGATGAGAAACCTTTGATTCAATATAAATAACATATTCTAAACTGATTTAGACTTCCAAGATCTGGGGGGGGGTCAAAAACCATTCCAAGTTAGCCTTGGACTATATGAATTTGACAGTTGGTATGGACCTTGGAATGGCTCGAAGTCCATTCTTCATCCTCGTGGGCTGGAAACAAGTGCCTTAGTATAAATAACTACCTTTAGAAATCATTTAACCTATAATAATCTAAAAAATAATATTTGGAATATATAAAAAAAATTAAAACATGCTAATACAAATATTTATAGTAAAAGTTAAAGAGTATAAGGAAAATACAAGTTCCAAATCCAAAAAAGAAAAATTGGAGTTCTTAAAAAAATTGATGCCAAATTGATATAATCTATAGGTCATAATCCCACCAAGTCAACACTGAATTCCCACACCCCACTAACAGAAATACATACCACCACCATGTGGAACCTTGACTTGCTCAACCTCAGATAAAACAAGATTTACAAACACTTAAATGTACGAGCAAGGTGGGAGTAAAATAATCCCAATAAGTTCCCCCCAAGTGTTCTATAATAAATCTTTTCAAAATAAACTAATTATTGTCATTTAAAGAAAGAGGAGTCATTAAATATAGCTATTCAAATTTTTTAGTAAAAACCATGATTGCACCCATTGTTTTACTCTTTATAAAACATGTATAAATAAACTATTTCAAATCATTTCCAATAGAATATTTCTCAATGAATATATAAAAAATAGATTAAAAAACTAAGATGCATGGGAATTAGTACTAGGATAGGTTATGTCCTGGTTATCTAGGACCCTCACATCTAGATGATCAAATTAAAAAGTGCATAAAAATACCTAGTACATAGTCCTAGGGATGAGAGAACACCTCAATAAGTAAACCAAAAATCATAACACTTTTTAGTTAGAGACGTAGCGTATACCATTTCTAGGTAGATCTAAAATTTCCTATCATGATTGTCCCAAAACACCCCTTCCCAAGTAACCTATGTTCCCATGTTCTATAGTCTACACATGGAGTATTTCAAGTTAAAAATAACCCGTACTCATAGGCTTCTATTTTCACTATCCAAATAAATTAAAAGTAAATTTCACACATAAATAATCAAACCCTTTCTTCATATAAAAACATGACTTGAAAACAATTTCAATTTTAAATATATAAATTGGAAATCTATTTCATTAAATAATAATAAAAATCACATTTCAAGAAAAATAGTCATTCCATAAAAAAGTTTAGAAGACTAATTTTATATGAGAAATAAATCATATTTTAATAATCAAAGGATTTTCATGAAACCACCCAACTCAAAAAATAGTATTTACACAGACCAATTACATCCATAAAAAGATGAAAATAAAAAAAAGGAAATACCTAAACCATGTGACTCATATCAAGAAACATGTATTTAACAATATGAAATACAATAGAGAAAAATAGAACTACTTACCAAGTCAGTTCCTAAGAAGCACGCAATGACCAACAAAAAATACGATATCCTTCTTCCTTTATCATGGAAGATCTAATATAAGTGTCTTTATATTATGACACAACTAATAGATACATCCAAAATATCCCCGATGTAAATACCTCAACCCCAGTATCTTAGAGATAATAACTTGGTTTATTACATTAGCATAAGATATAAGAAATTGTATTATAAATAACTGAATAGTATAGTAGTATTAGTAGACAAGATACATATGTTAATTATAAACTACATAGTAAACATAAAAATAAAAAAATATTTTCTTTGAGAAAACTATTTTTCTCCAAGATTATTCCTTAATATCTATCATAATAACTTTCATAGAAACCTGGGGAAAAAACATAAAAAATGGGTGATCTTAAATACACAGTAAAAGTAGAGTACATTAGAATCTTACTTGAATCATTGAGAACAATCAACATAGAGAGGAATATAACTGAACATAAATTCCATGTAGTTAAAAAATTGACAATGAAAATGCATCCATAGATATTTTATTTTTGAAAATACTTTATATATTAATAACAAAAAATAAGGAAATGAATAATATAATATTTCTAAATTTTAATATATATCTTCTAGATAGTTACTATCAAGATCAATATTTTTTAGTTGAGGTATGTGGGTATTAACCCATATGATTCTAATTAAAAACAAATGAGAAGGGTTTTTCACCAACTGATTTTTTTATCAAGAGACTACTAATGCATTGAGTGGATTTCATTATCCTATCCCCAAATCCAGTCATTCATGTACAAATCATTCTTTATATATCGAATAATTAATTTAAAATGATATTTTTAAATTGAAGTGTCACATACCACCTAAAAATATTTGAATCATAAGACCCATAAAAGTAAATAATTTTAAAATGAATTATTTAACACCATAAAGATAAATAATTAATGATATGTTATATGAAAGTGGAAGTACACCACAAATAATAAATAATTAGTGAATAATTAATAACTTATATAAATAAAATGAGACACGAAAAACCCATACCATGCACTTTTCTTTAGTTGAACTTTCTTTAAAATCACTTATAATGCTTAAAATCATTTTATTAATGTATTCTATAACTATATATATATTTATGATATTATATATAATCCTCTAATACCAATCATTTATGTTAATAATATTTCGTTATTACCCATGTTTTTGGGTGTTAACTGCTTCATTTCTATATAAATGTATTTTTGTGTAATTACTAGTTATTATAAAAAGGATATAGTTACATCATATAAATAATTATATTAAGTTTACATATATAATATTTTTAAATTATATACATTCATAAATTCATTATTTAATGGTGAACATGGAAAATTAATCACTTCACATCGTAGAGACGGTAGGCCACACGCACGCACGAACGATGGTATCATTCCCTTAATGGTGAAAGGGTAAGGAAGTGTATGGTATATTAATTTTCCAAGAATCAATATCATTTTATATTTATTATATATATCCATTATTTCCATCATTTTACCCATCCAGGTAAATTGGTGATGAAAAAGAAATTACATCACGACGTTGAGACGGTAAGTCGTACAAGCACACACACAATGATTTTATTTTTCATAGGATTGATAAAAGGTGTAATATTGTTGTCCCATAATCATACTAAAATATAATAATATATATTATATTATATTTATTACTTTATCATGTAAAAAATATATGAATAATAAGTTTAAGAAGAAACAAACATGAAAGAGTCTATAAAGGCGAATACCTCTTCTTCGATAGACTTCCTTTAATATATTATTAAGTGATATTGCGTACATATTTTGGATGGACCATAACCTATAGAACATAAATAAGGTTGTTTAGAATATAAATTTTAATGTTTTGGTCATGATATATGGCTGAAATTGGTGTGAGGAAGCAATGGATGTGTTGCCCTTTTGTAATTGAGGTGAGGGGAACTTTCAGAAAATCTCGAAATGTTAAGAAATAATAAAGCTATTCTGGAGCCAAATATTTCCAAATATCCTCTAAATGAATAGGGTAATAAATTTTTGGCCAAATATTAAATCATTTATAATTATTTAACATTTGATATTTTTAAATAATTTAATAAAATATTAATTAAATAAAACATTATAATTGTCAAATTTGATACTATTAATTTATTTTTGTTTAAAATACATCAAGAAAAATTGAAAATTATAATATAATTATTTAAAACATATATAATATAAAATATAAATATTTTAAATTAATTAGACACATTAACACATCCAAAATATATCAAAAGTAATACTTTTAAAATCAATTAATTTATTTTTATATTAATTAAACAAGAATTGGAGAAGCATTTAATGTAATTATATAATTTTTTAAAAATAAAAATAAATTTTTATAATGAAAATAATTTCATTAAGATCAAAATATACTTTTATTATTATTAATATCTTTAATCTTTCACTATGTGGACACAAAAATGACATTAAAGAAAAAGAGAGTGACATTTTGTAACTATCATTGCTTTAAATAATATATAAGTTATTATCATGGAAAAGTGTCCATAAAACAAATACAATTAGATATAAAGGTGATAACGGTCTAATAATATTCATTATATAATTTTTAGAAAATTTTAGGTCACATCATTACACTTATATATTGGTTTTAACCCGTATTTAATCACATTAACTCTTACTGTGAAAACTTGGATTTTTTACCTTTTGAGGGTGAATATTGTTACTATAAAAGGAAAAAAGAACCATAAATGAATCATGGAAGATATTTTTAACATTATTCCAATAATTTTGAATAATTAAATATTTTTATGAATCTTATATCATTTAATTAAAAAATTATTTATTTTAAAATATAACTAATGTCTATTTTGACACTATTCATTACTATGACTTTTAAAAATATCAATCAAACAAGATATCTATGAACAAACTTTTTGATACACCCATAAAATTTAAATTTTACTGATAAAATTCATGTATGACATTAATTATCTCAAATTAAGTTTATTTTAATATTTTTAATATCATTTATTGAATGTTTCCATTAATTAAACAATTATTACATCATCATTATGAAATCATTTATGTTTATTATATATTTAAAAAAAATTAAGAATATATAACAATGATTAAAATTACCATTTTATATTTCCAAATTATATTAATAGTAGAATATATCCCCGAGATAACCCCTTATTAAAATATTTAACTTGTTAAATAAAAAAGCGCGACATCTTTGATTTTTCATTAAAATAAAATACTATATATAGCTTAAATTCATCAAAGTGGCTCCAAGATTTCATAAAGACGTCCCATGTGATATTTTGGTATAATATAACTCATAAAATAAAATTAGGACATGTTTTAGGATAATTTATAATATTTATTATATTATTTTTACCCTTAATCACTGGATTTACTCTTAACCGTGGTAATAAAAATTACTAAAATTACTATTCATATTGTTTAAAAATAAAATGGAACTATTTATTAAATTGGTAACTTACAATAAAAAATATGGAATCCATTTTTAAAAATTCAAAACACATAATTGGATAAAATTAATTTAAAATTAAAACTGTTAAGAGAATAGGATAACGAGTTTCTAAAGTGAAAACCTTCAAAAGATTAAAATGTTTTTATATAAATTTCATTTTGAAATTGATTTCAATGACCAAAATATGATTAAATTATATAAATTTTTTCTCATTATACTTTAAAACTAATCAAAAATACAATTTAACAATATAAATTATTTAGAAGAAAAATCTGTTTTCAATTACAATGCAATATTTTTTTCTAATCATAAAAAATAAAATATATAAATAATGTAAAAAAATTAAACCAAACTAAAATTTGATATTAAAATTTCAAAAATTATGTTTATTTTTTCAAGTAAAATTTATAAAATTTTCAGAATTTCTCTTTAAAACAAGTGTTCCCTCAAAATACGGAAAACTGTATTTAAAAAAATATTGAATTTTATACGTAAAAGTGGTTTTATTTTTATATTATATCTAGAAAACACATAATATGAATGTAATATAATATATAAATTTCGTAATTTGGTTTGTAATATTCATTCATTCTAAGTTAATTTCTAGGTTATAATCATATTTCATTGTTCGTTTAAGATGGGTGTTGTGTGCAGCATATGCTTTATAAAAGATTTTCTTTAAAAAGAGACATACCATAAAATATTTGGGTGTTACATTCTCCCCTCATTCAATAAATTTAATCCTATAAATTTGAAATTTCACTTCAAAAATCAATGGTTGATACTTGAAACTTTCTTTGTGGGAAACAAACACTGGGAATAGGAATAATAAAACATCTTCTTAATACGAGGTAAAGGGAAATTCATTAGTTATCAAAAAAATAGCTTTTAGAATAGAATAAAATTAGTGAAATGTTAAAACATGGACATTAGAGAGAAATATAACCATCACGTTTCGTTTTATAGTAAAACATAACATAGTCATTTGAAAGTTAACCATCACAAAACTATGAATTTGTGATTGCTTAAAAAACCATTTATTTCTCAGAAAAAAAGAAAATGAATAATTTTTTTTTGAAAAATCCTTTTCCTAGAGTTGGGGGATTAATTTAGTATCTATATTATCAATTGAGAAAATAAAATTACCAGATTCATTTCCATGTCATAATAATAATCTCATCCTTTTTTTTTCTTTGATCTATTTTCACTTTATCTTTTATAATAGAAAATGTAGGTTCAAGATGATTTTTTATGCCTAAATTTCTTTTATGATTCATAATACTCATAATTAAATCCTTTGGACTTTTAATTTATACTAAAATTAAAAATGGAAAGCATATGATATCAAAAAATAATATCCAAAATTAATATTAATCCATTCATTAAGTACTTAATCTTAAGACTCATCTAAAAACGGCCTATCGAAACTCAAAGGCCAAACATTTAGTAAAAATATGACTAAATTTACAAAATTATATTCCCAAAAATATATAATGTTACACTTAATATCACATACCAAATATGTGAATACCTTTACCTCTGGAAAATAATATTTAAAACATGCATGCTTCCAAATCCTTAATGAAGAATTACTATAATACATTTTTAATATATACCAATATTTTTATAACTAGAATATCATTGATAAAATAATTTTAAAAAATAATTCTTGAATCCAAAAACAAAAATATTTTAATTTTTCTACATTAGCTGTAGTTACATAATAATATTGATCTTGATCCTTTTTTTTCAAAGGTATATTTCTATGATTCTTGGAGAATTTATTTTCATAGTTCCCCATTTCACAGTAGTTGAAACACTGAATATCAGTATTTTAATTATTCCCCTTGCATTCTTTTTATTGGTGACCCTTTTCTCCACACTTATAATAAACACCCAATCCATTCGAGGACTTAATAGGGTGATTCCTTCCATAATTATCACATGTGGGAAAATACTTCTTTACCTTCTTCCATTTATCCAAATTTTTCTTTTCCATCATCTTCTTCCATTGATTCACCTATAATCCAAAGGAATTAGATAATTATTTCAATAACTTGATAGCGCATAAATGTTTTCATCATATGAAGAAAATGTGTATGAAATCAGTGTCCTTCAAAGACTTATATTAATCCCTTTAAATAAATGTTTAATCATACACACTGTGTTTTATATTCAATCTATAGAATACCTAGACAAACTTGCAAAGGCAACTTCATAAACTATACTAATTTCTTTTCCATTTTTATTTAAACTAAATAACCTTATATTTATTTCAAATTGTTCCTCACTAGGGAATTTGTTTTTAAAAATGTATCCTTAAAATAATTATGTGCCATTATTTCAAATTCTTCTTCCACCCTAGTAATCTGGATCAATAACTTCCATTGTTCAGAATCAGTATTGATGAAATATATTGTAAGTGTGACTATTTCCTTTCACTGCATCCAAAAAATACAAATATATTCCCCAAATACTTAATCCATTTCTTAGATACATTTTTATTAGTATCCCGACTAAAGTATGGGGGATTTTTTCATATAAAGTTACCCAACATAGGAAAGTATCTTTATCAAATTGGATTCTCTGTTCGGGAAAGGTTATGTGTCAAAACATGATTAATATGACCTAAACATACTTAATTTTCTATCTTCCAATACTACCTGTATTGGTTCCCAAAATGGAGAAATATATATATTTTTCATGAGTATTGATACCATTATTCCATCTAGGCACCATTTTTAGAAAATGCAATATTCTCAATTAGATCATATCATTACGAATCATAATGTATATTCTCAAACTAGTTAAATACTTAGTATAAATAAATAAATTTAGGTATAAATAATCACTAAATCATATACTCACTTACTATGAGAATATTCTCAAAGTCTATTATAGGGTTTTGTTTCCCAAATATATGTTTAAATAAATCATGTTCCCAAGGTTTCTATAAAACTTTTTCTGATACCAACTATAAAGACCCTAACCCTAGTATCCCAAAGCCAATTCCTTAATTTATTACATTAACATAAGATATAAGAAATATCTCCCCAAAGGATAATATAGTTTAGTAGTCTTAGTAAACTAGATACATATTTGAAATTAAAATAACATTTTGAACATAAAATACAAAACTTATTTTCTATGAGAACACCATTATTCTCCTAGATATATATTAGTTATAATAAACTTCTTGGAAACCTATGGAAAATGAAATAAAATAGTGGGGTGAGCTCAAACGATCAGTAAGGGTAAAGTATAGTGGAATCTAACTTGAATTAATGATCATAATCAATATAGAAAGGTAAATAAATAAACACACATTCCATGTAATCAATAAACAAAGAATGAAAATGAATCCATAAGTTTTTTAGTCATGTAAATACTATAGATAGTAATAACTATAATGAAAAAAATTAACAGTGTTGGACATCTGAACTATAAAGATATATCATCTAGATAGTTACTATTAAGATTAATCCTCTTGCCAATTTAAGTTTGTGGGTATAAACCCATATGATTCTTCTTGGAAACAAACACAAAGGGGTTTTCACCAAAATATTTTGTCTCAAGAAACTATTGATGCATAATGGGGATTTCATTAATTGGTCCCCAACCTTTTTTCTTGTATTTCCAAAGAATTCCTGATATATTGAGTAATCAATTTAAAAATATATTTTTAAATCATAGTGTCCCATACCACATTGAAATAATTGGATCATAAGAACCATAAAAATAAATAATTATAAAATGAAACATTTAACAACATGAAGATAAATAGATTCATGATATTATATATCAAAGTGTTAGTACACCACACAAAATAAACAAGTGATGAATAAGGCATATGTCATAGAAATTAAATGAGACAAGAAAAACCCTTACCTTGTAATTTTCATTAGTTTAAAATGATTTAACCTCTTTTATAATGGTTTCATGAATCTTATTAATTTATAATAGAACTGTATTAATATTTATGAGTTCATATATGATCCTATTATACCATATTATCACTCATTTTTAATAATGTTTCATTATTACCATTGTTTCGGCACTTAACTGCTTCATTTTCCAATGCATGTTTTATCGTGTAAGTCCTAGTTATTTTGTATAGGATATAGTTACATCATCTCCATAATGATATTAATGTTATAGATATCATATTTATTAATTATATACATTGTTATAATCATTCATTAACAGTGAACATAGAAAATCAATCACATCGCGTCATGGATATTGTCGTACATACATATGAATGAGCGATGGGTTCATTCCCTTAACGGTGAAAGGGTAAGGAAATTTATGGTATATTATTTTTATAGAATCAATAAAAGGTAATATTTATTTTATATATCCATTATTTCCATCATTATATCCATGGAAGAAAATTGTTAATTAAAAAAAAATTACAGCACGGTGTGAAAAAGATATATTGTACGTTCGCACGCACAATGCTTCCATTTTTCAGAGGATGGATAAATGGTGAAATGTGGTTATCCCATAATCATAACAACATATCAGAATATAGATTATACTGAATTTATTATTTTATCAATGAAGAAACATATGAAGATAATGTGCAAGAAGAAACAAACATGAAAGAGTCGATAAAGATGATTACCTCTTCTTCAGATGACCTCCTTTAATATATTCTTAAGTGATCTAGCTTAGGTATTTTGGAAGGACCATAACCTATGTAACATAACTAAGGATGTTGAGAAGATAAATGAGTTGGTTTTTTGAGATAGATGGCTCAAAACGGTGTGAGGAAATGGGATAGAAAGTTCCTTTTTATAATTGAGTTAAGGGGGACTTTAAAGAATCCTCAAAATATTAAAATATAATAAAGATATTATAGATAAAAAGACTTAAAAGTGTCCTATAAATGAATATTTTAAGACATTTTAGACTATATATTATTCCCTTTTTTATTATTTTTTTTGTAATTTTTAGTTTATTTAGTAGAATATTAATTCAATAAAACATCATTGTTGTCAAATTTGATAATATTTATTAAATTTGACTTCAAATACATCATGAAAAATTAGGAATTTAAATATAATGCTTTACGAAATCCATAATAAATACTATAGATCTATAAAATTAATTATATACATTAAATAATCTCAAAAGTATCAAAATTTATACTTTTACAATAAATTATATTATTTTTCTTTTAATGAAATAAGCATTAGAGAAGCATTTAAGGTAATTATATAATTTATAAAAATTAAAAATAAATTTATATAATTAAAATAATTAAATTAGTATCATAATAGATATTTAGGTTCACTAATATATTTAACGTTTCACTATTTGGAAAAATAAATGATATTAAATATAAAGAAGGTGACATTTTGTAACTATCTTTAATTTAAATAATATATAAGTAATTATAATTGAAAAGTGTCCATTAAACAACTCCAATTCGATATAAAGGTGAAAATGGAAGAATGTTTTGTATTATATTTTTTTATACAAGTTTGGGTTGCATTATTACCCTTATATTTTGGTTTTAACCCTTATTTAATCCCTTTAACTCTTTCCACAACAACATGGATTTTTACTCTTTTAGGGTAAATTTTGTTATATAAAATGACAAAAGAACCATAAGTGAATCATAGATGATATTTTGAACCTTATACCAATAAAATTTCTCAATATAATTGTTTTATGAATTTTATATCATTTAATAAAATATTATTTATTTTTAAATATCATAAATGTCTATTTTTACACTATTCATTACTTTGACATTTAAAAATATCAATCAAACAAGATCTATTCAAATTTTTTTAATACATCCCTAACATGTCAATTCAAGCTGTAAAATTAGTTTATTAAATAAATTATAACAAATTGTATTTATTTAAATATTTTTAATACCATTTATTTTATATTTCCATTAATTAAACAATTAATATGTCATCATTACGCAAGCTATTAAGTGAATAATTTATTTTATAAAAATTAAAAATAAATTCGCATAATTATGGAAAAAAATTACATTTCTAAATTACATTTATAATTGAATATATCCTGTAGATAAACCCATATTAAAAAATTTGACTTTTTAAATATGAAAGTACGAAATATTTGACATTTCATTAAAATAAAACACTATACATTTTATTTTATTTTATCCAAGTTGCTCCAATAGCACATAAAATTGTCCCAAGGATGAAAATTGTTGAAAATAACTCATAAAATAAAATTAGAAATGTAAAGACTCGGAATTTCCTTGTATTTCTTTAAATATATGTGAATTTTACGAGTCTGCGAAAAATTGACGGTGCGTGATTTTGAGGCCGGGTGTGCCTGAAATGAATTTCTGAAATTTTTTTTTCAAGTAAGTTCAGTAAACGTTCGAGCGGGTTTTTGTAACTTTTGAACCAGTGTTCGGAATTGAAATCCAATGGCACCATTGAACTCACAATGCCAGTATTCACTTAAGGATACCTTCACCTCGACCGCAGTAGGTCGAGGGTGGAAGTAAGTTTTTCACTTATTCATGAAAGAATAAAATAAAATAAAATTGTGTAACATTTTATTTTCATTTGAAACTCCCATATGGATGTTATGAGGTAGGAACCACCATAAATAAACCTCCCTTTTGGGGTTATAGTGGTAGGGACCATCGAACCTAAAACCCCCATTTTGAATTTAAGGGTGGGGACTAGCCGAACCCTCCTAATGTGAGAAACCTCTTGAACTACCTCTTTAATGAGGTAGGTGACCTTTAGGTTTCCCAAAAAACTTATTATCCCAACCTCAATGTAATTATGATTCCAATTTAATTTGTGCCAACAATTTAATTGGGGAAACATATCATATTGGCTACCTTTTTTTTGGTGGAATTGGGGGAAGTGTTGGAAAAAGGGAAATTGGGGGAGAACATTGGAGGAATTCTTCTTCTCCAATGAAGAATGCTCCTCCAATGAAGAATGCCAACGCACGACTTCGACTTCTTCCTCAAGATATCCTCCAACGTGGGATGTCTTCAATGGATGACCGTCCTTCCCTCCTCATTTACGCCAACAAACGAACGAGGTAGGGGTGTGTTTTAAATTGATCAATGTTAATTTTTTCCTCTCACATTGAATCATTCCCCTTGTGCTGCTTGCTACTTCTCTAACGCGGAGGGTACATGCCAAAAAACATGGCATGATCCCTCCGCAAACCATATGGTTCATTTGTGTGTTTTTCACAATGGTGATAGTGACCAGTGCCTGCATTTGGCACCAGTGGGACTCGAGAACTGTCGTCGTCACCATTTTCGGACGTGACGAAGGCGGAAAAAGGAGGGCGACCCGTGAAGTCATCCGCCGGAACAGGTACGACGTGTGACTGTCCTGCATGACCAGCCACGAAGGACCGCCACCTCGCAGCCTCCACCATCCCATGGCCTTGCAGCCCCCACGACCTTGCCTCCCCATGGCCCTCCACGTCACCTGCGGACCCACTGCCCCACGGCCCTCTGCGCCCTCGCCACCTTGCGGACCCTACGACCTCGCTGCCCGATGACCCTCTACGGCCATCGCGACCTCGCTTCCCCGTGGCCCGCATGGCCTCGCCTACTTGTGGGCCCCCACAGCCATGGGACCTCCATCGTCCTGTGGTCTTGCGGCCCCCACGGACTCTCTGCCCTCGCGGCCTCACCGCCCTCGCAACCCTCAGCGGGCCCCACAGCCTCACCGCCCTGCAGCCCTCTTTGAGCCCCGTGACCTCTCTTCTTTGAAGCCTCCACGGACCCCGAAGCCTCTACAGCCCCGCAACCCTCTGCGGCCCCCAAGACATCTGTCGTCCTGCGGCCTCACAGCCTCTGTGGCCCCCGCAGAATCCACAGCCCTTCACGGCCCCAACGGCCTTCGCCGCCCTCACGACCTCTGCACCACCCTTGCGACATCATGCCTCTCCATGTCCCCTGCACCTCACAGCCTGGGCCGGGCCGGAACCAGTGGGATGGACCTGAACCAGTGGGCCGGTTCGACCCAAACCGAGTCGGGGTGGCCCAGGCTAGGTCGGGCTGGGTCAGACCAGACCCAGACCAGCTACAAGCTTTTCCCTCTACCATCCATAACTTTGGCGCCAAACATCCGTTTGAAAAACTGTCAATGAAACTGTAAACCTTGGAGTGTTACGGTCCCTTTGGTATACCCCTACTAGAGTTTTGGGTAAATTTAGGGTATGGTCGGGTTGGATTGAGCATGAATCCAACCAGGCCCTCGAGACTAAAAGGCTAATAACATACAAATCAGGCGTCCTATTGACACAACGTCTATTATGTTGAGACCCCTATGACGTGGCAGTTCTTTGAGATACTTCTTCGTGGGACTTCATGGTAGTTGGACTATCAACCAGTGGATTGATGAGTGGACTCTCTCATAGATGTTCAATCTTAGTGTGGGAACCCTGTAGATGGATGTGACTTGAGAAAGAGATCTTTTGTGGGTCTGGGATTGAGGGTCCCACACAAAACCACTCTAGGATTCCATGTGTGACTACTCTAGGATCTTCGGTGGGTGAACACTGAGTGATTCTGTGTGGGTCAGCCCCTAGCGATCCTGTGTAGGTCAACACCAAGCAATCCTGTGTGGGTCAGCTCCTAGCAATCCTGTGTGGGACAGCACCGAGCGATCCTGTGTGGGTCAGCACCGAGCGATCCTGTGTGGGTCAGCACCGAGCAATCCTGTGTGGGTCAGCACTGAACGTTCCTCTGTGGGTCAGCACCAAGCGATCCTATGTGGGTCAGCACCTAGTGATCTTAAGAGGGTCAGCACCTAGAGATCCTATGTGGGTCAGCACCTAGAGATAATATGTGGGTCAGCACCGAGTGAACCTGTGTGGGTCGGCCGCAAATCCTCTTGAAAGAATAAGATTATCTAACTTTATGACTAATAATTTTTAATTTTGTATTTAAGTTATACTTAGTGTGAGCTAAGTCCAAAACTGAGTGATACTTTCCTTTGGGGTAATACCTTGGTGGTATTCTTCTGTGTGGCGTACCTGAGTGGTACTTACCATAGTGGTACTCTTTCTTTTGTGGAACAGTTGAGCTTTGGTGTTTTGAGTTAGACACTATGTTTCCTCATGATTGATATGAGTATACTTGATAACTTAGGTATATGTATGGGCATATACCTAAGTAGGGTTGTCAGTTGATTTCATGCTTTGTGGTTTATCCTTTGTGGATTTTGTGAGACCTTGAGTATCTCAGGGTCCTTACTAATTATCGTTATACTCACCCCTGCACAGGCTATTCCCACACATCATTGTGATTAGTGCAGACGACGGATAATGCTGACTGAGGACGAGAGTAATAGGACTAGAGGTAGCTCAGAGGTGGACCTTAGAGGAGGCACTCCACAAAGATGACTGATCAAGAGCTGTACATACCCTTCAGGCAAGATCCTTGGTGGGAGTTCATAGGAGCTATTCCAGTTTACTTTTACTTTCAGTTTCTTGTACATTCTAATTGGTCTTGTATTCTTGCCCCTTTTACTAGCTGTACTCACTCTTTTTACTATTCAGTTTACTTGAGTTTTTATCTTGATGTGTTCTTGGTTTTGTGTGTTTATAGGTTATAAAGGAAATTCCTTCTTAGTTTTAGGAATTACGCATTCGGTGCCAGTCGCTAGCCCCAAGCCTATGGAAGGCGGGCTTGGGGTAGTCATGGCACGAGCCCTGGGGGACGGGTCATGACAAATTGGTATTAGAGGAGTCGGTTCTACCATAGAACATAAGACTATGATATTTCTTTGTAATGAAAATAGTGTTAAGTGTAGTGAATGTGGTTATCAGTTTAGGGATTCTAGTGTTGGTGCGGCAACCGACGTATCCATACACCAGGACCCTGACTTCTGATTTCTGACTCAGTGCCCGAAAACACTGATTGTGTGTTTGTTTTGAAGAGTTTTCTTTGTGATCTCTTTGAGTCAGCTCACCAAGTATAACTTATTTACTTTGGCACACCTATTTATTTTTAGGATTCCTCCATGTAGACAGCCACCTATGGTTCCAGATAAGTACGCACTGACAGCCAACCAAGCAATGAGGACTCGGTGCAGGGCCCTCATCCAGCAGAGGCATCTCGAGTACCATTACCCGTTGGGACACCAATGATACCAGACCCAATAGCGGAGAGTGCATGCCACTTGAGAACGTTGCACGATTTCCAGCACCAGAGACCACCCATATTCAGGGGACAGACAGACCCACATGGGGCTGAGGATTGGTTGGAGGCCGTAGTGAAAGTCTTTCGACTAGTGGGGACACCATCTGATCTCAAAGTGATCCTTGATGCTAGCCTTCTATAGGCAGCATCATGCAGATGGTGGAGCTTTATACCCTAAGTTCATGATGAAGTGAGGATTCTCTAGGAAGACTTCGAGAGCCTATTTCGGACAGAGTTTGTTCTAGAGACTCTTCGCGCAGTACATATACATGAGCTTCTTCATCTGCAAAATAGCAGCATGACTGTGGCTCAGCACTCAGCGAGGTTCACTGACCTCTCATACTACTCCCCTGATATGGTGTGAGACCCATTCTTCAGGACCCGGACTTTCGATCAGGGGATCAAGCGAGAGATCAGTGCTTTGATGATTTCTTTTAGTATCCTAATGCTGGCGGGCATGTTAGAGAGATCCCTATTAGTGGATGGTTTTCTTACTGAGCAGTCACCAATAGTGATACCCACCAATGAACGTCACATTGCAGAGTGTTTCGCAGTTGGTAACATACATATGTCATAGTGGTCCAAGAGGACCATACCTACACGTGAAAAACCGCATGATTCAGGGTCAGTTGTGCGGGGCACCCGAGGTAGAGCTTGTCATGCCAACAACGGCTAGTGTTACACCTGAGGTGGGTAGGGTCACATGGATCGTGACTGTCTATCCCGCCGTATGGATTATCAACAGACGGTTGAAGGACCACCTAGGCAGAGACAGAGGTTCAACCAAGGAGGTCCATAGGGAGAAGGAGGACGTGGCAGAGGAGATGGTCGTGCAACTGGAGGTGGGAGATGATTTGAGATGTTACCGCCACCACCACCAGGTGGTCCACCCCAACCACTGGGAGATGGAGGATAGGGGCGACCTCAGCTCCAGGAAGCTGAGGAATACGACCGCGACGCTTCATATATGATATGAGGTATGATCTATGTCTAATCCATCTTAGCTGCAGTACTTATAGACACAGGTTCTAGTCATTCTTTTATTTCCACTGCCCCCGTTTGGAGATCGAAGATTCTTATGGAGTCATTTTCTCAATCCTTACATCTAGAGACACCTATGAGAGTGGATTTCATGATTACACACTGGTTCCAGTAGTGAAATCTTACTCTAGGAGGTGAGATCTTCGACTGTGATCTCCTAGTAGCGGCATCGGGACCTTAAGACTTCATCTTGGGTATGGACTGGTCATCTATAGTCCATACTTAGATTGACTATATTAGTCGCAAAGTGCGTTGTGTCTGCATGAATGGGACCAGGTTTTCCTTCAACGGCAAGAAGGGAGCCTTCAGAGCAGAAGATTGACTTACCCGGAGGAGAGTGCAGCCGATCAATAATAATTTGGCTAGCCTTACCCTCAGAGAAGTTGATGTAGAGAGTCTGAGATGTCTTGTATTGGTGGACCAGTTTAAAGATGTTTTCCCTGATGATGTTCTGGGTCTACCTCCTCATAGAGAGGTGGACTTTTATATTGAGTTGTACCTTAGGACAACACCGATATTTACACCAGCATATCGAATGGATCCCATGGAGCTTCGTGAGCTGTGGGTATAGCTGGAGGACTTATAGGGGAACGAGTTCATTCGGCCCAGTGTTTCTCCTTGGGAAACCCAGATTTTGATCGCCAAGAAGGCAGATTGGATCTTGAGACTTTATGTCAGCTATCGGTGCCTGAACCAGGTGACCGTGAAGAACAAGTACCCACTCCCGAGGATTGATGAGCTACATGATTAGCTGAAAGAAGCAGAATGGTTCTGGAATATATACCTCAGATCAGATTATCACTAGTTCAGAGTATGAGATGAGGATGTGCAGAAGATGGATTTCAGATATTGGTACGACCATTATGCATTATTGGTTATGCCATTCGGCATGGCCAACGCTCCAGTAGTGTTCATGGGAGTCATGAATTTAATATTTCAGCAATAACTTGATCACATTGTAGTAGTCTTCATCGATGACATTCTGATCTACTTGACTCCTGAGGAGGAGCATGCCTATCATTTGTATGTAGTACTGGACACACTCTAAGAGCACCAGATTAATGGTAAGCTCTCAATGTGACAGTTCTGGATCAGAGAGGTTCACTTTCTATGACATTTCATATCGGTGGCTAGAGTTGCAGTAGATCCAACGAAGATTGAGGTGGTAATTTCTTGGGAGCCACCCAGGAGTGTGATGGAGGTACAACATTTCTTGGGTTTGGACGAATACTAATGGAGATTTGTGCCAGATTTCTCCAGAGTTGCAACACCACTTTTAGTGTTGATGAAGAAGGGGCAACCCCTCATGTGGTCAGATAGATTCTAAGGGAGTTTCTAGGAGATGATGTAGGGGCTGACTAGTGCCCCTATCTTGAGGATACTGGAGGAGGGAGGAGGGTACATAGTTTACTAAGACACATCAGGGATCGGGATTTAATGTGTCCTGATAAAGGAGTAATCAGTGATCACATATGGTTCTCGACAGTTGAGACAACATTAGCAGAACTATGCTACCAATGAACTGGAGTTAGCAATAGTGGTCTTCACCTTGAAGATTTGGCGACATTACTTGACGATAACACATTTTACAGTCTACTTGGATCACAAGAGTCTTAGGTATATCTTCTCTCAGAAAGAACTGAACCCGAGACAACGACGTTGGCTTGAGTTCATCCAGGACTATGACTTCGAGATAGTCTATACTCCTGGGAAGGGGAATGTTGTAGTAGATGCACTCAGAAGGAGGTGCTGTATACAGCTACTAGGTGAGACAACAGAGAATTTGGATGCTTTATAGATATCCTTCGTGGATCGGGATGGAGCAGATTTTCTTCAGTCTCTTACAGTCACTCCCCCACTTCTTCAGTGAGTTAGGGAGGTGCAGCGTGGGGACATTGACTGTGAGACTCGACCTGCTCAGATATCCACGGGAGAAGCACCTAATGGATTTTTTTTAAGGTGGGGAGCATTTCATCCTCTTCAAAGGACGTACCATGGTACCCGTGTCACTTTGGGAGGAAGTGTTGAGGGAGTTGAATACATCCCCTCTAGCGGTACATCCTGGAGTGGCGAAGATGTACCAGGATCTCTAACAATAGTACTAGTGGCCGAGAATGAAGAAAGCAGTATTAGAGTTTGTCTCTTGGTGCCTCACTTGTTAGCAAGTGAAGGCGATGCATCAGGTACTAGAATTCTTGGTTTATCCTTTAGAGGTTCCAGAGTTGAAATGGGATGGGATAACCATGGACTTCATTATAAGACTTCCACATACATCTAGGGGACATGACTCGATTTAGGTGATCATCGACCGAATCACCATGTTGGCCCACTCCCTATCGATCAGAGATAAGGGTTCAGTAGAGAGCTTGGGATGCCTCTATGTGCAGGAGATTGTGCGGCTACATAGAGTAACCTTGATGATTTTCTCCGATCATGATGAATGTTTTACTTCCCGGCTATAGAAGGGGTTTCAAGAGGATTTCGGGACACAACTTCATTTGAGCACAGCCTTCCATCCTCAGATGGATGGTCATACTGAGTAGACCATTCAGACCCTTGAGGATATGCTACGTGCTTGCATCATCGACTTCAGCCACAATTGGGAGGATCACTTGACTTTGGTGGAGTTTGTATATAAAAACAGTTATCACTCTATCATTGGGATGACACCTTTTGAGGCGTTGTATGAGCGACCTTGCAGATCACCTTTGTGATGGACTGACCCAGGGGAGTCAACACTAGTGAAACCAAAGATAGTATGGGCTAACATAGAGAAAGTGTAGATCATCCAAGAGAAGATGATGACTGCACAGAGTAGGAAGAAGTATTATTCCGATAGGAGACATAGACCTTTGGAGTTCGAGGATGGTGACCAAATATTTCTATGGGTCTCACCCCGACAAGGTTTATGGAGTTTTGGCCAAGGAGATAGGTTATCTCAGAGGTTTATTGGACCTTTTTAGGTACTCAGCAGAGTTGGCGAGGTGGCTTACTGCTCAGCTCTTCCCCCTCAGTTGCACCGGGTGCACGACGTCTTCCATGTATCCCAGCTGAGGAGATACATGCACGACCCACCCCATATCATCAACCACGGAGAGCTGGACATCGATGATGGGGCGATGTTTTTGGAGGTTCCTATTGAGATTGAGGATAGACAAGAGTGGGTCCTTCTTTGGTGGCTGATACATCTGGGGCACGTTTGCTGGCAGCATGGGAACCTCTGGGAAAGCACATGGGAGCGGGTGGCTCATATTAGTGCTAAGTACCCCCACTTGTTTTCCAAATTTTTCTATGTGGATTTCAAGGATGCAAATCCTTGAGGTAAGGAGAATTTAAAGACCTAGAATTTCCATTTTTTTAAATATACGGGAATTTTATGAGTCCATGAAAAATTGACGGCATGTGATTCCAAGGCCCGATGTTCCCGGAAGGAAATTATGAACTATTTTTCGGGTATGTTTAGTAAACACATGAGCGTGATTTTGTAACTTTTGAACTGGTGCTCGGAATTGAAATCTGAGGGAACCATTGAACTCGCTGCGCTAGTATTCGCTGAAGGAGACATTCACCTTGACCATAATAGGTTGAGGGTGGAAGTTAATTTTTCACTTATTCATGAAAGAATAAAATTAAATAAAATTTCGTAACATTTTATTTTCATGTGAAACTCCCATGTGGATGTTAAGAGGTGGGGACCACGAGAACTAAACCTCCCATTTTAGTGTTGAGATGTGGGGACCACTAAAACTAAACCTCCCAGCTAGGGTTATAGAGGTGGGGACCATCGAACCTAAAACCCCCATTTTGAATTTATGGGAGGGGACCACCCAAACCCTCCTAATGTGAGAAACCTCTTGAACTCCCTCTTTAATGAGGGATGTGACCTTTAGGTTTCCCAAAAAATTTATTATGCCAACCTCAATGTAATTATGATACCAATTAAATTTGTGCCAAAAATTAAATTGGGGAAGCATATCATATTGGATACCTTGTCTTTTTGGTGGAATTTGGGGAAGTGATGGCAAAGAGAAATTGGGAGGGAACCTTGGGGGAATTCTTCTTCTCCAACGAAGAACGCTCCTCCAACGAAGAACATCGATGCACGAATTCAACTTCTTCCTTGTGACATCCTCCAACATGGGACGTCTTCAATCGATGACCGTCCTTCCCTCCTCATTGAAGTCAACAAATGAATGAGGTAGGGGTGTGTTTTAAATTGACCAATGTTAATTTTTTCCTCTCACATTGAATCATTCCCCTTTAGCCACTTACTACCGCTCTAACGCGTAGGGTACAGACCAAACAAACATGGACTAACCCATCTACAAACCTTATGGTTATTTTGTGTGTTCTTCGCAATGGTGACAGTGACCGGTGTCACCATTTGGAATTGGGGGAACTTGAGAACCGCGGCCGACACCGTGGCCGACTACAGTGAAGGTGACAAACAGAGGGATGCTGGCCAAGCCGGCCACCAGAAAAGGCATGACGCGCAACCACAGCACACGACCAGCCATAGAAGACCGCCGCCCCGTGGCCTTCGCCATCCTGTGGTCTCACGGACCCCACGGCTTCGCCACCCCGCGGCCCTCCACGGCCCCCATGACCTCACCGCCCCATTTCCCTCCATGGCCCCCATGGCCTCGCCGCCCCGTAGCCCTCCACGGCCCCCACTGCATCACCCCCTCGCGGCCTCTGCGGCCCCAGCGGCCCTCCGCTGCCTCCGCCGTCCCACGGCCCTCTCGGCCTTCGCCGCCCTCACAGCCTCTGCCCCACCCTCACAGCTTTGCGCCACTCTGCGGCCCCTGTGCCGCCCAACGCGGGCCGGCCCAAATCCAACAGGCCAGACCAGACCTAGCGGACCAGGTCGGGCTAGGTCGGACCAACCGGGTCGGACCGGACCCAGACCAGCTACGAGCTTTTCCCTCTATTGGCCATAACTTTGGAACCAGGCATCCACTTGAAAAATATTCAATGACACTGTAAACCTTGAAGCGATACGGTCCCTTTTGTATACCCCCACTGATGTTTTGGGTAATGTTGGGGTATGGTCAGGTTGGATTGAGCATGATTCCAACCAGGACCTCGTGACTAAAAGGCTAACAACTTACACAACGAGTGTTCAATTGACGCACCGTATCTTGCGTTGAGACCCCTATGACGTGGAAGGCCTTTGAGATACTTCTTCATGTGACTTCCTTGATGTTGGTGTATCAACCAGTGGAATGAGGAACAGACTCTCCCAGAGACGAGAAGACTTAGTGCAAGAACCATATAGCTGGTTGTGACTTGAGAAAGAGATCCTTCATGTGTCTGTGATTGAGGGTCCCATATGGAACCGCTCTAGGATTCCATGCGGGACTACTCTGTTATCTTGTGTGGGTCAACACCGAGTGATATATTGTGGGTCAGCACTTAGAGATCCTGTGTAGGTCAACACCGAGCGATCCTGTGTTGGTCAACACCTAACAATCCGGTGTGGGTCAGCCCTGAGCGATCCTGTGTGTGTCAGCACCGAGCGATCCTTTGTGGGTCAACACCGAGCCATCTTGTGTGGTTTAGCACTGAGAAATACTATATGAGTCAGCACCTAGAGATCCTATGAGGGTCAACACCTTGAGATCCTATGTGGGTCAGCACCTAGAGATCCTATGTGGATCAGCACTGAGTGAACCTATGTGGGTCAACAGTAGAGCCTCTTGATAGAATACGATGATCTAACTTTACAACTAATAATTTGTACTTTTTTACTTAAGTTATATCTGGTGTGAGACGAGTCCTTACCTGAGTGATACATTCCTTTGTGTAAATACCTTGGTGCTATTCTTCTGTGTGGTGTACCTGAGTGGTACTTACCATCGTGGTACTCCTTCCTTTGTGGAATAGTTAGGCTTTGGGATTTTGAGTTGGACTCTGTGTTTCCTCATGATTGAGATGGGTATACTTGATAACTTAGGTATATGTATGGGCATATACCTAAGTAGGGTTTTCATTTGATTTCAGGTTTTGTAGTTTATCCTTTGTGGATTTTTTGAGACCTTGAGGGTGTCGGGATCCCTACTATGTATCGTTATACTCACCCCTGCACGGGCTATGCCCTCACTTCGTTGTGCTTGGTGCAGAAGAAAGACAACACTGACTGAGGACGAGAGTACCAGGACTAGAGGTAGCTCGAAGGTGGACCTTAGACGAGGCGTACTGCAGAGATGACAGATCAAGAGCTGTACCTACCCTTCAGGTAGGATCATTGGTGGGAGTTCACAGGAGCTGTTCCAGTTTACTTGTACTTTTAGTTTCATGTACTTTCTAGTTGGGCTTGTACTCTAGCCCCCTTTACGTACTGTACTCACTCTATTTACTATTCAGTTTACTTGAGTTCGTATCTAGCTTTGTGCTTGGTTGCGTTACAGGATATAAAGGCAATGCCATCCCAGTTTTAGGTAATACGCCTTCGGTGCGAGTTGCCATCCCCTATCCTATGGAAGGCGGGATTGGGGTAGTCACGACACGGGCCCCGTGGGACAGGTTGTGACAAGGACAATTTTAGGGTAATTTTTGTAATATTTATACTATTTTTACCCTTAATTACCCGATTCACCATTGACCACGATAATAAAAATTACTAATGTTACTATTTATATAGTTTAAAAAATAAAAAACCCTATTTTATAAATTTTATGTTTATGATTCAAAATATGGAATCCATTTTTCAAAATTCAACACACATAATAGTATAAAATTAATTTAAAATTTTTCATGTTGATGGAATAATAAAACAAGTTTTTAAAGTGAAAACCTTCAAAAAATTGAAATGTTTTTATATCCATATTCAATTTGAAATTGATTCCAATGACCTAGATTGGATTAAATGATAGAAAATTTATCATATTATATATTAAAAGAAATAATAAAAATATAATCTCTCACTATATTTTTTTTACAAAAATCTATTCTCAATTAAAATGTAGTATTTTTTTACTATTCACCTTGAAATGAAACATATCAGAAAAATTGTAAAAACTCAATCAAAGTAAAATTTGATGTTACTATTAATAAAAAGAGTTTATTTTTTCAAATAAAATTTATAAAATTTTCAAAATTTTGTTTTAAAAAAACTATTCCATCAAAATGCGGTAAAACTACCTTTATAAAAATAGAGCTTTTTATGCGTAAAAGTGGATTTCTTTTTATGTCATGTATAGACCACACAAAAGATGAGTTCCATATAATATTAAGATTTTTTAATGTTGTTAATACTATTAATTCCAACAAATTTAATGGATATTTTATAATAATATATCATTGTTTGTTTATTCTGGGCGATGCATGCAACATTAGCTTTCTAAAAGATTAAAATTAAAAATAGACATTCCATAAAATTTCGGGGAGATACAACCGATATATGGTTAATTTTAATAAAAAGAGAAAAGATATAGAAAAATTATAAATAATAAAGAATAATGGACACTTACCTTGAGTTTCCTAGATCCAACACCACAATATCTATAATAATCAATGTTCAGAAGAGTTTGGAAAACAAAAATCTCCAACTAGAAACCCTAGATTCAATATCCTAGGTGTTGGGATGAAGAATTAGACAAAAAATATATTTTTTGGTAAAAAATAATTTTTTGGATTTATTATTTCATATTTCATGGTTTGGCCACACATTTTATCAAATCATGCACCAACCATGCACCTGCTTCTATCCCTTGGGGGTAGCTGCATGGTTTGGTCACACATTCCGATTAACTATTTACTAACCATGTGAGATAGAACTATCCAAAATACCACAATTCATACAGGATCCTTATAATTACAAATGGGTTTTCTTAACTATGAACCAATAGTGAACATGATTAGATAACTCCAAAACCTCCATAAATCACCTAGAATAACCAAGAATAGTTCAAAACAAAATATTATTAAAAAATGAATATAAGTATTTGAAAGTGACATTGGGATGTAAAAATTATCCACATCATATAACTTTATTTCCAAAAAAATTAAAGCCATATAAGGATGATTAAAGAAATTATGGGACCACTACAACCTCATCATAGATTCCCATTACCATATACCATGAGAATCCATTCCAGGTTTCCGCAATAGTCAGACAAAAAAATTATATTTTTCATTCATAATGTTATCCTAATAATCAATAACATAAATAATTAATTTTATTACCGAAATATCTGGTTTCAATTCAATCTCCTCCCAATTGAATACATGAGATCAATTAGGATGAAACTTATTGAGCATAAACATAAAGAAAAATAATGGTTAAAAGTAAAATGATATGGAATATATACATCATATTCCACTTTTTCAATGTGATAACTGATTTTAAAAGGCCCCATGTATATCAAAGAAAATTTATTCTAATTTCCATGATTATAGTGAACCAACCAAGGTGAAACTTTCAAGAACACCCAATCAGCTACTGAAAGTTTTTTAGGATGACACCAATGATCAACAAAAGATTTATGTAGAAACTGATCCATCTCTATTCATGTATGAATAATTTGATTATTATTTGATGTGTTTTAAATAATTTTCAGTACCAAAAGTTAAATTTCACCCACCTCAAACAAACAAAATGCTGACTTCTTTAGTCAGTCATAGAAATTATCAAAGGGAACCACCCTGTTGGATGACCGGTACATATATTTGAAAGAAAACTCAACAAGTATAGAATGGCTATTCCAAAATCCTTTGGATTACACAATGGAATATCTAATAATATAATAAAAAATATAATTTTCTTTCTTCTCATGTTCATCCATTTGAGGATTGTAATATGTACTCAACATAACAATATAACCCATTACCTTCTAGATCCATTTAGAAAACTAATATGTAAACCATAGATACATATAAAAATTAATAGCGGATGAATCCCCATGAAACCTCATGATTTATAGAAAATAAAAAAAATTCCAAAATCATCAACCTTGGTGGTGTCTCAAATCATAATGAAATTATCTTAATTTGTCAGTCGATCAATCACCAACTATACAGAATTACTCCACCTAGGAGTCTATTATAACCCAACTATAAAATCCAATATATATCATCCCCTTTAAATATGGGTTCCGGGATAAGTTGAAACAACCTAGAAGGATTCTGATACATGGCCTTAATTTTTTGATAGGTATAATCATGAGACGTAAATCTTTGTCACTTGTAAAAACTGGACACTAAAACTGATGATTCATATCATAGTAGATATTTATTATGCTAAAATGAATAGACCATTGATAATACTGGAAACATTCTGTCATAGTATTCATCCCAGATGAATGAAACCAAACCAGTTTCTGAAATGAAGACCACATTCCAGGGAGAAATACCACTCAGAAATGGTATCCCATCAAACTCTTTTCACTACTATTTCTGTAGCAGAATAAACATGATAAGAGAAGAAATTAACTAATATGTATCTAGAACCATAGTTTTCAATTTTTTCTTCACTTCCAAGTATGTATGAGTATATAGTCCCATCAAATTTAATTCATATTTTTATTCCATAACTACTTGAGAAGGAAAAATTATAATTAATGTGTCTACAACAAAATTCCCCTTTAACACGGAATAAGAAATGTTAATATAAAATAACAGAAGATAATCCACCGACAAACATTTCATAAGGTTTATGTTTTCATAAGAAAAGATGAAACTCATATTCTTATAGTCATAACAAATAGTGATCCTTTTACTAAAGAGGCAATTTCTCTAACTCTTAAGAGCATAAATGAAAGAATTTAGTTTTAAATCCTGGGTGGGATAATTATTCTGATGTATCTGAATTTGTTGCGATCTTTGTGACACCATATAATATTATTTCACAATAACCTAGCCCCAACTGACACTTGAAGTCTAAAAAAACACCACCAAGCCCATTCTTATGTCTGGTATAATAAACATTGGTGTTGTAGTAAAACAACACTTCAATTCATCAAAGGAATTCTAACCCATAGAATCCCATATTAATATCCCCCTTTCCGAGTAAGTGTATTTAGTGAAAATGCAAGCTTTAATAAGTACTTAACAAACTAATAATAATATCCTACCAAACCCAAGAATCTTTGATTCTTAATAAAATTATATAGATCTTTCTAGAGCAAGAGGAATTTCACCTTTTCAGGATCAATTGATATGTTGTGTTTTGGACACACATTTCCCAAGAGATGAAATTATTTAGAATAGAAATGAAAATTTGATAAATTATAATAATGGTGGTGATCCCTTAAGATTACCAAAATATATTTCAGGTTATGGTAATAATATTTTTTAGTTATTGAGTAAAATACAATATTATCCATGAATACCATGATTAAAGTATTAAGATACTGAAAAAAATAGATTCATTTGGGCCATGAAAACAATTGTAGAATTAGTTAAACCAAACTACATCACAAGAAAATCAATGTTTCCACACTTTATCCTTAAGGGATCTTCATAATATATTAATCCTTAACTATGATTTGATAATTCCGAAACCAAAATTCCATTTTTCAGAACCATTTTACCCTTTTAATTGAACAAACAATTCATCAATATGGGTAGATGATACTTATTATTAATCATTATTTGATTAATATTTTTGTAGTTAACTCAATAATGAAGTGTTCAATCATAATTTTTGAAAAAATGTATGAGGAACACCTAAGGTGATAAATGAGGAATAATTAATCCCTTGACCTTAAAATCAACCAACTAGATTTTTTAAATCCTTAAATTTTACTAAATCCATATTTTATGAAGGAATGGATATCAGAAAAGTTATCAATACTAAATAAAAAGAAAATTCAACTTACTTCTTTAGAGTGAGACTATAGAAATCAAATATTGACACTTAAAGAAATTATTTAACCACTGAAGCAAGATAAAAAAAACTGGTTCGTCCCCAAGTCTGATAGTTAAAGATAAAATAATATATCAAAGTTTTAGTATAATAGATCCTTATAAACTATATATCAGATACCACTCTCCCTATATTGTCCACAAGTTTCAATTGGATGACATTAAGAACACCCATCAATGATATAAATCAATCAAAACTTTATGGAAAACAAATAAATCTAGATAATGATAACATCAAATAGATCCAAGATAATAACTAGCAATTCCTCCCCTATCATGAATTCCAATATAAAAAAAGAGAACGAGGGATATCAAAAACCTTCATCTTTATTATTTTTAAGAGGTAGGGTTAACTCAATGATAATGGAAATGAGCACTATTAGAAGTTTCAAAAGCATCATGAATAAGTTTGATACAAAGGAATGATAGGAAAAAGTTTCAAATAAAGTAGTTTCTAAAGATGATGTAACAAATATAGTACCTCTCACAGTTATAGGTCCTACATCATATTCCACCTGAGAGTCTTACACTATTTGTAACTTGTTCATTCCAGAAGCATGTGGCTAAAACATCATAGTCCTCAAATATTCATAATTAACTTTAGACCATTTCGGTAATGATGATAATAAACCATAACATGGAATAAAAAATACTAAAAATACTTCTATAAGTTAACTCAATATCTAAATGAGTTAAAAAAATGAGGTGGTTTCAATAAAGTATGTCTCATATTCCTTATCATTCCATACTAGTATCAAGTTAATGGTACACTTATACCTTCTACCATTGATGTGGTATAATTTTGTAATTGAGAGTAACTTCTACCACCCTTAAGAACCTCACTCCACCTCATGTTAATTCCATAGGATCTATTAAAACATCTACTGGGCAGATGAGGAACCCCAACTAACATTGACCTTCCTGATATGTCAATATCTTCCATCAGAGTGCTATCAACAACTTCAATTTAGGAGGTAATATTTAACACATAAACTTTATATCAAATATCTACTCACAATAACTTATGAAACCTATAATCATTAAAATTATCACTTGATAAGATCATGGTATGAAAAAAAATACTTTGGAAAAATAGTTAGAATATTCCATTCTAGTTTTCTAACCTTGTTTAAGGGAGAAGAAATACATTTATTTATCCATCACATTTTTTTGGGAACACATTATAAAACAATACTATCTTGAAACCCTTCAACTCCAACCCTTCAATTATGTCCCACTATATCCTACTAGGATGTTTGATATTAAAGGATGTAAATTTCACTATGATGGAGTCTAGAGTTTCAAAGAAATCAAAAATCCACTTAATCTTGTCGAAATAGTCCTCTATTTCTTTAGGATCATTTATTCATTGGAATTATGGTGGTTTCTGGTGAATAAATTATTAATATTGATCTACATATCCATTACTACATGTTTCCAATTACCATTATTTATCTGGGATGGGTAAAACACCTTAGAATACAACATAGACTACTCAGAGTACAAATTCATCAATATTATGACCAACTAGAGGTTTTCCTTATAGAGAATCATCCACCAAACTCTCTAGAGGAACTGTAGGAATCCATCAAGGGGAAATGTTACTACATACTGGAAATAAGGGATACCATCATATAGGTTATAAATTTCATTTGGGATCAAGAGATCATAAGAAAATAATTGAGGATAAATCCAAACTTAACATAAGAGACACACCACCCAACATCCCATAGTAAATTAGGGCTCGTTATAATGAGAGATATCCTAGTAATCACTCAATGAATACCCCTTAAGTCTAAAAAATCCTATCCCTTGTATACTGAAACATCATAATACAAGAATTTCAAGGAAAATAAACCTTCATTTGATTCCATTTTTTCACAAACTAACCCAAGTCATCCCTAAACTGCCTAAACCAGACACCCATGCCTGCCCTTCAAAAGACTCGAAGGTAATTCTCCATCCACACAGTATGATGAAAAGTTCTTGGTCATAGAGCGTTAAATTATGGAATAATTTATCCCATAATAAATTTAAAATAAATAGTTGAATATATAAAATAAATAAAACATTCCAATAATAATCATGATGCTTGAATTAAAAGAGTACAAGGGAAATACAAGTGTCAAATTTAGAAATGAAAATGAATGTACAAAAATAAAAGACAACACATATCCATTTGATATATGGGTCAATGTACCACCATGTCCCCACCAAACTACCACAAGACACTAACATAGATACCTAGTTCTTGCACATTACACATTTCCTTCACCTGAATCAGATTAACCAATATCTACACACATAAAAAAGTTTGTGTAGGTTGTGAGAAAAGTATCTCAATAGGATACCAACAATTGTTCCATAAGAAGTATTTGCAAAACAAATTTTTTTTACTCATTTTAATAAATAAGAGGCATGAAATATATTTTTTCATAATTTTAAAAAACACATGGAATTCCAACCCCTTTGGAACAGTTATAAAATAAGCATAAGAAAACCCTTTAAAATCATTTGTTAAAAGATCATTTCTCAAAGAAATTATAAGAAACCAATCCCCAAAAAATAAACATGTAAACTAGTCCTAGGGTAGGTTAGGTCTAGGTTACATAGCATCCTCACAACATAACGATCAAATGACTAACTATGAAAAAATATCTAGGACACAAGACATGGGATTAGATAACAACCCAATAAGTGGATTCCCATAATAGAAAAATTATTTAAAGTTATATTGTATGTATATGTGAGGTAGTTATTATATGTATTATCATTATTATCCTAGTATAGCCCCTACTAAGTACCTATTGTTCCCATTCTCCATAAAATTCACTTGGAGGCTTTCATTCTCACAAATATACGACACTTAAAAGATTAAATTTTCATGGGCTAAATTATTTCAAAGGGTTGTTCACATATAAATAATCAAACTTACCTTACATCAAATCAAAAATTTCTTGGAAAACAATTAAAAATTTTAATATAAAAGGGGTAATAAATTTCATTAAAAAATAACACAATTCACTTTTCGAGAATAATAGATCATTCTATAAAATATTTTTGAAAATCAATGTAAATGATAATGAAAGAATAGTTTAATAAAAAAGGATTTTAATGAAACTAAACACCATAAACAATATGTATTTCCATAATTAAATGGTATCCATTACAATAGGAACAATAAGAAAAGGAAGTATCTAAACCATGATACCCATATCAAGAAACTTAAAATCCATAATCCTATCATGAGTAGGAAAAAAAACCGCTTAGCAAGTCAATTCCTGAATAAGCACAGAAAATAACATAAAATACAATCTCTTCATTCCTTTGTCATGACAGATTTAATATAATTCTCATTATATCATGAAAAAAACCTTTTATCTATCCATACCATCCCCGATCTATGTCACATTTCAAGATAAAGAGACTAGATCAAGAAAAATGGAAAAGAAAAATAAATAATATAATCTTACCTTGAGTTTCATAGATCCAACACCATAATATCCATAAAAATTGATCTTCACACGAGTTGGGATCTCAAAAATATCGAAGTGGTAATCCTATATTTGAGACCCTAGGCTGTGGGAGGAAGAATGAGTCAAACATGAGGTGTTTTGGGATCTAAAATAAAATTTAGGATTAATTATTTCATATCACAGTGTTTGGATACCCAGTTTGACAAACCTTGTCATGACCAGACCCAACAATACTCGAGATACATCAACCTCATGAACAACTCCATAAGATAAGGGATAATGACTAGAATAAGAAGGAATAATTAGAATGGGAGTCCTTTTACTAAGTAGCTACACACACACACAGAAACCCAACTATCTCCATGAATAAGTGGAGAGGAATAAAAGAAAATACAACAATATATAGAGTAATATCCATGCAAGTGACAACATATAGGGAATAAAAAAGAGTACATCGGTTTAATATGAAAAGTAAAGGGTAAAATACAAAATCAACCAGAAAGATGTCCCAACCAAAAAATTAATTGAAAAATCAATGATGATATAGCCCATCTACAGATATCTAATATCCGACCACTATACATGGTTAATTGAAACATGGAATCCATATATCCTATGAAATTTTTGTTTCCCTACCTGTCATCTTCAAAAGATAGGAAAAATGTGGACAAATACCATTCATGGGTGAGTATATACACACCTATTAGTACACCTTAAAATATAATGGAGGGAAATGGGATACACTATAGAAGTAGACAACTCATCCCATATCCAAAAACCCCAATAAAAATGTTTACACATATATTTATTGTAAAAGAAACCCAAGTGAGAGAGAATGGGGATCTCTATCTCACAATACAAACTATTAAAATAGTCAACCAATAGTTCTAAAATTCCATCATTTATTCCAATATATTACATTCTTATCTAATGAGTAACTATGTGAATCTACACCTCACCACTATTCCACATAGTCGAGGGGACATAATCTCTATATAGAGGACCCATGTCCTAGCACAACAAGGGGGGTTACCATTAGTAGATAGAGGACCCATGACTTGGTATGATAGGAGGGTTCCACTCAATAGATGGATAAAGGACCCTCACCCTTGTCTGTTAGGGGGGGGGGGTCTACTCTATAGATAGAGGAACCATTAATAAGTATAATAGGAGGGTTCCACTCAATATATGGACAGAGTACCCACACATTAGTTTGTTTGGGTGGTTTCCCTCTATAGGTAGAGTACCTACGACCTATTATGATAGGAGGGTTCCAATCAATAGATGGATAGAGGAACTATACGCTAGTTTTTAGGGGAGTTTTAATTTTTAGTTATAGGACTCATTCCTTGGTACAAAAAGAGGGTTCCACTTAATATATGGATATAAGACCCACACCCTAGTTTGGGGGGGGGAATCCACTCTCTAGGTAGAGGAATAATGTCATGGTATGATAGTAGGGTTCCACTAAATAGATGGATAGTGAACCCACACCCTAGTCCATCATGGGGGTTCCAATCTACAGGTAGATAGAGGACCCATGCCTTATTCCAATAGTAGTGTTCCAATCTATGTATATATATAGGAATCATGACCTATTATAGTAGAAGAGTTCCACACTATGGTTAGATAGAGGACCCATGCTCTGTCCTAGTAGGAGGGTTCTACTCTGTGATGATCTTTCCTACTTACTCCCTTAATCGAGCATTACCTAAAGGAACATCATACTCATAAAATCTCACATCATATCTTAATATCCACTATGAATTCCACCATTGTGTTCTTTGTCAAAAACACTCACGATTGGATACTCATGGGACAAAATCTGAGTCTAAATAAAAGAGATATGAGAGGTTGAAATTTCCAAAAAATAGAGGAATTCAATGTGTAAGGGGTCCGAACAACGTGTTGAACTATTTATATTCATGTACATGTACTCACCCAAACATGGCCCACTAACCATGTAGTAATACACAACATGTATAGGTACTACCTAGTATGTCTTGGCCACCCGAGCTCTACCCGTTCTCTCTAGATCATGTCTATCAAGACGTTCCCATTTATACAGTTGTGTTCTAGTAAACATCTTGTTATTTGATGTTCCCGTATCTATGTACTCATAGATTACATGCTGAGTTTCCATAACTGAGTCATACGAAGTTAGAGATCCTACAAGATAATTGATATTTAACTCAAACAGAAACTCTACCCATAAGGTCCAGGGGTCTACATGTAGTGTGTTCTTCAGACTACATGAATTGTAGTCAGGGTTTTCACTGAGAGTAAGATATGCTCCTCAAATCCCAGATCCGCTACTCTTTCCACTGAATCACACATGATGTTCTCACTAAAATGAAGGGTAAGGCCTTTATTCATTGTTTCAAGCCCTCTGATGGTTGAAAATCAGAATTCTGTCGATCTTCTCAAATCTCGTGTGTTCCTCACACACCTCCGGTGTAGATATGAAATCGATCTTGGATCCCAGATCCACAAACCCATCACTACCACCTAAAATACTCACTAATTCACCCTAACAAATACCATATGGTCATTGTTCATGAATCAATTGTGAATTTGGGGGTCCGATCACACTCAGACCCTCCTGAAAATAGTTTAATCATGAACCTATAATCTAATGATGAAGAATGTGAAGAATAGTTAGGGGAAAAGCATAAGAAAAAAAATGTGATTTCATCATCTCCCAATCATTCTTGGCTAATGATCATAGAACTAGGGATTTGAAGAAGTGATTTCATGGAATAATCATGAAATAAATCAAAATAATAATTTATTTTTGTACATGGGATCATGAAAGATATTAATTTCATAAAAACATAAGGGATAAAGTGTTGAGCAAAAACAATCTTTTAATCACAAATGAATAATCCAAAAATTATGATTCCTACCATGATTTAGAAATATCAGTTTTGAATAACTCAACCACTATCAAAGGAGATGACCCATTGTGTTCGTTGGGCCTCAATTTACCATGATCTAAAAGTTTCTCATTGTCTAATCTAGATTTTCCAACAAAGAACGGTGAAATACTCCCCTCAATGGTCACAGGGTTATAAAACTAACCGTAACTATTCTCCATAACAATTTATTTATAAAGTAAATACATTTTAGGTCATTTAATGAAATAATTATAAGATTAAATTAATTAATTAACTAAACGTACCCACTAATAGCCACATTATATGAGATTCAGGCACCAACTAACTTTAGGTCACACAAATGGTTAATTTTATGCTATAAATTTAACCATGATATTGGATTTTTTAATCAAGACACTTTTAAGATAAATTCTATAATAACTAAAAAACTGTTCATGCATGATATAAAATATATTCAATATTTTTAAAAAATTAATTATAAGAACACCAGAACTCAAAATCACACATCATCTCAGTGTATGGATGAAAAAATATTATTTGATATATTTTAATGTATTACATGGAAAATATTAGGTCTCTAAATTCTTCATTTAAGATTTCCATCCTTGAAAAGAATAAAATAAGAAAAAATATGGGGATAATGAGCCCACATCTAGCTCTATTACTCCTAGAAGATCTTCTAAATTATTCCATGCTTCTACAACACATGGACCAAGGGAATGGTCCATATAATTAGTATCCTATATTTCTAATCCTCAACTATTGCTAGGTGCTTCGTGAAGGTGGATCCATCACCAATGTTGAGATTTCCCCAGTCAATAATATGCATGGGGTTATGCAGGTGTCTCCTCAGCTGTGACACATGGAATACATCTTGAACCCACTCCAATTGTGGGGGTAATGAGAGGTGGTAGGAAAACGTTCCAACCCTATGAAAGATATTGAATGGTCTACTAAACCTTTGGGATAACTTTCATCCCCATCCAAATCTCCATAATCCTCATTGTAGGGAGACTCTGAGGAAAGCATAGTCTCCCTTATCAAACTCCAAGGGACTATGAAATCGATTTGTATATGATTCTTGCATACTATGGGCTCTCTTTATCCACTTGTGGATCACCTGGACCTTCTCCATCATCTCCTGCACCATCTATTTCCTACCAAGCGATGCTTCAATAATCTCATTCTTGCATAATTTTGACCTACATTGTCTCTCGTATAGGCCTTCAAAAGGTTCCAAGACAATAGTATAATGGTAGCTATTTTTATAGGAAAACAATTCCAAAGGTAAGTGTTCCTCCCATATCTAGACAAATTATAACATGTAAGACCTCAGTATATCCTTCAGAACTTCGATAGTGCACTCAGTTTGACCATCCATTTAGGGGTGAAAAGCTATACTCATCTTCATTTGAATCTCAAATTCCTCTTATATGCCTCTCCACAACCATGAAGTGAAGTGAAATTCATGGTCAGAGAAAATAATTAATGGAAACCCATAAAGTCATATAATCTCCACAGCCTTCACCTATTTGAATTTATTCTAACTGAAAATCAATTATATGACAATTTTATTGATCCATTGGATTATTTTAAATTTGAGAAATTGAAGTTTCAATTACGTATTATATAAGAATAACTATTTATTTGTAAATTTTTTCTTTTGATATATCAATTCAATATTTGTTCTATGTATTCTTAATTGAAAGTTATTTGTTAAACTTATTTCTCTTTATTAGATTACACTGTTATTTGAATAATTAAACATTCAATTTATTTTTTATAATTATATATCTCATTATTATTCTCTAATATTCTAAAATTATAATTAGATATGAATGTTTAATAATTTTTTATTAACAAACAACGAGTCAATTTAGACACTGTTGGTTTTTAAACAATAGTGAGACATTGAAACCACTGAAAAAATACCAATGGTGATTCCTTTACTCACCGCTATGGATGATACTTACCTTGTCTATAACTTTTTTAGTTTCAACAGAGGTTTCCCATTTTTTTATGTTTTCTACATGAATGATTTGGAAGAAGCATTATTTTGTTCATACTATTTATCATCAATAATATTGTTAATATTTTCTTCATTTTTGTTTGTTTTTCCTCTTACTATAATTTAATTTAACGGTTCTTTATCCAACCTTTATAGGATAAATATTATCTTATTTTTTTTGTAATGTTTTACTATATATGTTTTTAAATTGATCTAACAATGTATTCTTATTTTTATTAGATACTTTTAATCACTAATTTATGCTAAACCTTTATGATTTTAATTTACACAAATGTTTCTATTGTATGATACTAATAAAGTTTTTTAATTGATCTTATTTTTTTAATATTTCATGATTCCCTGGTAAAAAATAGTAATGTTCTGTATTTTTAAGTTGATTGATTAAATTGGTAAATATTTTATCAAGTCACCATTGAATCCCAATGGAAAGACATGAGTCACCACCGAAACCGAATAGTGAGTCATGAGTCACTGTTGGAAACCCAATGGTGAGAAATTTTTTATTGTTATCATTGAACCCTTTAATGTTAAGATGATTTGAAGTGTATTTACTTTTTTAAATTCTTTTTAATTTTTATTAAAATTTTAATGGTATGTAATACTATGTTTTTCACCACCATACATTTCTAATGGTGAGTAATGTCTCACCACCCAAAATTTCCAATGGTGAGTAATGTCTCATCACCAAATATTTTCAAAAGTGAGAAATGTATCACAACTCTTTTCTCTCAATGGTGAGTCATGAATCCTTGTTAGTGATAAATTAATTTAATTTTTTTTATTTTCATAATTATAGTTAATAGTTTTAAAAGTAATTATAGTATCAAATATTTAATATTTTATGTCAAAATAAAATTTTATCATTATATAAAAATAATTGTAGGATTTTTCAGTAATATCAGCACCTGAAAATAATTTTTTACAATACTATATTTTTCTAAAATTATGATGCATGTGTAAATATGTTGTATGGTATTATTATTTGATTTAATTTTCCATTGATATTTCTTTAATTAAAATTACTATTAATATATTTAATATTATTTTTAATATTTCATGATTATACATTTTTCCAAACACACTTTATTTTTAGAAAAAAATTAGTATAATAAGGTGAAAAATCATATAATATTATTATAAAACACTAAAAAGTGTTGTGATTAGATTGGACATGGATATGATCATGCAGATATGTGTTTAAATATATCAAGTGATTTCTTCAAAAATAAACGACATGAACTAGTGCTAGATTATTCCTTCGACAAGGATAAAAAATAATTTCTTACTACTTTGAAACTTTTATCAATAAACTTCTTTGAAATATATTTTTATACTATGATCAATGAGGATCTTCATCATCGTCATCTTCCTCCATTGATGTAATCAAATAACACAAGTTGCAACAAATTTATTTAGCTTCTGCTCATATGTTGTATAATTTGTTTTCTATTATTTATCCAATGTATTTTCTATTATCACCGACTTGTATTATAGATTAATGGTTTAATATTTTCCTATATAAAAGATTTCATTGGGTTATTCCTCCCACCTAAAAGGAAGGTTTGGTTATTCATCCCAGAAAAAATGTAGGTTGGTTGTGACTCCATCCAAAGTCAGGGGTTATACCGCCGGGTGTCAAAAAGGTACATTTATATTTGTATGAAATTGTGTTTTTACTCCCTATCAAAAGTAACAATATAGTGCATACTAATATACCTGAGGAGTAGAAGATATTCAATAGAGTACTAGGATCTTGGTGATCTAAACCTCTATAAAAATCACCCATGTTATCTGTTTTATTTCCGCTGAAAATTTGAACACTTTTATATAACTCTGATAAATTAGAATTTTCAATAATATTTAACAAAGGACTATTAACCTCCCATCATGTCACCACTTCTATAACAAGAGAAATAACACTTACAACAAAAAGATAAGTGCTAAAATCACTCATCACCTCCTCCCACATTGTGACTGGAACCACCATTTACCCCTAGAAAAAGATGATGTGATTACTTCATTTATAAAATCCATCTAGTGAATCTCCCAAGGATATCTAGTCACATATGATATCACAATTTATGTATCCAAAATGATCCTCCCTTTCAAGTTAAAGATGTGAAGTAGTCAACACCATCAACTGATGAAAATATACACTATATTTCTCTACTAGGGTCGGCTATAAAAAAGAAAATTGATCACCATCCTCCTCTACCAAGTGAGCATGGGACTTCTAGCTAAGTGAATATGCTAGCAAATTTCCCTTCCAAAGAGTATAGAATATTTCAAATTCATAGTCCTACCAGAAGTCCAACCAATGCCTCTATCATAGGTTCAAGTATCTTTGTTTGAAGAGATACCTAAGACTCTGATGACATAATAAAACAACAAAGAACTATCTCAGTAGGTAGTTCCTCCACATACTCAAAAGATAACACCACTACTGCTAACTCTAGATAGTGATTCACATAGTTCTGATCATGGGGTCTCAACTAGCTCAAACCATATGAAATAAATCCCTATGATTGAATCAAGATGAATTTGAAACTAGCTTCAGAGGCATCAAAATATATTACGTACTCCACACCCTCCTACAATTTTCCCAAAACACGATCACACTTCATCCCTAGAATCATCTACTGAAAGGTTCTATGGCAGTGATCAATCTGGTTAAACTAATTCATTTTATATTTTAGGATGTTTAAAGGGGATTAATCATAGATAAGTTCTAAACGAAGCTCCAGTAATACCCCACGAAGCAAATAAAAGCCCGCTCCTCTGACACCCTCTTGGGTGGATCCTAATAAAGAACCGCATTGATATTCACTAGGTCTACAAGAATTATTTTCTCATAAATGAAATTCCACAAAAATTTATCCTTGTGGATACATAACTAGTATTTTGAGAGCTTACCATAAAGCAGGTGCTCTTGAAGAATGTCTAGGACCATCCCCAAATTATCTTCATGCTCATCCTCTAACACATAGTATCATAATATGTATTGTATGAAGTCAACTAAAAATTGGTAAAATTATAGATAAAATATACAATTAGCTATATCTATTATCATATTGGGAGAATTAGTCACAATAAAAGGCATCACCATGAACTCATAGTGTCCGTAGAGACATCATTATGACAGATTTAGAATATCATCCTTGTGAACTCTCAGCTTGTGTTAGACGAACCTTTCAAGAACCATCTCACACATCACAACTAATCAAATTGGTTTTCAATACTTTGAAAGGTGTACTTAGTCTTTATCGTGGTCCAGTTCAAGTGATGATAATCCATACAAATCCATAACTCCCTTCCTCTTTTTTCATGAACAAAACACGAGTAACCCACTGAGGCACTCTAGTCCTAATAAAACATTCTATAAAAGTTATACCAACAACACCCTCAATCCCAAAATCATGGTAGGGGATATAAGATATTCCTTAGAAGATACTAGAGGGGTATTTGAGTGATAATTGATGCAAAAATCCATCTCTAATCTCAGAGGTAGTCCGAGAACATCCTTGGGAAAGATGTCCATATAATCATCCCCAACTGAAGGAATCTATAATCTTGAGGATAATGATACATAAAGGGATATAATTTACAATTAATGGGTGAGTGTATTTAGCTTCTTGATTACAAGACCCACCAATCCCACCATGATATCTTTCTTGTGCCCAAAGATGAATCTTATCCCATCAGTCTGAAGGAATCGAACTCAAATGTGGTGACAATCATTATAGAATTGAGACATAGAAAATTATCCTATAACTAGGATGGAATCATAATTTTTATTTATGAAGATCAATAGGTCCTATGATAAAATATATCTTCTAAGGGATATCTCACCCAGTTGGAAAATAAACGATATCGAAGAAGAATTCTCTATAAGAACCTCAAGAAACAGATGTTGGGATAACATCTCAATAGGGAGTTACAACTCTAATACCATGAGTAAAGAGATGAATGAATGTCTCACACACATGTTTATAGGTATATAAGAAATATTAGAATAAAAAAATTATCATACCTCTAATCTTATCATGATATACCATGTATTATGCCTCCATATACTGCAAATACCCACGACACCGACCGATATCTATCTGAGCCTGGTATGGGACTCTTGGTGATAGTGGTGAAAGGAGATCATAATGTCATTCAACATTAGAAGTTCCTCCTACAGGATCCCCAATATTCTCCTATTCTAGCTCCACCTACCTGGGGACCACCCAGACCTTTATTTGGAGATCCATGATCACGACACTGACTCTACTATGGCGGCCCATCTGATATTTTCATTCCCTACTTAGCCTTTAGAGATAGAAAATTTCATTCCATGTGGCCTCATGATATCCCCATGGGAACCATTAATTCCGAAATGGTTACCAAATTTATAAATTTAAAACACCAATAAAACAATGCACTAAACTACAGTGTTGCATAGGAATTGTAATCTCGAGGTCGAACCCACAAAGATAGGGTTGGAGAAAATATTAATTAAATAAAATAAACCTAAACTATTTTATGAATGAAATATAACTATTTTATTGATTGAAGAATGAGATGATTAATAGATTTGATTTTAATAAAATTGAAAAATGTGCACGAAAATAGTAAATATTGGTTCATGATTTATTTAGGTATAAAATAATTGGAAAAAAATCATTGGTGTCTTAAATGTGTTAGTTGAATCTAATGGTCATGGTAGAAAATATGAAAATTATCAACACCCCCTTTTAATAAGGTTCATGTTATATCAGGTATTAGTTGACCTAGTAACTCAAAAAAATATTTAAACATAAAAAATAATCTATCCAAGGATCATGGTGTGAATAATTATCTAGTCAATTATTTTAAATTATCACTCACTCATCGATAATGTAATAGTCATGAATGATATTGAGAAAAATATATTTGAGAAATTTTGATTTTAGAAAAATAAAAAAATGGATTTCATTAAAAATTAAGATCTCTTATACAATAAATCCCCCTTCATTACAATTTCGTCGTACAAGTTATACCCCTCAAGCTAGCAATGAGGGGGTAGAAAAATAAAAATCTTCTTTGATGGATCATGGAAACACTAGTCTATGATCCTGATGGTGGAGGCTCTCTGAATAAATCCATTGAGTGGACCCTTGGCCTCTATTTATAGATCTCCCTAGTGGTCGGGTTATAATGAAGAAAATTAAGTATTGGTTCAAAGGAGGTATTGGGCAGATCCCAAATGTTAAATTTTGTCAAATATTGAAGATATGTTGAATCTGGATATTGTAATCCCATCATAATAATTTACATGTCATGTTAATGGTTTAAATGACGTGTAATATTTTTAATCCATACACAACATGTAATATTTTAATTCCTAGGCATCATGAATTTTGGAGAATATCTTCCAAAAACATATACTAAAAAAACTCATGTAATGTAATTCGTATACACAATGTGTAATTGGTCTTCCTTTAGTTCCACAACTCTACTTTACCTTAAAAAATCAGGTGTTGTGCCATGAGCGAAGCTCGCCACATGAAGTTTCTTTTATCTACAATATTCACGTCTTTTTGTTCCTTTTACATGTATCAATTGTATCCTACCATGATACATAAAAAAAGTCAAATGTTTCAAATATTGGAAAGATTAATCAATTAAATACCAAATTAATAGATTAAAACACCATAAAAATATATGCATTAAATACACCTATCAACTCACTCATCATATACATTAAATCACCCATCTTTGGCCAACCAATGTCCTCTATGTGGCCCCTTTATGGACAACCACATGATCAAGCCTAGACATCATAAGACCTCCCATGTCGAGATCCTACCAATAGGGGAATTCTTTCTATTGCTGACAAATCAGCCCCATGACAACCAATGCTAGTTCCAGCAACACAACATCCCTCAGTGTGGAATATCCTTGTCACCAATCCCCACTCTAAAACTCCATCATATGAGGGAATTCACATGGGTACCAAATTGGCATATATATCTCTACAAATACCCTTCTCAAACTTCTACACCTGGAGGTATCCATCTTAAATCATAATGTGGGAGTACCATGTAAGGCCAATGAACCTCATAACACACTAAAAAACTATCATCCCTCTCTTATTCTGTTATAGATGCTCCTAGATCTGAATTAAGAAGAATCATGAGGGATAATACTCCTCAAAAAATAATTGTTGGAAGTAGGGCCATGAGAGTGATGGGTCATAATCCATATACATGACTAAACTCTAAAATTTACTAGTTACTATGTGGAAAAGGATATATTCTAGAACAAAAATTGAATCAATCGGTGTTTGTAAAATCTAGAAAACCCAGATCACTAATTCATTCCAATCCTCCAATACATGGGGATCTAGCTCACCTTGGAACCTCAACGGCCACTAGCACTGGATCTCTTAGAGTTCACTAATTTCACATGCATCCTTAGACTGCTCTTACAAAATAATTTGCTTCTAAAAAGGTATAGGTTCTAATACATACACTTATAGAGGAATGATCCCACATTATGGCCCATGAACCAAGGCATCATCACTCCTCTGATCGTCATCAAAATCCAAAATTAGAATCCTTGATGGTTGTCTTCATGGATGCATCCTAAAAACTTAATGAAGACATACCATGGTCAAATGAGCTTATATATATGGGGTAATGACTCAATAAGGACTATAAAAAAAATCAATCCTATATGATTCATGTACCAAAGTTACCTTCAACTAATTTTTCAGTGTGACATGTCAAAAAGAAGGTAGTTAGAGTCTTGATGAATGGATATGTTATCTGTTGCACCAAAAATAGGTTCTCTAAGCAAAAACTCACAAGAAAGAGACTTTTACAACATTGAAATAAGTTCCCAACCACACCATACAAGGGGTCGTAACTCCAAACATCATCCTAAGGTCGAACCATATCTAATACCAATCATTTAGGACCTAAACCAATGAGGATCGAGCCACAACTACCCCATTCCCACCACTATACGATAGGGGTTGGCAACTAGTGTTGAAATGCATACATAAAATGGAAGACCATTCCCTAAGAACTTGTACGCGTGCAGCCAAACATCTCCATTCATAATTTCCAATGAATAAAATAAATTATAGTAAAATCTAGAGTAATTTTTATGCATTTCACAATGTCTAGGGAAAAAAAGAGTGTACGTCAAAGTAATCATAAAATTAAATAGGAAATTAAATGTTGAACCATAAATATGTACCAATATAAAAATAACTAGAAAAGTAAAATACAAGAGAGCTCAACTTCATTTCTCAAAGATATAATCACTGTACATGGTCAAATGCCCGAAGGTATCACTATACTTTTCTAAAATCACCAACTAATTTTTCTTTCTCTACATAAGATATGAAACATGCAAGAAAATACTATGAAGGGATGAGTATATAAATACATAGTAGGATACCCCAAAAGCAAAACTGAGAAATATAAGAAATGATAGAGGTCTTCATCTCAACCCATAGTAAGAAAACTCAATACATAGGTATATATATACTTATAAATGAAACCTAGAAGTGAGATAAATGGGGTCTCTATCAAATAACCCTTCCCATGAAGTGTCTGAAAAAAGTTTCAAATGTCTATCATCAATGCCCAACATCTCGTGTGTCTGTCCAAAGAGTAACCATGTGAAGCCACACCTCGCCACTCTGTCATACAACTAAGAGAAAAAAATCTATAGTTAGAGGAACCATGCCCTAGCATGACATGAGGGTTCCACTCAAAAGGAAGAGAACCCATTCCCTATTATAATAGGAGGGTTTCTATAAATAGATAGATAGAGGACCCACACCCTAGTTTGTTGGGGGGGGGGGTCCTATTTAGATAGAGGACCCATGAACTAGAACAACAAGAGCGTTCCACTCAACAAATAGATAGAGGAATCACAAACTATTCCATCAAGGGGGGTTATACTCTATTGGTATATGAACCATGCCTAGGTATGATAAGAGGGTTCCACTCAATAGATTGATATAGGAACCATACCCTGGTCAGTCAGGGGTTCCACTCTATACACATAGGACCCATTCCCGAGTATGATAAGAGGGTTACACTAAATATATGGATAGAGGACCCATTCTTTTTTCCTTCATAGGAATTCCACTCTATAGGTATATGAACCATACCCTATAAGGATAAGAGGTTCCACTAAATATATGGATGAAGTACCCACTCCATAATTAGTCAGGTTATTTTCACTTTATAGTTATATAGGGGACACATTATCTATCCTAGAAGGAGGGTTCCACTCTATGCATAGATAGAGGACCCAAAAATTTTGCTAGCAGGAGGGTTCCACATTATAAATATATTGAGGAACCATTTCCTATCACAACAGGATGGATATACTCTATGTTGATCCTTCCTGATCACTTGCATTATCGGGTGCCATCTAAAAGAGAATCATGCTCAGAACAAATCACATTGTATCTCAAAAGATACTATTAAGTACACCATAAAATTTATATACAAATACATAGGATAGGATAATCATGGAGAATAATACAAGTATAAAAAGGAGATACGAGAGGTTTACGTTTCCTAAAAAAGAAGGTACATGACATTTAGGGGGTCTACACAACGTGTGGCCTTACTCATCAACCTTGACGTGTCCTTTATGTCACACATGTTACTAGCAATTTAAGACTCACATAGAGTGTGGGGGTTTTTCAACGTCTGTATTGAATACCTAGGACATGCCCATGGTCTTCTACATGTGTTCATTAAGCCATACCCATGTATCTTTCCTTATTGCGGTACACAACATGTGCCTTGTAGTGCCCATGTCTATGTATTTACAGAGTACATGCTGGGTTTCCTGCATTGAGGCACCTGGAGTGTGGGGGTCCAACATGACGTGTGATAATTAACTCTCTTGAAAACCCTAGTTATCATGACTAGAGGACTACATGACGCGTTTTATTTAGACTACATGATATGTAGTCAAGTTCTCATAGAGAGAAAGACTTGATTTTTGGATCTTAGAACCACAACTTGTACTGCCAAAACACACATGATATTCACTAAAAAATGAAGGGGAAGGCTTATTTTCATCATTTTCAGCCAAATTATGGATAAAAAATGGATTTCTATGAATCATATCAAATCTTGAATATGCCTCCTACTCATCACAAGACACTACCAACTCCACATCTGATCCTGGATCCAAGAATCTATCACTGCTATACGTAATACTCACCAATTCATCCTTGAAACATCAATATAGTTATTTTTCATATATTCACTTGAAATATGGGGGTCCGATCATTGTTAGACTCACCTGGAAATAATTTAATCATGATCCCATGGTTCAATGATGAAGAATATGAAGAACATGTGGGGAAAAATCACAAGAACAAAGTTAACATCATCATTGGATTGGTGTTATTATCCAACAATCACATAACCAAGGATTGGTAGGGGAGATTTCATGGAATTGTCGAGAAATAAATTGAATGAATAATTTATTTTGGTAAATGGGATCATATAAGGGTTTAATTTAAATGCAGATCAATGGATATAACATTGATCATGAGAAATATTTTAATCATAAGGGAGAAATAAAAAAATGGTGAGTACGACATCAATTTAGATTGATCTTTGGTGAATAACACAATCACCAATGAAGGAGATGACCCGTTGTATTTACTATGCCTCAATATACTTAGATCTGGATGTTAGTAATCATCTAATCTTAATTATTCAATGAAGAATGGTTAAATCATACTCACAACATTCCCAAGGTTATGTGGATTACCGTTGAGATTCTCTATAATAGATTACTTATAAAAGAAATACATTTTACATAATTTAATTAATTTATTAAATTAATTAATTAATATAAACACTAAACATACCTTCCAAAAACCGTTTTAGCCACAAATATAGTGTCGAATGACTTTATCTCAAACATAGGGTAAATACCATGCTCCAAATTCAAACATGATCTCCTATTTTTTAATTTTTTATTCCATTTAAGAGATATTATATCACTTCTAAAATACTATGCATGAATTATATTAAATATATTTTATATTTTTATAAAAGTAAATCTAAGCACACTGAGCCTCAATATTATACACCATCTTAGAAATTTGTGATAAAATAATCCTTGATATATTTAAAAGTATTACAAGGAGAAATAGGTTCTCTATAAACCATGTTCCAATTGTGCACCCTCTTATGTCCATTGGGAGTTGGTACATGGTTTGGCCATATTGTTCGAAAAACCATGAACCCACCATGTGAGATTCCACTACCCTAAACACCAAAAACAACAGGGTTTTATGGGAATGTATAATTTTTTTTTTCTAATTGAGTGATAACTATACACATGAAAAATATTAAAATAAATCATAGAGACCATCTAGAAAACGACAATAATAGTTAAAAGAAAAAGGTAAAAAATAAATATATGTACCTAAATGTGACCTCGAAATATGATAGGGTGGGGTGGGGTAGATTCTTGGGGTGATGGGCTGACATAAGAAATTAGACCTACTATCTAACCCAAGAAATGTACCACCAAATATATGATCAGTTGGATAATTTCCATATTTTGAAAGGGGAAGGGAAATTTCAAGAAGAAAACCCAAATATGCATGGTTAGTGGATCTCTATCTATATAGAAATCATAATAACATATAATAAGGGATAAATGATATACATCAACGAGCCTCTTGGATTAGTACCCTTTGAAGAGAAGGTTTTATTCATCCATAAAGAAGACTAATATTTTACAAGCATCTAAAAGAGAACCCATAACAAGTTCTTTAAATACCCAAGAGAGGTTTAAAATACTATCAATGGTATACATTGATGATTAATATAGAAAAAACTAGGCTACAAGAATGCAGTAGAGGAGGGTTATGGTCTTATATATATCTAAGATGGAGTGTAGGAGAGTGAAAATACCATATTTGAATGAGAGGATTAGAGTGGATTTCATTTATTTGGTTGGTAAATGGTTTTGTTTAATCATAACATACGATTCAAGATAAGGTGACATGATAAGGAAAAGATTCCCCCTATTATCTAAATAATAGACCTTGATTTTATACTATGATTTTTTATATGAATGTGCACTAATTTCAGGGTAAATTCTTAGGAGAATCACATGCACCATCATCATTGATTTAGTTTTAAATGGAATTTAAAATTATAATGTTGGATGTCTATGTTAAAATATCTTTAGTATTGAAACATTGTTGTATATTATGGAAATATTTATGTTTTATTATTTAAAATGAAAATAGTGTTTATTAAAACTTTTATAGGTCATTATTTCTATATAGGATAATAAGTTAATGGATTTTTTTATTTATAGAACCAAAATAATTAGATTATGAAAATTTATAAATTTTTATTTTGTACATACTTTTGATTTTTTCCTTATGTATTCAATGACATGATAGTAATTTAATGTTATGAATACATTGTTTCCTTATGTTAAAATTTATTTCATATATTAATTTTTTATGCATATTTAAATAATATAGATCACACACATGCATAAAATTAGACCAAAAGTATGTTATACATTTGCAAATAATTAAAAAGTATACTGTGTTATTGAAATTATTTAATGTGTGAAGAGTAAATGAAACACGTTCGAATTAATATTTTAAATAATTAAATGGTAGATTAAAATCCATATCATTATAATTTGTGATTTTATTATTGTTAGAAATTTTAATCATGTGATTGTATGATTTTTTTCCAATATGTTATAAGATTTAAAATTCCTTACATTGAAAATTTCCTGTCATATAGCTTGTTTGACTTGCTGTTGGAAGGTTTTAAATACATTTTAGGACCAAAACATGATTTAAACCAAAGTAACTAAATTAGTTCATAGTGGAATTATGAGTTTTTGTTAATTATCTTGTATAAATAATAGAAATATGAATATTTATTTTATTCTTAAGATATAACATGATAGACATGTTTTTTGTTAATTATGTATATTTAAATTAAGGAGTAATGAGAAAAAAGTAAATTAAATATTTTAATTTTTTTAATATCATAAGAAGTTAAGTTATTTTAAAAAATAATTATTAAGAAATCAAGATGATAGTTTATTTTTAAATACCCCATAATTTAATGTTATCAATGATTTCATTTTAAGAATGATATATCCAGTCTATTTTGTAATTCATTTATAGAAAATAAATTTTTGATATTTATTTTCTTGATAATATATTTTTGGTAATGATAATTATTTAGTTTTTTTGTTACACGAATTTCAATCATGATACATGAATTTAAAGCATGTAATATTTCCCATGAATAATAAAAAATATTTTGTGAATGTGTTAAAAAGAAATATTTTAAGAGGAAAGTTATTGTGATTACATTAAAAGTATGATATAAGACATCTGATTAAAATTATTTTATAATTATATTATAAATTCATGCATGAAATGATGGATCATGATATAATTTTAGCTATGAAATTATATTTTCTTGACCATTGAATTAATTTATTTTATTATTTTTATGTGAGTTTTGGTTACAAGTTATCTTGAAGTCCACATTTTAATAAAAGCGGAGTTATGTTTTATTTCAAACATGGGTTTGTAGGAAAATATTTTTTGTGAATTTTTTTTATATTAAAGTGTGTTGGAATTTATTAGTTTTAATTTATTGAAATAATGTGTAAAAAATTCTGAGATATGCTAAAATAGGTGTAATGTAAAATTTCATTACTCTAGAAAGATTATCACTGCCTTCCATGCTAATATTCTAATGTGTTTTATATGTTCCATATATTGTTGATAGGGTCTAGTGTAGTTCTGTTAAATAAATTTTCATGGTATATTTTTTTGATTAATGATGTTGTATGTGATGAAGTGACCATGAATTGAGCAAAGTGTGTTGAAGATAGGTTTTTTGTGATGAGAAGGGCTAGGTTTCAAAAGTGTATGAGTTTTTTATGATATTTTATAGTTTTTATAAAATGTTTAATGGGATTAAATTTTTTTATACTATAATTTGTTTATTTTTATATTTAGTTGAAAATATGTTATATAAGAATCTTCAATATGTTGATCACAAGAATAAAACAATGGAATAACATGATACGATTTTGTTGAAATTTTAATGGAAAGGAGTAGAAAAATTATTTGGTGGATAATTAGTTCATGAGGCTAAAAAAAGGTTATAGGATGTCAAAATTTCCTTTAAAATGGTTGAGATCCAACTTTGATTCAAAATTTGCATGAAAATAGTCTTGCTTATGAAAATTCCTTGAGGATGGTGTAGGATGATGCATGATATCCTAGATTTGAACCCTTGGGGATATTTTCTTGATATAATTTAATATGTATTTTATTACCTATTTTCAAGAAGATGTGTGTATGATATAAATTATTGATTTTTGGTCTAGAAGTTATAGTGAGTAAATTTCATGGGATTTATTTCATGGAATTAAATAGTCAATCCAGTCATTCTCTCACCATTAAAGTAGAGTAAGTTGTAAAATATGTGTATTCTCTGAGGAAGGTCATTCAACAACTAGTTTTCTTATTTGATGTTTTATATAGATTTAATTTATTTTATAAATTTCCTAGATAAATATTTATCTAAATAGGAGTTTTCAGGTGGAGGTATCTCTTATGTTTATAAGAAGGTTAAGATAAATATTATTAATTGTAGGTTTCATGGTTTATGGAAGTAAAGAGTGAGGAAATAATATAGAGTTTTAGAATGAATTTGAGCTTTTGTTTTGTACATATGAATAGGGATAGTGTTGGATAAGTTGATTTATAATTATTATATAGGAGTTGGAAGTCAAAAAATGATTTTTTGATGTTTATCCTACTTCTTCATTATCGAATGATTAACAGTTATGATGTTGCAAAAATATGTGCACCCTAGTATGATAACCAAATGGTTTTTGATGATTAATCCAAATGTAATTTTGATTTTTTAATTTAATGATAATTTTAAATTTTAAATATGTATTTTAATGGTTTGAGTCAACTTTTGTTTCCCAATATGTTTAAAAATAATAGTAAATTTCTATTATTTCATGAATGTGGGAATAGTTTTTGTGGTTTCCATATATTTTATATAGGTTTTGTAAAATATCATTCCCATTTGATGAAATTAATTTCTATTTTTTTTTGAAAAAAGGTAATAAAATTTATGGATAATGGTTGAGACGTTTCATTAGTTACAGGAATTATTAGTTTCAGTGTAAGAAATAATGTTTAATAAGGGGATACATTGAATGTGAGAGTGGTTAGTGTTATAATTATTTTTTATGTTTTATATCATTGTGTGATGTAAGTAGATCTGTTTTTCATATATATTTTTTAAAGTCTTACTTTAATGTTTTTCTATGATTTCTCTATTTTTATTATTATTTAGGATCATTATAATTTGAGAGGAATATAACTTAGAGGTCCTAGTTTTTATGAACCATCAATTTATTAGTTTTTAATTTTTGAATTATCTCTTCATATATCCTTTGAGGAGTATCTTTATATAACATACCCTACTTTATATACATATATATTACATATTTATAGAATAATATTAATCAAATAACATAAAAAATCCACACTACAAACCTATGGGTCTAGTGTCTTTGGAAACATGGTAACATAAAAAACTGGTTCATAAAATATCTATATAATCTCCCAAAAATTTCTTTATAAAAAGATACCTTTTAATAATACCATACATAATACCAGTAATCATATCATGGGAAAAGAAACATAATAAAGGGTGACCTCAGTTTCTCAGTAAGGGTAAACAAGGGAGATATCAATGATTACATAAGAATACCTTGATCATAAGTGTATATGAACATGATCACAACATTTGGAAACTACCGATTTCATATAAAAGATCATAATATTGAATGATGGAAACAATATTGATAGTTTAGAAGACATGAATCATAAAAAAAACTAAAGAACATGAGTCATGAGAGCATAACATTGGCATAAGATAGGGAATTTGTGCCATACACATAAGAATAGAAAATCATTTCTTTATTAGTCAGGACTCACTTTTAAGACCACCATAGCGGAAAAATTCCTATACCAAACTGGGTTCAGTCCCCATTATATCTCTATCTTACTGAACCAAGTTCACTCCCCCTTCCAACCCTATCTTACTAAACTAGTTTCACTCCATGTTTTAGTCATGTCTTACTAAACTGGGTTTATTCCCCAATCCTGTCCAATCTATCTCATGAGATATAAATATTTACCCGATAAATTGAAGGGAGATCTAGTTCCCAACCTTCACATAATTAAAACCCTAAATATGTGTTCCACAATAACATAAACCATTCATCATATCAAAATCCATGGAAACAAATTGGTTTCAGAAAAATTTCACCATTGCATAACCCAAGGAAAACTAACATGATTCATAAACATCATGAAATAATAAATAAAAACTATCTAGAAAAATAATAAACATGGTATACTTAGATCATATCCCTATTAAAACATAAGTAACATTAAATAATGTTGTCTTATATGGAAAATGATTGTGAAATATCACTTGAAATAGTTCTTGAGGAAAATATTTGTTGCATTTTGATTTTTTGAAAGGATAAACAATTAAAAAGTAAAATATTTTCATTAAAAATAACCTTATAATATTTTATATGAATATTCAAATCATTAAATAATCACGATGTTTGTAACAACACAAGATTTTATGAAAAATATTCTTTTTAATTTCACTAATGTCTTGTGTTGTACGCAACACAAAAAGGAGCTTGCACAACACGCATCCTTGACTTGCCTTGCATTACACGCAATCGCAACCTTCCTCGATAACGTGTGTGGTACGTAATACTGAGTTTCACGAAACAACGATATGCTATTAAAATATTATTAAAACTAGCAATTATGAATAGTAATAACCACTTTTTAAAATTTTAGAAATTTTAGCTCTCAAAATGGACTTCATTTTTGGATTCGGAGTATCGAATTTAGCCTAAGGTGAAATTTTGGTACTTTTCGGATAACTTTCACGTTCTGATGAATAGTGAAAATTACTAAATTATAATTAAAAACAACTTTTTTAATCAAAATAATTAATAGTGATAAATTATTAATTTGAGTTGTTTTAAAGTATATTTAGAATATATTTTTACAATTTAATACAATGTTGGTCATTGGATGTAATTTCACATTTAAACCAGACATAATCAAGTGTCAATCTTTTGATAGATATTGTTTCTTAAAAACACGCTATTTGTTTTAACAGCGGGATTTAATTATAAAATTAATTAATGCAATTTCTATGTTATTAATTTGGTAAAATAGACTTCATTTTTGAATTTGGAATATGAAATATAGCTTAGGAGGAAATTTTGGCATTTTTCTGAAAACTTTCAATTTTTGATGAATAGTGAAACCACTAAGTGGTAGGTTAAAAACTGAATTTTGCATAAAACTTAATTTTACCGTTTCTGTGAATGGAATTTCGAAAATCCGACAAACACGGTTAATATCAAGGACTAAAATGTGGTTCAATGAGATGAAAATAATTTTTGGTGAATAGTAACTTTTTACTTTTTTTTACCACGATTAATAGTAAATAGGGTAATTAAGGGTAAGAATGATATTAATATTACCCTAACACATGTCCTAATTCTATTGGATAAGTGTATATCGACCAAAAACAACCTTAAGTGTAAAAAAGTATCATTTAGGCCCACTTGGATTAGATTAGGACATTTATTATTATATTATTTAAAGAAGGGTTAAAAGAGTTAAAATCAAAGTTTATTTACTAAAACATTTTTAATATGTTGTTATACATAAGATAAATTCGACTATAAATATTAATTAGAAAGATAAAAATATTTCCTACATAATGGTATTTTATTTGTAATTTTTAGACATCAAATAAATTAATTTATTTATGACACAATGATGATGCAGTAATTATCTTATTAATGAAATATTGACATAATTGATATTATAAATACCAAAATAAATGTAATTTAAGACTTTTTATCAATTAAACTAATTTTCTAGGTTACTATGACAAATTAGTGGTGATTGAAGCAACTTGGTTCGAACAAATAATTCTGTTATGACTTTCACAAAAATCATATATCAAATAGTGTCAAAATTAACACAAAATAGTTTTTAAATCAAATATTATATTATTAATTGTTATTTTATTCCTAAAAATCTATGGTTCGGCCAAATGACTTAGATAAGGATATATATATTAATAATAAACAATTTGGGGATCGTTTGGCATGTTATAGTAAGTGTATTAACCATATAGTGAAAGAAAATAAAAAGACACGGTAAAAGTTAAATTATTAACTTAGAGTTAAATATAATTGATAAGGTTAAAATAATACCCTAAACTTGTCTAAATCCTATTGGATGATAGGATTTCGACCCATCCCCACTTTAGCTTCGAAATAAGACCCTTTGGAACCATTATAAACCGATTTTGACTTTAATATAAAATAATATTTTGAGATATTCCTAAGGTGCCCCTCTCCTCCCTTATAAAAGGGTACCTCCTCCCCCTCCTCCTCACACCAATTTGAGCACTCAAGCTCGGCCAACCCCTGCCAAAATCCCTTCTCCACTTCCCTAGAATAATTCTAGAGGTCCTGGTCTTCTTCAAAGACCAATATTAGTTCTCTAAGTGGAGGATTCAAAGAGGCGTTTCAAAGAAGAGGTAATATCCATTACCGATCTTTTCAATTTCTTTCTTCTTCAACTTCTTCTTATTTTGTTGTTTCATTATAAATTAATAACATCAGTATTTCTTATATACTGATATGTTATTATAAATATGAAACAACTCTAATTCACCTTCTATCCATCCTACGGAAAAATGAAATCACCGTGCGTGCGTACGTACCGAATACCGTCTCCACGCCGTGGTGTAATATATTTTCCGTCACCACCTTAATTGGATTGGTATAATGGTGTAATGAGTAACTATATATGATTATTATAAAGTGATATTGATACTGAAATAGTATACATACACTTCAACACAATTCCACGACCATGGGAACGATATCATTGCTCGTGCGTACGTACAGACTACCGTCTCCACGACGCGATGAGATTCATTCTTAATGATTAACCATTCATGAATGATTATAAAGTATATATAATAAGTACTAATGAAATATATGACATAATAATGATACTGGATTTATGTATATATATATATATGTATGTCATCTACTTACTTCCATTCAAGACAATAAGGAAAGAAAAACAGCGTTCATGCGTACGTACGGACTACCGTCTCCATGAACGGTGTTTTTCATTTCATTTATCTATCTATTATATATATATATATATACTGAATATATATGATATATAAATAATATTTTATATTCTGGAAGTAAGTAAATCATGATATAAGTAATAATAATGTCAAGAACAACAAGTCAAAACACCTACGATAAATGAAACGATTTTACCCAAAACGCTTCTTTAACATTGAATTTACAAAAGAACGGGTAATATAAAGTCATAAGTGAACCATATATGATATCATAACAATGAATATGATTCTTTAATAAGTCAATGACATTATTTAAATCATTATACAGGAGGTTCGGACACATACGAAGAAAATCGGGCCTAAGGTAAGGGAAATATCACAATCTCATTTTTATCCGAGATTGTTTATTCGTAAGTATTTATTAGGGTGTATTTTATCATCCACATCCATGTTCCCTCAATATGTAATATTGTTTCCATCCACTTACAATAGTTTAAATCCAATTTTACCCTTCGGTGAGTTTTTAGTAAAGAATATGAAAGGAATCTTTTGTCGTTTTTTCGTACGAGGTACTTTTTGACTTATCCGACAAAAGTACGAAGAATGTTTTTTTTAGCTTATACAACATGAATAGATTTTTAAAACATTATTTACAAGAAGCTTACATTACAAGTTTTCAAGTTTATTTTTAATCAAATTAGTTTATTTTAAAGTCGTATGACATGTTATGAAAGGAAAAATGTTTTTGAAGAAGAAAGGATATTTTCCTCAAGATTGGAGTTCAAGTGTTTTATCAAAATTATTTTCCATCTAAGATAATAAAGGGTTATGTTTTTATCCATATTATTACATTGATTTGATCATGTTGTGATGGAATTATTTTTATGAATTCCTTTATCTTATACGAAAAGTTTTATGATGTCACGATGTTTAAGATTCCCATTTTTATTACATGGGTTATGCAATGATGTATGATTTATGATTTTGTGGCACACATAAGAATGGTATCATTATGAGATTGGTGGGACCTATATCTCCCACCAATGCATTGGGTAAAGATTTTATATCTCATGAGATAGACATGGCTGGAATGGTAGGTTATACCGGTTCAGTGAAACAGGACTGAAACGAGGGTTACTCGATTCAGAAAGGGACTTTGTCCACTAAGATAGTCTTGGAAATGAGTCTTCAATAACAAGAAATGATTCTATATGATTATGTGTGAATGCCACAAAGTTTCATGTTTTAAGTTATGATTATTGTGATTACATTTTACTACCATGATTTATCTCATGTTATGAAATTATGCTCTCTTTTGCAGGTTATGATTTCCAAAATGTTATGTTCTTATGAATACGATGTGATTGATATTTCTTTTGTTTACCCTTACTGAGCATTTGAGATCACCCTTTTATGTTTTCTTTTCCCCAGGATATAAATAAATGTTTTAGGTAAAAAAAAGGAAGATCTTTATGGGAGATGTTGAAGATCTTTCACCACGATTAGAAGATTTTATTCTGAGTTTCCAAAGACACTAAACTATTACGATCCTTGTGTGTGTGTTTTTGTTATGTACTAAGTATTCTGCAAAAGTAATGTAATGTTCATGTACGTCAAGCTTCGGGTCTCTACAGTTGGTATCAGAGGAAAGGTTTAGTCAACCTTTGGAAACTAGGATGCGAAAACGTTAGTGAGATCCCTAGTGATATTTCTATGGTATGTCTAGGGATGTCCCTAAGGTTAAGTATACGTATAGGTTATAGTACTAGAACTACGCTAACGATCATAGAATTAAACCTAAGATGTTAGATATTGAAGGTACTCCCCCTTTATTATGTTGTTTTCCCAAGCATGATTTTTGCCTCTCACACTATTCTTTTTGGGTTTTAGACGATGGCTGGAACCCGAAGGAACCGTGTTGATAAATGCAATGGACAATGCAATGATTGTCCTCCTGAACAAACAAATGTTATGGGAGATGGAGTGCAAAATCTTATTGCTATACTTACACAAGCTATGAATCATTCTGGACTTCCAAATGAGCAGAGAAGGGAACAATATTCTATTGAGTCCTTCATGAGGCAACGTCCACCTTCTTTCAGTGGGTCTTCTGATCCACTTGTTGCTGAACAATGGATCAGTACCACTGAAAAGATATTTTCAGTTCTTCAATGTTCTGAACATGATAAAGTCATCTTAGCAGTATATCGTTTGGAAGGTGAAGCTGATCAATGGTGGAATCTTATCAAGAATACAAGGCAAAGAGATGAAATTGAGTCCATGGAATGGGACGAGTTCAAGAACTTATTTTTCAATAAGTACTTCCCTCGTATTCTTCGAACAATGATGGAGAAGGAGTTTCTTGAACTAAAGAAAAAGGATGATGAATCTGTTGGTATATACGAAGCAAATTTTACAAGACTTGCAAGGTATGCATCTGGCATTATCATGCAACCTGAAAGTAAAGTTGATCGATTTTTTAGTGGCTTAAAACCAAGTCTTCGAAGGGCATTAGCTATAAGAGACTTCAGTAGCTATGAAGAAATTGTGCGTTGTGCTATCAAGGTAGAAATGGAAGTTTGTGTTACATATCCATCTTATGGTTTTGACAAGAAACGAAAGATGGAGTTCAAGGAGAAATCTCAGAATAATGGTGAAAAGAAGATGAATGTTTCCTTATGCACAATGTCTGGAAAGAAGCATGGTGGAGATTGTCTTAAAGGGACTAGAAAATGTTTTAAGTGTGGAAAAGAAGGTCATCGAGTAGCTGAGTGTCGAAGTAATGGAAAAAGGGTTTCTAATGATGTGAATAAAGCAAACACTACAGAGAACGCACCACCAACACTTCAATGCATCATGTGCAACGAAATGGGGCATTATGCTAATAAATTCCCTAATCCAAGGGTTAGTGATGATCAACATGAGCAACCACTGAAGGCAAAGGACAAAGGGAAGTCACATGCGATAACTATTGGCAATGTTGAATATGACAACGATGTGGTGGAATGATTAAGTGTTTATGTAATGGGATTCCAAAATAATGTTGTATCATTGAGTATTGCAACATTTATTGATGTGGTATTCAAAGTGATTGAGATATTTTTTGGAAATAAGATGATATGTGCATAATAAAGGGAAAACGAGAAAATGAAATGTTTAATAGTATTCATGAGCTCATGATTGATATATGGACTAAGTGATATCAGGGTTTGAGTATATAGAATTTTGAGGATTTTGGTATGTGGAAAGTGTTAACTTTAAACTGCATTCATGTTTTCACTAAGGTATTCAAGATAATACATGATTAAGGACTTTGAATGTTTGGAATGTGACCAACAAAACACATCTTATGATATATGGGGATCAACGATGGTATTAAATCTCTGGTAATCATTTTCACTATGTTATGAGAGTGGACTGCAGTATTATAGATAAGCCTAAAGATTGAAATGGATTATGTTGGACATAAGTGAGTATTGTTTAAGGATAGAAGTTTTTTTCGATATTATTGATGGGATGTTATAGTAATGTAGTTTTAGAAAAAGGACAACCTGCAGGACGGGCGACAGCCCATCGCTTCGGACAAGGCTGTGGGAATCGAACCCACAACCGAAGTGCGACTGGCCTTTATCGCCTACCACTGGCCTACAGGAAGTCCCTGTTTAGTAGAAACGAGTTTTATTATATTAAGCAGTATGATATATGAAGTATAAGTCCATTTTAACAACCATATATGATTAATCTCACTATAGATCGACTTATGTATATAATTTTTGCTAACCTTTTGTTTGAGACAGATGGAATGACCTGTCATTCTATCACATGATCTGCTAACACTTCACGAATAACAAATTCAACTTCATTTATTTAAGAGATGAAGTGGAAATTGTTCAAGGCATGAACAACAGTGAGATTGTGCCAAAATAAGGAAAGTATTTATTCTAATTTTCAACTTTCGGGAAATGATCTTGAAAACCAAAAATGTTGTCCTAGTGATCTTATACCTGATGAATCGGATGGTACCTTAGATCGTCACAAATTTATGGATGTGTGATTGTTGGCTTTTCCATAGCCATGTTCTCTACCACTCTCCATCAGAACATGATGGTTAGATTTTTCTTCCATATCCATATTTTCACCTATGTGGAAACCCAAGGATAACTTTATTTGGGTAACCGTTAAGTTTCATACTTTTGTTTTAAAATATTGGTTTTGGTATTCCTTTTTACGATGTGGATTTCTATTAAAGAAACTTTCGAATAGTAAACCATTTATAACCCCGACGAATTTCGAGGGCGAAATTCATTTTAAGGGGGGTAGAATGTAACAACCCAAGATTTTATGAAAAATATTCTTTTTAATTTCACTAATGTCTTGTGTTGTACGCAACAAAAAAAGGAGCTTGCACAACACGCATCCTTGACTTGCCTTTCATTACACGCAATCGCAACCTTCCTCGATAACGTGTGTGGTACGTAATACTGAGTTTCACGAAGCAACGATATGCTATTAAAATATTATTAAAACTAGCCGTTATGAATAGTAATAACCACTTTTTAAAATTTTAGAAATTTTAGCTCTCAAAATGGACTTCATTTTTGGATTCGGAGTATCGAATTTAGCCTAAGGTGAAATTTTGGTACTTTTCGGATAACTTTCATGTTCTGATGAATAGTGAAAATTACTAAATTATAATTAAAAACAACTTTTTTAATCAAAATAATTAATAGTGATAAATTATTAATTTGAGTTGTTTTAAAGTATATTTAGAATATATTTTTACAATTTAATACAATGTTGTTCATTGGATGTAATTTCACATTTAAACCAGACATAATCAAGTGTCAATCTTTTGATAGATATTGTTTCTTAAAAACACTCTATTTGTTTTAACAACGGGATTTAATTATAAAATTAATTGATGCAATTTCTATGTTATGAATTTGGTAAAATAGACTTCATTTTTGAATTTGGAATATGAAATATAGCTTAGGATGAAATATTGGCATTTTTCTAAAAACTTTCAATTTTTGATGAATAGTGAAACCACTAAGTGGTAGGTTAAAAACTGAATTTTACATAAAACTTAATTTTACCGCTTCTGTGAATGGAATTTCGAAAATCCGACAGACACAGTTAATATCAAGGACTAAAATGTGGTTCAATGAGATGAAAATAATTTTTGGTGAATAGTAACTTTTTACTTTTTTTTACCACGGTTAATAGTAAATAGGGTAATTAAGGGTAAGAATGATATTAATATTACCCTAACACATGTCCTAATTCTATTGGACAAGTGTATCTCGACCAAAAACAACCTTAAGTGTAAAATATTATCATTTAGGCCCACTTGGATTAGATTAGGACATTTATTATTATATTATTTAAAGAAGTGTTAAAAGAGTTAAAATCAAAGTTTATTTACTAAAACATTTTTAATATGGGGTTATACATAAGATAAATTCCACTATAAATATTAATTATAAATATAAAAATATTTCCTACATAATGGTATTTTATTTGTAATTTTTAGACATCAAATAATTTAATTTATTTATGACACAAAGATGATGCAATAATTATCTTATTAATGAAATATTGACATAATTGATATTATAAATACCCAAATAAATGTAATTTAAGACTTTTTATGAATTCCACTAATTTTCTAGGTTACTATGATATATTAGTGTTTATTTAATCAACTTGGTTCGAACATATAATTCTGTTATGACTTTCACAAAAATCATATATCAAATAGTGTCAAAATTGACACAAAATAGTTTTTAAATCAAATATTATATTATTAATTGTTATTTTATTCCTAAAAATCTAAGGTTAGGCCAAATGACTTAGATAAGGATATATATATTAATAATAAACAATTTGGGGTTCGTTTGTCATGTTATAGTAAGTGTATTAACCATATAGTGAAAGAAAACAAAAAGACACGGTAAAAGTTAAATTATTTAACTTAGAGTTAAATCTAAATGATAAGGTTAAAATAATACCCTAAACTTGTCTAAATCCTATTAGATGATAGGATTTAGACCCATACCCACTTTAGCTTCTAAATAAGACCCTTTGGAACCATTATAAACCGATTTTGACTTTAATATAAAATAATATTTTGAGATATTCCTAAGGTGCCCCTCTCCTCCCTTATAAAAGGGTACCTCCTCCCCCTCCTCCTCACACCAATTTGAGCACTCAAGCTCGGCCAACCCCTGCAAAAATCCCTTATCCACTTCCCTAGAATAATCCTAGAGGTCCTGGTCTTCTTCAAAGACCAATCTTAGTTCCCTAAGTGGAGGATTCAAAGAGGCGTTTCCAAGAAGAGGTAATATCCATTACCGATCTTTTCAATTTATTTCTTCTTCAACTTCTTATTCTTTAGTTGTTTCATGATAAAGTAATAACATAAGTATTTCTTATATACTGATATGTTATTATAAATATGAAACAACTCTAATTCACCTTCTATCCATCCTACGGAAAAATGAAATCACCGTGCGTGCGTACGTACGGAATACCGTCTCCACGCCGTGGTGTAATATATTTTCCGTCACCACCTTAATTGGATTGGTATAATGGTGTAATGAGTAACTATATATTATTATTATAAAGTGATATTGATACTGAAATAGTATACATACACTTCAACACAATTCCACGACCATGGGAACGATATCATCGCTCGTGCGTACGTACGGACTACCGTCTCCACGACGCGATGAGATTCATTCTTAATGATTAACCATTCATGAATGATTATAAAGTATATATAATAAGTACTAATGAAATATATGACATAATAATGATACTGGATTTATGTATATATATATATATATGTATGTCATCTACTTACTTCCATTCAAGACAATAAGGAAAGAAAAACAGCGTTCATGCGTACGTACGGACTACCGTCTCCATGAACGGTGTTTTTCATTTCATTTATCTATATATTATATATATATACTGAATATATATGATATATAAATCATATTTTATATTCTTGAAGTAAGTAAATCATGATATAAGTAATAATATTGTCAAGAACAACAAGTCAAAACACCTACGATAAATGAAACGATTTTACCCAAAACGCTTTTTAACATGGAATTTATAAAAGAACGGGTAATATAAAGTCATAAGTGAACCATATATGATATCATAAAAATGCATATGATTTTGTAATAAGTCAATGACATTATTTAAATAATTATACAGGAGGTTCGGACACATACGAAGCAAATCGGGCCTAAGTTAAGGGAAATATCACAATCTCATTTTTATCCGAGATTGTTTATTCGTAAGTATTTATTAGGGTGTATTTTATCATCCACATCCATGTTCCCTCAATATGTAATATTGTTTCCATCCACTTACAATAGTTTAAATCCAATTTTACCCTTCGGTGAGTTTTTAGTAAAGAATATGAAAGGAATCTTTTGTCGTTTTTTCGTACGAGGTACTTTTTGACTTTTCCGACAAAAGTACGAAGAATATTTTTTTTAGCTTATACAGCATGAATGGATTTTTAAAACATTATTTACAAGAAGCTTCCATTACAAGTTTTCAAGTTTATTTTTAATCAAATTATTTTATTTTAAAGTCGTATGACATGTTATGAAAGGAAAAATGTTTTTGAAGAAGAAAGGATATTTTCCTCAAGAATGGAGTTCAAGTGTTTTATCAAAATTATTTTCCATCTAAGATAATAAAGGGTTATGTTTTTATCCCTATTATTACATTGATTTGATAATGTTGTGATGGAATTATTTTTATGAATTCCTTTATCTTATATGAAAAGTTTTATGATGTCATGATGTTTAAGATTCCCATTTTTATTACATGGGTTATGCAATGATGTATGATTTATGATTTTGTGGCACACATAAGAATGGTATCATTATGAGATGGGTGGGACCTATATCTCCCTCCAATGCATTGGGTAAAGATTTTATATCTCATGAGATAGACCTGGCTGGAATGGTAGGTTATACCGGTTCAGTGAAACAGGACTGAAACGAGGGTTACTCGATTCAGAATGGGACTTTGTCCACTAAGATAGTCTTGGAAATGAGTCTTGACTAACAAGAAATGATTCTCTATGATTATGTGTGAATTCCACAACGTTTCATGTTTTAAGTTATGATTATTGTGATTACAATTCACTACCATGATTTATCCCATGTTATGAAATTATGCTCTCTTTTGCAGGTTATGATTTCCAAAATGTTATGTTCTTATGAATACGATGTGATTGATATTTCTTTTGTTTACCCTTACTGAGAATTTGAGCTCACCCTTTTATGTTTTATTTTCCCCAGGATATAAAGAAAGGTTTTAGGTAAAAAAAAGGAATATCTTTATGGGAGATGTTGAAGAACTTCGCCACGATTAGAATATTTTATTCCGAGTTTCCAAAGACACTAAACTATTACGATCCTTGTGTGTGTGTTTTTATTATGTACTAAGTATTCCGCAAAAGTAATGTAATTTTCATGTATGTCAAGTTTCGGGTATCTACAATGTTACTAAAATATACTCATTTCATATAAGTTAAAAAACATTCCTTCCATATTATTGTCAGAAAAATCACAAAGTACCTTGTTTGGAAAATGAGAAAAATATTTATTTGAAACCATTTTTCAAATAGTCAAACATGGGTAAAAATGAATTTAAATTTTCAAAGGATTAAATTAAAGGAAATGAATATTTTTTTAGAAAAAATTTACAAGGATGAGAAACATTCCCCATTGGGTACTTGAATATAAACAATCCTGGATAATAGAGAGATTGTAAAATAAACCCTTACCTCAAGTATTGAATTTCATTGTTCATGTCAAAAAAATTGTATATTAAATATGGATTTATTATAAATTTATTACATAACCCTAATTCTATCATATAATTTATGATTTATTTATAACATTTAATAACTTATTTATTAATAAATTGTTATTAGAATCATTATTTTTTGTTATAACTGCTTCATTTTCAAAGCATGTTTCAGTTAAAAGTGATGGTCCTTATAATTTTATCCTGGTATCATACTTTAAATAATATTAGTAATGGTATAAAAATAATATATAATAAATATACACAAATTTATAATCATCCATATAATGTATAAATAGAAAATTAAATTACACCATTTATGGAGATGATTGACCGTACACACACATGAACATTGTTTTCATTTTTTAATTCATGGAATGAAAGAAAAGTAAATAATAATTAACATATAATGAATCATTATTATATTACATATATATAATATATATTCATTTAAAAAATCATAATACCCATCCATAAAATACAATGATGGAAATTAAATAGTGTTTCTACGTGGAGAGACTCAGTCCTACATAAACATGAGCGACACTTTAAACAATTGTTTGATATGAAAGATGGTGTATACTGGTGATTTTATAATCCTAATAAAATTTTATCATATTTACAATATTTAAGTTTTTATTTTTTATAAACAAATTAGATTTATATGAGTAAATGAGGAGTAGAAAAATAGTGTGATCAGTTTGAGCGATTACATCTTCTTTGAAACATCACCTTTAGATATTCAATAAAGGGAACAAGGTCAGTATTTTAAGAATACTAGAACCTATATAATGTATCTAGGAAATTGGATAAGAAGCAATTTTAGAGTATGGTCAATATGGGAGGCTCCAAGTTGCATAAATACATGATGGATGAGGTTCCCTTTTATAATTGAGGCGGGAGACACTTTTGGAATTTCTCAAAAGATTAAACTATAATAAATTAATTGTCTATCCAAATAACTCTAAATTTACATTTCGTGGAATAAAATATATTTTATAGTTGTAATATAATCATAAAATATATTTAAACAAGTTTTGGTATTATTTTAAACCTTATAATTTTTATTAACCCTTAATTAACCAATTTTTATTTTAACTATGGTATCAAATTATTCAATTTTAAAAGGTTGAATTTTTTTATTTATATGGTATCAAATAGAAAAAAATAACCAATTAATGAAATTTTTGACCTTATAATACTCACTTATCATTTTTTAATGTTCTTATGACTTTTAAATAATTTAATAAATTATAAACCGCATAAAATATCATTATTGTCAATTTTATTATATTCACAACATTGATTTTACAAAATATAAAGATAAAATTTAACATTAAAAGGAAATATTTTATTATAACCATAAAATTTAAATGGAATATAAAGAATTATGGGACCACCTTAAATATCTCAAATTATATTACTTTTAATATTTTTAATACCATTTATTTTATTTCTCTATTAATTGAATAATTACTACATCACCATTGTGTAAGAATTTAAGGTAATTATTTAATTCCTAAAAATTATAAATAAATTATAAATATGAAGATAAATATATTATATTTACAAATAAAATTTGTATTTGAAAATATCTTCTTATTAATCCCATCTTAAAAATACTATACTAATTATAGATAATTGTGTGATATATTTGAATTTTATTTATGTAATACTATAAAGGTCGGAATCTTATCGAAGTGGCCTAAAAAAGTCATAAATAAATTTATATCCTAAAAATAAGTTTATAAATCTCAAAATGGGCACTTATATTCGTTCATAACATATGTTTACCCCCATATTGACACCTAATAGATATTTAAGACAAATAAAATGACATTTTGTTACTTTCCTTGATTAAAATAATATATAAGGAATTTTCAGGGAAACATGTCCATTAAAGAAATTAATTTAGAAAATTATTTGTAAATATTTGAATTAAATTCATCAATTAATAAATATGATTAAAAAAGAAGGCCTTATCACTTATTTTTAATCCATATTAATCCAATTTAGCATTTATCGAGGTAATAAAGTTTCTAGAGTTAATAGTCTTATTGACTAAAAACAAAAGGGACCTAATTAATAAAAATTTAACTTTATTATTATAAATATTTGATTCCTTTTATATAATTAAATACCTATAAATGGATGAAATTAATTTTAATGTATGTACATGAAATTTTATAAAAAATCCTTTTTAGGAAAAGTACATTTTAAAGTTAAAAATGGATTTATTCTTATATTTTCTTATAAAAATATTTTATGAATGTTTAAGAAATTTGATCTGGTAAATAATATATATATTTCATTAAAATAATTAAAAAATTTTAATTTAATATTTTGATTGAAAATTCACTGCACAAATAAAAATAAATTTTTAGAAAAAAATCAATTTTTTAAATTCTAATAATCTAATAACTAATGAATTTATTTTATATTGTATAAAACATATATTTATCATAATTTAGTTATTACAATTAATAAAAACAAAGATAATGACTTGATGATAATGGTAACATAATAATTTTTCACATTTATTTTAAACTTGTTGTTTTATGCAACACAAGCTATTAAAGAAATAAAATTATTTAAAGAGAAAAATTTTAAAAAAAACATCAAGGTGTTACATTATACCCCACTTAAAACGAATTTTCCCAAAAAATTGGTCACTTGTATAGAAAATTATGAGGATAAATTTTCCTCATCACATTCCCAGGTTTCCCCACAGCTTCCTCAAATTGATGGGTTTTCCATAAAACATTAACTTGTCGAGTGGTATTGTTTTCATAGAACTTTCTCTTAATGATCCAAAATCTATACAATATGTTCATTATAAAAAAGATATTGATCTAGTGGTATGTATTATGTATTTTTTATATGTGAAGGATCATGTATCTACTTCGTTAAGAGATATATATGAAAACCATCATTAACTTGAGTGAGATTTAGTGGAAGCAAAAATCAATAAGCTACCATCCCAACCCGATCAAGAATTTAAAAAGGGAAAATATAACTAAGGATTAAATTTAAATTCTTCTAAAATATCATAATTCACTTCTAGAGAGATATTTGTAGAATTATCTTATCATCAAACTCTAACTTTCGGTCTTTCTATTTATTTTCAGCAAATTTTTTTATCAACTCCAATTATCTATTATATGTTGTTGAATAGATCTAACCTTATCTACCCTTTCATCAAAAAGATATAGTGCCAATAGCTTTCTTTCCATAACTTAATTCTAGTCTGTTAGAGTTATGAACTTCTTACCATATAAGTATTTACAAGGAGCTATCTGAATTCTAGAGTGGACAATATTGTTGAAAGAAAATTATACCAAAGTTATGCATTTATCCCAAAAGCCGTTGAAATCCATATGGAAAGATATCATAATATATTATAACATTTTAACAGTTCTTTTAGAATAAAAAATTGTCTAGGGATGATAAGAAATAATGAATCTTAACCCTGTATCTAGAGTCTGTTTAAGTCTTCACCATAAATTTGATCTAAACCTCTGATCCTGATCATATACAATGGAAAGTGGTACTACCTAGAGTCTTAAAACATTCATAATATATATTATGGAAATTTTAATAAGAGAGAAATCATCTATGATAACAATGAGTTATGGAAAATTTATAAGGAAACCGAATACAATCCATATAACATTACACCCTTGAGATGTTTTGGGGCGTTTGATGAAAAAAATCTATTGCAATGTTTTCCCATTTCCATTTTGGTATTGGTAATGGCTGTAACATACCCTTAGACTTATGTATCTCATCCTTAAAATTCTAAAATATCAATCTTGAAGAAATATAATCTACAATATGTATTCTTATACTATACCACTACAAATACTCTTAAGTCACTGTATATCTTTGTAATTCTAGGATAAACTGATAATGATGACCTATGAGCCTCATAAAATAGCTCATTCACTAAATTTGGTATGGGAGGGATAACAACACAATTATTGAACCTTATTATTCCACACTTATCAGTGTCGAATTCATGAACATTTATTATATCTACATATTTCTTATACACCTTATTAACATTCAATTATATAGATGGTTGGAAATTAATTTCCGAAATATAATATTTATCCCCTTATTTCATGATTTATAGATAAATATTTTGAAAATATTAAAATATTTAGTCATTTGTGATCTTCCTCACAGATATTCTAACATTGTTCTTTAGACTCATAACATCTACCACCATGTTTGATATCCCAGGGTGCAAATTTATTGATGAGTTATAATATTTAATCAAATCCAACCATCTTCTCTGATGCATATTCAAATAATTCTATGTGAATATATACTTTAATCATTTTTGATTGGTATATATATGTCAAAATTGTATTCTTAAAGATAATTACTCTATATACTTAATGAAAATATTACTACATCTAAGTCTAAGTCATGAGTTGGGAAATTTTTATCACTAACCATTATTTTTCATGATGAATAAGCTATAACCATGTAATTTTTAATTATAATTCGTCCCAATACATTCTTATATGCACAAATATAAATTACATAACCTTCTATAATATAGGGTAATTTAAGAATAGTGGAACATACTAACCTTCTCTTTAGTTCCATAACATTTTCTCCATATTCGTTCGTACAAAGAAACTACACATCCTTTAGAGTTTACTTTGTGAGTGGATTGGGAAATTGGGATAAATTATCCAAAAAGAAACTATAATATCTAGAAAAAGCAAGAAAAATTTAGATCTCAATCACTGTTTTTGGTTAAGAACAATGCTCAATAACACCCCCCTTTGATGGGTCCCAAAGTATACCCTCTTTTGAGATTATGTGACCCAAAGATGAAACTTTATTAATACAAAATTCAAACTTGGTATATATTTTTTATAAATATTCTTCTTTATCAGGGTCTTCAGTACAATCCTCAAGTGATATTCATGTTCTTACTTTATCTTTAAATATACAAGAATATCATCAATAAATACTACCAAAAACCGATCAAGATAGTCTTGAAAGGCTCTATTAATTAAATCCATGAATAAAATAGGGGAATTAGTAAGACCAAAAGGCATCACTATAAATTCATAGTTTCCATACCTTGTACAAAATTCCATCTTGGGTATATATTCCTTATTGGACCTTATATAATGATGTATAGAATTAAGATCAATCCTTTAAAAGTATTGAGATCCATGTAGTTGATCAAATAAGTCATCAATATGGGGAAAAAGATATTTTTTCTTGATAATAATCATGTTATGTTATCGATAATCAATGCCAAGTCACATTGATCTATATTTCTTCTTAACAAACAGAATAGGTTCACCCCAAGGTGATTCAATTGAGCATATGAATCCCTTATCAATATTTTCTTGTAGTATCTTCATCAATACCTAGAACTCAATTAGGGATACTCTCTAAGTAGTATTTTGAATAAGAATTGCACTAGGTATGAGTTCAATTAAAAAAATTAACTTAATAATTTCGTGTAGGAAATAGAAATTCTTAGGAAGAGATATAATAAAACTCCTTTACAATAGGTGTATCCTTAATGTTGATTTTATCCACAACTATATAAGATAAATAACCTTCATTTATAAGAATAAAGACCAAAAATATGGAAATGATTTTTATTGGAAGTTCATATTAACCCCAATAGTAATAGAAGATCATAGGATCATTAAGAATACGAATTATGAATTACATTCCTCAGTAATTAATATGAGCTCTATATAGAGAATTATAATCCATGTCAAGAATCACATAGAATTTAACTAAATTAGTAATCATAAGTTTTTTAGGAAGAAATTTCCCACAAACTTCAAGGATAGAAGAATTATAAACTTGATATGTGTCTTTTGTTCCCTTATGAGTTTTAACAGCTTCCCCAAAATCTAATCATTAATGTGATGTGGTGATACCCTTAGAAAATTATTTAAAAATAAAAGAGTGGGTGGATCTAGATTCAAATAAGACATTAACAATTTTAGAGTTGATTATAAGTGTACCTTTCACCATTCTATTGTTTTACTCCACATCACCAATTATGATCACATGAGACTTACCTTTTTCTATTTATTTAATAGGTTATTAACATTTATCATCATCGTTAACCCTCATTTTTGAGAATTGGTATGCATAATTTCTATTTTACTCACAATTGAATAATTGAAGAATGGGAAGTGCATTCTATGTAGCCTTTTACCGATTCATATAATTAGATAAATACTTCCCATGAATTCAATAATTAGTTTCTTGATGAAATTCACTTCCACACTTAAATAATTTACTATTCCCCTTAATAAAATTTCCTCTTTGATTTTTCCCACACATTGATCATAAAGAAAATCTAATATTTTTTATCCAGGGTTTTAGATTTTCACTTGAACTCCATCTTTCTATTCTTATAAAAACTATGATTTTGATATGTAACTCCATCCTTTATTTCAGCCTTTATTGCACATAAAATTATTTCTCCATTACTACTAATGTATCTTATAAATAACTCTATTGAGAGACCTGGTTTCAATCCATTGAAGAATCAACCAACCTTACTTTCCAGCTGGATGATAATTCTAGAACCATACCTTGAAAGTCTTGTAATATTTTGTTCAACGGTTCTAATAGATTCATCATCCTTTTGGTTTAACTCAAATAACTCCTTCAATATTTTCATATGAATAATACAAGGAAAGTACTTATTAAATAATAATTTCTGCAACTTTTCCCATTCCATGTATTTAATTTCATCCCATTGCTATATATTCTTGATAGGGTTACAACATTGATCCACCTCACTAACCTAATTATAGAAAATTAATTTAAATTTCTTAGGTTCTAAAAATTGGATAATAGAAAATATATTTTCAATAGTAATAATACATTGATCAAACACTAGTGGATCAGAAGACCCACTAAATAGAGGTGGAAACTGCCTCATAAAAGAATAAAATAAATATTGTTCTCTTCTTTTATCATATGATTGTCATTTATGATTCATATATTGAGAAAGTTTTATAAGAATGACAATAAGATTGATAATTCTAGATCCCATAAAATTAGGTTTATCAGGAGTAAAATCATTGGATTTCCCATTCTATTCAGCATTAACGTAGTTCCTTCGAGTTCCATCCATTTACTGAAAAAAGTGTGAGAAAAAATAATCATAATGGGAACACCACACAATAAAGTTAAATTTCTAATAAAATTTCAATCTATGAAAATTTATATTTAATCCTAGGTTATTCATGATTATTATCATAATTATAGGATAGTAACATATATTTAGTCTTATCCTAAGGGATATTTTTAATGATTTATCAATTTAGTTTCCAAAGGTTAACTAATCCTTTCTATGATACTAAATATAATGGGCCATGATTTTCATACATATATATTACATATTTTTATATGAATATTCATTACATATCATAAAAAATACAGGATAGAAATGTAGGGGTCCAGTGTATTTGGAAAATGGGAAACATAAATAACTAGTTTATAATATATCTACATAATACCCCACTTATTTTATTCATAACTAGAACCCTGTTTGACATACCATACTTAATACCTTTATTAAATCTTCAGGAAAAGAAACATAAGAAAGGGTGATCTCAGATGCTCAATATGGTTAAAAAAGTGATATATCAATGATTAAATAATAATAACATGGGAATAAGGCTATAAGAACATGATTTTTTTTTTGAAAATTATACCATGAATATCAAATATTAAAATCTTGAATGATGGAATAAATCATGGTAGGATAAAATAAATTAATTATAAGTAAATAAAAGATCAAGAGCCATGAGTGTATAATTTTTCATAATACCTGGAATTTGTGGCATATATAAAAGAATATAAAATATTTTTCATTATTTGTCAAGGATAATTACCAAGAGAATAATAGCAGAAAAATTCTTATACTGAACTGTGTTCACTCCCTGTTATATCCCTATATTACTGAATCAGTTTTACCCCCATTGTGTATTTGTCTTACTTAAGGGGATCATTACCCGTTCCAATACCGTCTATCTCATGAGATATAAAAATTTAAAAAATGTATTGAGGGGATATATGGGTCCCACTAATCACATAATTAAAACTATAAATATTTGTTTTCATATATCATATATATATATATATATCAATTAATACCCACATAATACCTTTAATAATAGATGGTGTTGAAAAATGAATTTTATCACTATGTGGAGATGGTAGGATGTATTTATGCACGAGTGATAATTTTACTTATTGTTTGATGAGAAAAAGGGTGTATATTGGTGTTTTCATAATAATAATAAAATTTAATAATATTTAGGATAAAAAAATTATTATTTTAGGATTAAAATACTCTATTTATATGTAAGGAAGAAGAGAAAAAAATGTGATCCGTTAGAGTGATTACCTCTTCTTTGAAATGCCTCCTTTGGATTGCCGGTACAGGGATGTTGAAATGGTATTTTGAGAAGAAAAGAACCAATAAAAAATTTATAGGGAAGTTTAGAGGAAAAATTTGTATATTTTTGTTTATGTATAAGAATCCAACTAGTGTGAATAAGTGAGAGAGGTGGTGCACTTTTAAAATTGAGGTAAGGGGAACTTTTGGAATTTCTAAAAAGATTACATTACAGTAAATAAATTTTCTACCCAAATTAAATAAAAAGGATATGGATTATATTATAAGATAATATATTATTTAAATATCATCAAAAAATATATTTTAGATAATTTTTGGTGTTATTGTAAACCGTATCATTTTGATTAACACTTTGTTAACCTCTTTTAATTTTAACTATGGGATCAACTTCTTCAATATTAAAAGGTTATAATTTTTTTTACTTATACGGTGTAAATTGGACTATAAATGGATAATTAATTATATTTTTAACTTATAATTATAATTTTTTATCATATTTATTATTTTTAAATAATTTCATAATATATTAATCCAATGAAATATCATTATTGATAATTTTAATACCATTTACTACTTTTATTTTAAAAATTATAAATAAAATATGTATATTTTTTAAAAAATATTTTATTATATTCACAAAATGTCAAGGGAATATATATAATTCGTGTATCAACTTAAATATCTCAAATTATATTACTTTTAAAATTTTTCATATCATTCATTGGATTTTTCTCTTATGAAAATAATCACAACATCACTGTTGTATAGAAATTTAGGGTAATTAATTCCTAAAAATAATAAATAAATTAACATGATGAAGATAATCCTTTTAAACTAAAAAATAAAAATTATAGTTGAGAATATCTTTTGAATAATTCCATATTAAAAATATTATTCTAATTAAAAATAATAGTGTGGCATTTTTAATATTTCAATTAACAAAAGACTCTAAAGGTCATAATCTTATCCAAGTGGCCCCAAAAAAGTCATAAATAAAATTATATCATGAAAATAATTTTATGAAGTTCAAAATGGACACTTATATTCATTAATAACTTACTTTTTCCTTATGTGGACACAAAAGACATATTTAAGACAAGGAAAATGAATTTTTTTTTACATTCATTGATTTAAATAATATATAAGACATTTCTCATGGAAAAGTGTCCTTTTAAAAAACTAAATTTAGAAACATAGGTGTAAAGGGTCTAATTAAATTAATACAATAATATATAGGATGAAATCTTATGGACTTATAAATTATTTATAATACATGTTAGCCCATTTTTCATTTAATAAAGTAACACATTTTTTGATAGTTACTATTAAGATTAACTAAAAATAAAATAATCCTAATTGAAAAATTTAATCCTTATGATTAAAAATATTTCATTCCTTTCATATGATTCAATAATTATGAATGGAATAAATTAATTTTCATTTAAGAGTGAAAAATCTGAAAAATAAAAGCTTTTATGGAAAAATTCATTTTAAAGCATAAACTGGATTTATTATTATTCTATTATCAGAAAAATATTTTATCAATGTTTAATTTTTTTTCAAGTAAAAAATATATATATATTTTATTAAAATTATTAACTAAGATTAATTTAATATATTGATATAAATTTCAATGCATGCATAAAATATTTTTTTAGAAAAACCTCCAATTTATTTTAAATTGATTTTTTTCTGATAAATTATAATCATTTAATAATTAATTATTTTATTTTATTTTGTATAAAAAAGGTATTTTTCATAATTTAGTTATTATTATTCATACCCACCAATTTAACGGCTAGACGATAATGAGATCGAAATAATGTCACACATTTGGTTTCAACATGTTATTTCCTACAACACATGATATTAGAGAAATAAAATTATTTAAAGAGAAATATTTCAAAAACATATCAGGCTGGTGAACTTATATAACTCTATATTCTATTTTTAAGAGTTTATTTGGTTCTAATACATGAATCTATGCTAAAAATATCAAGTGATGTACATGTCTTTCTATCTCTCTCTCTCTCTCTTCAATTCCAATTCACATTCTAGTTTTGGTATCCTTTTAATTGAAAATTTATTATTGAAGTATTGTTATAATATCTCATTAAGTACTATATTTATTATATATTATATATGTGAAAAACCATTTAACTCACATTATACTGCATTTATATGATTTTATAAATTCAAATTTATCCTAAGAGGTATAAAACCCAATTTGGTTCCATGATAATAAATCCCAACACATGCCATATATTTATGGAATTATAGATGTTTTAATTCTAATATGAAAACTTTTATAAGAAATTATTATGGATATATAATCGATGGATCCACTATCTGGACCAAGGTATATTAAATAAAAGTTTGTCAAAATTTATCATTTTCTATTATAGTATTTCAACCTGAATGTTTCTCTTTAATGAAATTTTATACACTTAATTAATATAAAAAATATGTTATTAAATAATAATATTTTTGAAGCTATTTATCAAAAATTTATCTGGTCTCATAACATTTCAAATAAATTTATTTAATTACCTAAACTCATTGATAATATTAATATTAATAAGTACCTGATAACAATAAGTTCATATTCTTCACTTAATAAGGACACTTATTTTTAAAATTTTAATCCTTAATTATTCATTATATAATTAAATATAATTCAACTATAAATTATTATTATTAAATGTGGAAATATTTAAACATTCTCATATAATCATTTTTTCTATTCCGGGAAATATTACAAGATAATATTTATTGAGAAAATGTTCTAAATATTTATAAGTAATTAATTCTTAAACATTTTTCCATTTCTCTCTATTTAAATATATGATTAAATATATTGAAATATTATATTATTGGTGGGACCCAAAAATTAGATCAATCCTCATTCACTAGTAGACCTAATGAGACAACTACGATTGGGTAATGGGAGCACCTTTACCCTTTATATATTATGTCCTTGAACATGGAATCAATGATATATTTATTATGTACTATAGTTCACATTCACCTCATTAACATCATTATATGATATTTTAATTTTATTCAAGTTATTATTTATATCCTTTCCATCAATAGATAATGTTATGCTTATATTCTAATTAATATAACATCAGTTTGTATCTATTCCTACTATATCTCCAAAACCATTATTATGTCATGTTAGCTTCTATTGTATGATATCCCATATCAAGTGTCTAAGATCATAATTCCTTTTCCCCCATTTTATCTAGTATTAAATATGAATATTATATATGATTGGATTTAAGGATCACATAAATAAATAGTCATTATTACTCAAATGGTGTAATATGTGATCCTTTTATGTAATGTTATGTATCTAGTATATTAAGGACTACTAAAACCTGATCTTGGGATTGTAATCTCATGTTATATGATTACCCAATAAAAAACAACCCACATTATTTAGGTGAATGGGGTGAGGGGAATTATAATTTTATCCCAGAAAATTTTAGAAAAAATATTAAGAATTAGATATAGACAAACATCAATAGATAATATAGATTTTACATTTATAAATTTAAATAAATTATTCTAGAATTGGTATTATTAGAATTATATATAATTTATATAAGAAATAATTTCTGAAAATAGGATATATAAGTAATTTTTTATACATTATTATTTTAAAAAGTATTTAATTAATATATTTAATTTGTTAGATAACAGAGCATTCTAGATGGAATGAAAACCAATCCAATAATCAATGCACATGTGGGGATTTTACTAATAATCAATACAATAGAGATAATGTGGATTTTGAACATATTATTACTATTACAATGTAATTAAAATTTAGTATGACCAATAATATTTCTTATATAGAAAAACATGTTACCCCTCAATTAGATTCAACTATTGTATATCAGTTTTCGAGCACCAACCATCATCATTTAGGGGGTCTACTAATAAATTGTAGAATTTGTAATGGATAAAATATCTTGATAAGATCTTTATAACATTTTGGGTTACTAATAATGAAGAAGTTACCATCGATTTATATTGTTTAAAGGGAGATGTTGACCAATGGTGGTGACTAATTCAAAATTCAAAGAATTTGGAGGAGATAAAAAACATGGAGTGGAATAAATTTAAGGTGAATTTTCAATATTGTTTTTCCATTTGTGGAAATGTACTACTATGGAAAAGAAAATGTTGAATCAATAACAATAGGAATAATAGGTAGTGGTTGAGTATCTAGAAAATTTTACAAGATTCAAAATGTATGTTTGAGGATTATCTATATAATATAGAAATAAATATTGATCATTTATTTGGTGGTTTAATATAAATTTTTAAAATATAATTAGTATCTTAAATCTTTTATCACATAAATAGATAATAAAAAGTGGTATCATGAGTGAGAATAAGTTTTCAAAATTATTAATTTATAAAGGGAAACTATAAAATAAGTGGACCAATGATTTCTCTATTGAATGAATAATTACAAAAACAAGGGAAGATTAGATTAACTTAAATATAATAATTGTGGAAATAAACACCTAGGGGTTTACATAAAAGGACTGGGAATTTACTTTAAACATGGAGAGCGTTATGAACCAACTCATGTTCCCAAACTATATATAACCCATGCTAGACCCTATGTGGATAAAGGGTGTTCCCGATCCCTATGGGTAGGTGAAAAGTGAATGGGAATAAAAGACTAGATTTTGGAATGATTTTACCACAAAGAACCAGAAACAAGGTGATATGAAAATTAAATATGCTAGTATTCTAAAAAAATACAATAACAATAAGGTAAATCCAAGAGGAAAAAAATCTCCAAGATCTATAAAGTAAACCAAAGTTCACAAGAACTACTAAAATACAAGTCCCTAAGACATTAAATCACCTTCAGATACCCACACCCTGAAATCATACAAACCCACCTCTATCCGATGTACCTTTCCATTTCCAACAATATATATAAAAATATCTATAAACAACCAATGTTGTATGAATAGTGGGAAAAAATTATCACAGTAGGACCATACCTAGTGTTTCAAAAGTAGAATTTATAAAATAATCTAGTTATGCTCAAGTAATTTAAAATAAGTCATGATATTAAATTTTTGAAAATTATTAGATAAATATACATTTTTAGAAGGCATATAAATCATACTAATAAATAGGTTTACAAATAATTTCCATAAACATACCAATCAAACATTTAAAATATAATCAAGAAAGAAACCAAGACCATGAGTATCAATAGTTGTAGTTCAATGAGGTTCCTCTAAAAATTATCATGATCACTAAGTCACCTTTTTCTCACATTGACCTAGAAGAAAATATCTTGTGGGGTGATAGTTCACTCCATATACTGTCTCCTTTCAAGAACTTAGGAAACATAGTGCGGACACTACCCTAAAAGAACATGTCTAGGGGGAAAGAGTTCATCCATGATGATAGATCCCTACCTTATCATTAATAATATTCATGTTTATCACATTAGATTCATTTAACAACACTTCATATATAAAACCACATAAAACATGTTTTTAAACAATTTTCATTCATAAAAACTAAGGGAAAAATCCATTTTCAAAACCATTACTAAAACCACAACATTTTATAAAAAAAATTCTAATTAAATTTTAAAATAATTTCAAAAATATTCCCAAGATAAAGACATAATTTTTGAATTCCTAAAAATTTAGAAACCAAATAAAATATAAATTAATAATGGTTTATAGAATAAAGATGAATCATGAAACAATCTATGTTGAAACACTTGGAATATCAGCACACACATGTAACCAATTAAACAAGATATACCGAGTGTCTTTGGAATTGAGACGGGATCCTAGATCTATAATTTTAAAACATAAATCTCTATTTTATCATCTATAGAAAAATGGGGGAGATATAAATAAATTACGACAATGATTTAAAAAATAATGAATAATGAATAATGAATATCGGAATAATGGAAACCAATTCTGTAATGGATCTATAAGAAAACTAATTATATCATGAAACAAACCTTAGATCTAGAATCAACAACTGAGATCTAATATTTTTTTTGAGGAAATAAGAGTATATATAACCATGTTCCTAAACATACACCCTCATATGAAACCCCATGTCAAGGTGCATGGTTTCATAGGCACACCCATATAGTTTTCTGTAATTTTAATCTATATTTGAAAAGGTCCAAGAATCAATAAAAACATCTAAAAGACAACAAAATCATAGGATAATATCCAAATAAAATATTTTCAAAGAAAATAAATGTAAGTATCAAAAATAAATAAGGGGATGTAGAAAATCCCCCCGCCATAGTGATTTTTTTCCATTACAAATCCATGCCAAATAAGGATTATCCCTAAAAAGATAAGGACACTACTCCCCCATGAAATACTCTCACTCCCATGTCTTATGAGAATCAGATCCATGTTTCCATTGAACTTTAATAAAATGTATATACTTCCAAAATAGAAACATCACTTGAGAATCAAAAACTTGAAATGGTTTCTCTATCACATACATATTTTGTTACATGATGAGTTCTTCCAAATTTAGAACATGAGATGGGTATAGTTAATACATTTTGAGTTGATACATATGGAAAACATTGTGGATAAATGACAACTAAGGTGAAAAATAAAATAGATACATGACCGTTCCAAGTATTTTAATGATCTTAAATGTTCCCACATATCTAGGATATATATTCCCTTCCTCTTTGAACCACCAATGACCTAAATAGGTTGATAATTTTGTGAATTCCTACTCAAAAGTTGAAAACTCCAATTGATAATGATGTCTATCCACATAAGAGTTTTTCTAATTGTGAGATGTCACTAAATTATAATGAACCAACTGGATCTTTTTCATTGTCACATGAAAAAAAATCGGTCCAACAAAGGAATATTTTCTAACCTTAGACTAATAAAGAGGATAAATGAATGGATGGCCATAAAAAACATCAAAAGGTTTTATTCTGATGGATGACTGGTAATATCTATTATGAGAAAATTCAATCTACACTAGATTCACTTATGATGTCCAAGACATAGTCATATAGAATATTTTCTATAATTTTATTATGATATTCAATTTGTCTATTCGTATTATTATGGTATGTTGTGCTCAACATAACATGAGTTCCCATTACCTTCTGTAGAAACTTCCAAAATATGAGGTAAAAAGTGGTTCCCTATAAAATACGATGGCCATATGTATTTTACAAAAAATAAAAATCCTTTTCACAATTTTTTTTTCAGGTCCTCCAATTAAGTGGTGCAATATATCAGTATAAAATGATATTATATTTTTAACAAATCAATTATCACCCTAATGAAATTATTATCTTATAGTGTTTGAGGAAATAAAATGATAAAATACATCAAGATCACACTGCACATCTATGTTGGTAGGAGGAAAGGATGAAGTAAATATGAAGGGTTCTAGTGCTCATGCTTAATATGTTTCCATGCATATAATTAAGTTAAAATTTCATCTATGCCTCATTTCATACAAGGAAACCTAAAATAACACATCATGTCATAAAATAATTTGTGGTACCATAGTGGAAAAACCATAAAAAATGATGATAATCTACCAACATGGAAATCATTATAAATGAATGTAAAACATATTTTCTTTGGAATAAAAGAATACCATTTGAGGAGAGAGACCACTCACATATGGCATCCTCACAATATAAAGTATCCCTAATACTCTAAAACTAGTCATATTACTATTTTTCTTGAAGAATCGTCTCATGGAGAGAGGATATCACTTGGAAACTCATTAGGATTTTACCAGACTCCTCATCCATGACTCCAAAGTGTATTTGAGAAAAGTACCCCACTATATTCCATTCATTCCTTTATTTATTCATAGGATAATAAGGTAACTTACTTTTAAGATAATCAGAAACTATGATTCATTTTTCTACTATGTAAGAATTTTTTATATCAAAAAGGCTATATGTATTAAACCTACCATATCTTATAGTGGTTCAAATATATCTAGGTAAATATATTATCCAAACTTTTATTGTTAGAGTGATTGGTAAACCATTCCATAAAAATAAAATGACACTAAATTTTGAGGGCATGAAAACCCATTTAGAGTTTCAAATCACGAGTAAGATAATTTTTCTTATGAGGTCAAAGCTAGCATGAGAAATAAGACACTAAAATATTCCCCTATATAATTTTTTACACTCAAATTGAAACTAAAGCACAAAAATAAACCATGAAGCCCTGATCGACCTTTGGAAAATTCAAAATTAGTATTGAGGTCAAATTACACTTTAAATCATTGAAGGATACCTGAAAATTCAAATTCCACAATAACGTCAAACCCTTCTAGGTGGGAGCGGTCAAAGGATATTCAAGCTTAAAGAAATCCTTTATGAATCACTAATATTATCTTTCCAAATATAGGAAGCTGAACATATACCAAAAATATGGTGGTTCTTTATATGACATGAAAATCATTACCATTTTAGGATCTACTAACATACCATATTTATATATCAGCTGTCCTAATAACATAATTTCTTAGATCCATAATTGGCACTTTTTTGATTTTACAAAAATAATAAGGTCCCTTAAAATCCCCAAAACATTTCATAAGTGACACCCATAATCTTCTTCAATCTTATACAACACCATTCCTTCATCCAAAACACTATGAAAAAAGAGTTAATATACTGATGTAAAATTTAATTCATCAATTCCATAAAGATTTTTTGAGAATTAGTTATAAAAAACAATATCACAAGGTTCTCGAAGTTTCCATACCTGCTCTTGAAGGTGTTATTTAGAATATTTGAATCCTTGATTTTGAGTTGGTGATATCCATACTAAAGATTAATTTTATAAAAAATAATTTCTCATTTAGATTGGTTTAACAAGTCATCAATATGAGGTAAGGGATACATACTCTTGACTATTACTGGATTGATCTTCCTAAAATCAACACATAAAAGAAGTGTTTCCAAGATATTCTTATAAAAAATCACAGGGGATAGAAAATATTATAGACATGGATACAACAATCCCCTAGATATCAAGTAATAAAACAAGATTTTCATCTCCTTTAACTCATTTAGATCCTTTTAGTAAGATGAAATTGATATCGATTGAGTCCTGGGAACTATGTCAATCAAGATATCTACCTCTTTATCAGGAGGAAAACCATATAATTCATTCAGAAATATTTCAAGGAACTATTTTACTACTTAAGTAAGTTTACCAGTACCATATTATTATTATAATTGATTTTTATACAAAACAAATATCTTATTAAACTATGGAAGATATTTCCCCACATGACTGGACTTTGAATCCCTTTCTCCATAAAGAACACAAGAGGATCCATTTAAAAAAAGTGATGAAAAACTATCTATAATAACAACTGAACCAATAATTGTGTGAAATTTACCAATACATCCCAATAATCACATTAAAAATGGTCAAGTATAGAACTAATAATTCATAAACCAGCTCTATGCCACAAAAAAAGAAAAATCATAGGGGGAATCAGAATCCTAAATTCATTTCCTTTATTAGAGTGGTCACTAATTCCATAATGAATGGAATGAGTTTAATTATATGTTTTAAAATATCCACAATAAAATTTGATACAATGGAGTAAGAGGAACCTATATCAAATAAAGCAGTTACCATGGTAGTATCAATATAAATGGTACGTCTCACACTCACTATAAAAAATTATCCATCATTTGAAATTGCTCAACTATATGTTACTTCGTCATTCTGGAGGGCCATGGCTACTACCTGATAGATTTTAAAGAATTTAGATACACTATAGACCCACTTGGTTCTAATGACGTAGTACTATAGTTTGGAAAATAATGATCCCGGAAAATGTTATATAAGTGACAAAAACACCCACACAAGTTTCAAACGTTTGGTGTCATGGGGAAAAATTTCTTTTTGTGTTTTTCATAAGCACACTTATAACATTTGAATCAACAATCCCCTAATGATGGTGTAGCAAGAGACCTTTAATAATAAATAGAACTCTTTTCACCAAATAATGAATTATTCTTCCTTTTTTAATTATTATAATCACTGGATCTACCACCAGGGTATAAAATAACTCCAATTAATATTGACATACCCACCTAGTCAAGACCTGCCATCAATGAACTATCCAACACCATAGAATTGGGGGTCATATTTACCATAAAAATTTAATACTAGATATTAGATGAATGACTCATATTAAATTACTAATCTTTCATATTCTCATTATATACCACCTCATATGGAAATACAGAGAGATTAGAAAAGCGACCAAAATTCTCTAACATTGATTGATTCCCTTAATTAAGGTTGAGAAACTCCATCAAATTTTCCATGTTAATGGATTATGGGTAGAATTACTTAGTTAAAATGGAAATGATATTATTATAAACTATTACCTCATGTTTTTAGTGAATAAAAACAAGTACCACCACCTTCATACCAGACTTTTAGGCATGAAGAAGACACACTTCACTTTTATTGAGATAGGTGTCACTATGAATTTTGAAATCCTCTTGAGATTTCCAAGCTGATCCTCCACCTCTCTAGGGTCAATAATCCCTTATGAAGATGATGCTGTATAGAAAATAAATTCATGGGCTTGATTATTATCCTCACGACATCAAGGTTATTCCTACCTAGAATAAATATGGGTAGGTTCCATGTCTTTTATTATAGATTATACCAAGAATATAACTTCTTAAATCAAATTTAGATCAACTTGAGAGTTTTCCTGCAATGGTTTATCAATAGTTACCTCTCAAGGAATTGATGGAAGTCTTTTGGGAGGAATTATACTGCACATACATAGACAAAGAGACATGAATACAAAATAATCATGAATCAATTTCAATTTATTATAAAAAGGTTAATTTTAATTTTAAGGAGCCAAGAGAAATGGAAGATTGAGATTACAAAACCCAAAATCCCAAGACAAATTTCCCAAAAACCCATGGTAACTTAAGTCTCATCATAATGATATCCAACCAAGAACTTACTTGAAACCTACCCCTCATTTCCCCACATTACTATCTCTTATTTACCATGACATACCAAAATTTATATCAAAAATGGAAATAAGAATACTGACCATTGATAACAATTTTTCACCAAACAACTTGGATTACCCAAAAAATTCATAACTAGATCTAATATTCAAATAATTTAATGAGAGATATTAGTCACCATGAGATATTTATCAGTGAATGAGAATCAAGAACTACCTTTGGGAATGAATTCTCCAAAAATAAATTGAAATATGGTGATATAAAAATGAAACATGTTGGTATGATAAAAAATACAATAGGTGGAATGAATAACCAAGGGGGAAAACAAGAAAAAATATCTATAAAGTCAACCAAAGTATATAAGAACTAATAAAACCCAAATCTATGTGGCATGAAACCACCTCCAGTATCTAAAATCATACTATCAAACAAATCGGTTTCCATCCCACAAAGCCTTTCCCTTTCTTACATTAGATAAATCAAGATCTATAAACACACAAAGGTATTTGTAGGGTTTGAAAAAAATACCCTAGGAGGATCCCACTTAGTGTATCATATAAAAAAGTTTTAAAATAAATGAATTATACTCAAGTAATTTAAAATAAGTCATGGGATAAAATTTAACAAAAAACATGGATGAATAAATATTTTCATAAGTCATATAAAGAACATTAATAAAAACGTTTCCAAATAATTTCTATTGACATCCCAATCATGCATTTCAGATAAAATACCTAGAAAAAACAATCCCATTAGTATCATTAGTTTTAGGTAATTGAGGATCATATTATCATTATAAATATTAGTATTCAAAATTCTATGCACATTACCCTATATGAATAGATCTAGAGGGTAAGAATTCACTCTCAAGAGCAGTTCCTTTCCATAAATTTAAAAACATGGGGCACGTATTACCCAAGAAGAATAAATATAGGGAGAAATAGTTAATCACCAAGTTTAGATCCCCACCATATCATAGATCACAGTTTGTCTTACCACAATAGTGTCATTTATGGTCATTTCATCTTTAAAACAAATAATACTTTGATTTTATTTTCATTAATAAACAGCAAGGTGAAATCCATTTTGAAATACATTACACAAATTTTTTTATCAAAATATTTCTCATTCACTTTTAAAATGGTTTCAATGATAATCCCATATTTTGTGGTTTCCATCCATTTAATAAACTAATTCAAATAGAATGAATGTAAGGGTGTAGAATAAAGCTAAATCATGAAACCACCTACCTTGAAAAACATGAAATATCAATGAACATAGGGAACCAACAAAACAAGAAGATCTGAGGGTATTAGAAATCAATAAGGGGTATTAGATCAATAATTCTCTAACATAAATCTTTATTTCATCATTTCTAGAATATTTGGAGAGAGTGAAATAAGTTACCATAATGATTTTCCAAATGAATCAAAATTATCAACAAATATCCAGACATAAATTCCCAATTATATGATGCATATATAATAATATCAATTATAACATGAAAAAACACCATATCTATCATAAAAAATCTCAATATATGGTTTTGTTTGAGTAAAGAAGAGTGGATATAAATGATCAATGATGATCTATAAATAATGGGCATATACCTTTGAGAAACTAGATCTAATACCAAAATATCCATCGAAATCCACCTTCAAGAGGTAAGAAATATCTAAAATCTGTAAGAGTAGTATGCAGGGTTTAGATCCTATTCCACAAAAAGATAAATAAGTTAAACTGGATATTTTTTGGGTCTTGAAAAGAAAATTTAGATAAATAAATATGAGACCCATAGTTTAATTACATGGTTTAATAAATTATGCACCCTATTTTGTGCTAAAAAATAATCCATATATATTGTAAACATTGTTTGAAAAACCTTGTGATTACCATGTGAAATTCCTTTACCTCATGTTGAACAATTTGACTGACATTCTTCATAGTTTTTAATACCCTAGTTTTTAATTGTACTCTCTCCTATAGAACCCAAAATTAAGGCACATGGTTTCCTGGTCAGACCATTGTGGTTTTTCTTAAATTTATGACAACTATGGAATGGTTTATAAATATCTAACCCCCCCAAATTTACCCAAAACAACTCAGGGAAGATCCAAAAAAATGATGGTTAATGAAAGTTTGTATGTACCTAAAATAAACCCTAGTATATGAAAGAGAGAATGTTCATCAGGCTCATGACTAACAATTCAAGAGAGATGTAACTATTATTAAATGGGTTAATTTCATGGATATGGGATATTACTCTAAAATTCCTCTAATTTCCAAGGAAATATACCCTATAAGTTTCCTATAGACCATGAATGATAATTTTCAATAACAATGATTAATGTTTTAGCTCCAAATGAAGTGATAAAAAATACTTCAATTTTACCCATAAATTTAGAAAATACATTATTCGATTATGGATCTACATTCTCTATTATATCATCCATGTTTATGAAAAATATTTAATCACACCTTATAAATTAAGGAATTATTTATCATTTATAACACTAAGTGGTACACTTATTTCAATAAAGATATATTAGGTTGTTCAAATTATAATACATGTATTCTATCAAGTCATACATATAATCATCATACCAGTGATGTATTTTTATGTACTATCTTTCATATGAGTTATAGTCATTATGAGTTCATATTAATTCATTTTGGGTATATTAATTCACCCTTTATGTTTATAAATTTAATAAATACAATATTAAAGGATTATCATGATAAGTTTCAGGTGGTATTTATTGATGATATTCTTATATACTCAATGATTTATGAGGAACATGGAACTAATTTTAAAATCATACTTAATGGTTTAATAGAATTAGTGTTATATGGGAAATTTTTTAAATTTGAATTTTGAATTCAAAACGTTTCTTTCTTAAGATATATTGTTTCCTAGGATGGTTTATTTGTTAACCATTTCAAAACAATGTTTTTTAATGAATTTAAATGACACAAAAACATAACTAATATATATATATTCCTAACATTATAAGGATATTATCAATGGTTTGTTGAAAGCATTAAAATATTAGATAATTTTTTAACCAGGTTAACACATAAAGAAGTAAAATTCATATGGAAAAAGAAATTATAAAATAGTTCTGAGGAATTAAATAGGTTATTGGTTAATACACATTTTTAAATGTTCCATTAGTAAAAAAGGTTTCATTTATAGTGCTTCATAAAGGAAATATCTTAGATGAGTTATGATGAAAAATGACATAGTTTTGGCATATAAATCATGAAAATTTAAACCCCATGAGATTAATTATAAAACTAATAATTTATAGTTGATCACGATGATATTTTCATATATATTATGGGAGAATTATTTATATATAAGGAGATATAATATATACCCTGATAATAAAAGTTTAAAATATATATTTTCACAGAAATATATTTATACAAGGTAATGGATATGGGGGAAACTACCCAAGTATTATGTTTAGTCTATATATTATCATTCATGGGAATAAAAATATATATCAGATGCACTGCGTAGAAAATACCATGGTATATTACCCCTAACAAGGGTAGAGAATGATTTAATTCTTAAGGATATGACAGAAATGGACTTCACTATTATAATGGATGGGATTACATCATATTTATTATATATAGTTTACCAAACTTATTTATTGGAGAGGATTATAAATTATCAAGATGATAATGAGTCCCTATAAAAGAAGATAGATGATGTGGGAAATGGGAAAGTACTAGAGCTCAATATTAGAAAAGACAAAATTTAAATGTATGCTAAAATGTTTTGTATTCCATTAAACCCAGATCTAAAGAAATACCTCTTGGTTGAAGCTCATAGATTATATTTATCAATACATTATTGTAACACTAATATGTATAGGAATATCCAAGATCAATGTTTTGTGGGGAAATATTAATTGATAGACTGTAGATTAAACTGCAGGATTCTTAGTATTATAATTATTGAAGGGTGAAATACACCTTTTAAAATGATATGGATTTCATCACTAGGATAACTAAGACATAAAATGGGAATTATAAAATATGGGTCATTATTGATTGTCTAACATGATTTTTCCATTTTCTACAAAATTTAGAATATTTACCTTTAGATTACCTTTATATGTTATATAAAAATGAATCTATGAGTTTATATAATAACCCTTATTAGTTATATCTCAATGTTATCCTATATTCATGTCGAAATATTAGAGGATTCTTCATATAGATTTAAATATATAGGTTAATCTTAGTAAAAACTGTAATCTTTAAATAGATAAAGTATTAAAGACTACCCAAACAATATAGGAAATATTATAATAAAGATAGCTTAATTTCTATGGAAGTTGGTATTAGTATTTACCTATAGAATAATTTTCATAAAATAACATTGACCACTCCAATATAAATATTATACCATATGAATCCTTTTATGAAAATTTAAAAACCCCATGTCTATATAAGTGTTCTATTTTTGAGAACTGTAGAGTTTTTCATTTGGTGGAGGGAAAAATTTTACTAATTGGATTTGGATTCAAATTCTGAGGGATAGAACCAATAATGTTAATTTTTATACATGGTATTATGTTTAATAGGGTCTTGGGAGGTCTCAGGTGAGTTTGAGAAGAGAAGGAGGGTGAAATTAAATATAGTTGAATGGATGAACTCCCACCAGCTTGATGGAAAAAGACCATCATCTAGCCAGTGGCCTTTTAAGGGCAATGAGGTTTTATCTAGGATCGTCAATCAGCTAGTGTGCTCTCATTTGATTTTTTTTAAAATAGGGTAAAAGGATAATTTAAGCCCATTTCCCATATTTTTTCTTAACCAAAACATTTCCATGTTTAAGGCCATTTTGTAGGAACATTGTTAGATCCCTCCCCAATCCTTTGACAAAGTGGTTACCCATTGATCGTGGGTGCTTATCTTTCCATCAGGTACATTGGAGATCTTTAGGTAATGATACTCCCCCCCTCCCTTCATTTCTTCGTTTCTATTGATGAAAAGTGTTGATTCACTGTTTATATAGGTTATTCAATATTTTCAGAGAATTTTTCTAGTTCTTTGATATCATTCGTTTCTTCTTGAATTGAAGGTAGATATCTGTTTTAGGGGTCTCTTTAAGGTTAAGACAGGTGGTACAATTTCCTTTCCCTTAAAGTCTCGTTGTTGTATTTTTTTTTCAGGTTGTGTAGTCATTTTGAATTATCCGTCACATGATCTAATAATTAAATCAAAATTTCATTTCTCCTTTTAGGCCATAGATACCTCCATTAGAGATATAAAAACATGATGGATTATGGTAAATCTCCATTCAGATAATTAAAAAAGAAAATATAATTTATGCGTATTGAATTTGTGATTTAAATTTGATGGTATTAACGATACCCTTTGTAATGGAATTTGTTATTTTGCATGTTGGTTGCTAGGGTTGACCCATATAAACTCATAGGGCTTATGGAATTTGAATTTATAAATTAAATTGTTAATTGAATTAAATGTTTGGCATGGATTAAAGTGTTAAAAATGATTATATGTTATGTGAACCATAGTTGTGTATGTGGGTTGAAATGTTGAATGGATGTGTTTAAATTGGAATTAATGATTTTTTATGATATTATTGGTTTGATTGTGGGAAAAGGAAATAAATGAAAATATACTTGGATTTATTATGACATGTTAGTGTTTAATTTCATGTTTAAGCCTTGTATTCCACTAGGGGACTCATGTTATTACCATAAGTAAATATATATTTTGATTTTGTGATGTAAAATGATATTGAATGCATCAGGTTAACCAATGGATTATTTTTAGATTCATTACTATGAATTCTATGGTTCCAATTCCCCTTGGATTCTGATAATGTTTTCACTTGATGAATTCTAAAAATTAGTGTTGTGGATTATTAAGGGAATCCCTTATTGATTTAAATAGAATGGGAACCCCTAATTTGGGTTAATTAAAATTATTGTGGAATACCTTAGGTTTGAGCCAACATTATAATAAAGTTATCTTGGTGGATGTTAAGGGAAGTCCTTCGAGTCCAGAATAGATTATTGAGTTAGCTTGTATATTTTTTGATGAGAATTCCCATAAGATCCAAGAAGATTCCTATTGGTAAACTTTATTATATTCAAATTGTAAATTAACCTTAGATATGAATTGAGATATAAAACTTACACCTTTTTTAGAGATAAAAAAATGGATGAAGAAGTTAGTGTTGATTAACGATATCTTCTGAAAACTTGAGTCTTGATGAGGCTCTACTTACTTCTACTTGTTAGTTTTTGTTGTTGTTTAATTTATTTATTTTATATCATTAATCTTTATTATCATAGTCTAAATTGTTATTAAACACAACTATTGGTAGACTACAGAGTTAGTATTCCATGTCACTTGGGTACCTGAGAATATGACCCCTAGTTGTAGGTTATAGGTTTATAGAATGACTTAGGTTTGATTCTTTCTTCTTTGTTATGGATGTAGTTGGGAGATGAGAGTTAAGATAGAGCTATGGACTACTAAGGGATGTGCCATCTTGTGGAATTTCACTTTTTATTTACTTTTGGATTATTGTTAATGGCATGATTATTATTTAATATCTGCCTATATGCAGGGGGCATAATTATGTTGTTGCATGAGATTGGATTTAGTGTTCTCATACATGAAGTATATTTATCTAGATATGATGATTATATATACAGTGTTTTTGATTAATTTATTTACTTATATGTCAAACAATTTGGTATCAAGGTCATAGTCTCAGCATGGTAAACTCACAAGCACTCACTACGAGTCGACGACCTCTAGTATATGGGATTCGTTCTTGAGACCATGTGGTGTATCAGACTAGGGCATAAATATAATGGAATTATGGGTCAAGAAATTAAAATGTGGTATAATAAGGGGTGTTTTTCATTTATTTTACTACTTCTTCCTGGTATAAAGGATACTATAATTTTTTGGTAGTTTGGTAATGAGCTCGTACCTGGGTGCTGCAACCCCACATATAGGATAAAATAGTGTTTATAGGGGTCGGAATTGTGGTTTCTTTATTTTCACTTTTAATTTTGATTAATTTACAAATAAAATTGTAAAACTGGCAATGATGTTAATTATTTATGATATTTTTCTCTTGTGCGAGTAAATAAAGAGTGTGTGTGCATCCATGAATAATGCTAGGCACATAAGATTGATATGTCTTTAATATGTTTCTTGTTATTATTAGTTTCTAGGTAGTTACTTATTTTATGTTTATTATAGTTAATGGATTTTGACTTCTATTGATTTATATATTCTAATGGATTTTAAATTATTGAGAGAGGTTGGTCATGTAATGTGTATACAACCATTTATATGTTGTATCACACATATAACTGTATGGATGGATTATAATTTTTCAACTCCTTTAGTGACCACTTATTCAACTTGGGAAGATATAAATGGATCCATAAATTGATGGGTTTTCTTGAATTGGGTCCTATTAGACAACTTATAAATTGGTTTCCTCCATATTGATAAACGGTATCCTATTTTACCATACCATGTATGAGATTTGAAAATAATTGATGAATAATTGAAACCTAAAAAATTGATGAAAATGAAAAATTCATATATATAGAAATCCATTGGAATGGTGGATGGGGTTTTTTTTCTTTTGAGTTATGTTTGTGTCATCTAAATAGGGTGAAAATTATAACTTAAAGAGTTTTATCCTTTGTAACTTTTTATTGAACCTATATATAACAACATATTTTAAATTTACTTTTAGATTTTATTAGAACCTATAAATTTATAAAACCATGATTATATAAATTATATTAGTCTTGAATTAATTTAAATGTTGGTTTAGGTTAAATAAAATGATAGTAAGAAACCTGTCAGTTGTTTTTTCATAGCTTATAAATGGAATATTTTTTAACTAAGAAGGGAATTTTTATATGTAACCATAAGAAATGATAAGAAAATGAGAATATTATTGAATGGAGGTTTATAACCTTTAGTGGTGGATGGGGCTCATGGATCCACCATTTTGGGACTTTGTGTGATGGTTTTTGACCATGCTTATAGATAGGTTCAACTACAGAGTGTGATAGGTTGTGCCATCCTTATGTTTTGTGTGTTGCCCTTATCATACCAAATATCATTAAGGGAGATGTTTAGTTTTTTTCTATTTGATGCCATATGAACTTGAGTCATGATTGATGATGTTTCTTGAGGGATTTGGTATGGGGTCTTATAGTGTTTGGGTTATGTAGAAGGGACCATTAACCCTTAGAAATGATCCCAATTTTTAGTGATCCAACATTGAGTGGTTTTTGAGGGGTAGATCAATGGGGGGGGGGGGGGGTACCCTATTCATATATTTGGAAGGTTTAATGGTGCTTGAGAAGAAGTTTTAGCTATGGAATTAGTGAATGAGAAATGTTATCAAGTGCACAATTAAATTATCTTATTATATTGAATTTTCGGAATAATTGTTTTTGTAGTCTAGAACCCTTAGTTATAAGGTCATTCCTGGGAAGGAATAATTATTTATATGCCTTATCGGCTTATATTTTGGATAAGTTTCGATGATATAGTCATTAATGAACTGAGCTGGGAGGGTCTAAGATTAATATATTATGTTGAAGCACCCTGGTTTTGAACTGAAGCATGAGAAGTGATTAAATGATTTATGTTTAGGCACGAACATTCCTTGAGTAGGGTTTAACAAAGGCTTTTGGGGTGCCTAGTTTTTGGGGGATCAAACACCATGAGTGGTAGTTCTAATGGTGTTTGGGATTTATGGGAGGAGGAGATCTGTGTGATGCCTAACCTTATAGATTTCGATGCAATTTGGAATGAAATATTAGTAGTTAGACACTCTATACTAGAATGAATCATATAGGATGGGTGGTCATGGGGTGAGTTATATATTTGTTAGAGGCTTGACCCAACATGTGGCCAGGTCTGTGTGTAACATCGCCAACCCAGTTCTCCCTCACTTGATTATAACAAGTTTCCACATGACATTATCCATGCATCCCTGTATTCGATAGGCTATCAGCTAACAGCGTGGGTCTAGTAATTATAGTGGGGAGACTATACCCTTTGGTATAGAGTGACAATCAAAGTGAAGATAATATAAAAAAGTAAATATAAAGAGATCTAGATGATAAATAGAAAAATTTCACATCAATATAATATAATCAAACCACGAAATTTTAAACTGAATGTTGTAATTAATGTCACAAAATCAATTAAATAATATAAATAATCTAAAAATAATGAGTTCCCAAGACTGTCTTGAATCTCATTCTCATCCCAAACTCTAAGATATAAACCTAGTTAGAAAATAAGAAATCAATTTTAGGTCCCTATGTTAATATCCATACCTTTATCATTGAATTCTTTCTATGTACCAAATGGCATCCAGAATAGGGTGTGAGTAAAACTCAACATGCCACCACCGACAATGTATAAAGAAATATAATCCGAGTAACAATTCATGAAACAATACGTTATCCAAAGAAATTAAGTCATAAATTAAATGTAAAACATCTAAATAAAACTTCCTATACAGAAGCTATAGGTTGACACTTGGGGTCGACCAACTTTATTCTATATGATGTTGAGTGCCTCTGTCAAAACTCACCACCGAGTCCTCAAATATTCCAATGCAAAGGATCAATCAAACATTCTGTTCATAGCCAACCAATTGTATATTCCCATGCTCAGGTTGAATTATATATTTCATGTATCAATGAACCAGTGTGAATTCCCCTAATAAGTCTACTTAAATGCTCATTAGACATCATTCCCAGTGAAAATTCTCATGCTAATTCCAATTTTTTTTCTAAATAAAAAAATAAGAAATCCAATGCTAAAAAAAATTCCCATTGATTCCAAACATGTTAAAATATTCCATATTAGTAAATTCCGGAAAATTACCAATTAAATTTTATAATTTTATTTACGTGCCATTATTACTTGCAGATAGTTACGGGTTTCATAACAATTTACAAATTTACATTAAAATTGTAACAATTCAAATTCACAGTCCATTTATGCCCATTTATTAGTTCAAATTTCAATACATGAATGGATTTCCAATTTCAAACCCATATGGTGACATGTTTCTCATGGTTTGATCCAAAGAACCACCCACAATTTTATAATTCAATTACAAAGGCACTAGGTTCACAAATTCAAGTTCCAACTTAGGTCAAAGGACTAGAAGAACTCTCAGGTGGTCGAGAGCATATGGTCGCAATTTTACATAGACTTGATAGGATCCATGGTAAGTATAAGAATTAGGATTCCATCCATTCAAGTGACTTCCAATTATAAGAGTCTATGTAGATAATTTTCTAGTGTTATCCCACAACTTTATAATAGTATAAAATCAAAGAAGGATTTAGGGAGATATTTCAGATCACCAACATCAAAATTAGAGAAGAAGAAACCAAGAGATCAAGCTTCTAGATCAAAACGAAACACTACATTTATTTATGGAAAGTGATAAACTCATACCATTATGGATGAAAGAAGATGATCTAGGAATAAAATAATTGTAATTCACCAATTATAAGGAAGACAAAACGATTTAAGACATTCATATCGAACTATGGATCAAGGATCCAAGATAAGGAATTAGAGAAGTCAAGGAGTCCATGGATAAAAATTCCAAACTACGGTAAATAGTGGGGGATTAAGGAGTTAAATATGGGGTTTTTATGGAAGAAATATGATTCTTCCGCTTGTAATCCAATCCCCACCAGACAACATCGGCTAACCACTCACTACAACTGACTAGCCACCAGCTGCCACCAGCTTATCACTTCTTTACAACAGAATGGTTTCACCTATGGAAACCCCACTAGACGGTGAGTGGTCTGAACTAGTAGGATGGTAGGATTAATATATCATTATAAGTCTATTTTCCCATCCACTGGTGTGACGTCCCGGACTCAGATGTCACATAATGGGTTCCCCAAGCTCGGTGGGCCATATGGACTCAAGCGCATCTCCCCATATGCCAGAGGCATCTGACTAGCATCGAGGACCTAGGGTGTGTCCATGGTGAGACTATGCCATCATTAGTAGAGTGTAGCATAGTATAAAGAAATATAAATATATATTAAACAGTGGAATAAAAATACAGAATTCGCATAAACAAACTCATGCACTAGATAAACGAGAATAATAATTATTGTATCAACTGGAATGTTGATAATGTAATTTAAAGTCACTAGAAAATGGGAAAACATGGATACAAGACAATAGGAATAACATGTTCCAAAAAGTAAAAGAAAATAAATACTACTCCAAGCATCCCGAGATCCAACACGGTCATCTTCTATCAAGCTTCATCCTATCAGTAAGCAATCAGGTGTTCGAAGCTGTATACTTCTCTTTTTCAACACCTGTAGTCATGTAATATACTTCGGGTACTAAAGGGTGCCTAGTGAGGGTGTGGGATAAATATATGTGGGCCACCACCAATGGTTTCTATAACATCCGGCCTATGTAATGGAATATAGTAGCGTGCATGCATGAATATATAAAGTAAAGAAAATAGGACAATATAACTAAATACCCAGTACCCGCTTCATCCCATGGATGGTGTATGAACATGTAACAAGTTATTTAGTTATGTAATTACCATTTATTGTTAATATGTTGTGTGAGGCATATCCATAACTCACATCACCTCATTATATTATAAGTAGTGAAGGTCCCAAGACATAACAAGGAAACCTGAAAATGATATCCAGTGAAGGAGTTCCAAGGTATCAACAAAGATAACATAGATCTCACAGAATGCTAACTCAATAGTATCTTAGTATAGATAAGGGGTAAGAGTGTAATCCAAGGAGATTAATCCATGGCATTCCACAATAAGGCACCTACCGATTCCAAGGAGATTAACCAAGGTAAAACAGGGCTATGAATAGATAGGGCCCAATGGGCTTTCACCGGGTCACCGAATAGTCAATGATGGATCTAAGGAGTGCATATGAGGTATCATGTAATAATGTAAAGGACCCTATGGTAGTATACCAGGAATATGAGGAATAGAAATGAACTAGAGTCTAGGTAGGTATTATCCCAAGAAAATCACATCCTTGAATCAGAATGGGTTTACTGATACCCAAGGTATTACCCTCTCAGAATCCAAGGTGAGATCGAGTCATTCAAATTTGATAATGTAATCTTGCAATCATTCGTTTGGTTTAATCCTTGTATTCCATTAGGGCGGATAGTCCTTATATCCTTGAAACCACTTAATCAAGTCTCAATTAACCATTAAGGAATATTCAATTATATCGGTTCATTCTAATACCTTCCATCAATATGGAAAGGGATGATACATACATGTAACCTTTATTCAATATCTTTTGATAATGCCAAATTATATACCCAGTATACATTCCATTTAATGCTTCACATTTAATAATCAATATGAAGTACTTAACTTAGGCGGGTCAAGTGGCGAGCATAAATGGTACATGACACTATGAAATTCTCATTAACAACAAGAAATTTATTATAGAAAGACTCTCATTTAGGAAGGTCAACCAAAGTCACACCTGAATGGTGGGTCAAACGTGCCAAAAACACTAAAACCCAAATATGGAATAACCTTAGACATGTTGTGGATTGAGTTGTGGGTGTGACCACTGATAATTAATCACATATTTGGAAAGATCATAACCATATGATTCTAAAAAGTATAATCATGGCACAAAAATTTAAGAAATAGATTCCGATGTAATCAGTGGGCCCCATACAAATATTTCAAAATCAATGAACTTTAGGGATGAGTTATAGGCCACCCACCTTAGGGTTTTACGACTCTCCTACAATGATATTGGCCATTTTTTTGGCTTGGATCGGAGTAGATCTACGAAAAGGTGAACAAAAATCACATGAAAATATCTAAGTCGAGGGAAAAACGAAAAGAAGAATGACTAAATAGGACTCAAGTACTTACCATTACACATCTAATGTGATGAATGGATGCCCAATCAGATGCTAGACAAAAGAGATATGTTGATCCCTATCTTTGTCCTTCAAAAAGCTCCAAATTGAGAAGAAAGGGGATTAATCCTACTGGTTTACGAGTTGGGGAGGAAAAGGGGAGTAAATAGATCATTAATAAAATTTGGGATATTTTACCGAGAATTTTATCCTACACATGGTTTTTCTACATGTTTTTTCAAACCATGCACAGACCGTGTGAGATAGTTCTACCCAAAATAACATCCTCCACATGGTTTGATCAAACCATGTGCATTCCATGCAAAAGTTCCCAGAAAAAGGGTAATCAAATAGTTAGGCCTCATGACCATGAACCAACTGTATGAGGTGGATCTGTCTGAAAAAACACAATCTGCATAGTTTCCCAAACTGTGAGTTATTCCGGAACAGTTTACTCTAAACCGTTATCGAAGCCTATTTTCCCCAAAACGATATGTGTTCTGGGCTCTGAATAATCACAAGACACCCTCAAAAACATTATTAACTCATTAGGCATCCATAATGAGTCAAAATTAAAGATTTAGACCATGAATTGAAGGATACATACCTGAGTGAGAAAATGGATTCTTACAGTCTTCCCCCCTTAAAATAACTCACCCCTGAGCTCTCCTTAAAAGGGTAAAAAAATTTGAGAAAAACTATGGACACTAAAAATTTATGTATGACTCCCTCTCCCATTTATCGTCCTATACTTGGATGTGCTACCATATCCCCTATATGAGAGGGAAAACATTCCTTAAAGATCTTTCATGTTTTTTTCAATGATTCCTACTAGATACTCCTAAAAGGTAGCATCAAAATCTAACTCAACTTCCTCAGGATCAAAGGTATGAGATAGGTCACCCGGATTTTGGCAATGCTGTGAGAGTTAAAAGACGTCATGCAAAAATTTTACCTTTGAGGCAATGGAAACTGATAGTCTACAAGACCGACTCTCTCTATAATTTTAAACGGCCTAAAATAACGCGGCCTTAACATTCCATCCTTCCTTAATGATCTATACCCTAGCCTGGGTAATTCTCGAAGAAAAACACGATCCCCAACCTTGAACTCAAGTGGTCATTGATGATGATCAAAATAATATTTTTGACTTTATTGAGCAGTATTCATATGCTTCCTAATCTGTTGAACCTGTTCTAAAATCTTCTGAACTAGATGAGGGCCTAGTAGGTCATCCTCACACACCCCTATCCAGTACAAGGGTGAACAACATGGCCTACCATATAAGGCCTCAAAAGGAGCCATCTGAATAGTCTCTAAACTGTTATTAGAAGAGAAATCCAAAAGGGGGATATGCTTCTCCCAATAACTGCTGAAATCAAGGGAACATTCTAATTGTATATACTCTAGAACCAGTATTTCCCATTCCGATTGTCCATCGGTCTGAAGGTGAAAAGCTGTACATAGAAGAACCTGAGTCCCCATAGCTTCATGCAATCTTTTCGAGATACATGATGTGAGATGAACATCCCTATATGAATTGATAGTATGTGGAACCCTGTGTAGTCATATGATCTCATGTTCATACAGTCTTACCAACTCATCAACTGAGAAAGTCTCCCATGTTGGATTGAAGTTGGATGATTTCGTTAGTCTATCTATGAGTACCCTGATAGCATCATTACCCCTTGGATACCTAGGTAAGCTGACTAAAAAATCCATAGAAACATCTTCTTATTTCTATTACAGGAATGGAAGCAGCTATAACAAGCCAACCGGTCTCTGGTGCTCCCCCTTTACCTGCTGACAGGTGGAACACCTAGGGATGATGCCTGCAATTTGATGTTTCATTCAAGGACAATAGTACTCGAGTCGCATATCTTGATATATCTTCGAGATTCCTGAATGAACTGCCTAGTGAGAAGTGTGGAAATATTTCATCAACCCCTCTCTCATATCTATAAAAACCCAAATATGTCCACGTAGACACAGGGTGTCATCTCTATCCATAGACCAATCTGGAGTTGGGTTGTCTCCTGATATACTCTCATGGAGAACCAAACATTCAGTATTAGAAAACTGCCTACTCTTCACCTTCCCAAGGAGGTAATAGGTAATGGTTAAGGATGAGAGGCAGGACTACTTGTGACTATCATGAAACTTCCGATGAAGTTTAGAATAGAGATCCATTAAATTCTATTCATCCCTGGCTTCTTGTACATCTTGTGTTTGAGTTTTCTGACTTCGTGCCTCAGTGACTACATTTCCATTTCCATGCATATGGGCAATATCAAAATCAAATTATTGTAGATATTCAAACCATATCTACTGTCTGAGGTCTATGTAACTTTGAGAAAAGATATAATGGAGGCTCTTCTGATCTGTATACACCACAAAGTTCTCACCAAATGGATATTCACTCTAGTAATGTAAGGAACGTAAAACTACTGCTAGATCAAGGTCTTGCATTGGATAATTTCTCTTATGGGGACTCAACTATCAAGATGTATATGCAATGAATTTGTCTTCCTTCATCAACACTACTCCCAGTCTAATGCCTGATGCATTACATAAGATGATAAAACCTTTACTCGTTTTAGGAAGAATCATAATAGGTGTTGAGACAAGCCTCTATTTCAGTTCTTGAAAGGCTTTCTCATTGGTTTCTGACCACATGAACGTAACACCCTTATTTGTAAGTCCATTAAGAGGTGAAGAAAGACGTGAGAAATCCTATATGAAACATCGGTAATATATTGTAAGCCCTAAGAAAATCCTAATATCAAACACATTCTTAGGCTTCTCCCAGGAAACTAAAAGACAATCCTTATTAGTGTCAACATATACTCCTAATTATGAGATAATATAATCCAAGAAGTAAACCTTGTCAATCCAGAATTCACACAGAGAAATCTTGGCATAAAGTTGATGCTCTCTCAGTGTAATCAGAATGATATCAAGATGTTTGGCATGGTCGTTACGAGTGCGAGAATACACCAAGATTTCGTCCACAAAGACTGTAAAAAATGAGTCCAAAATAGGGTGGAAAACCCGATTCATTAAAGCCATGAAAATAACAGGTGCATTCGTAAGATCAAATGGAATAACTAGATACTCATAAAGACCATAACTACTACAAAAATATTTATGAGGAATTTATGATGGTCTGACTCGCCCTTGATGATAACCCAATCTCAGGTCGATCTTAGGGAACACATTTGATCCTCAGAGCTGCTCAAAGGGATCATATATTCAAGGAAGTGGACACCAATTCTTGAATGTAAGCTGGTTCAACCTTTTGTAATCCTTGCATGGAAGTAAGGTTCCATCCTCCTTCTTGGAAAAAAGCATGGGAAAACCCCAAGATGATATACTAGGCCATGTAAAGCCTTTGACCTCTAGGTCCTATATCTACTACTTGAGCTTCTGAAGCCCCGTAGGTTCCATCTTGTATTGTGGAATGGACACTAGAGATTCTCCTGGAACAATTTCAATTGAAAAATCTATATCTATCTTATGAGTTAAGATATAAAATTTATCGGAAATGACTTCCCTAAAATAATAACCTACTGGAGGAAATTTAGTTTTACAAAAACCCTGATCCTCTATGAAAATATTTTCAATCTGGGCGATCAAATCACCTAGCCCATGATTCATCGGTCTAGATATCCAAGCCTGGACATCCCAATCACCTTTGAAACGATAACATCTTCCTTTTGGTGATGTAAAAGATAGTCTACAATGATAAAATTATACAAGGCATTATAGTGGACTAACTAGTCTATCCTGATAATGACATCGAGGCCCATCATCTTGAGAACAAAGAGATTCCACAAGAAAGGGTAACTGCCTACGTCAAGGGGATAGTCCATGCATTAGTGTATTCCCTCCGTCCATATTCCAAATGGTGTATCGAGGGTCATTACACCATAGTGATTCTACATCACTAGTCCAAGACATTCCATTACAGATACAAAAAGAAAAGAGTTTGAAGCACCTGTATCAAACAAGGGAATGACAATAGTGGAGGCTACTAGAATAGTAACTTATATTTTAGATGATCCCGAAGCCTGATCCCCGAGTATCAGATGTAAAGAATGCAACTGACAAAATCTACGACCCTGTGCAATAGATGGACTTCCATGATCATGATTTCTCTACAAGTGCTGCTGGTGATCAGGGGTTAGACTACCACGGACAGATCCTCCTCTAAAACCAGACCAGCCAGTGTGATTCCAACTCCCTATTTGACATGATGCAAAATAACTCACTCCTATTGGTGGATCAGATGATGATCCTTTTCCACTTGAAGCTGCTGGGAAGGTCTTGTAAAAATGTTAAAGATGAACCATATGGCCACAGGCCTGAAACTCCATAGGGTTTCAGTCACATTGGGGATTCTTATTCCCTGGTCTTCCACACTAATTAATCACCATAGAGATATCAAACTAGATACTCTGGATGCCACTACCCTGACGAGAAACCTGAAGGGAATGTTTTCTACCATCAGAAGAAGTACTGACCTAACACGACACTCATCCTTTTAACCTGGTACTCATGCCGACCATTAGGTTACACTCAGGGATATGGGACTGATCAATTATTGTAGAAAAGGTAGGAAGGAGAAATAAATTCACCTTAGTTCGGATGATATACTAAATCCCATCCTCAAAACTTCTAGAACAGGAAAGATCTTCACCATCTCTAAGTGTTGGAAAGCGCTATAAATCAGTGAAACATGAAATATATTCCATAACAGACATAGAAACCTTATTGAGATGGATTAAATCCCTATTTTAGTTAGCTCTTAGTGACTTAGGAAAGAACTGATCATAGAAGGTAGTTTGAAAATCAATCCATAATATACCCTGATGATGATTGGCCTGGGTAACCACATCCCACAATGCTTGCCCGAATCCTGAAGCATATATACAACAAGATTCACTCAAAACTCAAGGGGAGTTTCTTGATGATAAAAGATATAAAAAATGACCTCTAGATAAGACTAAACATCCCCAGTGATTCCATACCCGGAATAATTAAGAGGATACTGCTGCTAGAACTCATGGGTCAGATCATCCATTATAGGTGAAACCCATAGAGCACCAAGAATGGACTGCATCAGACATAGGAAAATAACATGGATTTGGGAATCAGTTCCTGGATTAGTTACAACAGGTGGTACCTCAAGTGGCACTTCTAGAGGTAAGACTGGTGGCTCAGGGCTCACCATGTCTGGAGAAATATCGTCACCACCTTACTAGAAAATGACATGAGGACCTCGTGGCAGCATTAGTCTTCACATGCGAAGCACACCCCTCAGAAAAAGCATAGAATCAAGGAGAAAACATCAATAGTGGAAACTGAACATATGGAAACTCACTACCCAAGGCATACTACCCCAAATTACCTGCTTAGACATCCATGTATCAGTAATCTCTCAATTATAAATTTCCTATCATTTTGTAGTTAATTTCTAGGTTCACTCCTTCACCCTTGATAGACACGAAAAGTCTAGATAAGGATGTGAAATTATTTCATTTTAGATATTAGGATTCACTTTATAATGGATATCCATTCCCAATGAATTAGTTCCTATACACCTATCACAAAAAACAACACCCTTTTAATTATAGTATAATGGCTTGACTCGGTAAATTACTCATCCCATCTCATGAGGGTCCGTACACCTCATGAATTGAGGAATAAAATAACTTAATTGTAACCAAAGTAATTCAATTACAAGAAAACTATCACAAATCACTCAAAAATATAATACCTATTAAGAAATGGAAAGCAGTGAAATTCACCTATATGGTATTACAATATGCATTACATGTGAATTCTAGGTGCCTATAATGAAAAATGTAACAATTCTCTCTAACCTTATATGATTGGGATAATGATGAAGTAAAATCTAAAACATAGTAATAATGAACAACACTACACATCATTTGCGTTACCCAATAGTGAATCAAAGTCAAATGAAATAGAAAAAAAGAAAAATGACAATTACAATTCAGCCAACATGGTTTTTACCCCGAACATGGGTTCGCAATGCCCAAGCATGGCTTATAAACAAGTCCCACACATTACTATTTTCCAATCTACTATCTATAAATAGTAAACCAATAAAATAAACCACCTCTGATACAAATTTGTGATGTCCCAGACCCGGATGTCACTTAACGGGTGCCCCGAGCCTGATGGTCCACATGGCCTCAAGCACATCTCCCCAAACTTCAGAGGCTTCTGACTAGATGTGAGGGCCTAGGGTGTGTTCATGGGGATACTCTTACCTCATTATATGATTGTAGCACATCATAAGAAATACATACAAATAGTAAACAATGGAAGAAAAATAAACAAACAACGGAAAAAAACTGATGCACTAGATAAAAGAGAATTATAACAACTACATCAATTGGAATAATGTTTATGTAATTCTATGTCACTAGAAAAATTGAAAACATGGATACAAGACAATAGGCATAACATTTTCAACAAATTAAAATAAAACTAAGACTACTCCAAGCATACTGAGATCTGACTCGTTCATCTTCTATCAAGCTCCATCCTATCAGCAAGCAATCAAGTGTTTGAAGCTGTTTTCTTCTCTTTGTCAACACCTACAGTCATGTAATCTACTCTAGGTACCAAGCGATTCATGGAGAGGGTGTGAGATAAATCTATGTGGACCACCACCAACAGGTTTTATAACATCCGACACATTTAATGAAATATAGCAGTGTGAAGGCATGCATATATAAATTTAAGAAAGAAGCACAATATAACTAAATACCCAGTACCTGATTCATCCCTCTGTTGGTGTCTCAACATGTAACTAGTTCATTAATTAAGTAATTACCAATTAATTTTAATAAGTCATTTGAGGCATATCCATCACTAACATCACCTCATGATATTATAAGCAGTGAAGGTCCTAATACATAACAAGGAAACCTGAAAATGATATTCGGCGATGGAGTTCAAGGGGAACAACCAAGGTAACATAGATCTCACAGATGTTTAACTTAGTAGTATATGAGTCCAGCTGAGGGGTAAAAGTTTAATATAATGAGTGTAATCCAAGGAATTACACAATAAGATTCTTATCGAGTCGAAGGTGATTGACCAAGGTAAAACGAGGATAAGTATGGAAAGAGCCCTATGGGATTTCACCATGACACCTACTAGTCAATGTTGGATCAAAGAACTGTATCCGATGTATCACGTAATAATGTAAAGGACCATATAGTAGTATACCAAGCATATAAAGAATATACATGAACTGAAGTCTAGGAGGGTATCAACCTAAGAAAAATGCATCCTTGAATCAGAATGGGGTTACTCAAACCCAAGGAATTATCCTCTTAGAATCCAAGGCAAGTTTGATTCAGTCTATTCCTATTTGATATTATAATTATTTAACCATTCATTAAGTCCAGTCCTTGCCTTCCATTAGTATGGATAATCCAAGTAGCATTGTAACCACATAATCAAGTCTCAATTAACCATTAAGTCATATTCAATTATAGAAATTACCTATGCTACCTTCCATCAATATGGAACGGGGTGACGTAGACATGTAACCTTTATTCAATCACTTTTGATAAGGTCAAGTTATATACTTAGTATACATTCCATTTCTCATTTCACAATTAATAATCAATATGATTCACTTACCTTAGGTTGGTTGTAGAGACCCGAAGCTTAACGTACATGGACATTACATTACTTTTGAGGAATACTTAGTACATAACAAAAACACACACACAAGGATCGTAATAGTTTAGTGTCTTTGGAAACTCAGAATATAATCTTCTAATCATGGTGAAATATCTTCAACATCTCCCATAAATATCTTCCTTTTTTATACCTAAAACCTTTCATTATATCCTGGGGAAAATAAAAAATAAAAGGGTGAGCTCAAATGCTCAGTAAGGGTAAACAAAAGAAATATCAATCACATCATATTCATATGAACATAACATTTTGGAAATCTTAACCTGTAAAAAAAGATCATAATTTCATAACATGGGATAAATCATAGTAGTGAAATGTAATCCCAATAATAATAAATTAAAACATGAACTATGTGGCATACACACATAATCATAGAGAATAATTTCTTATTAGTCAAGACTCATTTCCAAGACTATCTTAGTGGACAAAGTCCCTTTCTGAATCAAGTTCATTCCTCGTTTAAGTCCTGTTTCACTGAACCAGTATAACCTACCGTTCCAGCCATGTCTATCTCATGAGATATAAAATCTTTACTCAATGCATTGGAGGGAGATATAGGTCCCACCCATCTCATAATGATACCATTCTTATGTGTGCCACAAAATCATAAACCATACATCATAGCATAACCCATGTAATAAAAATGGGAATCTTAATCATCATGACATCATAAAACAATTCATATAAGATAAAGGAATTCATAAAAATATTTCCATCACGACATAATCAAATCCATGTAATAATAGGGATTGAAACAGAACCCTTTATTATCTTAGATGGAAAATAATTTTGATAAAACACTTGAACTCCATTCTTGAGGAAAATATCCTTTCTACTTCAAAAACATTTTTCCTTTCTTAACATGTCATACAATTTTAAACTAAAAGAATTTGATTAAAAATAAACATGGAAACTTGTAAAGTAATATTCTTGGAAATAATGTTGTAAAAATCCATTCATGCCGTATAATTTAAAAAAAACAATCTTCGTTCTTTTGTCGGAAAAGTCAAAAAGTACCTTGTACGAAAAACGAAAAAAGATTCCTTTCATATCTTTTACTAAAAACTCACCGAAGGGTAAAATTGGATTTAAACAATTGTAGGTGGATGGAAATAATATTACATATTGATGAAACATGGATGTGGATAATAAAATAAACCCTAGTAAATTTCAAAGTATAAACAATCTCGGATAAAAATGAGATTGTGATATTTCCCTTGCCTTAGGTCCAATTTGCTTCGTAAGTGTCAGAACCTCCTCTTTTTGACGCGCCTTTTGTTAACCTCCACTTAAATAACGAAGGATGGTCTTTGAAGAAGACCAGGACCTCTAGGATGATACTAGGGAAGTGGAGAAGAAATTTTGGCAGGGGTTGGCGGAGCTTGAATGCTCAAATTGGTGTGAGGAGGATAGGGAGGAGGTGCCTTTTTATAAGGGAGGAGAGGGGCACCTTTGGGAAAACTAAAAATATTATTTTATTATAAAGTCAAGTTCGGTTTTAAATTGCTCCAAATTGATATATTTAGAAGATAAGGTGGGGATGGGTCGAAATACTCTCATCCAATAGAATTTAGACAAGTTTAGGTATCAATTTTAACCTTATCATTTAGATTTAACTTTAAGTTAGATAATTTAACTTTTACCGTGTCTTTTTGTTTTCTTACACTATATGGTTAATAAACATAATATATCAAGCCAAACGAACCCCAAGTTGTTCATTATTAATATATATAACCTTATATAAGTCATTTGGACAAACCTTAGATTTTTAGTAATAAAATAACAATTAATAATATAATATTTTTTTAAAAAACTAATTTATGTCAATTTTGACACTATTTGGTAGATGATTTTTATGAAATTAATAACAGAATGATAAGTTCAAACCAGGTTACTTAAATCAACAATAACATTTCATATTAACCTATAAAATTAGTTTAAGTCATAAAAAGTCTCAAATTACATTTATTTGGGCATTTATAACATCAATTATGTTAATATTTTCTTAAAAAGGTAATTACTGCATCATCGTTGTGTCATAAATAAATTAAATTATTTAATGTCTAAAAATTACAAATAAAATATCATTATGTATGAAATCTTTTTATCTTGCTAATGAATATTTATAGTCTAATTTATCTTATGTATAACCCTATATTAAAAATGATTTACTTATTAAACATTGATTTTAACTATTTTAACCCTTCTTTAAATAAATTAATAATAAATGTCCTAATCTAATCCAAGTGGAATTAAATGGTCATATTTTATTCCTAAGGTTGTTTTTAGTCGAATTACACTTATCCAATAGAATTAGGACATGTGTTAGGGTAATAATAATATCATTTTTACCCTTAATTACCCTATTTACTTTTAACCGTGGTAAAAAAAAGTCAAAAGTTACTATTCACAAAAAATTATTTTCATCTCGTTGAACCACATTTCAGTCCTTGATATTAACCGCGTCTCTCGGATTTTTGAAATTCCACTCACAGAATCGGTAAAATTAAGTTTTATGAAAGATTCAGTTTTTTTAACTACCGCTTAGTGGTTTCACTATTCATAACAAAATGAACGTTTCCAGAAAAATACAAAAAATTAGGCCTAAGCTATATTTAATATTATGAATTCAAAAATGACGTCTATTTTACCCAATTCAAAACATATCAGTTACATTAATTAATTTAAAAATTAATTCCCGTCGTCAAAACAAATAGTGTGTTTTTGAGAGATAATAACTATCAAAAGATTGACACTTGTTTATGTCTGGTTTAAATGTGAAATTACATCCAATGACCAACATTGTATTAAATTGTAAAAATATATTCTAAATATACTTTAAAACCACTCAAATTAATAATTTATCACTATGAATTATTTCTATTAAAAAAGTTGTTTTTAATTAAAATTTAGTAATTTTCACTATTCATCATAATATGAAAGTTATCCGAAAAGTACCAAAATTTCACCCTAAGCTAATTTTAATATTCCGAATCCAAAAATGAAGTCCATTTTGAAAAATAAAATTTACAAAATTTCAAAAAGTGGTTATTACTATTCATAACAGCTAGTTTTAAAAATATTTTAATAGCATATCGTTGTTTAGTGAAACTCGGTATTGCGTACTACACACGCTATCGAGGAAGGTCGCGATTACGTGTAATGCAAGGCAAGTCAAGGATGCGTGTTGTGCAAGCTCCTTTTAGTGTAGCGTACAACACAAGACATGAAATTAAAAAGAATATTTTTCATAAAATCTTGGGGTGTTACATTCTACCCCCCTTAAAAATGAATTTCACCCTCGAAATTCGTCGGGGTTATAAATGGTTTATTATTCGAAAGTTTCTTTAATAGAAACCCACATCGTAAAAAGGAATACCAAAAACAATCTTTAAAAACAAAAGTATGGAACTTAACGGTTACCCAAATAAACTAATCATTGGGTTTCCACATAGGTGAAAATATGGATATGGAAGAGAAAGCTAACCATCATGTTCTGATGGAGAGTGGTAGAGAACATGGCTATGGAAAAGCCAACAATCATGTAACACCCGAGACTTTTATGTTATATAAATCATCAAAGGAATAATTTTCTACACAACACTTTCTTGGATTGCTTTACATGAAATCGCGACCTTCCTCGATAGCTTGCGTCGTACACAATACCGAGTTTCACTAAACAACGATATGCTATTAAAATATTATTAAAACTAGCCGTTATGAATAGTAATAACCACTTTTTGAAATTTTATAAATTTTATTTTTCAAAATGGACTTCATTTTTGGATTCGGAATATCGAAATTAGCCTAGGGTGAAATTTTGGTATTTTTCTGAAAACTTTCAATTTTTGATGAATAGTGAAACCACTAAGTGGTAGTTAAATAACTGAATTTTTCATAAAACTTAATTTTACCGCTTCTGTGAGTGGAATTTCAAAACTCCGAGAGACATGGTTGATGTCAGTAAGGAAAATGTGGTTCAATGAGATGAAAATAATTTTTTGGTGAATAGTAACTTTTTACTTTTTTTTACCACGGTAAAAAGTAAATAGGGTAATTAAGGGTAAAGATGATATTATTATTACCCTAACACATGTCCTAATTCTATTGGATAAGTGTAATTCGACCAAAAACAAACCTAGGAATAAAATATAACCATTTAGGCCCACTTGGATTAGATTAGGACATTTATTATTAATTTATTTAAAGAAGGGTTAAAATAGTTAAAATCAAAGTTTAATAAGTAAATAATTTTTAATATGGGGTTACACATAAGATAAATTCGACTATAAATATTCATTATAAATCTAAAAAGATATCCTACATAATGATAGTTTATTTTTAATTTTTAGACATTAAATAATTTAATGTATTTATGTCACAATGATGATGCAGTAATTATCTTATTAATGAAATATTGACATAATTGATGTTATAAACACCAAACTAAATGTAATTTGAGACTTTTTACGAATACCAATAATTTTCTAGGTTAATATGACATGTTAGTATTGATTTAATTAACTTGGTTCGAACTAATAATTCTGTTATGATTTTCACAAAAATCAATTACTAAATAGTGTCAAAATTGACATAAAATAGTTTTTAAAACAAATATTATATTGGTAATTGTTATTTTATTCCTAAAAATCCAAGGCTCGGCTAAGTGACTTAGATAAAGTTATATATATTAATAATCAACAACTTGGGGTTCGTTTGGCTGCTTATAGTAATTTTATTAACCTTATATTATAAGAACACAAGAAGACATGGTAAAAGTAAAATTATTTAACTTAATGTTAAATCTAAATGATAAGGTTAAAATAGGAACCTAAAATTGTATAAATTCTATTGGATGAGAGGATTTAGACTCATCCCCACCTTATCTTCGAAATATATCAATTTGGAGATATTTAAAACCGAACTTGACTTTATAATAAAATAATAGTTTTAGTTATTCCAAAGGTGCCCCTCTCCTACCTTATAAAAGGACACCTCCTCCCCCTCTTCCTCACACCACATTGAGCCTTCAAGCTCGGCCAAACCCTGCCACTTTCTCCTCTCCACTTCCCTAGAGACATCCTAGAGGTCCTGGTATTCTTCAAAGACCAATTTTAGTTCCCTAAAAGAAGGTCTCAAAGGAGAACTTCAAAGAAGAGGTAATGTCTGTTACCGATTCTTTCATATTTATTTCTTCTTCCACTTCTTCTTCTTTAGTTGTTTCATTATGAAGTAATAACATCAGTATCACTCATATACAGATATGTTATTATAAGTATGAAACAACCCTATTTCACCATCTATCCATCCTACGGAAAAAGAAATCACCGCGCGTGCGTACGTACGGAATACCGTCTCCACGCCGTGGTGTGATCTATTTTCCACCACCACCTTACTTGGAGGGGTATAATGGTGTAAATAATGACTATATATGACTATTATAAAGTAATATTGATTCTGAAATAGTATACATATACTCCAATACAATTCCACGATCATAGGAACGATATCATCACTCGTGCGTACGTACGGAATACCGTCTCCACGATGTGATGCGACTCGTTCTACATGATCTTAATTTCATAATGACTATATATATGAATTGAATGAATGAATATGATATATATTACAATAATACCATTCTGGAAATGAGGTATCTATAACCTAAAGATAAGAATAAGAATTTATTCGACAAAACACGCATAAAAACAAAAAGTTATAAACACCCGAATAACAAGTAGCAATGAAATATTACTACTATGAAGCTAAGAATATGACCATATATGATATCATAAAAATAAGTATGATTATGGAATATGTAAATAACATTATTTAAATCATTATACTGGAGGTTTGGACACTTACAAAGCAAGTCGGACCTAAGGTAAGGGAAATATCACAATCTCATTTTTATCCGAGATTGTTTATACTTTGGAATTTAATGGGGTGAATTTTATCATCCACATCCATGTTTCCTCAATATGTAATATTATTTCCATCAACGTACAATTGTTCAAATCCAATTTTACCCTTCGGTGAGTTTTTAGTAAAAGATATGAAAGGAATCTTTTGTCATTTTTCGTACGAGGTACTTTTTGACTTTTCCGACAAAAGTACGAGAAGAATGTTTTTTTAAACTTATATGGCATGAATGGATTTTTAAAACATTATTTCCAAGAAGCTTCCTTTACATGTTTTCATGTTTATTTTTAATCAACTTATTTTAGTTTAAAATTGTATGACATGTTAAGAAAGGAAAAGTGTTTTTGAAGTAGAAAGGATATTTTCCTCAAGAATAAAGTTCAAGTGTTTTATCAAAATTATTTTACATCTAAGATAATAATGGGTTGTGTTGTTATCCCTATTATTACATTGATTTGATTATGTTGTGATGGAAATATTTTTATGAATTCCTTTATCGTATATGAATTGTTTTATGATGTCATGATGTTTAAGATTCCCATTTTTATTACATGGGTTATGTAATGATGTATGATTTATGATTTTATGGCACACATAAGAATGGTATCATTATGAGATGGGTGGGACCTATATCTCCCTCCAATGCATTGGGTAAAGATTTTTTATCTCATGAGATAGACATGGCTGGAACGGTAGGTTATATCGGTTCAGTGAAACAGGACTGAAACGAGGGTGACTCGGTTCAGAAAGGGACTTTGTCCACTAAGATAGTCTTGGCAATGAGTCTTGACTAACAAGAAATTATTCTCTATGATTATGTGTGAATGATACAAAGTTTCATGTTTTAAGTTATGATTATTGTGATTACATTTCACTGCCATGATTTATCCCATGTTATGAAATTATGATCTCTTTTGCCGGAAAAGATTTCCAAAAGTTATGTGCTTGTGTATACGATGTGATTGATATTTCTTTTGTTTACCCTTACTGAGCATTTGAGATCACCCTTTTGTATGTTTTCTTTCCCCAGGTCAGGAAGAAGTTTATTAAGCAGGATATGCCAAAAAGGGACTCTAGATATGATGAAATAAGTGGGAGGAAAAGTTGATGCTTTATGAACCATTTGTTTATGTTTCCCAGTTTCTAAAGACACTATACCTATACGGTTCTTTCGTGGTTTTGTTATATGTTGTAATAAGTATGCTTCAATTTTGAAGTATTAACAATGTATGTAAAGTATGAGTCGTTATAGTTGGTATCAGAGGAAAGGTATAGTCAACCTCTGGAAAATAGGATGTGAAAGCCTTAGTAAGAACCCTAAGGATAAGTCTAAGCATAGAACACAATATTAGTGTTTTAGAAATGGCCATGAATAACCTAGGATAAGACCTTAAGTGTGAAATTTTATTCTTGATTATGTGGTTTTCCTATTATAATTAGTGTTGCTCACACTATTCTTCTTGGTTTTAGTCAATGGCTGGAACCCGAAGGAATCGTGTTAATGCGGAATGCGACGGGAAATGCAATGATTGTCCCCCTGAGCAACCAAACATTATGGGAGCTAGAATGCAAAATCTTGTAGCCATGCTCACACAACTTTCTCAAGCTATGAATCATGCAGGACTTCCAAACGAGCAAAGGAAGGAGCAACATTCTGTTGAATCCTTCATGAGACAGCGTCCGCCTTCTTTTAGCGGGTCTACTTATCTATTAGTTGCTGAACAATGGATTATTACTACTGAAAAGATATTTTCAGTTCTTCAATGTTCTGAGCATGATAAAGTCATCTTAGCAGTGTATCATTTGGAAGGTGATGCTGATCAATGGTGGAATCTTATTAAGAATATGACGCAAAGGGATGAAATTGATTACATGGAATGGGACGAGTTCAAGTACTTATTTTTCAATAAGTACTTCCCTCGTATTCTCCGAAAAAAGATGGAGAAAGAGTTTCTTGAACTAAAGCAAAAGGATGATGAATCTGTTGGTACCTATGAAGCAAATTTTACAAGACTTTCAAGGTACGCTTCTGGTATTATTATCCAACCTGAGAGTAAGATCGATCGATTCTTTAGTGGCTTAAAACCAAGTCTTTTAAGGGCGTTAGCCATAAGGGACTTTAATAGCTATGAGGAAATCGTTCGATGTGCTCTCAAAGTTGAGATGGAGATCGAAGTAACCCATCAGTCATATGGGTTTGATAAGAAGAGGAAATTGGAATTCAAAGGAAAATTTAAAGAGCACACTGAAAAGAAGATGAGCTTTCCCTTATGCTCAATGTGTGGAAAGAAACATGGAGGGAGTTGTCTTAAAGGGACAAGTAAATGTTTCAAATGTGGAAAGGAAGGTCATCAGGCATTTGAATTCCGCGATGATGGGAAGAAGATGTCTAATGATGCAAACAAAGGAAGGGATACACAGAATGAACCTACTACACTTCAATGTTTCAAGTGCAAGGAGATGGCGCATTATGCCAATAAATTCCATAATCCAAGGGTTGATGATGATGGTCGACGTCAACAAACTCTTAAGGCTAAAGAAAAAGGAAATTCACATGCATTTTCTATCAGTGATGTGGAGTACGATAACGATGTGGTGAAAGGTACACTTACCATCCACTCTAAAGTAGCAAATGTTTTATTTGATTCTGGATCCACCCACTCTTTTATTTCTGAAGAAATTTCTAAGGGTATCACTGTATTACCTCAACAATTAAATGTTGAGTTAGCTGTGACAACACCTAATGGCACAACAGTCGCATCAAAAGTTTATAATTCTTCTCCAATCGAAGTTTGTGGGAAAGTGCTTCCAGCAAATCTTGTGATCCTTCCTATAGTGGAATTTGATGTGATTCTAGGCATGGATTGGATTTCTTTATATAGAGCTCATAACAATTTCCAAAGAAGGGAAGTCACATTTCATATTCCAGATCAATCTATGATCGTCTATCAATGCAAGGATGAACATAACCTTCCAGTGGAAATTTCTTCCATTTTATGGGTATTGATTCCACTAAATGAAGGTTATTTATCTCAAATGGTTGGTGAGAAACTCACGATTAAAAATATTCCCATCGTACGGGAGTTTGATGATGTCTTTCCGGAGGAATTACTGGGTCTTCCACCAAATCGTGAAGTTGAGTTTTCAATAGAACTCGTACCGGGTGCTTTGCCTATTTCAAAGACACCTTATAGAATGGCCCCAATTGAGTTGCAGGAATTGAAGAAGCAACTCCAAGAGAATCTTGATAAGGGATTCATACGCCCTAGTGCGTCACCTTGGGGAGAACCTGTTCTATTTGTTAAGAAGAAATATGGATCAATGAGACTCTGCATTGATTATCGAGAACTTAACAAGATCACTATCAAGAACAAATATCCTCTCCCACGCATTGATGACTTATTTGACCAACTACGCGGAGCTCAATACTTTTCCAAGATTGATCATCATTCAGGGTATCATCAATTAAGGGTCAAAAGGGAGGATATACCAAAGACTGCTTTCCGTACAAGGTATGGACACTATGAATTTATAGTGATGCCATTTGGTCTTACTAATGCCCCTGTTATCTTCATGGATCTAATGAATAGAGTCTTTAGAGACTATCTTGATAAATTTGTTGTAGTCTTTATAGACGATATTCTTGTCTATTCAAAGAGAAAGGAAGAACATGAAGATCACTTGATAATTATATTGAAGACCCTGAGAAAGGAGAAGCTTTATGCCAAATTTACCAAGTGTGAATTTTGGCTTCAAAAAGTTGCATTTTTGGGTCACATAATCTCAAAAGAGGGGATATCTGTGGATCCATCAAAAACAGAGGTTATCGAAAGATGGTCGAGACCAACAATAGTAACTGAGATCTGATGTTTTCTTGGTTTGGCTAGATATTATCGATGTTTTGTGAAATATTTTTCACGATTATCTAATCAACTCACCAAGTTGACTCGGAAAGGAGTTAAGTTTGTCTGGATGGAAGAATGTGAAGAGAATTTCAAGGAGTTGAAAAGAAGGTTATCCAGTGCACCTGTGCTCACACTGCCTTATAGTGGAGAAAGGTTTGTGATCTACAGTGATGCATCCAAGAAGGGATTGGGGTGTGTTCTTATGCAAAATGATATGGTGATAGCTTATGCCTCACGACAGTTGAAAATCCATGAGCAAAATTTCCCAACACATGATTTGGAGTTAGCTACAGTAATCTTTGCATTATAGATTTGGAGGCATTACCTTTATGGTGAAAGGTGTGATATTTATACTGATCATAAAAGTTTAAAGTATATTTTCACACAAAAGGAGCTGAATATGCGTCAAAGAAGATGGTTGGAGCTGATTAAGGATTATGATTGCTCAATCCATTACCAGCCTGGGAAAGAAAACAAGGTGGCAGATGCATTAAGTCGACAAGACCATGCTAGTTTATCCATGATGAGGATCACAAAAGATCCAATATTTATGGATTTACAATGGATGGATCTTGGAATTATAATGGAAGGGTAAAAATATTATCTTTCTCAAATGAATTTTCAACCATCTATACATGTGAAGATTAAAGAGGCACAAAAAGAAGATGTCGAGTTACAAAAGAAAGTGAGAAATGTTCCTGAGTTCAACCTTGATTGTGATGGGATAATAATGTTCAGGAATCGGGTTTGTGTTCCTCCCATCCCTGAATTAAAGAAGGAGCTACTGGATGAGGCTCATAGTTCTTCATTCTATATTCATCCTGGAAGCACGAATATGTATATGGACCTGAAAGAGTACTTCTGGTGGTATGGAATGAAAAGAGATGTTGTTGAATATGTCTCTCGATGCTTGGTTTGTCAACAAGTTAAAGCTGAGAGACAGAAGTCTATGGGGATGTTACAACCATTACCTATACCCGAATGGAAGTGGGAAAACATCACTATGGACTTTGTCATAGGACTTCCTAAAACACCCAAAGGCAATAATGCTATCTGGGTCATAGTTGATCGTCTTACAAAGTCTGCACACTTCATTGCTATTAGAGAGGATTTCTCTCTGGATCAGCTTGCCAGGATATATGTAAAGGAAGTGGTCAGATTGCATGGAGTACCACTTTCTATTATATCTGATCGGGATCCGAGATTTTCCTTGAAGTTCTGGCGAAGTCTTCAGCATACTCTGGATACAGAGTTGAGTTTCATCACTGCTTATCATCCTCAGACAGACGGTCAGTCTGAGAGAACAATTCAAACCCTAGAAGATATGTTGAGAGATTGCTCTATGGATTTCAAAGGAGGTTGGGATCAACACCTACCTCTGGTGGAATTTTCTTATAATAATAGCTTTCACTCCAGTATTCAGATGGCTCCTTATGAAGCTCTCTATGGAAAGAAATGTAGGACTCCAACTTGCTGGGATGAAGTTAGGGAAAGAAAGCTATTAGGACCTGATCTCGTTGATGAAATGGCAGAAAAGGTCAGATCTATTCAACAACACATAAGAGCAGCTCAGAGTCAACAGAAAAGTTATTCCGACAACCGAAGAAACGACCTAGAGTTTGAAGTGGGTGATAAAGTGTTCTTACGAATATCTCCCTGGAAGAGGGTTATGAGATTTGGAAAGAAGGGGAAGTTGAGCTCTAGATATATTGGTCCTTTCGAAATACTGGATTGTGTTGGGAAGGTAGCTTACCGATTGGCGCTTCCACCGAATCTCTCTCAAGTTCACGATGTGTTCCAGGTATCTCTCTTGAGAAAGTACATACCTGATCCTTCACATATACTCAGCTCAGAAGTTGTACCGCTGGAGAAAGATCTTTCTTATGAAGAACAACCGATAGAGATTCTGGATCGTAGCGAAAAAGTCCAACGAAACAAGACCACTCGATTGGTGAATGTTTTATGGAGGAACCACCAGTTAGAAGAAGCTTCATGGGAACTTGAGGATATGATGAGGGAGAGGTATCCTCATCTGTTTGTTACAAAGTGACGAATTTTGAGGGCGAAATTCATTTTAAGGGGTGTAGAATGTAACACCCGAGACTTTTATGTTATATAAATCATCAAAGGAATCTTTTTCTACACAACACTTACTTGGCTTTCTTTACACTAAATCACGACCTTCCTCGATAGCTTGCATCGTACGCAATACCAAGTTTTACTAAACAACGATATGCTATTGAAATATTATTAAAACTAGCCGTTATGAATAGTAATAACCACTTTTTGAAATTTTATAAATTTTATTTTTCAAAATGTACTTCATTTTTGGATTCGGAATATCGAAATTATCCTAGGGTGAAATTTTGGTATTTTTCTGAAAACTTTCAATTTTTGATGAATAGTGAAACCACTAAGTGGTAGTTAAAAAACTGAATTTTTCATAAAACTTAATTTTACCACTTCTGTGAGTGGAATTTAAAAAATCCGAGAGACACGGTTGATGTCAGTAAGGAAAATGTTGTTCAATGAGATGAAAATAATTTTTTGGTGAATAGTAACTTTTTACTTTTTTTTACCACGGTAAAAAGTAAATAGGGTAATTAAGGGTAAAGATGATATTATTATTACACTAACACATGTCCTAATTCTATTGGATAAGTGTAATTCGACCCAAAACAAACCTAGGAATAAAATATGACCATTTAGGCCCACTTGGATTAGATTAGGACATTTATTATTAATTTATTTAAAGAAGGGTTAAAATAGTTAAAATCAATGTTTAATAAGTAAATAATTTTTAATATGGGGTTATACATAAGATAAATTCGACTATAAATATTAATTAGAAAGCTAAAACTATTTCCTACATAATTATAGTTTATTTGTAATTTTTAGACATTAAATAATTTAATTTATTTATGACACAATGATGATGCAGTAATTATCTTATTAATAAAATATTGACATAATTGATGTTATAAACACCAAAATAAATGTAATTTGAGACTTTTTATGAATCCCACTAATTTTCTAGGTTACTATGACATGTTAGTATTGATTTAATTAACTTGGATCGAACTAATAATTCTGTTATGATTTTCACAAAAATCAATTACTAAATAGTGTCAAAATTGACATAAAATAGTTTTTAAAACAAATATTATATTGGTAATTGTTATTTTATTCCTAAAAATCCAAGGTTCGGACAAGTGCCATAGATAAGGTTATATATATTAATAATAAACAACTTGGGGTTCGTTTGGCTGCTTATAGTAAGTTTATTGACCTTATAGTATAAGAACACAAGAAGACATGGTAAAAGTAAAATTATTTAACTTAATGTTAAATCTAAATGATAAGGTTAAAATAGGAACCTAAAATTGTCTAAATTATATTGGATGAAAGGATTTAGACCCCTCCCCACCTTAGCTTCGAAATATATCAATTTGGAGATATTTAAAACCTAACTTGACTTTATCATAAAATAATAGTTTTACTTATTCCAAAGGTGCCCCTCTCCTCCCTTATAAAAGGACACCTCCTCCCCCTCTTCCTCACACCACTTTGAGCCTTCAAGCTCGGCCAACCCCTGCCACTTTCTCCTCTACACTTCCCTAGAGACATCCTAGAGGTCCTGGTCTTCTTCAAAGACCAAATTTAGTTCCCTAAAAGAAGGTCTCAAAGAAGCACTTCAAAGAAGAGGTAATGTCTGTTACCGATTCTATCATCTTTATTTCTTCTTCCACTTCTTCTTATTTAGTTGTTTCATTATGAAGTAATAACATTAGTATCACTCATATACTGATATGTTATTATAAGTATCAAACAACCCTATTTCACCATCTATCGATCCTACGGAAAAAGAAATCACTGCGCGTGCGTACGTACGGAATACCGTCTCCACGCCATGGTGTGATCTATTTTCCACCACCACCTTACTTGGATGGGTATAATGGTGTAAATAATGACTATATATGACTATTATAAATTGATATTGATTCTGAAATATTATACATATACTACAATACAATTCCACGATCATAGGAACGATATCATCACTCGTGCGTACGTACGGAATACCGTCTCCACGATGTGATGCGACTCGTTCTACATGATCTTCATTTCATAATGATTATATAAATGAATTGAATGAATGAATATGATATATATTACACTAATACCATTCCGGAAATGAGGTATCTATAACCTAAAGAGAAGAATAAGAATTTATTCAACAAAACACGCATAAAAACAAAAAGTTATAAACACCCGAATAACAAGTAGCAATGAAATATTACTACTAAGAAGCTAAGAATATGACCATATATGATATCATAAAAGTAATTATGATTCTGGAATAAGTCAATAACATTATTTAAATCATTATACTGGAGGTTCGGACACTTACAAAGAAAGTTGGACCTAAGGTAAGGGAAATATCACAATCTCATTTTTATCCAAGATTGTTTATACTTTGGAATTTACTGGGGTGAATTTTATCGTCCACATCCATGTTTCCTCAATATGTAATATTATTTCCATCCATGTACAATTTTTTAAATCCAATTTTACCCTTCTGTGTGTTTTTAGTAAAAGATATAAAAGGAATCTTTTGTCGTTTTTCGTACGAGGTACTTTTTGACTTTTCCGACAAAAGTACGAGAAGAATGTTTTTTTAACTTATACGCCTTGAATGGATTTTTAAAACATTATTTTCAAGAAGATTCCTTTACAAGTTTTCAAGTTTATTTTTAATCAACTTCTTTTAGTTTAAAACTGTATGACATGTTAAGAAAGGAAAAGTGTTTTTGAAGTAGAACAGATCTTTTCCTCAAGAATTATGTTCAAGTGTTTTATCAAAATTATTTTCCATCTAAGACAATAAAGGGTTCTGTTTTTATCCCTATTATTACATTGTTTTGATTATGTTGTGATGGAATTATTTTTATGAATTCCTTTATCGTATATGAATTGTTTTATGATGTCATGATGTTTAAGATTCCCATTTTTATTACATGGGTTATGTAATGATGTATGATTTATGATTTTGTGGCACACATAATAATGGTATCATTATGAGATGGGTGGCACATATATCTCTCTCCAATGAATTGGGTAAAGATTTTATATCTCATGAGATAGACATGGATGGAACGGTAGGTTATATCGGTTCAGTGAAACAGGACTGAAACGAGGGTGACTCAGTTCAGAAAGGGACTTTGTCCACTAAGATAGTCTTGGGAATGAGTATTGACCAACAAGAAATGATTCTCTATTATTATGTGTGAATGCCAAAAAGTTTCATGTTTTAAGTTATGATTATTGTGATTACATTTCACTTCCATGATTTATCCCATGTTATGAAATTATGATCTCTTTTGCAGGATAAGATTTCCAAAAGTTATGTGCTTGTGTATACGATGTGATTGATATTTCTTTTGTTTACACTTACTGAGCATTTGAGCTCACCCTTTTGTATGTTTTCTTTCCCCAGGTCAGGAAGAAGTTTATTAAGTAGGATATGCCAAAAAGGGACTCTAGATATGATGAAATAAGTGGGAGGCAAAGTTGATGCTTTATGAACCAGTTGTTTATGTTTCCCAGTTTCTAAAGACACTATACCTATACAGTCCTTTCGTGGTTTTGTTATATGTTGTAATAAGTATGCTTCAATTTTGAAGTATTAACAATGTATGTAAAGTATGGGTCGTTATAAACCACAAAGCCATAAATTTGTGACGATCTAAGGTACCATCTGATTCATCAGATATAAGAGCACTAGGACCACATTTTTGGTTTTCAAGATCATTTCCCAAAAGTTGATGAATTAAAAGAAATACTTGCATGATTTTGGACAATCTCACTGTTGTTCGTGAATTGAGCAATTTCCACTTCATCCATAAAGAAATGAAGTTTAATTTTTTATTCGTGATGTGTTAGCAGATCATGTGATAGAAAGATGGGTCATTCCTTCTCTTTCAAACAAAAGGTTAACAAATGTTATAACTCCATCTTATGGTTATATTAATTGTATATGGTTCAAAAATGAACTTATACTTCATATATCATACCACTTAATAAAATAAAACTAGTTTCTACTAACCAAGGACTTCTTGTAGGCCAGTGGTAGGCGATAAAGGCCAGTCGCACTTCGTTTGTGGGTTCGATTCCCACAGCCTTGTCTGACGCGATGGGCTGTCGCCCGTCCTACAGGTTGTCCTTTTTCTAAAACTACATTACTATATCATCCCATCAATAATATCAAAAAAGGTTCTATCATTAAACTATAATAACTTATGTCCAACATAATCCATTCCAATCTTTAGGCTTATCCATAATACTGCAGTCCACTCTCATAATATAGTGAAAATGATTAACAGAGAGTTAATACCATCGTTGATCCCCATATATCATAAGATATGTCTTGTTGGTCACATTCCAAACATTCGAAGGCCTTAATCATGTATTCTCTTGATAAATGAATACCCATTGAACCTTAGTGAAAACATGAATGCAGTTAAAAGCTAACACTTTACACATACCAAAATCCTCAACGTTCTTTATAATCAAATCATGATATCACTTAGTCCTTATATAAATCATGAGCTCATGAATACAATCAAACATCTCATTATCTTCTTATCCCTTCATTATGCGCATATCATCTGCTTTCCAAAATATTTGAATCACTTTTCATGGTTACCGGTACCTTAAAATTATTGAAAACCACAATAGAATAATACAAAAATATTCTAATACACAATAAAAGTACCTCAACAACATTATTCTTGAATACCAATACATAAAGACTTCAATCCATCCTCGTCAATTATTGTACTGGAATAAGTCATTCCTTGATTTAGAAGTAACTTTTTATGTCAGGGCATTGAGTTGGGTAATGCCCAGGTTCTCCACAAATAATACATTGAACTCCATAACAGTCTGTCACTCTATGAACCTTTTCTCCACACAGATAACATCTGTCCCTCCATTTGAGGTATTCCTCAAGGTTCTTCTTCCCTTCTTTAGAAATCTCAATATTCCTTTCTTTATGATCCTCAACATGCAAACATGCATAATAGTCTATCTTCCTCTTCTTTGATGAATTAGGCATACCACTAAATTTCACCTTGTTAATAATATATCGCGATGACTGATTCGGCATAATCACAATATCTTTCTCTCTAGGAATTGCACAATTTTTTTTCTCATAGTCACCAATTTGTCCATTGGATTCAATGTTAACCGAATTCCTTCTGGTTCCCTCCATTAACTAAAATACAGAAAAAATTCTATGAGAGGCAAAAATCATGCTAGAGAAAACATAGTAAAGGGGGAGTACCTTCAATATCTAACATCTTGGGTTACCATAATTCTAGTACTATAACCTATACTTATACTTAACCTTAGGGACATCCCTAGACATACCTTATAAATATCTCTAGGGATCTCACTAAAGTTCTCGCATCCTAGTTTCCAAAGGTTGACTAAACCTTTCCTCTGATACCAACTATAGAGACCCGAATCTTAACGTACATGGACATTACATTACTTTTGCAGAATACTTAGTACATAACAAAAACACACACATAAGGATTGTAATAGTTTAGTGTCTTTGGAAACTCGGAATATAATCTTCTAATCGTGGTGAAAGATCTTAAACATCTCCCATAAAGATCTTCCCTTTTTTTATACCTAAAACCTTTCTTTATATCCTGGGGAAAAGAAAACATAAAAGGGTGAGCTCAAATGCTCAGTAAGGGTAAACAAAAGAAATATCAATCACATCATATTGATATGAACATAACATTTTGGAAATCTTAACCTGGAAAAAAGATCATAATTTCATAACATGGGATAAATCATAGTAGTGAAATGTAATCCCAATAATCATAACATAAAACATGAAACTTTGTGGAATACACACATAATCATAGAGAATCATTTCTTATTAGTCAAGACTCATTTCCAAGACTATCTTAGAGGACAAAGTCCCTTTCTGAATCGAGTTCATTCCCCGTTTCAGTCCTGTTTCACTGAACCGGTATAACCTACCGTTCCAGCCATGTCTATCTCATGAGATATAAAATCTTTACCCAATGAATTGGAGGGAGATATAGGTCCCACCCATCTCATAATGTTACCATTCTTATGTGTTCCATAAAATCATAAACCATACATCATAGCATAACCCATGTAATAAAAATGGGAATCTTAAACATCATGACATCATTAAACAATTCATATAAGATAAAGGAATTCATAAAAATATTTCCATCACGACATAATCAAATCCATGTAATAATAGGGATAGAAACAGAACCCTTTATTATCTTAGATGGAAAATAATTTTGATAAAACACTTGAACTCCATTCTTGAGGAAAATATCCTTTCTACTTTAAAAACATTTTCCCTTTCTTAACATGTCATACAATTTTAAACTAAAAGAATTTGATTAAAAATAAACTTGGAAACTTGTAAAGTAATATTCTTGGAAATAATTTTGTAAAAATCCATTCATTCCATATAAGTTAAAAAAAACATTTTCGTACTTTTGTTGGAAAAGTCAAAAAGTACCTCGTACGAAAAACGACAAAAGATTCCTTTCATATCTTTTACTAAAAACTCCCCGAAGGGTAAAATTGGATTTAAACAATTGTAGGTGGATGGAAATAATATTAAATATTGAGGAAACATGGATGTGGATGATAAAATACACCCCAGTAAATTTCAAAGTATAAACAATCTCGGATAAAAATGAGATTGTGATATTTCCCTTACCTTAGGTCTAATTTGCTTCGTAAGTGTCTGAACCTCCTCTTTTTGACGTGCCTTTTCTTAACCTCTACTTAAAGAACTAAGGATGGTCTTTGAAGAATACCAAGACCTCTAGGATGATACTAGGGAAGTGGAGAAGAAATTTTGTTAGGGTTTGGTCGAGCTTGAATGCTCAAATTGGTGTGAGGAGGATAGGGAGGAGGTGCCCTTTTATAAGGGAGGAGAGGGGCACCTTTAGGAAAACTAAAAATATTATTTTATTATAAAGTCAAGCTCGGTTTTGAATAGATCCAAATTGATATATTTATAAGCTAAGGTGGGGATGGGTCAAAATACTCTCATCCAATAGAATTTAGACAAGTTTAGGTATCAATTTTAACCTTATCATTTAGATTTAACTTTAAGTTAGATAATTTAACTTTTACCGTGTCTTTTTGTTTTCTTACACTATATGGTTAATAAACTTACTATATCAAGCCAAACGAACCCCAAGTTGTTTATTATTAATATATATAACCTTATCTAAGTCATTTGGCCGAACTATAGATTTTTAGGAATAAAATAATAATTAATAATATAATATTTGTTTTAAAAACTAATTTATGTCAATTTTGACACTATTTGGTACATGATTTTTATGAAATTTATAACAGAATGATAAGTTCGAACAAAGTTACTTAAATCAACAATAACATGTCATATTAACCTAGAAAATTAGTGTAAGTCATAGAAAGTCTCAAATTACATTTATTTGGGCATTTATAACATCAATTATGTTAATATTTTCTTAAAAAGGTAATTACTGCATCATCATTGTGTCATAAATAAATTAAATTATTTAATGTCTAAAAATTACAAATAAAATATAAATATGTAGGAAATAGTTTTAGCTTTATAATGAAAATTTATATTCGAATTTATCTTATGTATAACCCTATATTAAAAATGATTTACTTATCAAACATTGATTTTAACTATTTTAACCCTTCTTTAAATAAATTAATAATAAATATCTTAATCTAATCCAAGTGGGCTTAAATGGTCATATTTTATTCCTAAGGTTGTTTTTGGTCTAATTACACTTATGCAATAAAATTAGGACATGTGTTAGGGTAATAATAATATCATTTTTACCCTTAATTACCCTACTTACTTTTAACCGTGGTAAAAAAAAGTCAAAAGTTAGTATTCACCAAAAATTATTTTCATCTCATTGAACCACATTTTAGTCCTTGATATTAACTGGGTCTCTCGGATTTTTGAAATTCTACTCACAGAAGCGGTAAAATTAAGTTTTATGAAAGATTCAGTTTTTTTTAACTACCACTTGGTGGTTTCACAATTCATAAAAAAATTAACGTTTTCAGAAAAATACAAAAAATTAGGCCTAAGATATATTTGATATTATGAATTAAAAAATGACGTCTATTTTACCAAATTCAAAACATATCAGTTACATTAATTAATTTCAAAAGTAATTCCCGTCGTCAATAAAAATATCGTGTTTTTGAGAGATAATAACTATCAAAAGATTGACACTTGTTTATGTCTGGTTTAAATGTGAAATTACATCCAATTACCAAAATTGTATTAAATTGTAAAAATATATTCTAAATATAATTTAAAACCACTCAAATTAATAATTTATCACTATTAATTATTTCTATTAAAAAAGTTGTTTTTAATTTAAATTTAGTAATTTTCACTATTCATCAGAATATGAAAGTTATCCGAAAAGTACCAAAATTTCACCCTAAGCTAATTTTAATATTCCGAATTCAAAAATGAAGTCCATTTTGAAAAATATAAATTACAAAATTTCAAAAAGTGGTTATTACTATTCATAACGGCTAGTTTTAATAATATTTTAATAGCATATCGTTGTTTAGTGAAACTCGGTATTGCGTACTACACACGCTATCGAGGAAGGTTGTGATTGCGGGTAATGCAAGGCAAGTCAAGGATGCGTGTTGTGCAAGCTCCTTTTGGTGTAGCGTACAACACAAGACATGAAATTAAAAAGAATATTTTTCATAAAATCTTGGGGTGTTACATTGGTCAAGTGGTGAGAATACATGTTTCATGCCAATATGGATTTCTCATTAACAAAAAACCATTTATTATAGAATGATTCACCTTTATGAAGGTCAAGATAAGTCACATACGAACGGTGGCCCCAATGTGCCAAAAACACTAAAACCCAAATATGGCATAACCTTCAACATGTGGTGGATTGAGTTTTGTGTGTAAACATTAACAACTAATCACATATTTGGAAAGAGACTAACCATACAATTATATGAAATATTATCATGGGATGCAAATTTAAGAAATGGATTCCAATGAAATCGGTGGGCCCCATATGAATATTCCAAAATCAACGATCTTTAGGGATGTGTTATAGGCCCCCACCTTAGGGTTGTACAACTCTCCTCTACTGGTATTGGCCATTAATTTTGATCGGATTGCAATAGATCTAAGAAAAGGTGAAGAACATTCACATGATGATATATAGGTTGAGATAAAGATAGAATAATAATGCGTAAAGAGGACTCTAGTCATTACTATTGTGCATCGAACATGACAAATGAATACTTGATTGGATTCCAGACAAAGTAGATCTTTTGATCCCTAGCTTTGGCCTTAAAAAAATATAAAATTGAGAGGAAAAGGGATTAATCTTACTGGTTTTTGAGTTGGGGAGTAAGAGGGGAGTAAATAGATCATTAATGGAATTTTGGACATTTTAACTAGAATTTTAGCATGCACACAATTTGTCTTCCTGGTTTGTCAAACCGTGCACAAACCACATGAGACGGTTCTTCCTGAAATAACATCCTTTGCATGGTTTGATCAAATTGTGCACAAGCCATGCCTGGGTACCTGGGAAATAGAAGAATTTGCATGGTTAGGCTGCATGACTATGAAACCTCTATACAAGGTGGATCTATTCAAAAAAACACAATCTACATGTTTTCCAAACCATGCGGAATTCTTCGATGGTATACTCTAAACCACACGCCAAACATCTTTTTACCACAGAGAGATAGGTTCTGAGCTCCCAACAAGAACCGTACACCCTTAGAACCATTACTAAATCATTAGGAATCCATAATTGGTCCAAAGTAAAGATCTACATTGGGAATTAAATGATCCATACCTAATGAAAAAACTGAATTCTTACAACTGTCTAGTCGGCGAACTCCACCGGCCAACCATTGACATTATAACATCTTATTTGGTGCATTCCATGGGAATCCTTATCTAGTATACTTTATTCAAGCCCCTAATAACCTTCACAAAACCATTTTAAACTATGAAAATGAATCATTAATAGAATACAAAATGGTTCAATAAATAACTTAAAGAGGGGAGTACCAGTAAAGGGATGTGTCTTTCAACATCCCCACCATATAATATCTCATCCCTGTGTTGTGATCCCACACATCATTGTGAGGTATCAGTGAATAAATTGAGCCACTATTCCTTCATATCTGACACACTATCCTAGGTATCTTCTTACATAAGACCATTCGAGAATTGCAATCTCACTAGGGGAATAGTCATTCTGTAGAGATTCTACCCAATATAGTCTACAATAAGGATCAATTAGTCCTAAAAGGATACATCAAAATCATGAAAAACATCATGAATATATATTTTTGATAATGGTTAGGGTGGTATCTCTGATGCTATGACACATGAAACCCATCATGCATGGAACTGTGGAAATAAAAAATATCTAGTTACTAAGTCGCTATACTGATCCTCTAAACCTACTAAGATGTCACTTTCAAGAGACAAGTTCTGATGAATGATGACTCACATACCTCTAGCCAGTAAATGGAGAACAAAAAGACCTTACAAGTATTGTCTCGAATGGATACATTTGGATTAATAACTAGAATCTATGATTATAGGATTAATCTAGTAGAGCTATATGATGTTACCAAGAACCACTAATTTACATAACACAAGATTTTAATGTTTCTTCCAATATTCTACTTAGATTAACCATCAGTGTGATGACAAAAGGATGTGTTCAGAAGAACTTGCGATCCTAGCACCTTATGAAGGAATTATCTGAACCATTTCATAAAAGGGATATCGATTAGAAATGATACTTTGTTGAACACCACATAATTAAAATATCTCCCACACATGGAGGTTACAAAATTAATTAATGTTAAAGGTCTCCCAGATAGGAGAGAAATGGGATACCTTGACAAGTTGATCCATAACCACCCAAAATAAATTATTTTAACAAGGTGTCTAGGTTAATCATGTTATGATGTTCATGAAGATATCCCACCACTTACATTCTATAATGGGGGAAGGTTACAATAACCCAACATGCCACTCATGCTTGGACTACACCTACAAATTGGTGTAGCATCATGCCAAAATACCTGCTATAGAATTATTCATCCATATCCACCAGTACCTCTTATATAGGTCATGATAATTTTTTTTAAAACCAGGACAAACCACCCATTTGTAAGTATATAAATCCTTCATTAGATCCTCACACATGCTCGTAGGAACCCATAAATGACTACGGATATGAATAATATTGTCAATGTTAAGGAACTAACCTAATGATGGAACCCCACAATATATTTTTTACCTTAAGGATAAAAAATTCATATTAGATAACTACATTCTATTTTTCTAATTTAGATGTAGGGAAAAAAGAAAATTTATCATAGAGTCACTCACCCTAGATACTCTTGAAAATTCATTTGCATATCCATAAAAAGAACCACTATCCACCACACCTCACTTGATTCCCACACCACATCTGAATTCATATTTCCATCAATGGTATCATCAATGATGTTAAAATTTCAAGAAGGATATTAAAATCAAAGTAAAAATAATTTAGATACTTCATCCACCACCACTAACAATGGTTTATGTCCTACCGGGAGAAGTTATTTTTCAAGATCTTATGATTTGTAGAGACTGTGTATATCTGAAACCGAAGATAACACCTCTAGTATCACAATTCTTATACCACCATAGAAAACTCTAGTTCATGAGTGGGTTAATTCCACTCCTGTAACTTCAATTTACTTGATCTATAAAAAAACTCTTGATCTTCCTGCATCTGAACTTATCCAATCCTAACTCTAGATACATTGTGATACACAACAAAATTCTAACATAGATCAAGTAATTTCAGGGTTCATGATGAGGTTTTTCTACTATTTAATTAATATAAATCCTCTTATAAAGAATAAAAACAAACAAAAATCACTCCCTTATTAGTATGAATGAACATTGGTTCTTCTAGTCTTGAGAAGACCCCGATAAAATACTAGTAATATCTTTCAAAACCCAAAAATATTTAAAATTCAAATATTTTCTTGGGTCACTCCAAAGAAACCACGGATGTCACTTTCACTAGGTGCGATGAACCTCTATCATATAAGATAAAATTTTCAAGGATGTCTAAATTTTCAATAATGTAATGAAATTTTGATATCTTGGTGTATAGATAATGATCTGTCAACATACTCAGGATGATGTCACGATGTTGGTCATGATCCTATATAGGCTGATTTTACACTAAGATTCTATTTAAAAAACCCACCATAAAATAACCTAGATATGAATGGAAGATTCACAAAATCTATTAATACAACTAGTGTTTTCATTAGAACAAAATAAATTACCACTAACTTGTACATGCTATATGTGTTACTAAAAGTAGTTTGGGTTATTTTAGACAGTCATAACCTCAGATGATGGTAACCTGACCTCAAGAAAATCATAGATAATATCCTATAACCTCTCAACTGGTCAAAGATATTCTTAATGAATGAAAAGGGATATTATTTCTTGCCTGTCATATGGTTCATCCAATAGAAATCCATACACAGGTGAAAGGTTCCATCTTGTTTCTTATGGAATATCATTGGGGAACCCCATGATGATGTAATAGTTCATAAGAACCCTTGAGATTCCAAATCATTTGACCACACATTCAAATCCCATATATTAATTAGAACCATTTGTTTGGGTGGAATATAAATAGTTTCATCTCCTATGACCAATACTATAGTCTACTTGATCTCCTTCTCAGGTTGTATGTTGGAGAACCCTTTAGGAAAGACATATCAAATGTGTTCCACCATAAGAGGAATTATATTATATTGTTTATCACCATCATCTATAATAAATACTATTACCATGTCTACAATACAACCCAATTTTCACTAAATTAGTCATCTGTGTTACTATCCTAAAGATCCCATTGACCAAAATGGATTTAAATACCCATTTTAGAGATATAAAGTCCACTCTCCAATGAATATCATTGATATGATCCTAGTGAAAAACTATCCAATATATACCCAGAATACAATCAAATCCAAACATTTCTACTAAAAATAGTTCATAGAGAAACTGATAACCTCAAATCTTAACAAGAAACTCCTCACATCATCAGATACCCACTAATCACACCCACAATGGTGTGTTGATGGTCATAATTACATCCACACTTTCCCGATCCAAACCCAATTCATTGGGAAATTGAGCATATATAACGAAATTTGATTTTGAAGTAGCAATAAAAATTAAATTGGGTATATTCTTTAAGAAACATAGTCTTGATAGTGTAAGTTCCCACAAAATGAATGGTAGTAGTAGACTCTATAGCATGAAGAGAGTTGCACCTGAGGTTATGTGGTGACATGTTATAGTCTCATGTGTTTTTTCCTCGCATATGAGTCAACTACTCTCATGCTTGATCTCATTACCATGCACCAAGACATCTTGATCCCTTATATACCTTTCAATAAATAGTAAATAAAAATAAAAACCTCCTTAGATATCACATTGAATTGTCCACAACCTAGTTCTACCTCACATGATTGGAACATGTCACCACATGACCTCAGGTGAAACTCTCCACTTTTTAGAGACTATCAACTAGAAACTAGGGTCAAAAAATTATAGTGGGGATACTATAATCTCTATAATAGATTGATAAGAATAATATACAAAAGACAATCATGTCAATATATACAACTCCATTAGAAAAACAATCATATGCAAAATAATTCTAATATAATAAAACAATGTAATATCATATTGAATATAATACTAAATGTAAAAAAATCAACCAAGTGAAAGAAATAATCCAAAAGTAATGATTCTAAAATATGTCTCAAATATAATATATTTGGTCTTAAATTTAATCTCAAGTCCTAGTAATAAATGAAAAAAATCATTTTGAGGGCCCCATACCCTTATATAGACCTGCATTCATGAAGTATACCCAGGTACTAAATGATGACCCAAACAGGGTGTGATTAAAACTAAAAAAGCCACCACCAATGATTTTTATACAAATCCAATATGCTTTATAGTTCATAAAACAATACTATATGAATCTACAGTAATTTAGATATTAAATTTAGAATATTTAAATAATCCATATGACCTATGATCTCCTTGTTGACACCGGGGGTTAGAAAAACCTTCTACATCATGATATCGGTAGTCTCTGTCTAAACATAACACCAAGTCCTAGTGAATTTCCATTTCAATAAAAAATATTTCATTTTGATCACAGTCAAACCAAAGAAGATTCACATGCAAAGGTTGAATTACATATTTCATCAATTAATATAAAAAGTATGAACTCCCCATCTATGTCTACTTATATTCATAGTGGACATTATAACTTGTGTGAATTACCATACTAGCGGATAATTTAACAATATAAATATCAAAATAACCAATACCCAATGCAAAAAATCACCAAGCATTCCAAATATATTAAAAAATTCCATATTTGTTAATTCATTACAACAACCATTTTTCTCACAATTTTCAATTACATTCTATTATTCCTTTAAGCTAATTTGTAGTTTCATTACAGGTTACCAATTCACATTACCATTGTAATAATTATAATTTACATTCCATTTATGACCATTTATAATTTTATATGTCAATAAAAGTCTGAATTTTAAATTTCAAACCCCTAGGGTGATAAGGTTTTATCCATGGATCAACCCCAAATTATACTTATCAATTAGAAAGAAACAAGGTATATAATTTTATGTTCCAACTTAGGGTCTAGGACAGGAACACATCTTTAGTGGATGAGACTCTAGAGTATCATTTTCCAATGTACTCAACATGATATGTGGGAACTAAGAACATGTGGATTCAAGATATATAAGGGATTTACAATTTTTAGAGGTTGTGTGCATGACATGTAGACATGATATCACATGATTCACATACAAGAAAAATAAATTAGACCTCAGATAGATATTTTATAACACCTACCTAAAAATAAATGAAGAAGAATCCAAGAAATAATGAATCTAGATCAGCACACAATACCATTATTTCATTTGTATAGGGATATAATTGTCATGTTAGGGATCTAAAAAGAATATATTGGATGAAAAATAATAATTCACTAATTCAAATCAATACTTACTGGTTCATGAAATTGTAATCAAACCATAGATTGGGGAACTAAGGTAAGGTGTTAGAGAAGTTCATGAAACATTGTATAACCCTTCTAAAACAATACTTCTCAAGTCAAAGGTGGGGTATTAAGGAAATAAATAGGGGTATCAAGTGGAATAATATGATTCAACCCCTTTCAATCCCAACCTAGCCTAGTGCCGCTAGCTACCACCGACTAACTATTGGTGTCAACCAAAGTGTTTTCACCTCTATAAACCCCACCAAAAAGATATTTAGCTTATTATTATAATTCTATTTTTCTAGAATGAAACCGGATGGCCAGTGGGTATCACCAATTAGGAAGTGGGATTCCTATAGTCTTACCAGGCTACTACCCAGTCCACAATGTAACTAGTGGAATCCACTAGGTTGATTATGGCATGAAAACATTACCTTTTCAACATATGATTGATTTCCTTCACTATTCTGCTTCCTTTGAGCACCCAGGGACCTCTGAAACACTCTTTAAAGTATTGAAAATTATCATTAATGGAATTTTAAAAAAATCAATATATAAATTAAATAGGGATGTACCTAGAAATGTGTGGGGTCATACACTCGGTTTAATATGATGCATGGGGTTGTGAGACCTAGAATGGAGATTGTTACCATGGAAACATGAAAACACTAGGTTTTAAAGGAGTCTGATAGGAAATTACCAATTTTATGGGAGTGGTGCCATTGAGGTAATGTGACCAAATGGCATGGAATTGTGAATCAAATATCTCTTTTATTATCAAGGTGGTGTGTGTTGAATACACACAAATTCCTTTAGTTTTGGTTGGTGAAGGGCCATGTGTAGGATTGTGGTAGATCATTTGTTACTTGGAGGAACTCAAAAAATGAAATGGTATAAATTTCATGATGATTAAGTGTTCATGATTTCTTTAAGAGAGTAACATAAAATTAATGGTTCAAATTAGATGGTTCGTGTCAATGTGTGGTGAAAAATAAATTATTAATGCTTGTTTGCATGAATTACCATGGTCTCAATGAAAATGTGAATGTTCCCTTTGAGGTTTTGGTGACAATATTATAGATCAATGTGTATTGGAATCATTGAACCTAGTTACACCTAATGAAGGTGTCAATGGTTGGTCATGTGGTTAAGAATGTATTTAATGGAGAAGCATGAGTATGTTGTTGTTAAATCCTATTAGTTTATTTTTATTTGTGGTGTAATTAAGATATGTGGTATGGAAATAACCATAGGATATTTGATGGTGAAATCCTATTATTGAATAGGGATTCGATGGTCATCATGGATGGTGTTCTCATGAGTGAGAGAGTGGAGATGTCTTAGGTGTCATGTATGGTTCTTGTGTTGAGTGGGACAACTATGTATGGTTTTTATGCTTTGTGACTAATGATATGTGGTCTATAGAGTTTATGATTTTGTAAATTTGATAATGATATGAACACTTCTTATATGGGAGTGCCAAATTATTCATGAAAATTTTATCCATTGAATTATGGTTTCATCATCATGGTGAGACTATCCATTGAAATGGTTGATCTAAATTGTTTATATTCCGTGGATAATTCTAGGGTAAAATTTATATGTACTCTGAAATGGAATTTTAGAATTTATGATGACTCAATAAATTATATAGACGTTATGATGGTGACATGGATCAATGGGGAGTTAGTGCTCAAGTTAGAGCATGTGGATGAGTATAATAGCTTTGAGGTTCAATGGTGAAGTTACACTGAAGGTGTGTTTGGGCATAAATATTATTAATTTGAATGATATTGGAATGTATCTAGTGTAAAGGCATCATGATTGGGTTCTTGGGTGATGAATCAGTACGTACGGTCAGACGCTCATTATTTTCATCTAGTGAAGGTCCAAACATTGTTCTTATATATAATTGGACATGAAGGGTTGTAAAACAATGTGTTTGGACCCTAAGGATGGGGGATTATAAAAATAATTGGTTGTTATAAGAATTGAAATGTGGGGTTTTATGTTCTTTTTAAAGGTGCTCTATATGAGAGTTAGATGTTTCATGCTGAGGGATAAGGTCAGAACCCTGTGTATACTATATTAGAGTAAGTTTATAGGGGTAGTTTGTCATAGATCGGGAAGAAGTTGTGTAAGATTTTTTTTAAAGAAAACAAAAACAAGTTTCTTGTTTATGGATTAATAAGGTGATGTGAGAAAGGATCAGAAATTTTAATGTTTGGTTGATGGTAAGTATCATTTAAGTTGGTGATCCAAAACTGATAATAAGAGTTCCATGTATAGGGGATCACACCATAAATTGGATGAGCATGTGGTTTCCATTTAAAGAATATTCAAGATAACATTTTGATTGATATGTTGAAGAAATTAATAGGATATGGTTACATTATAGAATAACACCCATGTGAGTTGGTTGGATTCAAAGTTTTGGTTGGAGTCCATTGGTTCGAGGTTGGTGAATGGTTATGGGATTATGGTGGGGTCTTTGGACAAAGTGTTTGTATTAGGAGGAAATCTAGATCAGTGAATTAGTGTACGATGTTTGGATTATCTTCGAGTGTATTAGAGATATTGAGTCAAGGATACTCCTCCTCTTCCTTCCTTTCTTCATTCCTCTTACCACCAAGTGGTTATTCACCATTTATTTGGGTTATACCCAATTTCATGGTTTTTTATGGATTTTTGATATCTCTAATTTATGATACTACTAAAAGCTAATATCAAATGAGTAGGTATATATAAGGTTATTTGTGGGGGTATAATTTCCTTTCAATTAAAGTCTCATCAATGTATTTTATTACGGGTTGTGCAATCATGCTATATTATCATCCTATTTACCTAATAATTAAATAAAATTGTTAGTTGTCCAATGAAGAAATAGATACATACCTTGGACTTAGTAAAACATGACACAATTGGTTGGACCTTCATTTATATAATTATATTATAGAATATAAATTGCTCATTTAGAATGGTTAATTTGAATTAGAGGGTTTAAAGGCTTTCTATTTTAATATAATTGTTTATTTAGAATGTTAGTTTTCTAATTTGACTCATAGGAACACTTAGATCTTATGGCCTTGTAATTTATAAATGAAATTGTTAATTGAATTAAAGGTTATTCTTGGCTTAATGAATTAAAAAGGTTAATATGTGTATAGGACCGAAGTGGTGGATATGTATTTAATTGTTGAATGGTTTATTTAAATTAGATGTTGTGATTTTTTTATATTATTAGTTTTATTATGAGAAATTGAATTCCGTGGAATGGTATTTGGATTAATTACGAAATGTTGGTGTGGAATTCCATGTTTGATCCTTGGATTCCACTAGAGAATTCATGTGAATGATGAGAGTGAATAATTATTTGTATTTAATAAAGCCTAATGCTATGAAATGTCTCGAATAAACCGGTGGATTCTATATAGATTCATTAACATGAATAACATAGATTGAATCCCCCTTGGAATTATGTAATGTATGCATTTGATGAATTCTGGAGATTAATGTTATGAATTTTTATGGGTGACCCTTATTAAATCTCAAGGGACGAGCTCCCTATTTTTTTCTCAATTATTATTGGTGTGAAATTAATTGGGTGTGAGACCAATCGAGTCATGCTTCTAGATATGAAGGGCGATCCCTTGAGTCTAGAGGTGATAAATATGTCACATTGGATATTAATGGGAGTGAGTTATGATATTCTCCAAGTAGATTCCTCTTAGGAAACATGATTATTGTTTTCTTAGTAACGATCTTTGCTACTGAATTGATATATGTTACTATCACCGTGTTCAAAGATACCAACAATGTTTAAAAGTGAGTTGTGTTGGCCTGGGTTTTCTTCTCAAGACCCAATAATTTATGGAGTTTCATTTATCTCAATTTCTTAGTATTTTTGGTTTCTTCATATATTTATTTCACAACCTTATACTTTATTGTCTTAGATTGAATTTTCATTAGAAACCATTGGTAATGGCCTATGAAATTATTCTCACTTCCTGGTTGGTCCACCATCAATCTTGGTTACCAGAGTAGATTCCCCTTGGTTATAGGATATTGGTTTAAATAATGGCCTATGTTTGATGCTTTATTATATAATTAGGATGGATTTAGGAACTAGGATCCATACTTGATATCAATAAATTGAAGAGTTTTTTATTATGGAATTTTAATTTTTATTTACTTTTGGATTGTTGTGTTTAGATTGATTATTTTATACTATCTACCTCTATTTATGGAGAATAATTATGTTATTGAATTGGATGTGATTTAGTGTTTCATTACCTATAGTATACTTATTTGAGTGTGATTCTTGTATATTGTGTTTTATCTGATTTATTTAATTACATATATGTTGTGCACTCTAGTAATGGAGACATAATTTCCCTATAGTAACAATATAGGCCCTCACTCTTGGTCTGTATCCTATGGAATAAGGGGGGTCAACTTAAAAAATGGGGAACATTAGTCTAGGGAACCAGTATAGCTATATTCTGGGTTGAGTTGTTATAAAAGAGATGTTACACTTTAACATTTTGGGATATCATTTACAGAAATATGTTATTATATCTTAAACTTACGAAAGTGACATCAAAGAAGCTAAGATCTATCCATAAGCATATAATAGTAGTTTAGAGTATAAAAAATAATTATAATGATAATCAGAGGAAGCATATTGAATTCAAAGTAGGGGAACAAGTATTCATATGGACATATCCATGGAAAGGGGTTGTGAGAATTGGAAATAAAGGGATGCTAAGTCTAAGGAATGTTGTCTTATTTAAAATATTAAAGTAGATATGAGTTTTGAGATATCATTTATCCATGAAAAAAACCATTGATAATTCCATAAAGTATTCTATATATCATATCTATATAATTATATGCCAAAACCATTATATCTTCTAAAGATTGATCATATTTATTTTGAGATTGACATATAATATAATGAATGACCTGATTCAGATTCATGATATTATAGAGGAAGTGATATGTAATAAAATAACTTGACTAGTATTGTTTATTTGGAGGAATAGTGTACTATAAGTGGAAACATGGGAGACTAAGGGAATATTGATAAAGGCTTATCTGTATATATTCATGGATTGATTTTCAATTTCGAGGATGATTGGGGGGGTGATAATATCATACTGAAAACATTATAGTAATAAATGAGCATATTATAAATTATTTAATACAAATAATATATAAATTATTATCTATTTATAAAATTTAACTAATAATGATCAATAGGAAAAAATATATAATGTAAAAACAATAAACATGTCTCATGGATTGTATTATCCAATTAATATCCAAACTATCATAAGAATAATAGATATAAAAAATAATATAAGACATAAAATAAAAATATTAAAAGATATAAAAATGATAAGTATTGTTTTTTGAATTTTTATGAATAAATTTATATGAAGTAAGAGTAAATAAGGATGATATATGAATGTTGGATATTATGAATATTAGTGATATATATTTTTATTATGTGATTGTTATAATTAGTGTATTTTAAGGTAAATAAATAGTTCAAAATGATATATAAGGGATAAATAACGGGCCTTACCATTATAAACATCCCTTACAAAGTACATTTATCGATATTGGGAAGGAGGTTGTATCGTTAGGGTTTTACCTCAACCAGGTCCAATCCAAACTTTAATAATTCAAGTAGAATCATTTATCAGAGAAGTTTAAGTTAGTGTAAATCACTACTAGATCTTTATTAGATGAAATTCACCATGAAATAATAGCAATTAAACACCTTAACCTTAGGGATTATTCATGTGTAATAAGGGGTTATGTATATAATGTTTAAGAGATATTACTGTATAAAATCTTTAGTAATGAAATGGCGCTTACTCAGATACCATTTTTTTAAAAATTGTATCATAATTATATAAAAAATAAAATGTATGTAACTAGAGGAGTGATTTAATATAGTGGAATTGATATTTCTATTTATAATGTAAAAAATTATTTTAGGAGTGACATTTGGTAGTTCATGGTAAAAATATAAAAACAGAGTACAAAATGGGAAACTTTTGTAAAATTGGGATCATATATATTTAAAAAAGACTAAAATAATAACTTTTATTTATTTTGGGGAATTTAAACATTTAAAATTATAGTGGATCATTAAGGGAGGTAATGAGGCACTATTTTGAGTATTAAAACACCTGAGATAAATGAAAAAATAGACACTCATTAATTTATTCCCTAAAATTACAGTCACCACACCTATAAATACCCAAACATCTTCCAATTGATCATGAAACCAAATTAAAATTATATATTTCTCTAAAAATGTTTCTACTATATCCGTATAGTTAATATTTTATAGTTTGGTTGGTTCTATGGGTTGATTCCATGGTAAGTAGCTTAATAAAGGTAAGTGCCTTTTTTCATCCCATCTCAATAATTATATAAATTTATATTAAAATATCATTGTAAATTTTTAAGTTTCCAATTTAAGATTATTTTAGTATAATTTCATATACTAATAAAATGAGATCCAATATATGTGGGACCCCATTTCACTCACACTATTTATAATCCATTATAATTCCATAATTATCCTAAGAGGCATAACACTCTATATTGCCCCTGATAAAAAATACAAAAATATTATATATTTTAATGTTATTATAGATGAATTAATTCCAATGGGGGACTTTTTATCCCTGCATAATGATGACATTTTATTAACAAGTGGAGCATATACTGGTTCCCAAGTAGGCTTGGTCTGATTTTGGACCAAGTTTATCTCTATTATCAAAGAACACCGACCTGTAGGTTTCTTATTAAGGAAATTTTATATCCCTAATAGGTATCAAAAATATGTTATTACATACAAATAATTTTAGAGGGGTTTTACCATTATTTCATTACATTCCTACCATTGGAAATATATGTATTCAATTAGATAAATTCATTGATAATATTAATATTAATAACTATACGATTAATTTAATTCTGTATTTTTCACTTGATAAGGTAAATTATATTAATGATGTGAATCCAGAATTATTACATATATGATTCAAAGTAATTCACCTATAAATATATTTTTAATTCATTGATTGGGTAAATCTATTGATATTCCAGTGTAATTATTTTCAATATACCAGAAAATATCTTACAGTTAGCTTAGTTGGGAAATTATGCTATGTAATTATAATTTGTTCATTATTGAACATTATAACATGTTTTTACTATACAATTTTATTATATAATAGAATTCATTTAACTTTTATGTGATGAGGGGGAATATAAATATATATCCACTCAATTAAATGGCAGGTCTCATAAGATGACTAAGATATGACAATGAGAGAATACTTACCCATTATGTAGGATTTTTTGGATAAAAAATGTGTTTATGATACCTAACAGTATACATTTTCGTCATTCCTACAACTATGTGATAATTTTATTATATATTTATGATTATTTATATCAATTTTCAACCATGAATTATGTTTTTCTTATGTATTCATTAATATTTCATCATTTTTATCTATTCCTACTATATTGACTATGCCATTATTAGGGAATTTTAGCTTCCCCTATATGATATCCATTATTGAGTGCTTGATATCACTATTTAATTTTGTATTTAATTTCCCCTAGTAATTATGAGGAATATTATATATGATTGGATCTATATATGGAATTGATGAATAACGATTTTTACTCAAATTACGTAATATATGATACAATAATGTAATGTTACGTGCCTAGTATCCTATGAACTAAAAAACCTAAATATTGGGTTTGTAATATAATTTAATATTATTACCCTGTAATAAATAACCCACCAAATTTGGGTGGTTAGGTTTAAGGTTTTTACATTAAAGGAAATTATTCTACAATATTTATAAAATTAAGCCGGTGTTGATTACGTTTTTTCCATAGTGGTGGATCTGATAGTGGTTGTTTGGTAATTTTTCTAGATGAGTGGAGATCATACTTTGTATGGGAAATTTTGGGTGCCAGATTTAAATGTAGTCTTAACTATGACATGGATGTACCCATTTTATATATCATGTTTTAATAATTTTTTTATCATGTTGTTGAAGGAAATGCCTATTTTTCTTGATGTGGAAGGGTACAATGTTGTTGGGGGGAGAAATATGACATATTATTCTAAAATATATTTTAGTATATAAGAGATAAAAATGTTTAGTGGTCACTAAGTTATAGTGTTATATCGTTTAAGTGGGTAGTTTAAAGGACCACAATATGGTCTGATGTATTTATATTATTTCCATGGCTGAAGTCATATTCGAGGAGTGAAATGGGAATAGAGATTTGATGTAGTGGTCATTTTACGATGTCATGGGTTTCATATAATATTTAACCAATTTGAACCCTAATATGTTGTGATGGAATCTATTCATTATATTAGATGGTCTTCTATAATTATTATTTTTTCATAACCAACTATTTTTTTGGTTGATATTGATCTTTTTTTAGCAAGGGTGGATCCAGAGAGATCATTTTCTATCATTGGGTGACCTGAGTGGTTCATTTATAATGATATATAAAAATAAATCTCTAGAATATTAGATGTAGGTGTTTCTTTAGAAATAATCATTTTATAGCATATTCATTGGCCTTTTAAAATAAAATCATATATCAGTTTGATATATGAGATTTAAGGATTTAGATTATATCAAATGAAATTAGAATTCTTGTTTGATTTATTATTATTTTATTTAAAACACATCTATTATATAATTAATTCATGTTCTATTTTTATTATTAATTGAATAATTTTTTATAATTTTTTATTTATTGGTTTAATTTAATGTTCCTATATTTATAGTGGTGGTGGTGGTGGCGTGTGTCTGTGTGTGTGGGGGGGGGGGGGGGGTTGGTTTAATGGGGTTGCATTTAGAAATTTGATAATTTGAGTTTAATTTTAAAGGGATGGTTAGTACATATAATTGGCGAATGATGTTGGGAAGTCATATTGTATTATTTTATTTTGTTAAGGTTGATATGGTTAGTGGATTTAACATACCCATCCTGGCTTACCTCCACCATGACTGAATTGGTTCAATACATACCTTAATTTCTCTTTCATATATACTAGAGGACATTGACCAACAACATGGGTTTATATATAACACAGAGAGACTATACCCTCTCCAAAATATAAAACAATAAATCAAAGTAGAAGTAATATCAATTAACAATAATCCCAATATAACACCAACATGAAAATATTCTCTCCAACTATGTTCCATAAAAATTAAAAATCAAACATCATGCTATTAGAAAATGCGATATATAATTCATATAATAAAAATCGAAACTCCCATGGGAAAAAAATATAAAAAATGGTATAAAATTTTAAAAAGGATATTTGAAATAAAAATATTCTGGAGTCTTAGCCCTTCTCCAGAACCTAATGTGATAATAAACTGATAGGTAAACTTTACACTATACCATAGAATATATACATGTTTTCAATAGATATATATAGGAAACAATTCTCCACCTACCTACAACAATTATGTTGAGTATGCATAGACAATCCAGACTAATTACCCTCATCCAAGGATTTACCTCTCAAAATAAATAAAACACCCTGAACATGACTGATCACCGTTACTCTTCCTGGGTGAGACTCTTCATACCTCCACTTTATACCACTTGATAACCCACTCCCAAAAATCTAGATGAATCATATTGTATATATGGGTTTTCTTTTATCAAGTTTCATTATCTAATCAGGGCACAATTCATGACCTCTAAGAAGTATGTCAAGTGAAAGATATCCAAAAATGAAAAAATAGATTTCCTTAGTTAATCCTCAAAATACCTAACCATGGTGGACTCATCACTCAACAATGTAGGTGGAAACTTCAATAGATCGGTAAGGTAGGTGACATAATCCATCAATAATATACCCCGTTGAAAAATATTCATAAAATATAACACATTATACATAAATAATGTCTCTCAAATGAAATTATTGAAAATGATAGACTATAAATACTTCTAAAACAACACTATATACTAGTATATGATAACCAGAACATCCCACCAAATCTTCACAGGCCCTCAAATCATGAAGGTGTAATGATTAAACTACCTCTTGGGGTAGTGGGTGGGTGGGTGGGTTGGGTACATGATGATAGATTATGGTCCACATGTTTTTTATCTATAATTCAATAGCCTAGGATCCACATTCACATAAAAATTTTAGTCGACGACTCAACTAAAATTATCTTATCGTGATTGAATTTTTCATCCCATAACTTTTGAAATCATGAAAAAAGAATATAACACCTAAATTATAATATCCTTGAGTAGGAAATTAATAATATAAATTGACCAAATAGTCAGAATTTGATCCATTACTAGTGGGTAATTCCCATCACATTCTCCCTGAGACTCATTGGCATGTCACTACTACCCTTATCACATGATTCCACACATATTTTCATCACAATTCAAGATATCAATGTTTTGGGTAATAGATAACAATAATAAACTCCACTACTCTAAACATAAAACCTATGGCAAAAGGTTAAGATAAATATTGGCTTCATTATATCCCAAAATACCCACTATTGGGCTAGTTATAATCTCATATGGATCCACATGAAAATCATCATATGTCAAAAAAAATCTAATATCCATCGCTTAGTTTGTAGAGAGAACTCAAGAATTTATATAGGAAAAAAATTATATGTTTCTATTGAAAAAATAAATGAATAAAACATTAATCATATATATAATATTAGTAAATAATATCTATAAAAATAACGAATTAAAATTCAACATGAGCCCTATATTTCAAGTATGATTCATAAATTCATGCAATATTTTCAACAAATTCTAAGATAAAAAAATGTAAATAAAAAATTATTTTCATTGAAACTCTAATAGAAAAAAGATAAAAAAACAAATAATATAAATCTAAAACCAAGTTTAATTGACTTTCCTTATACACGAGTTAGTTACTCTGAAACACAAGATCCATATTAAGCATCAATAATAAATTATCTCATGTATTCTATATTCCAAATAATAAGACAATAAAAAAGGTTATGATACCACTTTATAATATCCTTGGACCATTTCACCTCTACCAGGTCTCGATAGATTTTCTACGTATCTCAAGTGCACCTCTTTATTCGACCAAGGATGTTGACCAATGATAACATTGTAAACATAACATTGGTATTCTATACTATATCTATTATAAATAACCATAAATTTTGGTGGAATTAATATCATGAAATATTAATCACAATGTATACCCATCATCATCACAACTAAGTGTCGTCAAAATAAAATATCAACCACCATGATATAAACAAATGAGCTAGTGTACATGCTATATGTTCCATACAAGAATAAATAGGATATTATTTTGGAATATCATATAAAAAATGGTCCAAAATAAAACAAAATAAATTAGGTATCAAAAAATTGGTTCCAATTCCTAGATTGGCCCTGTATCCCAACTTTGAACTAATTCTTAATATAACTATCCAACAACACGCCCTTTACCTTACCCAGATTATGAACTATAAAGTCTGGTAAAATATCAAGGTGACTAAATTGGGTGTGAGTAAAACATATTCCCCCACCAATGTTTTCCTGAAGAATCTTAACTAAATATATGTTCATGCTTCATATGAGATTCTAAAAAAATTATGAAATAAATACCCCATCATATCATTGAATTCTCAACTAATAGTTTCTGCCAACCCATAATTACTTCAACTAATTCTATAATGGTATAATGTACCCATGGTTGGAGATAACCTTAGGGTGAATAATATATAACTCATCATATAATAATGTAAAACCCTATGATTTTATGAAATGTACCCTTTAAATAAATTTGATGTGTTTTATAGATTTTTTTACACACAACAACAAGCTGAGAGAAACTAAGATATACTATTGTAATATTATTATTAAATGTGAATCCTATCAAATAGCCATTGGATTTTGGTGTATTAATATGAATCCCTAATTTATAAAATAATGTATATATGTTTTCACATGAAAAATCTCTGATTAATTCCTATGAAATAAGTAATAAAATTTAAATGTTAAAAATAATATCATTTTTTATGTTAAAAGATCAAAATTTTAATGTATTGTGTTTTTAAATATATTATGTGTTTTTATAACTAATTAAAATTATTTTATGAAATATATTGGTGTTTAATATGAATAAATGAATAATAATTCCTATATTTACTAAAAATTTGTTCAAAATTAAGATAACAAAATTTGAAGGTAAAAGGGACATTTTGGAGAAAATAATTTTTTATTATGTGAAATGTATTATATCATAAAAATTGAACTCTTCAGTACTTATGGAAAATTTAAATTAAATTAATAGATATTATATTAAAATATTAAATTTATATTTATCTAATGTTTTATACAAAAAAAGTAATTGGAATAAATATAGTTTTATAAATAAATATACATTTGTCGAAAAACTCTTTATGTTCCATTTTACACACTTATTTTAAAATGAATTTATAGTAATTATAGAAATTTAAATAGGTAAAATTGTTTCCATATTTTCAATCATCATTTATAAAAGTTAGTAATTATGTCAATTTAAATTTTCTTCACTATTGATAGTAACTGATTTAAAAATTCATTACTAAAGTAATAGTTAAAGGGGTCAACAAGTAGTTAAACTAAAGATAGAAGTGTTAAAATAACCTAAGAACATATATAAATAATATTTTATTAATTTATATATATTATATATCATAATATAATTTAACTTGATCAAATTTCTATCCACTTTTCCATGATAGTTACTTATTGTATTTTAATATTTTTAATAATTACAAGTGCAGAACTCCTCTCACTTATAAAAGGTTACCTCCTATCCTATCATCTAGAAAAAACAAGATAAGTTTAGATAAATATAAATATACCCAAATAATCTTGAAACATAATTATCCATGATAGTGATTTGATGTCATTCTCAAAATAAACATATAATAATCATTAAGGTTCTTTTGAATGAGGTATATAAAAAAAGATGTTTTTTCATACCGATATTTTTTTCCAGTTTATATGTTCATAAACCATTTAAAAATTTTATATTACTATATTAACATTATGTAATATGTATATTAAATATAAATGTTTTAATATTTATGGTATATCCATTTTATATACACTTCCAATCCATTGTAAAATGAAAACGCCGCTCACGTATACTTTTTCACTACCCCATCCACAAAGGGATCAAAATTGTTTTTAATTTCCTTTTTATAAGGATGGTCATAAATAATATATTTAATAAATATATATTATATTTATGATATAATTATTATTACATATTGGGGAATTATCATTCAACTTTGTTTCATTCCATCCATCAAAAATTGAAAATGTCACCCATGCATATGTACAAACTACTATCACCACGAAGTGATGTATTTCATTTTTCATAATTGATTTAAATGAATGGTTATATAAGTATATATAATGAATACATATTATAATTATTACATGATTGATATTATATAGAATATTAATCCATTAAAAATGTTAATGTACATGAATCATCGAACAAAATCATTCATGGAAAACAGGCGAGTTTTCATATAAATATTCATTTTAATGAAAGATTTTTAACAAAAGGATAATTGGAAATTACAAAATAATGATATAAGGTAAGTTATATATGAATATGGTTATGTAATATATGTATAATTAATATATATTTATTATGTTTATGTTTTTAATGCTTATAAATTAAATGGGACTTTAGGTAAGTGTTTATGTTGAAATATCATTTTTAATTGGGATTTTTATAATTGAATCTCATTTAGGGGAGTTATATTATATTTTATCTTGAAACCAATATATATTATTTTATTAAGATTATAAATATATTTTTAATTTATTATTTACATTTTACTATCTTTGGTAATTAATATTATTAAGAAAATTCTTCTATGAAAAGAAGCCATTATTTCCTCTTAGGTTGATGAACTTTTTCATCCATACCTATGTTCATCAAAATATTATATGGAAGTTTTTATCTATACATAAATATTTAATAAATATAACTTTTTTACAAACATTCAATTTATTTACTAATTTTTTAAAAGTAATCTTTTGAAATGTTTCATATAGAACTCATTTTTGGATTTTTACAAAATTGAGATAAGAATGTAATGTTTTAACATATACGAAATGGGAGAATTTCATTTACATCATGACCATTATTAGATATCAAGTTTACATTATAGTTTTCCTTGGTTATTTTAAAATCAAATATATTTCTCAAAATTCATATAATTTTTAGTTTTACAATATATTAAAGGAAAATGATATTTTCCCAATTTTCATTGAAATTGTAAAATTCTATTTAAAGGTATTTTTAATTTTTGTTAATATATTTTATGTATATTAATTATCCATTAGGGGATATGTTCTTGTGAAGATATCAAATTTCATTATCTATATTTTTTATGATTATAATTTTTATGTATTATTCAATGAAATATGTCACATTCCTAGGGGTTAATTAATCTATAATGATATAAGGATTGTTTTTATGATACCATCCAATTTTTTTCTTTGGGCGGTTTATGATTATATGATGATGAAATTTTTCTGAAACACATTTATTTTCAATGTGTTTTGATTTAATAAAGGGTTAAAAATTTTTATTATCTTATGGAACACTTTTGAATGGTTTTAATTATGTGATGGGAGGGAAAAATTATATATACCTCCAATGAATTTGGAAAATATTTATATCTCATGAGATAATACAAACTGTAATGGGGAGTGAACACAATTCAGTAAGGAACTCTATCAACTATTATAGTCTTTTTAGTGAGACTTGACTGACAAAATTTATGGAATGGGGGGGGGGGTGAACTCCATACACTAGGAGACATTATACACATTAATTTTTATATAAGTGAACCTTGATTAAGGAAATTATGGAATGGTGAGTGAACCTAATACACTATTGGACATTGTGTACTATGATAGTCTTGGAAATGATCCTTGAATAATGAAATGATTTCATATGATTATGTGTATTCCAAACACTTATATGTTATTATTATGATATTTTCTTAGTGATAATGATTGATTATTAACGATAACACAATCCTATGACTCATTCTATTTTCTGTGAGAAATTGTTTTTCCATGGCTCATGATTAGTGATCTTTGACTGATTGGGTTTGAATTTAGTATTGCATGATCATGGAATTAGACCCTTATACTTATCCTATGATCACTTTTGATCATTGATTACACTTTATACTTATCCTATGATCAATTTAGTAATTCATGATCATGTAATCAATCCATTATTGATAATATTATCTCACCTTTTATTATGTTTCCTTTCCCTATGATATGAAGAATGTTTTTAGTATAGTTTTTTAAGATGGTGCTATGAGAGAAGAACATTGTGGAAGATGTTGAAGATCATTCATAAAATATGATCATTATGTATTTAGACACCAAATACACTTAACCATTACATTTATGTGGAATTTTTATTATGATATATATTGAATATTCATCTAGAATCATGTAATATTTATGTGTTTAAGGAATGTGTCACCTCAGTTAGTTTTAGAGAAGAATTTAATTTTTTTAAAAGAATATTATTAGAAAATATTTGGAGAAAACCATAGGTATAGGTATAAGTAAAAGATAACATTATAATGTTTTGTTAAGATATATATTTCATGGTTTCCTAAAATATGAAATCCCTATATAGATAAAAACATGTAGATTAATGCTCTGGTAAATATACACCTAAGGGTAATAACTCAAAAAATTAAAGTTTAACGTATACTCAATATTCACCTGGTGCAAGAAAAAGAGGACGAACTATACACCCAGTTTGAAGCTCCCAGCAGATATAATTTAGTTAAATTATGTTATATTAATGAAAAATCATAACGTATGAGATGATCAAATCTACAACAATATATTATGAATAGAATATGATATATGATGAACCTTAAATGTCGTAGGTTTATAATAATGGTTCATAATTTTGGACATATTTAGAATTATTCCTATAATTATATGACTGATCACTCTTATTATTGATGCATGATTATCATGATAACCATTTTAAATTTCTTAAGATATTTAAGATAAAATAATTATGTTATGGTGGTGATATGCACACTTAAATATTGAATTATCTTTGTTTTATCAAAATGATATGAATTCCTTTATATCATGAAAATTACCTAAAAATATTAATTTATATCCTTAGTGATTTGATGTAGTGTTATTATAAATAACTTATAGTGGTTTTATGATCACATCTCAAGTCTATAAATCATATTCGATAGATGTTTGAGGGAAACTTGTTCCTATTTTTTTTAATTATACATATATTACAATTTAATGTGAATTTTGGAATATATTTGACCTATTTATGTAGAGGCCACATCAATTTTAAATGAATTGAAGTCCCATTTGATATTTTGAATCAACATATTATCATCTATATGGTAGAGGATGGAAATGAACTTCTAATGAAATTTATTTTCATCATATGGGTTTTAATACCTATTCAGAAGGGGTATTTTTTTCAAATGGTTTGGGAGAGAACCAGAATTGAAAATATAAATGAATTATTTTTATAGTGAAATGTTATATTTATATATACTGTTAAAAAAATTGATGTATATATTCACATTGAAAGAGTTGCGTATGTTTTAATGGAATTGGTCAGTTTTGATTAAAAATTGTGATTTCTCAATACATTACCTCCCTATGAAAGAAAACAAGGTGAATTATGCTTTGAGTTAGAAGGAATATTCTCAATTTCATTTAAATAGGATTAAAATGATAACAATACTTTTGTTTTTTTATAATATAGATATTGAAATCATGAGGAAAGGGGATATATCATATCTTTATCAGAAAAATGTTCAACCAACAATCCATGTGAGGATTAATGAGGTTCATAAGAAGATATGAAACTATAGAATAGTGTGAGGAATGTTAATGAGTTAAAAGATGATTATGATGGAATAAAAAGGTTAAATAATTGAGTATGTATCCTATAAAGACTATATTTGAAGGATTTTTTGGGTGATTCACATAGTTTATTATTCTGTATTAATCCTATAAAAATGAATATGTATATTAATTTGAGAGAGTATTTATAGAGAGACAAAATAAAAATTGATTTTTAGTGTATGTTTCTCAATTATTGGAATAATAGAAATTTATGGTTGAAAGACTTATGCCTTTGAGATTTTACCACTATTAGACATATCATTATGTAAGTGAGAAAACATTACCATGGATTTCATCATCGGACTCCCAAAAACAAGTAAAGGAAATAATTCTACATGGGTTGTTGTTGATTTCCATATGAAGATAGAAAAATTAATTTCTATTAGATAGGATTTAAATCATGATAGTGTTTCTATAATATACATTAAGAAAGTTGAATGGTATCATTGGGTACCAAACTCTATTTTATCTAAATGAGATCTGATGTTTACCATGGTATTATGGAGAAATATTCTGAAATTTTTGAATATAGAGTAGAAATTTATAACTAAATATCATACTTTGATACAAGGTCACCATGATAGGAATATAAAAACACTGAAATATGTGTAGAGATATTTTTATATGGGTTTTAAATGTGGTTGTGATCAAAACCTTACTTTGGTTGACTTTTCATACAAAAATAGGTTTTACTCGAGGATTTAGTTGGATCCTTATGATTCCTACTATGGAAGGTAATATAGAAGTCCAACATGATGGGATGAAGTTGGAGAAATAAATCCATTGGGATGTGATTTATATATTTTAATGAATGATAAGGTTATATCTATTCAATAGTACAACATGATAACTTAGTTTTGAGATAAAGGTTTTGTTAAGAAAAGTCAAAGTGATCTATATTTAGAAGTTGGTGGTATGTTATTACTATGAGTATCTAATTATAATAAAGTTATGATATTTGAAAATAATGTAATGATTATCCTTAGATATATTGGTCTCTTATAGATTCTTTATCATTTTAGGATTATATCTTATCTCTTGGTAATTTCACAGAACCTCTCTCATGTTCATGATCTATTCCATTTATCACTTTTGGGGAAGTACATACCAGATTTTTCACTATTATAAAACTCAGAGGTTTTTAAACTAGAGCATACTATTTATTATGAGGAAAAAGTAGTGAATATTTTGGATCATCGAGATAAATTTCTATATAACATGACCAATCACATGGCCAATGCTCTCCCAAGGAATCATAAATTTGAGGAAGCTATGTGGGAACCAAAGGATATGATGAGGATGAAGTGTCCAATTGTTCTGTATCATATTTATTGAATTTTGAGAGAGAAATTTTTATAAGTTGGTATAATTTAATAAATTTATTTTTTTGATATATTTCACATTAAATAAATTATACATGTTTGATATATTGCTTTACATGAAATACTAATCTTATAGGAACCAAAATATACTATTAAAAGATTATTATTAAATGAAACTATTATCACACAGTCATTAGACTGTAATGTAAGAATTGGAATAACTAAATTATGAAAATTAATTATTCAAGTCATACATAATGAAAATTTATTGATTAAATACTATAAAATAATTACACAATTTAAAATGTTAAAAATAATATCATTTTATGGTAAAAGATTAAATTTTCAATGTATTAAAATTTTAATATATTATGTTTCTTTATTAATAATTAAAGAGTATTTTGATGAAATATATTGTTAGTTAATGTGAATAAATTAATAATAATTCATTCACGGAGTAAATATTTTTTAGAAATAAATATAAAAACATTTGGATGAATGAGGGGATATTTTTTAGAAAAGTGTATTTATTGTGAAAATTGTAACTTATCTAAATAAATTTAAATAGTCAGTATTGATGATTTATCTTAGTTAAAATAATAGATAATATATTCTATAAAATTTATTAATATTTTTTAATGGTTTTTACTTTGAAACAAAATGTATTAAATGTAGTTTTATTCTTAAAAATATATTTTTCTAAAAACTAGTTTACATTTTCTTATCGGAACTTAATTTAAAATTAATTTATGATACATAAAAAAATTTAATAATATAAATTGATTTATATATTTTGTATAAACATGGAAAAATTTATTAATGAATATAATTTTATTTTGGACATTATGAATAGTAATCTTGGTAAAAACTCATCACTATGGTAAATGTTAAAAGGGTTCACGAGGGTTTAAACTAAAGATATAGGGTTTAAAATGACCTAAATAATGAAAAAAAATTATATGAATTTATTTAGATCTTATAACAACCCTTATTCTATCTTGATCCAATTTCGAGACACTTTAGTATTAGAGTGACTTATTATATTTTAATATTCATTATAATTACAAGTGTATCTTTGCCCTCACATATGAAAGGGAAACACCTTTCCTATTTTTTCACAAAACATTAACCCATTATTTTTTAAATTATATACTAAAATAATCTTCCAAAAACCTTAAACAAAACATGTATCACCCCAAGACTTTACCATATTAACCTTTAGATATCTTTGCAATACACACAACACCCGATTTCAACGAAACATCATTTATTCATTTTTTTCTAATTAAATTAAATTATATCACATTTATAGAGTTTATTTATATATTATATATCTAAAAAAATAATTTAAAAACTATATAATATTTATAGGATAAGAACTAACCCAATATTACACATAAAATACTATATTTTTTAAGATAATTTTACCACATTTTAATGGAAACCTATTTTAAATATTAATTCTCAAATGATTATGAATTTAATTTAATAAAATAAACTTCATTTTTGAATCAATAGTTTCAAAATTATCTTAGGGTGATATTTTGGTATTTTTCTGAGAAAGTTCATTTTTAGTGAATAGTGAAAAATACCGCGTTTTAGTTAAAAACTGCTTTTTATTTAAATAATTATTAATGCTAAATTATATTATATTTTTTTAATTAAAATTGTATCAATTATAAATATATTAATACAATTTTGTTCATTATAATAAGTTTAACCTTTAAATTGAATATAAATACACAATAATCTTTTGAACATATTTGTACTAGAACAAGTTAATCTATCTCTCTGTGAGATTAACAGTAATCCTAATTTTTCCGCTTATGTGATTTTAATTTTTAAAATAATAAATAAACCATTTTAATAAATATGGTATTTTTTTCTAATAACATCAACTTTTTTTGATAAAAAATGATTAGTGAAAGCGATTAAAATTAATTACAATGATTATGGTGTAATTAGGCTTAAAATGGACTAAAACCCTACGTTTAAGGGCCAAAATAATCTATGCACTTTCCCAAAACCCATTTTATGGAAATATATCAGCCATGAAACATTTATTCTTTAGTGTTGGTGGTTTTGTGTGCCTTTGTTTAAGAAATAACATTTGTAAACCTGTCTTCTTTTCAAGAATACCAAGAGAGTCCTTTTCCTTCCCTGTAAAAGGCCACGACCTCTACCCATTACTCACACCTCTAAAATCTATTATGTTCCGAAAATCCCTACCAAAATTATCTCTCAAAATACCTCCACAACCTATAAGCCTAACAGTTTTAGAAAGAAAGCCAAGGAAGCTTTTGGTTTATACCAATAGAATTTCCGGATTAAGAGGTAACACCTTCTCTCAAGCTCTCTAGTTTCATTTCCATTCTCCAATCCCTATAATCTTATTATTATATGATTTCATAGAAACTAAAGTATCATAAATATACTAGGGTTTTTTATGTCAATATTTATACCTACACTTACACACATCTCCATTTAATGGGTAATGAGCATACTGTTTATGTGTGCACCGAACAAGTGCCTCACAAAACGTTGATTGTTCAACTTTCACTACCACCTATCATGGTGACCATTAAGATTTAAAATATATTTATATATATTATATATTTAATATAAATGTCTTAGTTATTTTTTATTTTTTATTTATAACATACCTTTATTCTTCCATCATGTGTAAATACGATAATTTTGTTTTAGGAAGTGTGCATTATCGTCCCATCAAAGCGAAATGGATCGTTCATGCCATATGTGGAACATATAAGGGTTATTTATAATAAAAAAATGATACATGTATTAGATAAATAGTATACTGGAAATTATTAAATACATATGTATCATTTAGTTTTAAATTTTTAATTCAACAATGAAATGGAAGTAGCATTCATGCGTACGTACGGCCTGCCATCTCCATGAACAATGCAATTCATTTATAATATTCAAATGTTATGGACTAATATAAATACATATATACTGAATATATAAGATAATTTAGTCATGATTTACATTTTCGAGATGATTAAACATTGATATATTTAATAATAACGACAAATAAAAATTCAAAATGTACTTGAGAAATCTAAGAAATTAACTCCCCAAACAGTTAAAATAATGAAAGAGTGTTGAGAATCATGTAAGAGAATATTGTAATAAGTTAATATATGATATTATATTCATGATTTTAGTTCTGTTATTAATTATTAACATATTTTAATCCACTATATAAAAGGATAGAGGCCAAATAACAAAAAGGAAGGATAAGGTAAGGGATTTTCATCTCACTTTCTAAATCAATGAGATTAATGTCATATTCACTGCTTACATCGTTTGTGTTCCATACGTACTTACCATTTGGATATATTATTTCAGGAATCCAATTTTTCTCTTGATATTATAAGACTTATTTAATTTCATACCTTTTTGGTGATTATGATTTAAATGTTTCAATGTCATATGGGACAATTTAGAATGCTTAATGATTATTCACCCGAATGATCTTAATCTCACTTCATTTTGTGATTGTTAACTTCCATTGAAAAAATATCTTTATTTTAATCATATTTAATTGTAAATTTAATTGAATATACATATTCTCATACAATGGATTTTAGTATTTCTTAAACCGTATACATACAGTGGTTACTTTAATAATTATTTGACTATTTGAGGAATTATTGTTAAATCCATTATCTCTTTAAATAAATTTATTTGATAATGCATATTAGTAATTTTGATTATTAAATACGTGGAATTACTTGGATTGGAAATGAAAAATGGATCCTGTACTTTATATATCTCTTTGATGCATAGACAATTTCTCATGAGACAAATACGCTTGAAAAATAAAATGGGGTTCTATCTGTGTTTTAAACTATATTATGAAAGGTCTTGATGGTAATATATTTTCATGTTCCTGAGACATGGAGTCTAATAAGAAATAAATTTACATAATTTATTATCAGTTATTGTTTGTCCATGAGATTTTTCATCAACATATCTATGGACATAGTTCATTCTCATTTTAATGATTTATGGAATGTGTTTTAGTTTCTTACATGCCACATTGTTTATTCCTTATCTAGTTATTTTTGTGGGAAGTGTACTCATTTATTTACCATTATATATAAATTGATCCATTATTTCTTCAATTTCACTTACCCTATTGATTATTTAATGTCACCCTTATTATGTTTTCCCCATGGAATCCAAGAAGCATACAATAAAAAAATATAGGAATATACTAGATGGATTAGATTTATCCTCAAGTTGTTTATTTGTTTAGAAGAAAAAAATATATTTTATTTAGTGTATCCATTTGTAATGAAATAATTGTTTATGTATTTGGTTTACCAATAATTATAAACTGAATGGTCCGTCGGGATTTTCTTCCTCGTAATAATGAAATTGTAATGTAATAATGCACTGAATCAGGGCTTCTGGGGTCTGGTCATTATAGTTGGTATCCAAGGTAGGTTTAGAAACAACCAGGGAAACCATATTTATAAAACATATATTAGGGGGCCCAAAACTAAGATAGACATTGAAGATAATTATACAAGAACATCGAAGAATTCTGGTAAGGTAGGGACTGCGTGGGTTTTCCAAGAAATACATCCATGTCTGGATACTACAAGTGGATGTGGTTATTGAACATATTTACCTAGTAGTAAAAACTTTTACACAATGTTACGGGTCTAACTCAGGGTAACCAGGTACACGACAATGAGACATACTATACACCTAGTTTTACACTTCTAGAGAATATGCTTAGGATAATTCACATTCTCCTTACCTATCATTATGAAGTATTTTATAGTAAAAATTACTCCAATGTAACCAAATATTAAGATTCCAAAATTTTTGAAGCATAAATTTATATTATGTGGTATATAATTTTTAGAGTTATAGAGAGTTCATAATTTTATGAGATAATCTAGTATATGTCATTGTCAAGAAATAGATCTTTGAAGGAATAACTGTTCCAACACTCATGGAAAACATAATGATTTATCTCATGAGGAAACCAATACAATGGGTATTGGAATAGAGAAAAACATAGCAATATTAGAGAAAATTAATCATGTTATTAAAAATTACCTTTCCTGAATGGAGAAACCTATTCCATGAAGGTAATCTCCTATGGTGGATTGTTTTATGCAAAAAAATCCACCATATTTAATTGGTATTACTAATCCAATGGTAGTTCAGAAATGGATTAAGTCTCTTGATATGATATTTACAACATTAGAATGTAGTGAAGTAAAAATGGTTACATTTGCAGTCTATTTTCTTCAAGGTGATACAGATCAGTGGTGGAATATAGTCCATAATACAAGGGGAGAAAAATAAATTTAACTCATGGAAGAAAATACTTTTAAGGATACATTCATTGATAAATATTTACCTCATGATCAATAAATTGAGATGAATAGAAATTTTCTTAGGTTGAAGAAAAAGGAAAAATAGAGTATAGAAAATTATGAGGCCACGTTCACAAGGTTATCCAGGTATTATTTTGATTATATAAGAAGCATTGAGTGCAAAATTGATCACTTCTTTAATGGTCCAAAGGAAAATCATCAAAGGGAACTGGTTTTTTAGAATTTTTCATCATATGAAGAATTTGTTTTATGTGCTATTAAAATAGAGAATGAATTTTATAGAGTCAATTTATTCAAGGGAAACCAAGAAAAGAGGAGTTAATCTATGAGTAATGAGAAATTTAATTTATAGACGAATAATAAGTTTGATAGATTCCCACCTTGTGAAAACTATGAAAAAAAGCACCCTAGGACATTTTTAAAGGGACAAAGAGTTTTCTATAAATGTGGAGATAAGGGCAAAGAGGCTAGTGAATACAAGGGAAAAAGATGATAATTTATTTATTGTTCTATAATTTTAAGGATATGTGATTATTCAAATGATTCTCCCATGTGTTAGGGGAATCTACCATAGAATAGGCCAAGGGGAGATGGCCAAGCCTATGTGATCACTATAGCAGTGGTTGAAGTAAAAAATGACGTGGTGGAAGGTACAATAATCCAATCTTCAAATTTTTCCAATGTATTATTTTATTCTAGATCATCACAGTCTTTTATATCTACTCATTTTTCCAAGAAAAGTAGACACTTTCCTTTTGATTTAATAAGAGTTTGGTTGGTCAACACTCCTAAGGAAAGTATTATTGTAATAAATATGCGTCGTTCAGTCCCAATTATGACATATAAATGTAATTTATACTCTTATCTTGTTATCATACCTATTGTTTATTTTGATATTATCCTATATATGGATTGGATCTTTTGATACGATTCAAAAATTAATTACATGTTGAAAGAAATTACTATTTGTGAGGATAATTTACAATCCATCATATTTAGAGTAGAAGCTTCCCCACCTAATTCTTATTTAGAGACACCCTCATTAAATTTATTGAATGAAATTCTTATGGTGGAATAGAAAACATTATCTAGTGAAGAAATAGGTAATCTCTAAATTAAATATGTACCTATTATTCCAGAATATTTTGATGTATTTCCTGAGGATTTACCTAGAAATCCACTAGAATATGAAGTTGAATTCACCATTGGTTTAATCTCATATACAAGGACAATATCAAAGACTCACTATAGAATTTCCATTATCGAATTGGTAGGGTTGGATAAACAAATAAAGTATTTGGGTAATAAAGGATTTATTCTCCATAGAGTCACACCTTGGGGAGCCCCTATCCTATTTGTTAAAAGGAAAGATAGATCCATGTGGATGTGCATTGACTAAAGGCAAACCAATTCCATTACAATAAACAACATGTATCATATACCTCGCATTTATGACTTGTTTGATCAACATCATGGAGCCAAAATTTTTCAAAGATTGATCTTTGTTCTGGGAATCACCAATTTTGAGTGAATAAGGAAGACATTTTGAAGATAGATTTTGGGCTAGGTATGGACATTAAGAGTTTAAAGTACTGCCATTTGGGATGACTAATTAACCCTCTATTTTATAGACCTAATGAACATAGTATCAAGGAATATCTTGATAATTGTGTCGTAGTATTCTTTGTTGATATTATTGTGTAGTCAAAGACATATGTTGATCATGAGGATCACTTGAAGACTATCGTTAATACTCTTATAAGGGAAGAGTTATATGGGAAATTTATAAAATGAGATTTATGGAATCAAGAAGTCTATTTTCTTTGTCGTATTGTCTGCAAAGATGGAATATCGGTTGAAAATACAAAGACAATGGTAGTAAGAGAATGGCCTATACCTAAAAACATAACTGAGGCACATAGTTTCATTGGTTTGGCAGGTTATTATCAACGATCCATTCTGAATTTTTATTAATTAGATATTTCCGAAACCAAGCATACGCGTAAAGGGATGAAGTTTGTATGGATGAGGGAATGTGAATAAATATTTAATGTGTTAATGATAAGATTGGTTAATTATCCAATTTTGACTCTACCATCTGGTAGTGATGGGTTTGTCATATTTAGTGTTGCATCAAAGAAGGGACTTGGTTGTGTCTTAATACAAAATTAAAAAGTTATTTCATATGCATCAAGGAAATTGAATAATTAGGAACAAAACTACCCAACCCATGATCTAGAGTTAGAAGTTGCAGTCTTTACTTTAAAAATAAGGAGACATTACCTCCATGGAGAAAGATGTGCGATATAAACAGATCATAAAAGCTTGAAATACATATTTTCATAGTTATACATAATCATGAGACATAGGAGATGGCTCAAACTACTCAAGGATTATGATTTCTCAACATACTATAACACATGGAAATCAAATAAGGTGCAAGATGCATTGAGTAGGAAAGATAATGGAGTTCTATCCAAAATGAGGATTGAGAAGGATCCTATATTCAAGGATCTAGTGAATATGGATATGGAAATATCTAAGGAAGGGGACACATCAATAATTTTTCAAATGAATGGAAAACCATATTTAATAGAGGGGATAAAAAATTCCCAATCTTATGATGAGGAATTTTAGAAGAAAATTAAAGGTGAAAATGATGAAAAATTAGCATACATTGTTTTTTAAGATGATATTCTAAAATTTGGAAAGAGGCTATGTGTTCCATATTTACCTAACCTAAAAAGGGAATTGTTGGATGATTTTCATAGATAAAATTTCTCTTTATAGCCTGTGAGGATGAATATGTATATGGACATGAGGGAACACTATTTGTGGGATAACACGAAGGGTGATATTTCAAATTATGTATCCTGATGTATGGTTTTCCAACAAGTGAAAGCTGTAAGACATCATCCTAAAGGAGTTCTAAAACCTCTTCATATCCCTGTGTGGAAATGGGATGAAATTGCCGTGGGATTTTTCATAAGAAATCCAAATACTCATTGAAATCATGATGCAATATGGGTTATTGATGATCAAATGACAAAATATTCACATTTACATACCATAAGAGAAGACCTACATCTCAAAATAATGAAGTTATATGACATCATGGCGTACGCCGGTCAATTGTCTCTAATTGAGACCCCCTGATTTACATCAAAATTATATAAGAATCTTCATAAGGCCCTTGATAATGAGATTTATTTGAGCACTATATACCATACAAAAACTAGTAGAAAATTGGAAAGAAAAATTCAGAGAATGTGAGACATGTTGAGATCTTGTTCACTCGATTTTCAAGGTTTGTGGAATCAATACTTTTATTTGGTGGAGTTTTCCTATAATAATAGATTCCATTAAAGTTTTCAAATGGCACCGTATAAAGAATTATAAGTAAATAATTTTTGTACTCCAACTTGTTGGGATGAAGATATAGAAAGGAAACTCGTAGGTGCAGAACATGTTGAAGAGGCGACTATAAAGGCGAAGTCTATTCAGGCACATATCAAAACTACTCAATCTAGGAAAAAGAGTTATAATGATAATTAAGGAATGTATTTGGAATTACAAGGGGGGATCATGTTTTCCTAAATGCATCTCCAGGAAAGGGTATTATCTGGTTCAAATAGAAGGGGAAACCAATTCCTAGGTACATCATAGCTTTAGAGATTCTTGAAAGAGCGTGAGTTGTTACTTATCAATTAGCAATGCCGCCAAATCTCTCAAAGGTTCATGAAGTGTTCCATATATCCCAACTAAGGAATTACATGTTATTCCCAACACATGTGTTCACATATGATGATATATAGTAGGATCCTGACCTTCCTTATTATAAAGAACCTATCCATATTCTTGACATCAGAGATCAAGTATTAAGGAATTAAACGTCTCTTCTAATAAAGGTACACTGGAGAAATCACAAAATGGATGAAGTAACATGGGAACCAGAGCCTTATTTGAAGGAGAACTACCAAAATATTTTTAAAGTTAATAACCCAAAAATTTCTCGGAAGAAATATTTGCAGGAGTTAAGAATGTATCACCCCAGGATTTTACCATATTTACCTTTAGATATATTTGCAATATAAAACATCTGATTTAAGAGAAACATTATTTAGTAACGTTTTTCATAGTAATTTAAATTATATCTATTATGGAGAGTTTATTTATATATTATATATCCAAAATATAGTTTTACACCCATCCAATAGGCATAGGATAATAACTAACCCAATATTACACATTATAGGCTATATTTTTTAAGGCAATTTTACGACCTTTTAAAAGAAACCTATTCTAAATATTAATTTTGACATAGTTATGAATTTAATTTGATAAAATAAAATTCATTTTTTAAATCATCATTTCAAAATTATCTTAGGGTGAATTTTTGGGATTTTTCCATGAAACACAGTTTTTTTGTGAATAGTGAAAAATACTGGGTTTTAGTTAAAAACTTTCTTTTTATTTAAATAATTATTAATGTTAAATTATATTATAAATGTTTTTTTGAAGTCACATTGGATAAATTATACATATATTAAAAAAATATAGTGCATTATAATCAATTTTACATTTAAATTGAATGTGAGTACCCGACCCAAGAAGCCCGGAGTCGGTGCCTAAAATATGGTGTGTAATTTTCTTTATAAAAAAATACTGATAAAATTAATCATCACATTCCATAATAGAGAATACTACTAGTTTAGGTTTAGGAAAACCATATACAGCTGATACATTTCTTCAAAAGCTTGACGAAGATAAGCTTCATATTATTTCCATCACATAAAAGTACTCAAAGATTGCCAAATCTACTATCCCTGTAAAAATAAATTGAAAACCTAGGGTGAGCATTTAAAATCCTCAGTAAGGGATTTTAAAAATAAACAAAACATCATTTTTAATAAATTGAAAAACAACTTATAAAAAGGAAATCAAATGTTTCCTAAGGTTACTTGGAAACACTTTTGGTGAAATCTCTTACTCAAGAATTTATACATTTATTTAAAAGCTACAGATAAAACACATATCAAGGTACACATACATGTAAAAAAATGATTGGAATGCAGCATAATATAATGATGTTGATCAATATAATTTTAAGGGTGAAATGAAAGAGTGCAGGTACAAATGTAAAAATACTTTCTTATAATTTCATAAGAAATAAAATCATAATTTACATAACACATGAAATGAAGTTCCTAAAATGACAGATATATTTCTAACTTCTGTATCATAGTTCTAAAAATAGATACTAAAATTTATTTATAAAAACATTCATAGTACATACTTTATTATTCCATGTGAATTTATTACCATTATCATAAGTAGAAGATTATAAACCAAGGGATATTCTACTTGTAGAATAATCCCATGGTTTAAATATTAATCAAATATTTAGGAAATGCGTAATGCTGAAAAATCATAACTCTCTGTCGAGGCCTCGTGACAAGACAATGTATAATCACTCTATCAAGGCCTCGTTCCATGACATGGTTTGTCTATTGAGAAATTCTGATGCATCTAGAGGCTATAACAGGCCTCACCCGTCCCATAATCAGTCCAATGCACTCATCATATGTCGAAGTGTTTTTAAATCAAAGTGTCCCATACCAATTTTATTTATTAAATTATGTATTTTATTGATAATGTCCTATATCACTTCAAATAATTAATTCATGTATTTTATTAAAATTTTCCCATAACACTTTGAATAATTAAATGCTAAATCTATAAGATATTATAAGAGATAAATTTCTAATTTTACAACTATGTCCATATTATTAAATGAATCATGTATTAATAGTAAAAAATAAACTAAAGGATGAATGAAAAAATAAACATACATTTTTACTAGTGATAATAACTCGTTCACATAAAATAATAGTTTGTATGGGTTTGTCACATGATATAATAACACTTAAATTAAAACCCTTGTTTCATGAAAATGAACATTTTATATACTTAAGATTCATGTTCACTGTACACTGATAAAGAGAAGTGTCAAACAGGTTAATCATAAACTAATAGTATTTATTTTTATTGATTCATCATATATTAAAACATTAAATTACTAATTTATAACATTAATATTGATTCATAAATAATTAAACACACTTTACTAAAGGTGCATGTGCATGTATATGAATATGTATTAAACAAAATATAGTTTCAAATACATTACCTAAAATTTAAAATCAAGATGTATGTAATGTAAATTTCATTAAAAATGTGATGACTTATTTTAGTATTGTTAGGCATACAATAACAAAACAATGTTTTTTATTGTTTTCCCATATAAAATTATATCATGTGTATTGTATAAAATCATCACCAAGTTAATAAAATCATAACTTATTAAATAATCTAAGACATGTGTATAGGTAATTTTGGTTCTTATATATATATATATATATCTGTGTGGGTTCTAAAATTATATTAAACCATATATACACAAAGTATATATAAGGGATTTTCACCTCCAAAACAACGTTTGATAAATCCTTATATATATTGTACAATTAAAAAACATAATTAAATCAATAAAAAATGTTTTATGAATATATAATTAATATTATAATTAATAACCAAAATTTATGTATACATATAACTATATATACACATATATGTTTATGTGGTCCAAAAAAACAAAACAAAATATAATCCTTGCATGATTTACATGCATTTAAGAACATCAATTAAAAACAAATGTTCATAATTAGATAATCATAAAAACAATATTGGTTTATTTTATAAATAAACATATAAACATATATATGTATATATATGTATATACATGGTTTAATTTAACAAAAAGGAAAAAAATAATCCCCAAGAAATATTATAAACATCATAAAAATAAAATAAATTTTGGAAAACATCATTTATAAAACCAGAGGTTATTTGGGATTGAAAGTTACATAACACCGTATATACACAAAGTCTATATATAGGGTGTGAATAGATAAAATGAAATTTATTAAATCCATACCGGAACCAAATACTTCAAAAACAGTAGTTACTCACTAGCTCCATTCCTATCAAAACTTAAAAAAACTGGGAATGAAAAATGCACACATATATACATAATCGTATACACATAAGTGGTAAATAAGGGTTTAACATATATAAAATAAAGAAAAATAATCCCTTACACGAACTCAAAGGTTGAGTGGATTCGATTAGAGGTTGGAGTGGAGTTGGGAGGAGAATAACCTATAGAGTTGAGGTGAAAAAAAGGTTTAAATAAACTATATATATATATATATAAATATAAATATATTTTTTTTATATACCACATTTTTACACATAAAATGTACATAAGGACTTCAAATATGACCATTGCATATGAGAACAAACATAAAAATTAAGGAAAACCCTAATTTAACAAGTTTTTGATAATATATATATATATATATATAGAAAAATCCAATAGGATTCCAAAGGGTTTGGTCGTAAAATAAAACAAGTGTCGGGTTTGTGGAAAATGAGAAATAAGGGAGCCACAGATGGAGAAAAGAGGTGTCATGGGTTGAAGAGGAGTAGTGTAAGAGAGTGAAATGACTACTGATGAAATGGTGCGACATGAGGAAGAAGAAGAAAAGGGGAAGTGTGGAAAGTAATGGATAGTTCCGATTGATCGAGACTGATTGTACGACTGAGGCGGGTTTTGCAGTTTTAAAAACTGATGGACAATCGAGATCTCGCGTAGCGAGATTCAACAACCAAAATTAGATCTCCCTTTAATAACCACGCCCCAAATTGAAATGGGGAGCTATTTAGGACTACAATAAATACCTCGATGCCTTATCGATAAGGAAATTAACTCACTTACCCCTCCTCAATACCGCCCCATACCGGTTCTCTTAAGGGATTACTTTGTGACCACCCTCTACCGCCATGACGCCCTGCATAGTGGCGCCACCTCAGTTCCTCCATGCTCCTCACATGGGCGCGCACTAGAACAGGTGCACAACTAAGAATGAACCATGAATGCACTCTCCGAGGGTTCTCTGACCTCAAGATTCTATGTGAGATGCCCACCAGACCTTGAGGGCTTGGCCTTCAAGGATGTCCTCGGTTCGGTGGGTTCTCACCCAAATTTTTATAAAAACAAAAAATAATTTTTATTAAACATAAGAGCATATTTATAATAATGTTTCAAAAACAGAATACATATTATTTCTTGAGGTTAAAATAGACCCCAAATTCCATTTTATTCATAAATTGGATTCCTTTTTAGGATTTAAAGCATCATAATTTCAGAATCTAAATACCAAATTTACTTCCATCAAGACATGTCATAAATTCTTTTTAACTCATTCTAAAATAAAAAGTGTTATATATTAAAAGTCAAAATATAAAATAAATCCTAAATTTGAAACCATATTTTATTTTAACTAAATGTAAAAATTTATCAAATTTAAAACACTTAAATATATTTGAAACATTATATTTATCTAAAAAATAATTTATTACATATAATTTATATTAAAATCGAAATATGTATACACTTTAAATACATAAAGAGGTATTCCTTGAAATCTTTAAAAAGATACATTTTTTACTAAAATCTTACTTTCAAACATTCAAAACCCTTAATGTTCTTAAAGTAGATAAAATAATTAAGATACTTAAAATAATTAGAAAATTTAATATACTTATATACTTAGAATACTCAAAATAATCAAAATACTAACACATAGATTACCTAAAATAAAAAAATACTAATACTTAGTATACTTAAAATAATATAAAATACTTAAAATACATAATGGCTATAATTTTTTTTGACCGTTACAAAAACAAAGGTCTTATTATATACAACGGTCACCTGAAAACATTATTACAAAGTAATGTTTCAATGATTTAATTAATAAATAAAATTTTATATTTTTATTCTTTTTTTCCTTTAATTTGTCTGATTTGATTTTCTTTATTTTCAAAATAATAATAATAATTCACATTAAAATTAAATTCATTCATTCTAAAATATATTAGGGGTTCTAGGCGTCATATTATCCCCTCCCCTAGAAGAATTGTGTCCTCATAATTTGATCTTAATCTTATGATTCCCATCACCAAACCACACACATCACTCTTGATGTCCCTTCACTAGTTCCACCAGTGTTAGTGATTTTCTCAGTTCTATCTGGTTAAATGAATCTCTAAAATAGTTTCAAACTCCTCGATTTCTCTGTTCCAGATGCATCATGAGAAACTCGGGGAAAACTCATGTACACAACTATAGTATCTTAAGAGGGTGGAATAAGGGGTGTAATTTTGGGAGACATTAATATGAACATGATTTCTATAAAAAGAGAGCTAAGGATTGTACTCTAATATTTCAATGTCACCAACTCGACCATATATACCATAGGAAATGATTTGACAAAAATATGTTGTGTGGAGGTCACCCTCTCTTGAAACTTCTTGGAAATCACTTAGGGACATAAAACTATCAGCTAGAGTGAAAAATTTAAAGATTACCTCAAAGTAATTTCTTCATCATGCATAGAATGGGAGTTGATCATGTACCATAAGGAAATAAACAATGTTTGATCCTCGATGAAGGTGTAGTATATTATGAGTGTTGGTCACTTGGTAAAGATGATTGTAAGTCAAAAAAAGGCTTCCAAATAGTTCAAAGTAATCCATGAATGAATTTAAAATTATTTTCTCTAGTAATTTGATACGTAGAGACAAGATGTTTGTTGATGAAACGTTTCCTTCTATTTGAAAATTTTAAGAGAATGTTTTACTCAACTAAACATAGTAATTTTTTGGTTTTGTTCTAATTTTCCAGAATTGTCTAAACCGATCCTCTGATACTAACTATGAGGACCCGACCCCAGAAGCCTGAAGTCGATGCCTAAAACATGGTGTGTATTTTTTTATAAAAATATGCTGATAAAATTATACATTACATTCCATCACCGATAATCTTCCCAGTTTAGGTTCTGGAAAACCAGATAAAGTTGATACATTTCTTAAAAATCTTGAAAAATATAAGCTTCATATTATTTCCATCACATAGAAGTACTCAAGGCTTAAAAAATCTTCTAACACTTTAGAAATAAATAAAATATTTAGGGTGATCAATTAAAAAACTCAATAAGGGGTTTTAAAATTAAATGAAACATCCTTTTAAATAATTACAAAAAAAATTCTAAAAAGAAAATTAAAATTTTCTTAAATCTTCTTGAACAATATTTTATGGAAATATCTTACTCAAAAATTTATACATTTTTATTTAAAAGATTCAAATAAAAAACATAACAGAGTAAACATACATGTAGAACAATTCTTCAAAAGATTCCTAATTTCCTGATGTTGATCAAAATAATTTTAAGGGTGACATACAAGAGTGCATGTATGAATTTAAAAATACTTCCTTTGAATTTCATAAGAAATAAAATCATAATTTACTTAAAAAATGAAATGAAATTAATGAAATGATAGATGTATTTCTAGATTCTGTATAATATTTCTAAAAATAGATACTACACATTCATTATCAAAATTTTCCATGTACATACTTCATTGTGCCATGCGAATTTATTACCATTATCATAAGAAAAATATTCTTAACCAAGGGATATTATACTATCAAATAATCCTATGGTTTAAATATTAATCACATATTGATGAAATTAATAATGCTGGATAATCATAACTATCTATCTATGTCTCGTTCGAAGACTATACATAATCATTCTGTCAAAGGCCTGGTGTCATGACCAGGTTTGTCTCATGAGACCTACCGATGCATCGAGAGGCTATAACTGGACTCACCCATCACATAATCAGTCTAATACATTCCTCATATGTCTAATTATATTTAAAACAATGTGTCACATACCACATTAATTTATTAAATTATGTATTTTATTTGTAGTGTCCCATACCACTTCAAATAATTAATTCATGTCTTTTATTTGATGTGTCCCATACCACTTCGAATAATTATATTATTAAACCACAAGATATTAAAGAGATAAATTTCTATTTTTACAATTATGTCCATATTCATAAATGAATCATGTATTAACAGTAAAAATTAAACTAAAGACTACATGGAAACATAGATATACATTTTTACTAGTGATAATAACTGGTGCACATAAATTAATAGTTTATATGGGGTTGTCACATGAAATAATAACACTTAAATTCAAACCATAGTTTAATGAAAATGATCATTTTGTATAATTAATATTTATGTTCACTGTACATTGACAAAGATATGTTTCAAATAGGTTAATCATAAACTAATTGTATTTATTTTAGTAGATTCATCATGTATTAAACCATAACACTTGATAATGTATAACATTCATATTGATGCATAAACAATTAAATTTATTTTAATAAAGGTGTATGTTCATGTATATGCATATGTATTAAACAAAAAATACTTCTAAATACTTATCCAAAAATTAAAAATCAAGATATAAGTAAAGTTAATTTAATTAACTAGGTGATGAATTCTTTTAGAATTTTTAGGTGCATAATAACAAAATTGGGTTTTTTTCCCATATAAAATTGTATCACGTGCATTGTAAAAAATCCTCATTTCTTTAATATCATCATAACTTATAATATAATCCAAGACATGAATATATGTAATTTTGGTTATTATATATATATGGGTTAGAATATTATATAAAACCACATATATAAAAATTTTATACATGGGATTTGCACCACAAAAACAAGGGTTGATAAATCCATATAAATATTGTACAGTTCAAAAACACAATTAAACCACTAAAATATTTTTTATGAAAACCTAATTCAGATTATAATTAAAAACCTATATGTATATATACATATAACTGTATATTCACATATATGTTTATATGATCCAATTAAACAAAACAAAATAGAATACTTACATAATTTATATGCATTTAAGAACATCATTTAAAAAAATCACCATTTGAAAATCATAAAAACAATATAGGATTGTTTTATAAATAAATATATATGCATATATAGGTATATATATGTATATGAATGGTTTAATAAAAAATGAAAAAATAATCCCTTACAAATGTTATAGGCATCATAAACATAAATTAAATTTTGGAAAACAACATTTAGAAACCTAGAAGTTATTTGTGATTCAATGTTACATAACGCCGTATATACCAAAAGTTTACATATGGGGTGTGCACAGCTAAAACGAATTTTATTAAATCCATACAAGCTAAAAATAACTCAAAAATATTAGTTACTCACTATATTCATTCATATGAAAACATACAACATGTTGGGATTGAAAACTATGTGTTTATATATACATAACCGTATTCCCACAAGTTATAAATAAGGGTTTGATATATAGAAAATATAGATAAATAGTCCCTTACATGAACTCCAAGGTTTAGTGGAGTCGAGAAGAGGTTGTATATGGGTTATGAGGATAAGAACCCATAGGGTTAAGGTGCAAACATGGTTTATATAAATTACACACACACACACATATATATTATATACCACAGTTTAAGACATAAAAAGTACACAAGGACTTCAAATACGACCATTTTATATGAGAAAAAACCTCATAATTAAGGATAACCCAAATTTAACTTGTTGTTGATAAAGAAATATATATATGGAAAACTCACATAGGATTCCATGGGGTTTGGTTTTAAAATAAAACAAATATCCAGTCTGTGGAAAAGAAGAAAGAAGGGGGATGATGATGGAGAAAAGATGTGTCATGGGTTGAAGAGGAGTAGTGGAGGATAGTCCAAAGACTACTGGTGATCTTGTGAGACACAAGGAAGAAGAAGAAGAAATGGGGAAGTGTGTAAAATAATGTATGGTTCTGATTTATAAAGTCTGATCGAATGACTGAAGTTGGTTCTAGAGTTTTCAAAATGGATGGATGGTGGAGATCCCGCGTAACGATATTGAACAACCCAGATTAGATCTCCCTTTAAAAACTGTATCCTACATTGAAACAAGGAGAGATTTGGGACCATTATAAATACCTCGATGCCTCAAATACATGGCAATGAACACTCTTCCCCTCCCTGGTACCGCCCCGTACTAGTTCTCTTGTGGGTACACTCTATGCCCACCCTATACCGCCGTGCCGCCCCGCATGGTGGCACAGCCTCGGTTCCTCCTTGCACCCCATGTCGGTGCACACTAGCATCGAGGCATGACTCAACATGAAACATGAATGTTCTGATTGAGGGTTCTATGGCCTCAGGAGATAATGTGAGATGACCACTAGACCATGAGGTCTTGTCCTTCAAGGTTTCCCTTGGTTCGGTGTGTTCTCACCCAGATTTTTATAAAAACAAAACATCATTTTTATTAAACATAAGAACATATTTATAATTATGTTTCAAAAACAGAATATATATTATTTATTGTGGTAAAAATAAACTCAAAATTCCATTATTTTCATAAATTTAATACATTTTTATGTTTTAAATCATCATAAGTTCAAAATCTAAATAGAAAATTTAACTTCTATTAAGACATGTGAAAAATACATTTTAACCCATTATTAAAGACAAAGTGTTATATTTTAAAATCCAAATATGAAATAATTCTTCAATTTGAAACCATATTTTATTTTAACTAAATATAACACTTTAAGAAAATTAAAACACTTAAAAAGATTTGAATCATATATATTTCTCTAAAAAATAATTGATTACATTTAATTTCTATTAAAACCTAAAAAATTATAAACTTTAAATACATAAATATGTATTCTTTCAAAACATTAAGAACATAAATTTATTAAGAAAAATATTACTTTTAAACATTCTACACCCTTAATTTTCTCAGAGTATGTAAAATAATTAAGATACTTAAAAATACATAGAATATTTAAAATAATTATATACTTAGAATACTCATAATAATCAAAATACTAAAACTTAATTTACCTAAAAAATCAAAATACTTATAAAAATGTACCTAAAATAATCAAAATACATAAAATATATAACGTTTATAAAATTTTAAGACTTTTACAAAAACAATGGTTATATTGTATAAAATGGTCACCTAAAAACTTTATTACAATGTAATGTTTCACTGTTTTAATTAATAAATAAAAGTATCTCTTTTTAATTCCATTAGTCATTAATTTGTTTGATTTGACTCTCATTATTTTCACCAAAAGTAATAATAATTCATATTAAAACAAAATTAATTCATTAAAAAATACATTATGGGTTCAGGGGGTCACATTGAATATAAAAACATAAAAACCTTTTTAAAATTTTTATACTAAAACTAGTTAATCTCTCTGCCTCTGAGATTAGAATTAATCCTAATTTTTCCGCTTCTATGATTTAAATTTTGAAACTCCAACATACACTATTGTAAGAAATATGTTATTTTTGGTCTAATAATATCAACATAATTTTTTACAATAATTACTAGTGAATGTGATTAAAATTAATTATAAATATTAAGGTGCAATTAGGCTTAAAAATAGACTAAAACCCTATGTTTAAGGGCCTATAAAACCTAAAATTCACCAAAAACCCATTTTGTGTCCATATCATGGCAATCAAACTTTTATTAGTGATTTTAGGTGGGTTGTTATTACTTTTTTTAGGTAATAACATGTGTACATCTCAGTTCTTTTCAAGAATACCAAGTGAGACCTTTTCCTTCCTTATAAAAGGTCACCACATGTACCCATTTCTCACACCTCTCAAGCCTCTTAAGTTCAGAAAATTCCTGCTGAAATTTTCTCCCAACATCCTTACCCATGACCTAGAAACCACCATTTTTTTCAGAAATAAATCCAAAGAAGATTCTTCTATACACCATAAGATGTTACCCGATTATGAGGTAACACCTTCTCTCATGCTCTCTAACTTCATTTACCTTCTCCACTGCCTATAATCTTATTATTCTAGGATTTCATAGAAACTATAGTATCATAAATATATTAGGATACTGTTACGTTAGGATTTTGACCTAAACCTACCCACACCTCCATCTAATGGGTAACAGAAATACTATTTCTGTGTACGGTGAACTACTTCCTCACAAAACGATGATTGTTCATCTTTCCCTACCACCAATCATGGTGGCCATTATGATGGAATATATATTTACATATAATATAAATGTAATTTATAATGTATTTATAATTTTTTTATATTCATATCATACCGTTGTTCTTATATCATGTGTAAATATGATAATTTCATTTGAGGATGTGTGGACTACTGCCCCCTCAAAGCGATATGACTAATTCATTCCATACATAGAAAGTATAAAGATTGGTTATAATAAAACTATGAAACATATATAACATATATATGATACTATAAATTATAAAATAAATATGGATCATTTATTTTTAATTATTTTAATTCAACAATGTAATGGAAGTAACGTTCATGCGTATGCATGACCTACTGTATCAATGAACATTGCAATTCATTTCAAATATACAAATGTTATGGAAAATTATAAATACATATGTATTGAATATATATGATAAATTAATAATGTTTTAAATTCTTTAGATGATTAAACCATTATATATTTAATAATTAAAATAAACAAAAAGTCAAAACATACTTGAGAAAACTAGGCAATTAACACAAAAACAGTTAAAATAATGAAAGAGTGTTAACAAATGGGTAATAAGATATTGTAATAAGTTAATATTGAAATTATAAACATTATTTTGTTTCTATTAGTAGATAGTAACATATCTTAAAAAACTATACAGGAGGCTAAAGACTACACAACCAAATAGAAATATATGGTAAGGGATTTTCATCTCACTTTTAAATATGTGAGATTAATGTCATATTCACTACTTACATATTTTGTGTTCCATAAATAATTACCATTTTAATATATTATATCATGAATGCTCTTATTCTCATGATGTTATAAGACTCTTTTAATTTCATACCTTTCTAGTGATTATGATTTAAATGTTTCAATGTGGTATGAGACACTTTGGAATGTTTAAAGATTATTGTCATCAAATGTTCTTAATATCACTTAATTTTGTGATTATTAACTTCCCTTGAAATAACCACTTGATTTTAAGAAATTTTCATTGTAAATTTAATTTAATATCCATATTCTCATATAATTTATATTATTATTTCCTAAACTATATACCATTTTTCAAATAGTGGTTACTTTGATAATTAGTTGGTTATTTAGGGAATTATTGTTAAATCCGTATTTCTCATTAAATATAGTTAATTTATAAGGTATATTGATTATTTTTATTATTAAATATGAGGAATTCATTGGAATGGAAATTAAGGGTAGATCCTGGGTTTTATATTTCTCCTCGATGCATCTAGTGGTTCTCATGAGACAAATCTGTTTGTAAAATTAAACGTGTTTGTATCCATGTTTTAAAATGTCTTGTGAAATTTCTTGACAGTAAAAGGTATTTAGGTTCCTGATACATGGTTTCCTATAAGAAAAAAATTTCCCTCATTTAGTATCAGTTAATCTTTGTCCATGAGATTTGGCGTTGACATATCTATAGATGTAGTTCATTCTCAGTTTATTAATTTATAGAACGTGTTTCAGTTTCATAATGGACAAATTATTTATGCCTTATCTAGTTATTTTTAAGGAAATTGTACTAAGTTATTTACCTTTCCATATATATTTATTCATTATTTATTTCATTGTAGTTACGGTTACTGAGCATTTGAGCTAACCATTTTTTATCTTTCTTTCCCTAAGAATCCAAGAAGCATTATATGAAAGAAATACATGAATATACTAGATAGATTAGAGTTATACTGAAGATATTTATTTTTTATAAGAATAAATATGTTTTAGTTAGTGTTTCCATTTTTAATTCAATACTCATTTATGTATTTGGTTTACCAAGACTACTAAACTGATTATTCCTCCGGGGCATGATTCCTTGTAATCATTCCAATATAATTGATAGCAGACACCACCTCTTGGATATCTAGGGCTGGGCCACAACACAAAATTTAGGTTATAATTTCCCAGAATACCCATCCCCGAATCCTTATGAAGAATTTCAATGGTGGATATTTAATGTAGAGGTATATGTTCTCAATAAAAGTATTTTTGATTAATTCTTTTTAAAATTATTTCAATTATTTTTTTAATATCTTAACAAGATTTAATTAGAACATTTACTATAATGATATATTTTTATATTATTTTCATATCAATTTAATATCTTCTTGCCATTAGATGTAAAATGATAATGTCCCTTGTGCGTATGTGTGAACTACCACATCCATGGAGCCATGTGATTGGCTTTTCATTTCCTATTTACATGGATGCTCAAAAGGATAAATTTTTAGAATATATATGATATTTATGATTTGTTTCTATTATTTAAATTGGAATTACAATTTACTTTTATTTCATTTAATCTATCAAAAAGTGAAACAATCACTAATGTGTACGTAAAGACTACCATCTCCATAAAGAGAAGTAATTAATTTTTCATCACAAATTTATATGAATGGTTATAATAGTATATATATTAAATAACTATGATCCTTATTACATGATTTATATTCTATATATCTTTAAACCATGGTAATGGTGAAAGGACTAGAACCCTTAAATCAAAATATTCATAGAAAATGAATAAATTTTCACCCGAATGTTTATTTTAATAAAGAATTACTATTAAAAGTATAATTAAAAAATATAAAACAAAGATACTTAATAATTTATTTATAAACATGTTTCTATAATAGATGTATAATAAATCTATATTTACATTAATTTCTATTTTAATGTGTACAAAACCAGACAATACTTGAGGTATGTGTTTTTGTTATAATCTCATTTTTAATCATGATTGTTTCTCATTAAACCTAATTTATTGAAATTATATAATATTTATCTCCTAATACCATGATATATTCTTATAATATTTTTATTACTATAATTTTAAAATTTCCATATCATTTTACTCTTTTTCTTGAAATTTTTTAGGAATTGGTTTTTAAGAAAAAAAGACGTTATTTTATCTTTGGTTAATGAAATTTATCTTCTATGCCCTTGTTCTTAAAAATGTTTTATGCATGTTTTTATTTTTTTATAAATTTTTTAGACATATTATTTTTTCTACATTTTACATTCTTTATAACTTTTCAAAATTCTTCTTTCAAAAGGTTTATATATTAATCACTTTTTTCTTTTTACAGAAGTGTGAACAGAATATTCAATTTTAACTTATAAAGAATGAATAAATTTTCCAATAGATAGGAATGTTATTTTCATTAAATATTACTTTCTAGTTTTCTATTTTTATTTTAAAATAAAATATTTTTCTAAATATTCTTGGATTTTTTTGTTTGTAATGATACATAAGAAAAATGATATTTTCCTTGATTTCAAATAAATATTTAAATACCATTTTAAAGGTATTTTTCATATATGTAAGCTTTGTTTAAGGATAGTTATTCACTAGTAATGATATATTCTTATAATACCATCCAATTCCTTTCTATGGAGGGATGATGATGATTATGTTTTAAAGATGATTATATAAACCCATAATTTTACTATAAGTTAATTATAGTATGATGAATTAAAGAATTTTTTATGATACCATCTACTTCCTTTCTAGGGATGAATTATGATTGTGTGATGATTAAATCCTTATGAAACCCATTTATTTCTCATGGGGTATATTATGGTTAAATTATGATTATTTTTATAATCATGTGGCAAAGTAATGTATGGTTTTCATTAGGTGATATGTAGGACACAGGTTTTATATCCCACCAATACATTATGAAATGATTGATATCTCATGTGATAATTTTTATAAGAATATGGTCTGAACCCTATTTAGTAAGGGATTATGTATACTATGTTAACAATGAATAAGAGAGATGACAAAAGAAATGATGTAATGGTTATTGAACACAATATCCTTGTTAATTTTTCTACTATTATGGAATTAAGAGTGAACCTTGACTAAGGAAAGGATTGAATGTGGAGTCACCCCAATCAACTAGGGGTCTTTCTCTTATATGATAGTATTGGAAGTGATATTTATCTAAAGAAATTATTTTCTATGGTTATGTGTATACTAAAAACATATGTATTATGATTATGATATTTTATCAAAGCTCATGATTGATTATTGATTATTCTATGGTCTTATAACAAATTCATTCCAATAAAAAATTCTTGTGGAATGGCTTTTGATTTGTGATCTTTAACTAATTGGGTATGACTTTTATAAGGTATGATCCTCTGAAAATACCCTTATCCATATCCTATGGTCACTTATGATCAATGATTGATATCTCTTATATTTAACATCACCATGAATCTAAGCTCACCTGTACTTATGTTTCATTTACCTGGTTATAAGGAATGGTTTTAAAGTAGGGTTTTTCTAAGTAGGGTGCTATGTGAGAAAAAATCTATGTATTATGTTTATTATTTTTCATGAAATACATTAATTATGATTATAGTATCCAAATGCACTAAACATTTATGTTTTTGGCTTGTGTATTATTATGAGATTTATTGAATATTCATATAAAATTATTTAATATTTATGTATATAATCCTCTAGAATCCTCACATAATCAAGGTTAATTATTTTTCATCATAAAGTACCACTTTCTGATTTATCCATCAATATAACAATCCATCCAGGTGAATGATTTAACACTAATCCAATATCAATGGGGAACTGTATATGGTCTAATGAAAAAGGAATAAAAAAATCCAAGCGAGTGATATAACAAAACATACCAAACTTATTTAGATGAAATAAATAATACTACACACCATTAGTGGATGATTCATCATTGGAATCATGTCCTTGAGTGTATGATATTCCACAAACAATAACTACTCAGGAGGGTAATGAACCAAAAACATCAGTCACAATGTGAATAATGTACCAACAATAACTTTTTGTGAATGATATATTATTAAAACACTACAATAATATTATCTACCACCAATATATCAAGGATGGACAATTCACCATTATTAACCAATTTTAGGTGGATAAGGTGGAACCAATACACCCGCTAAAGGTGAATGATGAATCAATGGATTGATTAATGTTTATAAGAACCTTCCAGACAACTTGGTATGGATAACATACAACTGAACCATCTCTCAAGGTAGATGATAAATTACCAATATATCAATGGTGGGAAATGAACAACCAAGTAGTCATCAGAGTGAATGATTTTTTACTTATGAGCAACATATGGCATTCATAGTTATTTGTTGAATAATTGGTCATGCTCTGGAGGAAATTTACCCTATGAAGGTATATTTCTTAGGATAGATCATCCATAACCTATCACATTATCTTGTTAATAATTATAAATGAAAGACTTAATAAATTTCATGAGGATCCTAAACTAATATTATATTTATAAGAATCCTCGTTGGGATCAGGGTATCAATTCCATATTACATCACATAATGAGTAAGTTCATCAATGAATGTGGTGTTAAAATAAACATATTCTAGGACCGTTAATGATCCTAAAAAATCTCAATACATCCAAGGAAAAATTAAATCAATTTTATATTTTAAATAAATGATTTCATTGATAGGTGATATATATTTCATTTTATATGAAACATGACATACTTGTAAAAACCAATATAAAAGCTGTAGGCCACCTACAAGAGTTTGGTAGATCTTGTTTAATTGAATATAACAAAAATATCAAAATTAAATTGGTATAAAATATAAAACCTGATAAAACATCATATTTATTGAATTACTAATGGTACATGATAATATAATAAAAGAAATAGTGATGGATTAAAATAAATTGGTAGACTCACCTGCGATGATCCTAGAAGATGATTGAATCTAGAATACTATAATGAATTTTAGAGATGAAAATACTAAGAATAAAAAATTGAGGGATATCTAAAGATGCATTAAATAATAGAAAATTATATATGGTTAGGGGATGGAGGTTTTCATGTTTTATAAATTAAAATATTTAGTTAAAATATGTATCTTTTGAAAACATATAGCGGGAACCCACAAGGGACCTACCTAATTACCAATGAATACTTGGTACCCATTAGGTTCCCATTAATTGGGAATATAAAACCTATTATATTTCATAGATACCACCTCCACTTGATAAGAAATTATTTACTTAGTTCCAAATAATTGGGTACCCGACAGAGTCTGTCTCAAAAAGGGAAACACATGAATTGTGTTTAAATTCCAAAAGATAACTCATGGGACCCCAACAACACCTAAAACACTCTATAAAAACATAAATACATTATTTTTGGTTAAAATTAAGAAAATAACATATGGGAATACATGGCGTGTTATAGGGGTTATGGTTATATTTCTCTATGGTGTAAAGAAGTTGTAAATGAGAGATTGATAATTGTAGTTAGTGTTTACCTGAAGTGGTTAGAGTCTAATCATTGATAGGTTATGATGGATTTATAATTGGTATAATAGGGTGTTATAATTTTCTTCTTATTCATTGAAAATTCTTATACCTTGATGATATAGGTATAGTGATGATTGAAAAAAGGTGAAATTAGGGAGGTTTGTTTCATAAATAATAAGTTGGGTTATCTGTGGGATAAAGTGTATTTTTTGGGACATGTATGGGGTTTATTTTTTTTTATTGTTCCATTTTTAAAAAATATACTGGTTTTATAGTTTGCACAGTTACTAGAGTAGGAAATGGAATTGTAGTGGAATGTATGATGCCTTGTTTTTAGTTGTGTATGTTCATTTAAAATGGATAAGAGATAGTGGATGATGTTCTACTAGGAATTTTTTTCATTATTATAATTTTATAAATAATCCTGAATATTATGAAAAAATGTTATATTTTATTATTAATATTTTTTTTGTTATTTTTTTATTATATTAACAAGGAACTAGATCTTAAAATGTGACATTGGTTCATAGTATTTATATGTTTTTTATTGATAAGTACATTGTTTAGGGAGAATTTCCGAGGTTTAGTTATCATTTTCTGGTAATTTTTCAGAAGATTATAGTAGTTATATTTATTTTTTCATAATATGGAACTAGATTCGGGATAATTCCATGATTTTCTACATTGTTAACATGTGGTTTTGTGTTCATGAAGAAATTATGTGAGGATAATGTGGAAGGGAACCTATGGTAAATTTGGTGGTGTGGATCTGTTATTTTTTTACTATAAATCCTACTTAGGTAGTTTGGGTTTTCCTATAAAGGATCACTACTTGAGGGTGATTTGATTGAATTATGAATTAAAAGTGAAGAGTGGTAATAAATTTTTATGTTAATTAACTTTAATTTTTAATTAATGTTTATTTTGTGTTTTAAGGATGTTTCTTATCCATTTATTTTTCGTTTTGTTTTTGATATATCTAAATTAATATTTTTTTAAAATTTATGATTAAAAATTGGATTTTTTAATGATTTTATTATGGTCTTGGGATGTCTGGTTTGATTCATTTTCATTTATTTAAAGTTGAGGTGCCTTAGGTATACACATGCATATTTTTTAATGTGTGGAAAAATGATTTATTATTTGATAATTGGGATTGGAGGATGTTTATATATGTTTTATAGTGAATGGGGATTATTATGGATTATACGGTGAGGACAAGAGTTTGTGTTAATTGATTTAATTATTTATTTTCACTCATTTATTTGGATTCATATTCACATGGTTGCACATAAATATTTAGTTCACATGGATATAGATTTTCTCAAATATAACTATATTAAGTTATCCAATGTAATTAATCACCATGGTTTTATTCGAGGAAGTTTTATCAAGATATATGATAGATATTGGATATCTATTTATGTAGCTTGAGTAGTGCTTGGTGGATGATGTAGAGGTCTTAGGAAGAGTTAATTATATATCATTATGATTTAAATTTTATGAAAATACATATTGTGATTCATGGGTCTTTCTGAACTATTTTTTAATGATATTATTATTTTTCATTGGTTATGTTTATCTACTTAGTTTATGAGGATAGTTGCTCTCATTTAATAAGTTTACACCCTTGGTTCTAGTTACCATATTTTTGCCTATTAGTGGTGGGATTTAGGGGTTAATTTTTTCGTCACTAATGACATAAGGGAGGATCCAATGTTTATGTGTTGTGATAAGATAAATCCTTATAACATATTAAAAAACCAGTTTCATATTAAATAAAATTAAATTAAATAGTGAAATAACGATTGATAATTAATAAATTTAAAACCTGGGTCAAAATTCAATAGACAAACAATTAATAACTGGTGGTTTATTAGTGTTAAAATTTCAACTAAATAACCCACCCATATCTGCTTCTTGTCTTCCTCGAGTTCTATACCAAAAAATATTTATATTATAGTATTTATATGAATATATATCTAAGTTCCCATGATATATATTTAGCTAGAAGAAGTTACTAAAAACCATAAATGATGTAAGGGTGTTTCAAATCCTATCCCACAGAGACATCAGTATCAGAAAAGAAATGAATTCACCATGGTAATTATCCCATAACAATGTCAAGGTATTATGAAAACCCATATGTTTTTGAATTTATAATCATATATGAAGGGTAGCTATTTATTCCCATTAGTAGTAAGTATAACTGTGCCCAAACATTGTCCTTTTACCAATAAACCACAATAATGATTATAACACAATCCAAATTTTATTTTATGGCTTATCACATCATCTTTCATACATATATAATACATTATTAATAATGTTAACATGATTAGGTAACCTATTTATAAATAAATCATATATCAATTATTCAGGAATGGATAATTATTATCAATTTAATTAAACATAAGTAATAAACTAACAGTAATGTAACTATAGAATGGAAAAAATATGAATAAACAGAAGAATAATAATTTGAAAATCTAAAAAAGAACCATTTTCTAGTTTTTTTAATTATAATATGTCATCATTATAAAAAATGTGGTTTTAGGTTCTTTATCACTCTATCCTATACCACTAATTCCCCCAAAATAAAATAATATGAGATCAAGGAAGGGGCCACCTATAAAAATTATATTAGAGATAATTCTTAATAGAATAGAAGAAAAATAATTAAATTTATTAAATATCATAAATAAAAACATTGTGTAATCTATGGATTCTTGTTCACTACCAAATAACAAATAAAATACAGAAAATAAACAAAGAGAAATACCTTTGATTAAGCATGGATTATCTTCTATAATAACATGAAAAATTTCTATAAAAGGAAAAAATGTATTCGAGAAACCTAGATGATAAAATGTTAATAATTTGACTAATTTTTATCTTGAATTAATAAAATATATAAGAAAATATGATAATTTTGCTTATCCTTTCTAGATAAAAAATCTTGATGAAGCTCGGGAATGAACCAAATCAGTGTAAAGAGGAGAAACCATTTAGAGATGAAGAAGGAAAAAGGTGAAACCTTTCTAGAGAGTATTAACAAATAATGAAAACAAATTTAATATGTAAGGGTTATATATGACTAATTATTTGGTGTGAAAAGTTAATTTTTTTCTTTTATACCAAACAAGATATTTTTTACTGGGTACCTAGTACAATGCCACTAGGTACCCCATGATTCTAATAGAATCATATATAGTAAATCCGACACCATTAAGTTTAAAGAAACTCTTATATTTGTATTTGATGATACCAAAAGACCTTCTTCGAACATTATTTTCCCTATCTTCATTTTATTAGACTTATTACAACCAAAAATTATGTTAAATATGAAATATAAAATTAATTAATATGAAATTAAATAAAATCAATAATTCATAATTTGATGATCATTATAAAGAGAATCAATATTAATCTTACTTACCAATGTGATTACATCACTAGATTTATAAATAAGGGCGTGAGTTACCATTGGGATTAGTAATTCCAAATTATTTTGACAACATAAATAAATAACACTTGAGTCCCCCATTTTCATTATTCCCATATAAGAAAAAACATATCATAATTTTAGGAGCGATATAATGATCTCTCAGTTCTCAATTAGAATAAGAGGATAATTAATGTTTTTAAAATAAAATATCTCACTATATATGTTCAAATATATGAGTTTAAGTCATATATATCTACATCTAAAGTGAATTCCTTTCTTTTTTTACATCGTAGTTTAAAATATATTCCATTACATAATTTATATGGAGGTACTATTCATTTGTTAGTGGATATATTCAATTATATCTTAAATTACCCCATTTTAATCAGTTGATTAGAATTATATATAGTATATATTAAATAGTTATATAGATAATATTTTTCAATGAAAGACAATTGAAGGGTATGAATTTCTATATTTTCTAGAATCTTATCAAACATTTTTGAATTTCCCTTTAACCTATATTTTCTAGAAAAAAGTTGTATTTTCTTTGGAGGAGACACCCCAACTATTGGAATTTTATTTTTTATGACTCATGAATATTTACTAAATTTATTATTGGAAAACTATAATCTAAAGTTGGTTTTGGAATCATATTCGTCTCTCTAAGGAATTTTTTCCCCTACTCATTATTTTTATCAAATGGTTAAGAGTCTGAATTTTTCTATCAATATTTGAATTTTTCATTTTCATGTGAAGGGTGATTTATTTTCGGTTATCAAGAATGTTAATGGATATTATGTAATGGAACGGAACTCTCCGGCCCTTTCATTTGTAAAAAAGAAGGCCACGAAGTGTTCTGGAGGGTAAAATGGTCTTTTCCCACACTTTCTAGAATTTTGAAACTACACGCCGTGTAGTTTGAGTACATGACATGTACCCCCTTGCTGGGTGTACTCCATGTTGAAGGTCGTGTCCTTGCCATGTGAAATAAATGGGTACACGCCGTGTGTCCATACTACACGCCATGTAGTCCCTCCCCGCGTACCCGTTACCGTGTGTTGACCAGTCAATGGCCGTGTTCCGTCTTGGAGTTGTGTCCTTACCGTGTGAGATAAATGTGTACACGCTGTGTATCCAATACTACATGCCGTGTAGTCAATCCCCATGTATGTGTTACCTTCAATCCATGTGTTAACCAGTCAACGGCTGCATTCCGCGTTGAAGGCCATGTTGGAAGCCGCATGGTGACCGTGTGAAATGGCTGAGTACACGCTGTGTACCATAAATTATATGCCGTGTACTTTTTCTTTTCTCACCTATAAAAGGAGGGGTCCCCTCCTCCTTTTCAACTCACCCCTCTCCTCCCCTTTCCTCTGAGTAGAGCTCTCCCAAGAAACTCTAAGGCTCCTTTTCTTCCACAACTTCTTCGTCTGATCTCCGATTTACGATCTGTTATCGGCCATGGGATCGTAACGACGAGGCTGAACTTCCGAGCTTGGATCCATTGTCTTTCCTTCAGCCTTTCCTTTCCAACTTCCACCCGAGGAGGTTTTGTCGGGACCTGACAGAAGTGATGGACGCCGACAAACGTCTTCTAAAGTTGATCCGGGGAGGAGCGTTGTTATCAGAACCTGTTGAGGTAGGGATTTTACCTTCGTCTCTATAAATTGTGCATCATGCGGGGTGGGTTTCCTCTTCTTTACGTGAAACACTTTTGAACCGGTTTAATGAAGATAATAACTGGCTTATATAACAGGGATGGGAAGTTGGTGATTACTGTTACTTTACTTTTCATATCCTGTGATATTATATTGTGAATTGAATAGGCTTATGCTTACTGAAAATCATGGCCGTTGGGGGCCTTTTCTTGCGCAATTAAATGTTTCCCTATCTTCTAGACCATTTTTCTGAATGGAACTTTGTGGAATGTGGAAATTGGTTAATCACGTAAAGTTGGATGTTTAAAATATGGAACCCTTGTGTGATCACCCCGGTTAAACAAAATGGAATAATGAACATGTGGGTTTTGGCTTTTTTAATGGCATGTGATGGGTGTGTTTTGTGCGTTGTTGTGCATCAGGTGAGCAGCAGGGATGCGGTTGACTTAGTTGTGGGTTGGTGTGAATGTTATATTGGTGGCAAGAAGTAGGGCTGCGATAAGTGGTATTAAAGGGATAATGACGTACAGGTTTAGGTGCGGTTGTGGTTATGGTGGTTGGCAGCGGGGCTGTAGGGTTGGGTTTAAATGTGAACGGACTATGGGTTGTGAATAATAAATAAAAAGTGTAAGAGTTAATGAATTGTGGGTCACGGTAATGGAACATGATAAATAATCAATGGGATGGTTGGTTAATAAGAATGGTTTTGGTGTGCTTGTGTTTTCCTAACTTGATTTGTGGGTGGCAGGGATATGCTTTATGAATGATCGATGTGTTTCGTTGTGGATAGTTTCCCAGTAGTTAAGGATCTAATAAACTAATTCTGCTGAAATTTGAAAACCTAAATGGGGTTGGGGTTGTTTTGTTGTATGCATGCTTTGTGGTAGTAGTACCGAGGCACGTGATCAGTTTCTATGTTTAACCATAGGTTGGGATGAGTGGTTACTATATATATATATATATATATATATCTTTTGCGTTTTATTTCAACCCACCCATGTTGAGCACTTAGTGCCGAACACTCCCATTTCATGGGAGAGGTTGTTTTCCCCTTAGTTACTAGCTCCTTGCTGCTCCTTCTTCCCTAGGTTGTGCTGGCTTGAGGAGACCTTACACCTAAGACCCTTTAGGTAGGTCTCGATTGGGGTGGTTCTAGCCCACGACTCTTTGGGAAGGTTTTACTGTTTCCCAAGAATCTTCGGGATGAGGCCCAGGTGTGTGCGGGCGGGATACGTTGTTGTGAGGCCTAGGTGTGTGCGGGCGGGATTCATGGTTGTGAGGTACATGCGTGTGCAGGTGGGATACGTGGTTGTGAGGCCCAGGTGTGTGAAGGTGGGATATGTGGTTGTCATGCCCATGTGTGTGCGGGCGGGATACGTGGTTGTGAGGCCCAGGTGTGTGCGGCCGGGGAGAGTGTGGCAGCATCAGGACGTTCGCCGTTAGGAAGAGCAGCTAGCTAGTGGGGAAAAATGGTGCGGGGTACCAAATACTCTTGTTCTTATATACTACTACCTGTTGTGATTGTGTTTTGGTGAGAGTGGTTGGTGAGGTTGGGTGGATAGATTTCCTTTCTAGGATTCTTCTGTTGTTCTCATGGGACATTAGGATGTCTCCCCACTTGTGCACGAGAGCTTTTGGTTTTCCTACTGACTATAATTGTATGCTCACCCTACGTTTACTTTCAAGTTTCTAGGAGGACTACCAGGGCCGTGCATGACCCTACTAGTCAGGACAGTTGTAGTTGTTGCAGTTGGTGTACTCTTGTTTTCTTTTGGTATTGTACTTTTGAGCTTTCTTGTACTTGTACCTTGTTATAAAATTGTATAAACATGCATGTGGGCTTGGTTTGGGTTTATTTCTATACCCTTTTTCTTTACCTTTTTGGTGGTTGACTTGTCCTATTTCTCTATCTTAAACTAATAAAAGGGTAATGCCTCCCATATTTGTGAAAAATCATACCCTTGGTGCTAGTCGCCACCCCGAGGCCTACTAGAGGCGGGAATCGGTGGTCATTATCTTCCATTCACCATTGCCAGCTCAGGAGGGGCATCTTTGGTGGGAGGGAGTTGTGACAGAATGGTATCAGAGGCTGATGGTTGAGAGATAGGATGGAGTCTAGAGTTAGGCACAGTAAGGATTGCATTGGATGGTATGACAACAATGTTTGTTAATCTTGGTGCATGACATAGGCTAGTGAAGACTGGCTAGGACACGGGATTTTAGGCCCCCCCGTGATCCGATGCAAGGACTCTGAGCCTACCAAACGACCAAGTGAGACTACATTTATTGCAGGGTAGAGACCCTAGGGAAGGTACATGCATCATCATGATTGTGTTTTACTTGATTTGGGTGTTCTGGGAAAGAAACTGAATAAAATGATAAAATGAAAACTTGATAAATTTCCTTACTACTTGGGCTTAGGCGATGTTTGTTTACCATACCGCTATGGAACCTAGAGAGGCAGAGGAGCTGGGCATGGATAGTTGCACGCAATAGAGTCGACATCTCCGGCAGGACTAGAGGTGGTGTGAAGTACAATTTTTTTTCAGCTCTCTCGTTTATGCTTTGTTCGATTCCGGAGCTTCACACTCCTTTGTTTCACCCGATCTAGCCCATGCTTTGGTTCTAAATGTAGAGAGACTTTCCATACCACTGGTGCTGAGTACACTAGTTGGAGGACAGACCATCGTATCTTGTGTTTGCCGGGGATGTGGGTTGATGTTGGGATCACACGATCTAGTGTGGACCTTCTTTTGCTACAGATGCAGCCATACGATGTCATCCTAGGCATCAATTGGTTGTTTTCTGTTAGTGCCGTTATCGACTGCTTCCGGAGAAGAGTCGTGTTCTCCGATGTGAATGGGAAGTGTGTAGCTTTTGTTGGTGATAGGAGATATCAGGTGGGAAGCCGGCATATGGAGCCTCTCCTTTCTTTGTTAGGTGGGTTATCAGTGGTTCCAACTGATACAAATATGGTGGATGTCCCAGAGGTTGTTGGGGAGTTCCTCGATGTTTTACCCTAAGAGGTTGTGACTCTACCCCCCCGACGTGATGTTGAGTTCGGGATAGACTTACAGCCTGGTGCCCATTCGATTTAAATGACCCCTTATCGGATGGCACCTTCGGAGTTGCGGATTCAGATTGACAATCTGATGGAGAAGGGTTATTTTCGACCCAATGTGTTTCCATGGGGTGATCCAGTTTTGTTCGTGAAGACGGAAGATGGTGGTATCAGGTTATGCATGGACTACCGAAGGTTGAACCAGGTTTCGATCAAGAACCGTTACCCCCTTCCAAGGATAGATGATCTCTTCGATCAGCTGAGGGTAAAGGACAATGACATCTCGAAGACGGATTTCCGGTGTAGGAATGGGCACTTTGAGTTTGTAGTGATGCCTTTTGGAGTTACAAATGCACCAGATGTGTTCATGGGACTTATGAACTTTTTCTTCTGAGAGTTTCTGGACTGGTTCGTCGTTGTGTTTATCAATGACATCCTGATCTACTAATGATCAGAGGAGGAGCACATTGAGCATCTCAGGGCAGTCTTGGAAGTCCTTTGACACCACCAGATTTACGGGAAATTGTCGAAGTGTATGTTCTTGATGCAAGAAGTACACTTCCTTGGGCACGTGGTGTCTCAGCATGGAGTGTCAGTGGACCCGTCGAAGGTGGAGGCAGTTGTTTCTTGGGTAGCACCCAAGAGCGTGGCGGAAGTTCGTAGTTTCCTAGGGTTGGCAGGTTACTATCAGAGGTTTTTTTCGGACATCTCTTGAGTTTCTTCTCCATTGACAGCTTTGACTAGGATGAACCAGGTCTTCCTATGGAGGGAGTAGTGCCAGAAAGATTTCGAATACCTGAAGGAGAAGTTGGTTAGTGCTCCCGTACTTAGATTTTAAGAGGAAGGGTTATTGTATGATGTGTTTTGTGATGCTTCTGGCCTTGGTCTGGGGTGCATGCTGATGCAGAAGAAGGTAGTGATTTGTTATGGGTCGAGGAAGTTGCGCCCTCATGAGCATAACTATGCCACCCATGACCTGGAGCTTGTAGTAGTAGTGTTCGCACTGAAGTTGTGTTACCTCTTTGGGGAGCGCTTTGTGGACTTCTCAGATCACAAGAGCCTGCATTATATCTTCTCTCAGCGTGACCTGAACCTGCGGCAGTGGAGATGGGTCGAGTTTCTCTAAGACCATGACTTCAAGATCTCTTACACTAAAGGTAAGGGCAACGTTGTGGCTGATGCCTGTAACACCCCAAGATTTTATGAAAAATATTCTTTTTAATATCATGTCTTGTGTTGTACGCTACACCAAGAGGATCTTGCACAACACGCATCCTTGACTTTCCTTGCATTACACGTAATCACGAACTTCCTCGATAGCGTGTGTAGTACGCAATACCGAGTTTTACTAAACAACGATATGCTATTAAAATATTATTAAAACTAGCCGTTATGAATAATAATAAACAAATTTTGAAATTTTGTTAATTTTATTTTTCAAAATGGACTTCATTTTTGGATTTGGAATATTAAAATTAGCTTAGGGTGAAATTTTGGTACTTTTCGGATAAATTTCATATTCTGATGAATAGTGAAAATTACTAAATTTTAATTAAAAACAACTTTTTAATAGAAATACTTAATAGCGATAAATTATTAATTTGAGTAGTTTTAAAGTATATTTAGAATATATTTTTACAATTTAATACAATGTTGGTCATTGGATGTAATTTCAGATTTAAACCAGACATAAACAAGTGTCAATCTTTTGATAGTTATTATCTCTCAAAAACTCGATATTTGTTTTGACGACGAAAATTAATTTTTAGATTAATTAATGTAACTGATAAGTTTTGAAATTGGTAAATTAGACGTCATTTTTGAATTCATAATATCAAATATAGCTTAGGCCTAATTTTTTGTATTTTTCTGGAAACGTTCATTTTTTGATGAATAGTAAAACCACTAAGTGGTAGTTAAAAAAACCGAATCTTTCATAAAACATAATTTTACCGCTTCTGTGAGCGGAATTTCAAAAATCGGAGATACACGGTTAATATCAAGGACTAAAATGTGGTTCAATGAGAAGAAAATAATTTTTGGTGAATAGTAACTTTTGACTTTTTTTTACCACGGTTAAAAGAAAATAGGGTAATTAAGAATAAAAATGATATTATTATTACCTTAACATATGTCCTAATTCTATTGAATAAGTTTAATTCCACCAAAAACAACCATAGGAATAAAATATGACCATTTAAGCCCACTTGGATTAGATTAGGACATTTATTATTAATTTATTTAAAGAAGGGTTAAAATAGTTAAACTCAATGTTTAATAAGTAAATCAATTTTAATATAGGGTTATACATAAGATAAATTATACTATAAATATTCATTAGAAAGATAAAAATATTTACTATATAATGATATTTTATTTGTAATTTTTAGACATTAAATAAGTAAATTTATTTATGACAAAACGATGATGCAATAATTACCTTTTTAAGAAAATATTAACATAATTGATGTTATAAATGCCCAAATAAATGTAATTTGAGACTTTCTATGACTTACACTAATTTTCTAGGTTAATATGACAAGTTATTGTTGATTTAAGTTACATGGTTTGAACGTAACATTCTTTTATGAATTTCATAAAAATCATGTACCAAATAGTGTCAAAATTGACATAAATTCGTTTTTAAAACAAATATTATATTATTAATTGTTATTTTATTCCTAAAAATATAAGGTTCGGCCAAATGACTTAGATAAAGTTATATATATTAATAATAAACAACTTGGGGTTCGTTTGGCTTGATATAGTAAGTTTATTCACCATATAGTGTAAGAAAACAAAAAGACACGGTAAAAGTTAAATTATATAACATAAAGTTAAATCTAAATGATAATGTTAAAATTGATACCTAAACTTGTCTAAATTATATTGTATGAGAGGATTTCGACCCATCAACACCTTAGATTCTAAATATATCAATTTGGATCTATTTAAAACCGAACATGACTTTATAATAAAATAATATTTTTTGTTTTCCCAAAGGTGCCCCTCTCCTCCCTTATAAAAGGGCACCTCCTCCCTCTCCTCCTCACACCCATTTGAGCATTCAAGCTCGGCCAACCCCTGCCAAAATCTTTTCTACACTTCCCTAGTATCATCCTAGAGGTCCTGGTCTTCTTCAAAGACCATCCTTAGTTCTTTAAGTGGAGGTTAAGAAAAGGGGTGTCAAAAAGAGGTAATATCCATTACCGATCTTTTTCAATTTCTTTCTTCTTCAACTTCTTCTTATTTAGTTTCTTCATGATAAATTAATAACATAAGTATTTATTATATACCGATATGTTATTATAAATATGAAACAACTCTAATTAACCTTCTATCCATCCTACGGAAAAAGGAAATCACCGCGCGTGCGTACGTATGGAATACGGTCTCCACGCCGTAGTGTAATCTATTTTCCGCCACCACCTTAATTGGATGGGTATAATGGTGTAATTAGTAACTATATATGATTATTATACAGTGATATTGATACTGAAATAGTATACATACACTTCAACAGAAGTTCATGATCATGAGAACGATATCATCGCTCGTGCGTACGTACGGACTACCGTCTCCACGACGTGATGAGATTCATTCTCCATGTTAACCATTTAAGAATTATTATAAAGTATATATAAGAAATAATAATTAAATATATGACATTATAAAGCTACTGGATTTATGTATATATGCATTTCATATACTTAATTCCATTCAAGACAATAAGGAAAGGAAAACAACGTTCATGCGTACGTACGGACTACCGTCTCCATGAACGGTGTGTTTCATTTCATTTATCTATCTATTATATATATATATATAATCTGAATATATATGATATATAAATCATGTATTAAGTTCTGGAAGTAAGTAAATCATGATATAAGTAATAATAATGTCAAGAACAACAAGTCCAAACACCTACGATAAATGAAACGATTTTACCCAAAACGCTTCTTTAACATGGAATTTACAAAAGAACGGGAAATATAAAGTCATAAGTGAACCCTATATGATATCATAACAATTAATATGATTCTGTAATAAGTCAATGACATTATTTAAATCATTATACAGGAGGTTTGGACACTTACAAAGCAAATTGGACCTAAGGTAAGGGAAATATCACAATCTCATTTTTATCCGAGGTTGTTTATACTTTGGTACTTACTGGGGTGTATTTTATAATCCACATCCATGTTTCTTCAATATGTAATTTTATTTCCATCCACCTACAATTGTTTAAATCCAATTTTACCCTTTGGTGAGTTTTTAGTAAAGGATATGAAAGGAATATTTTGTCATTTTTTCGTACGAGGTACTTTTTGACTTTCCGAAAAAAGTATGAGAAGAATGTTTCTTCTAACTTATACGGCATGAATGGATTTTTACAACATTATTTCCAAGAATCTTCCTTTAAAAGTTTTCAAGTTTATTTTAATCAACTTGTTTTAGTTTATAATTGTATGACATGTTAAGAAAGGAAAAGTTTTTTTGAAGTAGAAAGGATATTTTCCTCAAGAATGCAGTTCAAGTGTTTTATCAAAATTATTTTACATCTAAGATAATATAAGGTTCTGTTTCTTTCCCTATTATTAAATTGATTTGATTATGTTGTGATGGAATTATTTTTATGAATTCCTTTACCTTATATGAATTGTTTTATGATGTCATGTTGTTTAAGAATCCCATTTTTATTACATGGGTTATGCAATGATGTATGATTTATGATTTTGTGGCACACATAAGAATGGTATCATTATGAGATGGGTGGGACCTATATCTCCCTACAATGCATTGGGTAAATATTTTATATCTCATGAGATAGACATGGCTGGAACGGTAGGTTATACCGGTTCAGTGAAACAGGACTGAAACGAGGAGTGAACTCGGTTCAGAAATGGACTTCGTCCACTAAGATAGTCTTGGAAATGCGTCTTGACTAATAAGAAATGATTCTCTATGATTATGTGTGTATGCCACAAAGTTTCATGTTTTATGTTATGATTATTGGGATTACATTTCACTACTATGATTTATCCCATGTTATGAAATTATGATCTTTTTTGCAGGTTAAGATTTCCAAAATGTTATGTTCATATGAATATGATGTGATTGATATTTCCTTTGTTTACCCTTACTGAGCATTTGAGCTCACCCTTTTATGTTTTCTTTTCCCCAGGATATAAAGAAAGGTTTTAGGTATAAAAAAAGGGAATATCTTTTTGGGAGATGCTGAAGATCTTTCACCACGATTAGAAGATTATATTCCGAGTTTCTAAAGACAGTAAAATATTATGATCCTTGTGTGTGTATTTTTGTTATGTACTAAGTATTCTGCAAAAGTAATGTAATGTCCATGTACGTTAAGCTTCGGGTCTCTACAATTCCCTTGGCAGGAAGTCACATAAGTAAGTGGTTCGAGAATCCACTGATGCTTGGAAAGCGATGGGAGAGTTGGTTGCCTTGCACTTGGATGTAAGGGTAGAGGGTGTTAGAGGCTGTTTGTTTCAGATGATGGTGCAGTCCTTCTTGTCGCAGCAGGTGGAAGAGTCTTAGTGGGGGGAATTTGAGGCGGAAGTGATGCGGGATCGTGTCGCTCAAGGAAACGCTCCAGAAGGATGGTCATAGGATAGCCGACATTAGATGATTTTCCATGGAAGGTTGTTTGTTCCGGAGGTGATGCATGAGAGAGTTCTCCGTGAGTTCCATAGCTCAGCCTTGGAGGTACATCCATGAGTTTTAAAAATGTACAGAGGCCTGAGGGAACAATTTTGGTGGCCCGGGGTGAAACGGGCAGTGGAGGAGTTTGTGGCTAAATGCCTAGTGTGTTAGCAAGTGAAGGTTGAACACCGTGTTCCCATTGGTTTGTTGCATCCTTTAGATGTCCCCGAGTGGAAGTGGGATGACATCTCAATGGAATTTGTCATAGGACTACCCAGAGCTCAGGGTGGTTATGACGCTATCTAGGTAGTGGTTGATCAACTGACGAAATTAGCTCACTTCTTAACAATTAAGGAGTCGGGCCCAGTGAGTACCTTAGAACAGAGGTACATGGACAAGGTGGTGCGTTTTCATGGAGTTCCTAAGACTATCATCTCAGATCGGGATAATCGTTTTACCTCACGAGTCTGGGTGGGGTTACAACATGCTTTTGGCACCCAGCTACGCTTTAGCACTGCTTTCCACCCCCAGACTTATGGGCAGACATAGCGGACTATCCAGACGTTGGAGGACATGCTGCGAGAATGCGTTCTGGATTTCGGTGGATCATGGGTAAGAAACTTTCCTTTAGTAGAGTTTGCCTAAAACAACAGCTTCCACTCTACTATTGGAAAGGCACCGTTTGAGGCTTTGTATGGAAGACCATGTCGTTCACCCATTTGCTAGGCAGAGATTGGTGAGACAGGTGGTCTTGGGCCAGAGGTAGTGCAGAGCACCACAGAGAATGTTCAGCTTGTACGTGAGAGGATTAAAGAGGCTCAGGACTGACAGAAGTCTTATGCTGATCGTCGGAGGAGGCCCTTGGAGTTCGAGGTGGGAGATCATGTGTTCTTGAAGGTTTCCCCTCGACGGGGAAAGAGGAGGTTTTGGAAAGGGAGAAAGATCTCACCTAGGTTCATTTGGACCTTTTGAGGTGCTGAGGCGAGTTGGTCAGGTGGCATACCAGCTGGCCCTGCCACCTCAGTTGGAGAAAGTTCATGACGTCTTCCATGAATCCCAGCATCGTCGGTACTTACACGACGACTCTCACGTTATCGACTGGGGAGAGTTAGGTATGGGAGATGACGCGACCTTCGAGGAACGACCAGTCCGAATTGAATATTGTAAAGAGAAGGTGCTCCATGGAAGAACCATTTCTTTGGTTCGTGTGTTGTGGAGGCATGGTGACCTCGAGGAGAGCACTTGGGAGCGGGAGACCCAAATGCACGCTCAGTACCCGGAGTTGTTTTGACTTGTGCCTTTCCTTGTTCTTATGAGATTTGTTTTGATGTTATACTTTGAACCTTTGATGTATGGAATTCATGTCTTGTCTGTTATGAGACCTTTTGTTTCCTTGTTCTTTGGGAGTCTGTAACATGTCCAGGCATGTGGGGAAGGGAAAACCTGATCCTTCATTGAGACACATTAATGCAGATGTGATTGAACCCATGAATGCGAGTCAGTGCCACCTAAAGCGGATAATATCTCGACATAGGAAAATGAATTTTCCCCAAACCATGTGTTCGTGTAGTGTATGGGTTGTGCGGTGTTGGGGGCAGTGTGAGTTGAAAAATACCAATGTATGGAAGTGGGAAGACTAGATTCTTATTCGAGACGCATTAATGAGGATGTGATTAAACCCGTGTAGGTGAGTCAGTGCCACCTAAAGCGGATAATATCTCGACATAGGGGAAGTAATTCCTAACACCTATAATTAGGGTTGTTGGTTGGGTTCCTGTTATAATGAGAACCCTAAGAGGTATCTTGTTGGGTTCCTCTGGGTTGGTTTTTGAATTCTCGGGGACGAGAATGTTTTAAGAAGTATCTGATGTAATGGCCCGGACCTCTCCGGCCCTTTCCTTAGTCAAAAAGAAGGCCACGAAGTGTTCTGGAGGGTAAAATGGACTTTTCCCACACTTTCTAGAATTTTGTAACTACATGCCGTGTAGTTTGAGTACACGCCTTGTACCCCCTTTCTGGGTATACCCCGTGTTGAAGTCCGTGTCCTTGTCGTGTGAAATAAATGGGTACATGCCTTGGGTCCATACTACACGCTATGTAGTCCCTCCCTACGTATGTGTTACCATGTGTTGACCAGTCAACGGCCGCGTGCCATGTTGGAGCCGTGTCCTTGCTCTGTGAGATAAATAGGTACACGTCGGGTATCCAATACTACACGCTGTGTAGTCCCTCCCCGCGTATGCATTACCTTCAAGCCATGTGTTGACCAGTCAACGACCGCGTTCCACATTGAAGGCCGTGTTGGAAGCCACATGGTGACCGTGTGAAACTGCCGAGTACACGCCGTGTACCATAAAGTATACATCGTGTACTTTTGATTTTCTTGCCTATAAAAGGAGGGGTCCCCTATTCCTTTTCAACTCACCTCTCTCCTACCCTTTCCTCTGAGCAGAGCTTTCCCAAGAGATTCAAATGATTCTTTTCTTCCATAACTTTTTTGTCCGAGCTCCGATTTACGATCCGTTAGTGGCCACAGGATCGTAACGACGAGGCGTAACTTCCATGCTTGGATATGTTTTCTTTCCTTCGGCCTTTACTTTCTGACTTCCACCCGAGTAGGTTTTGCTGGGACCCGATATGAGTGACAAAGACCGACAGACGTCTTCTAAAGTTGATCCGGGGACGAGCGTTGTTATCAAAACCTGTTGAGATAGGGATTTTACCTTCGTCTCTCTAAATTATGCATCATGTGGGGTGGGTTTCCTCATGTTTATGCGAAACACTTTTGAACCGGTTTAATGAAGACAATAACTGGATTATATAACAGGGATGGGAAGTTGGTGATTACTGTTACTTTACTCTTTATATCCTGTGATATTATATTGTGAATTGAATATTCTTAAGCCTGCTGAAAATCACGGTCGTTGGGGGCCTTTGATTGCGCAATTAAGTATTTCCCTATCTTCTAGACCGTTTTTGTGAATGGAACATTGTGGAATGTGGAAATTGGTTAATCACTTAAAGTTGGCTGTTTAAAATCTGGAACCCTTGGGTGATCACCCCTGTTAAACAAAATGGAATAATGAAGATGTGGGTTTTCGCATGGTTACTGGAATGTGATGGGGGTTGTTTTGTGGGTTGTTGTGGATCGGGTGAGCACCAGGAATGCGGTTGGCTTGGTTGTGGGTTGGTGTGAATTTTTTGTTGGTGACGGGCAGCGGGGCTGCGATAAGTGGTATTAAAGGGATAATGAAGTATGGGTTTAGGTGAGGTTGTGGTTATAGTGGTTGGGAGTGGGGCTGCAGGGTTGGGTTTAAATGTGAACGGACTATGGGTTGTGAATAATAAATAAAACGTGGAAGAGTTAATGAATGGTGGGTCATGGCAATGGAACAGGATAAATAATCAATGGGTTGGTTGGTTAATAAGAAGGGTTTTGTTGTGCTTTTGTTTTCATAACTTGATTTGTGGATGGCAGGGATATTCTTTAAAAATTATCGATGTGTTTGGTTGTTGATAGTTTCCCAGTAGTTAAGGAACTAATAAACTAATTCTGCTGAAACGTGAAAACCTAAATGGGGTTGGGGTTGTTTTGTTGTATGCATGCTTCGTGGTAGCAGTGCCGAGGCACGTTCTCAGTTTCTCTGTTTAGAAGCCATATGCTGGGCTGAGTGGTTTCCACACACACACACACACACACACACACACACACATATATATATATATATATATATCTGTATCTTTTCTGTTTTATCGCACCCCACCCATGTTGAGCACTTAGTGCCGAACACTCCCATTTCATGGGAGAGGGTGTTTTCCCCTTAGTTACTAGCTCCTTCCTGCTCCTTCTTCCATAGGCTATGATGGATTGAGGAAACATACACCTAAGACCCCTCAGGTAGGTTTCTATTGCGGTGGTTCTAGCCCAAGACTCTTCGTGTAGGTTTTACTATTTCCCAAGAATATTCGGGATGGGGCCCAGGTGTGTGCGGGCGGGATACGTGGTTGTGAGGCCCAGGTGTGTGCGGGCATGATACGTGGTTATGAGGCCCAGGTGTGTGCGGGCGGGATACGTGGTTGTGAGGCCCAGGTGTGTGCAGGCGGGATACGTGGTTGTGAGTCCCAGGAGTGTGCGGGCAGGATATGTGGTTGTGAGGCCCAGGTGTGTGCGGGTGGGATACGTGGTTGTGAGGCCCAGGTGTGTGCGGGCAGGATAGGTGGTTGTGAGGACCAGGTGTGTGCAGGCGGGGAGAGTGTGGCAGCGTCAGGACGTTAACCGTTAGGAAGAGAAACTAGCTAGTGGGGGAAAATGGTGCAGGGTACCCAATAATCTTGTTCTTATATACTACTACCTGTTGTGATTGTGTTTTGGTGAGAGTGGTTGGTGAGGTTGGGTGGATTTATTTCCTTGCTAGGTTTGTTCTGTTGTTTTCAAGGGACATTAGGATGTCTCCCCACTTGTGCACGAGAGCTATAGGTTTCCCTACTGAGTATACTTGTATGCTCACCCTACGTTTACTTTCAGGTTTCCATGAGGACTACCAGGGCCATGCGGGACCCTACTAGTCAGGACAATTGGAGTTGTTGCAATTGGTGTACTCTTGTTTTCTTTTGGTATTGTACTTTTGAGATTTCTTGTACTTGTAACTTGCTATAAAATTGTTTAAACATGCATGTGGGCTTGGTTTGAGTTTATTTCTATAAACTTGTTCTTTTCCTTTTTGGTGGTTGACTTGTCCTATTTCCCGATCTTAAAATAATAAAAGGGTAATGCCTCCCATATTTGAGAAAACTCATACCCTTGGTGTTAGTCGCCACCCTGGGGCCTACTGGAGGTGGGAATCGGTGGTCATTATCTCCCTTTCACCATTTCCAGCTCAGGAGGGGCATCTTTGGTGGGAGGGGTTCATGACTTATTATTCCATTAATAAGAAATATTAACATCCATAGATTATCATAATTTAGAATAAATAGTTTTTACTAGTTTTAATTAAAGGGATTTTATGTTTAATGGATCTATAATAGTTTAGAAGATTTTTTAAATAACCTAACCATATATCTTGTTGATTAATAAAAAAATTATATGGTAACAAAATTATCCATTTGGGGACTAATTTCCCATTTTGGTAAACAATTGTAGGTAGTGGTGATGGAATCAATCATCACAGACTATATTTTCATCATGATATGTAAATGGAATGGGTTATTAGATGACCTTAATAGTAAATTACCTTTAGTGTAAGACATTTCCTTAGGATATATAGTGATCACAAAAATCCAAATATGTATATAATTGTTTTTCATTATGATGGTCCAAATTCCTAGAATATAATTAATAAATGTATCTTTGATGTAACACTTGTCACATGTAATAAAGGATAATAAATTATTATAGAAGTGAAGGAATACAATTATATTGAATTCGTATCCCTATATATTTTAGTACTATACATAGTTTGAAAAAAAATTTCACATGATCAAGAGTACTACAAAATTCAACCACATCTCACTATCAATGTGGTATAACATTATGTAATCCATTATGATTACCTTTTAGGAAAAAAATATATCGATACCTTCCCTTTAGTGATTTTATGAGAGTTAAATCCCATTATTATTTCACTAGTGCAGAAAACGTTTTTTACGTCACCATTTTTTACGGCAGTTATATATAACCGACGTAAAAATGCAGCGAGTAGATTTTTAACATCGGTTATTTTAATAACCGACGTTACAAATCGTTCCTGTTCGGTTTTTACGTCGGTTATCTTATAACCGACGTAAGAAACCAATGTGCGGGGGGTTTTTTATGTCGGTTATTTGGAAACCGACGTAAAAAACCCGATATCGATGTCTTTTTTACGTCGGTTATCAAATAACCGCCCTAAAAAACCAAAGCACGGGGTTATTTACGTCGGTTATTTTATAACCAACGTAAACCCCCCCGGGCTTTGGTTTTTTACACCGGTTATTTGATAACCGACGTAAAAAATGAAAAATAACCGACGTAAAAAACGTTTTCTGCACTAGTGTTTCCATTGAATTCTTATCAAATTGGGTTGAATTTTTAAATTTTAATGATATAAAAATAAAACAAATAATTAACAAAACCATAAAAAATATCCTTCCAAATATGGTGGAATAAAATAAGTATATTTTTTGATAGGATATTCAATACTTTATGATGCTATTTCACAATAACATAGAATATCACTCATTTGATCACATATTATTTATTTTATAGGATAATATTTTTGCTTTAGATAAAGATTCAATTTACCTCAATTTAGAACACTATATAAGGTGAAATGATTAAATATTTATGGTTAAAAATTTGACACTATGATTAAGAAACCGTTGATGTTAAAATTCCAAGAGCATTAAACATCTTGTAGGTTACAAAATTCTATAACTAAATATTTTAAAAATAATTACATCCTTCAATCATTAATTTGTATTGAATATATGTTATCCTTAAGACAAAAAATATTATTAGGAAACAATCATCCAAATATAGAACAAAAATGGAAGTCCCCTTCATTATGCATAGAGTTTACTCTAAGGGTTCCTACTCCTTAATCACTATCAAATTAGTAATCCATTTTTCCTACCACAAAAGAGTGATTTATCAAGAACTATTACATTTTATTTTCCACATATGTTTTCATTGGTCCTTTAAAAATTACATTAATCTATAATTTATTATTTATCCTAGAAAAATAAGTAAAATTTCATAGTTTATAATAACCTTAAAAAATACCTTAAACCATGTTTTATTTTTTTCTTCATCACACTTAAATAAAATACATGAGGTATCCATTATTGAGTAAACTTATACGACATTAATTTTATCCTAACAAGAAACATGATATTAAATTGTTAAAAAATGATTATTTTTTACACATGATAATAAATAACATGGAAGCATGTATATTTTACTTTTCCACTTCCTTGTAATAGTTCAACAAACCTACCACAAAAATTTCACACAAAAAAGAAATATGTATATCTTAAAAACAATAAATACATGATATATAATGATTACAGTTCCTCTTATCTTCATTCTATTTTCAAATCCATTTTCTTACCAATTTCACTCACCATTTGAAACATCTGAGGTTCAATTATAGTATGTAAATATTTCATTCTAAAGGAACCATAATAAAAACACATTATTCATGAATTTGATTAAAAACATTTATAAAATTAAATTTTATATTTTATGAAACTAATTTCAATTTTTAATTTATCATTTCCAAATTATCTTACAAACAAGTATTGTGATTTTTCAAAAATATTTAAGCTTTTCAAGAATAGTAAAAAGATATTGATTTTACAAAAGTGTAACTTTAATGAATTTATAATGACATAAATATTTATGAAACATTTTTTAAGATAATTATATATTTATGAATTATTATAATTCATTTAAAAATATTATTTTTAACTTGTAAATCTATGTTTGACATTTGTAAATTCAATGTAATGTTTTTATTAATAAAACTATTATTGGTTCTTCTATTTTAATCAAATTTTCAAAAAAGTTAATATTGGATTTATTTTTGATTGAAAGAAAAATATTTATACTTTGATTTATTATAATATAATTAATTATATTGAAGTAAAAATTATACAATTTATTTGTTTAAAATAATTTTTATGTTTAAAACAGACATTTCTCTAAAAAAGGTTTTCTTTGAGTTCTATGAATTTGAATCAAAATTAATTTATAAAACATACAATAATTGAATATTAAAATATATATTACATATATATAAGAAACATAACTACTATTAGGTGACCATTTAAACTTAATTGTTTTGTTACTATGAATAATATCCATGGTAAAAATGTCTCATTGTGATAAGAGTTTACAAATATTAACAGGGGTAAAAACTAATGATATAAAAGTTAAAATATACTATAATATTTTATGAATACTATTATTTGAATATGTTTAAACCCTATATTATCACTTCTTTTAAATTTATCCCATTTAGATCCACATTACCTTGAGATTGTCTTTATTATAAATTAATTTTCTTAATATTCACTAGTTTGTGACTTACATCACTTATAAAAGGGAACCTCCTATCCTCCATTATAAAAAATTATTATTTCAGTTTGATCAGTCCATACATACCAAAATAACTTCTAAATTTTATTTTTTCTTAGCTAGAGGTGGTGGTATTCAATGGAGGATACTTCAAGATGACTGAAGGTGTAAGCCAATGGATGTTACGAAAAGAAGAGGTACGTGTTCTTACCATGATTTTCCATGATCCTTTCTTCTTAAAAATACTCCAAATATTCAATAGCCATGTTGAAATAAATAAATTATCAAGTTTAACATAATTATCTGTTTATATCTTAATGTTACATACATTTTCTCTATTATTTCCTTTCTATGGAAAATGAAAACATTTATTGTGTGTATGTTCAGACTATAGTATCCACGTAGCAGTGTAATTCATTTTTCATTAGCAATTCACAGAGAAGGTTATAAATATAGAATTAATAAATACATATTAAATTTATGAAACATTTATGATTTTAATAATATAATATACCATCTACCTTCTAACCCTTACACTCATTGGAAAATGTTAATGGCACTCATAAATACATGTGGACTACCACATCCAAGAAGTAATGTGATCCATTTTTATATTACCATAATGAATTGATGATTATAAAATTGTAACGAATGTATAAAAATTATATTAATGAAATTATTAACATTATTTAGGTTATGTAACCATTTTATAACACCTTTGATCTCAATCCACATATAAAAATATCATTACATGAAATTAACTGATCAACCTTAAGTGATCAACATAAGAAACAACTATAAAATTAATGAATTTAATATGATTTTAAAAAGGAAATGAAAAAGTAAATATTGAAGAAAAAAATTATGAATAAAGTATTTAATAAATTTTATTGATTATTTATGAGAATATAATGCCTCATACCAAGCCGGAATCCAAGGTTAGAGTTTTTCATCTCATGTACACTCTAATGATGCATATTTTATTATACGCATCAAATATCTCTTATATTTATTATATAATACGTATTTGAAATATTATATAATTAATTACTATTTATACATGGAATTCATATGTTTAATTCATGTTTTCTCTTTTAAGGGATTTGATTCAAAATTTACGAAATTAATAAAGGTTTATTTTATAATCAAACTCCTAATATAGATTATTGATATTTAAATTTGAATTGGAAGAATTATATGACATTTAATTATTAATACCCATATAGATTATTATCATATGTTTATTTATGTGGTTTCCATGATTTTATTCCATATTTTCCTTATTTTTTCACTCAAATATCAAAATAATGTTATTAATAAAAAACAAAACCTATTTCATCATTTAAAGAAACATTATTTCAGTTCCATGGCTATGTTATTTAATTTTTTATATGTTTTTAGCTATAATTTAAGGTTCAATAATGGTAATTTTATACTACCTTTTAATTTCATTATATAGGTATAAATGGAAATTTCTTAATGTTTTTTTATAACTAGTCAACATTGATATTTTATAAAATCGTGAGAGGAATTTTATTTTTATTGTATACAAAATGAAAATTTTACCATCCCTACAAATATTATTAACTATTTTGATTCCTCTAAAAGTTTCCAAGTATTTTAAAAGAAATACTTATTACATTAATCTATATTTTTTTATAATTAAATAAAAATGTATTATTTTATAAAAATTTGAGAAGAATGTTTCAAATGTTATATATATATATTTATAACATTGTTAAAAAAGATTTATATAATGTTTTTTAACTATTCACTTACATTCACTCACTTATTCTCAAAATAATTCCATTTAAATTAAAATATAAATTCCACTAAATTGATGGAATTTTATCATCCTTTTTCTTTATACCTTATTTTGTGATTATTCACATTCATATGATCATGTTCCATATCTGTCTTCATTATTCATCGTTGATTATTTTTCTCATTCACATCTATGTTTTAATTCTCATGGATATATCTAGTATTATTTTGAAAAATTTGATATTTTTTTAATCTTATACCATTTGAATGTATTGTGTTAGTTGAAAATATCTTATTAAGAAAATTTATTTCATTTACTGAGGAAATATAAATTTTTCATATTATTTACTCACTATGGATATTAATTTTTTTATAAGGTTTAATGATTATGTATTGTACTATTGATTCAACATACGAGGAATGCGTTAGACATATGTATGTGATGAATGGTTCCAATTATAGATGATCCCTTCATTCATTGGCATGTCTAATTAGACAAATCGTTTGCCAAATTTGTTGGGTATTTGGTGTATACCTACCCAATCAATAAAATTTCACTGCACTAGGCCTTGATAGTAAGGTTCATGATTTATTTGAATGAGCCCTTGATGGTAAGATAATAATATCCAAAACTATTCATTTCATTCATTAAGATTTTAGTTACTATTATCCTTGTGAATTTCATGTTGATATTTTCTATAGATACATTTTGATTCTATTGTTTTTGATTAAATAGATTGTGTATTCATTTTCCACTATTCCAAACTGTTAATTCCTTATATACTCCTGATAGAATCCATTTTATGAAATTTTATCTGAGAATATATGATCAACCTTTATTAGGTTTTCCTTTCCCTAGGATATAAAGAAGGAATATCTGAATGATAATCTGGGATTCGATATTTTTCTTCATGAAATATTTTATTTTATATTGTAATATGGAAATCATGTGTGTATATTGCCTCCCAAAACTACTAAACTAGTTAATCATTTTTGTTGGGATACCCTATGTCTTGTAATAATTTAATAAATTAAAAAACAACTATGGGTTACTAGAGTAATGGGAGTTACACCACCACACTCTTTCATTTAATTTATTAAAATTATAATTTAACATTGCTACCCCTCTCTAGAATTGTATATGGAATAATTCTTATTTTTAACTACATATAAAAATAACCATACCTCCCGTCGTTAGTCCATACATATCTATATTATTCACTATTTCCCATTCCTATTGAACCGTTTTATATTATACATTAAATAATAATTTTAACTCTATTCTTTATCCTTAACACCATGGTACCATTCCGTTATTAATTCATGCTATTTTACTATTTATACAAGTGGTTGATCATAAAAAATATTAATAATTTGATTCTTATATTTTTGGTATATATAGTTATTACTGAAGATCTTATCTCTATTCTAATCATAATTCCACATATCCATCACTTTTTAAATTTATTGAGGGCATACACCACCATCCTTTTTTACTAGAATGAGCTTGTATGACCATACTAATCCAAATAATTACCAAATCAACTTCTTAGGGGAAACTATATTGAATCCAATATAGATCACTTAAACCCTTAAATTATTTGTATTTAAATCCATCAGGGTTGGTATTTCATTTATACACATTTCATGTTAGTTATACAAAACTATATTAACTGATTTCAAGTAGTATAAATCATAAGTACTAAAATAAATTTTAATCATTTGCATTTTCATATGACACATTTCATGTCTTAAATTATTTTATAATCATAATTACTATCTATTTGTAATGAATTTATCATATATAGATGAACTCCTCTATATATAGTGATACTATATAGGTGCATAATATGGTCTGCCAACATCTATATATAGTACATATGTTTCTCCAAGGAAACAGTCTCTATTCCATGTTCCATTGAAATCATTATAGTGGAACATATGTATAAATAATTTATAATATTAATCATTAAATTTATTTTCCAATGGTATCTCTATGGACTCACAATTAGAACATGGTTAGTGATTATCCATTCCAATTTTTTATTATCCTTATATATTCAACTACAGTACCCAATTTCAGGATTTAATTAACCTAATTTTTTATGTTATAGTGGATATGAGTCTCTTTAGTTTTATTCCATTATGTATATAAAAACATTCAAAGATAATTTAATTTCCAATTCAAATCACAATTCACTACTCTCCTTCTAATCCATGTGAATGGTTTGAAATTTTTTACGCTACCCATTTTATGATAAGTTATATCTCGGTTTTTTTATAGGTCATACTGTGATTCAAAAGAGGATAAAAGTATTGAAACATTATTCTATGACCTAATTCTAAAAATTTTTAAAAACCATTTATAATGAATAAAAGACATCAAATTATATACCGGTTTTGATAAAAAATAGATAATATGTAAAATGTGTTAGGTTGACAACCTAAAGTAAAAAATAAGTGAAAAAGATAGTTCAATGGTCACTAAGCTTCCTAAATATTCCTTATAAAAAATAAAGAGAATAAATAAAAGGTAAAAATCTTATTGGTAAACTATAAATCAACTAAAGAGATAATCTACGACCACTAGTTCTATATACCATGGAAAAAGCTAAAAAAAATATCTATATCACTTATAAAACGTTATAAATGTAATTCAAATGAAAATTGATTTTTATTTCCTAGAGCAGTCATCAATATAATGGATTTTAGGTTAGTGTCTGATATTTGTTCACCTTGGGTGATTATTATTATGTTATAAAAAAATCTCTTTTTATTGATCAATAAATATGGATAAACATTCCCAATTTGGCGCCTCTCCTTGAAATATTAATGGAAATTTTCAAACATAACATATCATTAACAATAATTATTCTATTGAATTAACAAGAACTATTAATTATTAATTATGAAAGTTGGTCCCTGATAATAGTTATTCCATATATACAACTCTAAATACTGATTCCATGCACAACTACTCAGTTTCTATCATTAAATTATGCTTTTTTCTTATAGTCATTCTCTATCTTTATCAATTAAATTATTAATTTAGATTAAAACTACACTAGTTGTCAATGAAATTTCTATACAGTGGAAATGTTGTTACACATCTATTTTATACTTGAGATTCCACCTATAATTCCTAATCCATTACTTTTACAACCAATTCAAATATTCTGGCATATCATATCTTAGCTTATATATATAAGAGTTCTATTATCCATCCATCTATATGTATTAAAATAATGATATTTTCATTGACTATAAAATAATTAACATTGGTATTAACCATGTTAGCTCCAAAGGATTTTAATATCTAATATATATGACCCACTTGAATACCCATATCACCAAAATAAGATTGAGTGATCTTGGAGAGAGTATTTTTCAAGGTTCCTTACCTTATCAACTGGTGTTTAGTGGTAACCACTAGGTGTAAATCTTCTTAATCCTATATATTTGGTTCGTACTACTAAATAAAGTTACGCAATGAATTATTCATCTTTATGATAAAGACCAATGTTTCTAGATATTTAATTCTCATTAGTATAATGATTTTAATTATTGGATTAGTTATCATTGAAGTAACATTTGTTGGCTATATGGTTGGATTCATTACTGTAAAAAATTTGATAATTTCATATAGTTTTTACCAGAAAACATTCATGATATAGAATATATTTTTAATTTATATGACCCTTATTTTAAAAAATGTATACGACCATAGTATCACTCTAAAATTCTCAAGTAAGGAATGCTTTAAAAACCTGTTTTTTTCTATAAACTTCTACTAATAGATAATTTAATTAAATTTAATTTCAAATGAATCTAACACATATCCTAGGGTATCAAAAAAATCTCCTAAAATTAATGGTTTATATAATAATATAGTGGGGGATAAAAGGATATATCCAAAACATATGTAATATTATATTGTGAAAATTAGTAAAAATAGGTTTTTATTTTAATTTTTTCAATAACTTTTAGATAAATTTGAAACAAAAATTGATTATAAATAGATATATTTAATGACCATTTTTAGTGATATAGGATTATAATATTTATTATATATTTTTCTTAAAATTAATCAAATATTTTTTCTATTAAATTATTTATGAAAGAATCAAAAATTTATTATCCCTTATATGAGGTTTATAGTGAGTGTATGTCTTAACAAAGAAATGATCACTCAAAATTAATCCTATTTAATGTGTTTGTGGGAAATCATTAGAACATATACACCAAATATCAGCAATTAAAAATCTTATATTCACTTATGTAACTTTGTTTTAAGTAAATATATTCCTAAATAACCAAATAATAATTCACTTCCTTCCAGACACATATTATTAATCTCTTATAACTTTACCAAAAACCCATTCCTATTACATTATATATAAATAAGACTAAATGAAGTGAGAATTATGTTTCTCAACCTAATTAGTAAACAATTCACATGAATCTAAATGTTTTTATAATTACATTAGAGAATATACACTACCACTAAAAATGAGATTAATTAACATGGAAACTTTTTTATTGATATTTTGAAACTTTTATAAATAAAAGGTTTTACTTCCCACTAACCCAATTCAAAAAATGGATTTATCCCTCCATATGAAGGGTTATAATATCGAATATATAAAAAGAATATAATATATGAAAAAATAATAAAAATAATTCAATACTAAACTCTTCCATCCACGGACTTAATTTCTTCAAATATATTATCCATTAATTTATTTCATTAAATTTTTTGATATACTCACCATGTGGATTTCGAATATTTCCTAAAAATATAAATTTTCCTAAAATAATAATGTTTTTAATTATTATTTACATAGATCATATGATAGCTAGAGTTCTATATTCCGTAATTCTTGATTTGGTAAATCATTTTAGTATTAGATATCAACTTGTTCTTCTGAATATATTTTAGATCTATGTAATAGTGATGTGATCTTTGTAGACACAAGTAATTATTAATTATCAAAAATATTTTATTCTCATATATGATTATATTCTTTGTATTTCACCCAAGAAAAAATATTACATTTCTTATTGAAGTTGAAGTTATTTTTCATAGATAGATAATCCATATTTCCCAATGTGAAAAGTATTATATATATATATATAAATTCTAGTTAATCATATGTATCATCTAAATGTGTATTACATATCATATATTATTTCATATATATAAATAATTAGGATATTATGTATGGTAATATTTCTTAAATATCACTAATTTGAATATTAAATATCTCTATTTATTCCAAAATGTATCTTCTGTATCTCTTATTGTTTTTAATTAAATATAATATGGATTATTATAAATATTTCGTACTATCAAAAAGTCTTACTTAAAATTTTTTAAGAACAACCATATATTTTGTTAGATATTAAGGGTATTTATTTATTTCATAAACCTAATTTATTTACTACATCAACTATATTCTCCCACATGATAAAAAAAATATATTATAATGATACATCCTTTTAATTTATTGGAAAATTTAATAATTCTAATTATGTTATCAATTTCAACCATTTTAACCAATTTTCAGAGAATCCAACGAAAGTTTCATTTAATTTAATAACATTATAAAATGTAATGTTTTAATTTGAAAACATCATAATATTTTATAAAAGTGGGAAAATAAAATTAATTTGATATAAAATAAATATAATTATATAAATTCCTATTTGAATTTACCAAAACATAACCCCCCGTACTTCCAGAAAAGTGAACATCTATAATCCTACATAAGAAAATATCAAAACATAAATGCGAGTTACCATTCTAACGTCAATGTCACTAAATCATAGAATAAATTATATATTTTCTTTATTGGATTATATACATATGGTTCTTTTAATTATTTTAAAATTGTTCTAACCTCCCATGTTCATTTATACCCACCTTCCTTGAAATATTTATCTCTACTCTGAGTATTAATTTGAATTTTTTCTAAATACAATATAATTTATGGGTCACCCTAGGATTATTGTGTTTCTAAATATATAAAAAGTCATTTAAGAACTTGTGTTTATCACAAGTTATTTATAGGTCATTTTATTACAGTTGGTTCCTAATAAACAACTGCCTTTTTACTTTTGATTACCAGAATATTAATAAGTATCTTATCAAAAAATTATTATTATTATATATAAAATTATGTGATCATGCACTTATAATATTATTCACATCAAATGGTGTTAAAAATTACCCACTATAATGAGATCCTATAGATTCTATGCTAAAATTTCATAAAATTATATCCCATGATCTAGATAATATCTACCTAATGAGACACAAATGATATTTTACTATAATGTGCTAGGGGATCATAATACATTGATAAATACCCCCATAAAGACTTCACTTAGTGATCTCTAATAATGGGAGGTCATAAGGATATAATTTTTAATAGGTAATCTACATGTTTATGTTTCATTGGATATTATTTTCTATAAATTTATGTATTAGTCCTTATACTTGAGTTTATTACTAATGTGTATCATGAATCATGTACATTCATGTATAGATGAAAACTATGATTTCATATTTTTGAAAGATGTAGCATGTGTTGGTTGCGTCATAAGTGATATGAAATTAATTGAATAAGTTAAGAAATAATTTTTTACCTTTTATATTAATTGAATAATATTAATTTAGACCTTTGATCGAAGAGAATTTTCTGATTAAATCCATGGACATGATAGTTTATTTATTAGTGTGTTTAATTATTTTTTAAAATATAAAACTATAATATAAATTGATTTTGTGAGTCTACATCTTTCATGATGACATATCAGTTGAAAAAGTGATTATATTTCACAGTATCATTCATATGAAGGTTCTTTTTTATTTCAATATTGACTTTTATCTCCATGGGTGAATTTAAATGTAGTTAGAAAATTATATTTGAATTTGATAAAGTTCACCTAATTCCCTTGAGAAAGAGACCTAAAGGTTAACACATTAAGTTTAAATAGATTGAAATTAAATTTAATTTAATTTAATTTTAAGAAAATATATTATTCATGTCTTGGTAAATAATTATTATTCAAGTAAAATTTATCAAAAATATTCAATTGTGAGATATTTTAGTTTAGAATATCTGAGTTGAATTTTATCTCTTTTTTACTATTAATATGGTAATAAATAAATATTTATTTACAATTTTCTAATATTATATTATTATATGACATAGATTATTGTTTAGATTAAATATATCGATAAGGTATTCTCTGAAATTATGTATTTTGAACCCTAAGTATACATAGAAAAATTAGTTAAATTTATATGGAGGAGAGAGTTTTATAAATAATAGAAAGATATCAAGAATTATCTTAAACCATTTAGAGAATAAAACTCCTAACATCCCCATGATAATGATCGAGAGAACAAGATAACTCTTTTTTGTGATAAAAAAAGAATGAAATTATGTTCTAGGTTCCATTGTGTTGGTAGTCAAAATACCAAGGATGTTTCTTAGATAATTTTTGAGAATGTGTGGATATAACAAGAGGTGACCAATGTTGGATTCTTAATGAAAACTTCAACTATAATAGAGTGAGAATTTTTTTTATCATAATAAAGTAATTTGACTTTAAAATTAATTATAAAATTAAATGTAAAATATCATATCTAGAAGATTATATGGTTTCATTTATAAAGATATTTAGATATTATTTATTATAAACAATAAAAATCTAATATTGGGCAGCCTCACACCACTTCTGTGGCATCCTAAAATCATCAAGTACTTTTAAAGTGATCATATTCTAATTTATAATTATTTATAATGTTATCGATTAATTTCATATATTCTATCCTTATTTTTGATTGAAATTTTTTGGTTCTTAATTAAATGTTTGAGTTAAAAGTTAATCTAAATTTATATGTCCATGAATAGATCGATACATATTAAGAATTATTGAATTTCACATCCATTAGGGACAAGGTTGTTGAATGCAGGACATGGAAACATGATGTGCAACAGTAATCAAAATTTTATGTACCCATGGTAAACTCACATACACTGTGATCCTTATAAATCTTAGTTAACCATGAAAATCGGTATGAGGAATCATTAAACAATGCACATTTAAAACAAGTATAAAAATAATTTTTACTAGGTTTACCTGACATGTTGTCTGTGTGCATGTTCTATAACCCCACACATTTTTTACCCACATAAATTGAAAAATGATTTGTGGTCTTATACACAATTTCCTTATATGTCTTATATTGAATTTGAGCCAAATGATGGGGCTAGAAATCAAATACATGATCATTTGTAGGAATGTACATGCATGTAACACATGAAATCCCATGAAAGGCGCATGATGGGATTTGAGGTATATTGTGTGTGCTAACATGCAAGATTATTTTGTGAGACACAAACTACATAAATAATAGTTGTATATACACATCATGTGATATATTTCATTCCATACCTCTTATATGCTAATGAATTTTCCATGTTTCATGTGGTAATACCTGGTAAATAATTAATAACATGTAAATTTTGAAACTACATGACATGTCACAGGGGTCGTACATACTTTTTACATCACACACATTAATAATAGTACATTTCATGTTTATTATGGCGTATTGTGAGTTCATACATACCACATATACTATAAAATAACTGTAACGACCCGAAATTTTGAATATTTTTTTTGTTTCCTAATTTTGTGTATTATTTTATACTCAACAAATCAATATTCATTAATTAACAAAGTGAGTATAATTAAATGAGACTATTGGGTTTAGACTACTATGTGACCATTGGTCAACATGACCATTGGAAACTAAACTCTTAACATTATAATTATTCTTCATAAATACAAGTGATCTTGGTTAATTAATTCAGAAAGATGATTTGATGGCTTAATCCAATAGACTAGGGTAGTTCAAAGAACATCTAACGGAACTTGGGAAGGAAGTGGCACCACTGGGATTTGCTCTGGACCAAGCCCAAGCTGAACTTCATCATGTGAATCTTGAACAGAATCACCTAAGGGAGAAGTTCAAGAAGATATATGTCACTACTCGGGCAATGTTGGCAGAGCCGTCCCAATATTTTGTCACTTAGCACAACTTACACTTAGGTCCTATGCTGGTGTTATAAGGGGATATGTAACGAGACCTTAGCTAGTTTGTATAATCCTTTGAAATAAATAAAATTGTTTTTTTTCATATTATTGTAAATTTTGTGAATTTCAAATATCCAGATAGATATATGATGTATATTATTGATGAATTTTGGAAAAAATGGATATTTTAAGATATTTATGTAAACCTCAAATAATTAATAATGTGTCCAGATTTTCAAAAAATGGAATTCTGTAGTTGTGTTCTGTAAGAAATTTTGTGTTTAATAAGATCAACTTAATCTTTGGTTAATTGTAAATTTTGAATAGTAATTTTACTCTTATGAATAGTAGTATGAATAAATTGATTCGTAACCTCACTTAATAAAGTATTAATTTAATTTAGGCACCTTGATTAGGTAAAGCAATTCAAAAAAAATAAGTAAATAATTGTTTCAGAAATTAGTAGATAAGTATTAGTTTTTTCAGGTGAATAGTGTATTTATTTAAAAATTCAATTAAAAACATTTAGATATTTATTTTCATAAAATTGTGTTCATTTTTCAACTTAGAGCATCAAAATTTGGTTAAGGTGAATTTTTGGGATTTTTCTAAAATAGTTGAATTTTCAGTGAATAGTGTTTTTATTTTATAATTAAATTAAAAATATTTAAAAAATTATTTTCATAAAATGGAGTTCATTTTGAATTCAGAGAATCGATATTTGGTTAAGGTGATATTTTGAGTTTTTTCTGAAACAATTGAATTTTCAATGAATATGGTTTTTATTTAAAAATTAAATTAAAAATATTTAGAAAATTATTTTCATAAAATGGAGTCCATTTTTTAATTTAGAGCATCAATATTTGGTTGAGGTTAATTTGTGAAATTTTTCTAAAATAGTTGAATTTTCGCTGATTAGTAAAAATACAGTTTTGAGTTTCAGGTGTTTAATGACATCATTAATGATGTAATAAGTATGTAATAATTCTGGTCGGCTTATGAATAGTAAGATATGCTATGAGGTGTCCCAAGTGGCCAATACCATGGTCTAATACCATGGGCAAGCCCATGGTTTAGCCAATACCACCGATGAGGGGTCCCTTAGAAATTAATGACATGTTCCCTCACTTCTCCTATAAATACCAAGCCATTATCTCATTCATTTCATTTCCAAATCCTCCCCAATGATGTTATGGTCTCTTTACCTAACAATGATTCCTCCTAAGGTTCCCTTAAGCCTCCCAAGTTCATGACCATTATGCTTTCAATGTTACTCATCAAGGTATAGGGATCTTTCACCCTCCGCTTTTATGCCATGACTTCCTTTATGTTGTGTCTTCTAGTTTCCATCTCTTTTTGTTGAGGGTATATTTTTATATGTTCTCATTACTATCCATTTCATGTATAATTGTTGAGAGACCCTTTCTTCTCTCATCAATTTTTTTTTCTAAATTTTTAAGTGACGCCGTTTGGCTGCCGAATTTCTCATAAAAGAAATCACATCTTCTCTTTTCTTTCATGTTTTCTTTTCATGTGGAATGTCATTCAAATATCCATACCATGATCTTATTATGTACCAATACTGTATTATGAATTATTTATGAGTGTGTGACCCTTCTCCCCTCTCTTTTCAATGTTTTCTAAAACCATACTATATAGCTGTTGTGCTACATAAATTTCGCCTCAAAATTTATTTCTCTTTCTCTCCAGAAATTCTGTTGTATTATTTATGTTTATAGCTAGACCTGTTCCGTTTGATTGGGTGTTCATAAATATATAAAGATGATATATTTTATTCTAGACTTTACATACATATAACCATCACTCCCTTTCTATGGGTTGTAAATGACATAATGATCGTATTTTTTTAAGAAATTTTAAAACATCACAATCTTGAAATGAAACCCATTTCTTTTATTATCCATAGGTTATTTATGAAATGTTTGATTATGATATATGTGGCTCACATGAAATTAAAGACATATTAAGGGTTCACCCTAATATCGCTCTAATGCATTGGGTAATGATTTAATCTCTAGAGATGACATGTTTCACGATACCTTGGTGCATAACCTTGGTGATTTTTTTGACACCTCGGGGGTAAACCTTGGTGATATGTTCATGAATGTCTAAATGAAATGTTGTAGCCACATATTGAAGTTAAGATTCATGTTATTGTTATTATGATATTCCACTTTTTCCATTTCTCATTTCTTCATATTTTTCATCAACTTCTTATTGATACCACAAGGAAACTGATTCCCTTGTTTACCCCTTACTTGGCCTTCTGCTCACCCTTTCCATTGATGTATGTCTCCAGGATATGAGATGCATTAATTTTACATAGGATGAACCTATTATGAAGACTTACGAGTGGTTTAGAATAATGGTTTATGTTGTATTCAAGTTTTATTGTTCCTGATTCCCAAGACACTAGAATTTAAAGATCCTATGTATGTAAAATTTAACGAAAAGTTATGTATCAAAAAGGAGGGATGTCATAGTTGGTATTAAAGGATAGATTAGTTATTTATAGAAACTAGGATATGAAAACTTTAGGAAGAACCCTATATAAAAGTTTAAATATATGAAATATTTCTGGTTTTTTGGTGATTATTGAGTAAGTGGTTTATCAAGAAAATACATCTATGTCTGGATACGAGCAGGTAGAGGTGGCTTTGGTACAAATGTACATAGGGGTAAAACCCAAAAACACCGCTTTGATCTAGACTCGAATTGGAACTGCTACATGAAAACGGGACTTGATTCACTCTTGGTTACGACACTCCCAGGGGATATGTTTGGTTAGTCACAAGCTTTTTATGAATCATTATGAAGGAATTATAAAGAAATGTACTTGTCTAAGATTGAATTTTTAAGACATAAAATCATTTATAGTTAAAAGATTCATAAATTAAATAAGTTTCTCACTAAGGTTTTATTCTTTTATAAAATGGAAGGCAATAAGAGGAACCGTGCGAATGGTGACCACAATTGACCATTCAATGATGACCCTCCGATGGAAGCCAGGATGGAAACATTCATGCGAATGATGAACCAACTGACTCAAGTTATGGGAAATAACTTGAATCAATCTGAGAAACTGATCCCACTACAAAGGGAACAAAATTATGTTGATTCCTTTATGCATCAATGACCACTAACCTTCAGTGGATCGGATGGCCCATTGATTACTGAGCAGTGGATCAACTCTATCGAGAAGACCTTTTCTGTGCTCCACTGTTCAGAGCAAGAGAAGGTCACCCTAGCTGTCTATCACATAGAAGGAAAAGTTGATCAGTGTTGGGAATTGATTAAAAACACAAGGAAAAGAGAGGAGATTGAATCTATGGAGTGGGAAGAGTTCAGAGAGATCTTCTTTAGTAAGTATTTTCCTCGTTCCATGTGAACAATAATGGAGAAGGAGTTTCTTGAGATGAAGCAGAAGGATAATGAATCCATGGGAAGCTACGAGATGAACTTCACAAGGATTTCACATTATATATCTAGTTTTTCATGGATCCTAATGGTAAGTTTGTAAGATTCTTCAGTGGACTGAGACCTCATCTGTAGAAGAATCTAGCCAATCGAGACTATGACTGTTATGAGGTGATTGTTCAGAGTGCGGTGAAAGTCGATCTGGATTTTGGTGAGATGCAATGGTCTCATAAATCAAACGACAAGAAGAGATAAATGGAGCCTAGCTTAGGTAGGAACTTTGATACAGGAAGAGGAGGCAAGAAAGTGCAACATTCCACATGTAATAAATGTGGGGAGATGCATTCAGGGAACTGCCTGTTTGGGAGAAGGAAATGCTACAAGTGTGTAAGAGATGTCCATATTGCGAGGAATTATCGTAGTGAGGTGAAAACTCACCTTCCTAACATAAAAAACAAGGATAAGATGGTGTAGGCCCGACCTGATGTTCAATGCTTGAAGTGTGGAAAACTTGGGAACTTTTCCAATCATTATCCAAACATGAGGGCAGTGGAGGGGAAACACCATCAGCCTCAGAAACTTCCAAGGGAATAAGGTCACACTTTTTCAATCACTATGGCTAATGTTGAAGCACCAAATTATGTGGTGGCAGGTACTCTTATTTTTCTCTCAACGCTAGCAATTTCATTGTTTGATTCAGGTGATACACATTCCTTTATTTCATCCAAGTTTGCAATGAATTTAGAATCAATCCCCGATTTTCTAAAAGTAGAGTTATCAGTCAGGATTCCTAGTGGTATTATCCAAGCATCGTCAGTGTTTAGAAACTCTATTATATACTTTAGTGATCACAATATTATCACAAATCTAGTAGTAATTCCCATGCTGGAATTTGACATTATACTAGGGATGGACTGGCTGTCAAAGTATAATGCTAAGATCAAATAAAAATGCATGGAAATCTCAGTAGTCTTGAATGGAAAACCTACAGTTATCTTCTAAGGATAGATATCTAAAACTGATCCTTATATAGAAGAACGACCTATATCCTTCTTTATAGAGTTGATCGATGAATAAGAATAAGGATATGAGAGTTTATGGATAGAAAGTGTCCCCATAGTCTAGGAATACATTGATGTATTTCATGAGGAGTTTCCCGGACCTCCCCTAGAAAGAGAGGTAGAGTTCCCTATTGAACTTCTACCCAGATCTCATCCAATATCAAAGAACCCCTATAGGATGGAATATGTGGAGCTAGAGGAATTAAAAAAACAAATACAAGGCCTTTTGGAGAAGGGGTTTATCTGACCAAGTGTGTCTCCTTGGGGCTCACTAGTTCTCTTTGTGAATAAGAATGATGGATCGATATGGCTATGCATTGATTATAGTGAACTAAATGAAATCACCGTGAAAAACAAATACCCTCTTCCAAGAATTAATGACTTATTTGACCAAATTTGTGGGGCTCGATTCTTCTCTATGGTTGATCTTCGATATAGTTATCATAAATTGAGAGTGAGGAAAGAAGATATTCCAAAAACATCCTTTCGATCAAGATATGTGCATTATGAGTTTGTTATTATTCCCTTCAGAATAACTAATGCACCTACTATTTTTATGTATCTGATAAATAGAGTCTTTAATTACTACCTTGATAACTTTGTGGTACTTTTTATTGATGATATTTTGATATATTCCAAAATTCTCGAGGAGCATGAAGATCTTCTAAGGGTTATTTTAAAAACTCTACGAAAGGAGAAACTTTTTTTTAAAGTTCAGAAAATGTGAATTCTGGTTACAACAGGTTGCTTTCTTGGGGCACAATCTTACCAATGAAGGAATCATAGTTGACCCTACAAAGAAAAAAGTTGTAGAGGAGTGGCCTCAACCTACAATAATAACTGAGATTAGAAGTTTCCTTGGATTAGCAGGATGTTATAGGAGGTTTGTGAAAAACTTTTCATGAATTTCTAATCCATTAACCAAGTTAACTTGAAAAGGGGTCAAGTTTATTTGGAAAAAGGATTGTGAGGAAATATCCAAGAGATAAATAAGAGATTGGTTACTCCACCCATGTTAAATCTTCCCTCAAGTGCAGAAGGATTCGTTTTTTTAGTGATGCGTCTCTCAAAGGCCTTGGGTACATCCTCATGCAAAATGACAAAGTCGTTGCTTATGCATCTCTACAGTTGAAGACGCATGAGAAGAACTATCCCACACATGATCTAGAGCTGTCTACGGTCATTTTTTCTCTGAATATATAGAGGCACTATATTTATGGGGAGAAATGTTATATATACCCAGACCATCAAAGTTTGAAGTATATTTTCACAAAAAAGGAATTGATCATGAGAAAAAGAAGATGGTTGGGAAATCTCAAGTACTATGATTGTTCAATTCATTATCATCTCAGACGAGTGAACAAAGTTGCTGGTGCATTAAGCAGGAAAGACACAGTTCTTCTTTCCATGATGAGGAATCAAAGAAATCCTTTGATCAATGACCTAGTAAATGTGGACATGATAATTTTAAGGGAAGGGACATAATCAACTCTAACACAAATTATTTCTCAACCATCATTACTAGAGAAGATCAAGAAAGCTTAGAAAGAAGATCCTTTGTTACAGCAGAATTTTGAGGATATAAAGGATGGGAAGTATCTTGAGTTTAATATTGATCAAGAAGGTGTACTAAAATTTCATACAAGGATATGTGTTCCATATATTACAGAAATAAAGAAGGAGATAATGGATGCAGCTCATAGTTCTACTTTATCTATACATCCTGGAAGCACAAAAATGTATAGGGACCTTTGTGATATTTTTTAGTGGGATAATATGAAAAGGAAGATTGATGACTACACTTCATGGTTCCTGGTATGTCAGCAAGTGAAGGCAGTGTGACAACTTCCTAAAGGGGTATTGCGACCACTACACATAACAGCCTGGAAGTTGGACAATATCACTATAGACTTTGTCACTAGTCTCCTGAGAACTTCCAAAAGAAAAAATGTGATATTTGTTATTGTGGACCGTGTCTCCTAGACTACCCATTTTATCTCCATTCGAGAAGATTTATCTCTTGATCAACTTTCCAGGATTTACGTGAAGGAAGTGGTAAGGCTGCATGGAGTTCCACTTTTTATCGTATCTGATCATGATCCAAAGATCACATCAAAATTCTGGAGAAGCCTTTAATATGCTCTGAGAAACTAAGTTGAATTTCAGTACAACCTATCACCCCCAAACTAATGGAAAATCTAAAAGGACTATTCAAACACTCGAGGAAATGGTGAGAACTTTCTCAGTGGAATTTAAAGTTGGATGGGATCAACATCTCACATTAGTTGATTTCTCTTACAACAATAGCTTCCACACGAGCATTCAAATGGTACCAGATAAAGATCTATATGGGAAGCAATGTAGAACTCCTACTTGTTTTCATGAAGGTTGTTAGAGAAAGATTCTTGGACCCGATCTTTTATAGGATATGACAAAAAAATTCAATGTCATCAAACAACACATTAAGGCTCCTCAAAGTCGGCAAAAGAGCTATGCTGACAACCATTGAAGGGGCGTGGAGTTTGATGTTGGTGAAAAGGTATTTCTTCAAATTTTACCTTTTAAGAGATTCATGAGGTTTGGGAAGAAAGGGAAGATCATCCCTAGGTACATTGGACCGTATGAAATCCTTGAACGTATTGGAGTAGTGTCCTATCCGCTTACACTTCCTCCAAATCTAATACAAGTCCACGATGGCTTCCATGTATCCCTCTTGAGGAATTACATACCTGACCCTTCAAATGTACTAAATCCAGAGGTGGTATAACTGGAACATGACCTCTCTTATGAGGAGCAGACGATGGAGATCTTGGATCATAGAGACAAGGTTTTATGCTACAAGACTACCCACCTTGTTAAGGTGTTTTGGAAGAACTAAAATGCGAAGAAGCCACGTGGGAACCAGAAGAGTCTATGAGGCAGAAGTACCACACCATTTCTCTTCATAAGGTACGATTTAAAATTTGAGGGACAAAACTTCTTAATGGCGAAAGAATATAACGACCCAAAATTTTGAATATTTTTTTTGTTTCCGAATTTTGTGTGTTATTTTATACTCAAAAAACTATATTCTTTAATTAAAAAAAGTGAGTATAATTAAATGAGACTATTGGGTTTAGACACTTATATGATCATTGGTCAATTTGATCATTGGAAACTAAACTATTAACATTACAATTATTTTTCCTAAATACAAGTGATCTTGGTTAATTAATATAGAAAGAATATTCGATGACCTCATCCAATAGATTAGGACTGTTCAAATCCGATTTAATAGAACTTGAGAAGGAGGTGTCACCAATGGGCTTTACTCTGGACCAATCCCAATCCAAACTTCATCATCTAAAGCTTGAATGGAATTGCCTACGGGATAAGTTCAAGAAAACAGAGGTCACTACCCGGGAAATGTTGGGCGAGCCGCCCCAAGATTCTATCACCTTACCACACCTTACACTTAGGTCCTATGCTGGTGTTATAAGGGGTTATGTAAGGAGACCTTAGCTGCTTTCTGTAATCCTTTGAAATAAATAATTTTTTTTCATATAATGGTAAATTTTGAAAATTTCAAATATCCAAACAGATATAGGATGTATATTATTGATGAATTTTGAAAAAAAGGATATTTTATAATATTTATGTAAACATCAAATAATTAATAATGTGTAATTATTTTCAAAAAATGGTATTTTACATTTGTGTTCAGTTAGAAATTTAGAGTCTAATAAGATCAACTTAATTTTTGGTGAATAGTAAATTGTGAATAGTAATTTTACGCTTATGAATAGTAATATAACCAAATGGATTAGTAACCTCACTTAAGAAAGTATTAATATAATTTAGGCACCTTGATTAGGTAATGTGATTCAATAAAATAAGTAAATAACTATTTTAGAAATTATTAGATAAGCATTAGTTTTTTCAGATGAATAGTGTTTTTATATAAAAATTAAATTAAAAATACTTAGAAAAATATTTTCATAAAATGGGGTTCATTTTTGAATTCAGAGCATTGATATTTTATTAAGGTAATTTTTTGGACTTTTCTGAAACATTTGAATTTTTAGTGAATAGTGTTATTTAAAAATTAAATTAAAAATATTTAGAAAATCATTTTTATAAAAAGGTGTTCATTTTTGAATTTAAATCATTGATATTTGGTTAAGGTGAACTTTTGGGATTTTTCTGAAACAGTTGAATTTTTAGTGAATAGTGTTTTTATTTAAAAATCAAATTAAAAATATTTAGAAAATTATTTTCATAAAATGGAGTAAATTTTTGAATTCAAAGCATCGATATTTTGTTAAGGTATATTTTGGGGATTTTTCTGAAATTGTTGAATTTTGGGTGAATAGTAAAAAAACAGTTTTGAGTTTCTAGTGTTTAATGACATCATTAATGATGGAATAAGTCTGTAATCACTCTATTCGACTTATGAATAGTAAGATATGCTATGAGGTGTCCTTAGTGGAAATACCATGGGAAAATACCATGGGCATGCCTAGGGTTTTGCCAATACCACCAATGAGGTGTCCCTTGGAAATTAATGACTTGTTCCCTCACTTCTTCTATAAATACCAAGCCATTCCATCATTTATTTCATTTCCAAATCCCCCAGTTGACGCTCCTTTCATCACAGAATCTAATGATCAGAAAAGGGGAATATCTGAGCTCAATGTGATTCAACCTTTGAAGAAAAATATCAAAAATCGAAAAAGGCATGAACAAGGGATCAAAAGCACATGTGCCGCACAAGTTATATCACTGTCGTGCAAGTCCACTTGCACGATGCCTTATGGTCACGCAAGTGACTTGCACGACCTAAGTGATAACCGCCCGGTAACCGCCTGGGGTCTTCTCATGCCTATAAATAGACACCGTGGGCCCCCCATTCGGGAGGATTTTTTTTTTCAGAAACCCATATTTGAGCTCCCGACGCCCTAGTCTCTTCTCAAAGCTTCCATAACACTTCTAAGGTAATTTCTTACCTAGAACGGAAGATCTAAAGAGGGGGAGGAAGGCCTAAGTGTTGAAACTCAGAAACACTTGCGCGCCTGAGTGGCCAGCCCTTAAGGGAAAAGGGCCACACTTGCACGCCGCCTTACTCCATTAGATCTTGCGCGCCCTTCTTCTGAAAAAACCTCAAGAGGATTCTAAAGGCTTTAATGAAGAGTCTCTCAAGTATTACCCTTCTGGTTAACTGCCGCGCAAGTACACCATGTGTCGCGGAGGCATACCTGCGTGACCAGGACCTACGCGACCAGGACTTGCGCGCCCAGGCAGTACCTGCGCGCCGACAAGGACTTGCGCGCCCCTGCCTTTTTGGGTGCCTTTCTTTCCCATTTCACCCCTCTAAAGCCATTACACCTTTCCTATTCAAGATTCAGTCTTCAAGACACTCTTCAAAGCCATTTATGGCATGATTTATTGATTTGACTTCCTTATCTGAAAGGAATTCTGTGGAATATCTCTCAAAACATAGTGATTTACATATCTTTATGTCACTAAAGATTGAGAGTTCATTCATTCAACCTCATCCTTTAATATGAGAGAATCTTTAACTTGGGTCTCCTTTTCAGGAATAATCCCCAGTCACAAGTCTTCAAATCTGGGCATCCTCTTTAGTAGTAAGCCCCAAGTCCCTTAATTTTTTGGGAATCCTCTTAGGAGTAAGCCTCAGATCCCCTAACCTGGGATTCCTTTTCAGGAGTAAGCCCTAGTTCCCTAATTTGGGCATTCTTCTCAGGAGTAAGCCCCAAACCTTAACCCTTAACCCGGGCCTCCTTTTCAGGAGTAAGTCCCAGTCATAATCTCTCTTAACGAGTCCTAATTTACCTTTGATCTGGGATTCCTCTTTAGGAGTAAAACCCAATCATAAGTCTTCTCTTAATTTGGGCCTCCTTTTCAGGAGTAAGCCCCAAGTTAGAGTATTAAAAATCTCCATGAAGCACATATACCTTTATGGACCCTATTCCTGGATTTCTTCCCTAAAGTAAATCCCAACCTTCATTTATCTGGGCAATCATACATACATAAGCCCCACATTATTTCTTATGATTGCATCTTTCATGGCACAATTGTCTAATTTTTACCAATACCTCTTGTTTCTCACACCGAGCATGACTCATGTGAGCTTAGAGTGTAAAAGTAATTGTGACATCCTTCTTTGAGCCATCAATCATACACATCATACTCCCTTACTCGAACTACGTGGTTTCTGATTCCTTTTCTAAAAAAAGGATATGTAGGTAGCCCATCTATAGGTTCGATCCCAACTCTAAAATAATCCATGTCCTTCTGAATGACAATAAACTTCACGTTCCCCAATGAGTGTCTTTAAAACTAGCATGGTCATCATAATGACCAAGAGACTTATGTATAAATGTGTTAAAGGGTAACATTGACCAAGAATCTCTAACAAATACAGATTATTCTCTATCGATGAAGAACCTCAAATACATACAAAAGATTCTCTAAAATTATTACATATTTAATCATTGATTGTCAGATCTGAAGGAAATATCATTTTATACTTGGTAATGTAATAAGGATTCACGAACATAACTTAAATCTACAAAGAGAGTCCCGGAGTAGATAATAATTCCCCTAAAAAAGGTGTGATGAGTCTGACCTACAATCCTCTCGACCAATGAAAATTCCTAAGCCTCATCAGTCTACAAACTAATGAGCACCTACATTTGGAAAGTAGGTCCAAATAGATGTGGAATCATTGGATGTTTCCGGTTCTACGAAGAAACCCGTTAGAAACCGATCGGATCATTTGAACCTCCCATCAAGGCGGTCATCCCCGAATTCCGAGGGAAACAAAAATGGTGAACCCGACATGAATCCTTAACCAAATTAAAAATGATGTTTTACCTATTTGTTAGGCCCCTATTTAAACTCAATGAGAGGGCCAAAAAGATAGTCAATAACATATGTTCTCACCCAAAAGATGTAGTAGCTGAATTTATCTTGATTACGTCTGTTATATTAAACAGACACTCTTTTCCAAGATCTTCTGCATTTCCATAATGGCTACTCTCAAATTCACTCATGTGAATACTGCTGCTGCAAATGCCACTGCTGCTACTCCTACTGGATCTTTGTCCGGTCTTAGGACGATATCACCTACTCAGCGTCTTCAACGCTGGGTATCAAATGCATTGGTTAAGGAGTACCATCAACCCAGTACCATTCCAACTCTTGAGGTTGCCCGACAAGCCCTCTAAGTAAACAATTCACGTCGGTCGTCCAGAAAATGACGACCTGTGATCAAGAAGCAGGCAGTGCTGACTACCGTCTACAACCATTTCAAGTCATTATCCCCGGAACACAATCACCATTCACTCCCTTATTCTGGGGAGGTGAATGAGAAGGTCCCTCAGGACCTTAATTTAAACAGATAGGAGTCCTTCCTGAGGGCTCCCACCAACAATCGCTGCCAGACTCGTGCGGTAGTGCGCCCTCAACATGATGAGGGTACCGACTCCAGGCGTTCGGATCAGGTTCCTCTAACCCGAGCAAGAAAGACGAACCACCAGAGGCGGAATCCGGTGAACAGTGAGCAGGTTCTCATCTCTGCCATCTCCGCAGAATTCCACCAACCTAACTTGGTGGAAAGTAATCAGCAGGCACATACACCTGCCCATTTTAATTCCGCTGTCTAGCAGACTCGTCTGGCAGCATCACGCCCATCCCGCCAGGCAATTCCGGCGAAGTACTATAGGCAGGAACATACACCTGTTTATACACCATCAGTTAGTCAGCAGTCTCATCTGACTACATATGATGGATCTCTTCAACCATGTTTGGCGAATTGTAATCAGTAGGCACACACACCTTCTAGTATTAATCAAGCCTACCAATAGTCTCTCTTGGTAGCATTTGGAGAAGTTAGTTAGAAAGCCCCGAAAACAAATAGGAGGTAGACTCAACTCTCTGCCCCCACACATGAGTACTGTCAGGATTCACTGACAGGAAAAATAGGACACGAGCATGCACATACACCTACTCCAAGCCCGGAATGGACGTATATTCCCGTTCCGGCAGCTGAAGTCACCAAGCATATTCTATCAATGGTGAAAGAGAAGAAGAAAATCCCTGCTCATATTCTGGATGCCTGCTAGGATATTATAACAACTTCAGTGGCATCTCAGAAAAAGAAACATAAATCTATCCCTACTAGTGGAGTGATACATCAACAATTCACTCCGGAAAAGACACACATATCTGTTCTAATCCAAGAGGGTTATGGGGAATACTCCCCCATATCATATGGACGACCAAGTCAGGCACATACACCTGATTTGAGAGGAGATCGTCATCCTAATTTGGCCATCTTTCCTGATCAGGCACATACACCTGGTCAAAGTAGCCACTTTCATCAACATGTGGATTCCAAGGAGAGTAAGAAGGCATCTAAGAAAAAGACCTGCCTAGTACAGTCAGGAGATCAAGTGCCAATCTATAACAAGGCCTTGCTCGATGCTGGAGTTCTTGAAGCCCTCAGACAATTATCTGTTGGAATTCAAGATTCTACTCCTTCAGTTCCCAATAATAGGAACATTAATTCCGAAGGTCTTCAACAGAGACTTCGTCATGAAGGGTTGCTTCATGAAAATTCGGCCGATCTCGAAGTTTGATCTTCATATGAGAGCCACATGAACCCTCTGTGTGGTCAAAAGACCAAGGAGCAAGAGATCTCATCTTTTGCTGTAACCCATTATAGTGGTCCTCCCCATGATGATGAATTTTGCTGCGAAAGTCCTCTCCGTAGTAGTAATGCACATTGCCTGGAAAATGATCCAGTGGACAATGTAGTGCTGAGAAATCCCTCTTATCTTGAGGCAATTGAAAAGGTGAAACCAGTTGTGTCTGAAGATTCATCTCTACCAGGTGAAATACTTTCTCAATCAGAAGATAGCCCAAGGTGTAGGTTATTCTCTGAACCACCCCTAAGTCATGCATCTTCTAGTTTGATCAATGATTTCTCTACCAATCCTTTTGAATCCAATAAAGCAACAAGGAAACACCAACTCTGGTCAAATTAGGTAGAATAATCTTCATCAAATGATAAATAGGAAGTGATGAACATGAGAAAACAACTAGAAAAAGGTGAAGTGCCAGTCATGTTTTTTCCTTTGGATGACTCTCAGTATAATATTTCAGAAATGTTAACAGAAGATGAAATTCATGATATTCGTCTCAACATTTGGAAAACACTTTGTCAGTTGAAAAATAAAGTATTATCTTATGATGAATATGAAAATCATCTTCAGATAATAGAAGGGTTAAAACGTCAGATTGATTTGGCATCTTTATCAGTCTCTCGATATCCAAAGGATGAAAAGAAGAAGAGAGCCCTTCAACGTTCATGCCTTGGTGCACTAAGAATATTGCATCAGTTAATTTCCAATGACCCATTTGGTATTCGTGTCAGAGGATGGGGTGTTCATGGAGCACTGCATTTCATGGTGCTCTCTAGTCAGAAAAGCCCACCGAAAATGGTCTCATACAATGTTATTTCCCATAACTGGCCACTATAAACGGGCTTTGTTTGTAATCAAAAGCGTCCCCAAGAACAGGATTCAACTAGTTCCTCTCAAAATCAAGAATACAGAGAAGAAGTTGTTGAATTACTCTTGCATCAACCAAATGAGAATATTAAATAGGCCTCTCATTTGAAGCAAGCACATCACCAAGTGACAGAAGTGTCAGAAATCATCCAACTGTCTTTTGAACCGGGTGATAAAAGCAGATACATGTTAATGAATCCAGCTAATTTATGGACTAAGGTTCACAAGATCAGGAGGAATTTAAACAAAGTCTCAGACATAACATGTCAAGAACCACCCCAGCTCTCCAGACTGTGGACTCTTTTAAACCAACCCTCAGAATCAACAAATAGGATTCGAGGAGTTGAGCGAGAACAGAAGGGATAGCCCCAGTCCACTGGACTGGGGAACTTTTCAAATCATCAATCCCCTCCTCAGAGAAAGTCGGTCTTTTCACGATTGGGGAAGAAACCTCAAGAGGAACGAAGAGCCAAATTATCAGGAGGTTCCCTCCAAATTATGGTTCGTCAAGAAGTTCCTGAGGGATAGAATAAACAAAAGGAAATGTCTCATCAAAGACATGGAAGAAGAAAATATCACAGAAATGCTGATAGAAGGGATGCAATGAGTTATGCATCAATCAATGTCATCAATGTCGTTGTTGCTGATCCACCAGATGAGGCTCACTCAGGGGATTCAGATGAAGAGGTTCCTGCTCAAGAAGATGTACGCACCGACACAAATGAATAAGGTGTGCGTACACGAAGTCAAAGGATTACTCAGAACCTAGGTAATCCTTCAATTAACCCACTTCCCCCTCTCCAAAAAGGATCCAACAAAGGAAAGGGTGAGAACCAGGTTACATATCCTTCCTCTGGAGAAGGTAAATCGCTCTCATTAGAGCAAAGGTTTTCACAATAGGAGGAAGAAATGAAGGAATTAAGAAGGTTGAATGCATAACTACTTCAGAGTAGCCTTCTTCTTAAGCATGCTAGAGTCAGTCAGCCAAACAAATTTGTTGCAGCTACTGAGATGGATCAAGAATATCCTCATCTCTCAGTACACCCTCACATGTCAAATCCTACGGGTCAAGTGCAACAACAGTTGGCAGTGCTACCATCAGTCACAACACCAATCTCCACATCTGTCCAAGCTCCAGTCATTGCACCTACCAAAGTCCAAGTTCAACCGGATGTTTCTCAAAAGATAATAACTACTATTGAGTCATTAACAACTTGGTTAGAATCTATGGAAGGGAAACTTGCACTTGTTCAACCAGAAAAGAATGTTTACCCTGATTGGGTAGATTCAATTTCTCCTCCATCCAGTTTTGGGAAACCTGTATTCCCTATTTTCAATGGATCAGGTGATCCTGAACAGCATTTGACACATTATGTGTCTTGTTGTGATCTTACAATGGGAACTTCGGAGCAGCAAGAAGCAGTGAAACTCAGATGCTTCGTGTGAACCTTGAAAGGACCATCTTTTTTTTGGTATACAAGATTTCAATCCCGATCAATTACCGGATGGGAGGATCTTTGCCAAAAATTCCTACTTCAGTTCAGCTCAACTTTTCCATAGACAACAGTTTTCGATCATACAGACTGTAAACAAATGGAGAATGAAAGGGTCCTTGATTTCATTGCTCGATGGAAGGGATTAACATATTCCTTGAGTTTAGCACTCCCTCAAAAAGAATTGTTGCCAATATGTTTGGAAAATCTACGTGACGAATTACGCACACCATTAATCCCTGTGAAATACACAGGAGGGTTTCGAGACCATACTTCAATCGCTCAGTAGATTGAAGATTCCCTTATACAGGCTAAGGTTAAATCTTGTGTAATTCCATCAGCTCTAGGAAGGAGAATGGGTAAAGTAGAAACTACTAGAATTATGCATAAACAAGCACATGTACCTGTTTCTACCTCAAAACCTTCATATTCTCTAAGGGCTCCACCTTTTGAGCGCCAACAACAAAAGCTTTTTCGTCTAGATGATCAAAAAGATCAAAGAAGAAAACAATTTAAGGATCTGAAGAGAAAAACATACTCTTTCCGAAATGAACAAGTTCCTGGTTATTTCATTTTGGCTTTAGAAAACAATTTGGTTCAATTGCCAATACCTAAGAGGCCAAACAAGAAAGGAGATGAAGACCATATTAATTATTTTCTTTTTCATCAAATGTTGGGGCATCCCATCCAGGAGTGTTTCATATTCAAAGACCTCCTGCAAAAGATGGTCGGCTCAGGACAAGTCACATTGAAAGGTTCCTCAGCCCAGGTAGCATGTGTCACTGCTACAGTTCTAGAGGAGGAAGGTGAATGTCAAGAAGTCAAAAGCAAAAATGCACAGAAGTATGATGATTGGATGGTCAGAAAGACAATCAATCGAACTCATGATATTTTTCGAACACAATTAAAGAAACCAATTTTGTCTTCTTCCATGATTGTTGCGGAAAAACCCTCTTCTTTAGAGGGAAAGTCCTCAAAGAAACGGCATGATTAAAAGAAAGAAAAAGAATCAGAAGAAGATGAGTACATGTCAAATCCTAAGTTGTCTTTGACTTTGGCGGACTTCATTACATCTACTTCAAAGCCACGGGCACCGCCCCACCAAACGGCACAGCCTAAACAGGCTAATCAGGCAGAGTCTTCATCAAATGAAGAGTTAATATTTGGTTCTGTTAATATGATTCAATTAACAGATCCATATTCCATCCGCAGTTTCGATTTCAATGAGCATGAATTCCTTGTATCAAATAGAGGAATCAGAGGATGTTCCAGGGGCTCAGGATACAAGGGAAGACGTGGATCTTTCAGAAGCCACTATTCCAATTCTACCCCTTCTAGAACTGTGTATGCGGCATAAACTCGTGGTAGAGCCCTTCAGCGAGATCAGAACGAACAAGCAAGTTCTTCAACCAATAGCAAATTCAGTCCTGGCACAGTTATTTTGGAAGTCCGGTTGAAGGTTCCATCTTCTTCCTCTCAGCAAATAAATAGATCTAATCGGTCTAATTTTCTAAAACCAGAAATATTGGCAACTCCTATCCCAAAACAAGATGCATCAACTTCCAAATCATCTGCTTCCAAGGTACCTGCTAAACCACATATTCCTATTGGGAAACACATACCTATGGATCAAAAGTATGATATATTGAAACACATGGCCCAAGTTCCAGCCAAGTTATCAATTCTGAATGCTCTGAATCTATCAAAAGTTCTTTGGGAAGCACTCATCGAGGCTTTGTCAAGCACTCAAGAGTTTGAATCTGAAATTGCTGTAGGTCAAGTCTATCACATAGAGAATAATCCTGCAGAATGCCATGCAATAATATCTTTTACTGATGAAGATGAAGATGATGTTGTGCATGGACATATTAGACCATTGTACTTGTCTGGCAAGGTCAATGGCGTTGATGTTCGAAGAGTTTTCATTAACAATGGTTCAGGAGTCAACCTCATGCCCATTCGCACACTTCGTCAATTGGGCCTCACGGAATCTGATTTATCTCCTTCTACTATGATGTTACAAGGATATGATAAAAATGAACAATAACCACTGGGTAAGGTTACACTCAAAACATAGTTTGTAGATCTTGTATCCAATTCATATTTCATGGTTGTTGATCAAGACTCAGCCTTAAACATCTTGCTTGGAAGACCTTGGCTACATCAACACGCGGCTATCCCTTCATCATACCATCAATGTCTCAAATATTGTTTCGATGGTCATGTTGGGACATTTTATGGTTATAAGGCCCCATTCAACACATGTGAGTCTCAATACATTGAGGTGGAATTCTATCACATGAAGCATGGGGAGAAATCCATAACAAAGGAGATTACCAAAGTTAATGCTCCATATGGTTTGGAAAAAATTCCATTAAAAAATTTACACATGTGAGTAAAGATTATGTGTTGGCTATCAGTCAAATTGAAAAGATAGACCCAAATAAAAATACTCTTATGGAAAGATCCATAATGTCAATTATGACAATCGTGCCAGACAACATGGGAGAAATTGGTAATCTACCAAGCAGTGATGAAAGCACAAATGGTGATGTCTTCATTTCATCTGCTGAAATCCATCAAGTCTATGCTTCACCAATTAGGCCAGAAGAAGTTATAGCAACATCGGATGTGAACAATGATGTCGATTCTCAATCCATTATCTCGTCTTTATTACCCAAAGAAGACCCTTCATCATCAATCGGGTCAGAAATGGATGCTTCTTCTTCAAGATATGCAAATTTTGACATCTCTTCAGATCATGAGAATTCCACATTATCATATACTATGCAAGTAGAAAAGGAAGAAATAACACATGATGAAGAATAAGAGGAAGGTGTCAGAGATGCTCCTCCAGGATTTGAAGAGGGTATCTCTACCACTGTGGATGAACTCAGAGAAATAAATCTGGGTACAAAAGAAAATCCACACCCCACTTTAGTCAGTGTAGCCATGAATCTTGAAGAGAAAGAGATGTATATTTCTTTTCTAAAGAAAAATAGATATTTATTTTATTGGAACTATACAGAAATTCCTGGGCTTGATCCTGATGTTACTACTAATCATTTGGGTTTACCAGAAGAACATCGAGGATTTAAGCAAGCCGCGAGAAGAACACACCCAACTTATGCTTCAAAACTTGAAGCTGAAGTGGATAAGTTTATCAAAGATAACTTTGTCAGAGAAGTTCAATATCCCAAATGGTTGGCTAATATTTTCCCTGTAAAGAAAAAAAACAGACAAATTAGAGTTTGCATCGATTTCAGAGATCTTAATCGGCATTGTCCTAAGGATGATTTCCTAGTTCCGATTAAAAAACTTCTAATTGATGCAACAGCTAGATATGAAGCACTTTTCTTCATGGATGGATATTCCAGATATAATCAGATCTGAATGGCCTCAGAGGACGAGGAATCTATAGCCTTCAGAGCCCCTCAGGGTGTGTTTTGCTACTGGGTAATGCCATTTGGCTTAAAGAATGCAGGTGCAACTTATCAACGTGCATTGCATCGTATCTTCAAACCCTTATTAGGGATGTTTGTTGGATGCTATGTAGATGATTTGGTAGTTAAATCCAAGCAACATTCTAATCACTTGGCTGATTTGGAAGTCATATTCTACAAGATTTGACAACATAATTTGAAGATGAACCCCTTAAAATGTGCTTTTGGGGTAACCTCAGGAAAATTTCTCGGCTTTGTTGTATGCTATCATGGTATTGAAGTCGATCCTGATAAGACCAAGTAAATCCTTGGTATGTCACCTCCTCAAAATTTGAAATAATTAAGAGGACTTCAGGGACACTTAGCCTATATTCGGCGTTTCATCACCAATTTTCCAGGCAAAAGTTTTCCCTTCACCAAATTGATGAAGAAGGGAGTCACTTACCAGTGGACTGAGGAATGTCAAGAATCATTTGATATTCTCAAGAAATACCTCTTGACTCTACTGATAATCATGCCACATGTTGAAGAAAGACCACTTATCCTCTACGTGACAGCTCTAGAGCGATCATTGGGTGCATTTCTTGCTCAAAATAATGATGCTGGGAATGAAAAGAGTCTCTACTATCTCAGCCGAACCATGCTTGAAGTAGAAACCCGGTATTCAAGTATTGAGAAGTGCTACCTGGCATTAATCTTTGCAGTTTAGAAGCTGAGACACTACCTGCAACATCATGAGGTCCAATTGGTATCTCGCAATAACCCGCTCAAATTTATACTCATTCGTCCAATGGTTATAGGACGTCTGGCAAGGTGAGCAGTTATTTTGCAGCAATTCTACATTCAGTATGTGTCTCAAAAGGCGATGAAGGGCCAAGCTCTGGCTGATTTCCTGGATGAAAACCCTTTAGTAGAAGATATATCTTTAAATATTGAACTCCCTGATGAGGTAGTCTTCTCTATCCAAGAAATTCCTCATGCATGGGAAATGTATTTGGATGGTGCTTCCAGAAGTCCAACAGGGAGGAAAATGGAAAATCCTAAATTCAACAAAGTTGGCTTAGGAATTGTGCTCATTTCTCAAGAAAAGGTAGTGATACCTTATTCCTTATTATTATGGGACGGTGGTTCCAATAACGAGGAGGAATACCAAGCTCTCATCGTAGGCTTGGAATTAGCGCTTCAAGCACAAGTGAATCACTTAAAGGTGAAAGATGATTCATACCTAGTAATCAAACAAGTCAATGGGGATTATGCCATCAGAAAAGAAGAACTAATCCATTTGTATGATTACGTCAGAGAGTTAATGGCAGAATTCCCTTTGGAACCGAAATTTTCTTATGTCCCAAGATCACAAAATGCTCAAGCTGGTGCACTGGCTAATATAGCCACAACTCTGGAAGATCCAAACTGGGATGAGACAACCATCAGTATTGCCCACCGTCGTGCAATCTCAACTAATGTTCGAATTAGAACAGAGGAAATTAATGAAATTTGTCCAATTCCTGAACCGTATGGTCATATTATAGGATGGATGTCACCTATCAGGGAATACCTTCAAAATGGAACACTTCCACCTGATAGAGCTGAGAAAGAACAAATCTGGCGACGTGTGGTTAATTTTACTCTTTATGATAGCCCAGATTACCTAGAGAAAATTCTCTACAAACATGGTTTTGATGGATTTATCTTCAGATGTATTGATGGTGAAGAGACAATGGATTTCATGAAAGAAGTGCATGCAAGAGTCTGTGGTGCCCACCAGTCTGGACATAGACTGTCTGATCAGATTCGAAGGCTTGGATACTTTTGGCCTTCAATGATACAAGATTGTGTCAATTTCACAAAGAAGTGTCATTCATGCCAAGTACATGCTAACTTCATTCATCAACCACCATAGTTTCTTCATACATCTAAATACCCATGGCCATTTGCCACATGGGGAATGGATGTGGTGGGACCTTACCCTTCAGCTACGGCCAAGCGGTTTAAGTAAATTCTTACTACTACTGACTTCTTTTCCAAATGGGAAGAGGAAATACCTCTCAAGGAAGTTAGTTCTAAATGCATTGTTAGCTTCATCAAGTCTAACATCATTACCATATTTGGTGTCCCTCATACTATATTGACAGACAATGGCACCAATTTCTGTTCATCCGAGGTAAAGAAGTTGTATCAAAAATACAACATCAAATCCAACCATTCATCTCGGTATCATGCAGTGGCCAACGACCAGATAGAAGCCTTTAACAAGACTCTTTCAAATATACTGCAAAAGATGGTGGATAAAGATAAGAGGTCATGGCCTGATAAACTCTTTCATGCTTTATGAGCTTATCGGACTACCACCCGCACTGCAACTCGGTCAACTCCATATTCATTGGTATATGGAATGGAAGCCGTCTTTTCCATTGAAGTTCAACTACCCTCACTCAGAGTTTCCATTTGTGATTAATCATCTATAGATGAACAATCTCAAAAGAGATTGAATGAATTGGAACGGTTACATGAGAAAAGATTGTGCACTTTTCACCACTTGAAAGTCTATCAGAATCGAATAACACGAGCTTTTAACAAAAAAGTTCATCTTCGTTCATTCACTCAGGGAGATTTGGTATTAGTTCTCAGAACTCCAATGATACCTTGAAATAAACCTCCCAAACTTGAGCCAAAATGGGAAGGGACTTATTCAATACATAGGGTCTACTCCAATGGAGCTTATTCATTAATCTCGATTGATGGAGAACTCATCACTACTCCAACCAATGCCAGATTTTTGAAGAAGTATTTTGTATAAACTGAAAAGTATGTACTATGTCCCTGCAACATGACACTAAACTATGCAACAGGAGTTCATCCTTTCTATATGATGTTAAACTATACAGCAATGGTCCATTATGACCTTAAACCGCAACTTCATCCCACATGATGTTAAACTTTGAAAAAGTTCCCTAAATGGTCCAGTATGACCTTAAACTGCAACTAGGTCCTGTATGACCTTAAAATGAATCATCAAAGGTCTATGCATATGACCCTAAACTATTTGCAAGTCCCTTATGTCCTACATGACATTAAACTGTGTATATGTCTCTGCAACATGACACTAAACTGTACGAAACCATTTCGTCCTTGCTATATGACGTTAAACTACATGGAAACGGTCCATACATATGACCTTAAACTATTTGTACTTTCATCCTACACGATTTTAAACTATGAAAAATCCATCGTCCTAACTACATGATGCTAAACTGTACAGAAAGTCCCTTCATACGTCCTACATGACGTTATACTGTGTATATGTCCCTGCAACATGACACTAAACTGTGCGGAACCAGTTCGTCCTTGCTATATGACGTTAAACTACACGACAACAGTCCATACATATGACCTTAAACTATTTGTACTTTCATCCCACACGACGTTAAACTGTGAAAAATCCGTCGTCCTAACTACATGATGCTAAACTATATAGAAATTCCATTCATACGTCCTATATGACGTTAAACTGTGTATATGTCCCTACAACATGACACTAAACTATGTGGCACCAGTTTGTCCTTGCTATATGAAGTTAAACTACACGGAAACAGTCCATACATATGACCTTAAACTATTTGTACTTTCGTCCCACACGACGTTAAACTGTGAAAAAGCCATCGTCCTAACTACATGACGCTAAACTGTACAGAAAGTCCCTTCATATGTCCTACATGACGTTAAACTGTGTATATGTCCCTGCAACATGACACTAAACTGTGCGGCACCAGTTCTTCCTTGCTATATGATGTTAAAATACACGACAACGATCCATATATATGACATTAAACTATTTGTACTTTCGTCGCACACGACGTTAAACTGTGGGGAACAAAAGTTCCCTAAATGGTCCAGTATGACCTTAAACTGCAACTAGGTCCTATATGACCTTAAACTGCATCATCAACGGTCCATTCATATGACCCTAAACTATTTGCAAGTCCCTTCGTCCAGCAAGACGTTAAATTGTGATGTCCTAACTACATGATGCTAAACTGTATAAAAGTCATTTACATCCGGAAAGACGTTAATCTACATAATCGTCAAAGGTTCTGTATGACCTTAAACTATTGCACCGTCCAGCATGACATTAAACTGCACCATCCACGGTCTATGCATATGACCTTAAACTATTCGCACTTTCTTCCAACATGACACTAAACTGTATCGTCCCTTTTTCGTCCAACATGACGTTAAACTGTGGAAAAAATCCCCAATGAGTCCAACATGATGTTAAAATGGTTCACTCTTTTTTCCTCACTACATGACATTAAACTGCACAGTCCCCCACTTTCGTCCAACATGACATTAAACTCTATTGTCCCCATCGTCATAACTACCTGATGCTAAAATGTACAGAAAGTTCGTGATATGTCCTACATGACATTAAAATGTATTTTGTCCCTACTACATGACACTAAACTGTGCATCACCAATAGTCCTACCTGCAAGACTTTAAACTGCATAGTCCCTTCATATGTCTTACATGACGTTAAACTGTGTATCGTTAAGGTTGTTTCTACCACTTGTTTCTCACACCGAGGATGACTCACGTGAGCTTAGAGCAAACCTCAACCATAATATCTTCTCTGGGCTGCTAACTATGTGTAAGTCCCTACATCATTTTTTTAGGTTGTTGTACCCAAGAACAACTTGATCATTAATTCATTATTTAATTGAACTACACAGACTTTGATCCTTGTCTTCTAGGCTGGGAATGTAGGCAACCTCCCAAGGTTCAAGCACAAAACCAATCTCTTCACATCGGTTCACCTCTATCTCATACGATGTTGATTCGTGAAACCGCCCCTAGAATCAATTTCATTACATTGGTTCACATTCGTCCTTGTTATACGACATTAAACTATACAACACTTTTGTCCAGTATGACAATAAACTACAATATTCTTTGATACCTTCACCTGAGAGGGAACCATTATTTACATTGATTTTTCAATCATGTTTCATCTCAAAGACTACATGCATACATGGCAACTCCCAAACCTTTTATCTTGGGTTAAACCATCATTGTACTAAAGTCCCCTTTTACCCTTCATATGTACGAACCAAATTTGTACAAAGGGTATTTCTAGAACTACGTGGGATTGATTCCAATCCTTATGGGATACGTAGGAACGTTCGAGTGTCCCTCGAATCCAGCCCCAAGTCTTTGGGCCTAACCCCAAATTCCACTTTCCGTCCCTTGGCTGAAAAGTCCCCATGAAAATACACACTGTGTATTTCTTACAATGGTCCAAGCTCTATGACCCTAAACTAAGATCTCTAATCCTTTTTTCCCACACGACGTTAAACTTTAGTTTAAGAAATACGTATGGCTTGATTATCATCCTTATGGGATACGTAGTGAAGTCCAACATTTCAATTCAGGACCCAACCACAACATGATTATGGTTAGCATTGATCTGTGTATCTCTGTATACATTGAACAATACCCCTCTTTATGTGTCATAATCCTAACCTTAAATATTTCCAGATCCTCATAACCCTTTTCATGACTTCTAGTCACAAAATTTTCAAGCATCTGAGAGTTCTTTTGCCTGACTATGCAGCACGTGCCCATAGGTGAACTTGCATAAACAGTCTACATAACAGACTTTTTAGCGAAAAGATACTATTATTTTACTATGTAGCCAATGCCCTTAGGTGGCCTTGCATAATTCAACCACCTAACGGGTTTGTCGGATAGTGGTAACTTCATTCTTGGAAAAATGCCTCTTTTGTCCTTATTTGTCTTAAATAACAGTATGCAGGGATCCGCAAAAATATCCATCCTTAACATATTTGTCCCATATTCTTTTTCATGATCTGAAATTATTCAAGTCTATGGTTTATATTCTCCTACCCTACGTTTGGGTCAGACCTTCGTAGGAGTGATATTCATCCAGTTCTTCGATAATCTTGTATGGAAATATCTTCTCCATATTCAAGTACCTCCTTCCATACAGAAAACTCTATACTTTGGATGATTTGAATCTCCATAAACTTTCACTGGCTTTTATCACTAGGAAAGTAAATTTCTGAGAATTCTTTTTGCCTGACTATGCAGCACGTTCCCATAGGTGGCCTTGCATAAACAGTCAACATAACAGACTTGTTAGCCAAAAGATTCTATTTTATTTAACTATGCAGCCAATGCCCATAGGTGTCCCTTCATAATTCAACCCCTAATGGGTTTGTTAAATAATGGTAACTTCATTCTTGGGAACTACTTCTTCTAATTCCTTTTAGCTCTTTTTCATATCATTCCTTAGATTCAAATATTCTTAAGTCATAGCTTACATATTTTCCCTCACACTTGAGTATGGTACTATGTTTTCAGATGAGTTGTCAAGGAATTGAGTCAATTCTAATCCATTTCAGTCAAAGCTATTTCAACCTTAAACATTAGCCTTTGTATGTCCGACGTGCATGACTTTAAACTGCCCACAAAAGACAGGGGAACTCCGAATAAAAGTCAAGTTCCCATCTCACTAAACATACATTTTTTTATGATTTAGGTAACATTGAGCAATTAAAAGGTTCGAAATTTGTAGGTTTATTTACATTAATCCTAGTAAAAATAAAACTATGCTTACTAGGCCCATTGGATTAGGTAAAATCTAAAGCATGTAGTAAAAGAGAATGCAGGTACAAATGAGTGTAGGTGAAAGTGTTTTTCATTGATACATAAGAGTTAGAAGGACATCCACAGACTGGAGTCTCTTCACTTTTTCAATAATTACAAGAGTCTTTCAACATAACACTTCATTTGATTTACGACATCCTAAGCTTCATCAGCAACCACCTGGAATTCATTCATTCAACTGGATACAATAAGAGATGCAGTGATACCAGCTCTTCTTGGAAGAATTGTAAATGGATGTTCTTGATTGCGGTTTGAGAAAATTTTCTGCTGATCAAACAGTGACTCTGTTTCTGTCCAAGAGACTTAGAAGATGAATACATGGATTTGAGAATAGAGCATTGGATGTCAAGAGCCATTTGGAGAGAGTACTCTTTTCAGATATTGCTCGAATACCATGTTTGTCTTCTCTCCACCAATCGGCAGTGGAAATCATTTCAGCCCATGGGTTTTCCATTTTCATATCTACAAGGAAATGACATGGAGGAAGAATTTGAAAGTTCACACCATTGTTGTTTCCCTTAATGAACAACATAACCGAAATGAAGGAGTAGGAGTGCAGCTGCATTTCAGGTGTATAGTTCTTTGCATCTGGAACATTGACTCCTTGTAGATGACCATGACCATATAGAGGTAGGTAGATGCTCTGTGCGAAATTAAGATGATATTTCTACAAGTACTTAGCCAAATCTGGGAGAGTGCTGTTGCAGATATCATAGTAATCAGGGCCAATGATGTCCATCATATCATCTATCTGCTTGCTAGACTATTCATCAACTATTCTGGGTCTAAGAGCCATTGATTCTGCAGAAAAGTTAAATAAATTAAATTCTTAAATGGATTGATTTTTCATAAAATTTGTGAAGAAATCCGAATAAATGGCAAAGGCAGTAAGGTGCACAAGTTTAAACTTGGCGTGCAAGTGTTCTTTTGCCGCGCTAGTTTTTACCGTGCAAATCTAAACCGCGCAAGTACAGATACCTGGACAGTAGCGCGGCGACAAGGAAACATCGGAAAGAAGAGACTTGTGCGGTGAGAGCTCGAGAATTTGGAATCAGATGCGAAGTGCGGCCAATAACCACGTATTTATAGGCCAAGAGGCCTATCTGCACGCCTACACCCAGTGCGCCTAGGCCCTGCGCGATGCGCACTTGCGCGCCACCCTCTACGCCATCAAGACTTGCGCACCACATTTCCTTTGGATGTCTTCGATTTCCTCAGAGTCAAATCATCATTTTCTTCAGATCCAACTCTGAGGGGGGACTTTTGTTGACGCTCCATTCGTCACAGAATCTAAAGATCAGAAAACGGGAATATCTGAGCTCAAAGTGATTCAACCTTTGAAGAAAATATCAAAAATCAACAAAGGCATGAACAAGGGATCAAAAGCACCTATGCCGCGCAAGTTATATCACTGTCGTGCAAGTCCACTTGCACAACGCCTTATGGTCACACAAGTGACTTGTGTTACCTAAGTGATAACCACCAGGTAACCGCCCGGGGTCTTCTCTTGCTTATAAATAGACCCTGTGGGCCCCCATTCAGAGGAGGATATTTTTTTTCCAGAAACCCATATTTGAGATCCCGGTTCCCTAGTCTCTTCTCAAAGCTTCCAGAACACTTCTATGGTAATTTCTTACCTAGAACGGAAGAACTAATGAGGGGGAGGATGGCCTAAGTGTAGAAACCCATCAACACTTGCGCGCCTGAGTGGCTAGCCCTTAAGGGAAAAGGGCCACACTTGCGCACCGCCTTACTCCTTCATTAGATCTTGCGCGCACTTCTTCTGAAAAAACCTCAAGAGGATTATAAAGGCTTTAATGAAGAGTCGCTCAAGTATTCCCTTTCTGTTTAACTACCGTGAAAGTACACCATGTGTCGCGTAGGCATACCTACGCGACCAGGACCTATGTGACCAAGAGTTGTGCACCCACGCAGTACCTGCGTGCCTGCCAGGACTTGCGCACCCCTGCCTTTTTGGGTGCCTTTATTTACCATTTCACCCCTCTTAAGCCATTACACCTTTCCTATTCAAGATTCAGTCTTCAAGACACTCTTTGAAGCCATTTATGGAATGATTTCTTGATTTGACTTCCTTATCTGAAAGTAATTCTGTGGAATATCTTTCCAAAACTAGTGATTTACATATCTTTATGTCACTAAAAAGTGAGAGTTCATTCATTTAAACCTCATCCTTTAAGATGAGAGAATCTTTAACCTGGGTCTCCTTTTCAGGAATAATCCCCAGTCATATGTCTTCAAATCTGGTCATCCTCTTTAGGAGTAAGCCCCAAGTCCCTTAATTTTTTGGGCATCCTCTTAGGAGTACGCCCCAGATCCCCTAACCTGGGCTTCCTTTTCAGGAATAATCCCCAGTTCCCTAATTTGGGAATTCTCCTCAGGAGTAAGCCCCAAACCTTAATCCTTAACTTGGGCCTCCTTTTCAGGAATAATATCCAAGTTAGATTATTCAAAATCTCCATGAAGCACATATACCTTTATGGACCCTGTTCTTAGATTTCTTCCCTAAAGTAAATCCTAACCTTCATTTATCAGGGCAGTCATACATACATAAGCCCCAAATTATTTCTTATGATTGCATCTTTCATGGAACAATTGTCTTTTTTTACAAATACCTCTTGTTTCTCACACCGAGCATGACTCACGTGATCTTAGAGTGTAAAAGTAATTGTGACATCCTTCTTTGAGCCATCAATGATAAACATCATACTCCCTTACTCGAACTACATGGGTTCTGATTCCTTTTCTAAACAAAGGATTCATAGGTAGCCTGTCTACGGGTTCGATCCCAACTCTAAAATAATCCATGTCCTTCTGAATGGCAATAAACTTCATGTGACCCACTGAGTGTCTTTAAAACCAGCATGGTCATCATAATGACAAAGAGACTTCTGTATAAATGTGTCGAAGGGTACCATTGACCAACAATCTCTAACAAATACAGATGATTCTCTATCGATGAAGAACCTTGAATACATACAAAAGATTCTCTAAATTTCCTACATATTTAATCCTTGATAGTTAGATCTGAAGGAAAGCTCATTTTATACTTGGTAATGTAATAAGGATTCACGAACATAACATAAATCTATAAAGAGATTCCCAGAGTAGACAATAATTCCCCTCAAAAAGGTATGATGAGTCCGACCTCCCATCCTCTCGACCAATGAAAATTCCTAAGCCTCATCATTCCACAAACTAATGAACACCTACCTTTTGAAAGTAGGTCCGAATGGATGTGGAATCATTGGATGTTTCCGGTTCTACGGACAAACCCGTTAGAAACCGATCGGAACGTTTGAACCTACCATCAAGGCGGTCATCCCCGGATTCCAAGGGAAACACTCCCCCAACAAGGTTCTGGTTTCTTCACCTCCAAAGGAGTTCTCCTAAGGTTCCCTTAAGCCTCCCAAGGTCCCAACCTTTATGATTTCAAAGTTATTCTTCAAGGTATGGGGATCTTTCACCCTCCTCTTTTATGCCGTGACATCCTTTATGTTGTGTCTTCTAGTTTCCATCTCTTTTTGTTGACAGTATGTTCTCATATGTTCTCATTACTGTAAATTTTATGTCTAATTTTTGATATACCCTTTCTTCTCTCATCAAATTGTTTTTCATAATTTTTAAGTGACGTCGTTAGGCTATCAAATTTCTCGTAAAAGAAATCACATATTCTATTTTCTTTCATGTTTTTTTTCATGTGTCATGTAATTAAAATATCCATATCATGATATTATTATGTATGCATACATTATTATGAATTATTTATGAGTGTGTGACCCTTGTACCCTCTCTTTTCAATGTTTTCTAAAACCATGTTATATAGCCATTTTGCTGCAAAAAGTTCGCCTCAAAATTTTTATCTCTTTCTCTCTACAAATTCTCTTGTGTTATTTATGTGAATACCCAGGCGTGTTTAGTTTATTTGGTTGTTCAAAAATATATAAAGATGATATATTTTATTCTTGAATTGACATACATATAACCCTCACTCTGTTTCCATGGGTTATAAATTACATAATGATCTTATTTTTTTATGAACTTTTAAAACGTCACGATCTTGAAATGAAACCCATTTCTTTTATTCTCCATTGGTTATTTATGAAATGTTTGTTTAATATCCATGTGGATAACATGAAAGTAAATACATATTAAGGGTGTGACCTAATAGTGCTTCAATACATTGGGTAAAGATTTATTCTCTAGAGATGAGATGTTTCACGATACCTTGGTGAATAACCTTGCTAATTTTTATGACACCTTGGGGATAATACTTGGTGATATGTTCATGAATGTCTAAATTAAATGTTGTGGACACATATTCACGTTATGATTCATGTTCTTGTTATTATGATATGCCACTTTTTCCATTTCTCATGACTTCATATTTTTCATCATGTTCTTATTGATATCAAAAGTAAACTGAATCCCTTGTTTACCCCTTACAGGGCCTTCTGCTCACCCTTTCCATTGATGTATGTCTCCAAGATATGATATGTAGTAATTTTACACTTTATAAATATATTTTGAAGCCTTACAAGTGGTTTAGAAGAATTTTTTATGTTTTTTTCATGTATTGTGTTCCTGATTTCCAAGACACTAGACTTTAAAGATCCTCTGTTTGTAAAATGTAATGAAAACTTATGTATGAAAAAGGCCGGATTCCATAATAACAAAAGTATAGATTGTGTATATCAAGAAATTTCATGTAGGAATACATGATAATGAGGTACACAATACATGTCAAGGACTAAAAACAATATGATTCACAATACATATTGAGTGATAATATACATAGTGTATGTATTAATTTGGAGAAATTTATTTAATCTAATGTGGAAGCTATGATTGATCATGATATTGGAGGACCTACACATCTGTTGAATCTATTTATATTATATTATTTTTTATTTTATGGTTTTAGGTTATGATTTATTATTAAATTATATATGATGATCCACACATTATACCAAACTACAGAATTATGTATTGGCCCTTTTGTCTAGGGATTATTTTATGTACCCAAAAACCCCTATTATCCCTTACTAATGAGTTTGGAACCATTTTTGAAAGATGGTGCTCTTAGTGAGAGGAGGTGGTTCAAGATTTTATATGAGGTCAATACAACCAAGGATATACACTATAAAATAGATAAATGATACAAGTTAAGATAATTATGGGATCATGGAGTAATTTCCTCTACTATAGTGGCTGGTCTATTACCACCCAACTAGCCAACTTATAGATAAAATCTCATGATCATATCACAAATTTATTTTATTTTTTCAAGGAATTATTATTATTTTATTTAATTCAAGGTTTATTGGGATGATTAAACATTATCACTTAATTTAAATAAATTAAATATTATGTTAAAGATCAGATTAAATAAAATTATTATGTTTCAATTATTTAATCAAATATAGTTAACTAATTATTTAAATTCTACAAAATATTATCAAGAATGTGGATATTAAAATAAAAAATATTTATTCATGAGTTAAAAAAATATTTCAAAAAAAATATAAAGTTATAAAAAACATTAAATCAATTGAAGTCGAATGAATCCATATTTCATTTTACTTTTCTAGCCCTTATCAGGGTTGTTTCAATTATTTAGAAGTCCAAATAAAATTCATAGGTTAATATAACCTTATTAGTATCAATGGTTGATTATCTTAACAAGAAATTTTGTAACTTGGAGGTAGGAGGGTAGGAAGTCCATATTTATGATTTCTGGATTAGGGATTCCACTCAACAGATCAAGGAGTTGTGAGTTAATATTTGTAGAAGGTAAATCCCACCTAAATATGTTTGAATAATTTGACAAGGCCTGAATTTGGATTATTGTAAGGGAAATACAGATCTTTTAAACTATAATATCTGAGTTAATAGATATTTTTAATCCAATTATAATTATTTTGTTTGATTTCATAATATAGTGTGAAACTAATTAATTATTGAATTACATTTTAACCAGTAATAAAGAAATGTAATAATAATATAATAATATCAATTTTAGGAAATGGTAGTCTTAACTACATGAAAATAATGATCAATGTTGAAAAACTAAAATGTCCTCACCAATAAAAAATTCCAAGAGTGGTATATATGTTTATGAATTTCACTACTATAGAAATATTTTTTCATGTAACAAAAACCTCTAATATTGATTGCAACCTATGGGAGTGAGTGAGGGTGAGAAGGATATGTAGAAGAGACATGTTGGAACATATTAATAATCTAGACCACTCATCAGGTGCTTAGACTAGAGATATCTATAAGACCTGAAGTGTGCCTCCCCATATTCCAGAGGATACAGACTAGTAGTGAAGGTCTGAAGTGTTATTATGGGGATAATATACCTGTATATCAGAGTAAAAAACCATATAAAAATAATTATGAAAAATTTAATAAATTAATCATCAAATTAATTGAAACAAAAAAACTCAACCACACTATATCAAATGAAATATAGAAGCATACAATCACATAAAAACATAGTCAAAAAATATACATAAACTGATAACCCATTGGTCCGATTATAAATAAAAATAAATAAAGAATAAAATAAGTGGTTCTATTACCATCCTAGATTCCCATCACATAATTTTTTATCTACATTATATATAGGTTATCTTGATTGATCTTGAACCATTGGTTCTATACAATACCTAAAACAAAATACAATTAGATTCTCGCAGGTACCCATTTTCCATGACTCCCCGATCAGGGTGTGAGTACAAATCGGTTGGGCATCGCCAGTAGAGTACAATTCATAAAAATTAATTTATATTTGAAAACAAATAATAGGATTAATATAATAAATAAAAATAATGTAAGAATAAATAATATTAAAAATCAATCCTCATGTACTAATGTGACACCCGATATCGACTATACATGATTTGTCCATTTCCAAATGCATCTGAGATCGACACATATCCTTTGGGGTATATAAGTCAAAAAATAGAATCTCATGAACATTCATACACATGAAGTGAACACAATATCCTAGAAATAATTATAGGTATCTAATCATTATGTCTCATCATCACCAGATCCTAGGAATCCTAGGAATATCAATAAAAATCACCAGTAATTACACTAGATCCTATGAATTAGTAAACATATCTTACAATACAACTATTATCATCTAGAATTCTGATCAGATTCTAGGGATCAATAAAAATATATCACATCAATAAATGGTATAATTATATATCCAATTAATCACTATGAATTTATCTAAACAAAAATAGGTATAATGCTAAATCTTAGTAATCACCAAGTATCTCTCCAAACACCCGGTGCTATAGTGACAGATCTTATGAATCACTAGGAATCTATCCAAACACCCTAAGGTATAACGCCAGATCATATGAATCACTAATAATATCTCCAAACCCCATATGAAACATCACTAAATATTAGGAATCAATAGGAATCTCTTTATATGTGACACCGTAACCCAAAACACTAGGTCTGATCTGTAGTTCCATATAACCTTATGCACACATCCTCTAACACCCCAAGACATTAAAAAATTTTCCTTTTTGAATAAATTTGAATTTTTTCCGATATTTATTTACATGAAACACCAAGTTTATACTTTTTTACATGAAACTTAATGTTTATCACTTGTTACACTGAACACCAAGGTTATTTTTCATTACATTCAAGAGTTACATTCCTCGATGTCTTGCATAACACACAAGACCAATAATATATTATTAATGAAATCAATATTTTATATGATAATATAATACCAAGTCATTAAATTGATGGTTATGAAATTTATTATCTAACCAATGAAAATATATGTTTTAATTCATTGATTTAATATTAATTATAAATTAATATATGAACCAATTTAATATGAATGTAATGTTAAAAAAACTATTAATATGCTTCCAGAGTTATTTAATTCTAATAAATTAAATTAATTAAATTTAGTGACTGATATTAATGTAATATATATATATATATAATATTTAATAAAATATTTTTACATGCTTCCATTATATATTATTGTGCATAAGAAAATAATAAACCCAATTTTACACAATAAGACCTATATTTTTAAAAAAGTAGTTTTACCGCCTTTTAATGGTGAAACTATTTTAAATATAAATTTTGAAACTTTTATAAATTTAATATGAAAAAATAAAATTCACTTTTTAAAGAGATATTTCAAAATTTTTTTTGGATGAATTTTTGGTATTTTTCTGAGAAGTTTTATTTTTGATGAATAGTGAAAAATACTAAATTTTAATTCAAAAATGATTTTTATTTAAAATTATTTATAATGTTTAATTAAATTTAAAATTTGTTTTAACATAATATTATACCAATTATACATTAATTAATTCATTTAAATTCATTAGAATAAATTTCAATTTGAAATTTTATATATAAACATAGCATACTTTTGAACATTTTAACTTAATAAACTCACATTGTTCCCATATCTGCGGGATTAATTTTAAATTAATTTATGAAAATAAAATGACTGGAATTTGATAAAATGGATTAAATATTTTGAATATGAATAATTTATAATGTATAATATGTTCAAAGTAGTTTTTAACCAAAACAATTTGTGCAATTGACTAAAATTAATTACATTGATCAAGAGGAAAATTAGCTTAAAAATGAAGTAAACCTTAATTTAAATGCCTAAAATGAACTAGAAACTTTTCATAAATTCATTTTAATTTCATATTTAGACCATATAATATAATTTACAGAATCTAGTCCATTATTGGATACAATTTAAATAAGAAAAATGTGGGTGGAATTCCATTTTTTAAAATTTACAAAAACACAACTCCTCAAATAATATAAAAAAATTACCCCTCCCACTCATTAACACCTCTAAATCCCCTAGTATCACTAATAATATGCTCAAATATAGTAATAAAATTAATCCTCTCATCCTAGAATCCTCCATGTTTGAATAAATCCATCAAAAGAAGTCCATTGGTTGAAATGAAAATGAGTTAACCAAACAAGAGGTAACATCTTTCCTCAAGCTATTTATTTTATTTTCAATCCCAAACCACTAAAATATTTTTATTAACTGATTGTATAATAAAATTATTATCCTATATATAATTATATGTTTTTAATATTAGGATTTTACCTACAATTACACACACTTAAATCTAATTGGTAACGAACTTAACATTCGTGTAAGGAAAACTATCGCCTCATGAAATGATGATTGTTTGGTTTTCATTTACCTCCTCCCATGGTTGGGAATTATGATGGATAAAATATTTCTATATTATATTTATTATATTTATAATTTATTTATGATTATTTAATTATTATATAATTAATTCCTTCATGATGTCAATTTTCTGTAAATACGATAACATCGTTTGTGGAAGTGCGGACTACCGCCATCTCAAAGAAATGTGATTCACTCACACTATATATAGAACATATAAATGATGATTTTAATAAAAATATGTGAAATATATGACATATATATGATACTGTAATTATATTATATATATAATTTACTTTTTATTCTTTTAAATATGAAAAAAGAAAGTGAAGTAGTGTTCACACAAACGTATGAGCTACTGTCTCCATGAACAGTGAATTTCATTTCATATCTAAAAATATTATGGATTATTATAGATACATATATACAGAGTACATATGATAATTAAATTCGGGTTTTGGTTTTTTATATGATGATATCATGATAAATTTAATAAGAAAAACTTGCTAACAAGAGAAAAAATACTTGAAAACTTTGCATTAAACACCAGAAATAGCGAAAATAATGATGATTGTTAGAAAAATCATAATAAATATTATAAGAATTTAATATATGATATTATGAATATGATTACAGTTATGGTATAATTTATAAAAATATTTTAAACCAATATTCATGAGGTTAATTCCTTCACATCAAAATGGATGGATAAAGTAAGGGATTTTTTTCTCACTTTTTACATCTATGAGATAAATGCCATATTCACCACTTACTTAGTCTGTATGGTGTATCTACTACCCCTTATGATATATTATATAAATAATCATTTTATATTCATTTTATTTATATGTTTTACTATGAATTATCTTATTCAAGGGGTTTTTAATTCAAAATTACTATATGGTAAAAGATATCATTGGAATATCACATTCTTTTGTGATTGATAACTTTGTCTTGAAAAAAACACTTAGGATAATTTTTATTGTAAATAAATATACAAATTATTATGAAATGGATATTATTAATTCCCAAACCATATTCCATTTTTATATATGGTGTTCACATTAAAATTTATTTGATTAACTTTGGAATTATTGTTATATATGTAATATTCATTAAATAATAATATTTGATAAGACACATTGATTTTTAATTAAATAAATTATTAAATATATTTTAAATGATTTGGAAATGAAATACATGGGTTTGTACCATTTAATTAAATAATTAAAGGCTGAGGACTAGTTAAGGGAATCCCCTTGATGTATTGGTAGTCTCATGGGATGAAATAGTTGGAAAATCAGAATAGTTTAAACTATCTTGAGAAAAAATCATAACGGTAAATGTATCATGTGCATAGGAAAAATGAATAAGAATAATAAATAATAGAATTTATTTACTATTCAATCATTATAATTATTATCTATGAATTGTTTTCATTGAAATACCCATGGATTCATTTCATTCCCAATTTTTTGATTAAATGGATGGTGTTTCATTTATTTACCTTTCCATATTTATTATTCCATATCATGTTATTTGAGTGGCATGTTCTCTCAGTAATATACTATACCAATATTTTTATTATTATGGATTCATTATTTCTTCCATTGTACATACCCTTAAAGATCATTTGATGTCACTCTTATTTTTTTTACTTTCCCAAATATATGAAGAATAATTTTTAAATGATCTTTAAATGGTGGAGTTAATTTTATTTTATATCATTCTTCATTTTATTTTATCAATGTATTATAGTTATCATGTATGTAATATATATTTCTAAAATAGCTAAACTATTCATTCATTTAGGATTTTTTCCCTATAATCATTCCAATGTAATAAAATAATGCACCAACTCTGAGATTCTAGTGTTGGTGTGTTATAATTGGTATCAAAAGAAGTTTAGAACCAACCATGGAAACATGATTTAGAAAACATAAATTAGGTATCATAACCTAATGATATAATTTTACAGTATGAATATAAAAACAACTTTGAATTTTTTTAAGGTATAGATTATGTTTGTCTTCTAAGAAATACAACCCTATATGTATAGAAAATATCGACATAGTTATAGAATAGATATACCAAGGGGTAAATAATTTAGCAAGGTACATCACACCTGACTTGAGCATAACCTGGTACATGAAAATAGACCTTACTATGTCATAGGGTTGACACTCCAAAGGGATATTTTTAGTATAATCCAGATTATATTTACACACTATTAAAAATGATTTGAAAGTAAAGAAGTCCCAAAAGAAACCAATGTTTATGAATCTATGACGTGCGAGGAATAATGTTTTGTTATGTGATGTACCATATTTGGAATTATACATTATGATTTTATGAACTAATCTTGTATATTCCATTGTTTTAAAAATTTAAGCATGAAGGACAAATGATTTCAATACTCATAGAAAATTTAGAGATTTACCAATTGAGGGAACCAAAACAACTTTTATTTGAATAGTGAAAATTACTAATATATTTGGGAGATTAATAAGGATATAAAAAATTACCTTTCTCAAAAGGATCAAACTATTCAACCAAAAGAATGTCCAATATTGGATCATATTATGTAACATAAGCTCCAATCATTTACCAAAAATACTAAAATAATTTATATTGAGAAATGCATTAAGTACTTGGAGAATATATTTATGGCATTGGGATGTGGTGAAAAGGAAAAGGTTACCCTTTTAGTACATTGTCCCAATGGTGATGCATTTCAATGGTGGTCATTTATCCAGAATACTTGGGAGGAATAATAAATATAACTCATGGATGTGATAACATTTAAAAATATATTATTTGATATATACATCCCTTCTGATCAACAAACTAAGATGAGTATATATTTCATTAGTTTAATGAAAAAGGAGGAATAAAGTATTGAAAATTACGAATCTACCATTACAAGGTTAGAAATGTATTATATGGATTTCATACACAATAGGGATTTCAAGATTGATCACTTATTTTAATGGCTTAAGCCAAGTCTCCAATGAGTTTTGGTCTCTCAAAACATTTCCTCATATGATGAATTAGGATTATGTGGTATCAATATAGAGAAATAAATATCCATGTATAATGATGTCAAGGAGATGAAAGAGGAGAATAGACATTAATGGAAAATAAATGATAAAGAAAATAAGTGAAAGAATGGTTCTTCCAAATGCGATAACTCTGGAAAGAATCAACCTGGTAAATGCTTGAAAGGATTGTGATTTTGTTATAAGGGAAGAGAAAATAGGCACCCAGAAAAAAATGAAAAGGGAATAAAGAAAACACTATTATTTAGTGTTACAATTTCATGGATACACGGAACTGTTCCAACTAATTACAAAAGAATCAAGGTTATCTACCACATAATAGGCCAAGGGGAGAAGACCAAGTTTTTGTATTTCTACAACTAAAGTTCAATTATTACTATTATTTTTTATTTAGATCCAATAAATATATTTTATGTGTATTACATTGAATATTTTATGAAATATATTAGTATTTCATTACATTATTTTTTTTATTAATTATTTGAAATCATATGTTTTTAATGGTACAATGAAAAGTGATTTGAAAAGAAGTTAAACACTTTTGGAAAAACATGTTTGAGGGAAAGATAAACCTTAACATGTTCCAAATTTTTAGAAAATTTTGTTTGGATAATGAAATGATGAATTTTCATAATTGATTACTACCGTGGAACTAATTAATGATTTTTCAACAGCGTGGTTTATACTCTCATAGATCGAGTTCTCCACACTTCTAGATTTATGGAATATATCTAATTACATGTTTTTTACATAAAGAATAAGGAATAATTCATTTTTATAATAATGTTTTATGGTAATTCAATATATTATTATATTTAAAGATAATACATGAAAAATGTGTTCAATTGTTTTTTATGTGATGATTAATGAGATAATTCATATTGATTAAATGATAATGATAAGTTCATTTTGGAAATTAAGTGACCTTTTTTTTCTAAAAGTATTGGATCATAATAGATTGGAAATGTTAACCATTTATGAAATGGTTTGTGTTTTTATTGAAATGAGGTTTAATAGATTAATGTATTACATCACTATATAATGCATTTTATGCTATGATAAGAAGTAGAAATAGTTCAATGTATAATGAAAGGAAAATATTATGTTTATAAAAATACATATTTTCTTATATTCCTAGAGTAAGAAAGAATTTATCAACTATAGGAAAAATGGTCTTGAAACAAAAAAGTTTTCCTATTATTATGATTTTTGATGATATAAATAACCCTTTTAAAAATAGTGGGTCAAGGGTTTGTGATCATCAACCACCAGCTGAACATATTCTTCATCACTCCCCATTTGAACATGATTGTTAGATTTTTCTTTTGCATCCATGTTTCCATTTCCCACATATGTTCCCCTACCTGGGAACCTAGTTACATGACCATTATACTAACCATTATATTTTATTAAGAATATGTGACATTAACCCTATTTATGACGCAGTTTTTTGAACAATAATTTATATTCAAATATGAATACCTTGATTACAGAGATCAATTTTGAATTGCAAGGATGTAATTTATTTATAGTATAAAGAATGTAACACCCTAAAATATTACAATATTTTAATTTTATAGTAAATTTAATTTTTGTTCCTAGATTTATTTATAAGAAAAACAATGTTTAGATTACATAACATGCAACATAGTGTTTATATTACTATACATGGAACGCTGAGGTAATTTAGTGTTACATGAAATAGTTAATTTCTTCGATGGATTGCGTAACATGCAAGACCGATAATATATTATTAAAAAAGTTATGATTTATTATAATAATATACAACATAGATATAAAATTGATAGTTATGAATAATATTAATTAAATTATGATAATATATGGTTTAATTTATTTGTTATAAAGTAATTATAAATGAATATGATAAAAAATTGATTATAAAGGGATTGTTTTTATAAAAAAACTATATCTGGGCTCACATAGTCATTTTTTCCAAATAAATTAAATTAATAACAATTTATTAGTATTATTAATGTAATATATTTATATATATTACATTCAATAAAATATTTTTACATTTTTTCAATAGTTTTTATTCCTTATAAGATAATAATAATCCCAATTTTACACATTAAAACCTATATTTTCATAAAAGTAGTTTTACCAACTTTTAATGGTAGACCTATTTTAAATATAAATTTTCAAAATTTTATAAATTTAATATGAAATAATAAATAGAAATTTTGAAATATAAAAATCAAAATTTGGTTGGGGTGAATTTTGGTTATGTTTCTTGGAAGATTTGTTTTTTATAAAACTGTGAAAATTACTGAATTTTATTTCAAAAATTATTTTTCATCTAATTTATTTAAAAAGTAAAATTATATTTAATTTTTATTAAATAAAAAATATTTCAATTAAATATTAATTAATACAAATAAGTTAATTCTAGTCAATTCAAATTGAAAATTTGATATAAAAAAATATTACAAGCTTTTGACCATTTTTACTTTAAAATCCCATATTGTAGTCCCATCGAAAGGATTAATTTTAAATTAATTTAGGTAAAATATGTGATATTAATTTGAAAAAATGGATTCTATATTTTTAATAAACATAAGTTATAATTTATAATATGGTCAAATTAGTTTTTTTACCAAAACTTTTAGTGAAACTGATTAAAATTAATTTTAGTGATTAAGTAGGAAATTTTCATAATTGGGAACTAAGCCTTAACATAAGGCCCAAAAATATCTATAAACTTATCCAAAATCCATTTTATGTTCATATTTAGACACTATATTTCCTTTTATTGAATTTGGACAATTATTGGATCCATTGGACATGGGTAAAACATGGTTGTAATTTCCTTTTCCAAAATTTACAAGAATTCCACTCATCCTCCACTATAAAAAAGAACTCACCCCTACCAAATATTCAAATCTATAAAACCATTTGGATCTCTAAAAATATTCTAAAATACACTTCCAAAATACCTATAATAATCATATAAGTCACCCTTTGTTCAAAAATCCATCCAAGGAATCCCTTTGGTGAAAACCAAAAGGAGTTACCTGAATAATTTGTAACATCCTTCCTCAAGCTATTTTTTTTATTTTCATTATCCACCACCTAAAATATTGTTAATAAATTTTTAAATAATAAAATATTTATCCTAAATATATTTAAATGTTTTTTATTCTATGGTTAATACCTAAACTTACACACACATCCATCTAATGGGTAACAAACTTATCGTTCATGTACGACGAACTGCCGCCTTGTGAAACTATTATTGTTTTTTTTACTTTACCACATCTCATGGTTGGGAATTACATTGTAAAAAATATTTATATATGATATAAATTATATTTATAATTTTTTTATGATAATATAATTCTTATATAAATCATACCATCATGTTTTTCATTATTTGTAAATACGATAACGTCATTTGTGGATGTGTGGACCACCACCACCTCAAAGCGATGCGATTAAATGAAACTATAAATGAAAAATATAAAGATGGTTTTAACAATAATAAGTAAAATATATGACATATATATGATACTATAATTATAATATATATATTAGTTATTTTTAGTCTTTTAAATATGACAAATGAAATGGAAGTAGCGTTCATGGGTACATATGACATACTATTTCCAGGAATGGTGCATTTCATTTATTATCTAAAAATATAATAGACTATTTTAAATAAATATATAATGAAAATATATGAAAAATAAATAATTATTTACATTCTTTATATGGTGAAATCATGATCTATGTAATAATAACAACATGTGACATGTCAAAACATTCTTCAAAAACTTGGTAATTAATACAGAAAATAGTAAAAATAATAAAACTTCATAAAAAAACAGGTAATAAGATATTATAAGAAGTTAATAATTGATCTAATTAATATTATCATGGTTATATTATAAGTTATTAAAATAAGATAAACCAATATAAATTATGTTGAAGGATACAAAAAAAGGAAGGATAAAGTTAAGTATTTTCATCTTACTTTTTGTACATGTGAGATAAATGTAACATTCAATAATTAATTATTTTTTGTGGTGTATCTACTAAAACTATTCATATATTATATCATAAATCATTTCATCTTCATTTTATTTATGGGGTCACATTAAATTATCTTATTCAAGGTGTTTTCACTAGAAAAATACCATGCAATAATTGTTATCTTTGCAATATCATGTTCTATTAGGATTGATAACTTTCCCTTGAAACAATAATTTCATTATGATAAATTTTATTTTAAATAAATATCCACACTATCATGAAATGTATATTATTATTTATTAAAACATATTCTATTTTTATATATAGTGTTCACTTTGAATGTTATTTGACTTATTGGGGAATTATTGTCAAATCCGTAATATTCATTCAATAAAAATATTTGATAAGGAACATTTTTTAATTAAATAGATTATTTGATATAGGATTAATGCTTTGGACATGAAATAAATTGGTTGGGGACCATTTAATGCAATACTTATTGGTTAGGGACTAGTTAGTGCAAGCCCCTCGATGCATCTGTAGTCTCATAGATGAATCAGTTGTTCAAATCAAAACAGTTTAAACTGTATTGAGAATAAATATTGATGGTAAAGGTTTCATATTTCTAAGAAACATGATTTCCAATAATTAGTCAATTTTTTAATAATTCATTCATTACTATTATTATCTATGATAATTTTTCTGAAAAATATTTGGATGCATTTCATTCTCACTTTATTGATTAAATGGAACATCTTTTAGTTATTTTTCTTACCATATTGATTATGCCTTATCAATTTATTTTAGTGGAATGTGTTCTATGTTATCTACCAATTAATTATTATTTTTCTTATTGATTCATTATTTCTTCCATTTTACTTACCCTTATTATTAATTTTATCTCACACTTATTTTTTTCTTTCCCCATGATATGAAGAAGAAACGTTGGAATGCGATTTCAAGGATGGAGTTCATTTAATTTTATTTTATATCATGATTTATATCCTTTTCCCAATGTATTACTAGTATCAAGTATCTAATCCAGCTTTCCAAAACCAAAATACTATTTGGTCCTCAAATATTTTATTTCTTTTAACCATTCTAATGTAATAAAATAATGCTCCAAATTCCATCTTGTAGGGTTGGGGAATAACACCTCCTTATATTCTAGAGGCTACCGAATAGAAGTGAGGGTCTATATTAAATTTTGTAGATACTATACATTCAATTCAATTAAAAAAATATAAATAACTAAAAATGTAATGATAATTAATAAAATTATGTAGAATCTAATTATATAACAACTTGTAATGAATAAATGTGGAAATAATAGACTCGATAGTCATAATAGAATATAGGACACTGATCACCCACTAGGTTGATCACATACATGGATAGAATAAGAATAAAAGTACTAAGAGTTTCTGAACACAAATCTAAGCCTAACCACCTCTTGGTCTCTTGAAATGGAATGATCTATCCCACTCAACAGTCGATCCTCAGCTTCATCCTAACGTATACCAGAAAAATAGAGGGTTTTTTAGGTGCCGTTGTTCTATGGGTTCTTAATCATGGTGTGATTTCAACTCATTAGGGCACTTTTATGTGATCCATTTCCTAACTAGTAAATGTAATTCACATGAATGTAATAAGATAAATTACGATGTAATCATGTAATATGTAAAATATGAAAGAATTACATATCGTCACCATTGTAAAAAGTAATTAAGAAACACCCATATGTTAATCTATTATGAACTCACCAAGACTATACAAATCAAAAATGTATATACTTCATCTCTATGAAAAAAGGAATACCAACCATACAAATAAAACAAAACCCTTGAGAGGATTTCCCAAAACATGTTTGAAACATCCCCCTTGAATTGATAACCTATATTTATGCTGCCCAAATGTTTGACACATCACTCTTAGGTGGGACAGTCCCTATGGATCAAAATTCCTATTGGATTGTAGAATAAAACATAATATAACCTGAAATATATAGATAAAAGAAGATATAATAACATCACATCATACCCAGTAAGAGTTATAACCATCAAAAATTTACATGTGAGAAAACACTATTCATATTTCTCAAAGGCAGTAAATACACTCCACATGTGATAAAACATAATGAATAAGTCTCATGGGGAAACACATGAACACTACATACAATAAAACAATAAGTATTCATTCTCATAGGATACACACACACCACATGTGATAAAAAATGAATAATATGTATTATAGAGAATCACACACACACACACCACATGAAATCAAATAATAAAGAATAGGTCTCATGGGTTCCAGACGCACACCACATGAGATAAAAAATCAAACACAGGTCACATGTGGATACACACGTGCACCACATGCTGTAAAATAATAATATTTATGTCTTATGAGCTACAAACACATGTGATCGAATCCTCAACCATTAGTGGATAACATACATCTAATGCTTAAGGATCCACTATGGACCATGAGACATTTTTTATTTACATTAGACCCGGTTTATTTAATTATTTAAGACCAACATATAATTGACAATTTAAACACTACATAAATTTCATAATAAAATAATTATTTAATGGTAATTTTATTATAGTGTTCAAAAATATATCAAATTATAATAAATCAAGAATAATATAATAGGGTAGAGAACACGATACTACCTACCTTAACAGAGAGAAAACACTCAACCAAGAAAACTCTGAAAGCTTTTTATGAGTATGTATAATTATATTTAGTATCCAAAAATTTTCATGAGGTCATAAATCATGCCAGAAAATTCCAAATAACTTAATTATAAATAAAATATAAATAATTAATTAATCCCAATAACACCTAAAACAAAAGGAAAAATAATAATTCTCAAAATAGTTATATGGTATCACCGCCAACATGGAACGATGAACAACGACTCATAAAGTCCTACAAAACTTTTTTAAAATTAATTTATGAATAATAACTATCATACAATATTAAAACAAAATCCAATTTACAATAATTTAATTTAAGGAAATATAATAATTCAACTGGGTGACGTACCTTGTCCAAAATATTATCCAATATAGTTTATGCCACTCTTGACACACTCTTTATTCTAACACATAAAACATCACCCATTTAATTCCACAATACAATGGTTCATACACCTGAAATAAAAAATAATAATATTAGAAACACTAAGGGATATAACTTCAATAGAACTCCAATAAATGACACTTGTTCATCCTCATAGAACATCCAATAGCTATGATGATGAAAATCCCCATCAATCCCACAAAATTCCACCAAGATCTAATTACATTGTCATCTGATACCCTAATCATAATCAATAAAAAAATGAATCACTGATATAGATGGATTAGGGTATATATAATTTAGTTATAATTTGGATTCCAAGGGAGTTAAAGGGTTTTGACTTATTAAGAAGAATCATTTACAATGAATGATAAAATGACCAACCACCAAACATGGAAGAGCGAGTCAGGATTGGAGAATGGAGGATCACACTTAGATTATCTAAAGGAAATCACCTAGATCAATACCAATTTAAAAGGATATCATGGAGGGTGGATATGAGTATAAAATGAATTAATATCACAAAAAACTCAAATCAATCCATGTTTAACCCTAGGTGGCCTAGTGGCCACCAAGACCAAAAAGACCCCATAAGAAACACTATTCTGTGGCCCAACCAACTAGCTGATTGGGGTCCAAAGGCTACCTGATGAGTCCTACTAAGTAGTAGGGAGACGACCCACCCAACTAGATAGATAGTATGTCCCACAAGATTATCGATTTTAGTATAAATATATCTAACTTCTCCCAGACTCCTCTAAAGATTACATGATCTTTGATTCTCCCACCGAGCTTCCTTTAAAGTCCAAAACAACAGTTAAAGTTATTTAATCATGAAGAAACTCAATTCATCACCTGGATCTCTAAATGATCCATCCACTAGATGAAAATTTTAATTTATTTTCCAAAATTCATAACCTATAATGACATGAATTTTTATAACCTCCACATCATATGGCTTCTTATCCTCCAGAATTCATGGTATCATGAGAATCACACCTCTTGATCTAAATCAGTTTTCATCAATAAGGATATCTCCACATTCCATCCTTGAAATTCAAAACACCACATCAAGGCTATTCCCATTCATAAATTTCAATCATGATCTTACAACATAAATTCCAGTAAGAATTAAAGAATTCGATCCAAAAGCTCATTCTCATCCAATATTTAGACTACGATTACCACATAAATTTAACTAGTCACACTATGGTGTCATTAATTGCTTCCCCCTAAATAATAATGGTTCCCTAACTATTTAAATAACCATAAATAACATGATTTTGATAGTACAATAATAGAACTGGTGTGGTTGATTTCTATCATGGTCGATCGTATGCAAAACAGGGGTCAAAATTTGATATTAAAACCTCATTTTTTATGGACTAAACCAAGGAGTCTCTACCAACCAATGTAACACAAAAACACTAAAATTTATTGAAACCACAAAAAAGGTATTTAAAAAATTATATAATACATGAAATTAGGATATTGATGCTATTCTAAACCACGAAATTTATTTTCATGTGGAAACACTTGTCATTACTCTTCTAGTCAAATTCCTACAGAGGTACCTAGCCTAAAACCTGAAACTCCATGAAGCCACGAATCATGAAACATTATGCCTAAGAGGAAACAGTAAATTGATTTTACATCCTTAAAAATATAAACCTAATTAATAGTAATTTCTTTAGTTGATTCACTAACGACTATCACCAGCCACACGACTCTTAGCCACACATCAACACACCTTTGATCAGAAACATTCTTGATTAAAAATAATTTACCCAGGGTATGATGCCACATTTCTTCACCAAATTGAAACTCATTTTAATCAAAAAAAAATTTTCATGGAACCTGATACTATTGGGTTTGTTAAACCCAAGTATTATTGAGTCCCCATGACCATTTGATGGTAGTACTTACACAAAACTCCAACCATTCCCAAAAGAGAGTCATTTATGTTGTAACAAAATTGATTATCCCCACAATTGATTATCCATATCATCTACTTAAAATTAAAACAACATTATACCAAGATGATGATTAGTTCATCATTGAGTCTAATGACTAAACATGTCTGTCCATCCGTTGTTTAATTACAAGATATACACTTTGCACTATACACACCTGGATTATCAAGAATGCAGTTCACCGCCTTCAATGATACATTCTAAATGTAAGATACATCCGATAGAATATAATGAATGGGTTATGAAAAATAATAAATATGGATATCATTACATTATGAAATATTATACCCAAAACCATGACATCTCCATTAACAACTAACTTTGGTTGACAACACAACAACACACCAATCTGTTTCCAATTCCGTATTCAACTTCATACACACACACACATATCATCATATATAACATCATGAACTATATTATTTATTGAACTCCCATTGGTTTATCACTCTAAGGGTGATTCTGGAGTAAATTTTTCAATGACCTACCACCCTTATCTCTTTCAGTCCCCTCAAGAAAACGTGAAATATTCTCAATAGTCTACTCACCTCCTCGTTTCTACTAATTCATCCAAATCCACACATAACCATTTCTGGAACGATCATAAATAAATGATTTCTAAACAACTCATGATAAAATCATATTTTACTTAACATAGAGTTATTTACTATGAGTCGCATGCATCCAATAAAGACACACGTGCATCTTTATCTTCCCACACTCTACATGACACCAACTCCCCAAATCAAGCACCATTAGTGATTCTTTTTAGCAACAATAATATCATTCATTCATTGATATAAAACATGTTCAACATAAACGTGAGTATAATGATATAACCACATGAATAAAATTATTTTATCATCATGATTTTTATGTCACACACCTAAATAATAGGTTCAGGTTCTCAAAGGATCATTCTTTTTGACCCAAACCTCACATAATGAGTACCAAAAAACAGGATTATCTAAACTCATAGGATATAATGAAACTAAAAATAATTACCTTAGTATTTTAATGGTTATTCACATGAAAATTTCATTTTCATCAATTAAAACATCTCCTCATGAACTAATCTTGACCATACCTTTACACAAACACATTCTAATTTGGGTCACTCCTAAGTAGTATAATGCACCGAATCCATAGTAGTTTTAGTTTCATTCAATCACCACAAGGGTATTATACATGATGCAAAACATAGTCTGTCTAAGGTTCATATCACATGAAACATCATCTTGGTACATAACCTCTAATATTCCATGACTACTTTATCATTATGACCCCAACATCGAGGTCAAATATATTTTGTTTTATTAAACCGAATTACATTGGGTGATTAAAGAAACTCTCCACATAGGATATAGTTAGAACCTTAATTTAAAGTACCAATCCAATGAATATTCTCTTAGTATTTTAACTAAGAAAGTTAATCTATAATAACGACCTAACAATTTTCACTAACCCATCCATGCATAGAAGGATTACATCCTCATCAATAACATCACCATCGTAATCACCTAGGTGAACCACATTGTAATACGAAATGAAATAATATAAAAATTAGACATGAATATGGTTTAATCCTAATATATTGTTATCAAGAAATGATATGTGAAAACACAATAAAATTTTTTACCATTAAAGCTGTTAATTCCTCTATCATCAATATAATAACACACAAGTTGCATATATTTCATGTAAAACATACGTGTTGAATATGATGAATCGAAAACCTCTTGATGATATAAAAAATATTCAAATACATATAAAATATTAAACCTCAAAAATATATATGCCTTACCTGAGGTGAACTCATATAAATATTACTATAAATACCATGATCATCAATCACATACCCTGGTAACCTATAATTCCCATAAGAAACATGTTCAAGATGCACTCAATCATGTTTCATCACAAGAAATAAAAATTTCATATGTATCTTGTATACCAAATCCCCAAATTAGTAAAATAAGACACTTATGATAGAACTTTTGAACACCATAACCTGAATCTCTAGGACCTAGATGGAGTGCCACATGACCTCAGACACACCTCTATTTACAGTAGGGGCTTTCGACTTAAAATCAGTGTATAAGTGGAATCACGGTGAGAATATAAACTCAATAAGATTGAAATATAATAGATAAACATAATATGATTTAATTATCTTCTATCAGAGTACAAAAATGCCAATAATTATACTATCTTTAATGAATGAATATGAAAATAACTGAATCGATGGTAATAACTGAATGTATAACATCGATCAACCACCAGGCCTATCTGGATAAAGAAAAAACAAATGTATAAAGGGTATATACACCCAACTCTAAGACCAACCTCCTCCCAATCTCTAAAATCATAGTGAGATATCCCACTTACTGACTTGACCCATTCCTTATCCCAACATGTACCTACAATAAGAAAGGGATTCTTACGTACCCAATCAGGTATATAACTAATAAATTAAATGTAAATTATTTTGATAAGATCTCCATGAAGTAAATAAAAAATATATATACTCTACAAGAATAATCAATAATCACTAATTCATAAGTAAGAAAATTATAATATACAGAGATTCTATGCCCTCAATAATCATCCAAAAACCCCGACCAATACTATTTGGGATCAATTATAGAAGGAATTCAAGCCCACTTCTAGACACATCACCCCTCAAGAGGATAACCTAAATACATGTTTGACACGTCCCTCTAGAAATGATATCCCTTGTACATACCAACAAAACTTATGACACGTCAACATCAAGAGGGATAGTCCACATGGCTCAACCTGACCATTCAACTATATGAAAGAGAGTAACAACACATGAAATACATAGAAACATTATAACAAATCAACATCACATCATACTAAGAAATATTCATAACCAACACAAATCAACATGTGTGAAAACATAAAGAATATGTCTCATATGCTACACATTCAAATGACATGTGATAAAACATCATGCATATGTCTCACATGACCACACGCACACACACCTTATGTGATCAAACAATTTTTAATAGTTATCATAGGATACACACAAAAACCTTATGTGTTCATAAATAAAAAATATGTGTCACGGGGCTACATGTTCACACCACAAGTGATGAAAACAACATCCATACATCTCATGGGATATACATGTACACACATCTAAACAATATAAAAAATTTGTCTCATGGGAGACCTATGCACACACATGGGATAAATATTAAATATGGGTCTCCTGGTATATTCATGTATAATCTTTTGATCAATATAAAGAATGGGACACATGGGATACATACACACATTCTGAAATACTCAACCATTTGTGGACAACATTAGCCTATTTCACAAGGGTCAGGAATGGCCCTTGGAACTTTGTTCTTTTACATTAGGAATTAGTTAATACCTACATATTATTGAATAATAAAGATATACATCACATTTATAACAAAATTTTGAAGTAAGGTCATTCTCATATAGTGTAAAATATTATATTCTATGCCAAGAAATTGTATATAATACCATAAATTATAATATATGTGATAACCTATATAATCACAGAGCCAAATCCCAACTAATAAAAACATGATAGCTTTTTTACTTTTCTGTTTAAGTACATTCAATATCCATAAATCACCACGAGTCTCTAACTCATGACCAAGAAATATAATTTTATTAATTATAAAAATAATTATAAATAATTAAGTGACCAAAGGCATACTAAAAACCAAAGGTGAAAGTAATAATTTTTAAACGATATATCAGGTGTCACTGCCTAGCCAAATGCATAACAAACTCAGCATGTAAGGCCCTTAACAGTCTTCAAACATTAATACAGTTAGAATCACTATCACATGAAAATATAACTATTTAAAAATGGGAAATATAATTTTTATTGAATTGATCCACTCATGAATCACAAGGGTTTAAAATTACCAAGAGTAATCATCAATGACAAACCACACAATGATCCATCACCACATGAGGACGTGGGAGTTAAGATCAAAGAAAATGAGTGGATCCCTCCCAAACTCAACAAAACTTATCACTTAGACCAATTTCACATAAAAGGGATATCAAATTGGGAAGAGAGAAAAAGATAATTTATTAATGAATTTAAAAAATTTAAGAAAGGCATGTTAAACCCTAGGTGCTTAAAAGGCCAAAAAACCCCACTTATGTGATTCCCAATGCATCCCAACATCTAAGTAGTCATCGACCCCAAATAATATAGAGTATGAAAACTAGTTAGAAGATGAGTGATTCTTCGAATTAGTGAGACAACCTATTCTGCCAACTAGTTGGTGATTGTAGAATAAATAATGACTACTCCAATCCTCCTCAATTTATTATTGAAGCCCTGAGTCTCCCACTGAGATTATTTTCATGTCTAAAAATTCACCTTAAATATGTTTAATCCTGAAGAATATTTTTCATCACCCAGTTCTCTAAATGATCTATACACTAGATAAAAATATCATAATTTCTGAAAAATTCATAACATATAATGACGAATCTCATTACAGAAAAAACCATGTATATAAAAATGATCCAAATAATCCAAGTAATACAAATATTATACACCATATTTTTATATTATGGAGATAATACATGGAATAATATCATCATAAACCATCACTCGATACAAGGGAGGTAATCTCTAGTATCCCATCATCATAAAATTTCATAGGTAACATCTCAATAAAAAATAACATGGGGTACAAAAACCTCCCCACACCATCCCATAATAATAAATTTAATAATTATAGCATTGATTGCCTAGTTACCCAACTAATATCATACAACCATAACCATCCCCTCAAGTGAATGACATGTCCCTATGATTGGAATCCTAATAAGATACCATAATTAATTAGGGTTCTATGGTGACACATAAAATCAATACTACCTATTACAATACTAACCCGTTGAAGGGTTATATAACTTATGGAAACTTGATAGGGTCACCATGGCCACACAAAAACAAGAATTTTCTATGTGGGATCCCTTATCTTAATATCATCTCTTGATGTAATTCGTTTAATCCATGGGACTAGTGTCCCTAAAGATAATTATTATCACATCACAAAATAAATTTCCTCATATGATAATAACTACAAGTTTAACTATTAATAGATGAAATAATTCCCATCTCAAGCCCCAAGTCATCATATTTCAGTCAACTCACCAAACTTATCATTAATCTACAAAGGTTCTACACACTTCAGTACTGACATGCTAGTGGAGGAGTAGCACTCACCCAACGATCATCTCAACAAGACCAAAGTATTTAAGGAATATTAAGTTCATCCTATAGACTACTCAGGGAAACCATTTCAATTAACCCCTTTCCTATTTATGGAAACATATAATGGAATCAATAATAAGGTCATATATGTTCATATATTTTGTTTAATTAATATAATTATAGATTCATTCATCTCCCTGAAAAAATTTATAATGAATCCCTCAACCACTGAAAATTAATGAATCAATATAATTTTCAAGGGTTCATCATGGCTATTGAAACATTGTTCATTTCAGGGGGGTTTAAAATAAAATTCATTTCAATTTTATTCAAACCCTCTTAGATTCAATGTATCATGTGGAACATGAATTGGTATCAAAATTAATTTGCCAGAAATGGGAATTTATAGTGACCACCTCCATCAGTCAAGCCATTTAATTATAATAACAGCTTGATAGAACCCCCCTAAGCTCATCCATATCTCATACATGTCTAATCATCCATAGTTAAGCCATAGAAGGCCCTAAATCATGTAATAAAATTTAAATAAATTAATTATTAAATATAATTACTAATTAATTTTTAATTAAATAGGAATAATGCCTAAAAACCCATACAGAATCAGCCATTTTTCAAATCCATTAAAAATCGTGTAGTTTACGCCCAAAATGATCCTAATCATAAGCCAAAAAATACATAAGCATTTCACCAGTTTAAATGACAAATTTCATCCTATAAAAAATTTAATATTCAATAGGTGATGTCCGTTCATCATAAGGATATTAAATAGTGTGTGTTAATCATATTAGGATGTTTTATAGATAAACCTTATTAAAGACCCCACACATCAGATGATTTACCCCATTCTCCCATGGGAATCATCACCAAACCCTAAGATAATTTCCAAAAATAAGAAGGGTAAAATAAATAAGGGATAATGTGGAATGAAGAGGTATACCTTACATAAAAATTATTAAGAAAATCACCCAATAATTATTCAAGAAAAGGAATCAAGAGGTGGAAGGGGGAGTAAGACTATTAGTTAATGCACGTGATAGATAAGAGAATGGTGGGAGAGAGTGATAAAATGTGATATGTGAACATTTTTATTTTTTATTTTTATTGAAATAGATTATGATACATGGTTTTCCAAACTCTGCACTAATACTGCAATTATAAATGTCCCAATCCCACACCTTTAATGGTTTAGATACATGGTTTCACTAACTATGCAACAACCATGTAAATCAACCCTTGAACTAAATTTTACATTCTATATGGTTTTTCAAAAACCAAACACAAAACATGGGCCACACCCCTATCCAAAACCACCACACATATATTTCCCAAAAGGTTTTCTATAGAAATGTGAAATCTATTCATTTAGGGAAACCCCATTCAGAAATTCTAAACCCCATCCTAATGATCTTGAGGACTTCCTGATCCATATGAAACCCACTGACCCATGATACAAATCCAAAATAGTCCACCCAAGAAACTAAAACTCTTATAATTCCAATTTGAATCATATTTCTCAAATTGGCCCCTACCCTAGAAGACAAAACATGAAACTCATCATGAATTTTATAGCCTGATAAGGATATAGGGTTTTAGAGTCTCCCTCTATATCACTTATCATCCCTATGATGTCACAATGTTCTTTAAACAATTAATCACAAACTATCATGGTAATTAATTCAAAAAAAACCCATTTCATTTTACTACCAAATGAAAATTGAGCTTCTATAGTGCATCTCCAAACACGAGGCACCCTATTCATCAAAACCCAATACACAACTTTTCACCATAACTGAATCATTGATATTAATCATTCAAAAAACATTCTTTACCAAGACACCACAATCTCATTTATTAATTAATATTTCGTCTTATGGTTATCCCATACGATAAGGCTCAGAATTTAAGGGATGATTCTAAGCTATAGTTCTTCCCATCATCACAATTTCTTATTGAAAGACAATTCCATTTGTCATAGAACATGATGAGTGTGTTTTACATATTATCACACCAAATTATTAATAAAAAAACTAGTAATATTTCCTTTATTTGACCATTCTAAAAAAATTCTCAATTACACCCACTCGAATTCTATATCATCAATCGATTAAGATACCTCACCTTACTAAGGAATCCTGAGATCATGTAACTCCCACATGAATGTTTATACCAAAAACTCAGTTTAATTCCATGGAAATATCCTCTACCAACAAAACCATAAATCATTTTCTCTCCCTAAGAACTAGTTCACCATCAGTGTCCCTCACTCTTAGATCATATCAAAATTTAACTCAAGACCAATTCCAATACATGGACTACATCCATGATCATATCAAAAATAAACATATGGCCTTCACTAAGGAACTATAGAAAATTATATTTACATACACATTGACATCAAAATTCCATATTGAACATTCATTGATCAATATAATCATAAAAATGATCCTAATCGTATGAGGCTATTACCTACACAACTCACAGTTTTTCAATTATTACACATAATGACTAGACATGGCCATCCTTATCATACCTGAGAAAAAATGGAAAATAGTAACCACTAACAATTACCATCTTACAAGGAATTTCATCCTCAACCTCCATTGAAATTCTATCTGCAATGAGGGTCAGACCCTCTAATATACTAAGTTTTATTATACATTATATTTATTTCTCTACACCACTCATTGAGAATAACCTCAATATGCTAAAACATCACATGTGTGTCCCTCTTTTTGATACATAATCACAAAACCATCAGTACATGCCCCCATCTATCCATAATTTTATGAGAATCACATGGGAAAATTCCTCCTTAAAATTATTGGTAACTAATCCCGTACTAATTCCATCAATTCCATTTCTCCTTATCCCACACTCACCCACCCACTAATCAGAAAGCTCAATGGAATCGTGAGTAACTAGCATGAACCATGCCAATATCATCCAACCCAATAGGAGTATGATCCTATACCACCCAATCACACAACATGACTTACATTCTCACGAGTCTCATGTCATCAAATATGGTCTCACACACTTATCCACCAACCATGCTCTAAATTACTCCCAATCCCATCTATCCAATGTCACCATAATTATTTTTTAATCTAGCCCAACCTATCACCCTTGATAAGATCAATAACACAATCACCCATCTACTCAAGAATTTTTTTTCAGAACTAGTGGTGTTTACTCATGCTATACCATCCTATATCCAATTTTCTAGTATCAAACCCCACCATATCATCATGGACCATTCCAAAAAAATATAGGGTCAAGCCTCGTATTGATCCTTCCTATCAAAACCTAAACCACTATACCAAATCACCACACATTGTTACACGAAAAGTTTATGGTATATCCATTACAATACCACATACATTGTAGTACATCTCATGCACCAATATCAACCTGAAGAATCTACACATACTTCCCATATATATGACACTCAATGGATAGGTATAACCCTATATCTTGGGTTACCCTCACATACATCAGTTGACTCAACAATAACTTAATCCACATTTCAAAAGAATTAGTCTCTCACACATAAAACATACATGTATCTCACATAAAATCGTAGCTCACATGAAATACCTCTATTCCCATATCAACTATCACCCAAAAAATAATGTTCCATCACACCCACTATAGTGTTCTCTTATATACACACATATAAATTTCAATCATCACATACCATGTCATCAACCAACTAGAGACCTAATATTCACTGGGAATATAGATATAAGACTACCCACTTGATAACTATGATCTCATACACACACAAAAACACACACACACACAGACACATAGAAAACCATCATATATGATCTATGTTGAATTAAACCGTAGTTATGTGATTTAATTACTTAGAATCTAACCAAGAATAAAAAAAACCATATTTTGGTTTATTATTGACATTTTAAGTAACCAAACCCAATTTATTTTTGAAACCAATATAATAATTACCAATAAGAGGATGATTATAAAGGAATCCAACGCATGTACCGACTTAATAAGGATCATTATGAATCCCTTAATGGAGATAATACATTGTTATCATTATGTATAATCCATCTATAAAATCCAAATAACCTATCATCAGAAGAAATATTCTGTGGTTCATCCAAGTCGAATTCCACTAAAAAGTTCTATGGAAAAACACTATATAATTTGTTATTGAAACATTAAATTGGTAAAAACTCTTTCAACAAAGAGATCTACCACACAGAATAAAATATATGTCTTATAAGTCCTACATTCCAATTTTGATGATTGTACATGATCATATTTCATATATTCCAAGACCCAAAAACCCATAAATAATAAATAAAAAACCCCAATAATGTTATACTATGTGAAATAATTAAATCCTAAAAGTAGAAACCTAGAAAAAAATTTCATATTCCTAATAGCCTTGATTATTCATTATAAGAAGTATTCATGACACACTATTATAAGGTCTATCAAAAACTCGGACACATTCAATACAAGCTATTTAACATATACCCAAATAGTAAAATATTTTAAAAGGGTTTGATACCACTTTGTAATGTCCCATCACCCTACACCACTCAACAAGTTCCTATACTAGTGTTCACTGCATGACCTCAAGCGTGACGCCCCATACACCCAATACTATCGACTACTAGCAATGGTTTATGTTTTCTATGGGAACTCTATAACATCATATTAAAGAAAAAAAATCACAAAAATTTCCAAGAAGTATTCTAAAAATTAATAATTATATTTCATGGAAGTAGTACATACAATAATTATCTATAAAATAAAGTACTAAATTATATAGTCATATATATACATAATCATACCAACATAATTTAAATGAACTCCCACAATATCAATATCAAATAAAATTAAATAATGAATAAAATTGGAGGATCTATTAACATCCTCAATCCGTTTTGCAGTTTAGTCCCTGAATCCTGTCCAGGCTACCCACTAGATCATGTAAAATTGGGACTATTACCTACCTGAACATATGAAAAGTGATATCTTATTAGATTCACAGGTTCCATGGACACCCGAGTAGTGTTTGAGAACCACCCAATAGGGAACCACAAATGAAGTACCATTTATAAATAGTAAATATTATGTATGAACACTTGATATTATCAAAGAAATAATTAAAATAGTGTATAAGTGTATATAATAATCACTATTGATACTCATGTTATAATGTGACACATGACATGAAATGTAAATAATTCAGATTGTAGTAGATGTCTGTGATCCTCAAATGTATCCTTAGGGGATATACCTCTTACCTTGAGATCTCATGAACTTTATTACATGAGTTGTAAACAATAGATCATAAAAATAATTCCTAGCATATCATAATCATGTACAATCACCATTAGATCCTAGTTATACTAGTCATTTTATTGAAAATCACCAAGCATATTACCAAATCCTATGAATCAGTAGGCATCTCTCACAACAACATAAATTGATATCAATTAAAATAACCAATAATCCATCAAAATCCTATAAATAAATAGGAATATCCTAAAAAACCTAATATCATGAAGTATGTTGACTAGATTTTAGGAATCAGTTGAAAAATCTCCGAACATCATTAGTTAAAACACAGGATCCTAGTAATCACTAGGTTTTTCTCCAAACACTATGTGGAATAATATAATATTCTAGGTTTCACTATGAATCTCTCTAAACACTGTGAGGTATAATAGATTATCATCAAAATCAATTGGCTTTTCTCTAAATACCACAAGTTACCATGATAAATTATAATAATAAATAGGAATTTCATTAAAATCCACATGTTATTACACAATATCCTAAAAAAACAAGGAATATCTTAGAACACCATATATATACGTTGTATCCTTGGTTTCATAGGAATTATAATATCAGAAACCATATATATATTCTATGGTGGTAATACCTAACATCTCATCATTATAATAAATCCATGGATCCTAGAAATTTAGTCCCTTTAATCTCATCATTAAGAAACATATCTGGTAACCTCTCAATAATAAATAATAAGGGGCCCATCATTCATTTTTTGTTTATAATAATAATAATAACAACAATAATAATAACTGCATGGGTTAGACACTTTCCCAACCCATATCATAAACCCAATGTTGACCACTTAGGTGTATGACCTATTCCTATTAGTATAACTCTAATTGCCCCTTTTAAACAATTCATATTATAATATTCTAATAAAATCCATCACTACTAATTCCCATACTAAGCATATCAGGGATTACATTGCATAATGATACCCACTAGGATCAACAATATTGGAGTTGGTATCCTAGAACCATATATTTATAGTCTAGATAACATGAATATTAAAATAAGTGAATATTAATAAAATATTTTATTATATATTTTTCATTTTTCTATGTGAATTTAATGAAATAATTTCTTAGAGTATTCATCACATTGAAAAGGTTTTAACAGTTCCCCACTATGATGAGAAACATAAGATGATATTAAAATGATATTAAACATTTTCCTATAGTCGAATAATGTACAATGATAGGAAACATAGAATGTAGACTATAAGGTGTTATTACATGTAAGAATAATAGACTTCATCTCATGAAGTTGTCACATGATAATATCTAAGATTAAAGATTATGAGGATAGACCCACCATTAGAACATCAACATGTTTACCTGTCACTAGATATTATTGTCTATAAGTGTGAGTAATGATACATATAATTTAAGATTATTATTAGTATATATAATAAGTCACATTATATGACTTATTAATGAACACCTTTATTCCATATATCTGTGTCATGAATGGATACGCTGAGTGAGTCACAAATGATATGATAATAATGAATAAGTCAAGGAAGGATTTTTATCTTCAATCTTCATGGAAGTTTATATCTCAACCCTTTGATTGGATTGGAACTATTGAACTAAATTCCATGGACATGGTGTATAAACTGGTTTACTTTATGAATTAAATGAAAAATGTATCAACTACATAGTCTTATGACATAACTATACAACCTGTATTATAAGATATAGAGACAAAGAGATTATATTACATAATATTAATTCACATGTGGTTATCATTATTCCAACAATAATATATTTATCTATGGGTTTCATGACTGATTACAAGGAATTTATCTTATAAACTAGTTAATCCCACCTAATTACATTAAGAAATATTCCTAGAGGGTCACTCAATAAGTGTATCATTTAATCTCTATTAAATTTTTTGTTAATTTAAAATTTGAATACATATTATTCTCTAAACAAAAAATATGATATAATCAAAATATTTTAATTGATGGAATATATTAAAAAAATATTTATTCAACATGTAATTATATAATTACATGAAAAATTAAATTTATTAAAATCTTTTTATTATCATGGTAATAAATAAATATTTATTAAAGAAATAATTTTTTACAAGAATATTAAAATAAATATTTATTCACCATAATGTGTATAATTTATTTATTTAATGAAAAATATTTATTTAGATATTTATTCCAGAATTAAATAAATGAAAAAGAGTAAAAATAGATAGAGTTTTGGGTCACATGATTTATATAAATTTACCAAATTGTAAAATAATAATTACCATGGTGTTGGTTTACAAACAACATGATATAAAATTATAAATATTATTATTTTACATGGAATGGGATTCATTATAGCTTTAATATATTATTATGGACCAATGTACAATTAATAAATATTTAAGAATAACTTTGAGTATATAAATATATTTTTATGTCATTTTTGAAGATGTTAATCGTGGAGCATAGTATTTTCTAACTGGAGACTTCTCTGAAAATATGAGTTTCCCTATGGTTTTATCTCAATATCGAGAGAATATATTCCCCCTACCATATTATTCTCTATAGAAATAAGAATATGTGTGTTTATTTTAATCAAAAATAAATGTGAATTAATTAAAGAGAACAATGAATGGAAATAAATGAACTACACAATTATTTGATGTTTAATCAGTATTATTTGGAGATAGAAGGATCACATTAGGATCACCGCTAGAGGGGATATACTTTGGTTCCTCACAACCCAACACCAATAAAAAATGAGGTGTTATAGATGAATATTTTCAATGATAAAAGAACTGAATACCACGATAATATTATTAATTATGTTTTAAATTAATTAAAAATTTAACATGAAAAATACCCCCTCTTGATTTCACCCTTATATGATAATATTCTGGGACATATTTTATTGGACATGAAATTATCGATAATGAATATTTTGGATTATCCATTGAATAGAAAAGAATATAATTTAGCTATTTATTAGTAGGTGCCTTTGTGGTGTTTGTAATCTTTATGTGGCATCAGAGAAATCTCATTAAAAATTAAAATTATTTAATTATTATTGATCATTTCTGTGTTTAAAAGTTAGTTTTCATTCCATGAAATTCATTCTTATAAAAATATTATTGAGTTATATTATTCTCATCCTAATTTATTGCTCATATAAAACTAATACTATTAATAATAAAATAAGAAAATTCCAAAAAGACATATGGAGGTGTTGTAAATTCTAGTTGGATAGTTGAGGAGTATATGGTGTGTAGTCCCAAGTTACAAATAGTATACCCTGATACGTTTTACTATGAAGATCCATGGTTTACATGAACCATATTGCAATAAATACACATGGATATATTATATAAACCTTGAATATTGACCATAATATTTTGGAACATAGGTTTATTGGCTACATTCCATATCCCAGGGTTACAAACCATGTAATCCATGTGTTTTTACAATGGATAATATAACACCATGTGATTTTATAATATATTATTATTTAATAAATTTAATGTGTTCGACAACATGTGAATAATTAAAGTATGAATACATGAGAATAATTATTATAAAATAAATATTTTATCACATTATATGGTATTTAAATGAAATTTAATTTCCAAAAATAATATCTATTTCATGTCATAAAAAATATTGATTCTATAGAACTATTTCAAAATATTTTTCTAATGAATTTTTTATCACATATTTTTATTAATAAATTATGTTAAACTATTAAAAATATGAAAAATTATTATTTAAAAATTTATAAAATGAATTAATTGGTTATGAATTTGTTATAAATGAATATAAAATCAATTTAATGTAAAAATATATGTTTTTCTGAATTTTGTTTTACGTGTGAAATATATTTATATTTTAATAAATTAAATTAATCACTATTTATGAATGGTTATAATTAAATGCATAGATAGTATATCCAATAATATATTTTATCATTTATCTAATAATTTTTACTAGGAAATAAATTAAATTTGATCTAGTTTTATGATTGAAACTACATTTATCTAAAAATGTTTTTTATGCAATTTTTTTGTGTAGATATTGAAAATACATTATGAAACTTATTTGGTTTTAACATATTAAAAAGTATTCTATGTTTTATTCAGAGTAATTAATATTAATTAATAATTTTAACATAATTTTTTGTCCCATGGAACAGTAACCATTGTAAAAATCTTGTTACTATGGTAATGGATTTAATAGATAATGAGGTGTTAAGCTGAAGAGATAATTGTTAAAATCGACTAATAAACTATCTAAATCCCAATGTATGAATTTATTTTTATATTTTATAATCCAATATTTTATCTTAATCAAATTTGGATACACATCCGAAGTGAGTGACTTTATTATATGTTAATATTCTTATTAATTACAACTGTGTCACTCCCCTCACTTATAAAAAGAAACCCTCTATCCTCTCTTCTACAAACCACTTGATTCATTTATACTGTAATATAAACAAAATACTATAAAATAATACATATACTAGTCCTTGAAAACTATTATTCCCAAAATACCCTTCTATGAAGGCTTAAGGTACTTTTCAATGGATATTACCCAAAGAAGAGATATATGCTCTTATCAAAATTTACTTTTTTTATTTATTCTTAAACCTTATACAAATGTTATATTTCCACATTAAAAAGACTAAATTAGTATATTTTATATAATTAGATGCATTTATGTTAGTTTTATATTCATTTACTAACTATTTCCCATCTATTTGAAAATGATAACTTCTCTCGTGCATACATGTGGACTATCCCCTCCACAAAGAATTGGGAATCATTTTTTCATTTCATTTTTTCATGGTTGATTATAAGAATAGATTTAAAATATATATATTATATTTATGATATAATTATGTTTCAAAAAAATATTAATTGTTATATACCTTTGTTTCTTTCTATCCATCGAAAAGTGAAAAATCACTCGTGCGTACATACGGTCTACCATCACCACTATGTGATGTAATTAATATTTCATCACTAATTTATATAAATGGTTATAAAATGTTATGTAATAAATTAATATGAATAAATTACATTTTTTTTATGATTATGTAATGACCATGGTATAGGGATCAGAACCATTGAATTGAAACATTCATGGAATATATACTATTTTTCACCAAAAAATGAGTTTAATGAATAATTTTTAATAAAAGGGTAATTGAATGTTATAATTTCATGATATGTAGTAATATTTAAAATAATATGGTTCTATAAAATATTTTTAATAAATATATATTTATTATATAGGACTTTTCAGTTCATATAAAGAAATATGAGACCGGAGTTAAGGGTTTTTGTTAAAATATTATTTATTTATGTGATTTTCTATGATATATTTGCATTGAGAAAAATTATATGATAGTTATACATAAAAACATATTTTTTTCTCCTCTTTATATTCCTATAATTTTCATGTATTAATACCATTTTCTCACATTATCATAAAATGATTGAGAAATTATTTAAGGAAAGATTACTTTTTTTTTCTATTTGGTTGATGAAATTTTTCTTTAATGTCAATGCTATTAAAAATTATTCATGAAAGTTTTTATATACACATAATTTTTGTAAAATATTATTTTTACAACCTTTGAATCTATATATAAATTATTAAGATAAATATTTTCAATTTTTTTATGCAGGAATCACTTTAAAGTTTTTACAAAATCATGAAAAGAATGTATTTTTTTAAAATATACAACATTAATGACCTTTCCCACCATTATGATCATTATTTTATTTTAATATCCCATTAAAAATATCCATGGTTATTTTTAAATAATTTTTTTTCTCAAAATTAGGACATTTTTTATTTTTTAATGATATTGAAATAAAAATATGTTTTCATTATTTTAAAATAAATATTAAAATTCTATTTTAACGGTATTTTTATCTCCATGAAAACCCATTAATGATTTTTATGCATCACTAATAACATATTATTATGATACCAAATAATTAAATTCTACATATAAATTATGATGATGATTTATTAAGTATGATTCTCTGAAACCCATTACTTTTGTATGAGATTATTATTTTCTCATGAACTATTTATGAAACCCTATTTTCCATGGGTTACGAAATGATGAAATGAGAAATTTTTATGATCTATTGGATTAATTATGTATGGTTGTAATTATTATATGTATGGTATAAAATAATATAACCGTATAATGCATTGAGTAAATATTTATATCACATGTGATATTATGGAATGGATTGGTGACTGAAACCATTCCACTAAGGGAATATGTCTACTATGCTAGTCTTGAAAGGGAAACATGACTCTGGAAATTATGGAATGGGGAGTGAGCCCAATCCACTATGGTACTTTTTCCACTCTTATAGTATCACAAATGAAACTTGAATAATTAAATGATTTTATATACATATATGCATGCCATAAATTTATGAATTTTGTTTATGATATGTTCTCATGGCTTGTGATTTATTTTTAATGATTTCATTCTCTTATGAGTTATGTATTTTCTTATGATAAATAATTATGCCTTGACTCTTTATTATTGATCTTTGATGGATTGGGTATGACATTAAAAATTTATGATCATGTTATCAAACCCTTATACTTATATTAAGCACACTTATAATCATTGATTGATATATTCAATGTTTAACCTTATTAATTATTTGAGCTCACCCTTTCTTAGTTTCTATTTCCATTGGTTAAGAAGAATGGTGTTATGTACGTATTTTTTATAAGAGTTATATGTGAAAAGAACATTATGGAATATGATAAAGATATTTTATAAATAATTTGGTTATGTATCTAGTCTCTATAGACACTACACCTTTACAATTTTGCGGCATGAATTGTTATGACATGTGTTTAATATTTATACATAATTATTTAATATTTATATATGCAATGATTAGGTCACAAAAATTTGTATCAAGGTAGGGCTAAGTTATTTTTAGATATTAGGATAACAAAAATTTAGTGAAAACATTGTGGTTATGTTTATATATTAAAAAAATCATAATGTTTTGGTAAAGTAGATATTGTTTTATTTTTTAGCAATGAAATCCATATCTAGATACAAAAAGGTGAATGTAGGATCTAGAACATATTCACATATAGTTAATAAACTTGAAAATAATGGTTGGTTATTATCTTGATCTTCACTAAATTCATGAAAAAGTGGCCTGAAAGAACATATAGGTTGACACTCACAAGGTATGTACGTTAGTTAATTCATATTCTATTTATAAACAATCATGATGAATAATAGGATTGAATCAATGAAAACATATGATAACCCATAGTGACATGATATAAACGTAAAGTGTCATGGTCTGAAAAATTGTGTTATAATTGTATACATTAGAAAATGGTTTTCATATTTGTATGAATTATTCCATTTATTTTTCATTATTGATACTCATAGTAAAATATTTGGTTTTATTTAATGGACTAAAATAAGAGGAATCATGCGAACAATGAATATGATAACTAATGTAACAACCATTCTCATGAGAGACCAAATGAAATATGATATAGAATGTGAAAAATTGTGATTTTTCCAAATAAGCTATCTTGAAGTATGATTAAAAATATAAACCTAGGAGAGTTTATTAATAAACTAAATAAGAGAAAAATGGGATTTTTGGAATGTTTAGCGGATAAAGACCACCGTGTGAAGAAGATTTATCTTTCAACATGTCAAAAATGTTGGAATAACCACACATGGGAATGTCTCAAAGTAATGAGAATATATATTATGTTTATTAAATAAGAGAATAATAAAAATAATTACTGAAAAAATATACAGTTTTATAGAGGTAAATAAAGTTCATCATAAAGTTCCAGTGATAGTTTATTGTCTTATATGTGGGGAACATGGGCATTATCCAAGTCAATTACATAATAGAAATGATAAATAATAGAAAAAGGATGGGAATATGCAATGAAAATAACTAAAGTGAATTATTATGTTTAAGGAACACTTATCTTTGACTCTAGAATTGGGTATTCCATGTGACATTTTGTAAGAATGTTCCCTATGAAAATATTATTATTTTTACTTCTTTTTGGAATTTGATTTTATTATGAGAATTTATTATTTCAATCTATATAAATCCATTATAAATTTATAAAATAAGTAAATAAAATTTTATAATCATAAATAACCTTTTATTTTATTTCAGTTTGAGTGTTAATATTAACATTCAATTGAAATTACGTCCATTGTATAGTTCAGACCACAAATTCATGATGGATACTTATATCTAATTATTAGCGCGAAGCACAATATATAAGAAAATATTATTAATAAGGAACATGTCAATTTATTTCCTAGAAAACTTCCTAGTCTTACACTAAATCATAAAGTTGAGTTTTGAATATAAATTATTCATGGTGCTGCACATATTTCAAAGAATATATAAAATGGAAGCAATTGAGTTAAATGAATTGAATAAGAAAATATTGAAGAATCTAGATAATGGATTCATATACCATAGTTTTTTACCATGAGGTAGACTTATTATTTTTGTTAAGAATATATATAGGTAAATTAATCATTTCATTGATTGTTTGTAACTTAAAAACATCACCATTAAGAACAGTTATCCTATACCACATATTTATTATCAATTTGATTTATTATGAGGAGCTCTAATTTTTTTTTATAGATTGAAATTTATTCTGGATATCATCAATTCAAGGTCAATAAAGAGGACATTTCCAAGAAATCCTTCCATATGAGTTATAATTATTTTGAATTTACTATAAGTCCATTTGGAATTATCAATTCTCTTTCTGTGTTTGTGGATCTAATAAATAGAGTCTTTAGATATTACCTTGATCAGTTTAGGATAATCTTTATCGATGATGTTCTTATACATTACTTTAACAAGAAAGATAAATAAATTTTTTTTGGATTGTGTTTAAGGAATTAAATATGGATAATTTATATTCTAAATTTATATAGTATTAATTATGGTTATAGAATGTTTAATTCTTGTGTCATATAATCTGAAGTGTGAGTATATTAGGGGATCCTTTAAAGAAAAAAGTTATTCTATAATTTAATTAACCAATAAAGGTGACCGAGATATGTGGTTTTATTAGGTTGGATAGATACTATAAATTCTTTTTGTGAAATTTATCATAGCTATATAATCCAAAAAATAAGTTGACTCGGAAGGGAGCCAATATCCCTTCGGAAAATGAATATGTGTAAAACATGAAAGAGTTGAAAATAAGGTTGGTTCATTCACCGGTTTGCACAGTTCATTTCCTTGGATAAGGGGTTACATTATATATGGATGTATCAAATAATTTAATATGATTCATCATCATTAATAATGATATGATTATTTCTTATGGATCACACCAATTAAAAATTTATGACAAACATTACCCGACTCCTGATTTTGAGTTGGAATGAGTAATTTTTCCATTGAAAATCAAAAGGAATTCTATTTATAATGGGACATGTGATATATATACAAGTAATAAAATATTTAGTTATATACTAAAATACAAAGAGTTTAATATTTAACAAAGAGGACAGTTAGAGTTAATTAAATAACATGACTCTGAAATACAGTAACACCACATGAAGAAAAACATGGTGCATTATGTTGTAATCCAGAAGGACCATGCTAGTTTTCTTTGATGTATATTTAAAGAAATAAAATCCTAATGGGTTTACTATAGATGCATTTTTGAAATAATGATAAAAAAGGAAATATAATATATTTACTAGATGAATATTAAACCATTCGTCAATGTGAGGATTAAAAAGGCACATAAGAAATATGTTGAACTACAGAAGTAGGTTAAGAATGATCCTGAGTTCAAAAATGATTATAATGGAATTATAATGTTTATAAATTTAATATAGTCCCATCAATAGAAAATTTTTAGAATAATATATTGTATAAATCTCATATCTCAACATTATCTATTCATATTGTATGTATGAAGATGTACACAGATATAAAAGAGTATTTATAGTGGTAAAACATAAAAGGGGATATTTTAGAGTATGTATCTCGATTCCAGGTCATTTTGATAGTTATTGATGAGAGACAAAATTCTATGGGGATACTATAATTATTACCCACAACATAATAGAAATTGGAAGACAACATCATGGAATTTTTCATTGGTCTCTCCAAAATATCTAAAGGCCATAATACTATTTGGGTTATCGTAGATCACCTTATGAAGTCAAAATATTCCATTACAATTATAGAATATTTCTCTCTTAATCATATTACCAGGATATAAATTAAGGAATTGGTAAGGCTTCTAAGGGTTCCATATTATATTGTATATGTTTTTGATATGTGGGTTTCCATGATGATTTGGAGATGTATTCGATAATATTTGAATATGGTGTTAAAATTTAGCACATCATATCATCCCCATATAGATGAACATTCTGAGTGGACCATTGATACCCTATAATATATGTTCAGAACCTATTCTATTTGAAAATCAATATATTTAAAACACCTCAATTCATTATTTATTATATAATTACACAAAAAAATACCTGAAAGGATCAAAAGGAATAGTTTATTTGGAAAATTAGATATATAACATAATAACCTGAAATTGGTATAAAACAAAATTATTTAAAACACCTTATAATTCTCTTAAAATTATATTATTATGCAAAATATGAATGGGATAACCCAAGGACATACATAAGAAAGGGGTTAGATGTAAATCTTATCATGTGAATAATAATTGAATAACATGATCAATGTAATAAATTTTAGTCAATAGTCATATCAAGGTAACATAAAAGTGGTAATAATCTTAATAATGAACATGAGAGGATTATATATATTTATAACCTCTGGAATTGTAGTACTGTAACAAAAAAAACATGACATCATTAGCATAAGTGAAAGTTAAATTCAAAAACAAAATAACATATTGTTTTTAAGACAACCTCTCATTCACCATACATGGTATCACATGAGATAAAAATATTACCCAATGAATTGGAGGGATTTATTATTTTGGGATCACCTATCACATGAATATCATGTACATGATTTTTTTGCCACATAGATCATACAACATAATAACACATTTCATCAGTTTTATTTCCATGATTAAGGATTATAGGGTTCATAAATAAAAATAGCCAATAAATTATGAACATGTATAACTAGTTTAATACCCTTGAGTGGAAATGGGGATATGCATTCACTTCATAAAAGTTTGGCATGAACAATCATAGGTTTATCTCGACAACATAAAAGGTGTATATAAATATTTATGGAAGCGGTGAAAGAAATTGATTAGTATTAACTAATTAAATGGGAATAATAATTGATGTAAAAGATTTGTAAAAAACATTAATTCTAGGAAAATTTTAAATCAAAAGGGATTAGTACAAAGAATGTATGTGAAATAAAATAGGAGATACTTACTTACCTTGATAAGGCATTTATAAAATCTTGGGAGAATATTTTTATGAGTTTTGGAACACCATGGGATGGATTTAGAGAAGTATTGGTAATTTAAATTAATTATCAATGTATTTTTAGTGAAGAGGAGTCGAAAATTGGATGGGTTTTCATATAAAAAGAGGGGGAATTCATTAATAATTTTTAAAATTTGGTTTTGGACTATTTCTCATAAAATAATAATAATCACAAACACTACCATGGATTATTCGAATGGTTTATATCAAAGAGGATTGATTTAAAATATTTTATAAGGATAAAAACTAAACTCGTGAAAATAATACCCATGGTGATTTGGAAGTGAGTCTTGTTTATAAAGACTTTATTTTAATATCATAAAATATAACATATGTTTTGGAGGATTCATTAATGGTTTATAAAAATACTCAAATAAATTCAAAGACCCATTATTTTAAAGTGTAACAATATTTTTTATCATTGATTACATTTATAATATTTATTACATCACTTTTTGGAAATCATGATTTCATAATGGATATCATATATTTATACTATATTTATTTGTTAACTATAAATTATTTTGTCACATAAAATTAAGAAAACTTCACTATTGGATAATTTTAAGGTTTTTATTTCAAAAATAATATTTATTTGACCAAAATAATTCCCTAAAGAGTATAATTTTTAAATTAAAGTCTAAATCAACACTACTTTAAAAATACAAATTTTATGATATTAATAGGTTTATGATCCTTATAAATATTATATTAGAGTTAATTAAATTAATTTATTATTTGTATTTATATAAATATTTTACAATATTATATTAAATGAAATAAATTTTATTTAAATGTTATTAAATTTATCAAAAAAAGTGTTTTAATTAAAACCATTCATTTTGAAAAAAAATCATTTTCATTTTCTTCAAATAAAAATATAATTTTTATTAACTCAAATATAATTTTAAATATATGAAAAGTTATAAACATAACAATTATTTTATTTAAAATAATGATTATAAACACATACTCCAAGGGTATAGATACATATCCCCTTATTACACCAACATATTTCATAAGGGTAAGGTGGGAAATGGTGGGGCTTTCTTGGGGTAGTTCAGAGAACATGGTTTGCGTTGTGATGATGATAAATTTGATCTTCTACCATAAACAATTTTATTCAATATTTACATCTTGAATATAGTATTGGGGTAATTAAAAGTAAATTCATAGTGATTCCATCTCCCTTGGAAACTCTCCTAAATGGGCGTCATAATGAATAATCCTACCTATTGAGGACATCACTCCCGCCATCACTATAAATTAGAATTTATCATTTAAATTAATATTCTAATCCTAATAGTAACTATAAAATGGATATTTTAAATGGTTATTATGTTCATCAATATTTTAAATTTGGAAGGATATATTATATAATGGTTCAAAATAACGAAGGTGTCACATGTATTTTCTATAACTACATTACATAATAAATAATTTATTAATTCAAAAAGGAATAAAATATTAGGTCATAATATCCTCCCCACCATTAGAAATTTAACCCTATAAATTTAATATCTTTCACTAAAATAGATGATGTTAGATCTATTTTGTTACCTATTTTGATTCTGATATTTCATTCTAAAACATCTAGTTTCACCACAACAATTTTACCTAGCGAGTATTCTTATTTCATAGATCCTTGTATCTATGATATAAGATCTTCACCGGATTATACATCCATAAAAAATCATTCTATAAGCATAAAACCTCAATATTAAGTGAATATTAGGAGTTTAGTATATTCTTCCTAAATAGGGATACATGGAACACATTATGTACTTTGTATAAGCCAGGTGAGCGTGATATTCTATAGGTAACAACTCTAATGTGATAAAGGATATCAAAGGACTCTATGTATATAGGAACACTATTTTACCTCTTCCAAAAAATCATGAATTTGTTCCATGGAAATATATGATGGAACTCTATATAACTAACCTTAAAATCCTAGTTTAATTGATGATATTCCACGTATCGTTTTTGTCGACATTGTGTGAATTCCATAAGTTCTTGATTGTTTTCAAAATTCTATGTCATCTATTTGATAAGATGAGGCACCATAAGTTTCCACTCTCAAAATTTATCCCAAAATGTTTATTTTTTAAACCAATTCATATATAGAGACTCAGAAGTTCCTATCCGAATGCTATAATGGAAATTATTGTTATTTGAGATCTTTACTTAGGGAATGTGCTAATTCGTAAATCCTTGTAAGTACAATGAACATGATCTTAGAATATCCTTTAAAGTTTTATTGGTCCCCTTATAATGAACATACATATGAGGTTGATATGTATTAATATAATTCATCTATATATCCAACACTTAATGAATGATTCTATTAAACTTTGAGGGAAAACAATGATCTTGATCAAATAGAATAGAGAGTTCTACTCCATGAATTCTAACGACTTCTTTTATGTTTATATTAGAGAGTTGGTCAAGAGAGAAATATTCTTTTATATTAACGATATAAGATGACTTTGTAAGGTGATCAAATTCCTCCCAGATGGCGTTACTACCTTTATACATCATGGGGAGTTATATGATGAAATACATGGTAATATTTTGCAATTTAAATACTGTTATGGGAAATGGTTGAATCATACCATTATAATTTTGGAATTCAGCCTTGACTTCATGGAATACCATGTATAAAGATATAAATTCTTCAATCACTCTATTCATGTTATCCCATTAGTAGTTTTTATTTAGATAACTATACATATTAGTTCTACCTAAATTAATAGTGAAGGATGAAAAATGCATATCAACCAGAATTTCCATATTCAAATATAGTTTTTATGGGACACATATACTTTTCAAACATTATAGATCCATATTTTTCAAAGTTGAACTATTGAATATTCTATAATTTTTTCCCGTAGCTCTTCAGTATCATTATAGCGATTGTTGATCCTATATATAATATATTGTTTAATAATTATATGATAAGTGTAGGGTGAAGATAATTTTATTATTCCCATTTCAATATTTTTTATTCCCAAAGAGATTAGATCCCTTTCAACCCTTATCATGGATAGGTTTCCATGATAATTTATAAATATATTAATTACCACGTTTTTAACATCCCAAGATAGTAATGGATTGAACAATAATAATAATTGATCAGCTCTGACCACCTTTGTGGGTTTATATTGAGATCTTTTTATGTATGAATATATACTATTATATTTTTTAATTCTTATATATGTCTCAATTTTACCTGTACAGGTAATGTCACCAAATATTAAATAAAAATTTCATGGTATCTAATTCTAGATCATGATTTAGGTAGTTTTTCTCATGGATCATTAATTGGTGGGAGGAATAGGATATCATTTTTTATCTTACATGAGCACCCAACACAATAATTTTTGGATGAATAACTATAGATTAAGAATCATTCCACACTAGGGATGGGTGGATGTGAGTATAGTTGAAGGGATTAGATTATTATTTAATTCTTTAAATATCTCCTCACATTCATCAGTCGAGAAATAAGTCACTCCCTTAAAAAGTTATTTTGGTTAGGGGACTTGACAATTGTGATAATTTTCTAAAAATTGATGATTATAATGAGGTAGTCTAAGAAAAAATGGATCTCCATCACATATGTCAGTCTTGATAATATTTCAATCATCTCTATTTTTTAAGGATCCAAAAATAATTCTTTTTAGTGATAACATTATTAAGTAATGTTACCTTCCCCATATAGATCTAGAATTTATTATCCTTCATGTACAAATTTTTATTTCAAAAGGTATCCAGTAAAACATTCAAATACTCATTATTTTCCTACTTTGAATTGGAGTATATACGATTATCATCTATGAATATTACCAAAAATATGTTATGGAAATCCATAATGGATCTATTCATTAAGTCCACCAATATATCTAGATCATTAGGGAATCTGAATGGAATCAATATGAACTCGTAGTGCACATACCTTGTATAAAAAATAGTCCATGGTATATTTTCTTTATTATGAATTTTGTGATAATATCCTAACTAATGTTCTAACTTGGATATTTACATGGATCCATGTATCTAAACAAATAATTATCAATATATGGAAATGGATACCTGTTCTTCATTTTGATATTTTTAGTCTCACGATAATCTATATAAGGGCTCATTAACCCATCCATATTCTTAATAAAAGGGATTAGTGAACCCTATGGTGAAGCACATGGGTGTATAAACATGTTTTCCCAATTCTCCTGTAGTGGGTTTTTTATCATCTCAAGTTCAACAATGACCATTATCTATGGAGCCTTGTATATTGGTAAACCTCCAACCAAATGTTCAAATGATAACTCAACCACTTGGATAGGGGTAATACTAGTAAATTCTTCAGGAAACACATCAATATATTCTCCCACAATGGGAATGTAATTAATTATGATATTTTCCTTAGTCCTAATAATTTTTTTCTGGACATGCTTACTCATAAGCCACTAATACTCATTATTTAGATGATGAAACTAAAAGATATTCAACCTACCCCTTGAACATATATAGACTCACAGAACAACTTATGATATGGAAAATGATTTCATTCTATTAGTAAATTGAATTTTATCTATACATAGAAAGAATATCCATACCTAGAATACCATAAAATTCTACTAAAGAAAAAATCAAAAGGTTTTTTGATAAGTTCAATCCAAAAATATTGATTAGGGAGGATTTATATACTTGGGATGAAATAATATTCATGTTTTCCTTTTTAAACGACAAATCTACTTCCATCTTTTGTGGTGGTGTTGGAATAGTTCAATTAAACTTGTGTGACATGAAATAATGCACATAACTATAATTAAATCGTATGTTGGTAATCATTGAATGAATAATTACTGTATCTATCATCAATTTTTTTTTCAAAATCTCTCTTATTTGCTGTGATGGAAAAAGATCACCCTTGTTCTCTAGGCCTTAAAGGTTATTGTAATTTGTTTTCATTGAAAACACTTGTATTAGGGTATTAATTAACATGGTGTCCTTATTCCTTGCATTTGAAACAATTAACCATTGGATTAGTTTTTATAAGATAATTTATTTATTACATCCCAATGTTCGGTTTGTACTGATGATATTCTATAGTTAGGTTCCCTTCCTTACCATACCTAAATAATTTCCTTATCTCCTTCAACAATTTACAAGATACATCTTTGTACACTTTTGACAAGTATGATGTTCAAAATTCATACACCATGATATTTATCCATCACTTCAATATAATTAAACCATTTTCTCTACTTCCTATATCCAGAACCATGTGACCCTTGATATTTAATTATCTATATTTTGATTTTAAGTGCACATCATAAAATTTTCTCATTTCATTAAAATTCTAAAATCACCAAAGATCTTCAAAAACATGTATTTATCCTTCCAAATAAGTGGTAAAAATTTATTTTGGGTTTAATTACAAATAAAAAGTTTTATATTGAATGTATTTTAATGTTTACATCTTCAAACTGATAGATTCTTCATAATGTTTCCTGAGTATAAGGAAATCCATATACATTTTATGTTAAAAAATGCGAAGAAAATATTTATTAAAAAATATTTTCCATAATTCCATCTACTATATCTCTTTGATCATTTAATCATAATTAATAATTTGAATAGAATTCATTAGTTGATTAGATTCTCCCTCTATATGATAAACAACTTGAACAACCATCTCTTACTCAAAGTATTTCTACCAGAGGAGATTAATGGCGTCTCTAATCTTTGAAAATTCACAATGATGGGAGACCCTCGGTTGAATCCTTCGATTGCTTTGTCTCCGAGTCGTGGAAGCTAAAGGAGCAGGTGGTCATCAGATTACTTGATTGCTGATAATTCATAATTCGTTTTGGCTTAGAGGAAGACCTGATATACGCCCGGTTCAAGGCCCCTTGGAGATGCAACGTTGCGGCTTTCTTTTAGTTTTGTTGGAATTTTGATTTCCATATATGACGTGAACCTTCGACATTTTCGACCTGTGCACATCAACCAGGTCTTCCACTTTCTTTCCAGAACCCCTCTATTTTAGGTGCAATTGGTAATTTGATTGGAATGTTTTTTTCTCTGATTGGAATACTTAGGTGATTTGTAACCTAATTTTTCCGAGAATTTGTGTAAAAGTTGATGATCCAAGGAAGCCGGTCGGAATCATATGGATCACCAATGATAAGGAGTTTCGTTGGAAGCAGGAAGTGGTTTCTGAATCATGGATGCACTACTTTGTGTCTTGTATCCTATGTAGTCACTTTGCTTTGAATTGCTATAGAAGGAGGATGAATGGATGCTTACAATAGAAGGTAACGGGTCACAGTGGAGGGGGTGTTTCTACTAATATGGAGAGGACCATGTGAATGAGGAAAACTAAAGATGGTTCAAAAGCAAGAAGAGATGAGGTGGGTGCAATGTTGGGCCATACAGAGGATTTTGGGTGTGCTGGAGGTGGAGATGTTGCTGAGCAGGGCACTTGGGATGGTGATCCCAGAAGCGTAGGTGCTGCTGTGGAAAACCTGCGGCTTCTGTGTTTGTACAGGATAAGGGAAAATATTTAGCTAGAAATGTAGTGGGTGGGGGATCTCGACCTTCATCCTCTATGCATGGGATATCCCGGGATTGTGATGATGATGTCTCTGGCAACTTCTCTGGTTTGAATGAAATTATGTACAATCATGTTATGGTTGAGGATTCGGGGAAATCTTCTTCTAGGTTATCATTAAAAAGGAATCCTTTTTAGAAAGTGGGAAATGAGCCACGGGGTCCGACAGTTGAGCAAGTCTTTAACTGCTTAAAGTGTGATCTTGGAATTGGGAATGCAGATGGTTCTTTGGCATGCAATCCCTTGTTATCAGAAAATGCGGATGTAGCTGTCCAAGGGCAGGATGAGAATGCTGGAGGCATGCTGATCTCGGTTTCCATAGGCAACAGGTTTATGGAACTCGACAATGAAGAAGTTTTTCTTGAAGAGGCTAATGATGTAAGGTGGGATGGTGGTCTTATGCTGGTTCTTGATTCTTCGGTGGCTGCTACAATTGATGAGGAAGTAAACAACTTGGTGGATTGGCCTCAATGCCCCAACATAGTTGACTCTTGTAATGAGCTTCAGCAATATTGTGGTTCAGAATAGGGTTATCGAGAGGTGAGAATCTTGGGAAAGTGGGGTGACCTCTCGGATAGTGAGAAGGAAAAAGATGGTGGTATGGCCCGAACTTCCTTTAGTGTGGTTGTTCAAGGTGATAGGATGAATGTGCATGGGGTTGAGGACAAAAAGACTAGTCCACCACATCGGTGACCAAAGAAGGATTATTCTTATCTTCCAAGGCCGGTGGCATCCATGGAATCTATTGGAAAGGAAAGACGGGCTACGCAATCTTTGAAGGAGTTTTTATCCTTGGAGAAGTTGATTCTGAGAGTAAAATATGCCATGGTTCAAAAGTACTATGAAAGCTCTGAATGGGAAACAGATAATGAAGAGAAAATAGTCCATAATGGGGATGGTGATAGGTTTGGTTTCTATGATATGTAGTTGTTTCTATGGCCTGTTTTACCTGATTTATGCCTTTTCTTTTGTTAATAAATGGTCAGAGGCTTGCCTGTGACTGAGCAGTTCTAGTATATATCCATTCACTATAATAGATGAAAAATTTGTGATAAGAATTGTTAAAACACTAAACTCTTAAAATGTAATCATAGATCATTGAAGGGATAACACATAAATTTCATATGTTTAATAACCTATTAATTTGTAGGTTTCAATCTATGTTATCCATGATCTATTTCTTAACCTAAACATTCATGGAATATTTTTTCTTCCATTAAAAATAATTTATATGGAACATGTAAATTTACTAAATAATATATCCTGAGAGTCTCAAACCATGTTTTATATAAATCCTATTTATTTTCACAAGGTGAGGATCGATTCAATTATCAATATGCACTTTTTGGGCTTATTACCCATAGTTACAACATATTTGATCCCCATCCACTTATAGTATTCTGAAATAAAAACTTGTTTCTTTGAAACCACTTACTATATACTTTATCATACTTTTGGGATGTTTTAATACACTTATATTTATCCCTTTGTCTTGACTATAGTCTTTTAATCATAGTCCCCAAAAATAACTAGACCATTATTTGATACCAACTATGAAAACACATATCTTTAATACATGTTAGTTTATTATTTATGACATAATGACATATATAAAATAATCCCCAAAGAAATATTGGCCTATTGTATTTATGTATGTAGATACATAACATGATAACATCAAGTAGGGATAAAATAACATTATTTAAATCTCTATATCATGCTATTAAAATTCCATTTCTCTTCTAAAACTGCATGGGATAACCTTTGGGATTACATAAGAAAGTGGTGAGTTATAAATCCCAGAAAAGTAATGATGAAATAATAACATGATAAAAATAATACATTTCTGTCAAGAGGAATATCAAGGTGACACAAAAGGGGAAATAATCATATACATGAACATAGACACATGATATATCATGAAAAAATCAGGGCTATGTAGGAATATTGAAACAATATAAAATATGAAATAATAAGAATAATTCAAGGATGACTACCGATACATAATAAAATATCATTCTTAGGATAACTTCCCCTACACTATAAATGGTATTTCATGAGATAAAAACATTACAAAATACATTAAAGGGCTATATAATGCTGGGCCCACCCGTAACATTTATATCACGATCTTGAATTTGGGTGTCATATAGATCATACAACATAGAAAATTATTTCATCAATTTTAAAATCATGATTATAGGTTGTGGTTTACACATAAGAAATTACCCAATCAATGAAGTATAGTTAAAACTATGATAATTCCATTGAGTGGAAATGTTTTTGTGTATTCACTTCAAAAATATTTTTCATAAAATTTATAGGATAAGTTCGACAACATAAAGGGTGCACATAAAGGTTTATGGAAGTGGTGAATGAGATTAAAGGGATGTATTTAAATACATGGCTATCATAAAATTTGTAAAATGACGTGTAAAAAAACATTAAAAATAGGAAATTTTTTAATAAAAAGGATGCTTTGAAAATAAATTACTTGAAACAAAAAGAAGAGGTAAGAGTCCCTCTCCTTTAGAGGCTGCTTATACAATTATTGTTAGATATTATTAAGACTTATGGAACACATTGGGAGGTATTTAGTGATGAATATGCATATTGAATTCATTCTCAACAATTTTATAATGAAGATGAGTGGAAGGTTGGGTGTGTATTTATAGAAAAAAGGTTGGAATTATTTTTTAATTTCTAAACTTTGGTTTTGGATTTTATTTGATAAAAAAATTAAAATGGAAAACCTTCCTATAGTTTTTACCAATGGTTTCTGACAAATAATAGATTTTTTCAATAATGTACATGGCTAATAACTAAAATAATTCTAATAATACCCTTGGTTATGTAGAAGTGAGTCATGTTTATAAAAAAGGATTTTAAATCCTTAAAAATATAACATAGGTTTTAGGGATACATTATGGTTTTAAAAAATTAATCAAATAACTTCTAAAACTAATTATTATATGGAGAAACATATTTTTTTTCTTTTAAATCATTTATAGTATTTATTACATCCTTTTGGATGATTATTATTTCATAAAACATATAATATATTGATACTATATTTAATTGTTTTCCCAAAAATTTGAATTTCATAGAAAATTATAAAAATTAACTATTGGATATATTCGAAATTATAATTTCTAAACAAATAATAATTTTATAAATTTAATTTTTTAAATAAGATAATTTTAACATAAAAATCAAAATACTCATTAATTTAAAATACTCGCTTTTATGAAATTAATTGTATTCTATCCCTTGTAATGATTATATTGGACTTTGTTATATTATGTTATCATTTATATATAAATAAATATTATAAAATAAAAAAATATATAATTTTTTTTTCAAAATTTAGGAAATTATCAAATAAGTGTTTTAATTTAAACTGTATATTTTCCTAAAAAATACTATTTTAGTTTCTTTATAAAAAATATTATTTTCATAAACTCAAATGTAATTGTAAATATAAATGAAAAGTGATAAAATTAATAATTTATTATAACAAATAAACTGAAAAAACTAATTATACTATGTTCTAGATTCATAACCCCATATTACACCAGTGTATGCCTTAAGGTTTAGGTGTGAGATGGTGGGGATTTCTTGAGGTGGTTCATAGAACATGGTTTGGGGTGTGATCTCAATAAGATTGATCTTATCACATAAATAGTTTATATCAAGCTTTTTTTAATCTCAGCTTAGGATTGGATAAATAATGATCCTAGGGAATCCATCTCCCTCAGAAGCTCTGATAAATAGGCTTCATAGGGTATGATCCTACTTGTTGATTCCATCAAGCCTTGAATATTTTTAAATTATAATTTATGATAAACATTAATATTTTATCTTAATTTTCACTGTACAATGGATATTTATCAATGGATATAATGTTTAATGTTCTTCTAAATCTGATCAGCTATATTTTATAGTGGTCTAAAATAACTATGGTAGTTCATGTTTTTCAATAATTACATTACTTAATATTTTATTCAATTTTTAGTAAGGGAATAAATTATTGGGTCATCTTATTTTATAGATTTCAAATGTGGATGGAATAATCACATTTATTTGGCAGAGTTTGCATACAAATATATATTTTAATCTAAAATTTAAATGGATCCTTATAATGTCATATATAAAAATAATTGTATAACTCCAATTTTCTAGGATTAATTTAAAGAATATAAGATATTGGGACCTTATCTAGCTAAGGAAATAGAAGAAAATGCTTAGACCATTTTGAAGAACATTAGGGAAGCTTAGAGTTGATTGAAAAGTTATGTTGCCAAAATGTTTTGATATCTATATTCCAGAGCTCGTGATAATATAATCTTATGAATATATACTTATAAGGATATTATGATTTTTGGAAATAATTTAATGATAAGAATTAGATATATTGGTCCTTTGGAGTTACGTGATTGGATGATGATGATAAATCATCACTAAGAACTTCCACATAACCTATCTCAAGTTTAGGATGTGTTCCATGTATCTCTCATGAGGAAGTAAATACATGATCATTCACATGTAATGAACCTAGAGTCCATACCATCGGATCATGATCTCCCATATGTGGAACAGTCTGTAGAGATTATAGATTGAAGAATGAAAAGAATATGGAATCGGACCACTCACCAGGTCATAGTTTTGTGTCAAAAAAATAAAATTATGCAATATATGTCTGAACCAAAGAATGTGATGAGGTGGATGTATCCTAAAATTTTTGTATCAATGTGATATAATTTTGAGTACAAAATTCTTAGAAGGTGTAAAATGTACCACCATAATATTTTTGAATAAATATTTGAAATAAATTTTATTTGTTCGATATATTTTGAATCATGAATGTCAAAAATATGTGAATAATTATCATAAACTGTAAAATTAATCACATTATATTGTTTTAAAGATAGATATAATTATTGATAAATAATTTTAAATTCATTTAGGAAATATTTTTGTTCCAAAAGAACTATTTTAAAATATTTTTTATGAGAATTTGTTTTGTAATAAATGTTTTAATTAAATGTTTTTTCAAATTATAGGACTCATAAATAAATATTTTTTACATATTTATAAAATTAATTCTATGGAAATAAAATGGTTATAAATGAATATAAAATCATTTAAAGGTAATAATTTTTTTTATGAAAAACTATTTTATTGTGTGAAATGATTTTTTATCTTAATAAATTTAATCACTAACTATTAATGAATGATATTAATGAATTTGCATATAATATATTAGATCAATAATTTTAACATTCATTTAACTTTTTTACTTGGAAATTAATTGGATTACATAGTGTGTTTTGCATAAAAATGCATTTATCTGAAATATGTTTACGTCTTTTAAACATAGATATTTCAATTATGTTTTACCACTTTTAATAATTTAATCTTGTAAAATTTATTAAATATTTTTAATCATAATGGTTAATATTAGGTGATGATATCACCTTTTTTTTCCAAAATGAATGTTAACTATGGTAAATATCTTGTTACCACCATAATGGTTTAAAGGGTTAATATTTGGTTAAACTAAAGAGATAATTTTTAAAATAACCTAAATACTTGCATAAATACTATTTTCATAATTTTTTTGGTTCTATTTCATCCAATATTTGTATTTGATTCAATTTGGATCCACATTATTAAGAGAGTGACATGTATTTTAATATTATTAATTATTAAAAGTATACCCCCCTTAATTTTAAATGGGGACCTCCTATCATAGATTTACCACACAACTCAAGCCATAATCTCTTTTGGGAAAAAAAATCATTCAATGTGTTATCTCAGAATGTTTTGGGTGTGATTGTGTTTGCTGACAAGGACAAATAATCGTGAATGATAATGGATGTTTTTTTCCGAAGACATGTTTTTAAGGTGGCGCAGTTTCATAGTGTTTTCCAAATTTTTGGGCCTCATAATCAGGAGTTTGACGTTGGAAAAGGAAGGTTTTATTTATTGGAGTGAATGGTATGAATAACATTGAATAAAGATAGAAAAGGGTGAGAACTACATACCATATTGCATTGGACAATGTACCATGTTCTAGGAATGGTACACAGAGTAGACAGAATGTTTTGTGAAACCAGAGACGACCAAAAAAACGATTCATGATGGATGGAAGTGCGCTACATGGATGGCGTGGTTACGTCGGAGGAGATTGACCACATAAGAGTGAAGGTAGTATGCAGATTGGTAGGAAAATTGGTATGTGGGTGGATTTTGGTTCGTGGCGGCAGAAAGATCGTTAGGAGGTGGAGGCCGAATTAAAGATGTGGTAAATATTGATTTAATAGATTTAGTGTCTATCTTTTCATATATAATAATATCCAACCCCACCGATTACTATGGAGATTGAACATAATTAGAGAAGAAATTTTTCTCCAAGAATTTAGAAAATTCCAAAAGTGGTTCGTGTTGAAGGTGTTTTTGGGGATTTTTAACCTATAAAGGAAGTCTGGTACAAGGAGGAGGATGTCTGGTATGTAAAAGGTATTGAATTTGTACATGAAGGAGGAATATCTGGTATGTGAGATCAAGAGTTCCACATGTGGTACGCAGATGGGAAGCTTCAGTACACAGAAGCGAAGGCAGTCCGCGAACAGAGAATTGTTCGTGAACATGAGGGGTTTCATGGAGGAGGTTCACAGAATCGATACACAGTAGCAGTAAATTGTTGAGAAGGTGAAGGCAGTCCTCGGATGAAGGATTGTTCACAGTAACATAAGCGATATTAGAATAAGCTGTCTTGCGTACCAAACCTAGTACTCAGTACATGAGAGAGGAAGGTGGTTCATGATTTTTTAAAGAATCTTGGAAAAGCATCAATTTAGTTTTGTGAATGTATTTTCTAGTACCTAGCAGTACACAGGAAGGTGGATTCCATCTTTGCGTGAAAAAATAACTTCAACAGAGCATCTACCTATAGTTAAGGATGTATGAATTCATGAAAATGAAGGGATATACTTGTCCATAAACTGTGTTTAACCTACAAGTAGATAAACTATGAGTGGATTCCTTTCCCTGAGCAGTGAGCGAAGGAAGAGGAAGACAATGACCCTTTCCACTGGCAGTGAGCCAGAGAAAGAGGCATCAGGAGTGACCCATTGGAAATGTAGTAATAATAACCTAAAAATTTTAAAGGCAGTGAACCAACAAATCGATGATCTAGCCCCTAAATTGTACTGATTACAGGTAGTGAGCCTTACTAAATATGGTACATTGGAACATTGATGTTGTATTCTCATTAAATGTAACCCAGTGAGAGTGAACAATGTAAAAATCAATATGTCCTGTGCATGATTTCATATCTTTTAATATAATGATATGGGAGGAAGAGATAAATGTGTTTTTTCTAACAAAGAAACAAGATCCAAATAGGAGAGAGTTTTAATCTATCATACCCTGATTCTCCCCTCTCTCAGGGTATTCAACCTAGTAAACCTAACAATTAGTATCAAAGAGGATGGTTGAAAGTTAGTGTTTCTCTTTTAGAAGAATAAATGGAGGTAGTCAATCATAAAGGAATTAAGATTTTTAATGGAAATAATTTTTAACTATGGAAGAATCGAATGTAGCACTACTTCCGATCAGTAAGGATGGATGTCTTCACAACAACTATACAAGAAATTTCAGCTGACATTAATACTGATGCTTTATCAGAAGATAAAAGAAGATAAATGGATGTTGATTATAAAGGGATCAATGTTTTAGGGGGATCCATATCAAATGAAATATATATAAAGGTGATATCCTTTAAAACATCACATGAAATGTGGGAAAACTAAGTGAACATTTACGAGGGTGACATAGAAGTTTGAGAAGCAAAGCTGCTAGTTCTGTGGAACATGTATGAGGATCTTATAACGAATTCCAATGAGACTATTAATTCATAATTTGATAGGATATATATTATTTTAGAATACATGTGGGGTCTTGGAGAAGTAATTGAAGATATAAATATTCTGAAACATATATTGAGGAAATGTCCTCCATGGTTCAATCCAAAAGTTTCAGTGTTGGAAGAAAAATACATGAAAGAGCTGACAATAGATAACATACACAATACCTTTATAGCATATGAAATGAGGAACTATGAAAACGATGTCATGGAAAAGGGGAAGTCAAAAGAATTAGTGTTCAAGACTCTGAAAAATATCTCTATTGAAGACAGTCTCGATGAAGAAATATGGATGATGTCATGTCATTTTTATACTCTAATCTAAAAAGAGAAAAATGAATGTTCAAAGTTAAAATTCTATTTGCATGCTTTCAATGCGAAAAGATTGGGAATTTTGCAGCAAATTGTCCTAAGAAGTATGATGATGAGAATGAATAAAATAATGAAATTCCCCAAAATAAGTTTTCATAAAATGAGAAAGGGAGGTGAAGTACTAGTAAAAAGGTCTTCAAAAAGAATAATTTTGTTTCAAGAGAGGATAAAAGATCAGAATAATATGAGGTAGAAGAGTTGGTGGACTGCACAGATCTTAAAGTAGATGCTTTGGTGGTAGTTTCTAGAAATTATTTAACGAGAGAAGAAAGTGACAATGAAGAAAGATAAATTGATAGAAGAGTTGATCTTTAGGATGAATTAGAAGTTTCTCTTGAATAGAAATATATTTTTATATTCAAAATGATGAAAGCAGACAAGGTTGTTTGTGATTCCAACTATTTATGCAACAATAAGAAGAAGAGAATTCTGAGATGAATCGAGAAATTGAAAACATGAGGTCTTCAATGCCAAAAATCTCTGAAGAGGTACTCAAAATCAAAGAATAGAAAATTGAAATTGATAGTTTGACTGAAACTAAAAAGATAAAATCAAATATATAGAGAATCTAGAAGAAGAGGTCATCATTCTACAAGAAACAATTGAAGATTAGTAGAAACTGCTTACTATCTGTCCAACATCAAGAAATAAGATCATACAGGCAAGAGATATGATGATATTTGAGCGGAATGTTCCGTCAAAACAAAAGGGCCTTGATCTAAAATAGGAAGCAGTTATGGTTCATGTCATACCAAAACCACGCCCTCAAAGATTGATGACTGATTTGTGTATGAAGTAGAATCAAATGATTAAGAGAACCCATGGCAAAACTAATGGACCATCATTACCACACATGAATATACCTCACATAGGATTCTATTATTATAGTAAAATGGGAAACACTCAAAATTTACGTTGCACAACAATGAGGTACCGTATGGAATATGACCAACAAAGGTGGTCGTACATAGTTCAAAATTATAGTTTATCAATTGTTGTTCATTTTTCAGGTGTAAAGGTCTCAGACATATGACAAGATATTGCACGTCAACAATGCTGAAAAATGTTATGAGGTAAACTGAAATTGTTCCTAAGAAGCAGAAAAATGTATTTTCCTGTGAGATAAACATTCAAAAATCAATATGAATCTCTATAGGTTGAAGATAACCCATCATATAATAAGAAATATCAAGATTATAATTCCATGTCGGTTATGAATTCAAAGGCTTGGGTAAAAAATAAATGGGCTGAGCAGGCTGTGGTTGTAGAAATTGATTTCAAGGAATCAGATCACATAGGGATACATATAATTGACATTGGATGTACTTCCCATATGTCAAGAAATAATAATCTAGTAATCAGAATCCGGTATGATAAAGAAGGTATTTTAAGATTTGGTAATGACGAGGGTTTGAAAATTATTGGTTCAGGAAAGGCCATGTTTGGAGGAAAAGACAAGAGATGAGGAGGTGTCTTGGTTGTTTATGTGATTATTCAAAACATTCTTAGTGTTAGTCAATTGTGTGACTCAGGACATTCCATATGTTTTCCATGAAATTATGTATCATCATGGAAATTGATGGTGTTATTGTGTTGAAAGGAAAGAATAAGAAGGGAATATCTACCTCCTAAGTGGAGAAGAAGATATGTTCTTTCTGTCGAAGGATAAAGAAAAAAAAGTTATGGCATAAGAGTCTTGGTAACATTATCCAAGGTTCCATGTTAGATATGGTAATGTATGATGCAGATCAAAATCTCCCTAGATTATCACATTATTTTACTCAAGAAGGGGATGCCAGCAAACATGGGGATATAATTTGAATAACATATAAGAAAAAGGATAAAATTCAACATGATTGATTGAGCTTGTACATATTGATGTGTGTGATCCAATTTACCCAAGGGATATTGATGGGATGAGATATTATGTTCTATTCATTGATGACTATAGCAGAATGGAATGGGTTTCAACAATCAAAAAAAAATCCGAAGTGTTTAATTGCATTACAAGATATCGATGGGAATATGAAAAGATGCTTGGTCAGAAAATCCGAACGATTTGAACATATAATGGAACAGAGTTCAAAAATATCCAAGTGGAGGATTATCTAAAAAACATGGGATAATCAATCATGTTTCAGTAGAAAGAACTCCACAATATAATGGAGTAGTTGAGAGAAGAAACTGGATTGTCAATAACATGGCCAGAACAATGCTCATTGATAAAGACCTTCCAGAGAAATTTTGGTATGACGATGTGATGACTGCAGTATAAACTTCAATTAGAGATTTTCTTTTTCAAAAAGAGGAGAAGACATAATATGAGTTATGGAATGGAAAGAAGCCTTCATTAATGTACATTTTAATATTCAAAAGAAATTTTTTTATTCTAAATAAGTAGAAACATAAGAAATTTGAATCATGTGGAGATGGAGGGATATTAATTAGATACTAAAAGGAAAGAAAAGCATAAAAATTTTTCAATAAGAGGATAATAAATATTATTGAAAGTCATGATGTGACTATAGTAGAAAATGAAAAAAATCATTATCAAATACATGATCAGACTGAGGAGAATGGTGATGAATAGGTGAGAATAACAAGAGATGCTTTAACTCCAAAGATTGATTCAGAAGAAGACTGAGATGATGAGAATAAATTAGTGTCTTCCTAGAGACCCAAAAGAATAGTGGAAATTGATAAAAAGAACATAATTGGTGATCATACAACACCAGTTATGAAAAAAAGGATGAAGTCTCTACAAAAAGCATCATACTTATCACAAGTAGAGCCTAAATGCTTTGATGAACCAGATGGAGATGAGAATTGAGTTCAGGAAATGAATGAAGATCTTGACCAAATTGAAAAGAATCAAATTTGGGAAATTTTTTTGAGACCAGAAGACATGAATGTCATAGGGAGAAAATGGGTCATTCGCAACAAAATGGATGAATATGATGTTGTGATTCATAACAAATCACGACTTTTGTGCAAAAGGTACTCTTAGATAAAGGGTCGAGAAGTTGATGAAACATTCACACCTGTTGCAAGGATGGATAAAATTGGAACATTCTTGGATATAGCCGTGTAACAAAAGTTTAATGTTTTCTAGATGGATGGTATGTCAGTATTTCAGAATGGTGTTATGGATGAAAAAGTTTACATTGAGAAACCAAATGGATTTCTCATTCATGAATATTAGAACTGAGTTTGTAGATTGAAGAAGGCTTTATATGGTTTGAATCAAGCACCAAAAACATGGTATTCAAGGACTAATCTGTTTCTAAAGAATCTTGGTTTTCAATGTGGTATAGTTTATTACTATTGGTATTAAAACAATGGAAATAGTCAAATAATGTTGGTGCTGATTTTTTTCAATGACACAATCTTTGGTGGATCAGATAAAGCACAATATATACAATTTTCCGAATTCATGAAAAGTGAGTTAGAAATGTCAATGATTGGAGAGATTATATTTTTCCATGGATTAGAGGTGAAACAAAGAAAAAATGGAATATTTGTTTCTAAATATAAATATGAAAAGGATGTTTTAAGAAGGTTTAGAATGGATAATTACAAAGAGATGAAGACTCTGGTTTCTACCTAGTTGAAATTGTAATTAGCTGATGAAGGAAAGCCAGTTAATATCACAGAATACAGGAAAATCATTGGAAGTATTTTGTACCTAACAGTGAAAAGGATTGATATTGTATTTTCCACATGGCAAGTTGTGGGGTATCAATGAAATCCCAAGGAGATCCACATGATTACAATAAAAAGAATTCCTCGGTATATGAAGGTAAAAATGGATATTGGCTTAATATATAATGACTTATCTCTTCCAGAGTTATTGGGATTTACAGATGTGGACTGGGTTGGTTTAGCAGATGATAGGAAATCAACATCAAGAAGTGAATTTTTTATTGGAAGGTGGTGTATTTCATGGTTAAGTAAGAAACAAGATTGAATTTCATTAAGCACTATATAAGCTGAATACATCGCAACTACTCAATATTGCACACCACAATTGTGAATGGAGGAACAACTTGAAGACATGGGAATTGAAGTGAAATATTCGATCAGTATTCATTGTGATAATTTAACTACTATAAATATGAGAAAAAAATACATTCCATCGCTGAAGGAAAAATAACATTGAAATCAAATATCATTTTATAAAGGATAAGGTTGAGTAAGGGATTGTGAAGTTGGAGTATGTGCTTATAGAACAACAAGTTACAGACACTCTGATAAAGGACTAACCCAAAGAAGCATTTGAAAGGCATATATTGGCTCTGGGATACTAGTCAACTTCCCACACTTGAAAAAGTGTGGATGTGGGTCCCCCCCTCCCCATGGTATTATGTGTGTTTTCGTAATGTGCTGATATATATTCTTTACCCTACTACAGAAAAATATTAAGTACCCTTTGGGTTCGTTAACAAAGGGGGAGAAAGTGTGACTATTCCAGGGGGAGAAAAGAAATGGGGAGAAGCTGATATGTTGAGTAGCGAGATAGGGGGAGTTAAAGATACGATGAAGCTATTGGAGGAGATATAACTTAGGTGGAACATTAAATCTGATGAAGATATAAGTGATTAATCAATGATTCGATATCACGATGGTTGAGGTTCATGATAAAAGTAGTTCATTGGTATTAGTGTATCTGTATGGTATCTGTAATTGGTGATTAGAAATGAAGTGACTCATTGATGAAATATTCATCATACACTTATTTATCATATTGAGCATCTCTCATCTGGTCTTAGAGTATGTGTTGAGATAATCTTTATCTCTAACATAAACACATAAAGAAAATTATGGATTGATGAATGAAGGAGCTTTATCAAGATATCAAAATACAACTAATTGTTTTAAGAATAGTTGTCAAAAGACCCAAAGGAAGATATTGTTGGCCAAAAATCCCTCAATGTGTTCTCTAGGAAGTTTTTGGGTGTGATTGTGTTTGGTGAAAAAACCATATAATCGTGAATGAGAATGGATGGTGTTTTCCAAAGATAGGTTTTTAAGGTGGCACAGTTTCTCTATGTTTTCCAAATTTTTGGGCCTCAAAATTGGGAGTTTGATGTTGGAAAATGAAGGATTTATTTATAGGAGAGAATGTTATGAATAACATTGAAGAAATCTGGAAAAGGGTGAGAACTGTGTACCATAACTCATGGACTGCGTACCATGTTCTGGGAACGATACGCAGAGCAGTGGGAATGGTTCGCAAAACCAGATATGGTTAGGGAAACGGTTCACATCGGATGGTGGTGCATTACATGGATGGAATGTTGACCGTGGAGGAGAAAGACTATTTAAGAGAGAACATATTATGAAGCGAGGGTAAGAAAAATGGTACGTGGATGGATTCTGGTATATGGAGGTAGTAAGATTGGTAGCCAGTGGTGGTAGAATTGAAGATTTGGTAAATCTCAATTTCGTTGATTTAGCGGGTATATTTTCTTATATAAGAATCTATAACCTTACTGATTACTATGGATATTGAACATTATTAGAGAATACATTTTTCTCTGGGAATTCAGAAAAGTCTGATAGTGGTTCACGCTGAAGGTGTTTGTAGGGATTCTTAACCCGCAAAGGAAGTCAGGTACACAGAGGAGGAAGTCTGGTATGCAGAAGAACTTGACTCAGTATATAGAGGAGGAATATCTAATATGCAAGAGGGAGAGTTCTGCAAGTGTTACGCAGAGAGGGAGCTTGGAAATGCAGAATCCAAGGGATGTCTGCGAATAGATAATAGTTCATAGATATGAGGGTTTCGTAGAGGAGGTTTGCAGAATCGGTACACAGCAGTAGTACGCGATCGCGAAGGAAAAGGTAGTCCAAGGACGAAGGGTGGTTTATGGTAGTGGTGACATTACGAGAAGAAGGTGTCCCGTTTACCAACCCCAGTACTTAGTATGTAGAAGAGGAAGGTGGTTTTTCATTTTCTCAAGGATGCTTTTAATAGATTCAATTCAGTTTTCAAAAGTATTTTCTAGTACCTGGCAGTACCCGGGAAGGTAGATTTCATCTTCGGGTGAAAACAGAACTTCAATAGAGCATCTTATTATAGTTGAGGATGTAGTAATTCATGAAAATGAAGGGACCTACATGTCCATAAACATTGTTTGACCTACAAGTCGATAAACTATGAGTTGATTTCTTTCCAAGAGTAGTGAGTAAAGGAAGTGGAAAATGGTCACCCTTTCCACCGGTAGTGATCTAGAGAAAGAGGCATTGGGAGTGACCCTTGGGAGTTCATTTATTAGACCCTAAACTTTGTAATGATAGTGAGATTGTGTATAGAATATCTAGACCAAAAATTATGCACATTATTTTCAGTGATCCTTAGTGAATTTGGTACATCTACACATTGCCATTGTATGCTCCTTGGATGTAGCCCAGTGAGGGTGAACCATGTAAAAATCCATATTTCATGTGCATGATTTTAATATCTATTCATATATTTCTACGAGAGGATGCGAGAATTGAGTTTTTCTAACAACAAAACAAGATCCGAATGTGAGAGAGTTTTAATCTATCATACCATGATCCACCCCCACCTCTCTGGTATTAGACCTAGTAAACCTGACAATCTCAAAAAATATCTACTCAAATGATCTCGAAAAATCCTTATCAAAACCCACGATTCTCTTTTCTTCCCAAAGAACCCATCCAAGAAGACATAAGGTTCTTTTCAAAGGAGGATACAAAAACTAGTGGTTTATGTTCTTACCAATATTTTTGTGGTTTCGTTCTCTACAAAAAAATCAAAATGTTCAATTATAATATTATAAAAATTAAATAAGTATCATTTATATTAATATATGTCTTAATGGATTTTTTACCATTATTTTCTCTCTAATATTAATTTGTTGGAAAAATATGACATCACCCACGTGTAAATATGGACTACAATGTCCACACAAAGATGTGATTGGTTTTTCATTTCCTATATATATGGATGGTAATAAGGATATATTTAATGAATATATATTATTTAATTAATAATTTTTAAATGTGAACTACTATTCAAATTTATTTTTGTCTCGTCCATCTAAAACATATAACATCACACATGCGTATATATAGACGAGGATGTCCATGAAGTGATGAAATTAATTTTTCATCATCGATTTATATGAATTGTTATAAATGTGTACGTATTTAATAAATATGATTATTATTAGATTATTATTATTCTGGATATGATTAAACCATGAAAAATGTTCATGGATGTGACACCCCAAGATTTTGTAGTACGTTATTTCTTCAATGTAATTCAATAACTTGCACTACGCATAACACTGAGTTCAAGCGCAACACAACTTACCAAACTAGCCGTTCAAAAGAAGTTATGAATTGTATTATCTTAACTTTGAACATTATGTAATCCTTATAATTTTAGAATCTATATTATGAGTTTCTTAGACATAATTTAAGAAGAAATAAATTTTTCAGATAAAAGAAGTATTTTTCCAAAAATGAAATTTTACCACCTTTTAATGGAGAAGCTTTTTTAAATCAAATATTTGAAACTTTTATATATTAAATTTGACAAAATAAAATTCCTCTTTAGAATCAGGACATAAGAATTTAGTTTCAATAATTTTTTGGTGTTTTTCTAATAACTTTCATATTTGGGTGAATAGTGAAAAATACTATATTTTAACTGAAGGCAACTTTTTTAATCAAAAATAATTTATAGTGTTTAATTATACATTTTAATGGTTTGGAATTATAAATAGATTATATTTTTACCATTTAATCCAATTATGGTCATTGTAAGTAAATTCACTATGAAATTGGACATAAACAAGTGTCAAACATTTGATAATTATTATTTCTTAAAAATATGCCATTTGGTTTTGATAAAAAGAATTAATTTAAATTAATAAATGAAACTTCTATGTTTTGAATTTGGTAAAATAGACTTAATTATTGAATTTTTAATATTAACAATATCTTATGGTGATTTTTTTTATTTTTCTGAAAACTGATAATTTTTGATGAATAGTGAAAAACACTAAGTTATAGTTTAAATCCAAATTTTTATTTAAAAAATTATTTATTTTATTTAAATTTATTTTAGGTCAAAATAGACACATAGTAATTATATAAGTTCAATATAATTCATTACAGTTAGTTTATAATAAATTTAGATATATAAAAATTTTATTGAACTTTTCACCATCATTTACTCACCTCCTAAGAGAATTTTTAAATTCACATAAAACATAATTTTACGGCTTTTTTGAGTTGAATTTATAAAATCCAAGAGAAATGGTTAATATCATGGAGTAAAAAATGGTTCAATAAGATAAAAATAATTTTTGGTGAATTGTATCTTTTTAGTTTTATTTACCACGGTTAAAATTAAATAGGGTAATTAAGGGTAAAAATGATATAATTATTACCCTAACACATTTTCTAATTCTATTGGATAAGTGTAACTAGACCAAAAACAATCATAGGAATAAAATATGACCCTTTAGTTCTACATGGATTACATTGGGACATTTATTATTATTTATTTTAAAGAAGAGTTAAAAGTGTTAAATTCAATGTTTATTACCCAAACCATTTTTAATATAGGGTTATACATAAAATAAATTCAACTATAAATAGTAATTAGAAATATAAAAAGATTTACTACATTATGGTATTTTATTTACAAATTTTAGACAATAAATAGTTAAAATTATTAATGACACAATGATGATGCAATAATTACCTTATTACTGAAAGAATCAAATAAATGGTATTATAAATATAAAAATAAATATAATTTCAAATTTTTTATGACATACAAGAATTTTATAGGTGACTATGACATGTTAGGCCTTATTCAATGTATCGTTTTTGAAGTAATCAAGTTGTGATGACTTTCACAAAAACAAAATACCAAATAGTGTTAAAATTTTTCATAAATTAATATTTAAAACAAATACAGTATTATTGGTTGATATAATATTCCTAAAAATGTAAGGTTCCGAAAAAAGGCTTAAATAATATTATATATGTCATTAATGATCCACTTGAGGTTCTCTTGGAGGTTTAGAGTACGTTTATTAAGCATATATAGTAATAATACTAGAAGACATAGTAAAAGTTAAACTATTTAACTAAGAGTTAATCCTAAATGATAAGGTTAAAATGGTAACCTAAACTTGTCTAAAACCTACTGGTTGAGAATATTTCAACCCATAACCACATAAGTATCAAAATAAATTCATTTTTAACCATAATAAAACGAATATTATTGTATAATAAATTAATACTTTAATCTTTTCATAAAGTGACCCTCACCCGTCTTATAAAAGGGAACTTCCCCTCCTCACAAAATCACACCTCCAAAGCCATTTGGCTTGGGGAAAACCTACCCAAGTATCCTTCCAACTATCCTAACTTAAATATAGAGGCATTAGTTTGATCAGAAATCCAACCTAAGGAGACTATTTGAACAAATGAAAAGGAAGAACCTGAAGAAGAGGTATTGATTTCACCACTCTTTCAAGTTCCTTTCTTCTTCCACTTCTTCTTTCATTGTTATTTTCATTCTAAAATAATAAATCCAGTATCTTCTTTATACTGTGATTTTATTATAAATATTTCACAACTATATTAATTACTCTATCCATGTTATGAATGATAATGTCACCATGTCTGCGTACGTATGGCTTACCGTCTCCACGCCACGATGTAATATTTTATTCAACACTATGTTATTTGGATGGATATAATGTTGAGTAATATGTATATAAATAATAAAAATAACATGCTAATGTCTCTGTAAAATTAATATACCATCCAATTCCACACCTTTATTGAAATGATATTATCGCTCGTGCGTACGTACGGATTACCGTCTCCACGACGCGATGAGATTCACTTCCACATTCACCATTCATCAACGGTTATAAAAATATATATTACTAATATGTTTGTAATATATGACATAATAATTCTACTACATATATATATATATGTACTTAAATATATTTTAGTCACTTAGTTCCGTTCAATACGTCATGAAAATGGAAATAGCGTTTATGCGTACGTACGGAATCCTGTCTCCATAAATGGTGTTTTCCATTTCATATATATGTCTATTATACATATTTATATTCTAAATATATATGATATATAAATCAGGTTTTATATTCTGGTGGTATTTAAATCATGATATAAGTGATACAATCAAGTGTAACAAGTTAAAACACGTACGATAAAGAAAGCGATTATTACCTGAAACATTAATTTAACAAGGAAATTATTATTAAATGGGTAGTATAAAGTCATAAATGAATAATATATGATATCATAAATATTAATATTTTTATAGTATAATTTAATAACATACTATGGTCTACATACATGAGGTTATATGTACCATTGACTAAAGAAAAATGCAATGTAATGGGTTTTCATCTCACTCCTTATTCCCGTGAGATTCATGCCATATTGCCACTTTTACTTTTTGTGTGGTGTATGTACTACCCATAATTTTAGTCTTTGTAAAATACACTTTAATTTATGTTTATTCTACATATTCATTGTATGATACTTCTTTTATGGGGTGTATGTTTCGTAAGTTACCAAATTGGTATGGGTTAATTTCACAATCTCTTTATTATCTGAGGTTGTTTTTACGTAAGTAACTACTGGAACATATTTATTATCCATGTACATGTTTCATAAAAGAGTTGTAAAAGGGAATATTTTTAAAGTAATTATTTAATAAATCATCATTTTAAATGTTTTAAATATTTATTCATCTAAATCGTTCTCATTAATGTCCATGTTTTCAAAAATGGTTTTTAAGGATTTATTTACATGGACATGAATGTTTTTAAAATGTCAATTATATTGAATAGTTTCAAAGTGGTATGAGAAAATTTGATTAAAAAATGTATTTAAGTGTCTTCCTTTTTAAATTGGGTGAATTTTAAATGTTTTCATGAAAAAGAGATGTTTCTCTCAAAGAGTTTTACAAATAAATTTCATCAATGTCAACATCCTTTGATGGATTTTAAACTTGTTTGATGTTGATTTTTTATGATACAAAACTGCCATATTGTATTGATGGTTTTGTGATATATTGGACTGTGGATGTGCTATTTTTATACCATTCATGGTTTATTGATAAAGTATTGACATTTCTTATGCTAGTTTTAATACGAATGATTATGTTATATTTCAACCATTTAATATGAGGAATGTATTTGACTTAGTATGTGACGAGAGGAGCCCGCTTTAGATCCTTGATGCATCAGTAGGTCTCATGAGAGAACTAGATGTGGAATTGGCCAAGGCCCTTTCCCAATTTGATATACGGTTTTGGCCTAGGCCTTAATAATTTTTAGACTTCTTGGCCGAGACATTGACAAAATGTTTCAGAATGTCTGTCATTATACATTCCCTCATTATGGAAATAATATTGATGGTTCATATGGTCATTCGACTGTTAGAATAACCATTATTATGTTTTATTATTGAATTATTTAATCAACTCATATTCTATCCATAAATGTATTCCTATTTATTATTGGTAATGAAATCTGGTTTCAGTTATTCTCCATGCTTAATATTTATGTTATATTCCACCATATTTCATACCCTTACTGAGCGTTTGAGCTCACCCCTTTCTATGTTTTATTTTTCCCAGGATTCCAAGAAGTGTATAATGATTGATATGCAGGTTTAAGTTAAAGGGAATAATGGAGTTCTCAAAGAACTATTTATGCTATGTTTTATGTTTGAAATGGTAATGCAATGTTAATGTATGTAATCTATTTTCCAATACCGCTAAACCGATTAGTCCATAGGGACTTGATTCCTTGTAATCATTCTAGTGTATTAAAATAATGCACCGTATTTGGGTTACTGGGGTCGGGGCATTACAGTTGGTATTAGAGGAAGTTTAGCATTAACCTTCAAAGATAGATTTAGATAAACTCTGATTAGATAACATAGACCTAATATAGAGATTGAGGGTTAGTATAGAAGAAATTCCTAGAATTTTTGTAATGTAGATATTTTGCAAGTTTTCCCAGCAAATACATCCCTGTCTGGATACGAGCAGGTAGAGGTGAGTCTGGCATAGATGTACTTAGGGGTAAAACCCAAAAACACCACTTTGAGCTAGAATCGATCGAGAACTGGTGCACGATAATGAGCTTTGCTGCACTCTTTGTTACAACACTCCCGGGGGATATGCTTAGGATAATTCTCATTTTCTATACAAATAATTAGGAAAGGATTATGTGTATATACTTCCTCAATGAAAACATCTTTATGATTATGTATTATATCCATAAAATGATCAATTTATGTTAGGTATTTTACACGTTTGGAATTATTCATTGCAATTCATAAAATGACCTAGTTTATGGAATTGTATAGAAATGGCGCCCAGTAGAAGGAATGTGAAGTCCATAAATACGTATGATCCAATGAGTAATAAGGATAGTATCATTCAAGGCATTAAGCCAACATTTAGAAAGGAAATATTCTCCCATGTATTCTCAACATATGAAGAAATATTATCATGTGTTAATAAGATAAGTAAAGAATTCCTTGTGTCCTATGGATTTTAAGGGAAGTAAGAGAAGAAAAGGATTGAATAGAGAAATATGGATAAAGGTAAGAGGGAAGAGAATAATTTTCCCATATGTGATAACTGGTGGAAGACACACACTGGAACTTGCTTGAAGGGAATGTGAGTTTGTTATAAGTGTGGAGAAAAAGGACACCATGTACGTGACTGTAAGGGTAAGAAAAAGGTTTCAAATGTACAATGCTTCATCTGCAAGGAGTTGGGACACTACGTGAACCAATGTCCAAATCATCAGAGTATTCCCCAAATGATTATATTGGATAATAATCAAGTTATGATACTACCACAAATGAGGAGGAATGATTAGAGTTCTAATGTTGTTATTAGAGAATTATGTCATTTGAGTGTTGTATCTGCAATGTAATGGTTATGAAAATTATGGAGTATAAAAGGATTGTACTACAGTACTATTTCGTTAAGGACTTGAGATTATTTGGAACCAAGAAAAGTGACTCAATAGCAAGTTAAAATTTTAAAAATATATGGTTGAGATAAAGATAAACCATAATATGGTTCTGATACCGAGGTATTGATTTTGGAATAATACATGATTGATTTGGATAAATTATATTGGATATTCTTCACTACCTTAAATCTGATTAATGCTTTTTATATTCCATCATTGTTGGAGTTTACAACATTTTTGGATCTAAGGAGTGTATCCACTATTCTATATGGAATAAGGGATCATGAATGTAATCAATAAGGTTTTATGGTAATTCAGGATGTTTTAGTGTTTTAAAAGAATACCTGATGAAGGTGTTCACATGCTATTGCACAATAAAAAGGATCTTCATTGTGTTTACCTTCCTTATAAATTTTGTACTGTGAATTTGGAAATAACTATGTTTGATAATTTTAGTTTGAGACTATTTTTGGATTTCCATAAAAGGACAACCCGGAGGTCGGGCGGCAAACCATCACGTCCGGTAATCCAGCAAGACTTGAACCCGCAACAGAAGGGTGTCATGGGTGTATCACCTACCACTGGCCCATGTGATGTCCTAGATTGAATAATGTAGTTTTAAAAAAAAATTCTGGTAGATGAATTATAAATTTATTTTTCTGAACCCTATACGAATAGGATAAATAGAATATTATTTTTATGTTCTATTATATTTTATAGTGAAAAATGAGTTTGTGGTAGAAATTAGTTAAAGGATGGAGCTCTACTTGTCATGTCTATATTTTTCTTCTTCTCTTATTCAATGAAGAAATTAATTATTATACTTTAGTAAAGGGATCTTAAAACCAAAAATGTGTTATCCTAACACCATATGTTTTATTGAACCGATGTTATTTTAAATCATCATAGATTGATGAATTTAAGGCCCTCAATTCTACACTTGTTTGTGATTGATGACCACAATCACTACCTATAAATATTTAAGTTTTTCCTCTAATTATATGTCCCTAATTTCCACCAATGTTCTCCCAATCGAGATCATAATTTGGTGGTGACCCTTTCATTTTCCTTTTCCTCTTATTAGGACTAAATTTTATTAACCTAATTTCTGATGTTGGTTTTCCCAAAGGTAGTTTCTCTTTTCAACATTTTATTTTCAAAAAATAATTTCAAATTGTGAGGATGCAATTTATTGAAGGAGGGAAAAATTTAACACCCCAAGATTTCATAGTACATTATTTTTCAAAGTAATTAAATAACTTCCAATACACACAACACTGAGTTCAAGTGCACCATGACTTACCAAACTAGCCGTTCAAAAGCAGTTATGAATAGTATTAACTGAATTTTGAACTTTATATAATTCCTATAATTTTAGAATCCATATTATGAGTTTCTTAGACATAATTTAAGAAGAAATATATTTTTTTAGATAAAAGAAGTATTTTTTAAAAAATGCAATTTTACCACCTTTTAAAGGTAAATCCTTTTTAAATCCAATATTTGAAAATTTTATATATTGAATTTGAAAAAATAAAATTATTCTTTAGAATCGGGACATAATAAATTAGTTTTAATAATGTTTTGGTGTTTTTCTAATAACTTTCATACTTGGGTGAATTGTGAAAAAAACTATATTTTAACTGAAAACAGCTTTTTTAATCAAAATAATTTATAGTGATAAATTATAAATTTTAATGGTTTGGAAGTATAAAATAGATTATATTTTTACAATTTAATCCAATTACGGTCATTTTAAGTAATTCTACTTTGAAATTTGACATAAATAAGTGTCAAATATTTGATAGTTATTATTTCTTAAAAATGCACCTTTTGGCTTTGACAACAGGAATTAATTTTAAATTAATAAATGCAACTTCTATGTTTTGAATTTGTAAAATAAGACTTCATTATTGAATTTGGAATATCAAAATTAGCTTATGGTGAATTTTTGGTATTTTTCTAAAAACTTTTATGTTTTGATGAATAGTAAAAAACACTGAGTTATAGTTTAAATCCAAATTTTTATTTAAATAATTATTTTTTTTATTTAAATTTATTTTAGGTCAAAATAGATACATAAAACTTATATATGTTCAATGTAATTAATTGGAGTCAGTTTATAAAAATTTTGGATATATAATAATTTTATTGAACTTTTCACCGTCTTTTACTAACCACCTAGGAGAATTTGTAAATTCATATAAAACATAATTTTACCACTTCTGTGAGTTTAAATTAAAAAATATGAGAGAAACAGTTAATAATAAGGAGTAAAATGTGTTTCAAATAATTTTTGGTGAATTGTTACTTTTTAGTTTTATTTACGATGGATAAATGTAAATAGGGTAATTAAGGGTAAAAATGATATTATTATTACCCTAACACATGTCCTAATTCTATTAGATAAGTGTAATTTGACTAAAAACAACCTTAGGAATAAAATATGAACCTTTAGGTCCACTTGGATTATATTAGGACATTAATTATTATTTAATTTAAAGAAGAGTTAAAAGTGTTAAATTCAAGGTTTATTAACTAAACCATTTTTAATATAGGGTTATACATAAGATAAATTCAACTATAAATATTAATTAGAAAGATAAAAAGATTTCCTATATCATTTTATTTTATTTATAATTTTTAGACATTAAATACTTAAATTTATTTTTAACATAATGATGATGCAGTAATTACCTTATTAATGAAAGGATAAATAAATGATATTATAAATATTAAACTAAATATAATTTCAAATTTTTTATGACATACACGAATTTTATAAGTGAATATGACATTTTCGGTCTGATTAAATGAATCTTTTTCAAAGCAATCAAGTTGTGATGACTTTCAAAAAAACAAAATATCAAATAGTGTCAAAATTGACATAAATTAATATTTAAAACAAATAAGATATTATTGGTTGATAAAATATTCCTAAAAATTTAAGGATAGTCTAAAGGGCTTAAATAATATTATATATGTCATTAATGATCCACTTGAGGTTCTTTTGGAAGTTTAGAGTAATTTTATTAACCATATATAGTAAGAATAAAGAAGACACAATAGAAGTTAAACTATTTAACTAAGAGTTAAATATAAATGATAATGTTAAAATGGTAACAAAAACTTGTATAAAACTTATTGGTTGAGATTATTTAAACCCATAACCACCTATTTCTCGAAATAAATTCATATTAAACCATTATAAATTGAATAATATTGTATAATTAATTAATACTTTAATCTTTTCTGAAAGTGACCCTCACACCTCTTATAAAAGGGCACTTCCACTTCTCTCAAAATCACACCTCCAAAGCCATTTGGATCGGCCAAACCCTGCCCCAATATCCTACAAACATCCCTCACTTCACCCTAGAGGCTTTTTTTATATTAGAAAGCTAACCTAAGGGGCCCTTTTGATCAAATAAAAAGGAAGAACCCGAAAAAGAAGTAATGATTTCACCCCACTCTTTCAAGTTCCTTTATTCTTCCATTTCTTATTTCTTTGTTATTATTATTATAAAATAATAACTGCAGTCTATTATATATATTTTGATGTTAGTATAAATATTTCACAACTATATTCATTATTCTATCCATCTTATGAATGATAATGTCACCATGCGTGTGTACGTATGGATTACCGTCTCAATGCCGTGGTGTAATTTTTTATTCAACACTATGTTATTTGGACGGATATAATGATAAGTAATATGTATATAAATAATAAATATAACATGATAATGTCTCCGTAAAATTAATATACCATCCAATTACACACCTTTAAGGAAGTGATATTGTCACTCGTGCGTACGTACAGATTACCGTCTCCACAACACGATGAGATTCATTTCCACATTCACCATTCATCGACGATTATAAATATATATATTACTAATATGTTTGTAAAATATGACATTATAATGCTACTGGAGATATATACATTTATATATATATATATGTACTTATATATATTTTATTCACTTAGTTCTGTTTAGTACGTTATGAAAACAGAAACAACATTTATGCGTACGTACGGACTACCGTCTCCATAAACGGTGTTTTCCATTTCATATAAATGTCTATTATACATATCTATATTCTAAATATATATGATATATAAATTGTGTTTTATATTCTAGAAGTATTGAAATCATGATCTAAGTGATACAATCAAGAGTAACAAGTTAAAACACATACGATAAAGAAAGAAATTATTACCCAAAATGTTAATTTAACAAGGAAGTTATTATTAAATGGGTGATATAAAGTCATAAATGAATAATATATGATATCATAAATATTAATATGGTTCTGGTATAATTTAATAACATACTACATTATTCATACAAAAAGTTAAACGTACCCTCGACTAAAGGAAAGTGCAAGGTAAAGGGTTTTAATCTCACTCTTTATTCCCATGAGATTCATGCCATATTGACACTATTAACTTTTGTGTGGTGTATTTAATACACATAATAGTATTATTTGTGTAATACACTTTAATTTATTTTTATTTACATATTAATTGTATGATTCCTCTTTCACGGGGTCTGTGTTTTGTAAGTTACCAAATTGGTATGAGTTAATTTCACAATCTCTTTATTAGACAAGGTTGTTTTTAGGTAAGTATCTACTGGGAAATATTTATTATCCATTTACATGTTTCATAAAAGAGTTTTAAAAGGTGTTCTTTTTATGGAACTTCTTTACTAAAACATCATTTTCAATTTGTTAAATATTTATTCTTCTAAATCGCTTTCATTAATGTCCATGTTTTAAAAAATGGGTTTTATGGATTTATTTATATGGACATGAATGTTATTAAAATGTTAATTACTTTGAAAAGTTTCAAATTGGTATGAGAAACTTTGATTAAAAAATTCCTTTCAATGATTTCCATTTTAAATTGTGTGACTTTTAAATTTTTTCATGAAAAAATGATATTTCTCTCAAAGAGTTTTACAAATCAATTTCATCTATGTCAACATATTTTGATGTATTTTAAACTTGTTTGAAGTTGATTTATTATGATACAAAAATTCCATATTGTATTGAAGGTTTTGTGATATGTTTGATTATGGATGTGCTATATTTATACCATTCATGGTTTATGGTTAATGTATTGAAATTTCGTATGCTAGTTTTAAAATGAATGATTATATTATATTTCATCCTTTTCATATGAGGAATGTATTGGACTTAGTAAGTGACGGGTGGAGCCTGCTATCGCTCCTTGATGAATCAGTAGGTCTCATAAGACATCTATATGTGGAATTGGCTGAGGCCCTTTCCCAATTTTATATATGTTTTTGGCCGAGGCTTTAATCTTTTTTAGATGTCTTGGCCGAGGCTTTGACAAAATGTTTCAGAAAGTCCGGCATTATACATTCCCTTATTGTGGAAATAATATTGATGCTTCATGAGGTCATTCGAATAGTAAAATAACCATGATTATGTTTTATTATAGCATTATTTAATCATCTCATATTCTTTCCATAAAAGTATTCATGTTTATTATTGGTAAATACATGTGGTTTTAATTATTCTCCATGCTTAATATTTATGTTATCTTCCACTATATTGCTTACCCTTACCGAGGATTTGAGCTCACCCCTTTCCATGTTTTATTTTTCCCTGGATACCAAGAAGTATATTATGATTGATATGAATGGTTAATCTAAAGAGAATAATGGTCATCAAAAAGAACTATTTACGCTGTGTTTTATGTTTGAAAATGTAATGTAATGTTAATGTATGTAATCTATTTTCCAAGACTGCTAAACCTATCATTCCTTCAGGACTTGATTCCATGTAATCATGCCAATGTATTAAAAGAATTCACCGACTCAGCATAACTGGATTCGGGGCGTTACAATGGACTAAAACTATCAAACTAAAATAGACATGGAAAATAGAACGATTATAACCTAGATAGTGATTTTAATGATGAATTATTAATAAACATTTTAAAAAACATTTATAGGGGAATGATATATATTAATATTTTTATTAATATTTTTATAGAATATATTTATAATAAATCTAAATTTATTATACTTGAGGTTTGAAAACATGTGAAGAAATACATGAATTGAGGTAAGGGGTTTTTTACAATCTCATTTCTCTTTGAAATTGTTAATGATAAATTTTAATTGAGAGAAATTATATGTTACATACAATTTTAAAACTATATATTTTATTCTCCACTATCTGTTCCTATAATTTTCAAGTATTATTATTATTATTTATCTCTGTTTTTTACATAAAATATTTAGGAAAATGTTTTAAATAAAATGTGACCTTTTTGGCACTTCAGTTTATGAAATTATTTGTCCATCTCCATGTTCTCAAAATTTTTTATTAAAATATATATCTACACATAAATGTTTGAGAAATATTATTTTTAGAACATTTAAATTTATTTAAAAATTATAAAAAGTAATCTATTCCAATGTCTTATGTATGACTCATTTTAAATTTTTTACAAGAGTGTGAAAAAATGTTCTCTTTTAACATTTATGAAAAGGATAACTTTTATCACTATTAAAAAATCTATATTCGTTAAATAATAAACTATAAATTTATATTTTTAGTTTAAAATAAAATATATTTCAATTTTTTTATAATTTTTATTTTTTAAAGTTATATAAAGAAAATTAAATTTTCTCTATTTTCAATGCAATGTTCAAATTCTCCTAAAATCAATTTTCATATATTCCATAATATTTTAAGGATTTTTATGATTCAATGGAGATAATTGTTTATGATACCATCTTCCTGCTTTCTCTAGATAAGTTATGATTATGTTTTAATGATGATTCTATGAAATCTATTACTTCCCCATTATTAATTATGCTATGATTAAATCATTATGAAACCGGTTTTTTCACAGGTTATATTATCATGAAATGATTATTTTTTTTACAATATTTTAGAAAAGTTATGTATACTTGTCATTATGTTATGTTTGGGATTTAAATTATTTATCCCTCTGATGTATCATGTAAATATCTAAATCTCAATACATAATATGGAACAAAATATGGAGTGAACCTATTTTAGTAAGGGTCTATATCAACTATTTTATTCTTAAAAGTAAACCTTGACTATGGAAATGATTAAATAGATAGTGTAGAAAATACAATGTGTGGATTTTACACTATAGTAGTCTGGGAAGTGATTCTTTACTAAGGAAATTATTTTATATTCTTATTTATATGTAGAAAAATTATTTCTTGAGTTTATATTATGTTATTATGGCTCCATATTTAGCATTTATTACTCCAAAATGTTATAACTAATGTATTTTTTATAACAAATACATATTCGATGACTCCTGATTAAAGATAATTTACTGATTGGGCATCACTTTTGGAAGTTATGATCATTTTCGGATACCCATAATCTTATCTTTTACTCACTTATGATCATCAATTAATATCTCATATGTTTAAATTACTGAGAATCTGATGTCATCATTTATTATGGTTATATTTTACCTAGTTATATAGAATTATTTTGACTAAGGTATGTCCATGAAGGGTTCTATGTGAAAATAAATTTGTTGGAGATGTTTAATATCATAATTATATATGTTTATTATGTTTCTTGTCTCTAATTATAGTAAACCTTTATAGTTAATGGGTGTCCATTATTATTAGATGTACTTTATATTTATTTAAAATGATTTAATATTTATTTATTCCTTAGTTACCTATGAAAACCTTTAGTCAAGTACACATATGAACTAATTACAAGACGTGTAAGGGTTCCTAAACATATAACATTCCAGGTATACATGTCATGTACATCAAATATGTCCATGAAAAAAATACATTCCATGTATTTAGGAATGTAAAATAGACCTAAAAAGAGTAGTCTACATAGTGTTTATTAGGATGTATACATCGTGTACTATACAAGTTTATGTGGAAAATTAATAATTAATTTGTTACTTGAATAAACCCCACCACTACATATTAATGTTCCATTTATTGTTAATACACCATATTAAAGTTTTATATGATATTACATTATTATTTTATTTTCATGTAATATTCATAACATCATGTCATAAATTATCATTACATATTAAATACTCCAATTGAAATAAACTAGTAAAAAAATTGAAAATTTCAATTTTCCCACATGTCATATTTTAATTTCACGCAAAATTAATTAAATCACATACTTTTTACCTAATATGTCTTGTTGGTGGATTTTTTACAACAAGAATCATGATGAGTAGTTTAAAATAGCACTCACTAAGATGTTTCCAAGTAAATGCTACGTACTTATTTTATTAAAATTTGGAATAAAATTAATTAATCAAATATATATATAATTACAAAAGATAGGTATATCTTGAATATATTGGATGAAGATTAAAATAAAATGAATTAATCAATTAACCATACAATCAATTGAATTAATTTTCAAGAAATTTATCCTAATGTGGAATAATTGTGACAATTTATAGCCCACTATTTTAAATGTACTGTCATTGCATGTACATGATTGATCGTAACCTAAAAACAGACCTATATATGAGTTGGTTTTAGTTAATTTGATATTAATTGCATCATTTTTGAAATTATTTATTATTGTATTAAATAGTATGGCCTATATTTCATCGCTACCTCATTCATTATACATGAATTATGTTTTTAAGGTTATTTTATGTAAATTACCCTTCAACCAATCAATTATTTTTTATCACATGCATGTTAGTATATATAATATGTAATAAGCGGAGTATCTAAGATCATAGTGGTGGATTAGTATGAATCTAAGGTGAAACAAAACCAATTTTTATAAAAGAGGATAGGTGGAATATAGAAACTTGTGTCCAGACGGAGAAAATTAAATTCCTCATAAGGGAAAAGGTTTATTTAATTTCTACTCAATAAATTCACCAATATATTAGATAATTATCAAGTCATTTATTTATTTAATTTTTTATTGTGAATGTTTTTTATAGACCCCAAAATCTATAACATATATATAAATGGATTAATGTGTATTGATATAATTAAAATTAATAGATTATGAATACATGTTTTTTTTCACATGGTTAATATCTTATTAAAAATACACATATTATTAAAAATACACATAAAAGGTTAAATAAGAAACCATTACATGTAATGAACATAACCAATAAGTGAAACATTCTGTCAAAAGTACTTCTTTTAATTATGTTGATGATGAAACCATAGTTAAAAGTAATTTTGTAGCCAAAAAATAAAGTTCTTTTGAATTATTGGGGAGTTATAAATAACGATATGTGTCAAAATACTAAGTAGAATCTAGGGTTGACTACCAAGTTATAGTTGGTATGACTCAAAGGGATGTGTTGTGGATATCCAACTAAGGATTTTATGATTGAGGAATCCACTCAAACAATTAAGAATATATATTCCCATAGTTTGAAAGATTACCTCTCTCTATATATAATAATATATTTGTAGGAAATATATGGGATATGAGAAAGAAAATATGGATCCTTAGCACTACGATGGTGTCACGATATTATATTTTAAGTCTAATGGTGATGGATATTGGTACTTGATAATTTAGTGGGTTAATAATAATAATATTATAATTATTTTGTATCATATAACATATAATCAATTAAATAAATTATAATATGATATTATATTATTATAGTAAGATGGATTTTTTAACTGTATTATCACTATGATCAATAATTAATAAATTCTCTCTTCCGACTAGAAGTAACTTCCATTAATGGATCAGATGATTGAAGGTTGTGATACACCAGGAATAGATGTATTACAGGCTAGAAACCCCAATCACTGATCCACCTTACAAAAAAGTGGCTGATGGGGAGTTAAGAATCTATAAAAATAAATTTAATAACTCTTTATATGTTTATTGTCTAATTATTTTATCCATGTATAGATAACTCTTGATCTTTTATTAGAACATGGATTCAAAAAGCATACTCACGAATCCATGTAATCATTATCAGGAGATAGCTATAAATGAATTGTTTGAGATCTCCATAGATATATTTGAGAGAATAATTGGAGAAGGTGTGGAAACTAGGACTCATAAAGTGAAACCCATTGGAAAAATTTAGTGTCTATAGGTTCCAAGGTTTAAGAAAACAAAATAAGTGTTCATGAATCTTATTATTTTATCACTACTTCAAAATATCTATATTTTTTTTGTAAATTTTAATATAAAAAACAGTGATATGTATAACCTTATTATTATATCTCTTATTTTCAATGTTAATAATTATATGAAGTGAAAAAATATTTTTGTTCTTATGGTAGGAAAGAGGTTGGAAAATATTGAGGGACCTAAGATTAAGACTATGTCAGAAGCACCTATAAAGAAGAAAACCAATATAAGGAGAATCTATGAGAAATTAAGGGAATTTGAAAATGTTTATTTTTCATGTGATAATAAAGGCCACTGAAATAAGAATGATACCTGGACAAAGAATAAAGGGGATGCTTATGGTGTATTCATTATCAAGTGAAATATATCTATTTTAGAAAATTGGGTATTAAAATCAAAATGTGTTTCTCACATATTTATTCAAATACTGTAACAACATAGATTAAAAAATATTTATTTAGGAGAGGTGGATCTACATGATGCTAAAAGATCTTGAATTTCAGAAATGACTAATGGAGGCTACCTCCTCATGTTTTAGAATAGAATTATTTTGCCCTTAAAATAATGTTATTCTATAACTTATGTCACCAAAAACATTATATTTATGTGAAATATAGGATGCATAAAGATTTATTTTGAAATTTTTAAATAAGTTTATATTTTTTTATAACAATAAAATTTATTACAATAAGACACATGTAAATAACAGTCTTTATGTGTTGGATTATAAAAAAAGTATTGTAAATCAACAATTAAACTAATTTTAATGACTCAAACCACACCCAACTATGGAATCGATGGCTAAGTAATGTGAAAAAAGAATTTTACTAGATTACAACAGTATGGATGTATATATTCGTTTTTACTAAAACCACTTGGTATGTGTCATTTTTTTAATAGGTAAAATAACCAAATCACTATTTAACTAAAAATGTGAAAGAGTTATAATAATTATTTAATTGGTTCATACTGATGTGTGTATATTAACCATGAATTCATTGATTATTTATATATGTTTAAGATATTATTCCACACTCAATCCTTCTTGTACACCATAATGGAATAATATATGTAAATGGAGGAAATATACCTTACTGAATATGGTAAGGTGAATGATGGGTCATTAAAGTCATCCTTTTTCTTTTTGGTGATATACATTACAGGAAATAATATAAACAATAAACCTTTATCTAACTAAAGAAGATGATAATGTTCTATTCCTTCTATAGAGTGAAAAATAACCCACCCTATCAAATCTATGGTCTTGGAGTTATAAATCATTTGTTAAGGCCAATTCAGGTAACAAACTAGCACTCTATGCACTATATTTAAAATTATAGGATATTCTAAGGAAAGTAATGGGTATTAAATATATGATCATTCCTAAAAAAATTAATAGTGAAAAAATAGTCTATATTCTTTTATAGGGATCAAATATATAAAATAGATAGTGGGAGAAAGATGGAATTTTATTATGTTATAGCTCAAGATACACAAGAGTTTTCCCAAGAACAGATTCCAAAAATTTCTATAGAAGAGGAAGCTCCAAAGAGACCAGTATTTTTTAGGAGTAAAAGTAATTTTATAGAACTAGAAATATGTGGTTATCTAATTATCAAGGATGGTGACTCATTATTAGCAGATAATAATGATCATGTTTCCCATAATAATGTCGTAAGTGGAAGAAACGATACTATCAGTCAAGAATAAATTAATTCTAAAATGGATTCCATATACCTTATCCATGTATGGATTTAGGTTGATCCTCTCATGGATGTAAATACCATAGTTTTTAAATGGGTAATTAATAAAAATTTGGAAATAAATGGATAAGTTAATACCTTAAATTCATGGATGGTTATAAAATGATTTAAACAACATCAAGGTATAGAAAATGAAAAAATCATTACCCTAGTTTTTATGACAAAATCTATAATAATTAAAATATATATAGTTACATAAAATGAATATGTGATTTTGTAGATGTATGTTAAAATATCATTTATTTAATGGGAACCTTTAGGAAGATTTATATATGAACACAAAAATGTAAAAAGTTATAGAGATCCATTTTTGGATAAAGAATGTATCTAGGTCATGGAATATTAATTAATATGAGACTTATATATATAAGTAATATAGGGAAAATCTTGACATTTTATTTATAGTGTACAATGATGACATAATACTTATTATAAATGAGATAAAAATCTTATCAAAAATTAAGATATGGTAAACCACATCATTATGAATGAAGATAATACATGAAATAATATATATTCTTGGGATCAATATCTACCATGATAAATCGAAGATGCTACTATTACCAAGACAAAATATATACCTTATCCTTGAGTTCATTATTCATTAAAGGGGTTTTTTCATTCAAACCTCATTTGGTGTATCATTGTTTTATTTTGAGTACCTAAAAAAGATCCCCAATAGCGGTGATACACACACGATCATTATATCTCCAAGAAAAATTGATGAAAGGATTGGTACTATCATGACCAATTGATCATTGTTCATTAAAATCAAAATAATGTACATTAAAAATTTTCAATTGAGTATGACAACGTTTTGTCTTGGATTTTCTGTGTATTATTTTTAAATATTATATGGAATTATTTCAAGATCGGGTGCGAAGTTGACACATCATTTTGTGGTCGAGTGAGCCCAGAATGGTTGTTTGACCTTATTTAAGTTAAGTGAGTCAACACTTGTGAGCGGTTGTGTAAGATTCCAAAAGGATTCTTGGATTAAAAATATGAGGGCACCGTTGCATCCCGAAAGATGAATTTACTTAAGAATGAGCCTAACCTCAGCCAGCGCGGGTTGATGGGAAAAGTTAATTTTCTGACGTTTTTAGTAAAATGAAAATAAAATAAATTGCTAAATGTTTATTTTATTTTTATGGAAACATCCACTTCAGCTCTATGATTGGATATCTATTTCCTTTTTAATGACGTGCCATAATGACTCATGAATGGAATGATGGTGTCATTAAAATCACAACATATCTTAAATGTCAATCATGTTTCCCTTTTTAATGGGTTAAACGATTGGTGGTCGTTGATGAACTTTTGGAATAAATCGCTGGAGGATCCGCAGAGCTCTAGAGCGAACCCTCAACGATGAACGACAATGGATCAGAGATGAGAATCGTTGTGCCAAAGACGTTGAAGGATATCGACAATGACGATATCACAACACCTTCATCAACGATCGATCACAGTTGAGGTAGGGTTTGTTATTTGAATTGTTTTCCCCATTTTTGATTTTAAACGACGAATGCGGATCAACCACAAACAAGTTGATCTGCGGATTCATTCATTCTTGCGGGAGGGTATTATCGGGATGATTCGAGGAATTGATTAATGTTGTTTTTTATTGTTGATTCTTTCTCCATTTAAGCCTGCTAATGGGAGCTGATCAACACCGTGATGAATGATGGCGGGGGTTCGTTCCTCACTTTGTTTATTGTATTTCCCCCCTTTCTTTTCTCACGCGTTCTTCATGTTCTTCGCAGGGCGATGGACAATGGATCGTTGTGCATCCTTTATTCGATGAAACGATCCAAAATCGAAGGTTCGACACTGCAACGACCTTGTAGAGGTGTGGTGACGATGGAAGATGAGGAACCGGACCGGATCAGAAAAGGGTGTGCTTCGAGCGTTCTTCATACAAGAAGATCAAATCATGTTTTCAGAGCTGATCGGAGGTCTGAAAACATCGGGAGAAGCTTCGTGGTGTCGGGGAGACCAAAACCTTGATGTTTCGCGGAGATCGGGCGGTTGAATCGATGAACAGATCCTCACCGAAGGCGCGACGACGAATGTCCGTGTTTCTGTAAATTTTCAGAACACATGGCATGTACTTCTGAAGAACATACCATTTAGTACTAGTGGTGGCTAGGGTTTTAGTGGTTAGAGAGGAATCACACGGTGTGTGACCCTGGTCACACATCATGTTCGACTTTCCCTGAAGATCGTCGTTTATTTTGGGAAGTACACAGACACGAGATGATCTACACAGCTTCAGAACATGGTGTGTACAGCATGACAGGAGCAGATACGTGGGACTCAGCGTGTATCTTAGGGATACATGGACACAGGTTAGAGTACACCGGTTTATAACCGTGTACGGGCACATGGCCAGTGTACACGAGGATAACCCCAGTCACTCGGACATGGCATGTACACCGTACTACAAGCCGTGTACTCGTTTTTTCTACACGACCCGGCTACGACACAGACCATTGTACACGGGCAGTACCCAGGTCCAGACAACATGACATTTAACTTTCTACACATTGTGTACTTTTTTGGAAAACGGAATGGTCCTCTTGTTCACCATATCTTGGGTATCTTTCATTTGGGTTAGTGGACCTTCTTCTCATTCCCAGGAAGGTCATGCATAATTTCCTCACACAAAAGTATGATCCCTTCAGCAGGATTTTCTGTGATAGAGTCAGGCATCCATCTGAGAGGCCCGGATCGAGATCCTCTTTCCATTCCTGATCCTAGGTAGAGTCTAGCATTGACGTGACCAACTCTACCATGAGTTGATCTTCTACCTAGCTGGTGTATCACCAAACTGGTGAATTCAGATGAGTCGTGGTATCCTCCATGGACCTGGAAGTGATCCACATCTGTGTATCATTATCTTTCCCACTCAAGAGTGTGTCTCCCTTAATGAGTGCTTCTATCTATAGGAAATATTCTCACTAAGGAGTGTTTCTCCTATAATGAGTGTGACTACATCTCGTGATGGTTCCCGATGAGCGGTACTTCTTGGAAGGACATCATCAGAGCTGTAAGACTCGTGGAGTGTGTTCTCCTAGGACGAGTGCTTCGCGGAATCTTCGAAATGAATCCCTAATGGGGGTATGCGGTTGTGTGACTTGTCTCCAGATTATGGGTCTAGGTTTCTAGTATATCTGATTTGTTCTATATGTTCTGTAGACATACACTGTGAATAGATAACAAACCCATTAATTTGTGTACTGTTTTGTGGTTTTTGGGGTCCTCTTCTGAATATTTTTATACTCACCCCTGCACGGGATTTTTCTGAATGTCTGGTGTCTTGTGCAGACGAGAAGCCTTTTGAAAGAATCTAGGGTGGACTAGGATAGGACCAAGATTTCTATGTTCTCTACAGGACGAGACGTTTCTATGGATACGAGCAACAGTCCCAGTACCTTTGGTGTTTACAGGTTGGACTTTGCAGTTTTAATACTCTTGTTTTTAGTGGGCTTGTATTCTGGCCTAGTTTACTTTTTTTTGTACTCTACCTTTCATTATTCTCTGTTTGATGGGTTTAGTTGTATGCATGCATTTGTATTCCTTAGTGGTTTTTACATTTCCTCATTGTGGGCTTGGAGATATGTGCCTGTGTACAAGTACATAGGTAAGGCCTCCCATGTTAGTAATATTCCCACTCGGTGCTAGTCACAAGCGCCTGGCCTATTTGAGGTGGGCTTGGGGTGTCACGGCACGGGCCCCACTGGGACGTGTTGTGACAGAGTGGTATCAGAGGTGGGCGGTTCAACCTTAGGACCAAGAGTCTGTGAGTTTGGTTTGCGGAAACAGGGTTGAGTGTTTCGGGTTCGGATTTCAGGCTAGAGACTCCAGTGTTGGTGTGGTAGCCGACGTATCCATACACCAGGACCCTGATAACTTGCTATTCGACTCGGTACACGAAAACATGGGTCGAGTGGGAATAAAAGGTACATCAATCATATAAGAATGGAATGTGTTTTTCATGTCCTTTGTGTCAGCTATCCAGATATACTATTGGACCATGGTACATCTTGTTTCCTTACAGGATGCCTCCGTGACGCATAACCGATAGAATTCAGCAGAACAATCATGAGGATTAACCCCTAAGTGATGATGCTTTGATACAGGGACCAGTTCCCCAGGTATTGGCGCCAGGTGGTGCACCAGTTATGTCACCACCAGTGGATCAGCCTGTGGTACCTGTAGTACCAACCGGCGAGGAGCGCAGGCTTAGTGCGCTCCATGAGTTCCAGAGATAGAGAACCCTCAGGTTATGAGTTAAGCATGACCCTCAAGCGGCTGAGGACTGGATTGAGGTGGTGACTAGAGTTTTCCGTCTAGTGAGGACACCAGCAGACCAAATGATGATCCTAGGAGAGAGACTTCTTCATGGTTTGGCGGGACGATGGTGGAGTCTAACCACACAGACTCATGATGAGGATACTCTTTAATGGATAGTGTTTTTGAGACTCTTCAGAGAGGAGTTCTATCTAGTTACGCTATGAGATGTGCGGATCTAGGAGATACTTCAGCTCTAGCAGGGCAGTATGTCAGTAGCTGACTATTCATTGAGGTTCACCAACCTCGCCATGTACTCGATGGATACAGTCAGGGATTAATACTTCAGAGCATGTAACTTCGAGCGAGGTCTATGATGAGACATCAAAGCTAGTGTCGTACATCTAAGCATATCGACTTATGCTGGAGTGCTCGAGTAGGACTTGGTGATCAAGAGATTTTTGGGAGAGCAGAGACAAGTACCGGCAGTCAGCAGCAGGCAGGCAGGTGTAGAGACCCTGATAGTAGGGAGCTGACATCAGGCACAGGGGCCTGGATGTGGGAAACATCATAGGAGGACCCAGGATAGGGGATCAACAATCCAGGTCTCTCAGGATGGATCCATTCATGATTGGTAGAAGTGATGCTACGCATGTGACGGTAGGGGAAATCTCACTTGAGATTGCTCGAACCGTTGAGCTGCTGACAGGGAAGCGGTGGATGGACCACCGAGGCAGAGGCAGAGAACGGAATAGAAAGAACAACCAGGTGACAGATGTGGAAGAGGAGCAGGGAGAGCCGCAGGTGGTGGCAGACGCTTCGAATTACATCCACCACCACCCCTAGAAGGTCCGCACTATCTCAGGGAGCCGGGGGATAGGGGCGGCGATAGCTGCATGTGGTTGAGACCTTATGATATTATTCTTTGTATTGATTGGTTATCTTAAGTCCATGCCTAGATTGACTATTTTAGGTGAAGAGTGCGGTGTGTTCGCACTGATGGAACCAGGATTTCCTTTGTCAGAGTGAGGGAAACCCAAGCAGCACAGAATGAACTTATGAACAAGAGGGTTTAACCGATCGCTCATGAGTTGGCTAGCCTTTCCCTTGGGGTAGTGGATGTTGTGAGCTCCTAGTTCCGAGTAGTAGTGGAGGAGTACGAGGAGGTATTTCCAGAAGATGTTCCAGGATTAACTCCCCATCGGGAGAACGACTTCTGCATCGACTTACACCCTTGGATGGAACATATTTCCTCATTATCATATCAGATGTCTCCCGCAGAGCTTCGCGAGATGAGGGTGCAGTTGGAGGATTTGTAGAGAAAGGGTTTCGTGAGACACAACGTCTCACCCTAGGTGGCCCCAGTCTTGTTTTCCAAGAAGGCAGACGAGAGTCTGAGGTTGTGCGTGGATTACCGGCTCCTGAACCAGGTGACGGTAAAGAACAAGTATCCACTTCTAAGAATCGATGACCTATTCGATCAGATAATAGGGGAATGGTGGTTCTTGAAGGTTGACCTTCGATCAGGCTATCACCAGCTATGAGTGCGAGATGAGGATATACCGAAGACAGCTTTCAGATGCCTCTACGGTAACTATGAGTACTTGGTGATGCCTTTTGGTGTGACGAATGACCCTACAGTGTTCATGGGACTGATTAACTAGATATTACATCCATACTTAGACCGGTTTGTAGAGGTCTTTATCGATGACATCCATGTGTACTCGGTTTTAGAGGAAGAGCACACGAGACACTTGCGAATGGTTCTGGACATACTCCGGGAGCACCAGCTTTATGGGAAGCTCTTGAAGTGCCAGTTCTAGATTTAGGAGGTCCACTTTATGGGACATGTCATCTTAGCAGATGTAGTAGTTGTGGACCCAGCCAAGATGGAGGCTGTGTTAGCATGGGAGCCACCTCAAAGCGTGACAGAGGTGCCAAGCTTCCTTGGGTTGGCAGGATATTATCGGAGATTCATTCTTGTTTTCTCTCAGATATCAGCACCAATTACGGCCTTGACCAGGAAGGGTAAAGCCTTCATATAGACGGATAAGTGCCAGCAAGCATTTGTGATGCTAAGACAGAGTTTGATGAGCTCCCCAGTCATGAGATTTCTAGAAGAGGGTGTCGAGTACGTAGTTTTCTCTGACACATCTGGGACAGGGCTCCGCTTTGTCCTGATGTAGTGGCATGCAGCGATTGCTTATGGTTCGCACCAGCTTAGGCAACATGAGCAGAACTATGCGACCCATGATCTCGAGTTGGAAACAGTGGTCTTCGCACTGAATATGTGGCGACACTACCTGATGGGAGAGTGCTTTATCGTCTACTCTGATCACAAGAGCCTCATGTACATATTTTCGCAGAAAGATCTGATTCTACGGTTGAGACGATGGCTAGAGTTCTTATAGGACTATGATTTTGAGATCATCTTTACTCCTGGAAAGGGGAACAATGTGGTGGATGCTCTAAGAAGAAGGTCGATCTCACAATAGTTGAGTGAGGCGACATAGCAGTTAGATGCATTGTAGTTATCCTTTGTGGATGGAGAGGATACAACTTACCTGTAGTCGATGGTTTTCACCCCTCCACTATTATAGTGAATTAGGGAGGCATGGCTTGGGGATGTTGACTATGTGGCTTTATGTGATTAGTTATCCACATGACATGCTCTTGATGGATATTCAAAAGTTGGGGAGCACATACTTATTTTCATAGGATGCACTGTTGTACCAGTGGAGTTGTAGGAGGAGGTCCTGAGGGAGTTTCGTACATCCCCTTTGGTGGTACATCCTAGGGAGGAAAAGATGTATCGGGATCTGCGATGACAGTTCTGATGGTTAGGTATGAAGAAAGTAGTAGCAGAGTTCATTTCTCGATGTCTCACATGCCAGAAGGTGAAGGATGAACACTAGGTTCCACCGGGAATAGCTCACCCCTGGATGTTCCAGAGTGTAAGTGGGATGGAATATCAATGGACTTCGTGATAGGCTTACCCCGGACATCCAAGGGGAATGATTCCATCTGGGTGATCATTGACCGACTCACCAAGTCGGCCCACTTCCAAGCTATCATGGAGCAGAGTTCCATAGAGAGCTTGAGACGCCTCTACATGCAAGAGATAGTTCGGCTTCATGGCGTCCCCTCGACTATAGTCTCAGATCGAGACGCCTGCTTCACATCCTAGTTGTGTAAGGGATTGTAGGAGGCTTTTTGGACTTAGTTATGCTTGAGCACATCGTTTAATCCCCATACTAATGGTCAGACGGAGAGGACCATTCATGTTCTTGATGATATGTTGAAAGCTTGTATCTTGGATTTTGGTCGCAGTTGGGAGGACCACCTACCACTGGCTGAGTTTGCGTACAACAACATCTACCACTCCACCATTGGTATGGAACCATTCGAGGCCCTGTATAGGAGACCCTGACGGTCACCACTTTGTGTACCGACCCCGGAGAGTCATCACTCATGGGTCCAGAGTTGGTGCGGGCTACCACAGAGAAGGTGAAGATCATCTGAGAGCGGATGAAGACTTCACAAAGCCAACAAAAGGCATATGCTGACTGACGACGGAGGCCTCTAGAGTTCGAAGATGGAGACCATGTCTTTCTTTGGGTCTCACCTTGATGAGGGTTACAAAGATTTGTCTGAGGCGGCAAGCTATCTTCGAGGTTCATTAGACACTTCTAGATACTGTGCAGAGTTGGCGAGGTGGCGTACTGCCTAGCTCTACCACCACAGTTGCATTGGGTACATGATTTCTTCCACGTGTCGTAGCTGAGGAGGTATGTGCACGATCCGTCACACGTCATCAAATGGGGTGAGCTGGAAATCGAGGATGGAGTGACCATTGTTGAGTACCCGGTGGAGATTGAGGATCGACAGGAGAGGATCCTTCATGGTTGATCAATTCCCTTGGTGTGCATCTAGTGGCAGCACATGAATCTTCAGGAGAGCATGTGGGTGCAGGAGGCCCAGATCCATGCCCAGTACCCTCATCTTTTTGGGTAGCCTTTGTTTTGGATTTTTTGGGACGTAAAGCCCAAAGGCAGGGAGAATGTAATGTCTTATATTTTCCATGTATTATTTTTAATTGTTATATGGAATTATTTCGAGACCGAGCGTGAAGACAACACATCATTTTTTTGTCCAGTGAGCTCGAAATGGTGGTTTGAACTTTTTAAGTTAAGTGAGTCGGCACTTGTGCACGGTTGTGGCAGTTTCAAAATGGATATCGGGATTAAAAATCTGAGGGAGTCATTGTGTCAGGGATGATGAATTTACATAAGAATGGGCCTCACCTCTCTCGGCGCGGGTCGAGGAAAAACGTTAATTTTCCAACGTTTTTATTAAAATGGAAATAAAATAAATTGATAAATGTTTATTTTATTTTTATGGAAACTTCCGCTGCAGCACAGTGACGGGACATAAGTTTCCTTTTTAATGATGCCTCATAATGACTCATGAATGGAAAGATGGAGTCATTAATCCCACATCATATCTTAAATTTCAATAATGTTTCCCTTTTTAATGGGTTAAGCGATTGGTGGTCGTTGACGATCTTTTCGGAGAAATTGCTGGAGGATCTGTGGAGCACTGGAGTGAACCCTCAACGACGAACGAAGACAGATCAGAGTTGAGAGTCATTGCACCCACAACGTTGAAGGATCTCAACGATGGCGACAGCATGACACCTTCGTCAGCGATTGATCACAGTTGAGGAAGGGGTTTGTTATTTGAATTCTTTTCCCATTTTTGATTTTAAATGACGAAAGCAGATCTACCATGAACAAGTTTATCCATGGATTCGTTCGTTCTTGCAGGAGGGATTTATCAGAATGATTCGGGAATTGATCCAAGTTGTTTTGTTATTTTTGATTCTTGTTCCGTTTAAGCCTGTTAACGGGAGAAGATAAATGCCGTGACGAACGACGGTGGGGGTTTGTTCCTCACTTTGTTTATTGGATTCCCCCTTTCTTTTCTCACGCGTTCTTCGTGTTCTTCACAGGGTGACGAACAACGGATCATTGCGCATACGTTCCACGATGCAATGATCCCAAATCGATGGTTCGACACCAAAACGACCTTGAAGAGTTGCGGTGACGATGGAGGATGAAGAATTAGACTTTATTGGAAAAGGGCATTCTTCGACCATTCTTCGCACAGGAAGATCAAATCATGTTTTCAGAGCTGATTGGAGGTCAAAAAACATCGGAAGAAACTTCGTGGTGTCTGGGTGACCAAAACCTGGATGTTTCGTGGGGATCGGGTAGCCGGGTTGACGAACGGATCATCACCATATGCACGATGGTGGAATTTTGTGTTTCTCGAAATATCCAGAATACACGGTGTGTACTTCCAAAGAACATGCCGTGTATTACTAGTGGCAGCTAGGGTTTCAAGGGTTAGAGAGGAATCACACGGCGTGTGACTATGGTCACACGACATGTTGGAGTTTCCCTGAAGGTCGGAGTGTATTTTGGGAACCACACAGATACAGGATGATCTACATGGCTTCAGAACATGTCGTGTACATCATGATAGGAGTGGATACGTGGGACTCGGTGTGTATCTCGGGGATACACTGACACGAGTTAGAGTACACGGGTTGATAACTGTGTACGGGAACATGGCTAGCATACACAGGGCCAACTGCAGTCACTCAGACATAGCGTGTACATCGTACTACATGCTGTGTATTCTGTTTTTCTACACGACCAGCCTACGACACAGACCGTTGTACACGGGCAGTACCCGGGGTCAGACAAAACCGCATGTAACTTTCTACATGCTTTGTACTTTTTGTAAAATGGAATGGTCCTCTTGTTCACCGTATCTTGGGAATCATTATTTTGGGTTAGTCCCTCTTCTTGTCATTCCCCTGAAGGTCAGGCATCATTTCCTCACACAGTAGTATAATCCCTTCAGCCGGACTTTCTGTGATAGTGTCAAGAATCCATCCGAGAGGCTCAAATCGAGATTCTCTATCCATTTTTGACCATAGGTCGTGTCAGGAATCTACATGACCAACTATACCGAGCGTTGATCCTACACCTAGCTAGTGTATCACCTAACTAGTGAATCCAAAAGAGTCGCGGTATCCACCATGGCCCTGGTTGTGATCCTCATCTGTGTATCGTGATCTTTCCCACTCATGAGTGTGTATCCCATAATTATTGCTTCTATCTATCGAAAATATTCCCACTCAGAAGTGTGTCTCCCGTAATGAGTGTGACTAACTCTCGTGACAGTTCCAGATGAGCGTTACTTCTCGGATGGACGTCATCAGAGCTGTAAGACTCGTGGAGTCTATTCTCCTGGGACGAGTGCTTCGCGGAATCTTCAAACTGAATCCCTAATGGGGGTATGCAGTTGTGAGAATTGTCTCTAGACTACGGGTCTGGGTTTCTAGTATATATGGTTTGTTATATATTTTATGTAGACATACACTGTGCTAGATGACTGTACATTTTCTTTGTGTACTGTTTTGTGGTTTTCGGGGTCCTCTACTGAGTATTGTTATACTCACTCCTGCACGGGCTTTTCCTGCACGTCTGGTGTCTTGTGCAGATGAGCAGCCTTTTGAGATAGTCCAGGGTGGACTAGGAAAACACTGAGCTTTCTGTGTTCCCTACAGGACATGACGTTCCTATGGCTATGAGCAGCAGTCCCAGTACCTTTGGTGTTTACAGGTTGGACTTTGCAGTTTTCAGACTCTTGTTTTTGGTGGGCTTGTATTTTAGCCCAGTTTACTTTTTTTTGTACTCTACCTTTCGTCGTACTCTGTTGGTTGGGTTTAGTTGTATGCCTGAATTTTTGTTCCTTAGTGGTTTTTACATTTCAGCATTATGGGCTTGGAGCTGTGTGCATGCGTACAGGTACATATGCAATGTCTCCCATGTTAATAATATGCCTACTCAGTGCTAGTCACCAGCCCCTGGCCTATTGGAGGACGGCTTGGGGAGTCATGGCGCGAGCCCCACTAGGATGGGTCATGAGAGACAAACTATATGTTGGATATTTCCCAATATGATCTTTTTCATCATCCAAAATCATTACCCTAGGTCACCCACTAGCATGAACACCCTACATGGTATACCCTATCTCAATCTTATATCTTGGAAAAACCCCATAACTTATTTGAAAAAACATCCCTAAATGTAATTATTGCCACATTACGACCTCACTAGTCTCATAGGATAATCCTCATAGGAATAACACTTGAGAGATGGTATAATTACCATATCAGATCCCATGTCATCCTAGTTCAATATACTCACACAAAATATCATCAATATACATTTGTAATACATACATATGTTCACTAATTATAACGATGGAGGAGAACTCACCCCAAAATCATTACACAATATATTGGAGACCTTATTTGGGATCACCTATCTTAATATAATTTCTTAGGAAAATCTGATAACTAAGAGGGGATGACATCCCACAACATCATTATTATTATATTATTATGTCACTATCCTTTTAGGATAATCTCGAATAGAATCACTCTTATGAGATGACATAATTCCCACCTCACATCTCATGTAATCATAATTTAGGCCACTCACCCAATGTATCATCAATCTACTATGGTTCAACCCACATGTGTACTCACATTCTAATGAGGGAGGAGAAATCCCCCACAATCATCTCAACTACCCCAAAATATTTAGGGAATCTCATGGTCCAATGTAACTTCCCTGTTCTGGAATCCACCAGGAGACACCCCATACCTAGTTGGTCACATGGCCTCATGCGCATTTCCATGAATGCCAGAGGCTGCCGACTAGTAGCGAGGGACATGGGTGTGATAGTGGGGATACTGTTCCCTCACTGGAAGAGTTACACATTAGTTGTAAACTGATAGCAATAACAAAATAAGTAATAATACCATACAACAGTAAACAACAAAAAACTAAAAGTAAGAACACCTTCATCACATATATATATGATGCATGATACATATGTCTAGGAAAATAGCCAAACAAGTCACAATTCTGGAATACAGTACTACACCAAGTAAAAAAGAAAAACAAGAGTCAAATCCTCAGCATCTCAAGCCTCAGTTTGGTCCCATGATCTCGAGATCCAAAGAAATCAAATACCTGATGTTGAAGGGCGCTTTCCCTTATATATACTTGAAATAATATAATATGCTTTGGCCCAAAATAATGACCCCAAAAGGGTGTGAAACTAAATGCCAACAGGCAACCACCAAGAGATTTGTTTCTAATAGTCAGTGAATATATATGTAAGAAAATAAGAAAAAGAAGCAGTAAACTAGGAAGTACTCGATAGTAAACATTCCTACAGATTCAAATAATTCAACACCACATATCAGGTAAGTACACAATCACAAACAGGTAACCCTCTGGGATGTTCTTACAGCCTAATCCTCTCTGTTCATACCTAGAAAACACGAGAAACCCTTTGTGAAGTACACACAGTCTAACCCCTCTAGTTTAGCATTAAAACATACTCTTTGAGGAAGCACTCACTGTCAATTCATTTTATAGTCTCGTATCAGAAACTAAAAGGTGCTATAAGGAAGAACATACATCACATTCCCTCTGTGGCCCATTTTGAGGAACTATAGACACTCTGAGGAAGCACTTATGTCAATCCCCCCTATGGTCTCGCATCATAACAGTAAAAACAGACACTCTGTAGATACCCTTACATCCATTCTCTCTATGGTCCACTACACCAGGTTATCACAGCCTTGTGTAATTAAAATGAGCAGAGAAATGCATAGCGGCCAATGTAAACATCAAGAACTACTTTGATAAATAGTGTATAGCATAACAACATGTTAAATGATAAACACTCCATCATAAAACACTAGGCGTGGGAAACAACAATGCAACCAAATAGGCTAAACATGACCAAACAATCATAAACAAAAACATGAATGGGAAAACACTTCCAAATCATATCAATTAACCCTATTCACATTCATTTAACCTCTATTAAACCATTCGTGCATAGAAGGAAACTAAAAGGGAAAAAAACATAAACACACAATACCTCATTCAAGGGTATTGGGATCTTTTGAACATATAACTCAAAGACATTCTACATATTGGAAAAAACACATACCTCAGTTTTTAGGATAATTATACGTGAAACTCGAGAATTGAATCTCTCAAGAACATTGTAGATCTATAAAAACTCCAAAAACCCACAACCTTGTATAACTCTTGTGATAAGTGGAATCAGGAAATGAATCTCTACAAGAAAGAAGAGCTTACCATGGTGATACCAATGCAATTGATGGTGGTCTAATCAGTGAAAAAATGCTCGATCAGGGGCTCAGAGAATAATCATAGCCGTAATGATGCTCTCAGACGAACTTGGTCGAGAAGGAGGTGTTTCCACCCTTTAGACATGACCTCAGTATGTTTAATGAAAAAAATTACATGGTGTGTAATTTTGAGGTATAAGACGTGAAATTTCCCTTACTGAGCCCCACTTTAAGTGGCCTCCAGGTCACCACACATGGCCGTGTGCAAAACCATTACACGTTCAGTACAAGGCAACCTGCGGTAACTGAGTACACAATGTGTACTCATAAAGTAAACGACGTGTACTTCAAACATTTCCAAAAATACATATTTTCCTCAGAAACACTAGAAAAAGGAGAACACACCTGAAAATAATATCCATGTTCTTAAAAAAACCCCCCTATAAAAAGAATTTTCACCGAATTTCTATAGCAAGGTAGTGTAGAAAAAGAATCCTTGAATAGCTCCAGCCACTGTGACCGTACATCAGCCTCCCTGTCCAAATTCTCGTCCTGTACTCACCCGTGATTCCAAAGAACTCGTACCAAAGGAATATAGCGACCATGTAAAACCTTCTTACGTTGATAAAAAATCCGGATATGATGCTCCTTGAATGAGGCATCCACCTTTAACTCAATCTATTTTGGTTAAAAACATGAGATGGGTCAAGGAATTAATGTCGAAGATGAGAAACGTGGATGAAATCATGCATAGCTCAGTACCTCTGAGGTAACTGCAAATGATAAGCAATTGGCCCAACTCTCTCCAACACCTCAAATGGACCAACATACCTCGGTGAAAGCTTACCCTGCCCCCTAATCCTCCTGTGTCCCAACCTCGTTGTGACACGCATGAAAACCATATCTCTGACCTCGAACTCTAGAGGTCGTCTCAATCGATCAACATAAGAATTTTATTGAGACTGTGCAGTATCCATCCTCTTTTGAATCAACTCTATCTGCTCCGTGTTCTCAAGTACAAGTCTAAGTCCCAACATAGCTCCCTCTCCTACCTCCAGCCAGTATAAGGGTGATCAGAATGACCTACCGTACAAATCCTCCTAAGGTTCCATCTGAATAGTTTCTTGAAAGATATTATTATAGGAAAACTCTAGAAGAGGTATGTGCTTCTCCCAAGAACCACCAAAATCCAAGATTCTTGCTCGAAGCATGTCCTCAAGAACCTGAATCATACACTCGGACTATCCATCTTTCTGGGGGTGGTAACCTGTACTCAAAAGTACTTGTGTACCCAATGCTTTCTAAAGCCCCTGCCAGACCCAGGAAGAAAAAAATGAATCCTTGTCTGAAAAAATGGAGTTCACAACTCTATATAAACAAAAAATATCTCGGATGTAAAACCTTCCCAACTCATTGACACTAATGTTCTCCTTGATCAGCAAGAAGTGATCAGCCTTTGTGTTTCTGTCAGTGAAAACCCATACTGCATCATTCCCTCAAAGAGACAGTGGAAAAATTATCACGAAATGCATCGCGACATCATTCTACTTCCACTCAGGAATGGGTAACTACTACAAAAAAGCATACTAAGTGCTGATTCTCCGCTTTCACCTACAAACAGGTGGAACAACTCATGAAAAACCCAGCAACATCTCTCTTCATACCTAGCCACCAATACTGACAATGTGGATCGTGATACATCTTTGTGACACCAAGATGAACTGCCCAAAATGTGGATTGAAAGTCTTGCATCGACTCCTCACGTATGTCTTCTGGAACCCATACGTGCCCATGAGAATTAAAGATCTCATCCTCACCCAATTTCCATCCAATAATTAGGTCCTCTTCGGAAAAACATTCCTGTAGGACTAGGACTTCAGAATTTGATCGTTTCCTCATTCAAACTCGATCAAGAAGAGTGGAGGTAACATCTACAGAAGATAGAAATGTCTGCCCCTATCTGTCATGAACCTCCAAATGCATCTCAGAGAATAGATCCATATGCTTCCACTCACTACTGGCCTCCTGAACTACTAGTATCTGAGTCCTCCTATTCAGTACATTAGCCACAACATTGCCTTTCCCAGCCGTATAGGCAATCTCAAAGTCAAAGAACTGAAGGTACTCAACCCCCCTTCTCTGTCTCAAATTTATGTCACGCTGAGTGAAAATGTACTTGAGTCTTTTGTGGTCGATGAAAACTACGAAATGCCCTCCGAGAAGAAAATGCCACCAACAGCGTAAAGCATGAAAAAATTCAGCCAACTCGAGATCGTGCGTCGAGTAATTCCTTTCATGTGGCCTCAACTACCGAGACCCGTACACAAAGACTCCTTCTCCCTGCATAAGCCCAAATATCAGCTCAATACCTAATTCATCACAGTAAATACTATTGCTCTTTCCTGGCTCTGGAAATACTAGTATCGGTGCTGATGTCAACCTACATTTTAGCTCCATAAAGGTTGATTCACAAGAAACTTACCACAAGAATTTTTCACCCCTCTTAGTCTGGCATGTTAGTGGAATTTCTAAGCATGAAAAGTCTTGTATGAAACGTCTGTAGTATCTAGCCAGCCCTAGAAACATCATACCCCAAATACGTTTTTCGAAAGATCCTAGGAAACTATTGCTATCAATTTCTCTGGGTCTACTAATACAATGTTCCTTGAGATAACATGACCTAAGAAGTGAATTTGGACCATCCAAAAGTGTCATTTTGAGATATTAACATATAAATGATACTCTACCAGTGTACTCAAAATAATCTCAAGATGGGTAGCATGGTCGTGTCGAGTGTGAGAGTACACCAATATATCATCCATGAAGACAACCACTGAAGAATAGAAGTATTGATGGAACACTCGGTTCATCAGTGCCATGAAAACTGCAGGCACGTTTGTGAGACCAAACGCCATAAACACATACACTTATAGACCATACCAGATCTAGAAGGCTAAAATAGGTATATCAGATGGTCTATCATGCAACTGATGGTAACCGGATCTTATTTCAATCTTTGAGAACACCTGGGCTCCTCTATATTGATCAAAGAGATCAACAATCCTCGGCAGGGGATATCAGTTCTTGATCGTCAACTGGTTCAACATCCGATAATCCACAAAAATTATGAGGGCACCATTTTCCTTATTCGCAAACAGGAAATGTGAACCCCAAGGTGAAGTTATGTGTCATATGAAACACTTTTCATGCATCTCCTCTAACTGCTTCATGAGGTCCTGCAACTCAGGTGTAGCCATCCAATAAGGAGGAATGGACACTGGTGCCACTCTTGGCACAAGATCAATAGAAATTTGTACCTCACACTCCATAGGAAATCCTGAAAATTCCTCTGGAAAGATACCCATGAAATGATCCCCCAATGGAGTAAATTCTAACTATGAAATCACCTAGTCTTCCAGATATGGACTAGTAATATGGGCTGTGACTCCTCCTAACCCATGATGCTCTGGTCCTGCTCTGCTCACCTGGAAATCACACTCACCCTTATGAAGAAACGATCTTCCCTCTAGTGATGTGAAACTCACCCTATGACAATAGAAATCAACAAAAGCCTGAAAGGGAACTAACCAGTCCATTCCGAGAATGACATCCTAGCCTGTCATCTCTAGGAAATAGAGTTCCCATAAGAAGTGACACCCACCAACCTCTAGAGGGAACTAATTTCAATACCATAGACTATCTATTCTTGTCCCCAATAGTGTGTATATCATCAAGATATCAGGGGAAGAAAAGATACAGAGCCCATGGATCACCACAACAACAATATACATAAATCGTTGGGAAGCCCCTCTATCGAAAAGAGCAGATGCAAAAACTGAGGCAACTAAGATCGTACCTCGAACTGTAGAGGGTCCAGGATCCTACTCATGTTGGGTCTTCTCCAATACTAATGTTTTACCTGTAATGAAGCCCTATGACCCTGCCTGACCACTCTGTGATGATCCACCCTATTATCGCCAAAATTCTAGTGACTGACTACCATAACCACGAACTCCACCTCAGCCTGAATGGAAGGAAGAACATCTAGTTCCCTGATTGTTGAGAAACTGGTGGCACTAATCCTATACGAGGTATCATAAAAGAACCCCCATCACCAGCTGTTGTGGAGAAGATTTGATAGAATCACCAAAGATGACCCATCTTTTTGCAAGATTGGCACTCCACTGGATCTCTTGGGCAATGTGGCCTCGTATGCACGCTCTTCCCACACTAGTAGCACCCCACCTGGATACCAAAAGAAGTGTCTCGCCTCCTTGTATCACCGCGCGAAGAACCACTATGGTGATTCATGCAGTCAATATGAGGGATACTAACTCTAGATGTTGAACCTACCTAGCTCACAACTCTAGAATCACTCAAATTTAACTCCTTGATAAGTTCCTGGTTGAATCTAGATGTGATAGAAGTCACCCTGAAGATGTTCACCTATGATCAATGTTGTGCCTACGACCATCCTCAAAATCCTTCACTAGGAATAAATCATCAACTCCTAGAATATGCATGAAGCGCTGTAGCTCTATGAAGCGAGAAGAATATTCCATAACAGAAAGAGTACCCTGCTCTAGACTCATGAACTCCTGGGCTCGATCGACCCTCAAAGTCTATAGAATAAAAGTGGTCATAGAAGGCATGCTGAAACTCATCCCAAGACACAACCTGCTGGCGTCCCGCCAGTGAGATCACATCCCACTATCTCTTGGTGGAGTCCCGAAGCATGTACGTAGCGATCTTGACCCACCTCCCGGGAGGAATCATCAGATGCTCGAAGATAGAAAGAATGGATTCTATCCATGATTTTGCAGCTTGAGTTCCCCCTTCCCCTATAAAGGTGGGTGCATGCTGCTGTTGGAAAACCCAAGTCAACTCTTCCATAGAAGGGGTAGGATGCATCACCCCTCAGAAGGTCTACACGAACCTTATAAATACCTCTCAGAACAATTCATCATCACCTGTTTCAGGAATAATTGATGGTGCCCAGACTGTCACTACTGGAGGATCTACTTGTAATTCCTGAGCAGCAATGTCTGACGTCTAATTAATTCCCGATAACCAGTGGACAAACAGAATATGTCTTGGTGGAATGAATCCTCAAGGTCAAGCGCACACCTTAGATAAAGATTGATAGGGACTAAAACATAGAATTTTAAGAAGGGAACTGGAGAAATAAAGAATTCACATTTTTTTAAAACATGGATACACGATGTTTATAATGCCTACAAGGAATGTTCTCTTAAGCCATTCAATGGGCGTGTACACCTTCCACAATTGGTCTTTTAACACCCCAAACACACGATGTGTTTTCCAAACACACGACGTGTACTTGACTTCTCTTCCCCTACCCTAGTTCTTCTACACGGCTAAGCGACACTGTTCTCCTTAAATAAGACTACATGGCATGTTCGTTCCTGACACGACGTGTACTAGACGAGATTTGCCGACCCGTGTTGTTAGTAATACGGCCAGATACATGACTCACAATACACGACATGTTCCTGATGGACATGGCATGTACTAGAATGATTTCATAGACATTAAGCCTCAAAAACTACTCCGGAACCTAGAAATACACTGAAATGAACATTAAAGTGACAAATTACAATCATTGAGGGGCCATACTCCCCACGAATCAAACATTGGTATCTTATACATGTCATATAAATGAAAAAAACTATGATCCACCAAATTCCAGTCTTTGAGGGCCCATAACATCTTAAGAATCAAAGTTTTGTGTTCATTCAATCAAAACATTCACAATTTAAATCTCTAACAAAAGCAGTCATTTTATCAAGGCATCTATCACAACAACATGCATATTTAGCACAACATCTATCACAACAACATGCAATTGCTAATTCACCCTAAATGGCATGGCAGGAATGCATGACATGTGATTTCTAGTAAGTGACTATATGATGCATGAGATGGAATACCCTCATCTCATTAGCATTGAATAGAAATAGTACCTCAATAATATCTACAATAATAACAGAAAACATGTGAATCACCCAACGGTGAAAATCAAATCAACTGTAAAATTGAAAAACTAGAAAAATTGTAATAAACGAGGTAGATTGGATTTTCCCTGTACATGGGTTAGCTACTCCCATGAAACAATTATTACCAAGTACCTATTTCATCCTATCTCAGACTATAGGCTCCAAACTATAAGACAAGAAGATATTAATTCCTTTGATACCACATTGTAACATCCTGGTTCTGGAAGTCTCCCAAAGACGCCCCGTACCCGGTAGGTCACATGGCCTCAAGAACATTTCCCCAAACACAAGAGGATGACGACTACCAGCAAGGGCCTTGGGTGTGAAGGTGGGGAAACTATTCCCTCATTGGCATAATAACATAGTGGAAGTAAACTGATAGAAATAACAGAAGAAGTAATAATACAATACAATAGTAAACAATATAACACTAAAAGTAAGAACAACTAGAGCACATATATAAATGATTCATGATACATATGTCTAGGAAAACAGCCAAACAAGCCATAATTCTGGAATACAGTAATAAACCAAGTACAAAAGAAAAACAAGAATCAACTCTCCGGTGTTGTAAGCCTCAACTTGGTCCCATGCTCGCCCGCTCCAAAAAAGTCAAGTACCTAATGTAGAAGGGTGCTTGCCCGTATCTATACCTGTAACAATATAATCTGTTTCAGCCCAAAATCATGACGCAAATAGGGTGCGAGGCTAAATCCCAATAGGAAACAACCAAGAGATCTATGCCTAACAGTCAGTGAATATATATAGTAGACAATAAGAAAAAAAATGTATCAAACTATGAAGTACTAAATAGTAAACATTCCTATAGTTTCAAAGCATTCAACACCACATATCATGTAAGTAGATAATCAAAAAATGGTAACCATCTGATATTTCCTCACAGCCTAATCCCCAATAGTCCTACCTTGAAAACACAAGAAACCCTTTGTAAAGTACACACATTCTAACCCCTCTTGTTTATAATTTTCACACACTCACTGAGGAAGCACTCTCCATTAATTCCTCCTTTAGTCTCATATCGGTAAATAAAAGGCACTTTAAGGAAGCACTTACGTCACATTCCCCTTGTGGACCACATTGAGAAAATTCATACATGTTGAGAAAGCACTTACAATGATTCCTCTTATGGTCTCACATCGTAACATTAAAAATAGACACTCTGGAGAAGCCCTTACATCCATTCTACCTATGGTCTACAACACCTAGTTCTCACAGCCCTATGTAAGTCAAACGAGCACAAAAATGAATAACAACCTAATTAAATCTCAAGAGCTAAATGAATAAACATTCTACAACATAAAAGATTTTCAGATGATAAACACTCTATTATACAACACTGGGTATGAGAAACAACAAGGCAACCTAACAGGATAAACAGGAACAAATAGTCATAAAAAAACAGGCATAGGAAAACACTTCCAAAGCATAGCAATTAACCCTATTCACATTTAATTAACCACTATTCAAGAATACAAGCATAGTAGGAAATTAATCGGGCTAAAAACATAAACACACAATACCCCGTTCAAGGGTATTAGGCACTTTTTCACATATAACTCAAAGACTTTCTACGGAAAGCCACAAACCATCTACCTCGGTGTTTTAGGATTATTATACGTGAACATCAGGCTTTGAATTTCCCAAGAACACCATAGATCTATAAAAACAATAAAAATTATCAACCTATTATAACTCTTTTAAGAAGAGGAATCAGGAAATGAAGCTCAAGAATAAGGAAGATATTACCGTGCAGATCCCAAGGAAATCGATGACGGTTGAATTGGGGAACGGATGCTCGATCATGGGATCAGGGAAAAATCATGGTTGTACATATGATCTTGGATAAACTAGGTCAAGAAGGAGGTGTTTATATCCATCAGACGCGACCTCGGTATGTTTAAAGAAAAAAATAAAGTACACAAAATGTACTTTTGAGGTATACGTCGTGTACTTGCCCTTACCAAGCCCCGCATTAGGTGACCTCTTGGTCACCACACTTGGCCATGTGCACAATCGTTACACATCCAACACATGGGTAACTATGGTAACTGAGTACACGATGTGCAGTCATAATGAACATGATGTGCACTCATAAAGTACACTACGTGTACTTCAACAATTTCCATACACACCAATTTTCATAAAAAACACTAGAAAAAGGGAAATATACCTGAAAAAAAGATCTCGGTTCTTACATTATATGATGGTCTACTTAGGGAAATAATTTCAATTCACAACCTTCCTTTAAAAGGAAGCATATAAAGGGAAATTTAATGACCTAAATATTTTTAATGAATTTTTTTTTCCTAAATAAGTTTGTGTTTTCTTATTTTTGTACTCAACAAACCATTTTTTATTAATTAATTGAGTATAAATTGAAAATTTACCATCGAATATTGAACATTATATGACCGTTGGTCTATATGAAACATAGTTAATATGACCATAAAAAATAAAATGTTTTTAATAATTATAATTTTATAAGTAGTGTTTATAAATAGAAAATACAAAAAAAAATACAGAAAGAAGAGTTAATGAACTCATCCAGTAGATTGTTTCAATATGATGCCCAATTATTAGAGGTTGGGTGGGAGGTAGAATCATTAGGCTTCACTCTAGACAAATCTGAAGCCGATCTTTAACATGTTTGGCATGAAATAATTCCCAAATGAGAGAAGTTCATGTTAGTGGAAATTACCACTCAAGCGATGTTATCTGATCCACCCAACGATTCTATCACCATCAAACACCTTACCCTTAGTATGTACATGGGTGTTATAAGGGGTTTTGTTTCAAGTACTTAGTTACATAAACTATAAAACAGTTGTATTAATAAATTTTTTGTTCCATATTTTCTATTTTAAGAATAATTTTACTTAATAAAATTGAGATAGATCTTTATAAATTTATTATTTGAACAAAAAATTGTACTTTCTAGGAAAAATATAATTATTAAAATAAATAAGGGTACTGTTAATAATGTTTATTATAATGAAATAGTGTTATAAAAACAATCATTTTAATTATAAAAGATAAAATAATTTTATCACTTTATGTATCAGAAATTCCACAATTCAATTTTACTATGCATTTTTTGTCCCCTATTATTTTTAATAAGTATATTTATCGTTAACAGTTAAATTTACAATATTTAGATATTTATTTGATAAAATAAATTTTATTTTTTAATTTAGAATATCGATATTTGTTTTGAGTGAATTTATGAGAATTTTATAAAATACTTTAGTTTTTCATGAATAATATAAATAGAGTTTCAGTTTTTTCGGTGAGTTTAATGACCTCATAACCATGTCATAATGATGTAATGATTAATTTAAAATTATGGTATAAAATTATGAGTTAATGTAACTAAATATTTTTTCTAATGGTCAAATACCATGGACAAGCACATGGTTTTACCAATACCACCAATGAGGTGTCCAAGGAAATTAATAAAAAACACCATTACTTTTTCAATAATTACCTACCAATTACTTTATTTATATTAAATAAAAAATAATCATTAATATATATATAAGTTTTACCTCCCAAGGAGTTCTCCAAATCTGTCTTAAATCTCCCCTGTTCCTAATCTTTGCGTTTTAGGAACACTCTTCAAGGTAAACAAATATACCACCCCCCACTTTTAATCAAGAATTCCATTATATATTATTCTTTTTTTATTTTCAATTTCATATGTTGGGATATGTCATTCGATATCCCACATAATTTTAATATTATTTAAAAATTATTAGAGACCCATTTTTCTCATCAAAACATTTTATGATTTCTTAAGTGACATGGTTAGGATCCTGAAATTTCATAAGGAAACTCTCATGTTATCTTTTACTTTTAGGTTTCCTTTTTATGAGGTATGAATTTCAAATTACAATACCATTTTCTTTTTTAAATTTTATTCTATCCATTTAATTTATTATTATTAATTTAATAATGGGAGACCCTTTTCCCCTCTCTTTTTAATATTTTTTTAAAACCATGTTTCATACCCGTTATGCTGCCGAATTTTCGTCTGAAAATTTCTCTCTTCTTGTCAGGAAATTATTTTAATTTTTTAAAATATGAAAATATATTTTTTTCTATGTGTATTTAAATATATGTCAAAATTATTTAATAAATTATGTGATTAACAAACATGAATCCTAACTTCCTTTTATGTGGGTTTAAAATGACAAAATGATCTTGTTTTTAAGATCATTCTAAAACACCATGATTTTGAAATGAAACCCATTTATTTTATTCTCCTTGGGTTATTTATGGGATGTATTATTAAGATATATTTTGATATAATTAATTAAAACATATGAATGGTAATCCCTAATAGCGCTCTTATGCATTGGGTAATGAATTTCATCTCTATAGATGACATGTTTTATGATACCTGAGTGAATAACCTAGGAAATGTTTATGACAACTCGTTGACAAAACATGGTGATATTCTTATAAAATAATCAATTAAATGTTATAGAGACATTGAAAATTTATTATTTATGTTATTATTATTATTATTATTATATGACACTTTCTCATTCCATTTTTTATTTAATCATTTTCTTATTGATATTCCTCAATATCACAAGTAAATTATTTCCCTTAACTACCTAAATTGGCCTTCTACTGACCATTTTCTTTGATGTTGGTACCTAGGTTAGGATATGTAGTAATTTAACTTAGGATGAACCTATTATGAAGCCATTCAAGTGTATTATAATACTATTTTCATTTATTCATGTATTGTGTACATTATTTCCAAGACAGAAAACATTAAAAGATCATCACTTTGTAAAATTTAATGAAAAGTTTCATTTAAAGAAAGCAATAATTCCATAGATGGTATAATAGATGATTTATTTTTTGGTGGAAATCATTATGTGAAAACGTTAATAACAATCTTAGACAAATGTTTAAATATAGGAAAAAATCCCGGTATTTTGGTGAAATATTAAGTAAGTTGTTTTTGAACAATGAAATCCTTGTCTAGATATAAAAAACTGGACATAGACCTAAAAAATATGTATCTAGGTGTAAATACATAAAAACATACATTGATATATACATAAATGTGAATTGGTGCATGAAAATGGGTCTGTCTAGGCTCTTGGATTGAAACTCTTACAAGATATGTTGGGTTAATCACATGCTTTTTATGAATTATTATGAAGGATTTATAGAAAATGTGATTATTTTCAGTGAATAAAGAATTTATTAATTATGTTTTAAGAAATAATTTTTTTAGAGTTATAATATTATTAAACTACACATTTTTCTCAACAATTTTATCCTATTTTATAAAATAGAGGGACATATAAGGAGTTGGGTATTTGGTGAGCACAATAGACCATGTCATGAAGAACCTCTAATGGAAGCCAGAATGGAAACCTTAATGAGAATGATGAATTAGTTAACTCATGTTATAAAAAATAATATGAATCTATTTGAGAGACCAGTTTCACCATGAAGGGAATAAATTTACATTGACTCCTTTATGTATCAACGACCACAAATGTTTAGTGGATCTACTAACCCATTGACTACATAAAAGTGGATAAGATCTATAGAACATATCTTTTATTTACATCATTGTTCAGAATAAGATAATTTCACTCAGTATGTGTTTAATTTATACAGAGAAGGAGATTATTGGTGAGAACTGATTATAAACATGACTTTAAGAGGGGATATTGGACATATTCAATGAGAAGAGTTCATGAGAATATTCTTTAATTAGAATTTCCCTTGTTCAATGAGAACAAAAATAGAGAAGGAATTCCTCAAACTGAAGTAAAAGGAGAATGAGATGAACTTCACAAACATTTCCCATTATACCTCTAATGTTGTCATGGATCCTAATGGGATGGTTGGTAGATTATTTTTTGGTCCAAGACCTTTTTTATAGATTAATTTATCCAATTGAGAATACGATAGCTATGAGGAAATTATACGGAGTGATATGAAGGTTGAACAAGAGTTACATGAGACATGGTGGTCACAAAAATCTAATGAGAAGATAATATCTCTAAAGACAAACCCGAGGATGAAATTTGATTAAGGGAGAGGTGGAAAGCCCGTGAATCTTTCCCCGAGAAACAAGTATGGAAAATTTATTTAGGGAATTTATTTCTCAGGAGCGGGAAATGTTATAAGTGTGGATGAGATGAGCATATCTCTTGAAATTTTCACAGTGAGGTGAAGCCTAAAAATATCAACATAAATGACAATGGGAATATAGTGTAGGACCTTTTTTGAAGTCCAATTCACAAAAATGTGTAAAACTTGGTCACTTTTCTCATCACTGTGTAAATATGATGTTAGTGGAGGGGAATAAACATTAACCTCAGAATAGGCCAATAAAGACCAATAATGATTTTTCTATCATGACAACTAAATTTGTAGCTCCAAATTATGTGTTGGAAGTAACTATCATTGATCTCTCAAAGCTAATAAGTACATTTTTTGATTATGCTACCATGCATTCCTTTGTTTCATATATGTTTTCCAAGAATATAGAATCAATTCCTTAAATTATAGATGTAGAGTTATTAGTAAAGACTCCTAGTGGGATTATCCATGAATCATCAGTGTATATAAACTGTAGTATTTACTTTGGTTAGAACAATATTATCAAAACTCTATTAGTCATTCCCATACTAGAATTCAAACTATACTAGGGAAAGATAGAATCTAAATGTATAATGCTAAGATCAAATGTAGAAGTTATGAAATCTCATTAGTTTTGAGTGGAAAACCAATAGTTATATTTAATGGGGAGATAATTCGACTTGATATTTGTGTAAAAGAACCACCCATAGCCTTATTTATGGATTTTATTTATGAATATGAAGAAGGGTATGAAAGTATAAGAATAGAAAATTTTCCCATTATTTAAGAATAAATTAATGTATTTCCCAAAACTTTTTCTGGACCTACCATATAAAAATATGTAGAGTTTTCCATTGAACTCAGGCATGGATCCAAGTTGTTTTCAAGAGCTCTGTATAAAATGAAAAATGTAGAGCTTGAGAAATTAAAGAAACAGATCCAAGATATTTTGGAGAAGGGGTTTATCAGAGGAAGTGTGTCTCTTTGGGGTTCACCTGTTATATTTGTGAGTAAGAAGGATGGATCAATGCAGGTATGCATTTATTGAGGAGAAAATAATGGGATAAATTTGAAGAACAATTTCCCTCTACATTGAATTGATTATTTATTTGACTAGCTTCATGGGGATCAATTATTCTTCAAGAATTATTTTCGATATTCTTATTATCAATTGATGGTGAAGAAAGAAGATATTCCAAAGATCACATTCCAATCAACATATTGGCATCAGATTGACTAATACACCTAATCTTTGTATGGATTTCATGAATAAAGTCTTTAAGGACTACCATGAAACCTTTTTTGTAGTTTTTATTAAAAATATTATGAATTATTTTAAAAGTAATTTTTAGAATGATGATCATCAAATGGTGATACTAAAAAATATGGGAAATGATAGGTTTTTTGGAATGTTCATCAAGTGTGATATTTGGTTATAGTATGTTTCTTTCTTAGGGTACATTGTTACTAATGAAGGAATCATAGTTGACCCTACAATGAAAAAGGTTGTGGAGAAGTGACATCATACTATAATAGTAACCGAAATTCATAGTTTCCTTGAATTATCAGGATATTATAGAGGGTTTGGGAAAAACATTTCACGACTTTCATATCCACTAACCATGTTAAATCGAAAAGGAGTTTGGTTAATCTAGATATAAGAGTGTAAGTAATGCTTCCAATAGATGAAGGAGAGATTAGTTACTGCACCAGTATTAACTCCATCCTCTATTGGAGAAGGATTAATTGTTTTTAGTGATGCATCTTTGAAAGGTCTTGGGTGTTTCCAAAATCGAACTTTAATTATGATTGATTATTCATGTCAATAGTTAAAGTCCCATGAGAAGAACTATCCTATGCATGATATGGAGCTAGCTGTGGTTGTTTTTACTCTAAAGATTTGGTGGAACTATCTTTATGTGGAGAAATGTGATATATAAACACACGAAGAATGTTTCGAGTATATTATAATTCAAAAATAATTGAAAATGAGATAGAGGGGATGGTTAGAACTTCATAAATAATATGATTATTAAATTCATTATCACACTGAAACATAAAACAATGTTGCAGAAGCATTAAGTATGATGGTCCGTAATTTTTTAATGATTAGGATTCAAGGATATCCTTTGATTAATTACATTGTAAAACTAGACATGGTTATTTTAAGGAAATGGAAATCATCAAACCTATCCCAAATGATTTATAAACTGTCATTATGGAGAATATAAAAAAAATATCAAAAAGATGATCCTTTGTTGTAGAATAAGTATGAGGCTGTGGTGGATGGGAAGTCTCCCAAGTTCAATATTAATCAAGGAAGAGTAATCAATTTTCGTAAAAGGTTATGTGTTCTATCTATTCCATAAATAAAGAGGGAGATGATGGATGATGATCATAGCTCTATATTCTCTATACATCCAGGGAGCAATAAAATATATAGGGACTTTCATGATCATTTTTGGTGGGATAATATGAAAAGGGAGATAGATGACTACACTGTAAGGTGCCTAGTGTCTCAACAAGTGAAGGAAGAGTGAAAAATTACTAAAGGGGTACTACAATCACTACCTATACTAGAATTAAAGTGGTACAATATTACTATATATTTTTTCACAGGCCTCCAAAAAACATACAAAGAAAATAACATGACATGGGTTATAGTGGACGATATATCCAAGAAAACCAATTTTATCACTATTCGAGAAGACTTATTTGTTGACAAACATTCCATGATATATGTGAAGTATGTGTTTCGGCTACATAGAGTACCAATTTATATTGTTTCTAATAGTTATACAAGGATGACATCAATATCCTATAGAATTATTCAAAATTCCCTAAGTACAGAATTTAATTTAATTATGGAATATCACCCAAAAACTGATTTCCAATATGAACAGATTACTAAAACACTCGAGGTAATGTGTAGAACATTCTTAATGTAATTTAAATGTGGATGTGATCAAAACATACTATTAGTTTATTTCTTATACAAAAACAACTTCCATTCCAATATTCAAATGGATCCCTATGAAGATCTATGTGTGAAGCATTGTAGATCTCCTACATATTAGGATGAATATGGTGAGATAAATCATGTTGGTGATGATTTTATGAAAAATATGAAAAGAAGGATAATTCCATCCAACAATAAATTAAGGCTAATTAGAGTAAGAAAAAGATCTATGCTAACAACTAACAAATGGTATTAGAGTTTGATTTTGTAGATAAATTCTACCTTATAATTTCATAATGGAAGAGCATCATTCGATTTGGGTAGAAAGGGAATCTTATACCCAAGTATATTGGCCCTTGTGAAATCCTTGACTGTATAGAAGAAGTGAAAAATCAGCTATAACTTCCACCAAATCTATCTTATTTTTATGATGATTTCCACATATCTATCTTGAGGAAGTATATACATAACTCTTCCCATGTAATGAATCTTGATGTGGTACAACTCGGACATGATCTCTCTTATGAGGACCAGTTGGAGGATATCATGGACTATGGGGATAAGGTTTATGCATCAAGACTACCCACCTCATCAATGTTTTATAGAGGAACCACATCTATGAACAATTAATGTGGAAACTAAAGTGGATAGTGAGGCAGAAGCACCCACACCATTTATCTTCTAAAAGCATGAGTTGAAATTTCAGTGACAAAATTTCTTAATGGGGGATGAATATAATGACAAAAACTTTTTAATTATAATATTTCCTAAAGATATTTGTGTTTTATTTATTTTTGTACTCAATAAACCATTTTAACTCTTTTAATGAAGTGAGTATAAATTGAAATGTGACCATTGGGTTTTGATCGTTATACGATTGTTTATCAATTATTATAATTAGTCAATATGACCATTGGTTAATATAACACTTGGAAACTACAATTATAATAATAATTTTAATGTTATAACAACAGTTTATAAATTGAAATTCCCACGGGGAATTAATACAGAAAGAAGATATAATGAACTCATCCAGTAGAATTGTTACTTACAAATCCCGCTTGTCAGATCTTGGGTGGGTTGTTATCTCATTGGGCTTCTATCTAGACTAAGACGAAGCTGAGCATCAATAATGGAATCTTGAAAGAAATATCCTATAAGAGAAGTTCATGTTAGGGGAAATTACCACTTGGGAGATTTTATCCAAGCTACTCAATGATTCTATGACCATCATACACCTTACCCTTAGGTTGTACATAGGTATCAAAAGGGGTTATGTTTCAAGGCATTAGTTATATAAAGTGTAAATCCTTTCTATTAATAAAATTTTTGATCCATATTTTCTTTTTTAAGAATAGATTTTCTTAATAGAATTTAGATCGATTTTGATAAATATATTTTTTAGACAGAAATTTTACTTTGTAAGAAACATATAATTATAATAATAAACTAGCGTATAATTAATAACACTTATGGTAATAAATTTACTATTCATTATTTTCCCAATATTATTTTTAACAAATAAGTTTAGTCATAGTTAAAAGTTAAAAATTTCATATTTAGAGATTTCTTAAGATAAAATAAATTTCATTTTTGAATTTAGAATATCGATATAATGTTATGGTGAATTTATGATAATTTTATAAAATACATTAGTTTTACATGAATAGTTAAAAAAATTTGGGGACAGTAGGATGATGTCTACCAGTGATGATCCATAGTTGATGACCGATGACATGTTCCCCCCCTTCCTTGTGGTGGGGCAGGGGAGGATGTTTTGGCTCTACCACCTCCAGTGTCCCGGGCGTCGTTTGTACCCTTTTCAAGCCCTAGTAATCACCCGTACATCCTGTCAATTTCTCTAAGCCCGAATGTTCCAGATCTTCATCTTGGGGACCCTCATCTTTCGATTTCATTATCAGAATTCTCTATGGCCTCGGGTTTCCTGGATTTGACCCTGGTTGCTTGATTTATTCACCGAAGGACTTCTGTTGATGAGTTTGATCACTTTTTGTTTAGTAACTGAGATCTAATAGAATGTGCAGTTGTAGGGATCATTGATAATAATCACCTAAGGATTTTATTTTCTTCATAGAAATACTTAATTTTTGCACGGTCTCGAGCTCCTCACTGATGCAACAGATGAAAAATTTCCCTTATCTAATGTCGTTTGAACTTTATATGAATCGGGGTCCTCCTTCCGTAGCAGCCTGGGTAAGATTGCTTCATATTCCTTTCCCATTTCAAATACCATAGATAATTTGTATATTAGGGAACCTGGTTGGTTTATTTCCCTGTTTTGATGCTCGCACATTCTTTGTGATTCATCTAGTTAATATGTGTTTTTGTGTTGAGGTGGAGGCTTCGAAGCCACCGGTTGATTGGATTTGGATTACTATTGGAGAGTGGTTCCTATTGAGGAAAGATATTGTGTTTAAAGATTGGGTTCACTACTGCTCAATATGTTGTCTCTTATGTCATATGGCTGGTCACTGTCTTCGTGGAGCCTGGAATATAAGGTTGGCTACTTCGATGAAGAGGCCCGGTTGGGAATTTGGTCAGGGACAAATGCAGAATGATGTTGTTAAGCATGGAACTGCTGATGGAGTGGGTGGTTCATCTTTGGGAAGGAAAAAACGGGAATCCTCTTACCCGTCTGTTTCTATGGTGTTTTAAAAATTGAAGCAAGATCTTCTCTTGAATACTGGTGTGATTCATATTTATATAGAGGAAGCTAGTCCTGGTAATCAAATTGGAGGCAGTTTGAGAGTTCATGGTTCTTCAGGGGATGCATGTAATCATGGGGATGGTCGGTTCGATTAGTGTGCTACAGGAAGGGAAGACAGTGGGCTGATCAAAGCCGGTGATACTGGGAAAAAAGAGGGAGAGTAGGCATTGAGATCAGTCTATGATGGGCAAGCCCATGATGTACTTTATATTTGTCTGGCTGTTAAGGAGACTCATTGGCATCCCAATTCTGATGGTGGTTTGCAGATCAAAGGTTACACTTGTAACCAATTTCATGAATTGGGTCATGATGAGATGAATGAGAGATCTAAAATGAATAAAGGAAACAACATGAACATTGTTGTAGATGGTGCTTTAAGGAAGGAGGTGGATGTTGTTCATGACTTTGTGAAGCCTCCACAGTGTTCGGTTATGATTGATCCTAACAGAAAATATGAGTAAGACCAGACTACGATTGATTCTTGCAAAGCTGTGCTCATAACTGGAAAATGGGGGGATGTATTGGAGAGTGAGAAAGAAAATCATGGTACATTGGTCAAGCCTTCCTTTAGTGATGTTTTCAAGTATGAGAAGAAGAAATCTGAAAATGAGGATCCTATACTAGCTAAAAGAAGACCGAGGAAGGATTATTCTAAACTGTCAAAGCCAGTGTCAAAAAGGTCCTCTATAATGAAATCCTCTTGGGAGTTGATATGATTAGAGAAACGGAATCTTATATGGATGTATGCTAAGGTCCTGAAGCACTTCGAAATCTCATAATGGAAATCAGCTACAGGAGATAAAACCATCTATCATGGTTGTGGCAATGGGTATGACATTTATGATATGTAACTGGGTTTTCTTGTATATTTTTCTTGTTTACTTTACTTTTCCTTTCTTAATAAATGGTCAAAGGATTTTCCGCTGACTGATCATTTCTGGTAAAAACACTGTTCAAGTTTCACGGTAAGTTTAATGACATCATAGATATGTAATAATGACGTAACAATTAATTTAAAATAATAGTTGAAGATTATGTATTAAATAAACTCAATAGGTTTCCCAAGTATCTAGTACCATGGTAAAATACCATGGGCAAGCCCATGGTTTTGAATATACCACCAATGAGGAGTCAAATGAAATTAATAAAAAAGTCCCTCATTTTTTCTATAAATACCATCCCATTACACAGTTTACATTTATTAAAAAATAATCATCAATGAAGCTTTATAGTTTTATCTCCCATGTATTCCTCAACATATCGAGGCCCTGATCCTTATTTTTTAGGTGTACTCTTCAAGGTAAGGGCTTCTACCACCCTCCTCATTTAATCATGAACTCGCTTTTAAATTATGCCTTTCAATTTAAATTTTCTTATGTTGGGTATGTTATTCCATATCAAACATAATGACCATATTTTTTAAAAAATGGTGAGATACCCATTTTTTATCATCAACACATTTTATTAATTTTTATGTGACACCACTTGGGTGCTAAATCTTCTTAATGGAACTCTCAACTTCTCTTTCCTTTAATTTATATTTTTTATGTGATATGTATTTCAAATTTCCATACCATGTTCTTCTGCCCATTTTATTCTATATATTTACTATATAAAGAGAAATTTATGATTGGGAGTCCCTCGTTCTCTCTCATTTTAATTTTTTTAAAACCATGTTTAATACCTATTATGCCGTCATATTTTCATCTCAAAATTTATCTATTTTTATCAAGAAATTATTTTATTTTCTTTTATGAACAGGTAAAACTATGTCTTATATAGGGGTATTTACATATATGTAAAAATTACCAATTTAATTCTGTAAATAACATACATGAAACCCACCTCCATTTTAGTGAGTTTAAAATAAAAAAGGATATTGTTTTTAAGAACATTCTAAAACACCATGATTTGGAAATGAAAACCATTAATTTTATTCTCAATGTGTTATTTATGAGATGTATTTTTAAGATATATGTGGGTCATATTAATTAATAAATATTAAGTGTTATCCATGATATAACCCCAACGCATTGAGTAAAAAAATTCATCTCTAGAAATGATAGGTTTTACGATATCTTGTTGAAAAACCTTGGTAATTTTTATGACCACTTAGTGATAAACCTGGGATATATGCTTTTGAATGACTCAATTAATTATTTTATCTACATTCCCATTTAATAATTCATGTTCTTATTATTATTATAGGCCTCTTAAAAATTTCATCATGTATTTCATCACTTTATTAATGATATTCCTCCAGATCACAATTTAACTGTTTCCATTAATTACACTTTCTAGGCCTTCTAATCACCTTTTCCTTCGATGTCTGTCCATAGGTTATGAGATGCAATAATTGACTTTGGATGAACAAATGATGAATAAATTAAAGTGTTTTATAATATGTTTTTCATATTTTCATGTATTGTGTACATTATTTCGAAGACACTAAATGATAAAAGATATATTGTCTATAAAATGTAATGAAAAGTTAGTAATAAAATTGCAGGATGCCACAAGATCCTACACAAAGGTCCAATGAATTGACCCATTTCATTTTATTCATATACTTTTTTTTCTATATGACCTACCAAACATATTTATAGTCATGTCCCCATCCATCAGTGGTTGAAGAATTAAGAAAGTGATCAAGGGACCATCATAAACCATGAAACATTATTTATTTCACAGGGGTTTAATAATATAATTTATTTCATTTAATTTCAACCCTCCAAGGGTCAATGTATCACATGGAACATCAATTTATATTTCGGACCTTCCCCACAAGAAATTGAGGAATTAATTAGGGTATGAGGTTTCCTCACAATGCTAATTAATTATATTTCATATATCAACATTTTACATAAATAAAACAATCTAAGAAGTCTAAATGGGGTTGATCACCCAAGGTGGAAATACCACAAATAACATGACACATATCAAAATGAATTTACCAGAAATTGAAATTCATAGGGACCTATAACCTCATACAAGAAATTTCCTTTAATGCACAACCTTTCAACATCTGCATAAGCTCGTCCAAGCCTTGTCCAAGTCTAATCAGCTATCATCAAACGATAATAGGCCCTAACTTGTGCCATAAAATTATAAAAAATTAATAATTATAAAATATAATTTGTTAATAAATATTAATTTATTAGGAATAATTCTTAAAAACATACTAGGAATCATCCACCTACCAAAACTAAAATAAAAATGTGTGATGTACTCCCCACATGAATACAACCATATTTTAGGCAAAATCCCTAATAATTATTCTTGATTTAATGGCTACTTGCATAATTGTTTTTTGAAAAATACCTTAATAAATTCACTAGCTGATGTAATCTCATCACAACAGCATGAAATGATGTGTTATCATAATATCAATATATTCTATAGATAATATATATAAATTAACCATAATATAAGTGAATTATTATTATGCTCCGATGGTAATCATCAACAAACCCTAATCCAAACACTTGAAATTTGATGGAGACCCAATAGGAGGGAAATTAATAAAAAGTAAGAGGGATATATCTCTTAAAAAGATGAATAAAATTATCCAAGAATGTCCATAATTTAAGGGTAATTAAATAATAATGTGAGATGGATACCCCTTGGTTAACATGTGTGTGGGAGAAAAGAAAAATGGGGGAGTCGGTTAACAGATCATAGAGTAAAAATTAGTAAATACCTTTTTTTTATTGAAACCCATCTAGTCGCAGGGGCTTCCTTTATGGTTTTCAAAACTATTTTCTAATAATTTTTTTTAAATATATTAATCCCTCACTATTGAATGGTTTGGCCACACATTTTTCCAAACCATGTTCCAATTATGAAATCACCATTACAACTAAATTATAAAGTTTTAATTGTTTTCATAAATCCATTCATAAATTGTGAACAATACCCCTATAAAAACAACATTCCATGCATTTCCTAAATAATTTTACATAATCATGTGGTAACTATGCACATGGTATTTTTTTTTAAATTTCAATCTCTAGAAAAATTATCTCAAGACTCACTCTAGAACCTGATACACCTCCCAAGATTCAATCCATATCCAAAAAATTTACTTGGGTTGATACAAATAATGGAATTCCAAATTGAATATCAGTTGTAAAAATCATTCCCACTCAAAAAGTAAAATTTTTAAACATCTCTTGAATATACATACCTAATTATTACTCAAGGTTTTACACACATGAAGGATGTTTCATATTTTTCTTTCAACATGTCAAAAACATTTTCCGAAGTGTTGAATAAGGAACATAAAGACATGGATATAGAAAATATGATAAATATCTCTAAGAAGATAGTGAGGAGAAAGAGAGGCGAAAGATAAATGATATTGTCACTACACTTTTAAAGTGTAAACATGAAGATAATTAATTCTATTGGGATCAATTACTAATGATATTTCAGTATATCAATTAGATATTAATATTACAGTTTTATATGGGTAACAAAATATCTAATAATATCAAATTGTCAATTATTCTACCTATATTCTCTATATTCATTAATTTTTTTAAAACTAACTAGATATATAAGTTTCTTAATAATATTTTTATTATGCTTGTCCAAAATTACAGGGATTGGTTAGAGCATGTTTTCTCACAAATTATAGTTGAAAAATTTAGGGAGAATGTTTAAAATATTATGTCAAGTTAAGATTCAATGGTTCTTTCATAATGAAAATCAATGATATAAACTATGTAGTGGGATAAAATGAACTAGAGGCTACCTGATTTATTTAAGTAAGAAAATTAACTTGAATAGGAACCCTAATTAATTGATAAAATAGTAAGAATAATATTTTACATTAGGTATATGAATCATTTAATGAAATTTTTATAATTATCCTCTTGGGTATAAAATATAATATGTGTCTCACATATTTTTATCCAAGTACAAGAACCATGAAATATAAAAACAATTTTTACAAGTATGGGGACTCTAACAGATTAATGATGAGTCTAGAATCATCAAAACAACACAATAAGATCATAAAATTATGATTTCAAAGTGAAAAATATATTTTTTATAATTAGTGATTGAAAAATTTTTATCTAAGTATCTATGTATATACATAATGAGACATTATTTTATATTAAATGTGAATGTTATTATAGTATATGGAGAGTCGTTTCACTGAAGGTATATTATCAGTGTCCCAATTGTTTTTACCCTAACAAGTATTGTACCATTAAGGGGTCAATCCACAAGAAAAAATGAAGTTATTTTCATTTTTTTCAACATAGTTTGTATTTTTTTAATGAAGTTTGATGAATTTAAAGTGGATTTTTGTTGTTTGGATAAAATGAATGATTGGTTTTAAGTTTCTTTTAACAAATTACATAACAAAATAAAAGTAAATATGGGAAAATTGATTTTGATATATATAAAAAGAGATGTGCATTGGGGTTTTGGATTAATGAGAAGTTTATTATTAAATAAAATTATTTATAAGGTTGTGTTGTTCGTGATAACCCAACACTTTGGGTTTCAATTTGTAATAAAATTTCCTTGGTCCGATAAATTTGTATTAAGAGCTGAATAAATTAACTCCTTGGTCCGACAGTCAGTTTTTTATAGTTCTTTATTGGGATTTTCCAATTTTGTGTTGAAAAATACTTCCAATGTTCAAGGAATTATTCATTTTTATTATTATTTTGAATACCTGAAAATTCTACCCTTGGTCTGTTTCATAATTTTTAGTGATAATAAAAAGTGGTTTAAGAAGAATAAGAAGAGTTTATAGGAATGAACACATTCATGACAACTAATATAAATTACAACTCATCATCTTCCACAACCCCGACACACTGGTTATTTAGTTACACATATAGAAAATGATAGACACCATGATCTTGATACCTGATGAGATTATTCTTGAAACATAGAGGAGTGAATGATTCTTCGATAGATGGAAGAATAACAGTAGTATGGTGGAAGAGCTTCACTCTATCATACCTTCAACTTTTCCTCCACACTTTCTCTCCACACACCATCCTCAAACTAGAGGCCAGGGCCTCATTTTATAGAAAATAAAAATACACAGTGTGTGGAAAAAGTACACGGCGTGTAATTTTTTCAACGAGATTTTGCCTTTGTTTTCTCCACTGGAAGGCAGCCTAACATGACATCTTTGACATGGAACATGGAACCTCCTGGGAGGTAGCTAAACACAGCATGTAGCTCCACCACACATGGCATGTAGTCCCATTTCTCATCCACCAATCACTTCTAGAAAGGTATACATGGCATGTATAAGTTGAACACGGTGTGTCCCCTTCAGTTGGCCACATGGGTGTGTATAATTATTCTCATCCTCCATCAACATCTAGAATAGTGTACATGGATTGTAAAGTGTGAACACGACATGTACCATATTTTGATTACATGGGCATCTACTTTCCCTTGTCAATCCATGTCTAAGTCTGGATGTACATGACCTGTAAATATGTTTACACCGTGTAGTCTGTAAATTCTTCTCAGACTCCCCTGTTTTGTGTATTTGGCAATAAAACTCTTGAAAATGAACAAGATCACCAAAATTGAAGTATTTGTTCCCTAATTTGTAGGTAATTAATGAAAACTTATTCTTATTTTAAATAAACTACGTGAAAATGTATACAAAAATCGGATGCATCAAACTCCTCCATACATAGTCATTATTTGCCCTCGAGAAAATATCAACATCTAATTAAAAATGTCTATATTTTAGAAGGACTGACTTTAGTTAATCATAAAATTTAATAATAAGTTACTAGAGAAAATTACAAAATGATACAAAACAGTTTCAATTAAAGAGATATTCCAATCATGACTCATATGTAAATCAATTAACTACTTTAATCCAATTTAAACACAAGCTTCAACCTTTAAAAAATAAACAAGACACTCGATGATCTACCTCACCAATAATAATCTCAACACTCAAGAAATTTTAAATAAAAGTTTTTATCAATCAAAGATAGATACACATTATCCTTATGTTTTCAAGAAATCTAGTTCTCAAATTCAGAAAATTTATTTACAGAAATCATGAGGGTTTTTCAATAAGGATCAGATGTTTCTGTGGCTAAAGGTTGGTAGGTAAAGATGTGAAAAATAACTCATTGGTTTGAAAAATGTGGTTAAATTCTTTAAATAACAGTGAAAGATATTCAATGTTAAGCTCTATATAAAAGGGTCGTCAACTAGATTTATCAAATAATCTCATCACCACCATATCCTTTAGATGGGTAGGTAGGGTTCACAAACCATCATGTGAGTATAAGGTCCCTTTTTCTATTTCATTTTTTTAAAAAAGGAAAAAAGGGAACCTTTCATAATTTCCCCAAATAGAGGTTCGAAAGCTTTTTTCCCCTGAATGATCAAGAGGCTCTCCCCCATTCTTAATTTCATGACAATTCACGAATGTATGCCATGTGTTACCAATCCCTTCTTTTGAGATCAAATGAATAATCATATAAAATCATAAAATAATTAGAGTAGGAAGGAAAATAGGCCTGTGATATGGATTTCTATAATGGCTATTCATGGTTTCTAGGGGCATTACAAAGATAAGATGTAGGTTAGGTCTTAAGATAAAGGTGTTAAAACATTATATTTCCTCAATCATTTTTATGTAATTTAAAAATTCCTCATGTTTCGAAAATAAAACAGGAAAATTCTGGTAGTTATGTATATCTTAATAATCTCTCAAAAAATAGGGTATTAGGATGAATATGACAAAGGGTTTAGAATACCTATCAGGAGTGGGAAAAAATTAAAGATACAATCACGTCGTGACTTGCATATAATTGATTAGTCTAATCAATGTAATTATCCAAGGATTACAAGTTATAATTTAAACTATATCAGCAATCATATTAAAATACCTAAGAACAAAAATAAGAATAAAACTTTTAAACTTTCCCACCTTTGGATTTATTATTTAAAAATATGGTTAACCAAAATGTCTTCACATTTGAAAATATATCTGCTAATAATGACGTCTCCTAGAATGTTGATAAGGGAAAAGACTAAGGTGGTCGAGAGATGATTCCCCATACTTAATACCGCACTTGGTCCACCATGTGCCTGAATGTGAAGAAGGGAATGTGGGGACACAATAGTGGACTAGAATGAGGGGAAGTAAGGAAAGAATGAAACCAATAAATAAAAGAAAACAATGAAAAAAAGAATACTCCCCTCGTGTTTAGGAACAAAAAATCGAGAGGTGATGTAATGTTGCAGCCTAAAATGTGCCAGAGTACCTGTGATGGTGGGGAGAAGAGAACATTGTAAACATACACAACATACACAAACACAATATATCAGAAAAATATATATATAATGAATGACATGTGTTAAAAAACTAGTTAGTGGGTTTCCTCAGAATAGGAAACATCTAGTGTATAACCTTCCAATAAAATGGATTAGGAGCCGTGGAAACTGGAGGCTAAGACGCTGGACCCAGAAGAGAAGCCGTAGAAGTAGGAGCCGCAGGAGATGGACTCAGTAGGGGAAGCTCGACATCACTCCCTAGACTGAGAGTAGTAGTGAAAGAATTGGTAGCAGTAGTGGGGCCCATAGTGGATAGAATAACTGAATCTGTGGCCATCATACAAAAGGGAGGTGAAGCTATAGAAGAAGGTCCATGAGCCGAGGCAGGGGCAGGTGGCGGGGGAAGTGGAGTACCATGATGCTGAAGAAGTAGCCCCACCATCTACTCCAGTCGGTCCTGATGCCAATCGAGACAGACCAAGTGCTGCTCCATCGCAGAAAGGAAGAGAGAATAGGTGAGATAGACCAAGGGTGTGGGGATTGGGGGGTAGTAGGTAGAATAGTAGAAGGAAGGTAAGAGTTATAGGGATGGGGTGGGGAAGCTGACAGGGGTGGGGAAGGAGGACAAGGTGCATCAGTAGGGATAGGAGGGTCAGTAGGTGGGTGGGGTCGTGCCTGGGAAATGATGTAGGAACCCCCTACTACTGGACCAATACCATGTGAATAATCATGGTATAGTCCATCCACTAGGGGTAACCTAATTGGTCATGAGGAAGTGAAAGCTCAAAAACCTAGAGATGGTGGGCATGGAGGGTTGTGTAAAACCTACCATTTAGGTTTCCCTGATGGCCGGTAAATATGGTGTGGATATAGGAGGTGGTAAGGTAAGGTAGGTCTGGGTAGTCCTGCTTGATGATACAGGTAAAGAGATCCAAGTCACAAACGGTCACGACCCACATATCTTCATTGTAGGGAAAAATAATGGCTCTGAAGCACCTATGGACGAAGTGAGGGATATGGTCAGATATAAGGGTACTCTTCTGGGAGGTAGGGGTATAGCGGTGGTCAGACTCGTCAATCTTCGCCACATGTCAATGAGGTCAGGGTGCTCAGGTTAGGTCATGGATGAGATAGGGGGTGGGGTGACAGGATGGGGATAAAAACCACACCCTTGGGCAAACTCGGTCATGGTAAGGGAAAAGTATCGGCCACCTAGCTGGAATCAGACCACTGGTACAACATCACCAGGAGTCTCCTAGTACTCAGCCCTCGTTGAACTCAAATGATGCCACAAAGTCGATAAATAAATCCCAAAAAATAAGAGTGATGACCTGGAAGATCGAGAGTAAGGGAGTGTGCCTGAGAAAATCCTCTAAATCTCCCTAGATGCCCAGCTGTTGTGGGATGCTGTTATCAAGATAGCAGCTGCTCAACAAAATCAGTTGGCGAGAGAAGAGCCGGACTCTGTCGTAATCCAAATCAGTGACCGGGAACATCATGTAAGTGTAGGGAAAACCTGTAGGTCTCAGCCTAGGTGGATGTGCTGTAGCGGGAGCTGTCTTTGGGGGTGGATCAGCTGCAGTAGGCAGAGGGTCACTAGAGGGGGTGGTCAATAAGGGCCCAAATAGAGATAATGATATCTCAGTTGGAGTGGCAGATGGTAAAAAAGGAATGACAGTGCTCGATGGATTCAATCTAGATGGCAGAGGTGTGGTGCTACTCGGACCTACCTCAGCTAAGGGAATAATGGGTGGAAGGATGGCCAATGGAGGGAGGTGATTGACCAGATAGTCTAGATCTAGCGGTGTCCTAGGCCTGAGTCGGATCCATCGATAAATGGGATTCTCACCCTCAGTGGAGGAGGCAGACCGCTTCGAATCAAAATGATCTCTATTTTCCATAACCTGAAAGAGAATAGAAAAACCAAATAAAAGAAAAAGAAAAGAAAAAGAAAATGAAGAAAATGTGAGAAAAAATTGAAAAATAAAAAAGTACACGACGTGTAGTTCAATAGTACACGACATGTAGTGAATGTAGGTTACCATCCCGTGTTCTCTGGATAGACACACCGAGGGAGCAGAAGATATACCAGGTAAGTATACATGGTGTGTACCGAACATACATGCCATGTTCATGTAATGTTTTCCAGGTTGTTTAGTGGAAACAACATAGTGACTCTTTCAGCATTTAAAGCAACAGAGGACACACTGTGTTCAAGTACCACACTCCGTGTATAAGAACAAAAGGTAAATGGCCGTGTGAAGTGTGACACACGGGCTATCCAAAAGAAACGGTCTACATGGCATGTACCAAATAACCACGTTGTGTTCATGAAAATGGTGTGTGAGGAAATGTGTAAAAGATACCTAGGCATGATGGGGGATGATACGCGGTGTGTACCGATCATACACACAGTGTATTTTTAAATCATGAAGCATCCAATGTGTGACTGTGTACACAAGTTCACAACGTCTCTTCTTCATGTCGTGGTCATGTATCATGGAAGCTGAATGATCAGCTGATCCATAAATCACCCTAAACCATTATCATAACATGAAATAGAGGGTGTAGAAGGGCGTACCTGGACTAAGGATCGAAATGTAGCCGAAATCAAAACCATAAATGCCCTAAAGTTTTGCATTCACGAGTGGGGAGGTCGAGTGGCATACGGGGGAAGAAACGAGGAGAGAGGGGGCCACGTGACATGGCCTAAAGCTGGGTGGTCCACTTCTTTTATAGCTGCGGTACACGATGTGTACAATAGACTACACACCGTGTATCCTGTTTTTAAGTAATAAGTAAATAAGTTAATATATAATTATTACATAAAACAATATAATAATTAATATTAATAATTAAAATAGTAAAAGTTTTTATATAGGGATAATTCTAAAATAAAATATTAAACGTAATGTATCGGGAAAGACATGTCGTGTGTTTTAAAATTGGAAAAAGAGAAGTACAACCTTTGGTCTAGTTCTTGGAGTGAGGTTCGAACCGGTAATCGGCCATTCTGAACAGAAGCCCTCAACCACTAGAGAAAATATTGTACTACTACTCATTTTTATTATATATATATATAATGTATAGGAACTATACTACATAGGAAGAATGTAAATACACAGTGTGTGGTTTTTAATTAGACAAAAAAGGGATGAAGTAGGGAGATTAGCTGAGTTTGAACTCTGGTCTTTTGGATCCAGGGTCGAGACTCTGCCAATCTACCAACTTCACCCACATGAATTACATTATGCATTTTTTCAGTTTTGAGAAGGAAAAAATGGCACACATGATGTATATAAAAAACACACCGTGCAGTTTTTTTAAAAGGATAAATGATAGAAATGGGGCGGTTGTCAAGATTCGAACCTGAGTCTTTTGGAATCGGGTTACTATATTGGCCAACCAATCCATCCCCACCATGGGTTTTCTTATAATAATATATATATATATATATATATGAAAAACTATCAAACATGTTGTGTAAGAAAATACATAGAGAAAAAGAAGTAACATCGTGCTAAAGGTAGGTCAGGAGAGATTCGAACCCGTGACGACTTGGATAACTCTAGTGACCTTACCATTGACACCAGCATCATCATTGTTTATTATATTGTTAAGACATATATTGATAATAGTTATAAAATAAAAAAACCCGTGACGACTTGGATAACTCTAGTGACCTCACCAACATCTAGAATAGTGTACATGGAGTGTAAAGTGTGAACACGACATGTACCATATTTTGATTACATGGGCATCTACTTTCCCTTGTCAATCCATGTCTAAGTCTGGATGTACATGACCTGTAAATATGTTTACACCGTGTAGTCTGAAAATTCTTCTCCGACTCCCCTGTTTTGTGTATTTGGCAATAAAACTCTTGAAAATGAACAAGATCACCAAAATTGAAGTATTTGTTCCCTAATTAGTAGGTAATTAATGAAAACATATTCTTATTTTAAATAAACTACGTGAAAATGTATACAAAAATCGGATGCATCAAACTCCCCCATACATAGTCATTTTTTACCCTCGAGAAAATATCAACATCTAATTAACAATGTCTATATTTTAGAAGGAATGACTTCAGTTAATCATAAAATTTAATAATAAGTTACTAGAGAAAATTACAAAAAGATACAAAACAGTTTCAATTCAAGAGATATTCCAATCATGACTCATATGTAAATCAATTAACTACTTTAATCCAATTTAAACACAAGCTTCAACCTTTAAAAAATAAACAAGACACTCGATGATCTACCTCACCAATAATAATCTCAACACTCAAGAAATTTTAAATAAAAGTTTTTCTCAATCAAAGACAGATACACATTATCCTTATGTTTTTAAGAAATCTAGTTCTCAAAATCAGAAAATTTATTTACAGAAATCATGAGGGTTTTTCAATAAGGATCAGATGTTTCTGTGGCTAAAGGTTGGTAGGTAAAGATGTGAAAAATAACTCATTGGTTTGAAAAGGTGGTTAAATTCTTTAAATAACAGTGAAAGATATTCAAAGTTAAGCTCTATATAAAAGGGTCGTCAACTAGATTTATCAAATAATCTCATCACCACCATATCCTTTAGTTGGGTAGGTAGGGTTCACAAACCATCATGTGAGTATAAGGTCCCTTTGTCTATTTCATTTTTTTAAAAAAGAAAAAAAGGGAACCTTTCATAATTTCCCCAAATAGAGGTTCGAAAGCTTTTTTCCCCTGAATGATCAAGAGGCTCTCCCCCTTTCTTAATTTCATGACAATTCACGAATGTATGCCATGTGTTACCAATCCCTTCTTTTGATATCAAATGAATAATCATATAAAATCATAAAATAATTAGAGTAGGAAGGAAAATAGGCCTGTGATATGGATTTCTATAATGGCTATTCATGGTTTCTAGGGGCATTACAAAGATAAGATGTAGGTTAGGTCTTAAGATAAAGGTGTTAAAACATTATAATTCCTCAAACATTTTTATGTAATTAAAAAATTCCTCATGTTTCGAAAATAAAACAGGAAAATTCTGGTAGTTATGTATATCTTAATAATCTCTCAAAAAATAGGGTATTAGGATGAATATGACAAAGGGTTTAGAATACCTATCAGGAGTGGGAAAAAAATTAAAGATACAATCACGTCGTGACTTGCATATAATTGATTAGTCTAATCAATGTAATTATCCAAGGATTAAAAGTTATAATTTAAACTATATCAGAAATCATATTAAAATACCTAAGAACCAAAATAAGAATAAAACTTTTAAACTTTCCCACCTTTGGATTTATTATTTAAAAATATGGTTAACCAAAATGTCTTCACATTTGAAAATATATCTTCTAATAATGACGTCTCCTAGAATGTTGATAAGGGCAAAGACTAAGGTGGTCGAGAGATGATTCCCCATACTTAATACCGCACTTGGTCCACCATGTACCTGAATGTGAAGAAGGGAATGTGGGGACACAATAGTGGACTAGAATGAGGGGAAGTAAGGAAAGAATGAAACCAATAAAGAAAAGAAAACAATGAAAAAAAGAATACTCCCCTCGTGTTTAGGAACAAAAAATCGAGAGGTGATGTAATGTTGCAGCCTAAAATGTGCCAGAGTACCTGTGATGGTGGGGAGAAGAGAACATTGTAAACATACACAACATACACAAACACAATATATCAGAAAAATATATATATATAATTAATGACACGTGTTAAAAAACTAGTGAGTGGGTTTCCTCAGAATAGGAAACATCTAGTGCATAACCTGCCAATAAAATGGATTAGGAGCCGTGGAAACTGGAGGCTAAGACACTCGACCCGGAAGAGAAGCCGTAGAAGTAGGAGCCGCAGGAGATGGACTCAGTAGGGGAAGCTCGACATCACTCCCTAGACTGAGAGTAGTAGTGAAAGAATTGGTAACAGTAGTGGGGCCCATAGTGGATAGAATAACTGAATCTGCGGCCATCCTACAAAAGGGAGGTGAAGCTATAGAAGAAGGTCCATGAGCCGAGGCAGGGGCAGGTGGCGGGGGAAGTGGAGTACCATGATGCTGATGAAGTATCCCCACCATCTACTCCAGTCGGTCCTGATGCCAATCGAGACAGACCAAGTGCTGCTCCATCGCAGAAAGGAAGAGGGAATAGGTGAGATAGACCAAGGGTGTGGGGATTGGGGGGTAGTAGGTATAATAGTAGAAGGAAGGTAAGAGGTAGGGGGATGGGGTGGGGAAGCTGACAGGGGTGGGGAAGGAGGACAAGGTGCATCAACAGGGATAGGAGGGTCAGTAGGTGGGTGGGGTCATGCCTGGGAAATGATGTAGGAACCCCTACTACTGGACCAATACCATGTGAATAATCATGGTATAGTCCATCCACTAGGGGTAACCTAATAGGTCATGAGGAAGTGAAGGCTCAAAAACCTAGAGATGGTGGGCATGGAGGGTTGTGTAAAACCTACCATTCAGGTTTCCCTGATGGCCGGTAAACATGGTGTGGATATAGGAGGTGGTAAGGTAAGGTAGGTCTGGGTAGTACTACTTGATGATACAGGTAAAGAGATCCAAGTCACAACCGGTCACGACCCACATATCTTCATTGTAGGGAAAAATAATGGCTCTGAAGGACCTATGGACGAAGTGAAGGATATGGTCAGATATAAGGGTACTCTTCTGGGAGGTAGGGGTATAGCGGGGGTCAGACTCGTCAATCTTTGCCACATGTCAATGAGGTCAGGGTGCTCAGGTTAGGTCATGGATGAGATAGGGGGTGGGGTGACAGGATGGGGATAAAAACCGCACCCTCGGCCAAACTCGGTCATGGTAAGGGAAATGTATCGGCCACCTAGCTGGAATCAGACCACTGGTACAACATCACCAGGCGTCTCCTAGTACTCAGCCCTCGTTGAACTCAAATGATGCCACAAAGTCGATAAATAAATCCCAAAAAATAAGAGTGATGACCTGGAAGATCGAGAGTAAGGGAGTGTGCCTGAGAAAATCCTCTAAATATCCCTAGATGCCCAGCTGCTGTGGGATGCTGTTATCAAGATAGCAGCTGCTCAACAAAATCAGTTGGTGAGAGAAGAGCCGGACTCTGTCGTAATCCAAATCAGTGACCGGGAACATCATGTAAGTGTAGGGAAAACCTGTAGGTCTCAGCCTCGGTGGATGTGCTGTAGCGGGAGCTGGCTTTGGGGGTGGATCAGCTGCAGTAGGTGGAGGGTCACTAGAGGGGGTGGTTAATAAGGGCCCAAATAGAGATAATGATATCTCAGTTGGAGTGGAATATGGTAAAAAAGGAATGACAGTGCTCGATGGATTCATTCTAGATGGCAGAGGTGTGGTGCTACTCGGACCTACCTCAGCTAAGGGAATAATGGGTGGAAGGATGACCAATGGAGGGAGGTGATAGACCAGATAGTCCAGATCTAGCGGTGTCCTAGGCCTGAGTCAGATCCATCGATAAACGGGATTCTCACCCTCAGTGGAGGAGGCAGACCGCTTCGAATCAAAATGATCTCTATTTTCCATAACCTGAAAGAGAATAGAAAAACCAAATAAAAGAAAAAGAAAAGAAAAAGAAAATGAAGAAAATGTGAGGAAAAATTGAAAAATAAAAAAGTACACGACGTGTAGTTCAATAGTACACGGCATGTAGTGAATGTAGGTTACCATCCCGTGTTCTCTGGATAGACACACCGAGGGAGCAGAAGATATACCAGGTAAGTATACATGGTGTGTACCGAACATACATGCCGTGTTCATGTAATGTTTTCCAGGTTGTTTAGTGGAAACGACATAGTGACTCTTTCAACATTTAAAGCAACACAGGACACACTGTGTTCAAGTACCACACTCCGTGTATAAGAACAAAAGGTAAATGGCCGTGTGAAGTGTGACACACGGGCTAGCCAAAAGAAACAGTCTACATGGCATGTACCAAATAACCACGTTGTGTTCATGAAAATGGTGTGTAAGGAAATGTGTAAAAGATACCTAGGCATGATGAGGGATGATACGCGGTGTGTACCGATCATACACACAGTGTATTTTTAAATCATGAAGAATCCAATGTGTGACTGTGTACACAAGTACACAACGTCTCTTCTTCATGTCGTGGTCGTGTATCATGGAAGCTGAACGATCAGCTGATCCATAAATCACCCTAAACCATTATCGTAACATGGAATAGAGGGTGTAGAAGGGCGTACCTGGACTAAGGATCGAAATGTAGCCGAAATCAAAACCATAAATGCCCGAAATTTTTGCCTTCACGAGTGGGGAGGTCGAGTGGCATACGGGGGAAGAAACGAGGAGAGAGGGGGCCACGTGACATGGCCTAAAGCTGGGTGGTCCACTTCTTTTATAGCTACGGTACACGATGTGTACAATAGACTACACACCGTGTATCCTGTTTTTATGTAATAAGTAAATCAGTAAATATATAATTATTACATAAAACAATATAATAATTAATATTAATAATTAAAATAGTAAAAGTTTTTATATAGGCATAATTCTAAAATAAAATATTAAACGTAATGTATCGGGAAAGACACGTCGTGTGTTTTAAAATTGGAAAAAGAGAAGTACAACCTTTGGTCTAGTTCTTGGAGTGAGGTTCGAACCGGTAATCGGCCATTCTGAACAGAAGCCCTCAACCACTAGAGAAAATATTGTACTACTACTCATTTTTAGTATATATATATATATAATGTATAGGAACTATACTACATAGGAAGAATGTAAATACACAGTGTGTGGTTTTTAATTAGACAAAAAAGGGATGAAGTAGGGAGATTAGCTGAGTTTGAACTCGGGTCTTTTGGATCCAGGGTCGAGACTCTGCCAATCTACCAACTTCACCCACATGAATTACATTATGCATTTTTTTCAGTTTTGAGAAGGAAAAAATGGCACACATGATGTATATCAAAAAACACACCGTGCAGTTTTTTTAAAAGGACAAATGATAGAAATGGGGCGGTTGTCAAGATTCGAACCTGGGTCTTTTGGAATCGGGTTACTATATTGGCCAACCAATCCATCCCCACCATGGGTTTTCTTATAATAATATATATATATATATATATATATATATATATGAAAAACTATCAAACATGTTGTGTAAGAAAATACATAGAGAAAAAGAAGGAACATCGTGCTAAAGGTAGGTCAGGAGAGATTCGAACCCGTGACGACTTGGATAACTCTAGTGACCTTACCATTGACACCAGCATCATCATTGTTTATTATATTGTTAAGATATATATTTATAATAGTTAGAAAATAAATGAACCCGTGAAGACTTGGATAACTCTAGAGACCTTACCAATATACAGGGTGTGACCCAATAGGAGGGAAATTAATAAAAAGTAAGAGGGATATATCTCTTAAAAAAGATGAATAATATTATCCAAGAATGTCCATAATTTAAGGGTAATTAAAGAATAATGTGAGATGGATACCCCTTGGTTAACATGTGTGTGGGAGAAAAGAAAATAGGGGAGTCGGTTAACAGGTCATAGAGTAAAAATTTGTAAATACCTTTTTATATTGAAACCCATCTAGTCGCAGGGGCTTCCTTTATGGTTTTCAAAACTATTTTCTAATAAATTTTTTTTAATATATTAATCCCTCACTATTGAATGGTTTGGCCACACGTTTTTCCAAACCATGTTCCAACTATGAAATCACCATTACAACTAAATTATAAGGTTTTAATTGTTTTCATAAATCCATTCATAAATTGTGAACAATACCCCTATAAAAACAACATTCCATGCATTTCCTAAATAATTTTACATAATCATGTGGTAACTATGCACATTGTATTTTTTTTGAAATTTCAATCTCTAGAAAAATTATCTCAAGACTCACTCTAGAACCTGATACACCTCCCAAGATTCAATCCATATCCAAAAAATTTACTTGGGTTGATCCAAATAATGGGATTCCAAATTGAATATCAGTTGTAAAAATCATTCCCACTCAAAAAGTAAAAATTTTAAACATCTCTTGAATATACATACCTAATTATTACTCAAGGTTTTACACACATGAAGGATGTTTCATATTTTTCTTTCAACATGTCATAAACATTTTCCGAAGTGTTGAATAAGGAACATAAAGACATGGATACAGAAAATATGATAAATATCTCTAAGAAGATAGTGAGGAGAAAGAGAGGCGAAAGATAAATGATATTGTCACTACACTTTTAAAGTGTAAACATGAAGATAATTAATTCTATTGGGATCAATTACTAATGATATTTCAGTATATCAATTAGATATTAATATTACAGTTTTATATGGGTAACAAAATATATAATAATATCAAATTGTCAATCTTTCTACCTATATTCTCTATATTCATTAATTGTTTTAAAACTAACTAGATATATAAGTTTCTTAATAATATTTTTGTTATCCTTGTCCAAAATTATAGGGATTGGTTGGAGCATGTTTTCTCACAAATTATAGTTGAAAAATTTAGGGAAAATGTTTAAAATATTATGTCAAGTTAAGAGTCAATGGTTCTTTCATAATGAAAATCAATGATATAAACTATGTAGTGGGATAGAAATGAACTAGAGGCTACCTGATTTATTTAAGTAAGAAAATTAACTTGAATAGGAACCCTAATTAATTGATAAAATAGTAAGAATAATATTTTACATTAGGTATATTAATCATTTAATGAAATTTTTATAATTATCCTCTTGGGTATAAAATATAATATGCGTCTCACATATTTTTATCCAAGTACAAGAACCATGAAATATAAAAACAATTTTTACAATAATGGGGACTCTAACAGATTATTGATGAGTCTAGAATCATCAAAACAACACAATAAGATCATAAAATTATGATTTCAAAGTGAAAAATATATTTTTTATAATTAGTGATAGAAAAAATTTTATCTCAGTATCTATGTATATACATAATGAGACATTATTTTATATTAAATGTGAATGTTATTATAGTATATGGAGAGTCGTTTCACTGAAGGTATATTATCAGTGTCCCAATTGTTTTTACCCTAACAAGTATTGTACCATTAAGGGGTCAATCCACAAGAAAATATGAAGTTATTTTCATTTTTTTCAACATAGTTTGTATTTTTTTAATGAAGTTTGCTGAATTTAAAGTGGATTTTTGTTGTTTGGATAAAATGAATGATTGGTTTTAAGTTTCTTTTAACAAATTACATAAAAAAATAAAAGTAAATATGGGAAAATTGATTTTGATATATATAAAAAGAGACGTGCATTGGGGTTTTGGATTAATGAGAAGTTTATTATTAAATAAAATTTTTTATAAGGTTGTGTTGTTCGTGATAACCCAACACTTTGGGTTTCAATTTGTAATAAAATTTCCTTGGTCTGATAAATTTGTATTAAGAGCTGAATAAACTAACTCCTTGGTCCGATAGTCAGTTTTTTATAGTTCTTTATTGGGATTTGTCAATTTTGAGTTGAAAAATACTTCCAATGTTCAAGGAATTATTCATTTTTATTATTATTTTGAATACCTGAAAATTCTACCCTTGGTCTGTTTCATAATTTTTAGTGATAATAAAAAGTGGTTTAAGAAGAATAAGAAGAGGTTACAGGAATGAACACATTCATGACAACTAATATAAATTACAACTCATCATCTTCCACAACCCCAACACACTGGTTATTTAGTTACACATATAGAAAATGATAGACACCAAGATCTTGATACCTGATGAGATTATTCTTGGAACATAGAGGAGTGAATGATTCTTTGATAGATTGAAGAATAATGGTAGTATGGTGGAAGAGCTTCACTCTATCATACCTTCAACTTTTCCTCCACACTTTCTCTCGACACATCATCCTCAAACTGGAGGCCAGGGCCTCATTTAATAGAAAATAAAAATACACAGTGTGTGGAAAAAGTACACGGCGTGTAATTTTTTCAACGAGATTTTGCCTTTGTTTTCTCCACTGGAAGGCAGCCTAACATGAAATCTTTGACATGGAACATGGAACCTCCTGGGAGGTAGCTAAACACAGCGTGTCGCGCCACCACACATGGCATGTAGTCCCATTTCTCATCCACCAATCACTTCTAGAAAGGTATACATGGCATGTATAAGTTGAACACGGTGTGTCCCCTTCAGTCGGCCACATGGGTGTGTATAATTATTCTCATCCTCCATCAACATCTAGAATAGTGTACATGGAGTGTAAAGTGTGAACACGACATGTACCATATTTTGATTACATGGTCATCTACTTTCCCTTGTCAATCCATGTCTAAGTCTGGATGTACATGACCTGTAAATATGTTTACACCGTGTAGTCTGTAAATTCTTCTCAGACTCCCCTGTTTTGTGTATTTGGCAATAAAACTCTTGAAAATGAACAAGATCACCAAAATTGAAGTATTTGTTCCCTAATTAGTAGGTAATTAATGAAAACATATTCTTATTTTAAATAAACTACGTGAAAATGTATACAAAAATCGGATGCATCAAACTCCCCCATACATAGTCATTTTTTACCCTCGAGAAAATATCAACATCTAATTAACAATGTCTATATTTTAGAAGGAATGACATCAGTTAATCATATAATTTAATAATAAGTTACTAGAGAAAATTACAAAAAGATACAAAACAGTTTCAATTCAAGAGATATTCCAATCATGACTCATATGTAAATCAATTAACTACTTTAATCCAATTTAAACACAAGCTTCAACCTTTAAAAAATAAACAAGACACTCGATGATCTACCTCACCAATAATAATCTCAACACTCAAGAAAATTTAAATAAAAGTATTTCTCAATCAAAGACAGATACACATTATCCTTATGTTTTCAAGAAATCTAGTTCTCAAATTCAGAAAATTTATTTACAGAAATCATGAGGGTTTTTCAATAAGGATCAGATGTTTCTGTGGCTAAAGGTTGGTAGGTAAAGATGTGAAAAATAACTCATTGGTTTGAAAAAGGTGGTTAAATTCTTTAAATAACAGTGAAAGATATTCAAAGTTAAGCTCTATATAAAAGGGTCGTCAACTAGATTTATCAAATAATCTCATCACCACCATATCCTTTAGTTGGGTAGGTAGGGTTCACAAACCATCATGTGAGTATAAGGTCCCTTTGTCTATTTCATTTTTTTTAAAAAGGAAAAAAGGGAACCTTTCATAATTTCCCCAAATAGAGGTTCGAAAGCTTTTTTCCTCTGAATGATCAAGAGGCTCTCCCCCATTCTTAATTTCATGACAATTCACGAATGTATGCCATGTGTTACCAATCCCTTCTTTTTAGATCAAATGAATAATCATATAAAATCATAAAATAATTAGAGTAGGAAGGAAAATAGGCCTACGATATGGATTTCTATAATGGCTATTCATGGTTTCTAGGGGCATTACAAAGATAAGATGTAGGTTAGGTCTTAAGATAAATGTGTTAAAACATTATAATTCCTCAATCATTTTTATGTAATTAAAAAATTCCTCATGTTTCGAAAATAAAACAGGAAAATTCTGGTAGTTATGTATATCTTAATAATCTCTCAAAAAATAGGGTATTAGGATGAATATGACAAAGGGTTTAGAATACCTATCAGGAGTGGGAAAAAAATTAAAGATACCATCACGTCGTGACTTGCATATAATTGATTAGTCTAATCAATTTAATTATCCAAGGATTACAAGTTATAATTTAAACTATATCAGCAATCATATTAAAATAGCTATGAACCAAAATAAGAATAAAACTTTTAAACTTTCCCACCTTTGGATTTATTATTTAAAAATATGGTTAACCAAAATGTCTTCACATTTGAAAATATATCTTCTAATAATGACGTCTCCTAGAATGTTGATAAGGGCAAAGACTAAGGTGGTCGAGAGATGATTCCCCATACTTAATACCGCACTTGGTCCACCATGTACCTGAATGTGAAGAAGGGAATGTGGGGACACAATAGTGGACTAGAATGAGGGGAAGTAAGGAAAGAATGAAACCAATAAAGAAAAGAAAACAATGAAAAAAAGAATACTCCCCTCGTGTTTAGGAACAAAAAATTGAGAGGTGATGTAATGTTGCAGCCTAAAATGTGCCAGAGTACCTGTGATGGTGGGGAGAAGAGAACATTGTAAACATACACAACATACACAAACACAATATATCAGAAAAATATATATATAATGAATTACATGTGTTAAAAAACTAGTGAGTGGGTTTCCTCAGAATAGGAAACATCTAGTGCATAACCTGCCAATAAAATGGATTAGGAGCTGTGGAAACTGGAGGCTAAGACGCTGGACCCAGAAGAGAAGCCGTAGAAGTAGGAGCCGCAGGAGATGGACTCAGTAGGGGAAGCTCGACATCACTCCCTAGACTGAGAGTAGTAGTGAAAGAATTGGTAGTAGTAGTGGGGCCCATAGTGGATAGAATAACTGAATCTGCGGCCATCATACAAAAGGGAGGTGAAGCTATAGAAGAAGGTCCATGAGCCGAGGCAGGGGCAGGTGGCGGGGGAAGTGGAGTACCATGATGCTGAAGAAGTAGCCCCACCATCTACTCCAGTCGGTCCTGATGCCAATCGAGACAGACCAAGTGCTGCTCCATCGCAGAAAGGAAGAGGGAATAGGTGAGATAGACCAAGGGTGTGGGGATTGGGGGGTAGTAGGTAGAATAGTAGAAGGAAGGTAAGAGGTAGGGGGATGGGGTGGGGAAGGTGACAGGGGTGGGGAAGGAGGACAAGGTGCATCAGCAGGGATAGGAGGGTCAGTAGGTGGGTGGGGTCGTGCCTGGGAAATGATGTAGGAACCCCCTACTACTGGACCAATACCATGTGAATAATCATGGTATATTCCATCCACTAGGGGTAACCTAATAGGTCATGAGGAAGTGAAGGCTCAAAAACCTAGAGATGGTGGGCATGGAGGGTTGTGTAAAACCTACCACTCAGGTTTCCCTGATGGCCGGTAAACATGGTGTGGATATAGGAGGTGGTAAGGTAAGGTAGGTCTAGGTAGTCCTGCTTGATGATACAGGTAAAGAGATCCAAGTCACAACCGGTCACGACCCACATATCTTCATTGTAGGGAAAAATAATGGCTCTGAAGCACCTATGGACGAAGTGAAGGATATGGTCAGATATAAGGGTACTCTTCTGGGAGGTAGGGGTATAGCGGTGGTCAGACTCGTCAATCTTCGCCACATGTCAATGAGGTCAAGGTGCTCAGGTTAGGTCATGGATGAGATAGGGGGTGGGGTGACAGGATGGGGATAAAAACCGCACCCTCGGCCAAACTCGGTCATGGTAAGGGAAAAGTATCAGCCACCTAGCTGGAATCAGACAACTGGTACAACATCACCAGGCGTCTCCTAGTACTCATCCCTTGTTGAACTCAAATGATGCCACAAAGTCGATAAATAAATCCCAAAAAATAAGAGTGATGACCTGGAAGATCGAGAGTAAGGGAGTGTGCCTGAGAAAATCCTCTAAATCTCCCTAGATGCCCAGCTGCTGTGGGAAGCTGTTATCAAGATAGCAGCTGCTCAACAAAATCAGTTGGCGAGAGAAGAGCCGGACTCTGTCGTAATCCAAATCAGTGACCGGGAACATAATGTAAGTTTAGGGAAAACCTGTAGGTCTCAGCCTAGGTGGATGTGCTGTAGAGGGAGCTGTCTTTGGGGGTGGATCAGCTGCAGTAGGCGGAGGGTCACTAGAGGGGGTGGTCAATAAGGTCCCAAATAGAGATAATGATATCTCAGTTGGAGTGGAAGATGGTAAAAAAGGAATGACAGTGCTCGATGGATTCATTCTAGATGGCAGAGGTGTGGTGCTACTCGGACCTACCTCAGCTAAGGGAATAATGGGTGGAAGGATGGCCAATGGAGGGAGGTGATAGACCAGATAGTCCAGATCTAGCGGTGTCCTAGGCCTGAGTCGGATCCATCGATAAATGGGATTCTCACCCTCAGTGGAGGAGGCAGACCGCTTCGAATCAAAATGATCTCTATTTTCCATAACCTGAAAGAGAATAGAAAAACCAAATAAAAGAAAAAGAAAAGAAAAAGAAAATGAAGAAAATGTGAGGAAAAATTGAAAAATAAAGAAGTACACGATGTGTAGTTCAATAGTACACGGCATGTAGTGAATGTAGGTTACCATCCCGTGTTCTCTGGATAGACACACCGAGGGAGCAGAAGATATACCAGGTAAGTATACATGGTGTGTACCGAACATACATGCTGTGTTCATGTAATGTTTTCCAGGTTGTTTAGTGGAAACGACATAGTGACTCTTTCAGCATTTAAAGCAACACAAGACACACTGTGTTCAAGTACCACACTCCGTGTATAAGAACAAAAGGTAAATGGCCGTGTGAAGTGTGACACACGGGCTAGCCAAAAGAAACGGTCTACATGGCATGTACCAAATAACCACGTTCTGTTCATGAAAATGGTGTGTGAGGAAATGTGTAAAAGATACCTAGGCATGATGGGGGATGATACGCGGTGTGTACCGATCATACACACAATGTATTTTTAAATCATGAAGCATCCAATGTGTGACTGTGTACACAAGTACACAACGTCTCCTCTTCATGTCGTCGTCGTGTATCATGGATGCTGAACGATCAGCTGATCCATAAATCACCCTAAACCATTATCATAACATGAAATAGAGGGTGTAGAAGGGCGTACCTGGACTAAGGATCGAAATGTAGCCGAAATCAAAACCATAAATGCCCGAAATTTTTGCATTCACGAGTGGGGAGGTCGAGTGGCATACGGGGGAAGAAACGAGGAGAGAGGGGGCCACATGACATGGCCTAAAGCTGGGTGGTCTACTTCTTTTATAGCTGCGGTACACGATGTGTACAATAGACTACACTCCGTGTATCCTGTTTTTAAGTAATAAGTAAATAAGTTAATATATAATTATCACATAAAACAATATAATAATTAATATTAATAATTAAAATAGTAAAAGTTTTTATATAGGCATAATTCTAAAATAAAATATTAAACGTAATGTATCGGGAAAGACACGTCGTGTGTTCTAAAATTGGAAAAAGAGAAGTACAACCTTTGGTCTAGTTCTTGGAGTGAGGTTCGAACCGGTAATCGGCCATTCTGAATAGAAGCCCTCAACCACTAGAGAAAATATTGTACTACTACTCATTTTTATTATATATATATATATAATGTATAGGAACTATACTACATAGGAAGAATGTAAATACACAGTGTGTGGTTTTTAATTAGACAAAAAAGGGATGAAGTAGGGAGATTAGCTGAGTTTGAACTCGGGTCTTTTGGATCCAGGGTCGATACTCTGCCAATCTACCAACTTCACCCACATTAATTACATTATGCATTTTTTCAGTTTTGAGAAGGAAAAAATGGCACACATGATGTATATCAAAAAACACACCGTGCAGTTTTTTTAAAAGGATAAATGATAGAAATGGGGCGGTTGTCAAGATTCGAACCTGGGTCTTTTGGAATCGGGTTACTATATTGGCCAACCAATCCATCCCCACCATGGGTTTTCTTATAATAATATATATATATATATATATATGAAAAACTATCAAACATGTTGTGTAAGAAAATACATAGAGAAAAAGAAGGAACATCGTGCTAAAGGTAGGTCAGGAGAGATTCGAACTCATGACGACGTGGATAACTCTAGTGACCTTACCATTGACACCATCATCATCATTGTATATCCTCAAATTGTTCACTATTTTCTCCAGTATCTTCTTAAGATCACAGTTTGAGGGCTCCAATCATCCACTAGATGGGGGATGATATAGTGTCCCCATCTGATTCTCTACTCAATACTTTGACAGTATTCCTCTAAGTCGTGAGTTGTTGAAGAGGTGGAGGTAGACCGCTTCGCATGGGATTGATCTCTGTCTGCCAAAACCTGAAAGAGAATAAAAAAACAAACAAAATAAAAAGAAAATAAAAAGGAAAAGAAAAAAATGTGAGAAAAAAATGGAAAAATAAAAAAGTACATGGCATGTAGTTCTAGAGTACACGACATGTAGTGAAAGCAGGTTTCCATCTTGTGCTCTCAGGATAGACTCACCAAAGGAGCAGTAGATAGACCAGGGACGGATACACGACATGTACTGAACATACACGCCATGTTCATGTAATGTTTTCCTGGTTGTGTAGTGGAAAATACATAGCCACTCTTTCAGAAGTTATAAAAACAGAGGACACACTGTGTGCAAGTACCACATAGTGTGTACAAGAATAAAGGGTAAATGGCCGTGTGAAGTGTGACACACGGGCTGGCCAAAAGAATAGGTCCACACAACATGTATCGAATAGACACGTCATGTTCATGAAAATGGTGTGTGAGGCCATGTGTAAAAGATACCTGGGCATGATGGGGGATGGTATGTGGTGTGTACAGAACATACACATCATGTATTTTCAAATCGAGAAGCATCCAGTGCGTGGCTGTGTACAAAAGTACACGACGTCTCTTTATCATGTCGCAGTCATGTATCACGAAAGACGAATAGTCGGATGATATATAAATCACCCTAAACCATTATAATAACTTGAAATAGAGGGTATAGAAGGGTGTACTTGGACCGAGGATTGAAATGAAGCCGAAATCTGAACAAAAAGCGCCCAAATTTTTTGGATTCGAGAGTGGGGAGGTCGGGTGGCATACGTGGGAAAAAATGAGGAGAGAGAGGGGGCCACATGACATGACCTAATGTTGGGTGGTCCACTGCTATTATAGCCGCGGTACACAGTGTGTACAATAGACTACACACCGTGTATCCCGTTTTTAAGTAAGTAAAAAATAAATAAATATATAATTATTACAATAAACAATATAATAATTAATATTAATAATTAAAATACTAAAAGTTTATATATATGCATAATTATAAAATAAAACTATACACGTAATGTATTGGGAAATACAAATCGTGTGTTTTAAAATTGGAAAACGAGAAGTACAACCTTTGGTCCGGTGCTTGGAGCGAGGTTCGAACTGGTAAACGAGCGTTACGAACGGAAGCCCTCAACCAATAGAGAAACGATTTTACTACTGCACATATTTATTATATATATATATATATATATTTAATTTATATGAACTATATATCTTAGTAAGAATGTAAATTCATAGTGTGTGGTTTTTAATTAGACATAAAGGGATGAAGTAGGGTGATTAGCCAAGTTCGAACTCGGGTCTTTTGGATCCAGGACCAAGACTGCCAATCTGCCATCTTCACCCACATGAATTACTTTATGCGATTGTTTTTTTCAGTTTTTAGAAGGAAACATGGAACACATGATGTATATCAAAAGACACACTGTGCAATTTTATTAAAAGGAAAAATGATGGAAATGGGGTGGTTGTCATGATTTTAACCCGGGTCATTTTGAATTGGGTTACTATCTTGGCCAACCAATCCATCCCCACTGTGGGTTTTATAATTAGAATATATATATATAGGAAAAACTATCACACACGCCATGTCAGAAAATACATAGAGAAAAAGAAGGTACCCCGTGCCGAAGGTAGGTCGGGGGAGATTCGAACCCGTGATGGCTCAGATACCTCCAGTGACCTAGCCATCGACACCAGCATCATTACTATTTATTACATAGTTAAACAATATATTTATAATAGTTAGAAAATAAATGAAAAGGAAAAATTACACACTATGTATATAGGTGGTAAACACCCTGTATCCACTGGGTTTCCTCCCAAGAATCAACATTTTTTTAGGTCGTTGGTTCGACCTACTTACCTCAGATTATCTGAGCTATATGGTGGACAATGTTCCCACCATGCCGTCTATGTGATGTTTGGCATTCAGCCGATTTCCATTCACCTTGAATGGTAGACTATCCTCTCCATAAATTTCCACCGATCCACGATGGAATATGTGTATAACATGGAATGGTCCCAACCATCACGAATTTAACTTCCCTGGGAATTATTGAAGACGATAGTTAGAGAGAAGTACCTGATCACCGGGTTGGAACGATTTATGTGAAATCATCAGATCGTGAATTTCTCCTGTCCTTTCCTTGTATAGATTGGCATTCTCATATGCCTCTAATCTAATTTCATCTAGTTCCGATAGTTGGAGCTTTCACTTCTCTTCATCTTCTATCAGATTAAAATTGAGGGCCTTGATGGATCAGTAGGCTTTGTGTTCCAACTGCACTGGTAGATGGCACAACCTTCTAAAAATGAGGCAGAATGGGGACATTCCCAATGCTATATTGAATGAAGTTCGACATTCCCACAGAGCATCATCAAAAATCTTGGACCAGTCTTTCCTCAATGTGTTCAGTGTTTTCTCCATGGTCTTCTTGATCTCACAGTTTGAGAGCTCCACTTATCAACTGGACTGGGGATGATATGGTGTCCCCTTATGATTCTTTACTCCATACTTTGATAGTATTCCTCGGATCAGTGTGATGTCAAAGTGGGTACCTCTATCACTAGTAAGTACACGGGGAACTCCAAACCTGCTAAAAATATGTTTCTTTAATATTGTCATGACTACCTTGGTGGTTTCTTGTGCTGAAGCGGTGGCTTCGACACACTTGGAGACGTATTTGATGCAGAACAAAATGTAAGTTTTCTTGAATGATGAGGGAAAGGAACCCATGAAATCTATACCCCAGACATCGAAGATATCAACCTCTAAGATGGGGTGCTAGGGCATCTTTTCTCTACATCCCATGCTACCAGTCCTCTGGCATCGATCACAACAAGAAACAAAGGCCCGAGCATCTCTATGCATGGTGGGCCAGAAAATCCCAGATTGCAGGATCTCGGCTATCATACTGTCAGGCCCATGATGTCCCCCAACTAGTGAGGCATGAAAAAAATTCAGATTTCCGTGACCTTCATTCTCCGGTATGCAATGACAAATCACCCCATCACCACATGAACAGTATAGCATATGATCTTTCTAGAAGTACCTTTTTACATCAGAGAAAAATCTCTTCATCTGTTGGAAAGAGACATCAGGGTGAATGACACCTATAACCAGATAATTAGAAATATCATCATACCATGGTATAGGTGTTTCATTGAACAAAAAGAGGCGACCATCAAAGAAATCCTTCATGATCTCTTGATCTTCCTCCTTCTCTAAACGAGGCATCAGTAGTCGAGAGATATGGTCAGCAAAAACGTTGTCACTCCATTTCTTATCTCGAATATCCAGATTAAATTCTTGTAAGAGGAGTACCCAACAGATCAATCAAGGCTTCACATCTTTCTTGTTCTGTAGGTACTTTAGTGTTGAATGGTCAGTATAACAATAACTTTAGACAACACTAATTAAAAACAAAACCTATCAAACATGAAAACCACTATAAGAATATCCATATATGTGGAGGTGTAGTGGATATATGTCTTTTTGAGGATCCTGCTAGCATAATATATAGGTTTGAAAATCCATTCAAGCCATTGTCCCAAGAATACTCCCACTACGTAGTCAGTGGCATCACACATCTCCTCTAATTGTCCCTCCCAGTTTGGAGAAATCACCACTGGAGCTTCCCCAGGCACTGCTTCAGGTGGTAAAAATTTATGGCGCATAGCTCATCAAAATAAAATAGTGGATCCTTGGTTAGAATATTGGTGAGGGTATAGGCTATTTTTGATATGTCATGGATAAACCACCTTTAAAAACATGCATTCCATAGGAATATGCGGATGGCTCTGACGGAAGTTAGAATAGGTAGTCGTGAAATGACTTCAATCTTTTCTAGGTCCACCTCTATCCCCTTTGATGAGATTCTGTGGCCAAGAATGATGCCACATTTCACCATGAAATGACACTTTTCCCAATTCAAAACAAGGTTAGTGTTCTCACATCATTCCAAAACTAGCTCGATGTGTTGCAAACAAGTGGTGAATGATTTTTCGTAAACGAAAAAATCATCAATTAATACCTCCAGGATCTATTCATCCATGTCATAGATGATATCCAACATATAATTCTAAATAGTGGTGGGGGAATTACACATTCTGAAAGAAATCCTTCCGTAAGCAAACATACTGTAGAGGAAAGTGAATGTGCTCTTCTCCTGATACTTTAGATCAATGGAAATCCGGTTATAGCTGGAATAGCCATCGAGGAAGTAATAGAAGTTGTGCCCTGCTAACATCTCTAGAATTTTATCCATGAATGGTAGGAGGAAGTGATCTTTCGTCGTGGAATCATTCAGCTTCTGGTAATCAACACAGACTCTCCATCCTATGACAGTGCGAGTGGGGATGAGCTCATTTTTATCATTAGAAATCAAAACGATACCCAGTTTTTGTGTACCACTTGTAAGGGACTCACCCAAGGACTATCTGAGTTGGGATAGATCATTCATGCATCCAAAAATTTGATCAACTCTTCTTTGAAAACTTCTTTCATGGGGGGATTCAGGCACCACTGTGTTTTCTGAGATTTCTTGGATCCTTCTTCAAGTATCACTTTGTGGGTGAAAATGGTAGGGCTGATACCCTTCAAATCAGAGACTGTCAACCCAATAGCATGCTACCACTATTTCAAAACCTAAAAGAGTGAATATTCATACTTTTATGACAGTTCTTCATTAAGTATAACAGGAAATGTTTGATGGTCTCCCAAATAACCGTAATTTATTGAAGATTGAAGAGGCTTCAGTTCTAGTTCTCGTGACTTTAAAATCGAAGGCACAAGTGGTTGCACTTTTTCCTATTCCAGAATATCAGAAACAACCGAATGATGGAAATAATGGATGTCCTGGCCTTCTAGGAATTGTAAGTCTTCTAGATCTTCTTCAAATGGAATGTCCGGAATGATAATGTTATTTGAAGTAAAATAACATACCAGGTTATCCTGTTTTATGCTCAAACAATCATCCATGGTGGTTATTGCATAACAGTACTCATGATCTGACAATGATTCTTTCTTGAAGGCCTATAGAACATTGTAGGAGACTCTCGTGTCTCCTACCTAAAATAGTATCTCCCTTTGGTGCACATTGATCAATACCTTCCTAGTGTCCAAGAAAGGTCTTCCAAGTATGACAGGTGCCTCTTAGTCATCCTCCATGTCGAGGATGGTGAATTCTTTGGGAACGATCAACCTACCCACCCTGAACAACATGTCCTATAGTAGCCCCTTTAGATATTTGATGGATCGGTCATCAAGTTGAAGGGATACTCGGGTATGGTACAAATTGTTAAGCCATATATTTTTGAAAACTCCAAGGGGAACGAGGTTCACATTTACCCCTAAGTCGCAGAGGGTCTTCCAAAACTCATATGGTCTAATAGTACATGGAATGGTAAAGCTACCTAGATTATAGAGTTTGGGAGGAATCAGATGTTGGATGACTAAAGAACACTCTTTGTTGAGGGAAATGATACCCAAATCTTCTATCTTTCTTCTATTGGAGATTACTTCCTTCATGAATTTGGAATAAGTGGATATCTACATCAGTACCTCTACAAATTGAATATTAATGTGTTGCTTCATAAACATGTCCATGAATTTTCTGAACTAGTTGTCCAAATTTCTTTGCTTTATTCTCTCGGGGAAGGGTAAGGCAGGCTCAAAAGGTTTTACAACCTCCTTCCCTTTATTCTAAAAAACCTCCTTTCACGGGCCTTCATATGAGTAGGGGTTTGAATTTGTACCTTCTTCATCAACAATCGGTGTGGGTGCACCTGGCTGTGCTGGATGGTGCTATTTGAGCTCCTTCCCACACCACAACGTAATGGAATGAGGCTCCTCCCTCAGGTTCTTCTCAGTGTTACCCAGTAGTGTACCGAGTTGCCTTCTTGAGAGTTGGTTTTCTAATAGGACAATATGATTTTCCAGGCCTCAAAGAGAAGCCACCTGATTTTGGAACTTGGTCTAAGCAGTAGATATAAATTTTGACATGAGATCTTATAACCTTGAGGTGTTCTCCTGATGAGGTGGTTGTTAAGCTAGTAGAGGTGGGGGATGTTGTGGCTACTATGGTAAAGGGTTTTGATACCATTACTATTGGAAAGAGCCCTGTTAGGGGTGTTGCTGCCTCTTGTACTAGTCCTGATAAAGAGGCTGGTTATAGCTGGGTGGTTACTTGGGTGGAAGATTCTGCTATTGTTGACCCCAACATGTGTTCTATTGATCACAACATTCCGGTTTTTGATACTTCTGGTAATTGTTTGGCCCAATATTTTGGGAAACATAATGTACCCTTCTCGTTGAAGGGAATCCAACAAAACCTGGAAATTCTCCCTTGATGTGGTTATCACCACATTCACTACATGCCAGATGGGTTTTCGCATGTACTTGAGATGTGCCCTTCAGATTGAGCACATTGATATTTTTGGACACATAATCCAACTGGGAAGTAATCATACTAGTTGAATCGATGTTATCCATACCTCATTTCTGGGTGCCCCACTCGGAATGCCATTGGAGGCTATTGGTAGACATGTCTTCCCATAGTTCAAGGGATTTCTTCATTACTGTACCTCCGGTAGTAGCGTACACCACAGAATTTCTATTCATCATCAACCCTTAGTAGAATGTTTGGACTTGCATCCAAAGTTGAAGTCTTTAGTGTCGCCATTTGTGAAACATCTCATTGAAGTGTTCCCATGATTCGTACAGTGACTCATCATCATGCTGTTGGAAGTTGGGGATTTCATTTCATAGAGTCACCATCTTTAAGGGTGGGAAGTATTTAGACAGGAAAACCTGGGCTAGCTTCTACCAGGTGAGGATAGATCATTGTGACCAACCTTTTATCCAATATTTCTCCTTATCCATGAGAGAGAAGGGGAAGAGGAAAAAAATAGCGTCTGTGGACACTCCGTGGTAGCGAAATGTGTCATAGACCTCCAGAAAATTTGAGAGATGGGAATTGGGATCCCCCCTAGGAAAGACACCTAACTGAATGGTGTTCTAAATCAACTGCATGATAGAAGGCTTGATCTCGAAGTTTTGGGCCTGCACCACTGGTTGAATGATACCCATGGCAGCTCTATCGATAGATGGAAGGCCATATTCCATGAGAGAATGGATTGGAGGTGGATGATGAGGGAGTGCAGTCAGCATGTATTTTTGTTCTTGATGGGTGAAGTAAGACCCCTGACCTTGGTTAAAAAATAGAATCTGCTCTAGTTGGAATTGTTGGAGTTGCTGCAGGCCATACCCTGAATTAAGTGGAGATTCATGGTTCTGGTTGTCATTTGGTCCTAACTGCTATCCAACTCCTTGGACAACAACTGTATTTCCTACCTCGTTCTGTGCTAGTGGAGTTTTTTTGTTATTCTCTTCCATAAGTGCTCATTGGCACCTCAAGAGTGTCTGTTCAATCTCTAGGTCAATCGGGAAAGACCTTGACGACTCACCATTCTTGGAACATGTGAGGTAGCAACTCATACATCTAATGACCTGCACAATATGAAACACACCATGCATAAATGAGTAACAAGAAATATAAAAATAAATGAGACTAGAAAAGATATTTTTGTGAATTTTTGAGTTTTATTTTCACTAAAATTTGATACAACCTAAATGAAAACGAGAATAAAATTAACTTTTCTTTGTTCCCCAGCAATGATGCCAAAATTTGGCGAGTCATTTCACTGACTGTATATTATCGGTGTCCCAAATTATTTTTTTACCCTAATAAGTATATTACCACTAAGGATTTGATCCACAAGGAAAAAGGATGTTATTTTTTTCTTGTTCAACATAGTTTGTATTTTTTTAATGAAGTTGCTGAATTTAAAGTCAATTTTTGTTGTCTGGTTAAAAAGAATGATTGGTTTTAAGTTTATTTTAACAAATTACTTAACAGAATACTAGTAAATACAGGAAAATTGATTTTGATATAGATAAAGAGAGACATACATTGGGGTTATGGATTAACAAGAAGTTGATGATTAAATCAAATTTCTTATACGGTTGTGTTGTTCATGATAAACCAACACTCTGGGTTTCAATTTGTAACATAATTTATTTGGTCTGGTAAATTTTTATTTAGAGCTGAAGAAACTAACTCCTTTGTTCGGTAGTCAGTGTTTTATATTTATTTATTTGGATTAGTCCATTTTGAGTCGACAAATACTTCCAATAGTCATGGAATTATTCGTTGTTATTCTTATTTTGAATCCTTGAAAATAATGCCCTTGGATTGGTTCAGAACATTCACTGATAATAAAACGTGGTTTAAGAAGAATAAGAAGAGAGTAAAAGGAACGAACACATTCATAATAACTAATTTAAATTACAACTCATCATCTTCCACAAACCCAACACACTGGGTATTTAGTTACACATATAGAAAATGATAAATACCAAGCTATTGATACTTGATGAGATCATTCTTGGAACTTCGAGGATGGAATGATTCTTCGGTAGATGAAAGAACGACGACAATATGGCTGTAGTGCTTCACTCCTTCAGACCTTCAACCTTTTCTCCACACTTTCTCTCCCCACACCATCCTAAAACTGGAGGCCAAGGCCTCCTTTTATATAAAATATTAATACACATCGTGTGGAAAAAGTACACAATGTGTACTTTTGTCAATGCGCTTTTCCATTGATTTCTCCTCCGATAGGTGGCCTAACACGCCGTATTTGACTTGGAACATGGAACCTCCTGGTAGGTAGCTATACACAGTGTGTAGTGCCGCCACACATGGCGTGTAGTCCCATTTCTCATCCACCAACCGATTCTAGAAATATACACACGATGTGTCCCCTTCAGCTGGCCACATGGGCGTGTAGACATCTTCTCATCTGCCTACTTCTTCTACTATGGTGTACAAGGTATGTAAAGTGTGAACACAACATGCACCAGATTCTGATTATGTGGGCATGTACTTTACCCGGTCAATCCATGTTTGAGTCTGGATGTACACGGCGTGTAAATAAGTACACTCCATATAGTCTGTAATTTTTTCTTTGTCTCCCCCATTTTGTGTATTTTGTCATAAAACTCTTGAAAATGAACAATATCACCAAAATCAATGTATTTTCCCCTAATCAGTAGTAAATTAATAAAAAATTGTTCTTATTTTCAATAAAGTACATGAAAATGTATACATAAATCTGATGCATCATTATATGACACATAACTAATAGATTAGTAATACATAAAGTACAAATGTGTAATATTAGTAATTAATGATGAATAGAAAAATTGAAAACTAAATTAATACCCATATATACCTATATAATTATTTATCAAGTAAAACTAAATTTTAATGTCAATGATATTCCAATAAGTGTGTTTAGACTCATTGGTTTTTGATATTTTTAAGGGTTTTGTAGGAATATCACATGATCAAAATATTAGAAGAAACCAATTTTAATCTAATATATCATTATCAAATTAACATGTTATGAAGAACATGAAATATAAACATTTGTATCTTTAATGTTTTTTTATCCATATTTCTTGTTCAGGATAGAGTTTGCTTGATCAAGATTACGTAATAATGACCAATGAAATCTCACTACTAAAAGGATGAAACTAAACACTATAATGCATATACACTATGAGTGGATACCTCAGACTCCAATTGTGTGCTACCAAATTCACCTTGATGATAGTAGAGAAAATGGATGAATATATATTCAATAGTTATAAACTTTGTCAAAATTTTAATATATTCAAAAACAGGAGGACTAAATCCTTTATATTTGATCATTTCATTAAATGAAGGGTGTCAATTGTTAGATACCAATTCATAGTAGCAGACAAGTGTTACCCATAATGTATTCCCATTGTGATTTTTAACAATAATATTTTCAAATTATCAAAATATATTGGTATATAAAAAAATTATTATAATGAATCATAACTAATGGAAACTATTTGAAAGATGTTTCTATTGGAATGTACTTTATATTGAAATACCATATATAATGATATGAGTAATATGTATATCTTAAGATATGAATCATGTTATATATTACAACATGATATAATTATTTTTACTAAAATATAATAATATCATTCTCACTAAAATCAAAAAAATTAATTTATAAAAAACATCATAAAACTTTGTGAATCCAGCCAAAACATTGGGATACTATTTATAAAACTCTATTAGTTTTTGATCAAAAACTTTTCCACATATTTATCCTTTATTCAGATAAAAAAATGGGAGACACATAAAAAATTTATAGTATTGATAAAAAACATGAAATGATGATTTCACATAAATAAGAAATAGGTTCTAGTCTGATCTCATTCAGGTGTAATTATATCATAAAATTAAATTATCCACAATAATATGTATCATAAAAATAATATATATACCTACATAATCATTTTAATATGATATTAATTTACCACTTAACATTGTGAATTTAAATATAATTTAGATTATCTCATACATTCAAGCTTATTAGAAACAAACCAAATTGTTCAAATGAATCCATCACATGCCATTTATCCAAGGAACTTAATACATCAGGGGTCAATAAAAAATTCTTGAACATAAAATTATTTTGTCTTGTTTAATCATGGATCAAAATAACTTTTCATTTACTATAATTTGACAAATCATATCTTTTTTGAGTTAAAATTTATGACATGATCAAAAACATAATTAACCACCACTAATTAACTAACACTCATATATTGCATAAGAAATGAATAGAAGCATGATGTTTATAGTTCTTGGTAAATCACTAAACCTAGTTAATATGGATTCATAATAATCATAAACTAATAATTATATATACGATCATATTATATTATATGGGAAACAATTTTTTAGTTTAGTCCATATACTAAAACTCAACTTATTACATCATGAGTTTATTCATTGAATCACATAAAACTATTTCTAATGAATAAAGAATTATATTGATATTAAAAATAACACATCATAAAAACCTATAATACTAAATGATAATTAATTATTATCCTAGAGGACTCTACATGAACGGATCAAATTAAAAATCTATATCATCCTGAACCGTACTAACTACAAAGGCAAAGTATAGCAGAAGTGTAGGGACTAACCCACATAGAACAAGGAACACTTTGATGAACACTATCAACCAATGTTTGGGTCTCTCAAATTTAATTTTCATTTAATTAAACTAGTGATTAATATAAAAATAAATTAATTTAAATAGAGAAATGGAAGAGAGGGGAATTAGATTTGAGGGGCTGTTTTGTAAATAAATTTAACACAACTTTACTTACAAAAAATTAATATCAAATAGTTGCACAACCAATGATTTTAAGCAATAGAAGAAATGGTTAATATATATCAAAATATCAAAAATTACAATTCATCAGGTTTAGATGAATAAAAAAATCTAATTTACATTAAGTTCAAATTTCGAAAATTAGAAGAGTAATTCCATTCAACAGTCTCGAATAAATTATCCCAATCACATTGGGGTTCGTTCATTGTTGAAAAAATATAGTCAATGAACCAATGATGAATATAATACAATCATAGAAAAAACACAGTACTATCATATAAAATAATATTTATTAGTAGGGAAAAATCTGTATTTGTTGGTACACAACCCTTTTAACTAATTCATCACTCTCGTAGGGGTTTTAGCCAACCATCATTGGGTGATCGCTAATGGACATTAAATCGAAATCCACATGAGAGAGAGATAGAAAAAGATAGTACAATAATTTAAAGAATAAATTAAACATATTGGAATTAAATCTAGAAATCATCCAATGATTATATCAAATAATGTAAGTAAAAACACAAACAAAAATCTCTCGATAAAGAAATACAGGTCAAAACCCAATACAACCTCCTGATAGTTGATCCTCTCCATGATTTGAAATAATTTTCAATTATTTGTAAGGAAAACATATTTATATTCCAAGATAGCATTAAAAGGTTTTACTCATGAAAATAATAGAGTTTAATGGCCCGCTAGGTGGTCAAAGATATGACAATCCCTTTGGAAGTTACTCTAGAAATCTGTGTTTTTTGCTGTATTGTAAAATTTCACTCTATGTAATATTTTAAAAGGAATGTAATGTGATGTGATTTTAACATCATGAAATATTTACAATACATGTGTCTTCAAATTTCTGTATTAAAACCTCAATTTAGTCATGATTTAGTTTTTTCCTCCTAAAGTTCTTCATGACCATCCTCAAAATCTAGTGTTGTGCCGCAAGTGAAGTTCCTTTTTGTTCCTAAATTTGAAATTATTGTTTTTTATTGCTCTAAATATTAGTTATACATATTAATACCCAAAATATTAATATCCGACATATATATTATATTTAATAAACTAATATCCAATGTAAACAAATATATAAACCAATCAAAATATGTATTAAAATTAGAGATATTAATTACTGATTAAGAATTTATAAAATTCCTACTTCAATGGGATATTATCATAGAGAACTTATGAAATATAAATGCATCACACATGAGTAAATGATAGATAGATATTCAATTTATTATTAAAACCTTACATGTTTTGAAACCATTACCTCCAATATATCTTGTATCTAATACCAAGAGATTCAATATGACCCTGATGATTTTATTGTGTTAATGGGGATTAAATGTATTTGTAATATTTTTTCTTTTATACACCTAATATATATTTATATAATCCCGAAAAAAATATATTAAATTAGATACTACTTGAAGATGATATTTATGGTCTTTTTTGAGACTAGGGTACCTTGTCCTATTAAATATTTTCATTATATTCATTGTAAATCTCAATTTCTCCCACAATTATCGAAACACCCCATGCTCAAAAAAGATCATTTTCAATCAAACAGTTTATCTCACAACATATAATATAGTGATATACATTACCTGTATGATGCCTTGTTTATAGCTCTTCCAATTTATATCTCCACAGTTTAGAAAAACCTGAATCTAGATTGAGATCTCACATCATCTTTGTGAACATAGAAAATAGAATTAGTGTAACCCCTTATAAAGAGATCATATTTTCCTATAATTACTATGAACACATATTCAATTCAACTTCAGTATTTATTGATATTCTTTACCATAATACAATAACTATCACCATGATTAGATTAATATGTACTTGTTATACATAAATCATAAGTGATATTTGATAAAGTGCATAATATGATATAAATGATAGATCCCATAGACGGTGAATATTTCATCCTATATATCGTTTATAATTATTTAAAATAATTTTATATCTTTTTAAAATTTATTCCATACAACAATGGAATAGAACCCTTCATGGACATATCCTTGATAATCATCTTTTTTACTTTACAAAAATATTTCTTTTAACTCATTAAAAGAAACTCTTAGATCTATATATATATATATATATATATATATTCATAACCATTATGTAGGTTTATTCACCCATGAATTTCATTGAGAATAATTTTATTAACAACACTATTATGGAAAGTAAAATAAGGACTCCACTTCCATTAAAGTTAATATCATCCAGATATAATATAAAAAATACCCCAATATTCCCACTATTCCACTTATGTACACAAGAATCACTGAAATTCTTGATGAAACCATGATCATTTACTGTATTATCAAACTTTATATTACAATGTTAGGAATATTTCTTCAATCAACAAATGGACAATTTAAACCTCTAGACCTTTGTAGAATTAGTTGCTACATCAAATCCTTCATGCTCTATCACAGGAAAATACTTCAATAAATTACCATTAAGTAATTTAGTTTATACATTCCTTAGATATATCTCATAATCCAAATGAGCTACTATGGAAGGAAATATCTTATTGAACATGATCATTAGAACTAAATAAAATTTTTCTTAATAGTAAATTCCATGAAATTTGTATCTATTTCCCCCAAAAAAATATTTATTGGTGGAAACCCAACCATCAATTTCATTTTTCTTTTTAAATACCACCTAATCTCTATGAGTATCACCAATTCAGGATAATCCATAATTTTCCAACAATTTTTAGTGTATATATAGTATATTTGATATTTAACTACACTTATACATTGTGCAAAATCATTACACGTAATGGCCTCTCAATAGCAAGTGGGTTTTCCATCTATGAACATTACTTCAACAAAATTTATAATAAGCAATACATTCTTCTGGATATCCTAATGAATCCTACTAGGTCTTTGATGTTATTGTGTATCTTGAATTAGTTATTTTTTGAAAACATTTTATGGACCTAGTATAAATTTTATTTTAATAACACTTCAAATGTTTTATCCTTGAAAATCTCGATGTTCATATTCCATCTCACTGACTCCTTCAATTTAATATTTATTCTAAAGAAACAAAGTAAATATTTTATATTCAATTTTTTCTCTTAAGATAACTATAGAATAATATATCTCTATTTTCTTAGGGTAAACAACAACAAATAATTTATTAAATTTATGGACATGTTTATCAGAATCCAAAAATTTTACACATTTAAACACCCTAATATCCATTAAATACATACTAAAATGGTTTCTTGTGTATATATATTATGATGTCTTTTTTAATTCTTTATATATACCATAGTTAATTAATAATTCATTAGTTTCAAAATCATATCCATTAAATTAAATTGGAAGGTCACACTGACACATCATCAATCGACCCACGTGTAACAATGTATTATTCCTCCTTCCAGACACACCATTCAACTATAGTCTTCCATGAGGAGTGAGTTGTGACACATTTCCATAATCTCTAAGATTAGTAAGGAATTTATAGATTAATTATTTGTTACCCTGATATGATACTTGAATTATAATAATTCTTACTAGTCAGTTTTATACTTTCTTCTAATATTTTTTTAATTTCACAAAATGTTTCAAATTATCTCTCAGCTTAAACACATTTCCATACTAATTAAAATAACTGATAAAGATTATAATATATATAATATCACCAGTTTCTTATATACTAAATAGTTTATATATAACACTATGTATATGACCTAATAGTCCATTAACCCTTTCACTTTTTCTATTAATTTTTTTCCTTCTTTTTTCATAATAAAAATGATTCATGCTTATCAGTTGTTTTAAAAATCAATTGATTTAAAAAATCTAGCTCTTGGGATCCTTCGAATGATTTTCCAATTTTTATGTTCAAGGAAATAATGCCTAAGTAATTGAGTTATAATCAATCTTAACCATCTTATTTTAAATGTTATAAATAGTATTATCCAATTTCAAAATATATAAACCATTAACTATATTACAATTTAAAAACATAAAACTAATATATATATATATTATTAATAATAATGAATAAAAATCCATTCTATTCCAAATAATATACAAAGATAAAAGTTCTATTCATAGAATGAATATAATAATAGATTCCCAATTCTAGACAAAATCCAGTTGGTAGTCTTAAATCATAAGTGATAAAATCCTATAAAAAACATCCTAACATTATTAACTTATATCTTATCTCTGAGTTTTTGTTTATTAGTGAGAATGTGTGATTAACACATTATATCTAATAACCTCAAGTCATAGTTAGAAAAAACTATTTCCTACAACTCTGATATCCTTATAATTAGAATTTTTATCTTTTAGAGAACATCTCAACATTAGATTCCAATCTAATGTATATTTATAGGACTTTAATATAATATACCTCAAAATTATAAACATTATGCATGCTATAATGAAAAATAAATACATTCTTATTAGTGAGTATCAGGTTTTATATATTTCTAATATGATATTTTAAAGAAATCAATCGCACTAAATTTATAACTCTATACTAAATTACCTTTAGTTAGATAAGATCCATATTTCACTATGTAATTAGTATTCTTTTGAGTTCATGTCATCATAATGTTTTTTATGTAGGGAAACATTTCAATCATATCACATTTTAATATTGGATAGTTTAATTGATAACTCTTTTATCTAATCATCTGTATAGATATAAAATCATCTTTATTTATTTGATATCCTAACACTTACAGTTTCACAGTTACGTTTCACATAAATCATGCAGTGGGATTTTGATACCTGACCCTCAAGATTATCGATTTCCACTATGCTAGACATAAGATAATACATGAGAACCATAATTTAGAAAAACCTGTTTATTTTACTAATTGAGGACTTAACATGATATTTCATTAGAAGGAATCTCACACATAGTATTTGAGGGATTTTTAAAAATGTATCAATAATTTAATACCCACCATATTCATATTAAATACATAGATTTTTTATTCCAAAAAATATTTCGTATATCATGTTTTATTCCTCTATGTATGCATGATTCTAATGATTAAATTTTCAAATACCTATTCTGTATAAAAAATAAAAATGTTTGAAAAATGATAATTTTTAACTATTTACATGAGTCAGAAATTGTGTTACTCTTTAAAAAATAGTATCCAAACATATATACACCTTTAAAAATACATATTATGAATATGGTAAAAGGAAATATTATCTTATTAAGGTTTATAAATATATGAAATTAAAAATACCCTCATAATTTAAATTGAAGCCACAAATAGTCAACCCCCACATTTCAAGAACATGACAAAAGTGTCTAGGCTAAAAAACGTCCAACTCGAATTCTCTATACCCAGTGGTACTTTTCCCAAGATTGTTTTCAATTCTATATTAAATCTAATGAAAAATATGTATAAAACATATTAAACATCTAAATTTATGCTAATAAACGTTATAACAATTCGATGTCATGATAAGTGAAAACTAAATATTATGTTGTTATAGATATCATGTACTGCATGTCATAAGAATTTTTATAACAAATTTATCATAAAATTAAAGAATACACAATATTCAATCAATATAAAATTTGTATAAATATGTATATTTGTAATTTAAAAATAAGTTAAAAAAATTACCTTTTTAATCAACATGAGATATGAATATGATAATTTCATAATTAATTTACAAATGAAAATTTCTAATATAAAATTCATAAAATTCATATTTTATTAAAATTTTATAAACTATAGAAATTTTATCATAAAAATAAAATTTTCTCAAATTTTTCTTAAATCATAATATACAATAGATAGAGGGAATGACTTTTCATAATTCAATATGTTTAATACTATAAAATGTGATTAAAACTATAATTTATGTATCAGTTCTATAATCTCAATAAAGTATCTAGAATTCCTTATGCATGTCTATACCTTAAGCAGTGATTGGTCGTAAGATTTATTTTTATTTTGATATGGGTAAAATACCCTTCCCAACATGAGAGTCTTGTCATACAAAGTGACAGGCTAAGCACTAACATTTATCCCTAGTTAAAATTTAAAAATAAATCATTGATGTATCTTAAATTATTTTTTTCATGATCAACAATATAAAAATATCATTATTATTATTTTATGTTCTATATTTATACAATTCAGAATTTGACTGTAGTCTATGATATCACCTATATCATAAATTATGGAACCAATCCGAACTATGAATTTGAACACTCTTTTTAATTAGAATACAATATTTTTTCACCATATGACAATCCAAAAATAGAATCACTAAAATAATACCATGGATGACATTCATTAACATCATATTTTTTTGTTATTGTATAGATTAAAATGCCTTATGAGACAAATTTTCTACATTAAATTGTTATAACAAATTTTGATTAGATGATGATCATGGATTTGATACAACTGATGGATTTTTATCATAATTATATGATCAAAAAAATGTAAAAACTCCAATTTAATTCTATATCCGTAATAAAATAATCTTTTATAAATGAAATTCTATTGTTAGATGAATACATTCTCAATTCATGTAATGTGGTTATATAAAACACATGAAATAATTTTGTTATTTTGATCATTTATAATTTATATCATATCATATTAAAAAGACTGTTAAGAATCATATTCATTGTTAATATATCCATTTAATAATTATGATATGATTAGTTTATATTAATGGTTATGATAAATTTCTTTTGACATAGAAAAAAAGAAGTGATGGCCTCAGCCAGAAGGATCATACCCTATAAGGAATATTTATCAGAGATTATGATTGGTATAGAATCTATGGGATCTTCCCTATTCCATAACCAATATGAGATTCATTAAATAAATTACAAGAAAACCCATTTATGGTAGAAGTTCAAGCTCATTGAAATCAGAACAGAAACCATGTTCCCTGAACCACATGAAAACAATATCACCACCAAAACCCTTATCCATAGAGAATTATTTTGTGTAATAGAATGATATGTATATCAAACATAGTATTATTAATATATATATGTTCTTTTCTATAAAATAATTAATATATTTTTCCTTTTTTTTATTTTATTAATTATTAAGCAATGAGTTTGATAAAAAGTATAATTTAATAAGACAACACTCAAATTGTATTTTTGGTAATATGAAATTTCAATTAAGAAATACATTTTGATGAATTATTTTTTTTCTAAAATAAATTATATTTTTAAAAAAATTTATTACTAACTAATTTTTTATTAAATATAACTAATAATAACATTTATGAAGTGAAAAATAATTTTTATAAGGGTCAGAATACTATTATTTCTGAAAAATGAGTATTTTTTAATAAATGTGGATATTCTAATTAAAATTAAAAATTATTATACATATAATTTTTATGATAGAATAATAAATATTTTTTCAAATCATTAAGTAGAAATAATCCAATGGAATCTTTTTTATAATTTTTTGATATTAGAAAATGTCTACATAATAATTAACTATAGTTTAAATATATTGTATGAATTATGACATCATGATGAAACAAAATTTAATTAATATATTCCATAAAATATATCCACTACCAAATATTTATATTAAATTTAATGTCATTTTATTTTTTATGTTATTTTATTAATTTTAGAACTCATTTATGCATCGTCCAAAACATATATTATATTCTCTGGTTTTTAAATAAATTATTTGTAAAAATAAATCAATTATACATCACCAATGAAATTATTTTAATGCTCATATTTTGTGGAATTAGCATATAATTAAAAACAATAAAATTTTGTAGAAACATGATAAAAAACAAGATAATGTATGTTTTTTTATTACTTTATTGTATTGTTTCCAAACTCTATGTATGGAAAATAAAAAAGAACTCCCTCTCCTTACCTATATAAATCCACCAAATATTCCATTAATATTCCCTGAAAACCTTTATTTCATGACTAAGGTATTTCATTTCCTCTATATTGCATCAAATATTCCTTCAATATCGTAATAATATTATGAAAAGCTTTTGGAAACACCCCCTCAATGTAAGGGACATGTCTCTCTTCTTTTTCATTCAAGAGTGTTATTTGTATTTAGACTTTTGAATCTTAATATTTTATTATTACATGCCTTTATAAACATCCATTTTTAGAAAAAGTTATGTTATAATGATGTAATATCATTTATCCTTTCCTGTTAGGACCATTACTTAAGCATTTACCATGCCAAAATTATGGGATCCTTTCATTATCCTCTTTATTCAAGAACCTTATTTATGTAATGTGTTTTCTCTTAAAACTTCTACTGATGGTATAGTTTTTTCCTCATTATTATTACTAAATTTATTATTTAAAAGTTATTATATAACCCTTTCAATCACATTAAACCCTCACATGATTAATTATGTACCCCATTTTTCAATTGAAATTATCCAGTGATTTTTCATTGCTATACATTTATCATATAACAATTTTTTTATGACTTTTACATACCAATTTTTAATGATGTATTATATTCTTAAATATCTCTATAGCCTCTCTAAAAACGTAAAATTATATGATAGACACCTTTATCTCTCATTAATCCCCCTCATGATTCATTATGTACCCCCTTTATGCAGCCAATCTTTGTCTTCCAATTTTCCATGCCAAACCACTGTATTGTGAATACCATCACAATAAAAACTCAATGATATTAATTTAGAAACACCAATAATTATTTTATTAGGGACTTACAAGGTTTTATTCCCCAACCCATAATCATGAGATTATATTTTATGTAATATTATTCTATATTGAATGATATATGTGACACACTTATGAATGCCCATGATATCAAAGTGATTGGTGTGACCAGAATTATTAAACATTCCAATGCATTGAGAAATATATTAGTCTCATAAGAAATAATGAATGATATTAGGAATTAATCCTAATCCATAATAGAAAAATTTCCTCCATTTTATGATTTCTTAGTGGTTATCCATGAAAAATAATTTTTATGTCAGGATTAATGTTGTTCCCAAATTCCCATGTTACATTTATTCAATAATATTATATCATGAATCATTGTTCAACATTTTGATTCTCAAACCTTTTATATTCCACTAAAATTCCTGTTGACTAAAACATACTACTTTCATCATTTTATTCGTTATTTATTCCCTTACTGATGTTTACAGATCCCCCTTTGTTATGTTTTTCCCTGGGTTACCCATTGTATTTTTAAAATATATGGAGTTTTAGGAGAATGTTAAAGAATTTTCTAATAAATTTGTTGTATCCATGTATCAAGTTGTTGTGTGATATAACTAATTTCCCAAATACATAATTATTAATATTATTATAGGTTATACTAATTGAGTTTTTTTTCAAAATAAATAAATAAATTAAGGTTATTAATGATATATTTTTTTTCATATTTTGTATCAAAGGAATGATTACATATTTTTGGGATTATGATTAGAAAGTATTAGATAAATATATTGTGATAATAATAAACATTGGAATACATCAGTAAATTTTGGTAAAGTATAGAGTAATTTTTATCCCTAAAAATAAATCCCAGTTTGAAAACTACATGTGGAGGTGGATCTGGTATAGATACACCTAGTGTTAACAACAATATAAACTGTGTTGAGCTATAATAGATTAGGAAATGGGGAATGAAAATGGTCTTTTCTGAACACCTAGTTTGAAAATATTGTGGGATATTAGTTTTTTAAATTCAAAATCTCCTTATAAAATATTATTAATGGAAAAAGTCACCAAATATTTTATGTTATCAAATAGATCATTTATAACAATAATTGAAAACCTATAATTTCACTGGTTAAATAGTTGTTGTCATTTATGAATTATCCCATTAATTTTTATAGTATCCATTTTATGTGTTTAATAATTTAAAAATTATCATCCCTAATTTTCCCATTATTCTATTTAATGGATATAAATAGGAGGAATCAAGTCAACAATCAATATGATAGGTAGTGTGATGATTACCCAAACGAGCTGCCCAACATAATAGGGTAAGGAATTGATAGAATCATGATTATAATTTCACAATTGACGGAGGTTTTTAAATGAAACATATATCTATAAGAACTCCAAAAACCCCTATGAAATTGAATGATTCAAATGATACCTTTATGAAAAAAATTCCTCCACCATCCAATGGATCTTCTAATCCATTCAGGGAATATAAGATTCAATTAACATAAGCTTGTCTTTGGTGTTTTCACTAATAATGAAGGTTTATTTATTTAAATTTTCTCCAATTTCCTATATTTGATATAATATAGATATATTTGTTAGTATTATAATCCTTTGTACCCCCACATATATATATATATATATATATTCATGATGGAAGGTCATGTGAATATTTTTACGAGGTGTTCTATAGTAATGGAGATGTAGTCCCTTTGTGAAGGAATGATTAGAAAAACCTATGGGTTGGTGTGGGATATAACTTCTCTATTAGTAGAACTATGAGGTAAAGTATTTCTACGGGATATTTAGATTAGGATCTAGTTTCCCTACATGGTTGGTTCCCAAAAATTACCAGGTTCTACTTTCATTGGACGATGATATTCTTTCCAAGTGTTGTCGTTCAGGTCAGCAGGTGGGGCCCATGTCCCTATTGTCATCTATGGATTGGGTTCACATGGTTGTTCTAAATTGGTGGGTCTGTTGATGTATGTTTTTTCTAGGGTGTGTTTAGGTATGAAGATTCCAAGTGTTTTAGAAGTGTCGAACTAGGATTTCTTTCTGTTTCATGGATTCCTTGAGTGGGTTAGTGTGGTTGGGCTACTAGCCATGCCCATTTTAAATCCAACCTAGATAGTGTGGTTAATGCATTGTAATATTCTTGGGTATATTAATTGACACAGGATTGGAGGGTGGTTTTGTAACACCCCAAGCTTCCTCGGTATGTCTCCTTTCGAATAATGCAATGGCGTGCATTGTACGCAACTCCGAGATTTTAACACACCATAGCCAATCAAACTAGCCGTTATGAATAGTAATACCTACTTTTTGAAATTTTATAAATTCTATCTCTCAAAATGGACTTCATTTTTGGATTTGGAATATTGAAAATATCCTAGGGTGAAATTTTGGTACTTTTCGGATAACTTTCATATTTTGATGAATAGTGAAAATTACTAAATTTTAATTAAAAACAACTTTTATAATCAAAATAATTAATAGTGATAAATTATGAATTTGAGTGGTTTTAAAGTATATTTAGAATATATTTTTACCATATAATACAATGTGGGTCAATGAACATAATTTCACATTTAAACTAGACAAAAACAAGTGACAATCTTTTGATAGTTATTATCTCTAAAAAACACGCGTTTTGTTTTGACAACAGGAATTAATTTTAAATTAATTTCTGCCACTTCTGTGTTTTGAATTTAGAAAAATGGATTCCATATTTGGAATCAGGATGTCCAAATTGTGTAAATAGGTAACTTTTATTTTTAGACATTTTGAATAATTACTACGGTAAATATTTTATTTACCATGGTTAAAGGGTAAATCCGGTAAATAAGGGTTAAAAAATAATATTATAATAATCCAAAATTACCCTAAAACGTGTCCTAACCTTATTGGTGGACACATACCCGACCATGGGCATCCTTGTGACGATTTGGGGACCCCTTGGATCCACTTGTATGTGGTAGGGACACATTATATTAATAAAGTTAAAATAAAAATAAAAATGGCATAAGCTTACATCTTTTAGAAGAAAAATTTTTACATAGGGTTATACATGTTGGCTTTTCGATTATAAATATTAATTAGAAAGCTAAAAAGATTTCCTACATAATGATATTTTATTTATAATTTTTAGACATCAAATAATTTAAATTATTAATGACACAATAATGATGCGATGTTTACCTCATTAATAAACCATTTAAATAAATAAGATTATAATGATTAAAATATTATCTAAAACCTGTCCAATTCTTATTGGTTGATGTTATTTATAAAATGAGTCATCTTAGCTTCGACCTCAATGATTTTCGGACCATTATAAACCGAATATAATTATATTATAAAGTAATACTTTCACTCTTTCCTAAAGAGCCCCTCCTCTCTCTTATAAAAGGAGACCACTTCTACTCATTCCTCACACCTCTCAAGCCACTTGGCTCGTCCAAACCCTGCCCAAATACTCTCCCAACTTCCCTCACTACATCCTAGAGGCCTTAGGTTGATCAGAAAGCCAACCTATGGAGCCCTTTTGATCAAATCAAAAGGAAGAACCCGAAGAAGAGGTAATGTTTTCACCACCCCTTTTCAAGTTCCTTTCTTCTTCCACTTCTTCTTTCTTTGTTCTTACCATTCTAAAATAATAACTCCAGTATCTCACATATACTGTGATGTTATTATAAATATGGTACAACCATATTCAGTATTCTATCCACCCTTTGAATAACATGTTACCATACGTGCGTACGTACGACTTACCGTCTCCACGTCGTGGTGTAATTGTTATTCAATATATTATTATTTGGATGGGTATAATAATTATGTGCAACTCATTTAAATAATAAATATAACATGTTAATAATTCTGTATATATGATATAACATCCATTTATATATTATTTTAATATCAAAATAATGATATTGTCGCTCGTGCGTACGTACGGACTACCGTCTCCACAAATGCGATAAGATTTATTCTCCATCGTATCCATTCAAGTATAATTATCATTTGATGATTTAAAAATAGTATCTAAGGACTTGATATCATTATGGATATGAATAATATACATCCCACTAATAACTAATATGGCTCACATAACAAAGAATATAAAGTAAAATGAACCCGTTAACACCCGAAATAATGATAATTCTAAGATATTATTAACAAATCAATGTTAAAAGATCATATATGATATCATATTAAAGTAAATGATTCTTGTATTATTCAATAAAAATTATTTCACCATTATACAGGAGGTAAAACTACCATCGACCAAGGAAAAAATACAAGTAAGGGATTTTCTTATCTCACTTTTAATTCCGTGAGAATTCCATTGATCACCACTTAATTATTGCATGTAGTGTATATTTACTGCCCATGATTATATTCATTGTGTTATATACTTTTATTTATGGGTATTTACATCATCATGGTATGATACTTCTTTCATGGGTGTATGTTTTTAAGTTACCTAATCAATAAGGGAATTTGAGATTTCAATTCCCACTCATTTGGCTTTACGCATATTTCATTGATTATATTACCCCAAGATTATGTGTGGAATCACTATTCATTTGATTATGTCATAATTTCCACTCCCCTTCCTGTGGATATAAGTTTGATACACATAATCACTCCATTTATAATTCTCAAGTCATTGATATGAATTTGATAAGAGTAATTTTAACTCATTCTCCATTTGTTGAGTTAAACATCAAATTCGTTGGTATTGTTTTTACAAGAATATGTGTGAATATCCTTTGATTGATTTACACTGAATATCCAATCATATTTAGTGTATTTATATTTGTCACACATAATTAGGTCGTTGATTTATCCTTAACCTAAGGATACAACCTTTATGAGAGATTTCATCTCAATTTACATTCCATTGAGACTTCTTTGATGATATACACCAAATCACTTTTATGTGGTGTATATAATGTACTTTGACATAGTATATCATGAATTCCTTTATTCTCATGATATTACAATGTTTTTATTACCTCAATTATTTGTATTCAATTGTCTCTCTTTTGGTTAGAAACTCTTACCAAAATACCATTTTAAAATGTTTTAAAGAATTATTCTTCTAAATCATGCTCATTAATGTCCATATTTTAAAAATGGTTTTAAGGATTTATTTATATGGACATTAAAGTTTTAAAATTAAAAATCCTTTTAAAAGTTTCAAAGTGATATGGGACACTTTGATTCAAAAATCTATTTTTGAATGTCTTCTGGACAAATAGTGTGACTTTTAAAAGTTTTCAAGAAAAGGGGGATATTTCTCTCAAATAGTTATGATGATTATTTTCATCTATGTCAACATCCTTCATTATTCATGATTGAGGTTAATGTGATACAATACAATCTTCCATATTGTATCAAATGAGTTATGTTTGACTGTGGATGTTCTATTTTTATACCATTCATGGTTTGTGGTTAAAGTATTGACATTTCGTATGCTAGTTTTAATACGAATGTTTATTTTATGCTTAAACCTATTCATATGAGGAATGCATTGGACTTAATAAGTGACGGGTGGAGCCCGCTATTGCTCCTCGATGCATCGGTAGGTCTCATGAGACAAACTAGTGTCTTGGAACAAGGCCTTGGAAAAATCTTATTTGTAGTCTTGGCACGAGGCCTTGGCTATGTGGTTATAATAGTCTGGCATTATGCATTCCATCATTATGAAAGTGGTTATTGATATTGCATGTGATCATTCGACTAGTAGAATATCCATGTGAGTAAGTAAATGGAATTATTTCATTTTACCTTTTCCATTTTATGCTGAAGTTCATGTTTAAAAGGATTTTGTTTTAGTTATAAATTGCCTTAAGTGTTTATGCTTATTTATGAATGCTTCTGCTATAATGTTATCCTTACTGAGTATCTGAGATCACCCCTTTCAATGTTTTATTTTTCCCAGGATTATGAAGAAGTAATTTATGAATGACCTACAGGGATAGTATGAGGGGATATGAAGACAAGATGTTTTTTTATGATGTAATGTAAAACTTGTGGATGTATCTAGTGTTTCCAAGTATACTAAACCAATCGGTCTTTCAAGATTTGATCTTTCTTGTGATCATGCCAATGTTATGTAATAATGCACCGACTCTGGGTAATTAGGGTCGGGGCATTACAGTTGGTATCAGAGGAAGTTTAGTAAAAACCTTGGAAGCTGGATTTAGATAAAATCTGATTACAGCACGTAGACCTAAGATGAACTTTGAGGATTATTATAGAAGAACTTCCTAGAATTTTGGTATTATAAAAGATTTTGTGATTTTTCTGAGCAATACATCCCTGTCTGGATACGAGCAGGTAGAGGTGGCTCTGGCACAGATGTACCTAGGGGTAAAACCCGAAAACACCGCTTTGAGCTAGACTCGAACGGGAACTGGTGCACGACAACGGGCCTTGCTGCACTCTTGGTTACGACACTCCCGGGGGATATGCTTTGGTAAATTCACAAGATTAGTATAAACCATTATTAAGGGAATACAAAAAAATGCCCCTAAGAATATATGTCGGCAAATAGATAGTGGATAACCTAGATTTAAACATAGGGTACCCCAAGTTAGGATATATTGTTCAATTACAAGATTATCCTATTATATATATTTTTTTTACATTCTTATTAGATAAGTATTCAGAAACCCTAATTGTATTTTCTTTTGTTAGTTGAAACATGGAGGGAGAATGATCATGAACAACTCTTCTCTCTCTTCCTGAAGAACTACTTGCAATTATTATCCAGAAGTCATGCGCAGACGATGTTGAAACTTTTTCAAATGTCCAAGTTACATGCAAACAACTCTATGAGACATCCAATACCTCTAGCATTGCACGATTATTTCAAGGATCAAGTACCGACTATGGGATAATGTTGCGCCCTCAACTTTCTTACCACGCTAAGCGTGGGAAGTACCATCAGGGTCTTTTCAAATTATTCACTTTATCTCAAAATTACAATGCACTAAATCATTTTCTAGATACTGCAGAAGAGGGAGACCTTCGAGCTGCCTATATGTATCAAATTATATATTTATGTCTTTTGGGATATATGAAAACTGATTTACCAAAACCTTATTTTGAAATATTTGAAGATGAATCGGTGAGAATTTTTCTAAAAAAACATGTTAAAGACGATGTCTCAAAATTATATATAAGAAATACTTATTTTTTTATGATGCATCGATGCTTCCATCGATATAATCCAAAATGGATGAGGAGTTTTTGGGTAAAGGAAGTAGATGATTTTGAAAAATTCCTGAGGTGCCATTGTGAAACATGAACGCATTCTACCAAAATTCAAACCCGCCTAGTCTCTCCAGAGTTCATGTTGTGATCCACATATCTCTAGTGACAAAATACATGCCTGACCCAACGCATGTTCTCACCTATGAAGAATTATAACTGGAACCCGATCTATCTTATTGTGGAGAGCCTACCAGAATTCTTCATACCAAAGATCAAGTGTTGCGAAACCGGATGACTCGTCTGGTAAAAGATCTATGGAGAAATCATAAGATGGAAGAGGCAATGTGGGAACCCGAGGAACATATGATGAAGAACCTATGTGGAAATAAATGGATGGTGAAATGTTTAATAGTGTTAGTGCTCTTTATTGATGGGATTAATTTGGAATAATTTTCTCTTGTATGTGTAAACCTTCAATTTATCATGTGAAAATGATATTTGAGGAAGAATTATCTTTTCTGTTGCAGATATAGTTATAAATAACCATTTGGTCTTACATGATCATTGGGTTTGAGGAAATTATAAGTTATTATAATTTGGGATGAAAATGCAAGGTATGAGATAAGATTTGTGGTTAAATTATGTTATGGTATTTTGAGGAATTTATCTCATTTTGGTAATATTATAAAATATAGTTTTTGAAAAAGGACAACACGTAGACCGTGTGACAACCCGTCGCGTCGGACAAAGCTGTGGGAATCGAACCCACAACCAAAGTGCGATTGGGATTTATCGCCTACCACTGGACTACGTGAAGTCCCTGGTTAGTGTGACTTTTTTTTAGTTAAATGATTTTATTGATCAATAATAAGTTGATTTGGGTTCTTATGTATTATCAAATGAATACCCTTGGTATAGGAAAATGATTTGGTGATTAAGTGATAAATGTTATTTTTGAAGATGTTCGTTTTGTTAGGAACACTATATGCCCAAGGAAAATAGAATACAATGAGGTTTCATTTGTAGAGTAGTGGTGGATTTTTATCTACGTTTTTATTGTTGATTTATAGTGATTTGGGTTATTTATGGAAATGATTAACCTATAACAGAGAATATGTGAGGATGTTAATTTCTTTTAAGTATGTGACTTTAAGAGTATTTGATGTCATTTGGAGATACAATGTAACATGGGAGACTACATAATCAAATTCTTCTATGTTTTGGGTTTCAATATTAGTTTTGATTATATTAAAGGATTTTAAGGACAATTGGTTATTGAATGGTATCTATTTAACTTTGGGGTATTGTTGGGTTAAATTTAGAAATTAAGATTACTGCATATTTATCTCAAGGAATATCCTTTTGGGGGATCATTAGATCATTCAATAACCATTTTGGTTTTGATTAATCTTCAAAGACAATGTAAATATATAGTTTATCCTGCATGGATCATGTGATTCTATAGAAGTTTATTCTAGCTCTTCCAGTGTGACCAAGTCTTCTTGAATACTCGTCGTCTAAAAACAAATTGAGTTAGTGGTGGAAATTTATTAAAGAATGAAACTCTACATAAAATATAAGTATATCTCTTAATGTTCTTAGTCAATATCATAAATTAATTCCTCGTCCTTATGTAATGTAACTTAAAAAAAATGTTGTCTGTTTACTTTCATACTAGGAGACTAATGGTCGTTTGTCCCAATACAAGTTTGTGGTTTTCTTATTGTCAGCTCTATCCTGATCATGATTTCTATCCCTCTCCATAAAAACTTGACACTTAGTTTATCATCCATATCCATGTTTTCCTACATGGAATCCAAGTATGGGTTATCTTGGATGACCCTTATACCTCTCTTTCTTTCTTTTAAAGTGATAGTTTTATCGACACTTTTTCCGATATGGGACTTTCCATTAGATTCCCAAGCACAATTTTAAAAATTGCGAGGACGCAATTTATTGAAGGAGGGGAGAATGTAACACCCCAAGCTTCCTCGGTATGTTTCCTTTCGAATAATGCAATGGCGTGCATTGTACGCAACTCTGAGATTTTAACACACCATAACCAATCAAACTAGTCGTTATGAATAGTAATACATACTTTTTGAAATTTTATAAATTCTATCTCTCAAAATGGACTTCATTTTTGGATTCGGAATATCGAAATTATCCTAGGGTGAAATTTTGGTACTTTTCGGATAACTTTCATATTTTGATGAATACTGAAAATTACTAAATTTTAATTGAAAACAACTTTTTTAATCAAAATAATTAATAGTGATAAATTATGAATTTTAGTGGTTTTAAAGTATATTTAGAATATATTTTTACCATATAATACAATGTGGTTCAATGAACATAATTTCACATTTAAACTAGACAAAAACAAGTGACAATCGTTTGATAGTTATTATCTCTAAAAAACACGCTTTTTGTTTTGATAACGGGAATTAATTTTAAATTAATATCTGCCACTTCTGTGTTTTGAATTTAGAAAAATGGATTCCATATTTGGAATCATGATGTCCAAATTGTGTAAATAGGTAACTTTTATTTTTAGACATTTTGAATAATTACTGCGGTAAATATTTTATTTACCATGGTTAAAGGGTAAATCCGGTAAATAAGGGTTAAAAAATAATATTATAATAATACAAAATTACCCTAAAACGTGTCCTAACCTTATTGGTGGACACATACCCGACCATGGGCATCCTTGGGTCGATTTGGGGACCCCTTGGAGCCACTTGTATGTGGTAGGGACACATTATATTAATAAAGTTAAAATAAAAATAAAAATGGCATAAGCTTACATCTTTTAGAAGAACAATTTTAAATAGGGTTATACATGTTGGATTTTCAATTATAAATATTCATTAGAAAGCTAAAAAGATTTACTACATAATGATATTTTATTTATAATTTTTAGACATCAAATAATTTAAATTATTAATGACACAATAATGATGCGATGTTTACCTCATTAATAAATCATTTAAATAAATAAGATTATAATGATTAAAATATTATCTAAAACCTGTCCAATTCCTATTGGTTGATGTTATTTAGAAAATAAGTCATCTTATCGTCGACCTCAATGATTTTTGGACCATTATAAACCGAATATAATTATATTATAAAGTAATACTTTCACTATTTCCTAAAGAGCCCCTCCTCTCCCTTATAAAGGGAGACCACTTCTACTCATTCCTGACACCTCTCAAGCCACTTGGCTCGTCCAAACCCTGCCCAAATACTCTCCCAACTTCCCTAACTACAACCTAGAGGCCTTAGTTTGATCAGAAAGTCAATCTAAGGAGACCTTTTGATCAAATCAAAAGGAAGAACCCGAAGAAGAGGTAATGTTTTCACCACCCATTTTCAAGTTCCTTTCTTCTTCCACTTCTTCTTTCTTTGTTCTTACCATTCTAAAATAATAACTCCAGTATCTCACATATACTGTGATGTTATTATAAATATGGTACAACCATATTCAGTATTTTATCCACCCTTTGAATAACATGTTACCATACGTGCGTACGTATGGCTTACCGTCTCCACGTCATGGTGTAATTGTTATTCAATATATTATTATTTGGATGGGTATAATAATGATGTGAAACTCATGTAAATAATAAATATAAATGTTAATTATTCTGTATATATGATATAACATCCATTTATATATTATTTTAATATCAAAAGAATGATATTGTCGCTCGTGCGTACGTACGGACTACCGTCTCCACAAACGCGATAAGATTCATTCTCCATCGTATCCATTCAAGTATAATTATCATTTGATGATTTAAAAATAGTATCTAAGGACTTGATATCATTCTGGATATGAATAATATACATCCCATTAATAACGAATATGGCTCGCATAACAAAGAATATAAAGTAAAATGAACCCGTTAACACCCGAAATAACGATAATTCTAAGATATTATTAACAAATCAATGTTAAAAGATCATATATGATATCATATTAAAGTAAATTATTCTTTTATTATTGAATAAAAATTATTTCACCATTATAAAGGAGGTAAACCTACCATCGACCAAGGAAAAAGTACAAGTAAGGGATTTTCTTATCTCACTTTTAATTCCGTGAGAATTCCATTGATCACCACTTAATTATTGCATGTGGTGTATATGTACTGCCCATGATTATATTCATTGTGTTATATACTTTTATTTATGGGTATTTACATCATCATGGTATGATACTTCTTTCATGGGTGTATGTTTTTAAGTTACCTAATCAATAAGGGAATTTGAGATTTCAATTTCCACTCATTTGGCTTTACGCATATTTCATTGATTATATTACCCCAAGATTATGTGTGGAATCACTATTCATTTGATTATTTCATAATTTCCACTCACCTTCCTGTGGATATAAATTTTATACACATAATCACTCCATTGATAATTCTCAAGTCATTGATATGAATTTGATAAGAGTAATTTTAACTCATTCTCCATTTGTTGAGTTAAACATCCAATTCGTTGTTATTGTTTTTACAAGAATATGTGTGAATGTACTTTGATTGATTTACACTGAATATCCAATCATATTTAGTGTATTTATATTTGTCACACATAATTATGTCGTTGATTTATCCTTAACCTAAGGATACAACCTTTATGAGAGATTTCATCTCAATTTACATTCCATTGAGACTTCTTTGATGATATACACCAAATCACTTTTATGTGGTGTATATAATGTACTTTGACATAGTATATCATGAATTCCTTATTCTCATGATATTACAATGTTTTGATTACCTCAATTATTTGTATTCAAGTGTCTCTCTTTTGGTTAGAAACTCTAACCAAAATACCATTTTAAAATGTTTTAATGAATTATTCTTCTAAATCATGCTCATTAATGTCCATATTTTAAAAATGGTTTTAAGGATTTATTTATATGGACATTAATGTTTTAAAATTAAAAATCCTTTTAAAATTTTCAAAGTGGTAGGGGACACTTTGATTCAAAAATCTATTTTTGAATGTCTTCTTGACAAATAGTGTGACTTTTAAATGTTTTCAAGAAAAGGGGGATATTTCTCTCAAATAGTTATGATGATTATTTTCATCTATGTCAACATCCTTCATTATTCATGATTGAGGTTAATATGATACAATACAATCTTACATATTGTATCAAATGATTTATGTTTGACTGTGGATGTTCTATTTTTATACCATTCATGGTTTGTGGTTAAAGTATTGACATTTCGTATTCTAGTTTTAATACGAATGTTTATTTTATGCTTAAACCTATTCATATGAGGAATGCATTGGACTTAATAAGTGACGGGTGGAGCCCGCTATAGCTCCTCGATGCATCGGTAGGTCTCATTAGACAAACTAGTGTCTTGGCACAAGGCCTTGGAAAAATCTTATTTGTAGTCTTGGCACGAGGCCTTGGCTATGTGGTTATAATAGTCTGGCATTATGCATTCCATCATTATGAAAGTGGTTATTGATATTGCATGTGATCATTCGACTAGTAGAATATCCATGTGAGTAAGTAAATGGTATTATTTCATTTTACCTTTTCCATTTTATGCTGAAGTTCAAGTTTAAGAGGCTTTTGTTTTAGTTATAAATTGCCTTAAGTGTTTATGCTTATTTATGAAAGCTTCTGCTATAATGTTATCCTTACTGAGCATCTGAGCTCACCCCTTTCAATGTTTTATTTTTCCCAGGATTATGAAGAAGTAATTTATGAATGACCTGCAGGGATAGTATGAGGGGATATGAAGACAAGATGTTTTTTTTGATGTAATGTAAAACTTATGGATGTATCTAGTGTTTCCAAGGATACTAAACCAATCGGTCTTTCGAGATTTGATCTTTCTTGTGATCATGACAATGTTATGTTATAATGCACCGACTCTGGGTAACTAGGGTCGGGACGTTACAGGTTTTGTGATTGATCATGGAATGAGAGACATTCCTAGATTTTGAGGAGTAGTTCTGAAGGAACATAGGTTTGTAGAAACATTACTGCGTGAGGTGAATAGTTAGTGGTTGTAGGTGTGTTAGCCTAAATTTGTTAGGAATAAACTTACATGAGAATGAGTAATGTTGTTTTATCAAGGAGTGGGGTAAGGAATTACTCCTACTGGGGAGTTCACCATACTTAATTAAATGTTTTAATTGTTATTTTAGGTGGGGTTTGAAGCATGGAAGTTATTTTTTCACATGACTAGGGGATTAGTGTTGGTAGTTGTGAGTTTTCATGAAGGAAATCAGTTGTGATAGGTTTGGACACATCAATAAATTATGTTTAGTGATAGATATAGTTGGGCATGTGGTTTTACATTTATGTAGGGGGGAGGGGGTAAGGATAAACATGTTCTATGAAGAATCTGATTAGTGGTGAAGTAATGTATTTCACCTAGGGATAGAGTTAAGGATTTTGTAAGTCCAGTCATTAGATGGTCGAGATAACGACATTTTCTATAGTTCTTGGGAAAGATCATTGTTACTGGTTAACTATTGAGGCTTCTGAAGGGTCATATTAATTTTTTTGTGGAGTTTTTTATGGCTTTCATCATCATGAATTTTTGAAATGAGGGAAAATCTAAACATTTATTTATTAGAAGTGATTATAGTAAATAATAGAATTTTCTCCAATATGATGATTTCAGATATTTCTCTGACCACAATTTTTTTCTTGTAATATGATGTTTACCCTAGAATAGAATATATGTGGAAATTCAATCCATTCAAATTTTCCTAGGATATTTAATATTTAATTAATAAAATATTAATTTATTCACGTGTATCCCTTTTATATAATATCTTGAAGGAGGAATTTTATTTATATTTCATATCCATGGGGGATATTATAATGAGGGTATTATTTAGGTAATGTTTAATCCCATTGTTGTACATAAGGCTGGACCCCAAACCCATTTGTATTTTTTATTTTTCTAGGATTTCTGTTTTTTTTTGTTTTTTTTTCTATTCCTCTCTCCCATGGATTTTCATGTATCCCCATTGGAAATCCCCATTATGGGTACCTAATATGAGGGAGATAGAGGGATAAAATAGGGATAGGTAGGTAGAGGATTTTATATATAGAATTACCAAAGTTTGATCGATGCTCGATTGGATTGTGGCACAGATCTGTTGAAAAGCATTCGTAGTTTCTACCTAGATGTAGGCCCATTTAATATTTTTCACTATAAATTTATATACCCTTTTTGTTTTGTTTTTAGATCTTTAGTCAGGTTCTTGGGTCCTCCATGGGGTCAATACAGGATTAATTGGATATAATTGGGTGTTTCATGATATTTTGGTGTAAACTATTTAGAAAAACCGGTGTACACAATGGGATGTTTAGAGAAAAAATGTAATGTGATATTACTATTTTCGGTAATTGGGTTTTTAACTACACACGTTAAACTTATGGTACATGATGTGTATTTGGGACTTTGGGTTTTCTAGGGGAATATGGATTTATAGTGTACACAACCAGATCCCATGCAAGGTACACAACCAGTGGCCCTGTATTGTGCTTGGATATGCCATCTGAAAGGGTAGATAACCCAATAAATTGTTAGTCATCTATATTGGGAACTGTCATGCATGTGGAAAGTAAAAATTATGTACTTGTGAAATTTACACACTTAGTGGGGGTGAGGTACACTATCAGACACCCCATGTGGTGTATACACCATATACAACTTGGAAATGATGGGGAAAATTGAAATTAAATGAAGAGTGTCCTATATAACATTGAATTAGAGGAACTTTGAAGTTACACATCAAATACTTTTCCTTGGATTGTTTTCCTATTTCCCCTGGAGTCAAAATTAGCTATATGTAGAGTCAATTTTCGGTGTTTTCCAACATTGATGAAGTTGGTGGAATTATTTTGGTGTTTTTAGGATGTTTTATGTTATTTTGGATTTATGAATATTTTTAGGAAGAATTCATCATCATTCGGCTTGAAAATACTCTTATGGGATGGGTTGTGAGATACGAGGCCCAGGTGGGGGTTTTGAACTCTATGATATCCTAGAATAATTTTCCCCCAGAAATCTATTTTATGTTATTTTTGGATGATCCTAGAAGGAGGGTTCAAGTAGTATCTCTTACTTTTCAATGAATAATCCCTGGTTGTTGCAATCAGTTTATTAGGGATAAAGCCATAGAGGTTTTGGATCATATTTTTGATGATCATAGCTATTATAACATTTCTGTTTGGTTGAACCATGGGTTGGAGGCTACAATAAGGTGATATTAGCATATTGGGACGAGTTTAAGGGACTCTTGGTGATTCAATTCTAGGAAGGTTTATAATTGAGTGATTAGTAGAGATCATGGTTTTTTGTTGATAATGATCATATTGCATGGTGTATCATTGGATTCCCTTGTGGGATGGTTGTAACCCATGTATTCTTTGTTTTTTAGTGAATATGGATAAGGATGTCATGTAGTTGGCTTCTTCCCAATGTATTTCTGGGATGATGTTCCCTTATAGGTCCTATATTCGAGGTGGTTGTGAGGAATGTTGAGTATTACCTTATAGGCTTCCTTTTCTTTTGGATTCTATTTGGTAATGTTTTTCATCAAGGATTACATGGAGGCCGTTGAGGTCTATTTCGTATGCTTCTACACTGGTTGTGTACAATGACTTGGATGAACTAGAGGATTATTTTGTAGGGTGTCAAAACTATTATTTATTCATTTAGGATGGTTGTGGAAATTTTAATGGGCATGGCCCATGAACATAGAAGTAGAAATGGAGTACCTTTTTATCTGCCACTTTATTCTATGACCAGAGGGATCTAGGGAAACCCAAGTGTGGGTATGAACTTGATGATGAAAACTGAGAGCCTGTGGTGGATGTTTATTGGATACTGATATTTGGGGGACCAATACAGGTCTTCTTCATTATTCTCCTAGAGTTGATAGGTGATACTAGTTTAACTATTTCGTTTGTGGATTCATGATTTGGACTATTCCATGTTCAATTAGCCTTTGGATATGATATTTTAGGTAGTTTCCTCTGATTATTTTCTAAGTATGAGAAACTTGGGATATATATTGGATTGGGAATTGTCCATTCCATTTGATGTAATTCTTTCCTCCATTGGAGAGCTATCGTGAGATGGGATTTAAGAGAAATATGATAATTTGAAGGAGTTCACCCACTTATAGTTGTGTGGGTTCCCTTTTTAAAAGGGTTTGGTCTTATGAGGTGTCGATAAACACAATTAGTAAGATTTACTAACTATGTATATTTTTATGATACTAGTGTTGTGGATGTTGTGAACTCCCAATTTTCTATATAGATCCCATGGAAGAGTATTTTTCAGGTCGAAATCTAGTTCCCAATTCATTCTATATGACTTTTAGGAATGAAAATTTCTATAGTTTTACCAACCCAGATGTTCATGCCACTAGTTTATATAATTCCATTAGTCTCCTAGAGATGGGTATATGTGTGTTTTTTTGGAAAAAAATGGTTACACACTAGGGTCCACCATTTTTTCATTTTCCTTCATATGTTTTAGAATGCCTATGTAGATCGGGTGGACATGCTTGATGTTATGTAGCTAGGTGGTCCATATTCTATAAATACTCTAGTGTGGGATAGAGATGGGGCCCATTACCATGAGTGGCACGATAAAACATATGTTTTGATGCTTTCCATTTTTAACCCATTTATATTTTCATAATGTTTTCTCTATTATTATATATATTTTTAGCTCTCAGATTGTCTTGGAATATCTTGAATGCATGCACCTATTATTATTGAATAATATATTTTCAACATTAGGGATCGACGAATATGATTTGGTTCTCACCCTCTGTTCATGAACCTTAGTGTACATACATACCTGATTCCTTATTTTAAGTTGTAGTATATGTTATGTAATGGATAGGTCTAAGGCCCTATGTTTATTGATTGAGTGGATCTACTCATTTGGAGTCCTATGATTGGGTGGAATTGGATCGAGTGTAATGGATACTAGGTAAATGAATTTACTCAGAGTTATAATTTTCTCTTGAGAAATTTATTTTAAACATTTATATTTTGAATATTTTGTTATCGCATTGGGTGAACATATATTTTTTTTCATGATTGTGAGTTTATATGACTATATGACACATTTCATTACAATATATGACTATGTTATAGTTAATTTATTATATGTACTATGATCTTATTCTTGTTTCTGTTCTTGTTATTTATACATTTATTTTACTCTTTATAGAGGCTATATTCTCCCAACTATATCTATTATACACTAGTTATTTGTCATATGTCTCTAGATTTTAAAAAGGCATGTTTGAGTCCTTGGGGTAAACTTTATTGGGTGACATATTTGGTTGATTTGGGCTTCTTCATTACCTTTATTAGCCTTACGAAATAAAAATCTTTTGTAAATGTTATTCTGATAAAGGTACACATGTGTTCTTCATTTTTTCCTGATACATGGTTTTAACTTAATGTATTGTTTTTTTGGGATATAAGGCTTTTAATTACTTACTATTAATTAATCAAGTGTCATTTAATCCGATAAAAATCAAAAATATCATATGATACATTATGTATCCCTAGAATGGGTAACCTATTCTGACATTTTAGTATTATTTTTGGGTTAATCGTGAAAAAATAACTACTGATAAGATGACGTGACACTAACATTATATGTATTATTCATCATTTCTCTACAAACCATTAGGTGAAATTCCTAATTTTCATACCTTTATAAAATTCAATCCTCCTAATCCATACTTAGTAATCAACTGAGAACCAAAATCTTGTTGATATCTTCTTATTATGGCTTTCTAGTGAAAGAAGACTGTGATTTGGTCTTGGCTATGAACATTGATGGATGCACCGCCAATAGTGAGGATTAGGGGATATCGTGGTTAGTGTATCATGAGCCACCCAATAAAACTAATAATAATACTTATTAAATTATACTAATAAAAAAACTATAATATAATATTTAGGTTTAATAAATTAATATTTAGAAATAAATTGAAAGGAAATTCAATAAATCATAAATTTGAGGGGGGGGGGGTATGGATACCAATTTTTAATCCTCCCAATGATATCATGTCTATTTATAAAATTTTTAAGATTGAAGAATTGATTAACTATATTTATTGAAAAATATTTACACTAAGTCTCCAATCATATCATTCAAATTATATATTTAATACCTTAAGCAAAATTTATTGTATAATATTGTGAAAATTTAGTTTTAATGTGATTAACTATCTAAAATATATTTGTATTTTTATTCTGGGGGAACCATCACACAAATTTTTTATTGTTTTAATTTTAAATAATAATTTTACATGTATACTATATAATTAATACACTTTTATAAAATAATAAAATATTTCAATAACGAATCCAAAACATTAAAATATGATCCAAATTATATGGCCAAGAAATTTCATTCCTATGTGAAACCTGAACAACTACAATATCCACACATTTTAGGTTTTCATCCAAAAAAATATCACTTGGGGAGATTTTGGTTAGTTATGTTACATTAATATAAACCAAAATAAGAAAATTAAATACATCCCTCATATATAAATCATATATAATTAAATTCTTACTTCTATGACTGAACTATGTAATGTTGTTATAAATTTTTTATAACAACTAAACAACACTAAAATTATTTTTTTACATGTACATTTTTGATCTTATGAATGTCATTTTTTAAGAACAATAATTAAATCATGGGATAATAAATGATTTTATAAATTTATTTTATGATGATTATAACAAATATTGATAGATTACCTTTCTTATGTTACTTAATAATTATATTTTCCATTAAATTATATAGATATTTTTCACCATTGAGAATGGTTTATCATTAAATAGTAAACAAAAAATGACAAATTCAATCCAATTAATGACAAATACTACCTGTAAGGTTATCACTCATATGTTAGAGTATATTAAAAATATTTTTATACTTATCCACTGGGGAGTAAACTATATTAATTAAATATATACAAATACCATTTTTTCAATCCAGTGACATAGTTAATAAAAGAAAACATTTATCATATACAATAATTAATGTTCTCATATTTTAAAAACTGACATAAGATGTATTAAAATATATTAAAAAAATAATGAAAAAATGATTAAAAAATTTAATAATGAGATGAATATGAAAACAAGTTAGTGGATCTCTAATATACCATTATCATTTTTCATAAATATTATAAAAATAATTATTAAGACAAATCACATTAGTATAGATCCTAAATTATATTGAAATAACAGGAAATCAGAAAACATCAATTGAATCCAAATACACATCCTTCACATGATATTCAGAAATAAATTAAGAGATAAATAAGGTTAAACTCCATGTATTAATCAACATTTTCATAATGTATAGAATACAATTATACCCATTAAAAAATTCCCATCATGATATAAACCTAATAATGTATACATACATCATGATCAAAACAATAAAAACACATTTTTCAATCATCGATGTCCTTGTAAAAATACAAATACCACCAAGGGGTTACTTCTAACCAGAAATGGTGAAACTTAAAAAAACAAGCACTGAAATATTGGTTTATTTTTTATTAATATGATTAAATTATTATACTATCATATATATTCAGTGTCATGAACTATTTTGGAGTTATAAAAGAAAATTCATAAGACATGGAATGTATCAAATGAAAAGAGATTTATAGAAAAGTGGGTGGGGAACACAAAATTTCAAATAGTTTTGTATGTAACTGTTATAAATTTATTCACATACTAATTGAGATTACTATATAAATTACCATTAAAAATATAACGACCCATACTTTACATACATTGTTAATACTTAAAAATTGAAGTCTACTTATTACAACATATAACAAAACCACGAAAGGACCGTATAGGAATAGTGTCTTTAGAAACTGGGAAACATAAACAACTGGTTCATAAAGCGTCTACACTATCTCCCATTTATTTCATCATATCTATAGTCCCTTTTGGCATATCTTACTTAATAACCTTCTTAATGACCTGGGGAAAGAAAACATACAAAAGGGTGAGCTCAAATGCTCAGTAAGGGTAAACAAAAGAAATATCAATCACATCATATATATAAGAACATAACTTTTTGAAATCGTAACCTGCAAAACAGATCATAATTTCATAACATGGGATAAATCATGGCAGTGAAATGTAATCACAATAATCATAACATAAAACATGAAACTTTGTGGCATACACACATAATCATAGAGAATCATTTCTTATTAGTCAAGGCTCATTACCAAGACTATCTTAATGGACAAAGTCCATTTCTGAACCGAGTTCACTCCTCATTTCAGTCCGGTTTCACTGAACTGGTATAACCTACCGTTCCAGCCATGTCTATGTCATGAGTTATAAAATCTTTACCCAATGCATTGGAGGGAGATATAGGTCCCACCCATCTCATAATTTTACCATTCATATGTGTGCCACAAAATCATAAATCATACATCATTACATAACCCATGTAATACAAATGGGAATCTTAAACATCATGACATCATAAAAAAATTCATATAAGATAAAGGAATTCAGAAAAATAATTCCATCACAACATAATCAAATCAATGTAATAATAGGGATAAAAACAGAACCCATTATTATCTTAGATGGAAAATAATTTTGATAAAACACTTGAACTCCATTCTTGAGGAAAATATCCTTTATTCTTCAAAAACATTTTCCTTTCTTAACATGTATTACAATTTTAAACTAAAAAAAGTTTAATAAAAATAAACTTGAAAACTTGTAAAGGAAGATTCTTGGAAATAATGTTTTAAAAATCCATTCATGCCGTATAAGTTAAAAAAACATTCTTCTCGTACTTTTGTCGGAAAAGTCAAAAAGTACCTCGTACGAAAAACGACAAAAGATTCCTTTCATATCTTTTACAAAAAACTCACCGAAAGGTAAAATTTGATATAAACAATTTTAGAAGGATATAAATATTACATATTGAGGAAGCATGGATGTGGATGATAAAATACACCCCAGTAAATACCAAAGTATAAACAATCTTGGATAAAAATGAGATTGTGATATTTCCCTTACCTTAGGTCCGTTTTGCTTCGTAAGTGTCCGAACCTACTGTATAATGATTTAAATATTGTTATTTACTTATTCCAGAATCATACTTATTTTTATGATATCATATATGGTCAGTTTCTTAGCTTCTTAGTAGTAATATTTCATTGCTACTTGTTATTTGGGTGTTTATAACTTTTTGTTCTTATGCGTGTTTTGTCGAATAAATTCTTATTATTATATTTAGGTTATAGATACCTCATTTCCAGAATGGTATTAGTGTAATATATATCATATTCATTCATTCAATTCATTTATATAATCATTGTGAAATGAAGATCATGTAGAACGAGTCGCATCACATCGTGGAGACGGTATTCCTTACGTACGCACGAGTGATGATATCGTTCCTATGATCGTGAAATTGTATTGGAGTGTATGTATACTATTTCAGAATCAGTATCACTTTATAATAGTCATATATAGTCATTATTTACACAATTATACCCATCTAAGTAAGGTGGTGGTGGAAAATAGATTACACCACGGCGTGGAGACGGTATTCCGTACGTACGCACGCGCAGTGATTTATTTTTCCGTAGGATGGATAGATGGTGAAATAGGGTTGTTTCATACTTATAATAACATATCGGTATATGAGTGATACTGATGTTATTACTTCATAATGAAAAAACTAAAGAAGAAGAAGTGGAAGAAGAAATAAAGATGAAAGAATCGGTAACGGACATTACCTCTTCTTTGAAGTGCTTCTTTGAGACCTTCTTTTAGGGCACTACAATTGGTCTTTGAAGAAGTCCAGGACCTCTAGGATGTATCTAGGGAAGTGGAGAGGAGGAATTGACAGGGGTTGGCCGATCTTGAAGGCTCAAAGTGGTGTGAGGAAGAGAGGGAGGAGGTGCCCTTTTATAATGGAGGAGAGGGGCACCTTTGGAATAACTAAAAATATTATTTTATTATAAAGTCAAGTTCGGTTTTAAATAGCTCCAAATTGATTTAGTTCGAGGACAAGGTGTGGATGAGTCGAAATACTCTCATCCAATATAATTTAGACAAGTTTAGGTTCCTATTTTAACCTTATCATTTAGATTTAACATTAAGTTAAATAAGTTTACTTTTACCGTGTCTTCTTGTGTTCTTATACTATAAGGTTAATAAACTTACTATAAGAAGCCAAAAGAACCCCAGTTTGTTTATAATTAATATATATAACTTTATCTAAGTCATTTGGCAGAACCTTAGATTTTTAGGAATAAAATAACAATTACTAATATAATATTTGTTTTAAAAACTATTTTATGTCAATTTTGACACTATTTAGTAATTGATTTTTGTGAAACTCATAACAGAATTATTAGTTCGAACCAAGTTAATTAAATCAATAATAACATGTCATATTAACCTAGAAAATTAGTGTAATTTATAAAAAGTCTCAAATTACATTTATTTTGGTGTTTATAACATTAATTATGTCAATGTTTCATTAATAAGATAATTACTGCATCATCTTTATGTCATAAATACATTAAATTATATAAAGTCTAAAAATTACAAATAAAATACCATTATGTAGGAAATATTTTTAGCTTTCTAATGAATATTTATAGTCGAATTTATCTTATGTATAACCCCATATTAAAAATTATGTACTTATTAAACTTTGATTTTAACTATTTTAACCCTTCTTTAAATAAATTAATAATAAATGTCCAAATATAATCCAAGTGGGCCTAAATAGTCATATTTTATTACTAAGTTTGTTTTCGGTCGAATTACACTTATCCAATAGAATTATGACCTGTGTTATGGTAATAATAATATCATCTGTACCCTTAATTGCCCTATTTACTTTTAACCGTGCTAAAAAAAAGTAAAAAGTTACTATTCACCAAAAATTATTTTCATCTCATTGAACCACATTTTAGTCCTTGATATTAACCGTGTCTCTTGGATTTTCAAAATTCCACTCACAGAAGCAGTAAAATTTAGTTTTATGAAAAATTCAGTTTTTTTAACTACCACTTAGTGGTTTCACTATTCATCAAAAATTGAAATTTTTCAGAAAAATACCAAAATTTCACCCTAGGCTCATTTCGATATTCCGAATCAAAAAATGAAGTCCATTTGGAAAAATAGAATTTATAAAATATCAAAAAGTTGTTATTACTATTCATAATGGCTAGTTTTAATAATATTTTAATAGCATATCGTTGTTTACTGAAACTCTGTATTGCGTACGACGCAAGCTATTGAGGAAGGCCGCGATTTCGTTTAAACCAAGCCAAGAAAGTGTTGTGTAGAAAAAGATTCCTTTGATGATTTATATAACATAAAAGTCTCGGGTGTTACATTCTACCCCCTTAAAATGAATTTCTCCCCTGAAATTCGTCACTTTGTAACAAACAGATGAGGATACCTCTCCCTCATAATATCCTCAAGCTCCCATGTAGCTTCTTCTAATTGGTGGTTCCTCCATAAAACTTTCACCAATCGAGTTGTCTTGTTTCGTAGGACTTTTTTCGCTACGATCTAGAATCTCTATCGTTTGTTCTTCATAAGAAAGATCTTGCTCCAGCGGTACAACTTCTGAGCTAAGTACATGTGAAGGATCAGGTATGTACTTTCTCAGGAGAGATACATGGAACACATCGTGAACTTGAGAGAGATTCGGTGGAAGCGCCAATCGATAAGCTACCTTCCCAACACAATCTAGTATTTCGAAAGGACAAATATATCTAGGGATCAACTTCCCCTTATTTCCAAATCTCATGACTCTCTTCCAGGGAGATATCCGTAAGAACACTTTATCGCCCACTTCAAACTCTAGGTCTTTTCTTCGGCTGTCGGCATAACTTTTCTGTCGACTCTGATATGCTCTTATGTGTTGTTGAATAGATCTGACCTTTTCTACCATTTCATCAATGAGATCAGGTCCTAATAGCTTTCTTTCCCCAACTTCATCCCAGCAAGTTGGAGTCCTGCATTTCATTCCATAGAGTGCTTCATAAGGAGCCATCTGAATACTGTAGTGAAAGCTATTATTATAAGAAAATTCCACCAAAGGTATGTGTTTATCCCAACCACCTTTGAAATCCATAGAGCAAGCTCTCAACATATCTTCTAGGGTTTGAATTGTTCTCTCAGACTGACCGTCTGTCTGAGGATGATAAGCAGCGCTGAAACTCAACTATGTATCCAGAGTATGCTGAAGACTTCGCCAGAATTTCGAGGTAAATATTGGATCCCGATCGGATATAATAGAAAGTGGTACTCCATGAAATCTTACCACTTCCTTTACATATATCTTGGAAAGCTGATCCAGAGAGAAATCCTCTCTAATAGCAATGAAGTGTGCAGACTTTGTAAGACAATCAACTATGACCCAGATAGCATTATTGCCTTTGGATGTTTTAAGAAGTCCTGTGACAAAGTCTATAGTGATGTTTTCCCATTTCCATTCGGGTATGGGTAATGGTTGTAACATCCCCTTAGACTTCTGTCTCTTAGCTTTAACTTGTTGAAAAACCAAGCATCGAGAGACAAATTCAGCAACATCTCTTTTCATGCCATCCCAACAGAAGTACTCTTTCAGGTCCCTATACATCTTCGTGCTTCCAGGATGAATAGAGAATGAAGAACTATGAGCCTCATCCAGCAGCTCCTTCTTTAATTCCAGGATGGGAGGAACACAAACACGATTCCTGAACTTTATTATCCCATCATAATCAAGGTTGAATTCAGGAACATTTCTCACGTTCTTTTGAAACTCGACAGCTTCTTTCTGTGCCTCTTTAATCTTCACATGTATAGATGGTTGAACATTCATTTGAGAAAGATAAGATTTTTCCCCTTCCATTATAATTACATGATCCATCCTTTGTAAATCCATAAATATTGGATCTTTTGTGATCCTCATCATGGATAAACTAGCATGGTCTTGTCGACTTAATGCATCTGCCACCTTGTTTGCTTTCCCAGGGTGGTAATGGATTGAGCAGTCGTAATCCTTAATCAGCTCCAACCATCTCCTTTGACGCATATTCAGATCCTTTTGTATGAAAATGTACTTTAAACTTCTATGATCAGTATAAATATCACACATTTCACCATAAAGTTAATGCCTCCAAATCTTTAATGCAATGATTACCGCAGCTAACTCCAAATCACGTGTTGGGTAATTTTGCTCTTGGATTTTCAACTGTCATGGGGCATAATCTATCACCATATCATTTTTCATAAGAACACACCCCAATCCCTTCTTGGATGCATCACTATAGATCACAAACCTTTCTCCACTACAAGGCAGTGTGAGCACAGGTGCACTGGATAACCTTCTTTTCAACTCCTTGAAATTATCTTCACATTCTTCCGTCCAGACAAACTTAACTCCTTTCCAAGTCAACATGGTGAGTGTATTAGATAATCATGAAAAATCTTTCAAAAAACGTCGATAATATCCATCCAAACCAAGAAAACTTCAGATCTCAGTTACTTTTGTTGGTCTCGAGCATCTTTTGATAACCTCTGTTTTTGCTGGATCCACTGATATCCCCTCTTTTGAGATTATGTGACCAAAAAATGCAACTTTTTGAAGCCAAAATTCACACTTGGTAAATTTGGCATAAATCATATCCTTTCTCAGGGTCTTCAATATAATTCTCAAGTGATCTTCATGTTCTTCCTTGCTCTTTGAATAGACAAGAATATCGTCTATAAAGACTACCACAAATTGATCAAGATAGTCTCTAAAGACTCTATTCATCAGATTCATGAAGAGAGCAGGGGCATTAGTAAGACCAAATGGCATCACTATAAATTGATAGTGTCCATACCTTGTATGGAAAGACGTATTTGGTATATCCTCCCTTTTGACCCTTAATTGATGATACCCTGAATGAAGATCAATCTTGGAAAAGTATTGTGCTCCTCGTAGTTGGTCAAATAAGTCATCAATGTGTGGGAGAGGATATTTGTTCTTGATAGTGATCTTGTTAAATTCTCGATAATCAATGCAGAGTCTCATTGATCCATCTTTCTTATTAACAAATAGAATAGGTGCTCCCCAAGGTGACGCACTAGGGCGTATGAATCCCTTATCAAGATTCTCTTGGAGTTTCTTCTTCAATTCCTACAACTCAATTGGGGCCATTCTATGAGGTGTCTTTGAAATAGGCAAAGCACCCGGTACGAGTTCTATTGAGAACTCAACTTCAAGATTTGGTGGAAGTCTCCGTAATTCCTCTGGAAAGACATCATCAAACTCTCGTACAATGGGAATATTCTTAATCGTGAGTTTATCACCAACTATTTGAGATAAATAACCTTCATTTAGTGGAATCAAGACCCATAAGATAGAAGAAATTTCCATTGGAAGGTTATGTTCATCCTTGCATTGATAGAAGATCATAGATTGATCTGGAATATGAAATGTCACTTCCCTTATTTGGCAATTGATAAGAGCTCCATATAAAGAAAGCCAATCCATGCTAAGAATCCCATCAAATTCCACTATAGGACGGATCACAAGATTTGCAGGAAGCACCTTCCCACAAACTTCGATCGAAGAAGAATTATAAACTTTTGATGCGACTGTTGTGCCGTTAGGTGTTGTCACAGCTAACTCAACATCTAATTGTTGAGGTAATATGGTGATACCCTTAGAAAATTCTTCATAAATAAAAGAGTGGGTGGATCCAGAATCAAATAAAACATTTGCTACTTTAGAGTGGATGGTAAGTGTACCTTTCACCACATCGTTATCGTACTCCACATCGCTGATAGAAATTGCATGTGACTTTCCTTTGACTTTAGCCTTAAGAGTTTGTTGACGTCGACCATCATCATCAACCTTTGGATTAGGGCATTTATTGGTATAATGTCCCATCTCCTTGAACTTGAAACATTGAAGTGTAGTAGGTTCATTTTGTGTATCCCTTCCTTTGTTTGCATCATTAGACATCTTCTTCCCATCATCGCGACATTCAAATGCCCGATGACCTTCCTTTCCAAATTTGAAACATTTACTTGTCCCTTTTTGACATCTCCCTCCATGTTTCTTTCCAAACCCTGAGCATAAGGGAAAGCTCATCTTCTTTTCAGTGTTCTCTTTAGATTTTCTTTTGAATTCCATTTTCATCTTCTTATCAAACCCATATGACTGATGGGTTACTCCAATATCCATCTCGACTTTGAGAGCACATAGAATGATTTCCTCGTAGCTATTGAAGTCCCTTATGGCTAACGCCCTTTGAAGACTTGGTTTTAAGCCACTAAAGAATCGATCGATCTTACTCTTAGGTTGGATAATAATACCAGAAGCGTACCTTGAAAGTCTTGTAAAATTTTCTTCATAGGTACCAATAGATTCATCATCCTTTTGCTTCAGTTCAAGAAACTCTTTCTCCATCTTTGTTTGGAGAATACGAGGGAAGTACTTATTGAAAAATAAGTTCTTGAACTCGCCCCATTCCATGGACTCAATTTCATCCCTTTGCCTCGTATTCTTAATAAGCTTCCACCATTGATCATCATCTCCTTCCAAACGATATACTGCTAGGATAACTTTATCATGTTCAGAACATTGAAGAACTGAAAATATCTTTTCAGTATTACTAATCCATTGTTCAACAACAAATGGATCAGTAGACCCGCTGAAAGAAGGTGGGAGATGCCTCATAAAGGATTCAATAGAATGTTGCTCCTTCGTTTGCTCGTTTGGAAGTCCTGCATGATTCATAGCTTGAGAAAGTTGTGTGAGCATGGCTACAAGATTTTGCATTCCAGCTCCCATAACGTTTGGTTGCTCAGGGGGACAATAATTGCATTGCCCGTCACATTCCTCATTAACATAGTTCCTTTGGGTTCCAGCCATTGACTAAAACCAAGAAGAATAGTGTGAGCAACACGAATTATAATAGGAAAACCACATAATCAAGAATAAAATTTTACACTTAAGGTCTTATCCTAAGTCATTCATGGCCATTTCTAAAACACTAATATTGTGTTCTATGCTTAGACTTATCCTTAGGGTTCTTACTAAGGCTTTCACATCCTAGTTTCCAAAGGCCGACTGTCTCTTTCCTCTGATACCAACTATAACGACCCATAGTTTACATACATTGTTAATACTTAAAAATTGAAGCATACTTATTACAACATATAACAAAACCACGAAAGGACCGTATAGGTATAGTGTTTTTAGAAACTGGGAAACATAAACAACTGGTTCATAAAGCGTCTACACTGTCTCCCATTTATTTCATCATATCTATAGTCCATTTTGGCATATCTTACTTAATAACCTTCTTCCTGACCTGGGGAAAGAAAACATACAAAAGGGTGAGCTCAAATGCTCAGTAAGGGTAAACAAAAGAAATATCAATCACATCATATACACAAGCACATAACTTTTTGAAATCTTAACCTACAAAAGAGATCATAATTTCATAACATGGGATAAATCATGGCAATGAAATGTAATCACAATAATCATAACTTATACATGAAACTTTGTGGAATACACACATAATCAAAGAGAATCATTTATTATTAGTCAAGGCTCATTTCGAAGACTATCTTAGTGGACAAAGTCTATTTCTGAACCGAGTTCACTCCTCGTTTCAGTCCTTTTTCACTGAACCGGTATAACCTACCGTTCCAGCCATGTCTATCTCATGAGATATAAAATCTTTACCCAATGCATTGGAGGGAGATATAGGTCCCACCCATCTCATAATGATACCATTCTTATGTGTGCCACAAAATCATAAATCATACATCATTGCATAACCCATGTAATACAAATAGGAATCTTAAACATCATGACAACATAAAACAATTCATATAAGATAAAGGAATTTATAAAAATAAATCCATCACAACATAATCAAATAAATGTAATAATAGGGATAAAAACAGAACCCTTTATTATCTTAGATGGTAAATAATTTTGATAAAACACTTGAACTCCATTCTTGAGGAAAATATCCTTTCTTCTTCAAAAGCATTTTCCTTTCTTAACATGTCTTACAATTTTAAACTAAAAGAAGTTTTTTAAAAATAAACTTGAAAACTTGTAAAGGATGCTTCTTGGAAATAATGTTTTAAAAATCCATTCATTCCGTATAAGTTAAAAAAAACATTCTTCTCGTACTTTTGTCAAAAAAGTCATAAAGTACCTTGTACAAAAAATGAAAAAAGATTCCTTTCAGATCTTTTACAAAAAACTCACCGAAGGGTAAAATTGGATACAAACTATTGTATAAGGATATAAATATTTCATATTGAGTAAGAATGGATGTGGATGATAAAATAAACCCCAGTAAATACCAAAGTATAAACAATCTCGGATAAAAATGAGATTGTGATATTTCCCTTACCTTAGGTTCGTTTTGCTTCGTAAGTGTCTGAACCTCCTGTATAATGATTTAAATAATGTTATTGACTTATTCCAGAATCATACTTATTTTTATGATATCATATATGGTCATTTTCATAGCTTCTTAGTAGTAATATTTCATTGCTACTTGTTATTCGGGTGTTTATAACTTTTTGTTCTTATGCGTGTTTTGTCGAATAAATTCTTATTCTTATATTTATGTTATAAATACCTCATTTACAGAATGGTATTAGTGTACTATATACCATATTCATTCATTCAATTAATTTATATAATCATTATGAAATGAAGATCATGTAGAACGAGTCACATCACATCGTGGAGACGGTATTCCGTACGTACACACGAGTGATGATATCGTTCCTATGATCGTGGAATTGTATTGAAGTGTATGTATACTATTTCAGAATCAGTATCACTTTATAATAGTCTTATATAGTCATTATTTACACCATTATACCAATCCAAGTAAGGTGGTGGTGGAAAATAGATTACACCACGGCGTGGAGACGGTATTCCGTACGTACGCACGCGCGGTGATTTCTTTTTCCATCGGATGGATAGATGGTGAAATAGGGTTGTTTCATACTTAAAATAACATATCAGTATATGAGTGATTCTTATGTTATTACTTCATAAAGAAAAAACTAAAGAAGAAGAAGTGGAAGAAGAAATAAAGATGAAAGAATCGATAACGGACATTACCTCTTCTTTGAAGTGCTTCTTTGAGACCTTCTTTTAGGGCACTACAATTGGTCATTGAAGAATACCAGGACCTCTAGGATGTCTCTAGGGAAGTGGAGAAGAGGAATTGGCAGGTTTTGGCCGAGCTTGAAGGCTCATAGTGGTGTGAGGAAGAGAGGGAGGAGGTTCCCTTTTATAAGGGAGGAGAGGGTCACCTTTGGAATAACTAAAAATATTATTTTATTATAAAGTCAAGTTCGGTTTTAAATAGCTCCAAATTGATTTATTTCAAGGATAAGGTGGGGATGGGTCGAAATACTCTCATCCAATAGAATTTATACAAGTTTAGGTTCCTATTTTAACCATATCATTTAGATTTAACATTAAGTTAAATAAGTTTACCTTTACCGTGTATTGTTGTGTTCTTATACTATAAGGTTAATAAACTTACTATAAGCAGCCAAACGAACCCCAAGTTGTTTATTATTAATATATATAACCTTATCTAAGTCATTTGGCCGAACCATAGATTTTTAGGAATAAAATAACAATTACTAATATAATATTTGTTTTAAAAACTATTTAATGTCAATTTCGACACTATTTAGTAATTGATTTTTGAGAAAATCATAATAGAATTATTAGTTCTAAACAAGTTAATAAAATCAATACTAACATATCCTATTAACCTATAAAGTTAGTGGAATTCATAAAAAGTCTCAAATTACATTTATTTTGGGGTTTATAACATTAATTATGTCAATATTTCATTAATAAGATAATTACTGCATCAACATTGTGTCATAAATAAATTAAATTATTTAATGTCTAAAAATTACAAATAAGATACCATTATGTAGGATATCTGTTTATCTTTCTAATGAATATTTATAGTCGAATTTATCGTATGTATAACCCCATATTAAAAATTATTTACTTATTAAACTTTGATTTTAACTATTTTAACCCTTCTTTAAATAAATTAATAATAAATGTCCTAATCTAATCCAAGTGGGCCTAAATGGTCATATTTTATTCCTAAGTTTGTTTTTGGTCGAATTACACTTATCAAATAGAATTAGGATATGTGTTAGGGAAATAATAATATCATCTTTACCCTTAATTACCCTATTTACTTTTAACCGTGGTAAAAAATGTAAAAAGTTACTATTCACCAAAAATTATTTTCGTCTCATTGAACCACATTTTAGTACTTGATATTAACCGTGTCTCTCGGATTTTCAAAATTCCACTCACAGAAGCGGTAAAATTAAGTTTTATGAAAAATTCAGTTTTTTTAACTACCACTTAGTGGTTTCACTATTCATCAAAAATTGAAAGTTTTCAGAAAAATACCAAAATTTCACCCTAGGCTAATTTCGATATTCCGAATCCAAAAATGAAGTCCATTTTGAAAAATAAAATTTATAAAATTTCAAAAAGTGGTTATTAAAATTTATAACGGCTAGTTTTAATAATATTTTAATAGCACATCGTTGTTTGGTGAAACTCGGTATTGCGTACGATGCAAGCTATAGAGGAAGGTCACGATTTCATGTAAAGCAAGCCAAGAAAGTGTTGTGTAGAAAAATATTCCTTTGATGATTTATATAACATAAAAGTCTCGGGTGTCACAAAAAATCACTATGATAGTTTCATCAGTATTTTTATCATTTATCACCAAGAGAGGATATTATTTTCCAAGACATCAAGGAGAAATACTAAGGGGGTTATGTGTGAATATAAAATATTATCAAAAAATATTAATGATATAATTTAAATTCTAAACCCCCAATGTTTAATTATGAAGTATACTAATAATGAGCCTACAAATAAGTCATTTTGAAGATAGGGAATAAAACTAGAAGCTAATTAATCCAACAAATTAGTTGTATGAAATATTACTTAATTTTGAAGCATATTTTTTTCATCCAATATTTAAAGAAAATATTGATTAATATGAGCCTATAAAACCATTTATGAAATGGATTATCATATCATGAAACATGGATTGTAATAAAAAATGAATCAGATATTCTAAACCCATCATATTTACTACAACTAGAATGATGGTTTCTATAAAAATAATTGGAATGATATTATCTTGATAAATACTCTTTACCCATCCTATAACTTCACAATAAAAAACATATATTCCCATTAATATCAAATGATATATTCCATCTTTACATTCAAATTTATATGAGTTAGAACATTTTTTGAATACTTCTCTTCATAGATAAATGTACAATATTTCTTGTGGATTATTCATTCAAGTCTCTGACTTATTTTTCCATCCTCTAATATTTAATATAATATATATAATTATATAATAAATTTTCATAATTATCATGATTGTATTATAATGTTGTTGATAAATATCATGTCCCAAATTGGGTGACCATAACACACCCATAGAATCATTATTGATGCTATAAAATCAAAATCAACATCGTGGTGATATAATTCTCCTCATTTATCACAAACAATTCATCAATTCTAAATTAAAACCACTAAATATTCCATGAATGAATCTCTATTAAATAATGTGTCACAGTAATGATTATATATTTCTAATAATGATAGCTTACTTTACTCATATATCAATTAATAGACCATATATCTCATTTAAGAGACATCCCCCATTTATTCTTATCTATAACATACCCTAATATTTAACTAGAGGTAATTATTTACATCTACTTTGTCTTTATGTACTAGTTAGGGTAATATACAAACATTATAAAAATAAAACTACATATTCCACTAAGATGGTCTGAGTCCAAATATCTCATAATGAGACCTTGAATTATATCCAAATGTTAAACTAATACATGTATAACATTTATTAATTTCAATATATATTTATGTGTAATCCAAATCACATCTTTTAAAATCTCATGAAAATATGATAAACATGTAAATGAAGTGGTGATTAATAAGTTCATTTTGATATGATATTGTAAATTTTTTATTACATATATTTCTACAATAAAAACCAAAAACCTACTTGTAACAAAACATTATGGAAATACATATCTAGGTAGAATGACACATCTCTTGAAAAAAATTTAGTGTACTTATCTAATTACTCAATAACCATGTAAAAAATCCTAATAAAAAAAATATAATTCATAAAAATTTCCATATAAAGAAAAGGGTTTTACAAGTATCTTCCAACTTATTATCTATATCATCATATCTAGGTCTTCCAGACACATAATATCTATAATGTACTAAACTCTTATAGTGTCTCAACAACATGAATTATCATATCATCTACAATGTATTGAATATTCATTATAGAATAAAATATATGATCCTTACACTTGTATATCTTGATGATATATACTTAATTATAATAATAAACATGTGTGGGACTCCAATATGGTCATACTAGATCATCCTTATTTAATATGATCACATATAAGATTCTATAGGGTGACATGTCCAATTTACAATGAATTTAGATTTATTTATTTATTTATAATGAAAAAAAGTGTGAGTATTAAAATATATTATTTTAATTTAAAAATTTATCATCCCTCATTATTTCCCCTATCACAAGCAAAAGTTAACTAATTATGATTTTAACATAATATGAAGTGTATAACAGATTCACTAAAACATATATGATAAACTATAGAAATAATATTTTGACATAAAATAGTTATGATCATGGATATAAAATTCATTTATTAATGTAATAAATATCTAGGATCCATATATTAACAAACCATATATATATACTTAGAGAGTAATTTTATAAATTTTACAAAACAAATCCTCAGATCATAATATATTCGATCATAGTTCCAAAAAGAAAATCTATTTGATAACCCTATATCACGATTAAAGAACACCTATTACCCTATTCTATATGTGAAGATACCATTTTTCTCACGACATTCCATCCCCAAAATGGGTAGGGTTTGGTTACTATTTTTAATAGATAAATCATACAATATGGTTGGAATTCACCCATGAATCCAAGAATGAAAATAACAACTGTACAAGTGAAAAACATACATAATAGATATCCACATATAAATTTAAATGTAAGTAAATATATATGGAATACCTCTATTGAAAATATATAGTAATATATGACCAACATCATATAAAAATCTATACAAAATATCCCAATACAATAATAAAACCTATATGTAAATGATTCATAATAGAATAAATCAATAAATTGATATATAAACCTCCATCATGGTACTAAAAATAATGACCACTAGATCGATAAATAGACTAAGACCATTATCCACACATTACAATATATTCTAGAAAACAATAAACCATTCATACTACCATATGTAGGGAACCGAAGATGTTCCTGCATGGGTGTAATTATAACAACCCATTTGGACATCCAAAATACCTAGAAACACCCCACCATACCTCAACAATGTGTATGAATCAAAAAATAAGAAGTCATAATACCTTTATAATACCTCATTACTAAATAACACTAAATTTTATTCAAGATAAATTAGTATTTAGAAAAATATATCATCCTTAGAGTTTGATATGATATTTAACACAAGTATAACACCTTTTAGAAGTCTCAATGTTGTTTAATAAAATATAAAAAATTAGAGTATTATTTTATAATGATAAAGCATTATCACTCCCATAATATAAATTAATGTAACTATAAATACACTAAAAAGAAAAACCCAACATTAGATACACACTTAGTATTGATAAATAACCATCAATCATGAATTTAAATTACACTTTCTCAAGCCACAATGTTTTGGGTGAGGACCCATTCCATATGAAGTATATGTATTGATCTAGAGAGTGAATGAATATACTTATGCATCAAGCATCCCTCATTCATAAATTGAAATCATATTTTGGATCATCAAACCCTATATCTCATATGACTGAATCTCACCTTCTCAATTAAAGTATCTAATTGGGGAGTAACCAATACTATGTCTCACACAACTAATTAATTCTAATTCAATTATAGTGTCAATTAAGGGATAACCTAAAAATATGGATAATATATAGAAAACATGAACTATTTGGAATGTTTTTGATTGAGGTATTACACGACACAGTATAAAACCTTAGATCTTACTCTTGGATTTGAAGACCCTAGTTCTTATGTGTGAGTTGTACCTAGAAGAATTATCAAGGTGTAATCTAATATAATTTCATAACATACTTAATAATAAATAATGAATAATAAAACAGAAAACTATATAAAATGTTATAACCATAATATGAAATCTTTTAGTAACATCTATAATTATATATTACTAGTGCTCATATTTTATCTTGTCACATTGTGGAGACCTTATGTAAAAAGTCTACATATCACAGAACTTGTGTTATAAATATGAATAAAAGGTTTATAGATAATTAAAAATATAATTTAATGAAATTAAATAATTATAGAAAAAGGTTATGAGATAGATTTTTTTTGAAAATAAAGTTATAATTTTTCTCAATATATACAGAATTTTAGTGAAGTTGAAAGATTGAGATCCTATCATATAGGTAAGTAAGGAATAATTTAAAAATAAATAGGCTCATAAGTAAACATAGATATTTATAAGATTAGTCTATAAATATTGAGTATAGTTATACCAATAATATTTAGAGAAAAAAATAATGCTACCATAATAGTGATTGCATGTATGATATTGAAAAGAAAAGGTAAAAGTGGATTAGAATAGAAAGAGATTTGAATTATAGATTAGATAACATTATTAAAGACTAATGTTCACTAATATTAGTTTTAGAATAAATTCATAAATTGCAGGTGATGATTATTCTTGTGTATTATATCATAGAACATTTAATTTACAAGATATAAGTAGCTTAAATAAGGATGAAAACTGTTTGGTAAAAAAGAAGGAAAATAATGTTGTAATGTGGTGTCTCTACATCATGGTATAAAAACCTCAATCTCCATGACTATAATCTATGAGATCATGATTAAATTCTAAATTTGAGTAAATACATGTTTTCCACATAGCTAAAAATTATAATTTTTATTGTTATGGTATCTAATGTTTTTAAGGAAAGTTGATGATATTCTCATCACGTGAGAAGAATACTATATATTATTAATTATGATAATAAAAAATGTGATGTTACAATTAAAAAAATCAATAATTCAATTTACACATTTTTCTAATTATTTTGGAAATAATTAAATAATTAGTAAGCCATGGTTAATGTGATAATATTCTTATGGTATTTGCATATTTTTGGAAAACAAATATATGAATAAAAAGTCATATTTCATGTTAAAATATTTTTATAATGAATTCCAAAACATTTTTCAATGTTGAATGGAAGGAAAGAATAATGTTTTATGAAATATTTAGAGAAATCATATGCTGTAATAATGGTTTATGATATATATTTTGAAACATTTCAAGGGAGTTAAACTAAATTTTTTTGGAGTGATTCAAAATAAAAACATAATTTTATCGTATGAAACACACCATGTAGAATGATGGATAAAATCAATAAAATTTGGAGCTGGTTAATTTATTTTAGAAAATGAGGATATGATATCTATGTTTTTTATTAAAAGGATTAACTATACTATCCCATGTCATGGTGAATGGAAAAAAATACATTATTTACAAAAAATATGCATATATTTTATATCTAAATTATATTTTAATATAAAAGGAAAAATATTGATATATTGGTGATTAAATCAACCCAATTGTATATATTTTAATAAACATAATGGTGTGGTAAATACTATGTGATCATTTACTATTTTGATAAAATTACTTATTCATAATCAATAAATTAATGAATTTATGTTGTAAGTTCTTAATAACTTATTCAATTATAGAACCTGAGGTAAAAAATTTACATTGATACATGTAGATTTGAGTAATGGAGAGAAAGATCATGTCTATAAATAGATAATTTAAGAAAGTTTTTTTTATTAATTGAAGGATCATAGTTCATGAAATATCAATGATTTATTCAGTTTATTGAAAAAATATGATCATAGTGGAGCTAATTCATTTCATAAAAATAATATAATTTAGATCGTTCTTTTTATATAATAGTAATGTTTTGGAGTGAAATCCCCCTCAACGAATAGTTCACTACGTTTTTCTTTAGATCATGGAGGCAGCAATATTAAATTAAATAATTGATTAAATCTTGGGTTATATCATATAGTTAATATTATATTTTTATCCAAACCATGAAGAAACCAACAATACTGTATGTAAATTAATTTATTAAAGAATTACTTGAAGTGGATAATGGGGAAGTGCTCCTTAGATGAGAAATTATTTTTCAATTGATCAAAAGGAAATTCACTCTAATGAGGAGTGAACCTTCCAAATGAATTTTATCAATTGAAAAGAGGGTGAAAACTGTTTTTAGTACATTAACATGAAATTACATATTTTTCATAAATCTCTTTTCAATGTATTTCATATCTATCTAATCAAGCATGATAGTGGTAAACAACCATCCATCAATGTCAAAATGAGGAAAGTGACAACCTACATTTTCCATTTGTCACTACTATTTACATTATAAAATATACTTATAAAACAATAAAAAGGATAAGATTATTATGAAAACTATATATCGTATATATTTTTATAAATGTAATGTAGAAAAAAATGAAGGAAATAAAAAATTGAACAAACTCAACAAAAAGGGTACTTCCATTAATTGTATTCAGAAGAAACATTACACTATTCTATTTAAATATTTATTAAAAATATAATTGTTATCCAGTGAAATAAATATAGTTCATAAATCACCTCACCTATTTAGACAATGATAATATTTCACTAAAACGTTCAATGTGTAAGAAATAAATCTTCTTTAATACGAATAAACAATAAATTTATCATACATCAACATCATTTTTCCTCCACCATTTGAATAATGATTATGTTTAATTTCATGACAAAATATGGAAGGTAAATATTTCATATGATAGAGAAAATTAATTTCATCTTATATTCATATCCCATTTACTAGTACTAAAATCACTGAAAAAAGGTAATATTAAATAAATTAAATGATTATAATTCCAAGAAAAACATTTACCACAATTAAATGAGATTCATAATTAGATATTCTGCACAATAAAGAGAATAATTTTTAACACATCACAATAGAACGAGAATCACTACAACACCACCCTTTGATTAAAAACATTAAATTATTTTTAAAATAGAGAGAAAAAGATGATAAACAACATCATACATTAAAAGGAATATCTCTATAATTTATCTCAACATTCTATTTAATAGTATAAAAACAATTCATTGAACCTTGTAATAGTAATATTGGTCCATAGAGAACCCCCTTTGAATATATTTAAGCTCATTGAGACTGAGCATTCAATGGTTTATTAAAAATCAATGACGAGCCGAATGGATTATGTTTATTTTATTTATTTTCATGGAACATGATTTTTTTTATTATGAGTTAGTCTATTAAAGAACATATAAATGAATAAAAATGGTCAATGTTGTCAGATAATACATTAAATAAGTTTTATAACTTTTTACATGCTATTATAGATTAATTAATATGATGGTAATGAAGTAGATATTAAGAAAAATATTTGAATGTGTTATGATTTACACGTAATATATCTGATGATTTAAAAACTAAACATAATAATAATAAATAATATTTTATATAGTTTGTGAGAGAACCATATCTAATATGTTTACGAGGACAAATTTTAGAATCCATAATTTCATTTATGAGCTATGAAATCAAATTTTGATATTTTACTCGCTAGGGTTATGCTAAAGGAGTTATATTAGTTAAATATATTTTTTGAAGTTAACATATCTGGAAGATTCACTTATTTAATATTGGATTCATTTATATCTAAATATGACATTCAAAACAAGCCAAATATGATAATTATTGTTTCTGTTTAAATTTGAACTCACAATGATTATTTAGAAAGAGTTATTTTTGGGAAATATTCTTATAGAGATTAACCTATCAAACGATTACACATATTTAAGATTGGATTCATTTAAATAAATGTATAACATTGAGAAAGAAAATCCTGAATTCATTGTTACAGTTTCAAATGTTATTATATAGGTATATCTAGAGATGAAATATGGAATTAAATATTCTAGAAGAGGTGCACACTGAATGTGGAATAGTTATAGGTCTTATTGTTATACTTCAAAAGTTAAAAAAATTTAATTTGTGATGATACATATTAATCATATGATATAAACTATTGAGTATTCAAAATTAGAAACATAGAAGATAATAATTGTAAATATTATATTTTGGGAAGAAGAATTGACTTATATACTAAAATTGATAAAGGGATGAATCTTACGTTGGAACGTAAGATAATTTATATATATAATATATTTAAAAATTAAAGAAAAGAAAAAATCAAATTAAAAAATTTATATAAAGTTAACTTTAAGGAAAACATAAGATACCTTACATGTATAAGATTTATAATAATTAATGGTGGAAAAGTATATATATATATATACAATGTCTATGATATTACATTATATGAATTATATTTTAAAACTTTACAGAAAAATGAGTCAATGTAAATAAATTTATTTAACGTTAATAAGTAAGAGAAAATGTTGGGAAGTAGCCAACCTTAAGATATAAATAATAGTAAGAAATCTAATGTAAGAATCACTTTTTAAATGAAATATGGAAACTAGAAAATAATTATATAATAGGTACAAGTAATAAATCCTTACATAAGGTATGTCGAATGGAAATATGGAAAACATATGGGAGCCTCATCATGATATTTAAGAGAAACAACTTCTTATGTAATGGTTAATCATTTGATATGTAAAGGAATTATAGTTCGAAAAATAAGAGATTTTTATTATATTATATAATATATATTCATCTGATAATTTAGGTAAAAATTGATCTATTAAATAATCTTTTGAATATAATTATTCTAGTTAGAATCACAATTTTAAAACCCATTTTTAGTGATGAAGAGTGGAAAATATGGTCATCATGTGGTGAAGAATAACATAAAAATACAAATAAGTTCATGGAATAAATATAAGACCAAGCTGGTTCTATAAATTGTGATGTAAGAACATTATTATGTGAAAATAATTATGTAGATATAAATGGAATCATAATTATTGATTGTAGTCATATTGTGTTGTGAAATTCCATATTGAAACCCTACCAGAAAGTGAAAGTGGAGTGTTGACTAATGTAATGAAATATTTATTACACCATAAAGTCCTCTACATGTTATCATTTAGATAGAGAAGTGGTCATGGATTGTAAAAATGTTTTTAGGATAAATATTTTTGAGTCTCATAGAAGATAAAATGGTGAATTCTTTGACTAGTGATTGAATAAAATTAAAGAGTTTCAAGATATATCACGAATATTATTGAATATCTTAAATGAGAAGAATAAGTTGTTGATGAGGATGGAATTTTTTATATTCAAATATATAAAATAGTCTTATGTTATTTTTAAGTAAAAAAGGTAGAATAATAGAGTGAGATATTTCAAGAGAATAGAAATAGATAATTCATTCCAAGAGAAAAATTTGAGTATAGTAGAGGGAGACACTGATGATATTTAATAAAGAAAAAACTGCCAGTGAGGAGGATTAATAATAGAATGTTGTAGTAGAATCTTATGATATCATTTATTATATTATAGAATATTATCATGAACAAAAATATTTTATAGAGAGACATTTGTGCACCCTTATAGTTAATCACCTATGTCAAGCCTCTTATAGAGTGAGGATCTTAAAAGATTAAATATCATAAAAGGATTTCAAATAATTTTTCAGTTTATGTCTAGTGATATAAATATATAATAAGGTACTGAAAGGTTTTTTTCCATAACGAAAACAACATGTATATGATTTTAGCTGAATATATACTAGATACCAAAGACATTTATATAATAAGATGATATATTTATGTTTATAAAATAACAAAACTAAAAAAAATCAAAATCAATATCAGTAGATAGTTGATGGACTATAGAATACTGTAGTTATTTTTTGTTATAGTATCCATACCATTCAAGTTACTATAGGTTTTTTGGGTTATAAATACTATATTGAGATATCTTTGGATATATTATTGTACCATTCCATGGGTATGAATGATAAATTCTCACACCTTACATCTTATAAGTTATGTATGATATAATTTAGTTCTTTTGTAAGAATTTTAACTCATTAGTAAATATATTTTTATTTTATATGACCAAAACAATGTATGAAGTTAATTCTCACATCATGTTTGAAAATTATATAATATTACATGATGTTTTATATTGATTATTTATAGAATTTCATATTTTTGGGGGTTGAGAGTGAATAATTAGATCTATACATATTAATTGGGATTGAGAATTAAATTTAATGATGAAATAATTATATGAAAATAGAAGTTTTAAAAAGTAACACACTGATTCACCCATACCCCTTTGGTGACTAAATGAACTATAAAGAAGTTCAAGTGGTATCAAATAAAATCTTGGTTTCATATAAGTTTATCTATTTTTATCTTATTTATTTTTACCCAATATATATGATGTGCATATTTGAAGAATATTATGGATAACTTAAAATGGAATGTTTACTTCCGATCCAAAATATTACTAACCTATAAATTTCATCCAAATCCCTGAATAATAGGATGAAGAAGTATTATAATAAGGTTAGAAATTATTCATTAATGAAATAGGTTAAACTACTAATTAAAATTAATAAATTAGTTAGTTTACCTATCATATATATTGACAATGATTGGCTTGATGAATGAAGTTCAATCTATAATGAGTATAAGGATAATGAATCTATTGATTCAATTAATGACAATAATTATAATTTTAAAATATATATAAATAATGTTCCCATTTAATTTTTTAATAATTTATTTGCGTCTATCAAGGATATATATGAGGAAAAATAACACATAGTGATGAAATTAGATGATTTGTAGAAGTCATAATTTATTAAATACCTTAGTTTAAACTATCACCAAACTCAATGAATCTATGGAATAATCCACATTACATTTATAAGATAAACCTTACCAGGATAAAGGATCACTATAAAAATAAATTAGTGCAAAACATGATATTAAAAAAAATAGAAAACATATGATCCATTTATTAGAATATATTATATGTTCCGAATATGTTTAGTTGTAGATTATTGTGTGAAGGATAAACTATCTTGAAAAATCCGTGAAAATAAAATAAAATTCTTCATGGTTATATTGAAGAGATAAATAGATAATTGGAAAAAAATTAAGTTCATTTATTGGAGAAACAATATCACTAATATATAGTTTCTTGATGATAAAATCCAAATGGGAGATCTGGAGAAGACATATAATGATACTTCTCAATATATTGATAAAAGAAAATGTCACATATAAGTTTTTGAAAATAATCATTCATAAAAAAATCAAATTAATGTAAATAAGAGCCTAAGATCATCTATAGAAAAATTTATTACATGATCATAGAAAATAGAAACACTTCTCCTAAAAAATATTTATTGTACTAATTTTTTTCATGTTCTAATAAAGGTTAAAAAAAATTATGGAAAAAATTGTTATAATAAAAATGAGTAAACAAACTTTATTATTATTGGTGGATGAGATCAAAATAATAAATTCAATTTTTTCAAATATATCTACAAAAATGGGGTTTTTCATTTAAAAATAGAAAGTGTGATATATATCCCGAGATTAAAAAAATAAATTGAATACATATTATTTTCCATTGATAGTTTTATGAATGATTTTAGAAAAATGATATTAAATGTTTGAATATATTCTTAATTCATTTAAATTATCAAATAAATGGGTTAATAGGGATAAAAATGTATAATCAATAACAATTATAATATAATAGTAAAAGAATCATTGAAGAATATAAATATTCAATTCATCAATATATTTTAGGGAATTATGATTTTCATGGGAAAAATGAAGAGTGTGGGGGTTATTGTGATGACTGATATAGGTTAAAATAAATGAATAACAATTCATATTCTTATATAAATAAATAAAATTTAAAAAATTGGAAGAAAAGATGATATTTATTTTAGCTATAATGAAGATATTTTGAAAAATAAACCCAAGAATAAATCATCAAATGGTGTTATATAATAGATGTGACATTTATGGTGTGGATGAAATGACCACTTCAAGGATGATTATAAAAAATCTATGAACATAAAATTTGAAAGAAAGATGAATATAAAAATTGAAATGATCTATGATAAAAAAAATATTTTTCTAGTTCATGACATCATATATATTTAATTATATAAGTTTCTAAAGGTGTGTAACCTAATTGTTATTGAAAAATACTATAATGGATAAAATAATTTTAGTAAAACACATGAAAATTTCATGATAATACTTCTATGATTAGATAAAATGGGTTAATTAAATGTTGTATTAATCAAGGTATCCATTTTCTCTAAATGATAATATGTATAAGTTATCTCCACATAAGAATAATGGTTAGAATATTGATAACGAATGTATAACCTTATATCAAACACATATATAATTCAGAAAGAAGATGGTTCATATTTGGGGAAATGAAGTTGTATTTATATATAAGGTGCAAAATACACATCATTATTTGAATAATTCTAAAGAAATAATGAAAACCATGGTTCCAATGAATTCTAAAATTATAAAAAATAATGGAAGATCAAGAATGAAGACTTATTAAAAAATTATATATTCAATGAAAAGTGTTTCTTTCTTAATAAATAAATAAAATAATTCTTTCTATCATTATGAAGAAATTAAACCCTTACTTATTAATTTATTTCTTAAATTTTCTTCTGTATATGTAGCTAATGATGATGAATATATGGGTAGAATTGAAGGAATGTTGGGATAACTTTACTTTATAATAAAATATCCATGATCTAATTATTTGATATTTATTTTGATTCATCCAAGAAATATTTAAAGTGGTATCATATGTTCATGAATACAATCCTTGATAATCATTTATAGACTACATACTTTGAGGGATATTGAAAGTAATAAACCTACCATAATATCATTATTTCATGATAATCCCCGATTTCCACATAGTAATGATGTCAGGGTATTGTGATAAGACTTTCTCATCCTTGTTTTCATTAAATAAAATATAATCATAAGGGGAGCCTTTTTTATTATTAAAGATAATATGAAGAGGGAGTGACCTACTTGTGTTAGAATATTTTTATGGTGTTTTCTATGATGAGTTTTGGTTAGAATATCATTGAAATTGTAGTTTAAAATCCCCTAGATAGATGAATCTGAGTTGGTATTATAGGTTTAATATTTTTATATACATCATAAATCTATAGAATAATTATATTTTTTTCTTCATTTATTTCTATCATGTATAATTTGAGTTTATTATATAATGAATAATTTGTTGTAAAAATTTTTCTACACCCTTCTTTCAGGTGGATCGAGTTTACAAATGGGGAGAATAACAAATCATAAAAATTTATAAAATGAATAATATACTACCCCATACTCTTGAATTTTATTTATTGATTTTAGATAATGCTGGGGAAAAAGAGAAATTTTGAATAAAAATTGAAAATCATTTATATAATCTAGTGAGGTGTATTAATAACAAATCCTATAGTGGAAATTGAATAAAATACTAGATTTTTAAGATTTTATTATTTATCCATGAAATATCAGATTGGAAATATTAGTCTATTAAATGAGGAAGATCCTAATGAATGAAGAAGATGAAATGTGTTGGATACCTCTAGTATGAAGCTATTTTCCATTTTGAAAAATATTAGAGATTTATTCATATGTTATTAATTAATAGGATATTGATATGGATATATAAAGTTTTAAGGATTTAGAAAGTATATACCCCCTTATTGTTTAGAAATAATTAATTTGAATAAATGAATAATTTTATATTTATTGAGTTAATTTCATTATACATGTTTTTGATAAATAATTTTGGAATACATCATTTTGTTTATAATGTAAAAAAAAATAATGTTAAAAAATGAGCTATACATTGATGATGTTGGAGTAGATTATCTAATGTATGATCTATAGAAATGATAAAATATACGGTAATTAAACATATAGAAGAATAAATGTATAAATATATTAATGATAATTTACAGAAGAATCCTTGTCATAAAGATACACATATAGAAGAAATTATGTATGCATGACTAGAGATGAAGCCCAAAAGAATATTTTCAAGATATATGCACACTAATGGTTACCAATATGTATATCTAAAATCTATTTCCCAAAAAATAACCAAATAAATTCAATAGGATACATAATTAGCTACGGATAGACACTATTGTGTATCCAAATATTGAATTATGGAAGGTAAGGAGTTTTGAAGTTAGACAATTTTAAGAGGATCAAATTTATATGATGAAATAAAAAAATTATGTAATATTACATTGTAATGTATTATATCTTTCATTCATAATATATTTTGGACGAATATTGAAGAAAAAATGAAGGTAAAAACCTTATACATATGTTACACTTAAGAATAAAAACATTATTATGCATATAGAGTATATCATCTTCAGAAAAGTAGTAGATTCAATATCCATATGTAATATGTCATATATTTAATATAATGTTAGATATTATTATAAATTACATTGAAATGAGAAAAATTATAAAATGATACACATGGGTCATCAATTGAATATAATGTTAAAAAGTAAAAAAATCCTAAATAAAATGTATGGGTATAAAAAAATCATGCACAAGGATCGTCAATTGGAAAAAATATCAATGGGAAATAACAAACATAATGTGTAATAGTAATAAATCCTCATGTTAGTGTTTCTCACTACAAATTTGACAAAATGTTGATATATTATATATTATAAATATGATTAAAACATTATTACATGCTGGTTAATAATATTATACGTAAAGTTATTCAGGTTGTAAAAACATGAGAATGTGATGATATTCTACCAGATAGATCTGTATGTTAAATTAAATGATGCTTGATCTATTCATTATTGATTTAAATAGTATTATTATAGTTATAGTTATTATTTGTGTAACTATTTTTAGTATTAAAGAATAGATAAAATGGTATTAACACTGTAATGAATAATATCATGTCATAAAGAATTCTAGGGATGAAATATAATTCCAATATGGTTCTAGGAATTGAGATTCAGTCATCCTATGATGAAATAACCACACTAAAGTGATATAAGGAATGATTATCAGGGATGATCGTCCAACTGTGAGAAGTTATTCCATGTGTAAACTTTAATAACACGAGAAATGTGAGATTTATCTCACATTATGAATCATATGTTTCATCATGATTTTATATGGATGATTTCTTAAAGATGAGGAAGTTTATATGCTTATATATTTCATGGTTTTTAACTATATACAATCTCATTTCTCATGGATGATGAAATTGTTATTTTTTGGACATGGTATTGAATGATAATAAAGAGATTAAAGATTTATTGAGTATAGTTGTTAAGTTATTTAATGATCAGAAAAAATTACTGAGGTTGAATGTTTTTTCTATATTTCAATATATAAAGTATGATAATATAGTTCTGGTTATAAATGGATATAGAATAATGTAATGGAATTTAAGAGAATATAAACTGATACATTATTCTTGGAGAAAAACCAGGGAATAGAACAGAGAGTAGCCAATGTTATTATATAAAGAAGTACATATTTATTGATAAATAAGAAGAAAATAAAAGGAAGTCATAAAAGAAATAATATATAAATATATCAAATATGATTATTGTTTGATATATAATTTAGATATTTTGATAGGGGGTGATATAAACCACAATTGTTCATCACTTGTTTTAGACTCATAGATATTGATGAGTTGTTGAGATTTGAGATAAAAAGGGTTCCATGAAAATTTATTTATGTATGGATAGTGCGGCTGATGCAGAATAAGTTCTAAAATCATAGCTATAGGAATAGAACAACATTAATAGGACTATAGTCTAATATATATTGACTATCAATAACTCCAAATTAGGAATAAAATATTTTTATGGTGATAAAATAATATCCATGCATAGAATAAAAATACTATTCATGTAAAAGATATAGAACTATGAAATAATAGAGTGATACAATATAATAACTCCCATACTATTGAAGATTAAAATGACACAAATAAATAACTACTATCACCAAATATATTTGGGTCAAAGATGGTACATTCACACTAGAAATGGATGATACATTCGCACCTCTCATAAATGATTATTTAGGGATGATACCTTATCACTCTTAGTGATCTTTTAAATGAAGATGTAAAAGTTGATATATAAAATAAAAAATCTAATGGAAGAGAACCATTAATTCATCATGGACCTTTGTTGTATTCCCAGGTCACATGACACAAGCCCCTAAGTATATACCTAAGTAGAATTCCATGATCTCTAAATGTACATTATACATTCATCTTATAAAGTCACATATATTCCCATGTTCCAGGCATAGTTTTATCAAATAAATTAACTTCCACACCATTCCATCCTTCAACAAAATCCCTATTATCTTTTAAAAACAAAAATGGGTCCCCATTAGTGACAGTTTTTATAATATGAGGTGACTATTGAGGAGCTATGCATGCCTCAATATCTAATGAATATCCTTATAGAATAATTAATCATAATAAATAATTGAATTGACCATAAAATAATGGTTTTATTGTGAAATTATTTTTCAAAACATTATAACCTTCACCGGAGACCACTTATGTTATTGTTCTTTTGGAATGTTGTAAAAGACCCTACACTGGATGAAACACTATTGAGTCATTCACCCAAATCCAACCTGGAAGACACTTTACTTGGGGGAAATTTCACCTAGGCCTCCTCACTAGTGTAAATATAGTTTTCCAAACACAGTAGGATCTCATATTCTCACCACATTGGGACTTGGATAATATTTTTCCATCTTCTCCATAATAGTTCGGGCCATCATCCATACATCTATTAAAGGGAAAAACATCACTATGTCTCATAACTAAGGAGACACTTCTCCATCCTCTATACACTAGATGAAACCCTCACTATGGACTCCTCTTCTGACCACTTCATCCTACATAATTACAGAGTAGATATTTTCCCCTTCTATAGAAAAGGGGACTATATTCACATTACCTTATCTCTAGGTCTAATGCTCAACTAGATATTCCCACATAGTCCCCAATTCAAACTAGTATCACAAATATATCTCAATTTTACATTTAATATATTCAATGAAAATATGGAATTATCATAGTCACACCATTTTCTTAATTTCTTTAAATGGACTTATATGGTTTTCCAAAAGACATTATCGATATTTGCAAACCCGGGTCAATACACAACCTGGTGGAATCACTCAAAGACTCCTACAAATCTTCTTGAGATACATGATAAGGATATGAACACAAAAATACACCATATAAATCATGTATTTTATTTATCAATGAAATATTATGATAAATCCTTCAATGATAATATGATTTTTATGGTAATAAAAATCACGTACTCCATTGAAAATGAGGGTTATTGTCACAATGATAATAATGAAATATTCCCTGGATTTTACATCCAAACATGGATAAATCATATCCAATAAAGGATAATCACGATAAACTGGTATACTTAGAGGGTCTCTAAAATGATTCATAGGTAGATAAATATCCAACTACTAGGTGTAATCCCCGAAGGTCTACCTTCACCCAATCCCTCTAGTTGGTGAGGACACTATGGGAATCATCTATACATATTGTTAGAAAGAAAAAGATTATTAACTGATAGACAATCACCAAACTCATTCTCATGATTCCATATTACACATGATTTCACCAGTCCTTCCAAGGCCTTTTAATAGAAAATATATAGAAATCTACATATGTGCCTCATCCTAATTGCAATCCCCGATTATTCCCTCACAAATGATCTCATCCCTAGGGTTTATTAGTGATCCATACACATATTGTAATACAATTCATAATATTTAAATCATTATTGTGGGGAAATATACACCATAAAACCTTCCATAAATAGAAATATTTCAAATGCTCCATTATTCATTGAAGATGTATATTACCACAAGACAACCTTAATCAAAGGGTTATTTTCCTTTAGATCCATCATTATTAAAAGATAAATTTTCCCTTCGATCCATTATTTTTGAAGGTATATATTATATATGATCCATTATTTTTCAAAAGGATATATTCCACACAATATATCATTCTTGAAGGGGATATACTCCCTAAAAGATATACTAGAATGTTTTTTCTAGGAATATTTCCCACACTAACCAGTTTAAAAAACATTAACAAATTAGTCCTCACTTCATTCTATAAAAACCTGTGGTAAGCTATTATTTCATCACCATAAAATATAAAACCTGAACTACACTTATATTGATTATTATTTTCCATGATACATATAACTATTCTTTAAGTGTAAAACCCAATACAATATTGATGTGGAGAAATGATATTAAGTAAACCGTATTTTTTTCCTTTCCATAAGAATTTAAGAAGTATGACATGTCATTTTAAGTGGAACAAAAAAATGTGGGTTTTAATTACCTTCACATGGTTTATTATGATGAAACTTTCAATGAACTGTCCCAATATTATAACACCAATAGCCTCATAGGATGAGAAATAATTACTATATAGGCATATCCGAGGGTTAACTAAAAATAATCAACCATTAATAAATGTAAAATAGAAAATATTTGAAATATATAGATGGTTTTAATTAATGAACGGTTCTAATCAAATAACCAAAATAAATGTATAATGTTCCATATCAGTATTCTAGGAAGGATTAACAAACATGTATTATATTTTTCATAAATTCATAGAGAATAAAATAAATCCCCAATTGAAGCTAGTGATAGGACTAACCATCCATCCTATTAACCAATGTGTTAATCAAATCATAACAGGTAATGTCTTAGTGACATCATACCTTTGGAAAGAAAATCTGTTTCAATTAGAAACATACACATGCAATGTGCACATTTAAACAATTTTGGATAACATGTAATCCTCAAACCCCAAATGTTTTCGTTATATTTTCAATCAGGAATTATATTTTCAATGATAAATTCCAAGAATTACAATACATTAGAAATGAAATGGTGAACTTCATTTCAGTACATTACCCATGAGAGAGATCAATCTAACAGGATTTGGGTTAGTATATTAAATTTAGGGATTTTTAATTTGGAAATATTTCCACACAATCCACGAATTTAAAGACTATATTGTCCTTATAAGGATATGATATATCTATCTTTTATCCATATATTAGCAATAATCAATTCATCATAGAACATTAGAATTCCATTATAAAATGTTATGCACTATAAAACTTCTCAATAAATAATCACTCTGCTGCTGAGGTGGTCAAATTATTATTGAAAAGTGATAATTCTATATAATATTACACTCTGATGATAATTTAATAGCTGTAATTGAACTAATGTAATTTCATCAACAAACTGATCTTGGAATATCATCATAAGGGCTGCAACTCGATGTTGGAGGTAGCCTAAAAAATCCTTAAGGAGGAGAATACCTACCAACGATTTCATGAATGATTGGTCATAGAGAATAACATGGTCCCTACTACCTTGTATAATATTTAAATTTTTTTGATTTTTTTTGTATAAATATATATTATAAATTTTTATTTATTTGATAGCTTGAATTAAATGCAACGCCGAGTCTAAGAAAACCACATTATATTCTTTAAATATTACTTTTTATTATGACACTTATTAACTAGAAAGTGAATTTTTTGGTATTAATAATATTTACCAAATTATGATATATATATATATATAATGGTCATACTCAAGATAAATGAATTACTAATAATTTTTTTTATTAATTTCATTTTAAAATTTAGAAATTCTTTTTCTTCAAAAATGTGTTTTATTGAATTATTTGGTCAAATATTGTTATTAATTTACGTAACTTTTAGATGTTTTATTCGATTACATTTTATATGTTTCTAAATAATGATACTAAAATTATTATATTCTAAAAATATTTTGTTTTTTGAAACGAATGATTTTTTTGTGAATAGTGAAAAATACTGATTCCTATTGAAGACTTGAATTTGGTTTCTACTAATTATATAATATTTTTTATTTTAAAATATTTTAAATGTAAAATTATTTATATTATATTATTAAAAATCCCATTATGTTCTTTGGGATTTATAGTTTTTATGATTTTGGTATAAATACATTTTTATACATGAAAGGGCATTTTTATGAAAACAATTTCATGTCATTTTTCATTTTTATATTTACTTAATTATTTCCACTTGTAGAATCTGAATCATGAAAAAGGATACAAAATTTTTAATTAGAGGGTAAAAATGGGGTTAAAATGTTCAATTTATTTTTTTGAAAATATTAACAGTAAAATTATTAATTTGATTACCAAATTAAAGGTAAAATTGGTTAATTACGATTAAAACTAATGGAAAAGGCTTCAGATTCATTAAAAACATACCTTTGTCCTTTTTCAAAATTTTAGTTCATCTATATCCACAAATATTTCAATTATGTATCAAATTTGTTCTATTTTCATTTTATTATGACCTTTATATTAATTAATGAATAGAATAAATACAAAATGTCACTCTATTGACTTAAATATGTCCAAATTTTTTCATAAGGACGAAACAAGGATAAGTTATGTTATAAATGATTATTTTAAATAATTATTTATTTTTTTGAAATGGGATTTTATTTTTAATTTTTAGTTCTAAAATAATTACAGTAAATACTAACACAACACTGACATGGTATTTACTCTATGAAACATAAATAAAATAAATGATTTTAAAATATTAAAACTAATAATAACTGGGTAAACTATTGTGTTAAAAAAATATTTTACATAAATATATAATATTATGAATGTGTTATGGGTTTAAATTTATATTCGTTTACTTTCATGTTTCTTTTAAAGTCATTAAAAATAATAGTTCCAAAAAATAACCTTAATGATAGTTTATATTAAATAATATTTTATAAAATGATTTAAAATTCATAAAAAACTATCATTTGTCAATTAAATGGGATATGGTTTAAAATATCAATTATTTGAAATATATGATTCACAATTCCTTCTATGGTATCATTCTTAATCATTAAAGGGTATAAAACTATGATATAATGGTAGTTGTAATAATGGTTAATATGAGTTAAATATAGAGATATGGGTATAAACAAAAAAAATGTGTTAAAATTTTATTTTATCTTAGAATTTATAAAAATAAACCAGTTCTCTTATAATTATATATATTTGGATAAATTTTTCCATTAAAATGAACTTTTATTAATTTATTAAATTATGTAATTTCATGAATTCCCCTCCCCTCAAATATAGAACGGAACCTCCTCTCTAATATTTTTCACAATTTTAGAGGCTTATATATCATAAAAACTCTACCGTAAAAAATCCTTGATTACATTACTATATCCAAGAGATTATGGTTTCTTCATAATACCATCCGTTCTAGTATAAAGGTGTATGTTGAATTTTTTTTTTAAAAAAGAGGTAATACACCAAATTTTTTACGTAGTAGTGGTTTTTAGCGATAGTTTTCTAAAGTTCCATTAAAGAATTAAATGATATAGTGGATTTTTTCTAGAAAGAAACTAAATATTATCTATTTATTAAAAAAATAAATTCTACCTGATTCCCACCCTTCTCCCCTCAATTCCCACCCTTCTCCTAGAAGACCCCTCCCTCCAGACCCTTATCCCTCTCTAGTGCCCCGATATCCCCCAAACCCTCTAATCCTGAGCCTAACGAGACATTACCGACACTATAGTCACCCTTGAGCCCACTTGATCCATATTCCCTCCCTCTCCCTCACTATCACAAACTCCCTCACCTGAGCTGTCACACATTCCCATGCCCTCACCTTCCCCAAGCCATCTCCCTCTCCCAAGCCGTCACCAGAGATATTGTCACCCCTAAGTCCCTTGATCCATCACCATAGCCTTCTCCAAAAGGACATCCCCATCAACACCTCTTTTCCCCTTCTCCCCAAGCACCTTGTGGGAAGCCCTCCATTCTTTTTATTTTTTCTCCCTTATCCCTCTACCCCTCTATAAATATTTGTTTCTCATACTAACTCTAAAATTTTTTATATACAGAATAAAGTTGTAGGAATCTATAATGATATAGATTTGGGTTTTCTATGTAGAGAAGGTTTCTTATTTGCTCGATTATATAGACTCCTACTTCTATACATCACATGTGTCTCAAATAATAGGTGTAATATTCTTATTTCAGCTTAGGTTCATGTATTATATTGAATAGGTCATGTGATTCCAAATATATTGGTTATAAAAAGCTAATAATTGAGTAGATATATATTATTGGTTAAGACATATGCCATTATATATGATTATTTTAAATTGTGAAAAATATATTTCTGTTAGTGTGAAGAATTTATTTTTAATCATTTAGGATGTTATTATTTATTTTGTAGTATTATTGTACTATATGGTTTGATGAACCATGAACTGACCATGAAAAATCAATCAATAAATTTCATAGTATTGCGTGTAGTTAACCGACATAGTTTTCCCAAACCATAATACATTTTAAAAAACATTAAATTGTAAAATTTTAAATCCAAAACTCCAACAAAATAAAAAATACCAAAAACAAATATAAAACAATAGGGACATGAGGGTGTCATGGGTAGTTTTAGTGAGACTTTTTTGGTTATCAGGTTGAGTTTTTATAAAATAATATGTTGCCTTAGGTGATACCCACGCTATGTTTTTTTATAAAATGTTGTTTTTTGGGTAAATATTTTAATAGTGTGAGTCATGTTGGTTTTGGGTTTTGGTGTAGTTCTTGTCCAATATAGAGAGAGAAAATACATCATTATATACAATGTAGTATCATAATTTGGGATAATTTTTTAGTTTAGGAGGTTTTAAGGGGGAGTAATAGAGTACTTCTTAGATCATTTATCGGATATATATAAATAATAAATTATTTTTATAAAACCAAAACATAGTTTTTGTTAGTTTGGATAATTTTTATCTTGTCAATAAATAACATGATGGAATGTGGTCATGTTTGGTATGTGTTTTTATATGAATTTAGAAACCCTGATCTGTATTGAGTTACCAAATTTTTGTAAATATTGTTTAAGTCCCTATTTTTATTATTTTACTATGGGAAATATTTTCATTTCCAAATATTTTTTTAGAAATTTACCATTGTAATTGTATAGTGCTCCATCCAAATTTTAAATCAATCCAAGATTTATAACTCATAAAAATAATATTTTTATACATTAACCTATACAAAAACTAGTATATTGATGAAGGATCATCACTATGGAGAAGAAAAAATTATATATCAATGAAAATTGAAACTTATAGTGAAAACATATATACAAAATAACTAAAAAAACTTTTTTTATTATAATGATGTTAATGTGAAGGAATGAATTAAATATAGATAAAATAGATGAATAATTTCATTTGAATGTATATTTATTTACTAGGAGTATCTTTAAAAAAACAAAAAATATTTTATATGGAAGAGTAATATTAACTTTTAAGGATTATAAATTATAATTTCTATTTTGGAAAAAAATTATTGAGTAACTCATCATTCAATGAAGTTATTAATTTTATTTAAAAAATAATCCTTATATTGAATTAATATAGTCCACTATCAAGTGATAAATCAAAATACATGAGAAAATTAAAATAAATTTTTATCTTTAGTAAAACATTATTCTCACACAATTTTTCAAAGAACATATTATACTTAATTTAATCGAAGTTGATTCTATATTTTCTATAGTGTGAATTATTTATTTTACTATATAAAATATTGACATATATTTATCAATAAACCCAAAACTATGGCTTTAATTGTTTTTGTAAAACGCTAAAATTTAAAATAAGAATAAACCAGTTCATCATTAAATAAGGAACAAGAAAGGATTAATGTATCGCCCCGACCATAACATCCCAGAGTTGCTTCATTATTTTAATACATTGGAGTGATTACAATGAATCATGTCCTGAAAGACCGATCAGTATATCAGTCTTGGAAAATAGACTATATACATAAACACTACAATACACTTTCCAATATACAACAGAAAAAAATAATCCTTTGAGAATGAAATTGTTCCCTTAGCTTAACCCTGTATCTCAAACATAAAACACTTCTTGGGATCCTAGGAAGATAATACATAAGAAAGAGATGAGCTCAGACGCTCATTAAGAGTAACTAATTTAGTATAATCTATATAATATTAATTCAAGATGTGTAATAAAAACAATATCCTATTAAATATAAACTTGAACATAATATGGTAAAAATAATTCAAACATTACCATGTAAACATGCACATAGATATTCTACATGTTGAATAATCACATGTAATAACTAATTTTATAATGATGAAATGTATAGTACCATAATTTAATTTCTATGTCAGGGCCTCATGGAATGACCAAGGGGCTAACTGTAACCGGACCCCAACCCATAGAGCCTCTGTAACTGGACTCCAACCCAATGAGCCTTGGTAACCGGAATCCAACCCGGAGAGCCTATGTAACTGGACATGAACCCGGAGAGCCACTATAACCGGACTCCAACCTGGAGAGTATTCTCTAACCATACCCCAACTGGGAAGGCTTACTTTTACTAGTCCCCAACATGGAACATACTAGTCCAATACATTTATCTTAAGAAAAGGTTGAAATATAACAATAACATTCGTATTAGAACTGGTATACAAAATGTCAATACTTTAACCATAAACCATGAATGGCATAAAAATATCTAATCCATAGTAAAAAATATCACAAAACCTTAAATACAATATGGGATATTTTTATCATAATAAATCAACTTCGAAAAAGTGTAAAATTCATCAAAGGATAATGACATAGATGAAATCATAACTATTTGAGAGAAATATCGCTTTCTATTTTGAAATCATTTAAGAGTAACATAATTATAAAGAAAACATTTATTTTGAAAATATTCTTATAATCCTGTAAGGGAAGATTCTACGATGTTATAATGGTTGAAAATCTCCGCACTATCCACATAAGTTAAAATAATCATTCTGACCTTAATTTTGTCGAAAAGGTCATAAAGTACCTTGTTCGGAAAATGACAGAAATATTCCTATATAAAAATCTTATAAAAAGTAAATAAAATGGTATAAATGACCTTATATAATATTCTACTAAATAGTAAAAACGTTTTGAAATATAATTTTAAGAAAACACAGATGTAGATGATATAGAGGTCCTAGTAGATACTTACGTAAAAACAACCTCTAATAATTAAGAGATTGTAAAATTAATCCTTACCGTGTACTTTTCCTTAGTAGAGGGTATGTTAAACTCTTGTATAATATTTAAATCATTTTTATTAAATTATTCATGAACCATATACATAATTATGGTATCATATATGATCTTCTAACATTGATTTTTAATGATATTTTAGTATTATCACTGTTTCTGGTGTTAATTGATTTGTTTTCCTTTATATTATTTTTTATGATAGTCATGATTGTTATGGATGAGATGTTTTCTTATTCATATCCTGAATGAAATAATGTCATTAATCATGATTTTTAATCATCAAATTAAAATTAAACTTGAATGGTTAGGATGTGGAATGAATATCATCGCGTTCGTGGAGATGGTAATCCGTACGTATGCACGAGTGAAAATATATTTCATTTGATGTTAAAATAGTATATAATTGGATGGTATATCATATATACAGAATAATTTTATTGTTACATTTATTATTTACATCAGTTATACATCATTATTATACCCATCCAAATAATAATGTATTGAATAACAAATACAACACAACGTGGAGACGGTAAGTAGTACGTACACACGTATGGTGACATGTCATTCAAAGGATAGATAGAATAATGAATATGGTTTCACCATATATATAATAACATCACAACATATAGAAGATACTGGAGTTATTATTTTACTATGGAAACAACAAGGAATGAAGAAGTGCAAGATGAAAAGAACATGGAAGAAGTGGTTAAATATTTACCTCTTCTTCAAGTTCTTTCTTTTGATTTGATCAAAAGGGCTCCATAGAATGGTATTATGACTAAAGTAAGGACTTTAGGATAATGGTATGATAGTTTAGAGGATATTTGGGTAGGGGGTGGCCGAGATAAATAGCTTTGAGAGTGTGAAATTTAGATAAGGGGAGTGCCCTTTTATAAGAGGAGTGACATGCACCTTATGAAACTATTGGAATATTATTTTATAATAAAAGAAAATTCGGTTTATAGGGGCTCCAAATTGATTTATTTTGATGATAAAGTGGGTATGGGTCTAAATTCTCCCAATCAATAGATTTTAGATAAGTTTAGGTTACCATTTTAACCGTACCATTTAGATTTACCTCTAATTTAAATAATTTAACTATTACTGTGTCTTCTTGTATTCTTACACTATATGGTTAATATACTTAATATAAACATCCCAAAGAACCTAAAGTGGTTAATTAATAACATATATAATATTATTTATGACCTTTGTCCAAACATTATATTTTTAAGAATATTATATCAACCAATAATATAGTATTTGTTTTAAAAATTAATTTATGTCAATTTTGACACTATTTAGTATTTTGTTTTTTTGAAAGTCATAAAAAAATTATCACTTAAAGAAAAATTTCTCTAATAATCCCTGACATGTCTTAATAAAATATAAAATTAGTGGAATGCATCAAAAGTCTCAAATTTCATTTATTTGGATATTTATAATATAAATTATTTTAATATTTCGTTAATAAGGTAATTACTGCATCATCATTGTGTCATAAATAAATTAAATTATATAATGTCTAAAAATTATAAATAAAAAAACATTATGTAGGAAATATTTCTATATTTATAATGAATATTTATAGTCTAATTTAACTTATGTATAACCCTATATTAAAATGTTTTAGTTCTGAAAACTTGAAATTAACATTTTTAACTCTACTTTAAATTAAATAATAAGAAATGTACCAATGTAATCCAGGTGGACCGAATGTGTAATATTTTATTCCTAATGTTGTTTTAGGTCGAATTAAACTTATCCAATAGAACTATGACATGTTTTAAGGTAATTATAATATAATATTTACCCTTAATTACGCTATTTATTTTGAACTCTGGTAAATTAAAGTCAAAAGATACTATTCACCAAAAATTATCTTCGTCTTATTGAACAAAATTTTATTTACTAAGGTTAACCGTATCTATCATATTTTCAGAATTTAACTCATAGAAGTAGTAAAATTATGTTTTATACACATTTTCCAATGCTCTTAGAAGGTGGGTAAAAGACGGTAAAAAGTTCAATAAAATGTTATACATTTAATTTTATTATAAATAATATTCTAATTAATTAAATTGAACTAATATTTTTTTCATGTATCTATTTTTACTTGAAATAAATTAAAATAAAATAATTAATAATTTAAATAAAAATTGGTTCTTAAACAATAATGCTGTGTTTTTTTTTCTATTTATCAAAAATTGAAAGTTTTCAGAAAAATACCAAAAATTAAACCTAAGCTAATTTTTATTCTCTGAATTCAAAAATGAATTATATTTTACCAATTTAAAAACAAATTAGTTTATTTAATTAATTTAAAATTAATTTTCATTGTTAAAACCATAAATCACATTTTTTAGAAATAATAACTATCAAAAGATTGACACTTGTTTACATCCAATTTCAAAGAGAAATTACTTAAAATGACCAGAATTGTAGTGAAAGGTAAAAATATAATCTATTTATACTACAAAACCATTAAAATGTATAATTTATCACTACAATTTGTTTTATTAAAAAAGTAGTCTTTAGTTAAAATATATTATTTTCACAATTCACCAGAATATGAAAGTTATTAGAAAAACACCAAATATTTACTAGAACTAAATTATTATGTCCCTATTATAAATAATAAGTTTATTTTTTCAAATTGAATATATAAAAGTTTCAAATATTGGATTTAAAGAGGGATCTCAATTAAAAGGTAATAAAATTGTATTTTTTGAAAAATAATTCTTTTATTTCAATAAAATTGAATTTGTTCTTACATTATGTCTAAGAAACTCACAATATTAATTCTAAATTTATAAGAATTATATAATGTTAAAAATTAAGTTATTAATGTTCATAACCACCTTTTAATGGATAGTTTGGTAATTCGGGGTGCGCTTGAACTCAGTGTTAAGTGTAGTGAAAGTTATTGAATTACTTTGGTGAGATAATGTACTATGAAATCTAGGGGTGTTACATTCTTCCCTACTTCAATAAATTGTGTCCCCACAATTTGAAATTGTTCTTAAAAAATAAATATTTTAAAAAAGAAAATACCTTTGTGGGAAAAACCATATCGGAAATTGTGTTAATAAAATTTAGTCTTAATAAGAGGAAAAAGGAAATGAAAGGGTCACCACCAAATTATGATCTCGATTGGGAAAACACTGGGGGAAATTAAAGACACCTAATTAGAGGAAAATGCTAAAATTTATAAGGAGTGATTGCGGTCATAAATCACAAACAAGTGTAAAATTGGGGGCCTCAAATCTATCAATCTATGATGATTTAAAATACAATCGGTTCAACAAAACAAAAGGTAATAAGATAAAACATTTTTGGTTTTAAGATCCATTCCCTAAAGTTTAGGAATTAATTTACCCATAAAATAAGCTGAAAAAATTATATATCTATATATACTTGGAAAGTAATGTTTCATTCTTCAACTACTTCCTACCACGAACTCATCTTTCACTCCAAAAGATTTAAAAAAAGTTTTATATTTATTCTAATCGTTTAGGGTTAAAAAAATAATTAATTTATAATTCACCTATTAGTCCCTTTAAAAAAAAGACTACATTATACAATCCAGGGACTTCACATAGTCCAGTGGTAGGTGATAATTCCCAATCACACTATGGTTGTGGGTTCAATTCCTCCTCCTTTTTCTGATGCAAAGGTTGTCACATGGTTTGCATGTTGTCCTTTTTATAACAATCCAAAAAATAACCTTAAAAATAGTATCAAATTTCAAACTTAATCCATTCCAACCTTTAGACTTATCCAAAATACTTCTATCCAATCTCACAGTCCAAAATTTATAAGGAAGTTAAACACAAAGAAGATACTTTCTTCCACATAATAACATGTGAACACCTTCATCATGTATTATTTGAAAACATGGTAAAACCATGAATAACCATAAAACCTTATTAGTTACATCCATGCTCCCTTATCCTCTATATAATACTGAATATATTAATCATATCCAATAATTTTGAATATTTTAATAATGATGAAATAAAAAAACTTTTAATCAGTTCCATGGAAATAAATAATATCCAATATAACTTATCCAAATCAACCATCTCTTATTCCAAAATCACTACCTCATTATCAGAACCATATTAAGGATTACCTTTCCTTCAACTATATATTTTTCCAAAAATGGTCTCTTACTATTAAGTCACTTTTCATAGAACCATATAATCTCAAATCCTCAATAAAATATTATTGCTATACAATACTTATTTATCCCCATAATTCATATCACCAGTATATTGTTGACAAAACACTCAAATGAAAAAATTCTATAATAACAACATAAGAACACTAGTCATTCCTCTTCATCTGAGGTAGTATCATAACATGATTATTATCCAATAGCATCATTTACAGTATACTCTGATGACTGGGACAATGATTCGTGTAGTGTCCCAACACCTTGCAGTTTAAGCATTTTACATTGGTATCCTTTTTATTACCCTTGTATTCATGTAATTACTGACCATTTTCTCCACCCTTATAACAAAATCCCATTCCCTTAAAGAATTTACAAAGGTGATTATTTCCACGTTTATCACATATGGTAAAATCCTTCCTTCCCCTCTTCCCTTTATCCTTCTTTATCTCTACCATCCTTTTCTTCTCTTACATCCCTTAAAATCCATAGGACTCAGAGAATTCATTACTTATCTTATTAACACATGATATTATTTATTCATATGTTGAGAATACATGAGAGTCTATTTACCTTCTAAATTTTGTCTTAATACCATGAATGATATGATCCTTCTTACTTTTGGGATCAAACGAATTGCTAGAGTTCTCATTCCTTCTACTGTACACCATTTCTATACAATGGAAATACTAGGTCAGATTATGAATCACAATGAATAATTCCAAACTTCTAAAATACCTAACATAAACTGAACAGTTTATGGATATAATCCGTAATCATAAAAATATTTTTTGAAGAGTTATATACTCCTAAATCCTTCATAATGATTTGTAAAAGATGAGAATTATCCTTAGCATATCCCCTGGGAGTGTCGTAATGGAGAGTGCAGCAAAGACAGTTTTCGTGCACTAGTTCCCGTTCGAGTCTATCTCAAAGCAGTGTTTCTAGGTTTTACCCCTAGGTACATCTGTTCCAGAGCCACCTCTACCTTCTCATATCAAGAGAAGGATGCATTATCTTTGAAAACACAAATAATCTATACATTACCAAAATTCTAGGAAGTTATTCTATATGAATCCTCAAAATCTATCTTAGGGTAATGTTCTCTAATCAAGGTTATTGTTAAAATTACTCTGATACCAACTGTAACACCCTAACCCAAGATTCCCAGTGTCAGTGTATTATTTTAATACATTGGAATGATTTAAAGGAATCATGTCTTGAAGGACCGATCAATTTAATAGTCTGGGGAAATATATTACAAACATGAATTTTACATTACACTTTGTAACATACAACACACAAAAAAATCCCTTGAGAATGCCATTGTTCCCTTAGATTATCAGAGCATCTCAAACATAAATCACTTCTTGGGATCTTGGGAAAATAAAACATAAGAAAGGGTTGAGCTCAGATGCACAGTAAAGGAAAATAATTTATTAGAAGCTATAAAATTTTAAGGCAAGATGTGTAATAGAAACAATAGCAATTTAAACATAAACATGAACATGATATAGAAAATATATATCAAACATTTCCATATAAACATGAACATGGATATTCTACTAGTTGAATAATCACATGTAATAACTAATTTAATAATGAGGTAATGTATCATACTAGACTTTAATTTCTATTTCAAGGCCTCGTGCCATGACCTAGGGGCTAACTATAACCAAACCCCAACCCAGAGAGCCTCTGTAATTAGAATCCAATCCGGAGAGCCTCTGTAACCGGACTCTAACTCGAAGAGCCTCTATAACCGGACTCTAACCGGGAGAGCCTCAATAATTGGACTCCAACACAAAGAGTCTGCTATAACCAGACCCCAACCCAGAGGGCTTACTTTTACTGGTCTCCAACCTGGAATATACTTGTCCAATACATTTATCTTAAGAAAATGTTGAAATATAACATAAACATTCATATTCAAACTAGCATACGAAATGTCAACACTTTAAACATAAAATATTTATGGAATAAAAATAACTCATCCATAGTAAAAAATATCACAAAACATTAAATACAATATGGGAGATTTGTTTCATAATAAATCAACTTCAAACTAGTGTAAAATTTATCAAAGGATGTTGACATAGATGAAATCAAAAACATTTTAGAGAAAAATCGCCTTCTATTTTGAAATAATTTAAGAGTCACATAATTATAAAGAAAAAATGTTTTTTGAAAATATTATTATAATCATGTAAGGGATGATTTGATGATTTTATAATGGTGAAAAATAATTGCACCCACTATATAAGTTAAAAAAACATTTTTACCTTAATTTGGTCGAAAATGTCATAAAGTACCTTGTTTGGAACATGATGAAAAGATTCATTTATAAAAATATTATAAAAATTCAAACAAGGGTGTAAATTACTGTATCATATAGTCCATTAAATAGTTAATTATTTTTGAAATTAATTTTTAAGAAAACACGGATGTGGATGATAAAGATGTCATAATATATACTTACATAAAAACAACCTCGGATAATAAAGAGATGGTCAAATTAACCATTAACATGTACTTTTACTTGGTTGAGGGTAAATTGAACCCCTGTATAATATATATATAATTGTTATTAAATTATACTAGAACCATATACATAATTATGACATCATTTATGATCTTCTAATAATGCTTTGTTAATCATATTTTACTATTATTTCCGTTTCAGGTGCTAACTGATTCGTTTTCCTTTATATTATTTGTTACTAGAGTCATGTTTTGTAGGGATGGGATGTTTCATATTCATTTGTAGAATTAAATCAAGTCATTAAAAATTATTTTTAATAATCAAATGAAAATTAGTCTGGAATGGTTACGATGGTGAATGAATCTCAACGTGTTTGTGGAGAGGGTAATCCGTACGTATGCACAAACGACAATATCATTCTTTTGATATTAAAATCTAATATAATTGGATGGTATATCATATATACAGAATCATTATCATGTTAAATTTATTATTTACATAAATTATACATCATTATTATACCCAATCAAAAAATAATACATTGAATAACAACTACACCACGATGTGGAGACGATAAGCCGTATGCACCCATGTATGGTGACATGTCATAAAAAGGACAGATAGAATAATGAATATGGTTGTACCATATTTATAGTTACATCTGCGTATATAGAAGATATGTGAGTTATTATTTTATAATGTAAACATCAAGGAAAGAAGAAGTGGAAGAAGAAAAGAACATAAAAGAGGTGATGGAATATTTATCTCTTCTTCGGGTTCTTCCTTTTCATTTGATCAAAACAGCTCCTTATGTTGGCTTTATGAATAATGGAAGGCTTTTAAGATTAAGGTAGTACATTTGAGAGGATATTTTGGAAGGGTTTGGCGGAGCCCATTGTCTTTGAAGGTGTGAATTTTTGAGAAGGGGGAGTACCCTTTTATAAGAGGGGTGCGGGGCACCTTATGAAAAGATTGAAATATTATTTTATAATAAAATCAGATTCAGTTTATAATGGAACAAAATTGATTTATTTTGAATATAAATTGGGGATGGGTCGATATATTTTCAACAAATAGGTTTTATACAATTTTATGTTATAATTTTAACCTTATCTTTAAGATTTATCTCTAAGTTAAATAATTTAACTTTTACCATGTCTTCTTGTATTATTACTGTATATGGTTAATAAACATACTATAAACATAAGAGAAACCTAAATTGGTTCATTAATGACATATATAATATCATTGAAACCCTTTTAAAGAACCTTATATTTTTAGAAATGTTATATCAACCAATAATATAGTATTTGTTTTAAAAATTAATTTATGTCATTTTTTACACTATTTGGTATTTTGTTTTTGTGAAAGTCATAACAACCTTATCAATTCGAAAAATATTTATCTAATCAACCCTAACATGTAATATTAACCTATAAAATTAGTGTAATTCATCAAGTCACAAATTAATCTTATTTGGATATTTATAATATCAATTATTTAATCTTCCATTAATAAGGTAATTACTGCATCATTATTGTGTCATAAATAGATTAAATTATTTAATGTCTAAAAGTTATAAATAAAATACCATTGTGTAGGAAATATTTTTATCTCTCTAATTATTATTTATAGTTTAATTATTCTTATGTATAAACCTATATTAAAATTTTGTAGTTTTAAAAACTAGAATTTAACACTTTTAACTCTACTTTAATTAAATAATAATAAATGTCGTAATCTAATCCAATTGGACCTAAAGGTAAATATTTTATTTCTATGGCTGTTTTTGGTCGAATGAAAATTATCCAATAGAATTAGGACATGTGTTAAAGTAATTTAAATATCATTTTTACCCTTAATTACCTTATTTTCTTTTAACTGTGGTAAATTAAAGTTAAAAGTTACTATTCCCAAAAAATAGTTTTCATCTTAGTGAACCAAATTTTACTTACTAAGGTTAACCATGTCTCTCAGATTTTCAAAATTCAACTCACAGAAGTGATAATATTATGTTTCATACAAATTTTCAAATGCTCATAGAAGGTGGGTAAGACGGTAAAAAGTTCAATAATATTTTATATATCTAATTTTATTATAAAACAAATATTCCAATAAATTACAAAGAACTAATATATTTATTTTTTATCTTTTTTGACTTAAAATAAATTTAAATATAATAATAAAATCTTTAAATTAATAGTGGATTATAAACAATAACGCATTTCTTTTCACTATTCATCAAAAATTGAAGGTTTTCAGAAAAATACCAAAACATCATGCTATAATAATCTTTACATTACAAATTAAAAATTTTATTATATTTTTCCAATTTAAAAACATATATGTTTCATTAATTAATTTCAAATTAATTCCCATTGTTAAAACCAAAATGCGCAATTTTAAGAAATCATAACTTTCAAAAGATTGACACTTGTTTATGTCTAATTTCAAAGTGAAATTACGTAAAATGACCATAATTTGATTAAATGGTAATAATATAATCTAATTATACTTACAAAACAATAAAATTTATAATTTAATAGTATATATAATTTTTATTAAAAAATTTGTTTTTAGTTAAAATATAGTATTTTTCACTATTCACCAAAATCTGAATGTTATCAGAAAAACACCAAAAAACTACTGAAACTAAATTCTAATGTCCCGATTATAGAGAACAATATTATTTTGTCAAATTAAATACATAAAAGTTTCAAATATTGGATTTAATTATGGTTCTCCATTAAAATGCAGCAAAATTGAATTTTTTGAAAAGTACTTATTTTATCTGAAAAAATGAATTTGTTCTTACATTATGTCTATGAAACTCACAATATGGATTCTAAAATTATAAGAATTAAATAAAGTTAAAAATTCAGTTAATACTATTCATAACCACTTTTGAACGGCTTGTTTGTTAAGTCATGGTTCGCTTGAAGTCGATGTTGCGTTTAGTGCAAGTTATTGAATTATTTTGAAGAAATAACGTACTACGAAATCTTGGGGTGTTAAAAATAAAATACCACAGTCTATAATTTATTTTTCTCCTAAAATAATTTATCACTAAAACATTATAAATTGATCATAATATAAATTTCATTTCATTTTAAATAAGAATAATCCATGTAATATAGAGTTATAAGAGTGATTAGACTTATTTGTAATGGGATTATATCACATTATTTCTGTATATGTATTATGTTAGAATAATTTAATGTGGAAGTCCATGAGATTTTAATATTAATTTTTTATTATTCTTTTACAATTTATAATTAATTCATCATATATCTTGTGAGGTGAATTTTATTTTTATGAATTTTGGATGTTAATGATTGTCTGATTTTTCTATTTCTTCTATTTTACATAAGATTATCCATGATTGATTTCTATTTTTTAAATTGAATTTTTTAGTACTTATTTGAATCCTCTTATAACAAATTATGTTTTTGTTATTTTCCCTTCCATTTATCTATTTTTATTTTTAGTAATAATTTTGTGATTTTATTAAAGTCTTGGAACATTGTGATATATAAGGATAAAACATAGATCACATTATCAATGAACACACCTCATAATGATAAAAGTTTGGTGGATATTTTAGATTTTTCAATTTCAAATTGATTCGATGATAGGTAAATAGGACTTAATTATTTTAAATGTAAATTTATATGATGTTTTAAGAGAGATGAATTTTATGAACACATGATATTAATGCAATTATATACTCAATATATGTGTTGGATTAGGAATGGATAATTAGAAATTAAATAAATTTTGAGCATTGATGTCAATCAATAGAATGAGATATAAACTTTATAAACATTGTAAAATGAAATGAAAATCCTTTTAAAAGATTCTTTTGACATTTTAAGGCAAAAAATAAACTTCAAAACATATCAGAACAATAAGTTGAGGGTTCTACAAAGAGTAACTTAACATGTGATGTTTTTGGAACTATAGGACAAACACATCAATAATGTCACATATCATTGTATCCTACTCTTGATTACGTGGAGACTAATTAAAGAGAGAACTTCATTGCATAGAAAAATCTGTTTCATGATTTAGATTATGATGGGAATCAAGAGTCATATGGTAGTTGTTTGAAATATTCATAACATTATTTTTTGAGATAGTTATATCCAATCCAAATTATATGAATAGTTATTAATAAGTTGATTCCCATGATATTAGAATTATTGCGTGATGTATTTCTTGAAGCTACGATCTCTAAGGCTATTCATGATATGAATCCAATTGTTAAAAATATTGTTATGAATTATAGAAAAATACATGCATGTACCAGTTATTTTTTTCTTTATTGGGGAGAGGATTTAATAAGTAAGCATTCAAAAAAAAATTCTTCTTCTAAATGGAATTAAATGGGTGATGTTGGGAGTCTAAATCAAAATACTACCATGAATAAGATGATAAATAACACACATATAATGGTTTTTCATTAATTCCCATTAAATCTTCAATTGAATGTATTATTCATGTCATTGAAAATCATTGACCACATGAAGTGCAATTCTATATTTTACAAAAATGATGGGTTAATGCGAACTACAATTGAATCAAAATCATGGAACACATTTGGCTTATTACATAATTATTTCTAATTTTATCCTAGAAATGTGCAATTGGGATTGGATGATAATGGATTAAACTCATTCATGAGTTTGAGAAAATGCTTTATCATTTTGACAATGTTTAGATCCCATAAAATGGACCTCAGTGGATGTGTATACAATAAATTCCTTTTATCATTTCGATGATCATTCATAAACTAATTCTTGGATATGATATTGAGGTATACATACTACCATTAATTGATGAATTATAGGTGTTATGGAGCATTAATTCTTACAAATATGATGTATCTTATATAAAAATGTTCAAAATGCATGATTCCCTAATGTGGAACATAAGTAACTTCCATAGACTTTTGAACTTATATGGTAGGAATGATTATATGGTTTTGGCTTTTACTATTTGTAACACTAATTTTGAGCCCAAATTACTACCATAAATTAAATGATTGTTCTTCTTTTTTCATTGAAGATTACTCGATGCATATCATATATTTTGGTTTAACAAGTCAATATTCAATGGTTATATTGATCATAGACCACCTCCAAAGTTGTTGGATGGTTATAAAATATTGGAACAAGATAGAAATGTTGAAACAAAATTTTGGAAGGTGTATCGTTTGGATGATAGTGGGAAATGAGTTCAATGTTCTTTTTCATGTGAAATCAGAATGCAAAAAATTGAATAAATAAATTATATTCATCAAAATTACGTATTGTGAATATAATTTGATACGGAATAATCTTGATGGTATTAATATTTATACTAATGTTTATAAAAAATTTATCTTCATATTTTTTAATGATCATGGTGAATTTAACAACCATCATAATAACTGGAAGGACTTAGAAACAATGAAAATAACACCTAATATCTAACCACATGAGAATTAAAAGTATTTTATAACTATTTTTCTCAATGAAATATAGGGATAAATATACCGTACATTGAATTTTAAAACATGTGGGGGTATCTGATAGGTATTCAAGTAACATATCAAGGTTTTTTGAATTAAATAATATGAGGATACATGGAATAAAAATTCATGATCAACATATTTTGTGACAAAAGTTACTACCATTGGAATTTTGTGAATTATTAACAAAAAATGATACTACTATAGTACTAAAATATAACACATTCTTCAGATAACTATGTCAGGAAAATATACAGCTATCTGAGCTTGAAATCCTTTATAAGATAACTGTGTTGACACTTTTTGTATTGGTGATGATATTTTCACCATTGTTTTTACAATCATTATGCATTTAATTATTCATTTGATCAAGTAAACTAAATTAGGTGGCCCCATATATTATCGATGGATGTATCCAAATTTGAGGTAATTTATTTATATGTTTTTTATATTAAGTAAATAATTCTTGAAACTTCATTAGATAAATAAATATGTTTTATTTATTTTATTTATCATATAACATGGTCATTTGAAATCATATATGAAAAATAAAGCTCTACTTGAAGGCTCTATTTATGAGGTCTATTTATAATAGGAGTGTCTTACCTTTTGTTTTAGATACATGGATGGAATTAAGATAATATTAAATCATGTTGGAAATTTTTACTACACATCCTCTCAATCTCTTTGAAATGGGAAATAAAAAATACTTCCTGCTATTGGCCGATCAGTTGGGAGTATCTAAATGTTACCTTGATAACAATGGAATTATTATAGGCACATAGATATGTACTTTTAAATAGTGAAAATTTAGATCTATTTATTGAAGTGATCAAGAAGAAAATAATGTCATTAGTGAAAGGCCAAAAATGAAATGAGAAAAAAATAACAAAATATTTTAATAAAGAGCTTGTAGAATGGTTTTCATTTCATGTAAGTTTGTAAATATTAAAATAAATATGAATATTATGTTTACACATATATCTTGTAAATATAATAATGTATATTATTATTTGTTTGTCATGAATACTGATAATTGGGGTGAGTTTTCCAAATTTTCGACGTATCTAGCTGGAGGTCCTCTAAATCATGCTACTATATTTTGACACTTATAATGTGAATGTATTTAAATTCAATATATTTGATCGATAAGAGGGTTTGAAAACACAGAATATTTGTATACTTTTGGTCTCCAAATTGGGATATAATGAAATGTTGACAGATATTATCGAATTAAACAACAAAATGTTCTTTTAGTTGTTTTATTCAAATTTATATGGGTCAATATTACTAGAAGAAATAAAATATATTCCTTGAAAATTACTTCAGTGAACATATATCCCTTTATGGATTTTAGTGATCTTGAATTACGTGATCCATATATCTTATTATCACAAGAGAAAATGTTAGATTATATGGAATATTATGTTGATGAAGGGTGTATTGTAGTTGTTCATTTAAAACAAATATACTTGTATTATATGGGTGATGAATTGGAAGATTTAACCCCTAACATTGAATCCTATAATAATAAGAAATGATTTTTTTCTATAATTATATTGAACAAAATATTCTTTCAAGGGTGGATAAACTAGATGAATTAATGATGGTGAATGACAATGACACGACTGAATGAAAAATTGATTGTATGTGAAGTCATATATTAATTTATTGACCACTTATGTTATATTTTTAGTCATTAATTATCATATTTATGTATATATATTTTAGTACTATACATATGTTATCATTTATAATTTTTTAATGCATGAAGTTTTCTAAATATATGTTCTGTAGATATTTATTTTTGGGTAAATGATTGGGATTCTAAGGAAGAAGTATATCAATGATCCTAGTTAACTACCAGTCAACATTCCCTTAACCACACCAATAGATTATGATCCAAAGTTATCCATCCCAATATTACCCGAGAAACCCCTCATCTCACTCCTTCACTATCTCTCACATACTATATTTTGTTAGCATCTGGAACACCCTTCGACAGTGTCTTATAAGCATATGAGACAAATTTTCCGCATTGAGTAGGTTCAATAATGAGGGAGCATGTAATCACTCTTATTTATTTATGATGATATTGGAGGGATAAAATTACATGTACAAATTATAATGTGAATAAAGTTCTTTCAATTTATTTATACTACCATTAGTATTTTATAAAAGAGGAAAAATGTTTGTATGAAAGGAAATATTAATAGTTCATATGTCTATAACTTGAATGGATTGAATATATTTGTCATATTTACCTATTATGGGGACCCTACAGATTATTCTATAGGTTTATTTGGCCAGATTCTAGGCCACCTGATGGTATGGATGATTACGCTTCTAATTACCTATGATGTTTGGGTAAACATTCGTCCATCATGGAAAAATAATGTCTTTGATTCATATTTAATGGTAATATTAATACATAACGGTGTAATTAAATTTTATTATGTCATTAAATTATAACATTTTAAAAATGAATATATTTTTATAGATATTATTCCACATTACCATTTCTGATCTTATATCATGAATTTATATATAGGAAATTTTTAAAATGAAATGGAAGGGTTTTAAATTGAGATTATGGAATGAATTTAATGATACCTCATTGATAACTCAGTAGTTGTATGACAAGGTAACCAAAGGGGTACCTAGAGAGAAATGGTAGGTTTTTGTTGATATTCATCATCATGAGTAGCACATGGGATTAAAATATGTATTATTATATTAATGTAATTTTACATGTACAAATGCATATGAAATGGATTGACATTGCATAAATTAATATTAAATTAAATTTTATTTAATTTAATATTTTTTATGGAAGAATTAATAATGTCAAGATAAAAAAACATCCCTCACATTTCTGGGTCAATGAGTTATTACAAAAATATATCTACTATGATAATGTTTTTATTAGTGTAAATATTTATAAGATAATATTTTCTACTTCTATGTAATTTTTTATTTATCTCTCTTTAATGTTTTCAAGGAATTTAAGGAACTAATTCTCTTAAACTGAATTGTGGTTGGATGTTCATGCAAAATCGGATGAGAGATAAATTATTAATCCTTCCAAAGAATATAGGGGTATGGATTCTTTTTTCATTATAATAAATTATAGTTGGTTTCACTATGTTAATATGTATTCCTTCAAATATTACTGATTTTTTAGTTATTGGTAAAAAATGACCATGGATTTCCAATACTACATAGTCCTTCTCAGTCTATAGGATGATCCAATTGGTAATGTCCATTGGAAGGAGTATCCCTATAAAATGTGTCTGATGGATCTGGGACCATTAATATTTGAGGTCTTTGGATTTCCACTAGGGATTGTAGTAGAATATAGTCCTATTTTTAGATACTCCCTACCATAACAATCTTATAGTGGGGCTGTTTCAATGAGAATCAAAATCAAATAATATGGCTCATATACAGATTCAATATGGAAAGGTGATCTCTCTATAGATATCATTGAATGAATTATATGTAAAAAATAATGGATCTTTCCCTAGTGATATTGCACTGATGGATGGTAGTTAGTAAGAAATTCACACAAATTAAAAAACATTTAGTTAAAAAATTTGTTGGTTTTATATTAAAATTTAAATATACAACCATATTTCATTTCCATTATAATTTTCAGGAAAGTGATGACAACATGAATTAGATACGTAGAAGGAGAGGGTGTCGATCAATGTTTATTAGCAATTAATTATTGTTCACATTGGATTCAGATATAATGTGTAACTAAACATATGAAATACTAACACTATTATGGTGATTTTGAAAACATGTGTTGTTTTTTGGTAGGGATATCTATACTTCTCATAAATTTTATGAAAATCTATATTCGTAGTTATATGGGTTTATTTTTTATAGGTAACTTATTTTTTTTCTAGGTTATGTTTGATTACATAGTAATATCACATTATTTTAAAAAATTTAAATGATTTTTTTTGAATGTGTTAATGGTATCTCTTCTAGAAAACTCAAGTATCACACTATCTGTGTAGAATGGGCTATTTCAAAATCCAAGTCCTTATATTCTAATTTATTCTATCGATAAATAAATTAATTAATATATATAAAATTTCATGATCACTTTTTTTATATCATAACCCAAAATTCTCTAAGTGATATGTTAGTGTAATGCCTGAACATCGATGATTCATGGATTAAATTAGTTACCTGAACTTGGGTCATATAGGCTAGGATGATTTAATTATTTTCTTTTGAATGAATATCATTACTATGTTGGTTTTCCAATTATAAGGAGGTCTAGTTGTAAAATTCTAAAATTCATTCTATTAGGTTTGACCTTAACGGCGAAGATCCATTGATGGTTTGAAAGAAGATCACTAATATCACTTGTGTGTTGGGATCCAATTTTGGTTCCTCCTTCTGTCATAATAGTTCCAACTATTTTTTCTGTTTTGATATTGGGATTTTATATGTAATAGTTAATGTGGAAATGTTATTTTTGGCTTTTTCATAATCTTTTTCAACTGTGGGAGTGATTTTTAGGGCATTTGGAAACGGATTGTCCAAAATTCTTTAAATACATAATGATATCAAGGTTGTACATTAGAAAGTCATCGAGTTGGTGTATGAAATTAAATTTTGAGTGGGGGAGCATATATTTATTAAATTTACTGATTAATTATTTCTTGATGTCTTATATTTTACCAGTGTACTTATTTCTAAAATATCTTATAGTTACACTATAATTCCCATTATAGGTTTTTCTAATGATACATCATTTGACCATATTTTGTGCATTGTATGATAATCCATTCCAAACACTAATTTTCTAATTTCAATTTCAATTACATTCAGTATTCAATATCAAGGGACATTATATACTATTATGGTATTCGTGAGATTGTGGAAATATTACAATAATAAGGTAGGGTATTAACAACATAATTTCAGCTGATCTCTATTTCATTGTTGGCTCGGATCATGATGATCACGAGAAAGGTATCCCATAATATTTTTTAACATATAGTGTATCATGGGATGGCCATTAAATATATTTCTATGTAATCATGTAACATGGTTAGTCTATTATAGTATCATTTTTTTATAAAATAAAAATTCAGATGGGGATGTCGTTATGTTACACTATCAACCCCAAATGTTTTTAACAACATACCACCCTCTACCAATTTCATGAAGAAATACATAATTTAATGTTGAATTTGACACCATTAGTATGTGTTAAGACCCTTTGTATTATAAATTTTGATGTTATTTTATTTCTTCAATTAATTTTGTATTTTTTGGGAATAATTGTTGTCATATAGGTATCTTTTTATCTCACTAGGATTCTCAAAACCTTTGTTGACACCACTATGTAAATCATGGTTGGAGCTATGTTGTTTTTGTTGGAGTGGCATATGACCATAGTGGTGATTGGTGTGCCAAAAATGATATAAGGGTTAAGGATTCAAATTAAGATAATTTTTTTCATAGGGAATTATCTATAGAAAAAACATGCTGTATGACCATGTTATAAGATATTAGTTGAACATAGTAGGGAGAAACAAGTAAATTTTTCTTAGTGTGAGGAACACTACACCTAGGTCCATGGGTTTCTTACTATATTGGGATCATTAAAACACCCCCAAATGAAATGAGTTTTTTTAAATAATTAGGTGGTTACATGGTATTCTAGGATAATTTTTTTTGATAAGATGAGACCGTCCCAAAAACGAAAGCCTCGTTGATTAATCAGAAAGAGTGTATAACTTACATAAATATGAAAAAGGGAAATGTACCTTGATACCATCTTAACAAAGGAATGAGACCATCAGGTAACTAATCATACTATAATAAATCAACATCATTGTTACTATTATTTTCAAGACCATCCACCGCCGCATTGGCTTCCCTGTAGACATATGCGATAATATGTTCCATGGAGGAAAGAGAGTCCAGGAAATGGATCCATATATTGGTGAAACTCTAGGTCCAATGAGAATATCCCATCCTAATGGGAGATATAATAATGATTGAATCACTTTCAAGCCCGATGTTGTTCCACCCTCTGATCCTTTCTTGCTCCACCACAATGATAATTCTCATCATATTTGCTTCAAGTGAGGAAGAAATATGACATAAAACCTAAAATAATCAAAGGACCTCTCCCTGATGATTCCTCAAAATAGTACCATAACCCGAGGGCCCCAAATTATCTCATGAGGAACCATCAAAATTGAAAATGATCAAACCAATAAAAGGTTCTTTCTCTAAAACATATAATGCACCAAATGGGGGCCTAAAACTACGTTTAACACCAACTCATCCAAGGAGAGACATATCATGCATCGAATTGAGGCAATAATTTTTTTTGTGAAAACCACATGAACAACAGCAAGAATCGATGATAATGATTCATAATATTTGAAAGAATACTTGTCATATATAATTTTATACCTTACATTATAGATGAAATGAATCAATTCAGCTACCGAAACATGAAAAAGATCCATCAACTATATGGAAGACACTAGGTTTCACCAACCATGAATAAAACCTCGTATGGAATCCTTCTGAGGTAGATTAACATAAAAAATATCTGCAACAACCTTCCTCATTGATGAATCAACAACACAACAAAGAAATACATTATACAAATCCTCCCTATACTGAAAACAAAGAACACAAGAAGAACACAAGGAGTTAACACATGATTAATGATAACAATTAGTTGGTATCTTACCATGAGCCACCCTCTAAACAAGAATAAAATGAGAAGGTCTAATAAATCTCCTGTGAAAATCTCCCATACATTGAACATCAATGTTTCAATCCAAAGAATGACTGTAGAATAATTTAGAAGAAAAAATTCTGTTTGTAGTGGGTTCCCATGCCCGAAACTGAATTATGTTAGATATATAATAGAAATTAACGGTTCTAATGATATAATTTGGAAGACAATTATATCCATACACTTTTTGGAGGGGAAACCTCCTCTAAATAATATTCTATGATAGTTCCTAGAAACCACCAATAAATGGATCGAACTGACGTGAGTTATATGTTCATGAAAAATTTAGAGGAATTTTTGGGAAACTGTCATATAACTATATGGTGTTGGTTTAAAAAACATCCAAATAAATAAACCACTACAGTTAGCCAATTTTTTGTAGTGAGGTATAACTCTTAATTGATTGTTTTCATATTTGTTTTCTTATTATACAACATATAAATATATTTTTTATACTACAAATTATTTAATTTATAATCTACTATATATTTAATTTTTATTGTGATGTTGGAACAACCATATTACACCTTATTCTTATCCGTTGAGAATAATAACCTAGCTTGTGCATATGTGTTGACTACCATAATTATGAATACATGTGAATCATTTTTCATTTATATTTTATATGTATTTTAATAAATATATAATATTAATTAATGTATATTATATAAATGATATAATAATTATTAATTAAAATTGAATTATCATTTACCTTTCATCTGTTCCACCCATCAAGAAGTGAAAATAACAGTCATTCGTACTTAAAATCTATAGTCTCCATGATCTTCGTAAATCATTTTTATAATATTTTCTTTTAGGGATGAATATAAATAGAAATATAAAAATTTATAAATAATATATATGATATTTATATCATTATTAACCATTTTTATATGACATAACTATGATAAATGTACAAGGACAAGGACCGACGAACAAAAAAAGCATGAAAAACGAAACAGTTATCACCCAGAAATGTTATTTTAACAATATAGTAATAATAAATTGGTGATAATATTTTATATGTAAATTATATATTATTTGATATTTATAAGTATAGTTATATAATTCATGTATAATAAATCTATCTTTATTATATGGTATGTTAGAATTTATATGATTAAAGATGTGACATGAGGTAAGGGATTTATATCTACATCCAATCTTATTTATGATTTTAATGCTTGAAATTCCATTGATTTAATTTTATATTCCTTATATGATAAATAAATTAATAATTTAAAAAATATTTTTAAATAATATTTTGCATTTTTTGAATGAAGTGATTCTGTGTTTTTACTAAAAATGTAAATACAATCTTTTTTAACATACACAATATAAATGAATTTTCTTTCCATTGTAAACTATCAATTATTTTACACTTAAAAAACATGTTTCCATGTTTGTTGTTAAATAAAATATTGCCTTAATATTTGATTATTGTTTTAGAATTTAATTAAGTTATTTTAAAGTGAAAAGTTCATTATTCTTCTCCAGAAATGTCTGAGTGATCATTGAAAAGTTTTTTCATCTATGATAAAATATATTTATGTTAGTTATGTTTAACTTGGGATATAATCCAATGATACCATTTCATTTATCTCTATATATAGATTTTCATTATAATGATGAAACTTCTATGAACCTTGTTTCCATTTTATAGGTTATGTTATGATGTTAAGATGAATGTTTTATGATCTATGGAAACACATATATATGATTTTTATTATGTGATAGGTGGGATGGAAATTATACATCCATCCAATGCATTGGGTAATGTTTTAAATTCCATGACATAATATTGGGAAATAGGTTGACGTGCCTAATAAACTATGGACAATAGGTCGGGCTCCCAATATACTATAGAATATAGGTACTGTTTCATGATCTATTATGATATGGGAAATAATTGTTGATGCATGATATACTATTATTTTATGGTCCCAATTTTTTTACCTGACATATGAAATGGTTTCTATCACTGTGATAATGCCACACTCTATCAAATATCATTATTCTTATAATTTTAACTTATGGTTCATGATTAAATTATTATGATTCCTCACTATTATGACTCATTTCTTTTTAAATGATAAAGTTTTATAAAAAGACTCATATTTATTTTCTATAATAGATTTGGTATGAATATTCTGAGTTATGGTCATGTTCACAAACCCTTATTATTATCTAATTATTTCACCTAATCATCAATTTATATCTCTCATTATTACCTTTGTTGAGTATTTGAGCCCACAATTTTCTTATGGTTCCTCCCCCATTTTAAGAAGAAAGTTTTTTGGTAGGGTATCTAAATAATGATATAATGCGAGAATAACACAATGATAGATGATGTATAATGTACCTAAATAACATTATTAGGTATCCATCCTTAAAATACTCCAAACGAGTATGGTGAAAGAAAGGTTTTTAATTATTTATATTAAATATTATTCTAAAAATATATAATATTTATGCATATATTCTCAGGAATGTATAGTTGGAATTATAGGCAGGTTTAATCAATATTTATATAATTGGGTAAGAAAATATTGGTGTAAACCCTGAGTATATGTGTAAGTATAGTATAATATCCTAAAAGATTTCTAATGACCATAGATTACCTAGGTTAAACACAACGTTCCCTAGATTGAGAATAAGATGTCATGATTTAGTCATCCTATGAATGATATTTCATGATTATATGATATATCACCATGATTATTATATCTTGATGCATACAAATTTCTTTTCTTGTTTTATTCAATTACTTTAACCAAAATAAATTATTCTCAAAAAAAAATTGGTGGAAAATACTAGGAGTTTCCACCTGAGAAAAAAAATTCAATGGGTGATACAATGAAAAATATTATATTTCGATCACATATATTTCTTAAGGCTAGAATTATACTGTGATTAAAAATGATTAATAGAGGGAATAATATACAATTAACTCTTTCATGGGGAATCATTTACTATATTTAAGTGAGACTAATGTTCCACTAGTGGATGTCCAACGTATAATAACAATTTATAAAATATTTTTCTTTTTTCTTACTTGGAACAAAAAAAATTCATCAACATTTATCCACTGGAAGAAAAATTGGAATTATGGTGGAATATTTTTATAAATCTAGGAAAGAGTGTTAAATTGAATCCATTGAATTAGATGAGATTAAAAATATTTTTTTAATAATTACATCACTCATATTCTATATGAAAATATGGTTGAGGAATTATTTGAACAATATAATATGGATAATGAATTCATTGGTAGTTATTAGGTAAATTTTATAAAAAATATTTGTTATGTTTTTTGATTAATCGTAATCCATGGAAGTAAAAATTCATTGATTCGTTTGGGGACTATAACCAATTACTCAAAAGGAATTAGAAATAAGAGAATTTATTAGTCATGAAAAAATCATTCGATGATTACAAATAGTAGAAATTAAAATTAGAGAATCTTTATATTACCATGGGTTTAATATGAAAAGGAATACTGAGTGTCATGGAAAATCAAATAAATTACAAGGTATAACGAAATTTTGTCCATCTAAAAAAAACTGTGGAAAGAAACATAAAGGAAATTTGTTGAATGGAACTATGATTTTCTCTAAATATGGAAAGGATATTAATAAATCCCATGAATTCTAAATTTTATGAATGGTCTGGTTAATGAAATGGTGGAAAATAATCAGCCAACTGATGTAGCATACACACTCCAATGCTTTGATTTTTGGGATTGTGGGAATTATTCCAAATAGTGCACAAATATATAGGATTTTTATGATGATCAACATCCACAACCTCTTAATACCAATTAAAATGGGAAATATCATGTGATAATGATTTATGAATTTGAATTTGAGAATAACCTGTAGAAAGGTGAACTTATATCCACTCTAAAATAGATAATATCTTATTTAATTTTATATATACCAACACTTTTATGATTAAGTAACATTATCTTGGTATAAAATTACCACCTCAATGATTGAATGTCATGTTAAAGGATAAAACTATTAAGGAAATTATGATGGAAACTTATATCTATATATCCTCTCTGATTGATGTTTCTGTGAATTTTCTTCAGAAAAATATTATGATTATCGCTTTAGCATAATTTTACTGGATTTAAGGAATAGATTTTATTTATATATATTTATCTGATGTCATTTTTCAATGAATAGAGCTCAAAATTAATATTCTAAATAATCATATGGTCATTTATCAGTATGATGATGAATAAAAAATTCTATTTGAAATTAATAATATGTTTCATGCCTTAATTACTATTATTGAATGTTATAAATCTCATTTGGTTTGTGGAAAAATTTATCATTGATCATACACTGATTTTATGAGAAGTTGGTGATCTATCCTATTAAATTGTTTTTTCATGAAGGAAAAAATACAAGGGTATAGTGGGAACCATACTTAAAGAAAACCATCACAACCAAACCGATAAATATATATATAGAACAATTTAAATATCCAGAAAATAATAGAAAACAACCATGAAGAGAAACACCCAAAGATCATGACATACTTTTACATCGATTACATAACAGAACAGTACCATGAATTTTGACAAAAGAATTCTCCCTTTATCTGTGAAGAAATTAACTACTGCCTCTAATCTAGAAAAAAAAATCTATCCCAGTGTCACTTATCATTTCTCATTTTCATTATTTGATTACAAATATTTATATATAGAAATAATCAAAGTCTGGTGATAAAATTTTATGAATTTATACAAAATAATAATTTAAAATATTTAATTTCTATAAAAATTGATGAAAAACTAGGAAATTATTTAATAGGTACTCCGTCTGGTAGTCTATGAAAATTATTATTTTCTGTTTCCATTTGAGACAATAACACTTCGATACCATGGATCATGGTCATGAATAAGCTTATGGATCTTTTTTGATCAATATAGATAAAACAACTCCACCATGACATTTAAGGAATATCATCAATACCAAGTTAGACAAATGGAGAATAAATATGAATCCACCCTTAATAACAATAAACATTCTGATCTTACTGCTAAAATAAGATGTGAGACTGGGAAATAATAACATTCTGACGTAAAAATAAATATACCTTGATAGAAAATAGAAAAATGGACGATCAAATTTATCTAATTGTTGATCCAAAATTATTGATTAGAGAACAAAAAAATAAAACAGAAAAATAAACATAGACAACCCAAGAATCACCATATTAGACTAACCCCACACAGTTTCACAAGAAACACATCCCTGAATGTGATTAATGAGGGAATATATGAATAAGTGTAAGGTCATGGGATGTAGATTCTTTTAAAGATATATTTGATCCATTAAAGGATTATGAAATTTTAGTGATGTCTTTATATAATTATTTCCCCATCTTTGTACAAATTTTGAGGTTTAGTTTTGAATACAACTCTTACCTGGTGTTACACCTATCTCAAATACACTTTATAATATAGCTCCAATTGAATTTTAGACGTTGAATAAGAAAGTCTATTATATTGTGGTTTTGGGATAAATATTCCCTAGTGTATCACCATGGGATGATCATGTTATTTTTGTTAAAGAGGAATATGATTCATTGTATATTTTCATTTATTATATTTTCCATAACAAGTTCACACTCATAAACATGTATCCTCTACTCCATATTGATGATTTTTTGATGTCTTATGAGGATTTTTTAATATTTACCTTTATTATATATATAATAAATTAATGGTTTAGAAGGAGTATATACACAATACCTTAATCTATGTGAGTTATGGTTATTATGATTTTACATTAATGTAATTTTGACTTATTAATTTCCCTTCTATTTTAACAAATTTAATGAATAGAGTCTTTAGATACTACCTCGATTAGTTTATGGTAGTCTCTATACATTATATTATTATATATTTAATGATAAATGAAGACTATAATGATCATTTTAGAATAGTGACGAAGAACCTAAGTAAGGATAATCTATATAAAATATTTACCAATTGTGAAATTTAGTATTAGAAATATTCCTTCTTGCGTCATATAATATCCTATGAAGGTATTTTAGTGGATTCTTCTTTGATAGAAGTTATTGAGAAATGGAATAGATGAAAAATGATAACCAAAATCAATATTTTCATTCGAATGTTTGATATCACCATTTCTTTGTGATATATTTCTTAGGACTATCTAATCCACTCACCTAGGTGACTTGGAAGAAAGTTAAGATCTATTAGAAAAATGAATTTGAATATAATTCTAATGCCCTGACTAGATGTGTTGTTAATTAATGCATACTGACATTAAATTTTCGTAGGAAATGGTCAATTATATATAGTTATTCTTAAAATAATGTAATTGAATGTTTCCTAAATTAGAATTATATGGGATAATATAAGTCTCATTCCAATTTCAAATTCATATAAAAATTACCCGAATCATGATTTGGAGATAACAATGGTAGTTTTTTGTGTTGAAGATATAGAGGGAATATATTTATGGTTAAAAATGTAAAATATATTGAAATAATATTTGTCTTATGTATATATTTACACAAATAGAGTTAATGTGCACTGAAGATGATGGTTGTAATTTATTAATGATTATGACTACTCAACACAATACCACTTTGGGAAGGAGAACACATTAGATGATATTCTGAGTTGGAACTACCATGCAAATATGTCCATGATTTATATTGAAAGAGATACAATTCTTATGGATGTGAGGAAAATAGAACACAAAATCTATATTAAAAGGGAAAAATCATTTCGTTGTTAGATGATTTTTTAACTATCTATTAATGTGAGGATTAAAAAGTCATAGAATTCAGATAAATAATTATAGATGAAGAAAAATAATATTCATAAGTTCAACAATGATAGTGATTAATTAATAAATATCATTAATATAATATATGTCTAGTCAGTAAAAAAATTGATGAAAAATATTTAGATAATGCGGGAAGTTCTTCATTATTAAAACATAATGGATCTAAAACTATGTATAGATGTATTAAATAATAATTATAGTATAATAATATGAAATAGGATATTGGAGTGTGTGTATATTGATTAATGGTATGTAGAAATATTAATGATGAGAGATAGAAGCCCAATAGGATGTTACCACGATTACACATATATGAATAGAAATGGAAACCATTACCTTAGACTACACAGTTAAACTCACCAAAAACATATAAAGGGAAACATTATATTTGGGTTCTAGTCAATATAATTATGAATTCATAACAATATCTTTCCATTAAAAAATATTTCTATATTGATCATATTTTTAGGTGATACATTAAGTAAGTGGTGTGATTTTATGTAGTAAAAAATTAAATTATAATTGATCAGGATCAGAGGATTACCTCAATGTTCTTGAGAAGTCTTTTGTAGGCACTGGATATAGATGTTGGTTTTTTTACTTCTTATCATCCAAACATATAAGGTTAGTCTATGATAAACATTAAATCCCTAAAATATATTTTTAGATATTGTTATTTACATATTAAAGGAGTCTTGGATCAAAACAGCACTCTAGTCATTTTCTATTAGAAAATTGGCTTTCCATAAAGAATTTAGTTAGATTATTATAAATCACTATATGGTAGGAAGTACATAAATCCAACGTACTAGGGTGATGTTAGTGAAAGGAAGATATTGTGACCTGAGATAGTTAAGATATGGAAGAAAACGTTAGATCCATTCAATAATATATATGGAAATCTCAAAGTTGATAAAAAATTTGAAATTATTATCCTTAGTGAGATATATAGTTTTATGTTTGTGGAAAGGTATTCATATGAATATCAACTTGGAAGAAGGTTATGAAATTTTTAATAAAGTGAAAAATGAACCCTCGATATAGCATTCCCTTTAAAATTCCCGATCTTATTAGGATGGTATATTATCATTTATTACTCTTACTAAATCTCTTCAATGTTCATGATGTATTCCGTGTATCTCTCATAACAAAGTAAAAATTGATGCATCTCACATACTGAATTCAAAGGTCATACCATTGGAGAATGATATCTCTTATAAGAACCACATGCAATAATTCTAAATTTTAGAGAGAAATTTCATTGAAACATTACCAATCATATGGTCAATTGTTTTTTTGAAACTATAAATAGGAGGAAGCTACTTAGGAACTGAAGGGTATGGTAAAATAGAGATATACTAAATTTATTCTATCATTGTGATGAAATTTATATTTTGGAATTCATTTTAGGTGGTATAGTATCTCACCAAAAATATTTTTTGATATAGTTCCCTATATTTAAATTTTATTTATTTAATATACTTCTTTATAGACAACACCGAGTTTAAACAAACTCTATTATACTATTGAAATAAAATTTTTTAATGTGAAATTTATCACCTTTCCATTGAATTTGTGGGTATTAATAGGATTAAACACATTATGAAATGCATAAAAATTCCCTACTTAATAAAAATTTCCTAATAAGAACTTAATTTCTAGAAAAGTAATTTTATTCTTTAAAAAACATTTCCTTGAAAAATGTTTTGTTTCCTTTTCTGACGGATTATTATAATTATTATTTTTATACATTTTGATTTTTTTATTAAAAGGATATCGTTTTTGAAAAAAGAACATAAACATTTTCAAAGGGAAAATTTGGTTAAATTTTTGATAATATTGAATTTCCATTATATAGTTAAAAATAACAAATTTTATTGGAAAATGTATTTTAGTTTCAACAATTTATAATGTTTTATTTTGTAATAAAAAAATTTCAAAATAATTTTTTTTTATTATATATAATTAATATTGAAATTAATTTCACTGTAATCATTGTTTTATGATTGATTTCTTATATATGACTTTTTATACATAGAAAGGCATTTAAAAAATAGGGTATAATTTCATTTGAACTTTTATATTAAATAAATTTCATATGATTTTGGAAATTTATTTTTTAACAATTTATTTCATATTTCAAATCAAGAAGTAAAATATTTGTATGTATATAATTTTTATTTTTGGATCATATAAATTGTAAGCAATGAAATTTTTTTACTATAGTAAAGGTAAAATGGATGAATAATGTTTAAAACTAATGTGATAATGATTTTAATTCATTTAAAACATTATTTTATACTTTGGCTATATTAGTTCATTAATCAACATTCAGGTGTTGAATTTATGGCACCACAATGCAATTTTTCCATCAGTATATCATGTATATTATTTTAAAAAAAGAAGAAATACAAAATATCACTATCATAACTTTAATATATATATTTTTTCACCATAATTTCAAAAATATGATATGTTTATTTTTTTTAATTGAAATATGAATTTGTTTTTTATCATGGTTATTTATTTGTAATTTTTAGTGTCTGATTAATATCTAGAAATGATTACAAAATGATTAAACAACAATTATTAAATTAATTGGTAAATAATTGATGATTTTAAAAATATAAAATGTTATATAATTTTGAAGAAGTATTATTTTAAATAAATTTTAGATAAATATAACAATGTTTGAATGGGTGATACGTTTAAATTTTAATTCATTACTATTATGTTTTTTAAAGTCAAATTAAATGAATAGTTCTATAAATTACATTAATGATATTTTTTAATAAATAATATTTTATTAAACGATTTAATCTTCATAAAAATTATATATTCATAAAACTAAATTCTAAATGGTTGAAAATATCAACCGTGGTCATTTTATGAGTTACATAACCTTTTATGGTATTATTCATGAACATTAAAGTGTATAAAAATTGATATTGCAGTAATTGTAAAAATGGTTATTGGGGGTCAAAACCAAGAGATAGAGAAAAAATGATAAAATTTTATTTGATAAACTATATATAATCATACACATATTATCATTGAATTGTATTAATTTGGATCCATTTTTACATGAAAACATGTTTATGTTAATTTAATACTTTATATAATTACCAAAGTGTTCCTCCCCTCACATATAAAAGGATTCCTCATATTCTCCATTATTCATAATTTTTAATTCTTAATGATCATAAAATCCCAAAAATAATATAATAATATATTCCTTATCCACATCGTATATCATCTTTTCCTTTAATAAAACAATCTTTTCAAGGATTATTGTGTAGTCCAAAGAAGGCTTCTAATGGTATATGTACAACTCTTAATCGAGAATTGTCAACATTATTTCTTATTATACCTAGTCTCAATATATGGTATCCATTAAAAACATTTATTTCAAAATCAAAATTTACCACGTTTTTACTATAATCTATTACAACCACTATCCACATTCTCCCTATCCATTGGAAATTAATAGTGCCACTTGTATGTATGTATGGAATACCACCTCCATGAAGTGATGCGATTAATTTTTTATGTCTATGTAACTTTGATGATAATAAGGATTTATTTAAGTAATATATATGATATATATGATACAGTAATATATTTTGAGTGTGAATTATTATATAAATTTACTTATTTTAATGTTTTGAGAAGTTAAAACAATGTTCCTATGTATGTAAGACATACCATCTCCATGAACAACGTAATTAATTTTACTATCTCAAAAATTTATTGATGAATATACATACATATTTATTATAGATATACATAATTAATATATATGATATTTATATTATGATAACCATTATGGAGTTTGTGGAACTATGATCAATGTAAAAGTACTAAGACTACCGAAACAAAACATTCATTAAAAACAAAGAAATTATCACAAGGAATAATTATTTTGATAAAAAAATTTAATAAATTGTTTATAAGATGATATAATTAAATTATAGATGGTATGATATTATTGATTTTCCTTCAATAATATAAGTATAATTGATTTATATTTATCATAAATGAGGATTATATTTGTATGAAGAGTGGAAATATTTTAGGCAAGGGATTTGTATCTCAATAACATTTTATTCATGATTTTTATGATTGAATGTAAATTATAAGAATTATATGATCCTTATTTGATATATACAAATATTTTTTAATTATTTGGTTATTTCATTGTGAATACATTTTTACATAAATTTTATTCACATTAATAACTCAAGATAGTGAAAAAATGTATTCAAGGAAACCAAATCATGAATTACTATTCATTCGAGAATAATTTTCTTTTAGGATGATGTTTTCTTTAAAATGGTTTCTAGAATGGTTTTAATTATTTTACAAGTACTATTAAATTATATTTTTACACATTAATTATTTAAAAAAAGTATTAAAATTAATCTTTTTAATATATTTGGAATGAGGTAATTTTGGGTTTTGATGAAAAATATAAAATGAATATATTATTTTACATACAAAAAAGAATGTAACTACCAATATCCATGTTCACAAAGCAAATTGAATTTTCATTCATTATTTTTCATGATTTTTTAAAATAAATTTTTTTCTCCAAAATTTATGATTTTTTAGATTTTAAATAACTGATTTTAATGTTAATTTGTTATTTTCCTCAAGAAATGTAATAATGATATTTTAAATGAATATAAATCTATGATAAAATAATTGAAATTCAGTTATTCTTTATTGATGATATGATCCAATGATACATTCCTTATTCTCTCTTTGTATGTTTTATGATTATGATGTATGAATGTTTATGAAACTAGTTTCCTTTCCATGGGTTATTTTATGATGATACGATGAATATTTTCTAATTTTGAGGAACACACATGTATGGTTTTCATTATGGTATTGGAGGGAATGGAATTATATAACCCTCAAATTAATTAGGTAAGGTTTTTTAAATAATTTGATATTTATATGGAATTATTCTATGTTCCTGATCCATTATATAGAACATTTTAGGATTCTTGATCCACTATGGGAATTAAGTGGTATTTATTGATCCATTAAAATATTAGAAACATTTATTGATGTCTGATCCAAACTGATTTTTTAGTCTCTATAGTTAACCATGACATATGAAATGGTTTCCATACCCATGACAGTGTAACACACTGAGAAAATATTATTATTCTTATGAGTTAAACTTATTGTCCATGAATGATTTATGATGATTCATCACTATTATGGTTATTTTAATTTGAAATGATAATGTTTTATACCAATACATACATTTATGATCTATGATAGATTTGGTATAACCAATGTGAGTTATTTTCCTGATCAAAAACCATTATTCTTATCTTCTGATTTCATATTATCATCAATCAATATCTCCAATGTTTACCCTTAATACTCCTCTTGAAATACCCTTTATATATGTTTCCTTTCCCATGGTTATGAAGAAATATTTTATGTAGTCTATGTCAAAAAGTGTAAATAGTTAGAATAACCTAGTGATATTTAATAAACAATGTACCTACATATGATGTCAATATATGAAGAATCTAAATATGGTAAAATGTTAATGTTATAGTGTGTATTATATTTGTTTAGGTAGAATATTAATCTAAAATGATGTAATAAATATGTATGGAAATCCCAGACCGTTATATAACATCTTTGAGACCCCTTCATTGAATAAAGACAATCTTTATCTCCCTAAGATTAAAGAGATAGATAAACATTTTTAAGGCTCCATTAATATACATAAGGAACCCAAGATGGATCCTGATACCATCCATAACAACCGAAAATGTCGTATGGACACAGTCCCTCAGGAACTCACTAGGGAGGCAACCTATGTTTCCTCAAACCTTATAATTCAATCTATTGAATATCAAATATGATCACAATATTGGTGGTAGATATTAAGAAATATGGAATGGGATTATATTATTATTCCAAATCATTAAGCATGATGATATTTCATGGTAGTATCTATAGAGAAAGGCCATGTACTTGATTTCATTGAAGACGTATTTCAACATACATTGGTTGAGTATTGGGAGAAATCCCATATTATTTCTTCCATTAAAGATGACTATTATTATATCTAGATGGATAATGAAATAAATGTATGGTACTATATTCCCATTCCCATTATTAAATCATTTTAGTATATTATTACTAAAACGGAAGGGATATATTATATCCATTTTCATATCATACATAATTTTATATACATAATAGTCACAATGGAGGACCCTTATAAAAATCTCCTAGAGTTCAATAAGGGGTGGTCCCATAATCCAACACCTATTATTGATTTAAGGATTTAAATTGTAATTTTATGTTTATAATTTGTGGGAACATATTCCCACGCCTATTAGGTAAGATATTGAACATTTTCAATTAATTACTGAAAATATAGATCATGATCATATTCCCATTCTAACTATAATTTATTAGGATCTCCTAGTAGTAAAATTATAGTAGGTTCATATCCATTCCAAGAAAACATGAAATCACAAAAAAATATTCCAGAGGACTCTTAAGGGTAGGAAAATATTCCTCATCATTCATGTGGAGATCATAAAATAGATCTAGAGAAAATAGGTTCAACCATATATTTATTCCCATGAATGTGAATCACATTAGAATTATTTTGTGGAATTTATTCAATAGTAGGAATATATTTTAATTCTAATCTAGGGATCCTATAGGTATATTATTATAGTGACTAAATACATAAAATAGAAACGTAGCACCATACATTTCTACTCTTTCAAAACCCACAATCATATTCTTTTATAAATAAATAGAGACAATTGGAAAATTCTAGAGTTCAACTTGTTTTGTTTCTATTCATGGATATTATTTCCCAGACTACAAGACTCCCTTGATTAGGGTTTTCAACCATGGTCATCAGACAATGATAATCACTAAGGTCCCTTAATGGAAAACATACTTGTGTGGAGTAATCTTATATTATTATCCAACATAACACTAATTATTAGTCCACGACATTAAACCTTACTTAATATTGAATTAAATTAATAATTCACATTGAGGATCTTTTCAAGTTTAGAGTTTTATAGAATTAGGATATAACTATTACATCTAAAAAGATTACAAAGTAGACACTTATACTAAGTTTCCATAAAATAAAAACTATTAAAAAGAAACATGTCTAGTTCCATGTTTTAGATAGCATGACTTTCCCTTGATCCCATCCTTAACCCTATTCCACATTAAGTCATGTGAAAAACATTTCAAAAAACTTGGGGTGAGCATAAAAAGCTTAGTAAGGGATACACAATGAATGAAAACTGTTAGTTTTTTAAAACAACAAGTAAACCATGTATAATTTATCAAAGTAATACCTTTCTCCTTTATGAATTAGTAAAAACTCTTCACTGAATAAAAGATCATTACTTACCCTTTTTTAACCAAAAGGTTACCATAAATCCCATATAAAGATCACATAACATATAAAGGTAACTTGGGACATAAACATACTAAAATGGAATAACCATACGGTCGACTTCCACACATATCACTTAATGGAATAGCCATACAGCTGAATTCCATACCCAATGCATTAGAGGTTATAACGTAACCACCAGTCCTGGTATTCACGGCACCACCCGTCATATGGTTTATCACGTAACCACCCATCAAATTTCCAAGTACCATTATAAAATAATAAGACATAAAACAAATCTAATGGAAAGAAAACATTTCCACACTTTGATAACAATATATCACAAAAATATATTGACATAACAAATCCATTATAAAAACTATTTTCAATACCAAAATACATAAAAGAGTATATGGTAATTATTTCATTTTAAAAACAATACAGCTTGTTGAGGAAGCCAAAGACCAAATAATACTTGCGGCGACGGAAAAGGTCATTGTCATCACGTACGTTAAAATAAACATTCATTTTTATCATTTAGTAAAATGATTTGTAGAAAAATATTCCTTTTGTATAAAAGTAAAAGTCAAAGGGGTTTATACACCATATAAAAAATTGTGTATAAAACGAAACATGCCTTAATGAAAAGAGATTGAGATGAAGTCCCTTAAAAAGATAATTTTTTAAATAAAATAGATATATTATGTGTATTCACTATATTTACACATAAAGAAAGTATAAATAACAGATATGACATAATAATATCATGACATAATTTGAAAGTAGGAGATTAACCCAAAGAATGGAAATTGGGTTAAGAAGTCCCCTTACCTCTTGTCCGACGTTACTCGATTTCTCTTTAATCTCTAGAATAATAAACTAGTGTTAATTTCTACTTAATTAAGAACCGTTTTCAAGCTTACTATTCCTCTTATATCAATTGTTTCCATTTTATAAGCATTATGTAATCATTTATGTTAATAATGTTTGTTTTGTCAATATTTGGTTCTTAAGTCGAAAGTGGACTTCTTACAATTACATTTTGTTCGTGTGGTCAAAGGTTCATTATATCCAGAATGATATTCATGATTTAGATATCATATATATCATATATATCCAGAATATACATGTATTTATAATATTACATAATCATTTAGAGGTACGAAATAAAATGCACAGTTCATGGAGACGGTAAGCCGTACATACGCATGAACACTACATTAATTTGTATGTCATATTAATGGAATCAAAACTAAATGAGAGATATTTATATATTAATTCCAGAATTATATTAATCATTTAGTTGTAACATACATCATATATATCGATTATATATACATACTTATAATAGTACATTACATTTGGGGATAAGAAATGAAATGCACCGTTCATGGAGCCGGTAAACCGTACGTACGCATGAACGCTAATTCCATTTCTATTTAATATTTTATGGAATTAAAACATAATGATACATAATATTATTATAATTCCAGTATGTTATCATATATAATATCATTAAATCTATCCTTTTTATATACCACATAAGGTATTAACGAATCAAATCACTTTGAGGGGGCGGTAGTCCGCACTTCCTAAAATGAAGATATCGCGTTACCCATATTGGAAACTATAAATGTATGACATAAATGAAAAATACAGATGCTTAAAGAAAACATAAACATATTATATATCATATATAAATATAGTTTCATCTTAATGGCCACCTTTGATGATGTTATATCAGTGTTGAACAATCATCGTTTCGTGAGGCAGAAATTTTCCATCCACAGAAATAGTATGTTCTTTAAACATTAGATGATGGCGTGTGTAAGTGTAGCTCGAATCCTTCTTATAAAAACATACTAGTATATTTAAGATACTGGATTTGTTACAAAATAAATTAATAAAAAGAGTTTAGGGGGTTGGAGAAGCAAAATAAAACAAAAGAACACAAGAGAAGACACTACCTTTAAATCGGGCAACTATTTTGATTTGAGCCCAAAGGCTTCCTTGGGAAGACTTCTTACCAAAGTGAGGCTTCTAGGAGTAATACAGGGATGTGGAGAGACAAAATGGTCAGGTTTTGGACGAGCCAAAGGCTTGAGAGGTGTGGGTAAGGAGGTAGAGGTGGGGGCCTTTTATAAGAGTAGAGGAGGGGCACTCTTGGAACGTTACGAAAAGATAGTTTATTATAAAATTATTTTTGGATAAAAAGGGTCCCCAAATTATATATTTAGAGGATAAGGTGATAAGGGTTTGAGATCCACCCATCCCATAGGTTGTTGACATGTGTAGGTCTCAGATTTTACATTATCTTTTCATTTTACTTAAATCATTAAATAATGAGGTAATAGCTGCATCATCATGGTGTCGTAAATAATTTAATTTATTTAATGTCTAAAATTATAAAAAAATATCATGTAGGAAATTTTTTAGCTTTCTAATGAATATTTATAGTCAAAAACTAACTTGTATAACCCCATTTAAAATTTTTTTTAGTAAACAAACTCATGTTTGTGACATTTTTTATTTTAACTTTAAATAAAAAGATGTTAATGTCATTTTCCTACCAAGGTGGCTCAATGCGGTCCCCAAGTTGACCCATGGATTGTCTTTGTCGGCCATTACACATCCAATAAGGGTAGGATTTGTGTCTACGTCATTTCATATCATCAAAAAATTATTTTTACCTTAAACTACACTAATTACCTCTAAACGCGATTAATAAACATAAAACTTACTATTCACCAAAAAAATCATTTTAATCCCATTGAACCACATTTTACTTCTTAATGACAACCATGTATATCAGATTTTTGAAATTCAAACCACAGAAGTGGTAAAATTTCTTTTAAATGAAAAATCAGTTTTTTAAGTACCACTAAGTTGTTTAACTATTCATCAAAAAATTGAAGTTTTTCAGAAAAATACCAAAACATCACCCTAAGATATATTTGATATTATGAACTCAAAAATGATGTCTATTTTAGAAATTCAAAACATATAAGTTACATTAATTAATATAATAATTAATTCCCACTGTGAAAACAAATAGCGTGTTTTTATGAAACAAAAAGTATCAAAAGATTGACACTAGTTTAAGTCCGATTTCAAAGTGAAATTAATTTCAACGATAACAATTGGATTAAATGGTAAAAATATATTCTACTTTCACTTTAAAACCAATTATAAAGATAATATAATCATATAAATAAATTATATTAAAAAGAGGTTTTGAATTAATATAAAACATTTTTCACTATTCATTAAAAATTGAACTTTATCGGAAAAATACCAAAATTTTTTGAAAAGTAAATTTTGATGTCCCGATTCTAAAGAAGAGTTTTATTTGGTCCTATAGAATGTATAAGAGTGAATAAAACTATATTTAATGAGGGTTCTCCATCAAAAGGTGATAATCGATCTTTTAGTGAATATTAGAGTATCTATGCCTAAAATGGAATTATTTTTCTTATTTTAAGCCTTTATCTTTTATTGGATAAATTTAAAAACATTTAAAAAACATAAATAATAATATTCTAGTTATTTCAATTCTGTCACGCCAATACAACGACTATGTGTTAACTATCATTTAAAATAATATTGTTTTATTACTAGTGTGCAACGTAAGATTTCAAAGAAACTCTTTGTTGCGTATAGGGTACGCTATCGAACATAGAAACCCATTTAAAGTAAAATTAATATTCAATTATCAAATATTAATAAATATGAAAATGTATTATTCTTTATTTAACTGGGATGTTACATCCTTCCCCCCTTCTCGGAATTGCATCCTCACAATTTTATTCACTTATCAAAATAAGTGGGGTATTTATCCCTTATAGCATTTTCAGATTCCCACGTTGCCTCTTCAACCATATGGTTTTTCCACAAAACCTTTACCTGGTGAATTACCTTATTTCACAACACTTGCTCTCTTCGGTCACGAATCTGGACTGGTTGTTCTTCATAAGATAGATTCTCTTCCAACTGAACTACCTTTGGGCTCAAAACATGAGATGGATCTGGGATATACTTTCTCAACATCGAAACATGGAAAACATTGTGTACCTGAGATAAACTTAGAGATAATTCCACTCTATATGAAACTGATCCAACTCTCTCCAAAATATCATATGGTTCAATCAACCTTGGACTCAGATTTCCTTTCTTACCAAATAACATCACACTTTTCCACGGTGAAACTTTGAGAAAAACATGATCACCTACCTCGAAAGATAGATCCTTCCTCTGGTTATCCGCATAACTTTTCGGTCTGCTCTAAGCAGTTTTAATGTGTTTCTGAATCAATTGAACTTTTTCTGCCATAACTTCTACCAATTTTGGTCCCATCAGCTTCCTTTCACCCACTTCATCCCAAAAAGATGGAGTTCGACACCGCTTCCCATATAATTTCTCAAATGGTGCCATCTATATACTGGAATGAAAACTATTATTATAAGAAAATTCAACCAAAGAAAGATGTTGGTCCCAAATTCCCTGATAATCGATAGAGGAAGCTCGTAGCATATCCTCCAAGGTCTGAATTGTTCGTTCTGACTGCCCATCTGATTGCGGATGAAAAGATGTACTAAAATTTAATCCAGTACCTAATGACTTCTGAAGGCCTTTACAAAAGTTAGAAGTAAACCTGGGATCACGATCAGATACAATGGAGAGGGGAACTGCATGAAAACTGACTATCTCTTTAATATACAATCGAGAAAGTTGATCTAGAGACAAAGTATATAGAATAGGAAGGAAATGAGCAAATTTAGTCAAGATATCAACAATAACCTATATTGTATTATTAACTCGAGATATCCTCGGAAATCCAACAACAAAGTCCATGGATATATTTTCCCATTTCCACTCTGGCACTGGTAAAGGCTGAAGCATCCCTTTCGGTAACTTCCGCTCTGCTTTAACCTACTGACAAGTCAAACACTTCACAGTAAAATCAGCAATATCTCTTTTCATTCCATCCCACCAGTAATACTCCCGCAGATCCTTGTACATCTTAGTACTACAAGGATAAACTGAAAACGGGGAACTATGAGCCTCACATAACAACTCATTCTTCAACTGTGACTCACCAGGCACACATAATCTCTTCCCAAACCTCAAAACACAATCATTGTCAATATTAAATTCAGGAAACTTACCCTTCTGAACCAGGTCTACCTTTTTCTGCAACCCACTGTCTTTCTTCTTCCCTTGCTTAGTTCTTTCTGATATTGATGATCTCACTGATACCTGAAACAAAACATAAGAACTTCCAGCACCAACAACTTCTATTCCAAAGTTCATCAAATAAAAAACCAAAGGATCTCGTTCCAAATGTAGCATGGTTAATGAAGCATTACTTTTTCGACTCAAAGCATCAGCCACTTTGTTTGATTTTCCTGGATGGTAATGAATTGTACAATCATAATCCTTGATTAATTCAAGACATATTCTCTGTCTCATGTTTAATTTTTTCTGAGTGAATATATCCTTTAAAATTTTGTGATCAGTATATATTTCACACTTTACTCCACACAAATGTTGCCTCCAAATTTTTAGAGCAAAAACAAAAGCAGCTAATTCCAAGTCATGTGTAGGGTAATTTACCTCATGAGTTTTCAACTGACGTGAAGCATATGCAATTACCTGATCATTCTGAATTAGGAAACAACCAAGTCCTTTCAATGAAGCATCACTGTAGATAATAAACTCACCATTCTTGGAAGTAAGTGCCAAAACTGGAGCATTCAACAATCTTCTTTTCAACTCCCGAAAAGAATCATCACATTCTTTTGTCTAGATAAACTTAACACCCTTCCGAGTTCACTTAGTCATTGGACTAGATAACCGTGAAAAATGTTCAAAAAACCTTCGATAGTAACCTAACAAACCAAGAAAACTATGGATCTCAGATACATTTATGGGTCTTGGACATTCTTCAACAACTTTGGTTTTAACAGGATCAACAGTTATGCCATCTTTTGAAACAATGTGACCAAGGAAAGAAATTTGTTGCAACCAAAACTCACACTTGCTGAATTTTCCATACAATTTCTTTTCTTTTAATTTTTCAAAATAACCTATAAATTTCATTCATGCTCCTCTTTACTATTAGAAAAAACCACAATATCATCAATAAAAACAACCAACATTTTTTACCTGATTCAACTGAGCCATCACTATAGCAAACTGTTTAGTTCTGATTCTGACTATCTCAGGATACTGATTTGAAAGTTCATTTCCATCTGTATGCCTTCCCAGAAAAGCTGTTCTGTTTCCTCTATGAAAAACCATTCTTAACAAACTTGTATCTGATGAAGCAACATGGTAATATTCAAATGCTATATCATTTCAAAAAAATATTTTTGGATAATCATTTAATAGAATTCTTACTCATAAAGTTCTCTAAACCGACCTCGGATACCAACTAAAGTCCCCGACCTTAAACCTTAATTAATATTGAATTATATGAATAACTTACATTGAGGATCTTTTCATGTTTTGGGTTTTATAGAATTAATACATAACTATTACATCTCAAAATATTACAAAGTAGACACTTCTACTGTGTTTCCATAAAATAAAAACTCATAAAAAGAAACATGTCTAGTTCCATGTTTTAGATAGCATGACTTTCCCTTGATCACATCCTTGACCCTATTCCACATTAAGTCCTATGAAAAACATTTCAAAAAACTTGGGGTGAGCATAAAAAGCTCAGTAAGGGATACACAATGAATGAAAACTACTATTTTTTCAAAAAAAAAGTAAACCATGTATACTTTATCAAAGTAATACATTTCACCTTTATGAAGTAGAAAAAACTCTTCCCTGAATAAAAGATCATTACTTACCCTTTTGTAACCAAAAGGCTACCATAAAACCCATATAAAGATCACATAACATATAAAGGTAACTTGGTACATAAACATACTTAAATGGAATAACCATACGGTCGACTTCCACACATATCACTTAATGAAATAGCCATACGGCCGACTTCCATACCCAATGCATTGGAGGTTATAACGTAACCACACGTCCTGGTATTCACAGCACCACCCATCATATGGTATATCATGTAACCACCCGTAAAATGTCCAAATACAATTATAAAATCATAAGACATAAAATTAATATAATGGAAAGAAAAAATTTCCACACATTGATCACAATATGTCACATAAATATTTCGACAAGAAAAATCCATTATAAAAACCATTTTCAATACCAAAATACATAAAAGAGCATATGGTATTATTTTAGTTTTAAAAACATTACGGCTTGTTGAGGAAGCCAAAGAACAAATAATACTTGCGGCGGAAGAAAAGGTCGTTGTCACCACGTACGTTAAAAGAAACACTCCTTTTTGTCGTTTAGTAAAATGTTTCGTAGAAAATGATTCCTTTTTTATAAAATTAAATGTCAAAGGGATTTATACACCATATAAAAGAAAGTTTTGTATAAAATGAAACATGCCTTAATGAAAAGAGATTGAGACGAAGTCCCTTACAAAGATCATTTTTTAAATAAAATAGATCTATTATGTGTATTCAATATATTTACGCATAACGAAAGTATAAATACCAGACAGGACATAATAATATCATGACACAATTTTAAAGTAGGATATTAACCCAAAGAATGGAAATTGGGTTAAGAAGTTCCCTTACCTCGTGTCCAACGTGACTTAATTGCTCTTTAATCTACTAAATAATAAACTAGTGTTAATTTCTACTTGATTAAGAACATTTTTAAAGCTTAATATACCTATTATATCAATTATTTCCATGTTATAAGCATTATGTAATCATTTAAGTTTATAATGTTTGTTTTGTCGATATTTGGTTCTTAAGTCGAAAGTGGACTTCTTACAATTACATGTTGTTCGCGCGGTCAAATGTTCATTATATCCAGAATGATATTCATGATTTTTATATCGTATATATCATATATATCCATAATATACATGTATTTATAATATTACATAATCATTTAGAGTTAAGAAATGAAATGAACCATTCATGGAGATGGTAAGCTGTACGTACGCAAGAACGCTACTTTCATTTCTATGTCATATTAATGGAATTAAAACTAAATGAGATATATGTATATTTTAATTCCATAATTATATTAGTCATTTAGATGTAACATGAATCATATATATCCATTATATATATGTGCTTATAATAGTACATTACATATGGGGATAAGAAATGAAATGCACCGTTCATGGAGACGGTAAGCCGTACGTACCCATGAACGCTACTTCGATTTATATTTCATATTTAATGGAATTAAGACATAATGATACATAATAGTATTATAATTCCAGTATGGTATCATATATAATATCATTAAATCTATCCTTTATACAAACCACATATGGTATTAACGAATCAAATCACTTTGAAGGGGCGGTAGTCCGCACTTCCTAAAATGAAGATATCTCGTTTACCTATAATGGAAACCATAAAGGTATGCAATAAATGAAAAATAAAGGAGATTAAGAAAAACATAAACATTTTATATATCATATATAAATATAGTGTCATCTTAATGGCCACCTTTTAAGGTGTTATATGAGTGTTGAACAATCATCGTTTCGGGAGGCAGAAATTTTCCATCCACAGAAAGAGTATGTTATTTAACCATTAGATGAAGGTGTGTGTAAGTGTAGCTTGAATCATTCTTATAAGAACATCCTAGTATAATTAAGATACTTGATTTTTTACAAAATAAATTAATAAAAATAGTTTAGGGGGTTGGAGAAGAAAAATAAAACAAAAGAACACAAGAGAAGATACAACCATTAAATCGGGTAACTCTTTTTGATTAAAGCCCAAAGGCTTCCTTGGGAATACTTCTGACCAAAGTGAGGCTTCTAGAAGTAATAGAGGGATGTGGAGAGACAAAATGGATAGGGGTTGGTGGAGCCAAAGGCTTGAGAGGTGTGGGTAAGGAGGTAGAGGTGGGGGCCTTTTATAAGAGGAGAGGAGGGGCAATCTTGGAAAGTTAAGAAAAGATACTTTATTATAAAATTATTTTCGGATAAAAACGGTCCAAAAATTATATATTTAGAGGATAAGGTGATAAGGGTTCGAAATAAACCAATCCAATAGGTTTTTGACATGTGTAGGTCTCAGATTTTACATTATCTTTTTATTTTATTTAAATCGTTAAATAATGAGTTAATCGATGCATCATCATGGTGTCATAAATAATTTAATTTAGTTAATGTCTAAAAATTATAAAAAAATATCTTGATGTAGGAAATATTTTTATATTTATTATAAATATTTATAGTAAAAAATCTGACTTCTATACCCCATTTAAAAATTGTTTTAGTAAAACAACTCATGTTTGTGACATTTTTATCTTAACATTAAATAAAAAGATATTAATGTCATTTTCCTACAAAAGTGGATCCATGGGGTCCTCAAGTTGACCCGTGGATTGTATTGGTCGGCCATGACACATCCAATAAGGGTAGGACATGTGTCTAGGTCATTTAATATTATTAAAACATTATTTTTACCTTAAACTACACTAATTACCTCTAATCGCGATTAATAAACATAAAAGTTACTTTTCACCAAAAAATTATTTTAATCCAATTGTACCACATTTTTCCCCTTAATGACAACCATTTATGTCGGATTTTTGAAATTCAAAACACATAAGTGGTAAAATTACATTTAAACAACAAATCAGTTTTTTAAGTACCACTTAGTGGTTTCACTATTCATAAAAAATTGAAGTTTTTCAGAAAAATACCAAAGCATCACCCTATGCTATATTTGATATTCCGAATTCAAAAATGATGTCTATTTTAAAAAATTCAAAACATATAAGTTACATTAATTAATTTAATAATTAATTCCCGCTGTCAAAACAAACAGCATGTTTTTATGAAACAAAAAGTATCAAAAGATTGACACTAGTTTAAGTCCGATTTCAAAGTGAAATTAATTCAAAAGACCAAAATTGGATTAAATGGTAAAAATATATTATAATTTCAATTTAAAAACAATTCAAAATATAATCTAATCATATAAATAAATTATATTAAAAAGAGGTTTTTAATTAAAATAAAACATTTTTCACTATTCATTAAAAATTGAACTTTATCGGAAAAATTCCAAAAATTTACACAAATTAAATTTTGATGTCCCGATTCTAAAGAAGAGTTTTATTTGGTCCAATAGAATGTATAAGATTGACCAAAACTGTATTTAAAGACGGTTTTCCATCAAAAGGCGATAGTCGACCTTTTAGTGAATATTATAGTATATATGCCTAAAATTGAATTCTTTTTCTTATTTTAAGCCTTTATCTTTTATTGGATAAATGTAAAAACATTTAAAAAACATATTTAATCATATTATAGTTATTTAAATTCATTCACGACAATACAACGGCTACGTGTTAACAATCATTTAATATAATATTGTTTTATTACTAGTGCGCAATATTAGATTTCAAAGAAAATCATTGTTGCATATCGGGTACGCTATCGAACATAGAAACCCCTTTAAAGTAAAATTAATATTCAATTCTCAAATATTAATAAATATGAAAAAGTATTATTCTTTATTTACCTGGTATGTTACACTAATATTCTTGGGGCCTTTAAAAATATTTCAATAGTGACCCAAGAATATAATGAATCCTCATTAATAGGTAAAATAATGTATAATTGTGAACTTATTCCCCAAGGTATAGATATCAATAATTCTAGAGGTTATACATAGAGTATTATTTATAGAGGTCCTCCCCATAGTTCTTATAGTGGAGGTCATATCCAACGTGACATATGGAATCAATGTTACAGTACTACCCATATAGAAGAAACTGAAATGTATCTCTCATAATAAGAAGAACTCAATAGTTCAGGGATGATTAAAAAAATTGATCAATTAATGGAACAACATATATAGTACAATATATAGAAATATTGAGTTTAAGGTCATCATCTGTGTATCCCTCAAGAAAAATTCAGTCTAATAAAGGTTGTATAAAATGTTCTCATGTTATTTAAAGATTTGTTATTTAATTTTAAATAATAGTATGATTAGGATGATTAGACTCTCTTAAGTGATGTATAATTCATCATTTTCATGTTAATGAAACTAGAAGAGTGTTAACATAATAGACATGTCATGGATCATGGTCCCTCCTTAGTATAGAATTATATAATCGAAAAAATTGGAATGTATAAATTATTTATTCTATAATATACGAGAGACACTACACTATCACAAGGTGGATAATTGAACATAGGGGAATTTAATTATTAACATCATTGAAATGAGTATGATATTTTATCTTGTTGATTTCACTTTCTTCACAGTGGCATGAAATCTTAAGGTAGAAAAAACAATGTGTTCGCCTATAGAAGTCCTTCATTAGTATGATAATGACTCTATGATCGATAGACATAGATACTAAACCTAATGTTCATATTATAAATCATGGTATATATAGATCTCTATAAACCATCTTGATTATTATTCGACCATGTTCTTCAATAAACACAATATTTAATGCCATTGACTTATTCCAAGTTTTATGACTGGGATCTATTTATTCATTTTTCTTTATCAAGTGAACCATGAAAATTCTTAATGATTGATAATTTCATATATTAGGGGATAAATACATTTATTGGATCTTCCATCAAGTCGAAAATAATTTTAAACATGTATCACATCTAAAAAGATCAATTCATGCAACCACAATGAATTCCTAAATGGAAAGAAACTCCCAAATACTAGTGGTGTGAAATCTAAATCATTCCATAGTGGTGGTCCTAAAAATTTAGAATTATATAATAATTGGGGATTTTTCATAATTATAGGTGAATCTCCAACCCATTTGTGTGGGTAGAATTTTATTACAACCTCCACCCAACAGATCATCAAAGCCACAATGGCTCCAGTACATATTGTTTTAAAATCAATTTGAATCCCAAGAAATAGAGATGGGTTTTATTATTTTATCCTCCTCAACTAATAAGGAAATAATTTTTCTTTAGGATGGGGGAATATCCATAAAGAAATAATGCCATGCTGTATCCCCCTTTATGATCAATTTTTATCTCTGTAAGTATGTTTGATGAAATCCATTAGAGATTATCTCAATTTCATCACCCACTAAGGTGAGAAGAGGATTCCAGTTAGGGTCCCAATATATAAATGGGTTCACAAGAAGGAAAATATAAAATTTAATTATGATTGTCCCTTTTTTTTACATTTTAAAGATGATAAGCCCTCTATGACTCTATGATAATATGATTGATACGGCATGTTATGAATCAATAAACATTATTTTCATTAGCTGTAATGATAAAATGGTACCAAAAACCAACATAGAAGATTGTGTTAATGAAATGTTTGTTCAAAATTTCACCCATATATAAATTCAATAATAGTATGAGTTCATAAGATATCATATGAAACTACAAATTCTCAGGATTACCTAAAATACATAGAAACAATATACTTGGATAGTGTGTTCTAATGCGAAAATGGATGTTCATGGTCATATTTAGATCTTACCCACAACCATAAGTAAATAAACCCATTATACTAAAGAAATTTTATCTCATTATAATATTATATTGGATTGGTTGAGATTAGTATATGATAAATTACTTAGTGAAATTTTTAGTACTAAGTAAAAAACTTAGACAGTGGAATATATCACTCCCCTGGTGGATAACCAACAATAAGGAAAAGTAACAGAACAAGAATCCATTCATCTGATTGGGTTGAGATCTCTATATTTAATCTCTCTAGACCTGATTCATATAGAGTATTTTATATTCCTTCCAAATAGACCAGAAACTAAAATCATTTCTGGTGAGTCACCCCAGACCATCTCAAACATATAAATAATAATAAACACAGTAAATCCTAGGATATTGGGTTCTTTCATCTTCTTCCACTAGTGCATCATCCTAACCATCATTTATACTAGAGTTTATTGACATTGTTGAGTCCCTTTACACATGAATGGATATTGTAGATGGATCACATGATCAATTTTAGTAAGAGAGGAATGTATATGTGAAAAAGGTGGATGGTAGACCTCATTTTCATAATTTTGAAAATCTAACCTTCCACATCATCAACATCAAGGATGAACTATATAAATAATTGAAAAGTTTCATGTATCAGTGATCCCCTGATGGTAATATCAGAACAACAGGAAGAATATAATCCCAAATTATTCATACAAACCTTGGAATGAGAAATAGTTTTCTAATATTGTATTATTCTAAGAGGTTCTTTCTGCAACTTTTAGAATGAAAAATAACTGTTTCTCTATAATTTTAAGTCAAAATCTATGAATAAATCATTCCGTAACATATAATACTAAATAAAATGTGATAAATGGTATAAATTTCAAATCTATATGGAAGTGAATAACCTATTTACTAAACATGAAGCTCCATCAAGAGAAAATATTGGAGATATATTTAGAAACATTACGTGAGAAGATAAACAAAAATTTGATTTCACTTATGTATCCCGGTGGATATAGAAAGTGTTTCATAGTCAAATAGTGATTATAGGATTCTGTATAATTTTTTAATAATAATTCTTAGTCAAAATCATAAAAATGGAACAAATCATGGTATAGTTAGGGCTGAAATCATTACACTCAAGAGAGCACTATTACTTTCTCAAGAAACAAAATGAAAACAATATATAGTGGTTCCTCCCCTCGAATGATAGTAGTATAAACAATTTCATTTTTAGTAGGGATCAAAAAATTTAATTAATTTAATGATTGAGTATCAATATAATAGAACCTATTATTTCTAAATAGAGAAAGTTATGGGGCACCATATTTCTTCTATAGAGTGTAAGATCATTAAACTACATGTGATAAATATGTTTATTGAAGTTAATATAAACTACCTCTATTTTTTTAACCTTCCCATAGGATCTTGTGAAACAATATCCAATATAAATTCAACATCAAATAAATTCACAAGATGGCGGTAAACTCTAAGTAAATTAAAAAAACCCAATAGAGAGGACCATATTATTATAATTATTTTTGATGAAAAAGGGTAATGGAAGGAAATATCCAATAGATGTTTCATGAAATTTGATGATTGGTTGACCATGTTATCAGTTGACAATAAGACAATCATACTCACGCTTCATGTTAACAATCTCTTCTTATCCCCAAATTCCCCTATAAGACATGTGGAATTAGTTTTCATTATCTTAGTCCTCAATGAGATAAAAAATCATTATCGATGAAACATGACAGAGGATGAGTAGTAATCATGGGAGATTTTTTTGTTAGTAGCTTTCAAAACCTTGTACCACCATCACCCGATTTATGTGAACTTCCCCAATAAATAGATATTTCTTCATTTATAGGGTTTCAAAACAGATCAATAATTATTATCCTCTATTATTTCCCCTTAGCGGATAATGATAAAGATTTTTGAACTATAAATACCTTCCAAAACATGGGTAATAGGTTATGGGACCAAGGAGTTTGTGTAAGGAATGGAAAAAAAGGATCCCAGTGTGCATATACCATTTCAGTTGTTGCTACATACACTTTAAAAACCTCATGTAATGAAAAATACTAATATGAATTAAATTATTGACATAACCCCATGTCATCACAAAATGATTAAATTATCATCATAATTGTGAATACTTTATAGGTTTATATTTTTTTTCTTAGCATCAGGCTATGGAAATAATACCTCCATAAAACTAAAAGTCCACAAAATTCTCTACAGATTTTGGGTAAATAAAGATTTCAGCATACGCTTTCTCAACCATTCATCCCAAGCCTATTAATAAAATCCCTAATAAGAATCACATTCCCCTATCATAGAAATATGAAATCCTAAAATAGTTAATTATTCTCCCTGGTAAACTATCGATTCTAGATGTACATTACTTAAAAAAAACAAGTCGAATTTATCAATGAATCCCTCTTATGTCCTCAATAGTTTGAGTCTATGATCATTATAATCAAGAAATATTAAATTGATATAGGTTTAAATGAATTTTATACTATCTTCTCTTTCATGATGTATGATCAGAAAGCTAGAATACCCAAGCATATTGTACCCTTGTACATATCTAGAAAGACTGATTATGTTGACTTCTACTGAGAAAATATTTTAAATAATTATGGATTCACAATCACACTTTTTTAAACCCAATTATGTTTAGGATACATAGAATATAATTTTCGCTCTTCCAAAATTAAAACCAAGGGTGTGAAAAGAGTGAGTATAAGTGGCCTAATAAATGAATATCATAAACCAGTTTTGAGATCTCACCTTTGAATAAGGATTTTATGTTTTTTTCAAGATATATCCCTTAATTAAATTTTTGGAGTTGGTTATGGATCAATATGTTTGTATTAGGTACCTTATCTCTCCATTAGTACCTCAAATAATATAATAATGGATAGGTATCTAAATCTTATAGAGTGATAGTCCCCCCTTGAGCCCTATGAATCCCAATATATAGAAATATGGATCTAAAAAATAGATGGAAATAACTCATTAACAAAAACATTCATCTTGAAAAATTACTCAAATGGAAAAGATACCATCCATGCACATATGTAGACATACCCATATAAATTCTATGTGTTTCCCTTGAACCAAATTGATTCAAGGACTCCAGGTCTGTATTATCATAGGATTTTGTGAGTTCCATTTTTCAAGTCTATGGATTTAATAACATTTATTTAATATGATGTTCAGGATTATAGAACCAATGAGTATTCATCATCAACAGAGGAAATGACCACTACACCAACCACTAAAATCAATATTACTACAAATTGTCTCTTCACAAGTGAAATTATGACCAATATTCAGACCACACATATAGTGTTCTACGATTAGTTGGACATCAACCCTCAAGGAGGGAATAAAACATGGGTCCTAGGTATTTTCACACATCTTCATGTTACACTACTGGAAATATGACTTATACCAATGGTTTTGGCCAAACCGTTGGTATAGTTCATTAATTTGTACCTATACCAAGGGTTCTCAAAATCGTTGGAATATGTTCTTTTATTTTTTTATCGAATCTTCTTACCGTGAACATTATATAAATCAATATTTAAAATATTTATGATAATACATATATATATTTATGAAATTATGTTCACAAAAGTCATTTTAGGATAGTGGTTAGGTTGTTCATTTATAAACTAGAAGTCCTGGGATCAAATCCAACCGAATGTTTGTTTTGAAATACATATACCAACGGTTTTATGGAACCGTTGGTATAGATTTTCATATTACATATACCAAAGTTTTTGAAAACCGTTGGTATAGGTCTATACCAATGGTTTTCCCAAAACCGTTTTTATATACGTATCCCAATGCCTTACTTGGCCACGGTCCTCCAAACCGTTGGTATAGGTTATACCAATGGTTTGGAGGCCTATACCAACGGTTCCAAACCATTTGAATAAGTTATTTTTCCAGTAGTGTTATTGGCTGATTCCCTAATCCCAATCATTTTGAAAAGTTTTATGATATATGAAAATTCAATAAAACCACTAATAATATTTTTCCACATCATTTATTGAATCATAGGATATTAGTGAACCATCATCCTTCAATAGCAATGAAGAGGAAGTGAAAAATATATATGATGATCCCATATTTTTTTGGATTCAAAGAAACCCCCATATTATTAGAATTATATCAAGAATCATATTCACCTTCCACTTCTAAAAAAATAATGTTATAAGATGAATCAGAGAAAGATATCAAAGATTACCATCCAACATTCCTCTATGGTGTTTCCCAAACAATCAAAAATCTATGTCAAGTGAATATTGGTTTAGAAGAATATCATTGGGAAATATAGACCAAATTTACCATAAAAAATAATGAATATAATAGGTTAATCTCATTCCTAAATCATATAAGATATGTATTTACATGGAACAATATATAAATCAAATGATAAGACCTATAAATGGGTACACATTATTTGGGACAACTTGATGATAATCATTTTTTAAGTAGGAAGTGAGATGAATTAATACAACTAATATCATAAATTAAAAAGATTATGTTGATAATATTATTAATTATATAATAGTAAGTAGGTTTAATACTGAAAATGGATCATAAATATAATATATTTCAGAAAAATTAATGTGAAAATAAGTGTTTTAATGAAATAAATGATATTAATTTGTACTACCCAAAAGAATATTTCACCGTTTGAATCATAGTGATATTCATCAATGAAATGGATAGTTTTGAGGACCATTAATATATGGGTAGCTACTCAGGGTACTACCATGTCGGGATAGACAACAATCAAGATGAAATAACTTCCTTTAAGAAACCATATAGGGTATAATTATTTTCAGGGATTATTTTTGTATTAATGATTGTTTATTCAATATAAAATTATTCCATGGATCATGTACTCAAACCCCTTTGGCGAAAAACATAGAATTTTATGAGTAAGATCGGGTTGTCAATTCACAACAACATTGTGGTAAACTATTTGACATTTAAATATTTTCTATAAAATTTAGTAACACATCATATGGATAAATCCCAAGAAATTTTCATTGTAGTTTTATTGGTAGAATATCCACTACAACATATTATTCCATCACAATATCAATGCAAACACTAAAGAGATCAATGAAATAATAAATATGCCTCCTCTTGGAAACCAAAATTAGTTAAGAGGATTCTAGTGGAATCGTGATGAATTTATGAACTTTATATGAAACCTCACTGACTGATTGTTACCCTATAAAATGTTATTAAATAATGTGGTGACATATCAATGAGATAAAAATTGTAGATATGATTTTTAATATATCAAATGGTACCTATTTTACTCATTATTTTAATGTAACAAGTAGAGGTGAATCCACTAATTCTCTATGGGGAAATGATGTAATGATTCCTCGACGCCTTATAGGAATTGAAGAATGATGCGGGAGTGAAATAATGTATCTATAATCTCATAAGTAGAATGTTATATAGAAAAAATCATTACATGTATATTGAGAAAAACTATCTTGCACTGATATTTTTATCAAAAGAATTATGGTTCTATAAGTAGTAACACAAGGTCTACCTCATCTCTCATGATTTCCTGATCAATTATATCATTAGTCCTCTTATGATAACTAAGAATCTATCATAGTGGGATATCATCTAATTAAAATTTATATCAGGTTCATATCCAAAAAATGAAGGAAGGGATAAATCACATGACGATTTTATGCGAGCTCACTTTATCTTGGTAGAGTTACTTATATATCTATACATCCTTGATTAATATGTATTTTCAATCCAAAAAATACCTAAATATGGGAAATATACCTCGATGGTGCCTCTAGGATCCCAAAAAATGGTAAGAATATAAAATTTAAGGAATGAAAATGATGGCTTCAAAATTGAAGTTGTCACTAAATAGAAGGAAGTTCTATAGTATTTATTCCTATTATTAGTGGTCCAAACCAACAATGAGGATAATACCAATCCATTATCATATGCTTAGAGACAACCATATGAATATTAGTGTCCTGAATAAACAAAAAAGGAAAACCATATTAGATATTAAATTTGATTAATGTCAAATGTTAAAATAAAAATGAATTAATAAACTCCATGTATGATTATATACAAGGGTTTATGGATGATTTACACTTTAATGAAAAATTGAATCACATATTATGATTATAGAAGTCATAATATTATGGAATTTCCAATTAATTTTTTCCAACTAAAATTGTATCAAATATTAGGCAGTCATCCACATTTCACACCCTGAGTTGGTTTCTTCAAACAAAAGTAGTGATATGGTAGAGATCAATGAGTTCAACACCCCTTGATCGGATATATCTCATATTAGCACAAATTTATAGAGATATCAGATATATTTATCCCATAGTAGACTACTTCCAATGTTGAATTATCTCGTAGGATTATTCTACGAAATAATATATCTCATTTTAGGTAGTAAACATTGTCATATATGATGATCTGAATTCCAATAAAGTCCCCTATAGCAGAGTCTTCAAGGGGTGTTTTCTCAAATTCATTGAAGGAGGAGATACCCACACTATTATGTAGTAAATCCATTAATTTATCAGTGATATTAGTCAATTACGGTCTATAGTATATCACAAAATTAGGAGGATTGAATTATTTTTTCAATCAAAGATACCAGAATTCTAAAAGTTCATTTGGAAGTGTCATGATTATGAGAAACTTTCCAATTTTATTCTTCAACCCCAATAATTATTTTATACCAAATAAAAATTTATCCAATTTTATGGGGAGTCAATATTATAGGTTCATATCCCCATTTTATATATAAAAAATTCATATATATCCATGTTATCACGTACTTATTGACTTAGTGGGACAAGGATATATCCCTTAGTGAAATTTGGAAATGAGTTATTATATTTTTTTATGAAAATATAACCACCAAATTTTGTTTCCATCACACGGTACTAATGGAAAAGAGTATGAATTTATGTGAATCTATATTTATGTGGTTGTATCAATAATAATGTATTCAATCCAACCACTCATATTTCTAAAATGTAGTAGAAAATGGATATGTGTATTCTTTCAAAAAAACACTATATAATATCATTTAGAAGAGGGTGGAAAAGGGAATTACGTCTCTATCTAAAAATTCACATATTCTATGTAGGATTATCATACTATAAAATGAACTAAAATACATGTGTCTCCATATTATCTTTTATTTAATAAAAATGGTGGTTTTACACGATAAGTTCAATTTAAATAATTTTTCATTTCTATATGAAATAAGTTTATGATGATAAGGAATCTCAAATCCTTCTAGATGAGTCAAAATGACTAGAAGAAAAATGTTTTAAAAACTATATATCATTGAGATCCATCCCAATTAAACAACATCAGAATTCAATAAGAAATATCCCCCTACTCATTCTTACAATAATAAATTCTTCTCTATATGATAAACCCCATGACACTAAGGAAGAAACATATAATATATGAACTTAAATTGGAAGGACCATATTCCATAAAGAAGGCCCAAAATATAGGAGATTATTCCTTGATCAAAATGGATCTATAGAATAACACTCAACCAAAAAATGAAAAATTTCTCCAAAATTACATCAAATAACATCATGATGTGTTCACATCATACTCAACAAGAGATGTTAAACTTCATAGACATAATGTATTCCACATGATTTTAAACAACATAGGTAATGTCCTCATCACATGACTATAAATTAAAAAGCATTTATATCCTAGACACATGATGTTATACTCTATGGAATAATTTCCACCATAAATAGCCGCTCAAAAACTACTTGATATGATCTAATTGTGAGACTAATTCTCTATACATAATATTTAGATCCATGGAAGTGTTTTTTAATCATTTTCCATTTCATGATTTTTATATCTACACTGATATAAAATTATATTATTATATATAATATTTTTATTCATGTTATTTAGTGATATGTAATGAAACTAGGATATTATAATCTAATAAATTATGTAAATTTAAATTATATATTGGATTATTATATATTAAAGATTCCATTCTTAATTTTCATCTAGTTTTTATATTTCAATTACCAAGGCCCCTATAAATTACATCCTCTATCTCATTCACATGTAAAATATATATAGAATGAAATTAAATATAGAAAAATTACAATTGTGTTGATTACTATTTTTTTGGATAAATAATGATACTTGAATATATTATATGGTGACCATCTATAAACACCAATATAATTCCACATTTAATTATAATTCTCACACCCCTTCATTTGCTTCATGTTTAACTCCATATATCCATTACAAATAATAAGACCATTCCATTTTGTGAAAATGTACAAGCCATGTGATCCAAAACTACATGGCATTGAGTCCTTATCTTATTATAGTAAACCACATAAAAATATTTTCTTTAATAGTACATTAAACTATATATAAAGGTCTACTAAAAATAACCATAAAATATTTTTTGTGATATATCTCATGGTATTTTAAATAATAAACTTTCCTCAAACCTATTTACTAGATATATAAATCCGTGTGATAAATATTTTTTTAATCGGGTGCACCTATTACTATGTGATGTTATTTATATATTTATATATTCGTATCTTAATGCCATGGTTCACCTAACCCCAAACAAGAATTATTTAACCATATATATTATATTTTAAAATTGAGTGATTCTTATTGTTTTGTTATATTTAATTATGTATAGATCCCTTCTACTTGGGCTAGGTAAAAACAAAAAGCAAAATTTCATATTCATCCTAGTATTTATAACCCTTCATTCACGTTGGATTTCCCCTTATAAACTCAACACTAAGATGAATCCACCTCATTTTTTTCATGATAATGATATTCCTAAAACATCCCATATAAAATTCTTCATTATGTGAACATAAATAAAATAACACCTATATATTTATTTCAAGGTGTTAAACTACTAGACACATTATCAATCCTATATAACCATAAATTCCTTAGAACAATCCATTCAATATGATAAGACTTCTCTACATGAGATCCATATCCATGTAATGTTACTTAGTATGGTAATTATATTCATATGCCTATTGTAAGATAGAATTCTCTCATTATCACATACTATTTCAAAAAACTAGTTATTAAATTATTGGTATCATGTCTCCCACCAAAGAAATATAGTTGGAAAATATGTTTCTAGAACCATGTATTTTATTATAGGTATTCATTTAGCCTTTTCTGTTTCCAATCCTATACAATCATATAAAAAATACCACATGTTTCTGATATATATCTATACAAGGTTTATCATTTATATGAATAATGTGTTTATTGTTTCTTATAATATTACGACATGTAGTGATGTCTGAACCATATATGTTAGTGACAATTTAAAAAACATAGCACCATTAAACCCCCAATCAATGTATGATCTTCTCCATTAATATTGGGTATGAATGCATCAAAATATTTGTAGAGACAACATATTCACTATAAGAACTATGTGATGTCTGATTCCTCTTATTCCAATATATATAGAAACATCCAAAATGTATATGACATTCCCATCCATGAATCTTTATTTTTATATATTTCCATTCATCATCCACGAAAATCCTAATTGTGGTATGTTTGGGGTTGTAATATTCCACCATCCTATTGGATGTACCCTTATTCATCCCACACTTCATTCCATGATTATTTTTAATCATCGCAAATCATTCATGTCTTTTGAAAATGAGGTAATTCAGCTTTATGGGGTATCTGTTATTGGTAATACATCGTTCTCTATATTTAGGAGTATCAAGAAGAGGAATATATTGTCCAATGAAGAAGGTCCTAGAATATCTAAGACCGTAATATAGAAAATGAAAATAGATACAATTCTTGGTAGATCAGAATATTTTAAATGAATTGAAAATAAAATTTCAAGTCTCTTCTCACTAGGCCATGCTCATTCAAGACATCAATTAAAGATACAATGGATGGTTGTAAAGGAAACAATTATAGGGCCCCCACCATATTACCCTAGAAAAAGTAGAGAAATGATCAATAAACCATGAAATCTTGGAAACATTTAGATCAGTTCCATGTTATATATCATTTCCCCTATTATTTTATAAATTTATAGTGGAATAATCCCTAGGTTCCTCAAAAATTTCATTAATAATATTCCCTCCAAAATCCTAAAAAGTACCTAACGATGTATGAATCATTAAGAACCTTTCATGGGAACCATTATTGTGATTATTTTCCCCGAAAGGAAACAAATAATTGGTTACTATTATGATGACACCATATTAATCCATCCAAATTATTGGAATTCTTTTTTTCTCAAGGAGATGGTCATCATATATTTATACCCTCTGACAACAGTACATTGGATCCCATAATTGTAATGTGGTTAGTGGAAAACATCAACATAAATTCCCCATACTATTTTTTTCTAATTCCAATGAAAGTGTTAAGATTTTCACACAACATACTATAACACTTCATATGGAGATGATACCGTAAATATTACAGATCCATGCATTGTAAAAAAATTTAATGTACGAATATGACAACATATTTAGGAATCGTCGATGGTCCTAGTCATGTTACCCAGAATTTTGGATAAAATAGTCCATTGATCACGACCTGAATTTTTGTACCCCTATTGGTTATATTTTCTATACTAGAACTAGGAAAATCATTCACATTATTTTACTCTTTCCCATACTAGCGATATTATCTTATTTTTTTAAAAGGTTTCTGAATTAATCCTCATCTCTATTAGTTTGAGAATTATGATCATAAAATTTATGTTCCTATCTATCAAGGATATGCAAATTAATGGAATTCATATAAGTTCATTAATATTTTATTTTTCTCACCATTTTTTAATGTATATTGCAACACCATTTGTTCAATATTGTATTAAATTAAATAACATCTACATTAATATGATATGTATGACCATAAAATTCCCAAGAAAAGAGATAAAATAAATTCTAAGGTGAATAACCATAAATGGAATGGTGTGGGAAATTTAGTAGATGGTTATACAAATGTACAGACTCTTGTTTTTTCACAATAAGTATTGGGAATATTTTGGGGAATATTTCGGATATTACGAACTAAGTCAACAATGAATTTTGGGGCTTAGAGAGCCTCAATGAAGTGATTTTAAATATATTAAGAAAATTTATCATGTGTGAATAGTTTTGTTTTTCAATTAACATGGATCAACTCATGAGTGATTTTTTAGGTCATAAATCTATCACCACTTTTGTGTTCATAATTCGGTTTTAACCATATGTGAAACATAAAATTTGTTAGTCTCGGGTGCCCAGTCATAAGTGACCATTAGAAGAGTGTTATATAGTGATTTGGTAATTAATTAAATAAAATAAATAATCCTATGACCCAATTTGGTACCCATATTTGGTAGAGGAAGGGATGCCTATCCCATTGCGATGGACCACCAGAAGAGAACCCAAGGGAGAGAGGAGGTGTTTTCATTGTCCGATCATTATTATTATCTATCCTCAATCATGATGAGTGGAATCATAGCATGAATCATCACCATATGCTTCATAATTTAACCTTGAGGTAGGTATTTTTAGTTTTATTTCTCAATCCGATTTATATTCATTTTTAAGGTTTTAGATCCTTTTTTTTTGAATTCTATAGATCCCATGGGAGTTGATACATGGTAAATTTAGGGGAAATGTGGGTTAAGGAAAGATAAAAAGATTTTCCATTAAAAAAATCTGATCAAGTGACATGTAGTGAAGGAGAAAATTTCTTTTTTTCTTCCCATTTTTAGAAGAATAACTTTCTAAAACTATAGAATATGTACTGGGAGTACACAATGTGTAGTAGTCCTTGTCCATGTGACGAAGGACTTGGGAAGAGAAGCCATGTTTTGGGACATGGTCATGTATTCGTACATAGATAGAGTACATGGAAACATGATTCTTATATTTGCATGTACTAGAGGGCATGACTACATTACCTGGTAGTTAGGACACACCATATACCATGGCTAAACATCTTGTAAGATCACATGGCCATCCAAGCTATATGGGAGAGAACACATCCTGGGCCCTGGTGAGGAGATACACACTATGTACATAATATACACACTTTGTATGATCACATTTCTAGTCTAGATGTATGATACAAGGCACATGAGGATTTTATGATGGGGTTACATTCCATGTGTATCCCAGTAAATATCATGATCATTTTTCTTAGAGAATTCAGAGTCACATTTATCCTTCCATGGGACTAATATTTAGGCTTACAAGTATCATATCATGATGAGTTGTCTATGTATGACATTATGGTATCTTTTTTTAATTTACTATAATATATGACACGGTGTGATTATGGAATATTGTTTCTCTTACTATACAAAATCATCAACATAGATTTAGATGGATCACTGGGGAGATGTTGCAGTTGGTATCCTTCCCTAGAGGATCATAAGGTGAACCCTTATACTTATTGGGATGGTAGAGAAGATATCCTTGATTACTAGGGTAAGGGTCAACATTATGTGATTGAAATATGATATGAGGTGTGATGAGAATGATTCTCATTCAGTGACCCCTGAACAATGTCGAAGATCTAGTTCGCTTTTCCAAGATGCTGGGACTTGTACCCTAATATTCCAAAAAGGTAAATTTTTTTCCTACCAATCAATTGGAAGTGATGTAACTCGCCCATAGCGATCATGGGACCCCTACCCATGGATTAGTTCTCCCAGTGTTGGTACTCCCCTATCGAGTCAGGGTCGGTTTACCCATATTGATCATAAAGGTAGATAAAAAACTCCCTTATATAAGGGTGTGGGTCCTCTATCTATAATGGTTTTCTCTACTTCCTATGGGTTCTTGTAGGGTAAGAGTCCCCCATGAGATTTGGATCTCCCATGACTATTTAGCATAGTTTTGATGAGTGGTCCCCTTTACTTCTTACATGTGATACCTTGGTATTATTTAGTGATATGTTGACATGGAGATGTGTGAGGATATATATATGATATCATTCTATGTCTCATGAGATGGTTTGTATCTAGTACTCCCATAATGATGGGTCAATAGAGTGATATGGGTCCCCCGTTTTCTCCATTCTAATTGGATGAACAAGGTGATTGGGTTGTAGTATGTAATCTATCATCTATGTGTGTAGTGGAAAGGGTAGGGCCTCTCCACTAGAGTTTATATGAGCTTTTGTGGGGTGAATGATTATTGATATATGTCCTCTGGTACTAAGAACCAGTGATGAACCTATACATTAGTAGGTCAACTCGTCACTAATAGTTGGGTTGTGGAGATAGAGATCAGAATTATTCAACATTTGGGGTTCTTTGAGAATTTCGTTTCCATGTTGAGTTACTGATTGATTTCATGGAAGTCTCACCCCCCTTATTCTGGTTTTGGGGGATCCTATAAGGTATGTATATACACAACCTTACATAGGTGTTCCGGCATATCATGTTTCTTAGGAAAATGGCTGGCATGAATGTGGTGATATTTGTGGTCTTGGATTTGGTGGAGAATATACAATCCTAATACTGAACATGTATAATATTCTTCTTGGGGATTTAAACCATGATCTCTTCAGTTTTCCCTTTTTCCAGTTTTATTCTGGTTGAGTCCTTTTTCTAATTGGGCAGGTATATTTCACTTGTTTACATTTTTAATATGTACTATTATTCTAATGTTGTCCTAGAGGTTATTTGATGGAATTTAAACACTCTAAATGTCACAGAATTTTTATTAATATGACCATTTTTAAGGATATGTTGTGTGCATGTTTACTATTTCATAGAACAATGCCACCCTTGTATGTGATAAGTTTACTTGGTGTTGGTTTCCATACCTTGAAAAATTAGTGGCAGGCTTGGGGTAGTCGTGCCATGCGCCTCAGTGGGTCGGGCATGGTAGAGTGGTATTAGATGAGGCTCATTCCTTGGGATGGTATTTTTCATTTTCATATTGCTTGTATTGGTTGGGAAATTTGGTCATTATGTTAGATTGTTTCGGGTCTTGATTTTAGTCCATGTACACAATGTTGATGTGGAAACCAACATTTACAATCAACAGTAATTTTAATACTAACATGTTGGAAAAGAATTACAAGACGTTTGTTGTAGGTGTTGGTGGTACATGAATAATATATTATTGAGCCATATTAATATCCTTTTTGAGTTATCTCCCCATATATTTTCTTATCTAATACTGATGAATCTTGATAATTTTCTATATACCTCGACATTGAAATTCAGAAATGGTACTAACAATGTCTTAATGATTAACCACTGAGTCATGATTCTCTGATTCAGGAACCCTCGGATGAGGTGTTTCCTCAATGTTGGTGTAGTGAAATATTTTCCCTTACATAGTAGTTCATAGATCCACATTTAGTGGCTCAAATAGATGATCAACTTCCTATAGATAATTAAATAGTTCCCATGGATCAGTTCAATGATTACTCACATAACATTATTACATTTCATGATTTAAAATTATATAGATAAGTGATGTTCTTAGGGTAGTCAGACCCTCATGTATTAGAGGATTGGATCAAGGTACTAGTCTGCATTGTCAGTCTAGTATGAACCCCAACTAGTCAGAATCTTGTTCTTATAGCAAGCCTTTTTTTAAGGAGATTTAGGAAACTAGTGGTGTCTAATGATGTGTTCCCATGATGAGAAGAATTTCTCTTATTTAGACTTCTATAAACTATACCGTGATGAGTAATACCCTTTATGCTTGATCTATGAGAGGATTCATGAGCTTCTCAAGATGTAGTAAAAAAGACATACTAGTTGTTGAGCATGACACATGATTCACTGACCCCACATGTTACTAACACGACGTAGTGATAGATGGATACTTATAGGTGTGGAGGTATGAGAAGGTCTTCTATAGTCAAAACCATCAAGATTCTATCTAATTTTTCCTTCAATCTTATGTGCGACTGCTGAAGTAGGCTTCGAGATAGAGTGCGTCCTTGTGGAGGGTTGGGCAGATTGAGACATAGGTGGTTATCAAGGGTATGAGTCTTAGGTAACAACTAGAAGACATCAATCAACATATTTGTGGCTCAAGATGCATGCCCATGTCTAGAATCAGACACAATAGTCTGTTGTGAAAGAGTAATATCAATGATCTTGTCATCATGGTGAGAGATGATTCTATGAATGTGAATGTTGGGGCCACATGTGATGTGATTTTCTAACCCATCAAGAATTAAATGGGTTTTAAGAAGTATATGGACCTCTATAATAGAGTCAACATTACGGCCATGGATATCCCATTCATAGTCTGGGTTGACCCCAAGGAGGCGAATATTATGGGATAGTTAGAACTGGTCGACATTCAGAGGGAGGATATTATAGTGGATGGAAATGCTATAAGATAATTCCCCCACCACCACATGGTGGCCCACATCAGTATCAAGGATACAATTTTCTAGAATGCGGACAACGATAGGCTATATAGGCATTTGGGGAGGAAACATGTGATATGAATAAAGGTATATTGTTTCTGCTATAACATTAATTTATTACATTAGATCATGTATAGGAGTCATTTATTTCATATGCATTACTCTTGCATGAGACTTGGTTTGCCTGTAGGGACTACAACCTAGTGGGGTTGGATAGAGGTTCCTGTTAGTGGGTGATTCACCCATTCCATATATATGCATATGGTTCTAGTTGATGTTTGATTGATATTATACCGACAACTAGAATCATTTATAGTCATGTAGGGATTTAATGGATCCCTATGTTATTGGATATTTATGATATATAAATCCAACAAGAAATAGGAAAATTTTTCCACATCAAGAAGAATTCTTTGTGATGTGATTAAAACCATATGTATTAGTCAATTCTTCCAGAAGAGGATATTTTTGAGGTGTGGGGCATGAGTTCCTTTTATTTTTATGTTCTAGGTAATTTGGTTAGGGAGAGATTATAGAGGGACATCTGGTTCATTGGGATGAACCCTTGTGACATCATTTGGAGAATCAATTTTTTCCATGGTATGTACTCTGGGATACCGTCATTGTAGGATACTTGGGTGACTCCATCTGATGGAATGAGGTTCATTGTTGTTGGAATTATAAATTAGTATTGAAAAATGTTAAGTTCCTTTGTTGAGTTGAATCAATGGATGAACAGATCTCCTATGTCGAGACTAGTAGAGGTGCATGTCTGGTGCTTAGTGTTTAGATATTCCTCTATAGGTATGATCAATTTGAATTTTTACGTAGAATAAGGATACAATCTACTATTTTTTGATGGATTTGAGGGCCCTTGAGATGAACTAGTTATCACATAACACATGATCAGTAGGATTATTTTTTCATTAATGTTATGGAGAAGACGTTCGTTCCATTGACTTGTTTTGTAGAAAACCCTTGAGGCAGGGTGTGTAGTTTCTATCTCTCTCTCGTTGATCATTGTAGATATTATACTTATTTATTTTGTGAGTAAGGATCAATTGTGAGATAATTTCTGAAAGGTGAAATGTTACCATTAATCCAAAGGTTATTACCAAGGTGGATCCTTGAAGAAGGGGGGGGGGGATATTATCAAAATATTTTGATGGATATTGAATCTAGTCAAGCTTCTTAAGGTGATGGTGATTGGGTTCACACATTTCCATACATGTATATATTATTTTTTCAATGTGTACATGATTATTTTGTGTGGAATGAAATTTTTATGAAAACAATCATTCAGAAAGGTGATAATGCAGAGACTTTGGGTTTACCCTGTAAGACTTTTTAATATATTCAGGATTATTTATGTAGCCATTTGCTAAGTTAGCATGAAATTATGGGACTCAGAGAGCCTCATGGTGGTTATTTTTGAAAATGTTAAATATATTATGCCACACATATGTAGTTTTATCAATTATTATGCAATAAATAACAAATAAATTCATGGACTTGAAATATAAAAATATGGTTCAGTTTAGAACATGTATTTTACCCTATGTGTGATAGAATTTTTTTTCATATCAGACACTCGGTTGGAGGTGAATGTTGTTGGACTGTTAAATGGTGTGTATTAATATAAAAGAATTAATCACCCTACCCCTACCACTTTGGGACCCATATTCAGTTAAGGTGGGGTGGCCTTATCTCTTGGTGAAGGACTATGAATGGAGAACATGATAGAGATATGAGGTGTCGTCAGACTTCAATATTAACAGAATTTGCTCCTAGATTTTGTTGCAATACCTTCAGAGTGTGGAACTTCACTGAAATCTTCGTGGTTTATCCAAAAGGTATGAATTTTTTGTTTTAACTCCTAATTCCTTTTATATCTGTTATTTTAAGGTTTCAGAACAATTTTTATGACTGATATAGATCCCATAGAGCTCAATCTAGGGGAAATTTTGGGGAATACAAGTGTTGAGGTGAATCACATGTATTCATAATTTGGAATCCATAATCACATAGTGAGTAGTGAAAGAGAAGATGTTGAATATTCTTCCCATTCAAGTAATATGATCTTTTTGGGACTACATTCCAAGCACTGGGATTACACACCATGATGTTTTCCTTGGTCTATTTACTATGGGCTTGGGAGGAAATGTTATCTTGAGGGGCATGATCATGTGGTTGTACACGACCAGATTACAAAGACTTATGATTATTACTTGGATTTGGGCTAGAGGACACAACCACATGCCCCAACTATCATGAAATTCCATGTAACAAGGGTTAATATCATGTAATCTCACATGGATAGTCAATCAATTTGGGAGAGAACATGACCAAGTACAAGGTGATGTGGTACACACAATGTAATTTATGTATATGTCGTGTATGGATACATGTCCATACAAGAAATGTGGTATAGGAAATAGAAACATCTTTAGATGGGGTCACACACCTTTTGTCTCATATTACACACTATGCACCATTCTCTTGGATATTTTCTCCTTTTGTATTTCATTCTTTAGGACACATATTTAGGCTTGTGACTACCTTATTCTAAGAAGTATTCCTTATAAAACATGATATTATCCTTAGTAGTGTCATGTGGGATACAACATGGTGTGATTCATGAATGATGAATATCTAGTGGTTCTTGATCATGGTTATTGATCAGGATGGATCCCTACATAGATTTCGGGGTTGGTATACTTCCCCATAATACTAAGACATAGGTCCCCATATAAACATTTTTAGTGTAGAGTGGTTCTCCCTAGTTCACTAGGAGTGAGTCTAATTTCCAGTGTAATGATATGACATGAGGTGTCATAAACTTGACTCTAATCCAGTGACACTTGACCGATATGAAATATTGGGTTGATCTTTCAGAGATTATGGCACTAGTACTACCCTATCCAAATAGGTCAATAGTTTCCCATACTTATTAGACTGGTAGTGACAGAAATCCCAAATAGAGGGTGTGGATCCTCTACCCATGGAGTAGGTTTCCTAGGGTTTTTACTCCTCATTTGGTTCAGGGTCTGGTTTCCCAATATCAATCATTTAAATATAGATGATCATTTACAATAAATAGGTTTAGGTCCTCTGTATACAGATTGGTACTTCACCATCTTCAAGATCTGGTGGGGAGTGGGTCTTCTATATGATTTGGGTCTCCCTTAGTTGTGTATAATTGTTACAAGGGGTGGTTACATAAATATGTTATACATGTTACCTTGAAAAGTGTTAGTGATCCCTTGACACTTCATGGTTCATTAATCTCCGTATGGGTTATTCCATTGGTTTTCACGAATATTATAAGCTTGTACTCACTCACCAATGGTGTAGTGGAAAGATATAGGTTCCGATTTTTTTTATCCTAAGTGGTTTCATGTGGTGATTTTAATGGATTAATTTCTCCCTCATCTATTTTTGTAGTAGTGATGGGATGGTCTCTGCATTGGGGTTCTTATAAGCCTGCATGTGCTGAAAGATAATAAAGATAGGATCTAATGTGTTGGGAACCATTGATATACCTAGAGATCCATAATCAATCTCAACATTAAAAGTTTTTCTCTTGAGATGGGGACCCCCTTTATCATATTCTTGGGTTTCTGTGATAATATAAAGTTTGGGTTTAGCAGACTAACATCATTGGGTTCAGGTTGAGTTGTTGAATAATTGTGTTGAAATCAGTCCCCTTTATTTAGGTTTTTGGGTAACTTATTGGGTATGTATATACTCACACCTAAATGGGATATTTCTACACATGATTTGTATTATATAGATGACCTACATGAAGGAAGCTATTTCGGCGAACCAAGATTCAATGGTTCATAGAAGCATTGGGAACAGACAATTTATGGTGGTCTACTTGGGTATTTGTGCAGGGACCATTTCAGTTTTCCCTGTTTTTCTATTTTAGTTACTTTGGGACTCTTTTCTTATTGGGAATGTATTTTACACTTTTTAATGATTTACTATGCTATTGTATACTGATGTTTTTTTATAGTTTATTTAATTCTTGTTTTTTTCTCAGTATGTTTCAATATTTTATTCCTATAAATTTTATCATGGAGATGTTATAAGTATGCCTAATACTAAAAAGGAGAAAGGTTGACATGTATGAGATATTTTTAATCAGCATATGTCACCTACACATAGAATATTGGAGGAAGACATGGGGGTAGTCAAATCATGAGACCCTACAGGTTGGGTCATGACAACCAATCACATAAATCTAGAAAAATTTATCCTTAAAAAACATTTACAAAACATGTCAGGTTGAATACTCATAGTGGGATTTATATTGAAAACTATGTTCTTACCTATCATTATTCTACAATATGATACTTAAGGAAAAAATTATGTTTATAATAAATTGGGATAAATCATGTGGGGTTACGCCATATATTGTAAGAAAAAGTCATGCCATGCTAACTATGTCCCTCAATCTCAAGAAAATTCTAAAAATCAAAATTGTGTTCACATCATGTATATTGGTTCATTGAATGCCTGAAAAATGCATGAGGGTATATTCTACAATTTTGTAAAATGTCCTATAATATCTTACCTACCTATATACAGTTTTAGTGCATACACTCACGAAGATACCATTTTCTATCAAACTTCTTCTCAAAATATTGAACCCAGAATATAGTGGTCTTAAATATGATACTATATTAATCTGAAACATATCTTTTTGAAGGAATATGTCTAAAAGATAATGGATTTATTCACAAACCATCAAATTAATCAAGTATTGGGTAATTATAATTTCTTCTATTTATTCTAGAAAAATATTCAATTGCATTAATTTGTCTTGATATTACTACTCATCAGTTTAATATATTATCATATATCAATGAATGATATGACATAGACGATTGATAATTATTTGTAAAATATTTTATTTATTATTTTATAACAAAAATCATAGTGCCATATAAAATCAACTGTATCCAATTATTTATGTAAAGGAAAGGTGGGATTAACTACATAATAATTTTATTAGATTGTTATTCCAAAGAATTCAATTATTAGTGAGAGGAATAAATTAATCAATATGGATATATCCTAATAGAGAAATAAACATCATCCAATGACTATTCCATCTCAACAAATGCATCCATATAATTTTTAAAGGTCTACACCATGACTATTTTATACTTATGATATTTTTACTATCAGTTCTTACAATATGATACTTTTGATCATCTATCTAGGATGTTAGAGTGGTTATCTTGTCTTAAAGATATAAATCTTCAAACGTTTCCCATCTCAGAAACCAGTGGTTATATTCCATATATTACACAGGATGGTTTGTTCTTTATAGGGAGTTATGAATCCTCTAATAAAGTTAACGTTGTTCAAAATTTGTCAGTCTTCACTGAATAATGAGATACATTTCTAGGTAATTAATCCCATGCATTTCATGAAAAATGAACAACATATGGAGCTGGTCATGATTACCTCATATCAACATTATTAGATATTTCATAATCATAATATTTATATTTTCTCATGACCTTTAATGTATCATCTAGTTCATATAGAATCTCTTGTATAATAGATCTCCTTGATTTATAAGATTATGATGATCATCAGGATCATATTTCTCACTAATGTATCTTAGGAATCTATTTAGGAAGTAACTAGAAACAATTTTAGGAATTAAATGTTAAGAGTGTATAATTATTGAAGGGGATTTGTCATCATGGTCACCTTGAACATCATATTTATCATGCACATGATGTTACATTGGCTGAACACCCTACCTAAAAAACATAATGATATCGGAAGGTGGTGAGGTTACTTCATCATTAGTTGAATAATCTAGATTGATAAAGTATTCATCACACTAGATTCCTCTTCCTTTTCCCTCACAATAATAATGGGTGTTTTATCCATACATAAATGAGTTCCCTAATATATGAATTGATCTAACATTTATCATATAAGATTGCATACCCCAAAGTTATACTAATTAGAGTATTTGATGGATGTATATTGATTGGGATGTTATCTACCCACATCGGCCTCATATAAACTTTTCATAGGATTGGTTGATGTTACTAATCATTAACTTCATGGTAGGTATGAAGAATCATTTCTTATACACATATAAATTAGAATATGAATGGGTGGGGTATTATTCTGTTTAGATTAAGAGCCCATAAACTCTCATAATATTTGATCTACCAATTATTCTAGGTTTTTTTATTGTGTATCGATTGATATTTGGATTTTGATCACAAATATACCCAAAGAGCATATATAAAAAGAAATAAAAAAAATATAAACAATCCCCTATTCCATTTTCTATGGTTTGGGTATCTATATTTAATAGAAGCAGACCCATGATATCTTGCATATTGGGTCTTGGATTGATTTAGGAGGAACATGGCGATATCCCTCAAGGTATAACCAGTCACATGTGTTTCAATCTAACCCTACAGGAAATAAATTGTGATAAATTTACTATGATAATTTTTACCCAACTTACCATGGAACATCAGCTGGTATATCCTTCCTTGTGTTAGAAATTTTTTTTTCTCACTCCTAATACCAACAATACAAAAATCAAGATAAATATTAATAAAAAATTATAATATAAAACTATGGCCAGTAACTACCATTCATTGAGAAAAACTTCCAATAGTCATTTGAACCAATTATTTATACACTATTTCAATCTATACTAACATTTATGTTTCATGTGTTGACTATTGTTTAGGATGGAACCATATATATGTTGGCTACTACATGTTTTCTGAGTTTATAAAGTCCATGGTATCATATCATCATTTCAAGATCTATAAAGAAGTTGATTCATTTTTACCCTAGCATTGAAAGGGATATTTTGGGAAGGGTGGATTTACTTAATTATCTCACCCTTAATCTATACTAGTAGGTATATTTTTAGGGAATGATTTTTAATAGAATAACCTCAAATACAATGTGGGGGAGGGAAAATATTGTTTTATAGTCACTCAATATGAGGATTCCTATAATATTATAGATGTACCATAGTCTAAAATTTACCCACTCATATATAAAATTAATTGTCTTAATCTCATATCACTATTGTCTCATTAAATTATGGATGATATCATAATGGAATTATTCTTAAATCATTGATTCGATGATGGATTAAAAAATTATTACATCCCTCAGATGGTCCGCCCACTCTACACTTCCCAATTTCACTAAAAATGACATGATCACTCATTAATGAGGTTCCCTCTAGGTTTGATGATTAATTGAATATTTTATCACTTATTTATACTCAATATGAAATACAATTTTATAGTGGAGTGTTATCATAGATCATCATTAATTTCTTTTATATAATGGTTAGAGCAATTTATTCCCTTACTATAACACTCATAAATAATATTGTTCTTGGAGATATACGATAGAGATATCATTTTCATGATTGATAGTTGAACATTGAAATATAGAATTGGGGTGTTTACCAATAAAATAAAACTATATTAAAGAAACCTATTTGAAAATTGATTGTGAAGTAAATTAATTTTAATAAAACTTTATAAGGATTGATAAAACATTATGAAAACATTATTTGAGTTTAGATCCACATAATATACCATTGCATCGATACAGGAACCATATACAATATCTAAAACTATATTTGAAAGACTCATGATTTTCCCACAAGAATGAATTGAAAAATTTATGTTGGGTGGTTGAGACTATAGGTATATTTTCAAAATATTATATTATTTGAGAAGAATTGTCTCTAAAGGAAAATTTAGCAACAGAATAATTATTTCATTGATAACTTCTCATAGATTGGCACACCAAGGATGATCCATATAGGGTATCGTTGTATCAGTTTGTTTGTGTAGGTAGTTTTTTTCTAGAACCTTAATTTTTGTCACTTCACTAATGTGGAGGAGTTGTAAAAATATGACACATTAAACACCATTTCATTTAGGGAGGAGAGATGTATAATGGTTACACATTTACCTGTGTCATGAAAAAAAGTATGATGTGGGCAGATATAAAGAGGATTCATAGATATATCATGTTAGAAAACTACACCTATGTGGGAATGGGTACTATTTTTATGTATATATTCATCATTCTCATATGTGAAATACACATCATTTACCCAGGTTATGATTGAAATGTTTTAATTGGAGCCAATGTACACTGGCTAACACAAATCGACCAGCTAATAGTGTATAATATGCACTAATTAGGCCATGAACAAGCCTATCACATCCTTATCTCTCTAAGGATAGAATATTCTCCTATTGAAATAAAATCCTTATTTTAGTCACATTTTCCAGAAAATTTTACCCACTATGTTCCTATCCGATCATATTCAAATTGTATATATTTTTCATCTTCCTTAATATAAAATTTAAAATTGTTGATCTATAGAGGGTAAAATTCCTGGATAGAAAACTGTTACATTTTTCACGACCATCTCCATGTTCCCAAGAATGATTTACTAGTTTACTAGGTATGTGACCATGTTAGCTCACCTAGGTGGCCTGAAATGAACTATAATCTACTCAAGTGATGGAAACTACAAACCTATATTGTGAAATGAGTGAACTTATTTAAACAATTTTTCATTCCCAAACTTCATGTCCCTTATCATAGTATTTTATTATATATAGACATAATTTGAACTCATTTTAAAAAATACTATGGAAAGGTAAAATATGTATGGGAATATATTTATTCCCATGTCTTCAACCCCCCATAGAATGTTTAATTAAGCCTACTACATTAAGGATATAAAGAAAAAATGAGGTGTGTTTAGTATCCTAATGTTTTAAAAAATTAAAACATCTTTGAAAGTAAATTTACGTCATAGTTCATAAAGATTATTGGTAATTACCCCACATTGTATGATACATTTGGGTTAAATTTTCAAAAATCATACCTAGGGGCGTTTATACCAAGGTGAACCCTTCCCCAGACCACCTCACTTGGGTGACTACATTACATTACCCCATTAGGGTTCTATATTCAACCTACCCTAGTAATCATGTTACATTTTACCCTACATTCCATAATGGGATGAACCATGATCCTTCCATATAAAACTATGCATGTAATCACCCTATTATCCTTACTTAGGGTGAAACTTCATCCCTACTCCATACATCAATGAACCTTCATGTTTTCCTCTACATTAGAGTGAACACTTTTACATACCCTATATTCGGGTGACCATATTACCTACCCAATAATAGGGAAACAAATTAACCATATAATATCACTAGTGGGAACACTATACAATACAATATACCCTTTGTTCTAATTAGTTTATTTATTCCTTTAATAAAAAATGATTCATAGTTTTCTATTTTAGGCCCCTACGAAATCCAGCAACGAACTTTGCTTACCCATGTCTATTAAATTGGATAAAATGTTTTCCAAAATTTCATTTTGGAAAATCACTATCCTAGGTCAATTAAATAATATGTGTCATCATTATTTTCCCCCTCAATGGTTTTTTGATATAAATGAAAATAGAATAATCCAATGTGTGATCCCTATAAATCATGAAATGGCTTAAAAAGGATGTCTCCCAAGATAACCACTATAAATAAAATGACCCTTTGATACATCATGGTTATATAATACCTTGATAACAAGGACTAATCCCATGATGATACTCATGAAAGAACCATTGGATTGGGTTTCCTGACATGACCGAGTCATATCAAATACCAAATCTACTAGTGTATGAGGTGGACATGTTAGGACCAGTTAATGAGAAAGGGATATATAAGTGGCCGCTTTATAGATGTAAAAAACAATATCAAACCTTTATATGAGTTACAAGGTATATTGGGTATGTATTTTGTAGAACTAGGTTTTTCTCCACTGAGGCATAAAAAAAATTTAGTCTCAATGTTTTGGGAACTTCTTTGTGAAAAAATATCAAATTTTCTTTAATGGATTCCATAAATGAAATTATTTGATGGTTTAATTGATTTTGGAATCTGTAAATTAGACTATCTGCATCCAAAATTGAAATTTATGAGCAATTGATCCTCAAAAATAAAATTTTATATATAAAAATATTATTATTTTCCAATGTGAATTTATTAAAGATGAAACACTTATATCTCTGAAATTTTGCATTGTATTATAAAATTGAAATAATGGTTGTTTAAAAATATTCAATTTACACTTGGAATGATATTATTTTGGTGTGTATCATGTGCTATAGTAGTTTTAAATATTGGGGAAAATAAAAATAATTTATTGAATAATAAATTTTATTTTTTGATTAATTTTTGAAATAATTTTTTTCTATGAAAATATGATTCATCAAATACTCGTTGTTATCAATTTAACCCTCATATTTGATAGGACACACTAATAAAATAAATAATATAACATTATTAAAAATATTATTGCAGTTGATAAGTGAATTTTGTAGAATAACCAATTACACAAAAATGGATTGGATTCTCAGTAAGGAAATTATGGATGTGGAGATAGATTAAATCTCCATTCATTTAAATCAAGATAGATATTTTTTATTGTTGAATTTATCATTTTATTGTGATTTCCAAGAATGGATGAATAATATTATCTCAATCTTATATCCTTTGAAATCTATATCAATTGAAAATATTTAATAATTCATGATTTTTTTGTCTCCATTTTTTATCCGTACTTCTATTTTTCATACCTATGATTTATAGTTGGGTTTATAAAGGCCATAGATGATGTTTCCTTTGTTTATTTGGGTTTTCCAATAATTATACCTTTATTCATCGATGACCTACTAGTAGGATAATTGTAACGCCCCGACCCCAGCTAACCAGAGTCGGTGCATTACTTCGTAACATTGGCATGATCACAAAAGATCAAGTCTCGAAAGACCGATTAGTTTAGTAGACTTGGAAACACTAGATACATTCATAAGTCTTACATTACATCATAAAGTGAAAAACTTAGAACAAATTCTTCATAGTCCACACACATATCCTCTTATGACTATCCCTGCAGGTCATTCCTAAAATACTTCTTCACATCCTGGAAAATATTAAAACATTGAAAGGGGTGAGCTCAGATGCTCAGTAAGGATAACAATATAGCGGAAGCTTTCATCAATAAACATAAACATTTAAGGCAATGTATAACTAAGACAAATCCTTTTAAACATGAACTCAAAAATAATATGGAAAAAGTAAAACGAGATAATGCCATTCACTTCTTCACATGGATATTCTACTGGTCGAATAATCACATGCAATATCAATAACCACTTTCATAATGAGGGAATGTATAATGCCAGACATTCTGAAAAATTTTGTCAAGGCCTCGGCCAAGACGTCTAAAATGATTAAGGCCTCGGCCAAAACCATAAATCAAATTGGGAAAGGGCCTCGACCAATTCCACATCTAGTTGTCTCATGAGACCTACCGATGCATCGAAGAGTTATAGCGGGCTCCACCCATCACTTATTAAGTCCAATACATTCCTCATATGACAAGGTTTAAACATATCATAAACCATAACATAATCGTATCACATAAAACATGCATAAAAGAAACATAAAATTTCCACATTTCAATCACAAGATATCAATACAACACATTTATATAATAAAAACGCTTTCAAAACCATTTTCAATACCAAAATAAAAGAAAGATAAAACTTTTTATTTATTTTTCATTAAAAAAAATGATGGCTTGTAGAGAAAGCCGAAACTCAAATAATGGTCACGGCGGCGGATAAGTCGTTGTCGCCGCATAAGTACGGAAAGAAAAACATTCCCTTTTTGTCCTTTAGTAAAACGCTTCGTATAAAAAATATTCCTTATGAATAAACGTAAAAGTCAAAGGGGTTTATACACCGTATAAAAGAAAGTTGTGTATAAGACCAAATATGCCTCAAGGAAAGGGGATTGAGACGAAGTCCTTAAAAAGATCATTTTTTTAAATAAAGTACATCTATAATGTGTATTCACTATAAGAACACATAAATAATGTACAAATACAAGATAGTACATAATAATATCATGACATAATTTGAATGTAGGAGATTAACCCAAAGAATGGAAATTGGGTTAAGAAGTTCCCTTACTTAGTGTCTGACTTGACTCAACCGTTATTTAACCTCCTGAATAATAAACTAGAGTTAATATACACCTTATTAAGAACCATTTTCAATTTCATTATCCTTTTTATATCACTTATTATAATGATATGAACATTATGTAATTATTTAAGTTAATAACAGTCGTTTTGTCGATCTTTGGTACTTGAATCAACAATAAACTTCTTATAATTACAAGTTATTTATGTGGTAGAATATCCATTATCTCCAGAATTATATTCATGATTTAGATGTCATATATATCATATATATCCAGTATATACATTCATTTATAATATTACGTAACATTTAGAGGTAAGAAATGAAATGCACCGTTCATGGAGACGGTAAGCCGTACGTACGCATGAACGCTACTTTCATTTCTATTTCATATTTAATGGAATGAAATCATAATGATATAAATGTATAATATAATTCCAGTATAATATAGTGTATAATACCATTTACTTCATCCTTTATACATCCCACATATTGCATTAACGATTCAAATCACTTTGAGGGGGCGGTAGTCCGCACTTCCTAAAATGAAATTATCACGTTTACCCATAATGGAAATCATAAAGTATGACATAAATGAGAAATACAGAAGCATAAGTAAAACATAAACATATTATATATCATATATAAATATAGTGACATCTTAATGGCCACCTTTGAAGGTGTTATATGAGTGTTGAACAATCATCGTTTCGTGAGGCAGAAATTCGCCATCCACAGAAACCGTATGTTATTTAAACATTAGATGTAGGTGTGTGTAATTTTAGCTCTAATACCTCTTATAACAACATCCTAGTATATTGAGGATACTGGTTTTGTTACAAAATAAATGAATAAAAAGAGTTTAGGGGGTTGGAGAAGAAAAATAAAACAAAACAACATTAGAGAAGACATTACCTCAAAATCGGGTAACTCTTTTTGATTTGAGCCAAACGCTTCCTTGGGAAGTGTTCTGCACAAAGTGAGGCTTCTAGGAGTAAGGGGGGAAATTTGGGAGAGTATTTGGGCAGAGTTTGGCCGAGCCAAATGGCTTGAAAGTGTGAATGAGGTGGTAGAGGTGGGGGCCTTTTATAAGTGGAGAGGAGGGGCACTCTTGGAAAGTAAGGAAAGTTTACATTATTATACAATGCTTTTCGGATTCTAAAGGTCCCACACTTATATAATTCGTGGATAAGGTGATAAGGGTTCTAAATATACCCATCCAATAGTCTTTTGACAAGTTTAATCCTTGGATTGTACATTATCTTTTCATTTTATTAAAATCATTAAATAATGAGGTCATCGCTGCATCATAATGATGTCGTAAATGATTTAATTCATTTAATGTCTAAAAATTATAAAAAAATACTATGATGTAGGAAATCTTTTTAACTTTCCAATTACTATTTATAGTGAAAAATATGGCTTGTATAACCCCATGTAAAAATTGGTTTAGTAAAACATTTCATGTTTGTGTCATTTTTTACTTTAACATTAAATAAATATATATTAATGTCATTTTCCAACAAAAGTGGCTCCATGGGGTCCCCAAGTTGACCCATGGATTTTCTTGGTCGGCCATGACACATCCAATGAGGTTAGGACATGTGTCAAGCTCATATCATATTATTAAAACATTATTTTTACCTTAAACTACACTAATTACCTCTAATCGCGATTAAGAACTTAAAAGTTACTATTCACCAAAAAAATTATTTTAATCTCATTGAACCACATTTTACTTATTAATTACAACCATGTATGTCAGATTTTTGAAAATCAAATCACAGAAGTGGTAATATTTAATTTAAACGAAAAATCAGTTATTTAACTACTACTTAGTGGTTTTACTATTCATCAAAAATTGAAGTTTTTCAGAACAATGCCAAAATTTCACCCTAAGCTATAATTGATATTCCGAATTCAAAAATGATTTCTATTTTACAACATTACAAACATATAAGTTGCATTAATTAATTTTATAATTAATTCCCGCTGTCACAACAATAGCGTGTTTTTAAGAAACAATTTATATCAAAAGATTGGCAATTGTTTACGTCCAATTTCAATGTTAAATTAATTCTAATGACCACCATTGGATAAAATGGTAAAAATATATTCTAATTATACTTTAAAACCACTAAATAGTATAATTTATCACTATAAATTATTTTGATTAAAAAAGTTGTTTTTAAGTAATTTTCATTATTCATAAAAAAATTGGATGTTCTCAGAAAATTACAAAAAATTCAACATTGGATAATTTCGATATTACGAATACAAAAATGAAGTCCATTTTGAAATATAAAATTTCTATAATTTTAAAAAGTGGTTATTACTATTCATAACGGCTACTTTGATTAGTCGCGGTGTTTTAGAACTCGAAGTTGCGTACAATGCAAGCTATTGCATTATTGAATGAGAAGCGTATCGTGGAAGCTCGGGGTGTTGCATTCTACCCTCCTTCAATAAATTGCGTCCTCGAAATTTGAAATTTTTCTTTGAAAATAAAATGTTGAAAAGAGAAAATACCTTTAAGGAAAACCCACATCGAAAATAAGATTAATAAAATTTAGCCTTAATAAGAGGGAAAGGGAAATGAAAAAGTCACCACCCAATTATGATCTCGATTAGGAGAACATTGGTGGAAATTAGAGACATATAATTGGAGGAAAAATGTTAATATTTGTAGGGAGTGATTGAGGTCATCAATCACAATCAACTGTCAAATTGAGGGCCTCAAAGCCTTCAATCTATGTTGATTTTAAATATCATCAGTTCAACAAGACATAAAGGATTAAGATAAAACATTTTTTTGTTTTAATATCCCTTTACTAATGTATAAGAATTAATTTATTCATTGAATAAGAGATAGGTATATATAAATTTATGCTTGACAATTAGAGTTTCAACCTTTAACTCATCTTTCACTCAAAAAGATAATAGAACTCAAAAATATTATACTTATCCTAATTGTATAAGGTTAAAAATGTTAACACATACCATTTAGATTAGTAAAATTATTTTGTAACAACCAGGGACTTCCTGTAGGCTAGTGGTATGAAATAAAGGCCTATCGCAGTATGATTGTGGGTTTGATTCCTGCAGCTTTTTCCGATGCGACGGGTTATGCCCCACCCTGCAGGTTGTCCTTTTCCTAAAACTATAGTATCATAATATTCCAAAAATAATCTTCATAAATTTTTTAACCTTAAAAAATACTATCCAAAGTTCAACTTAATCCATTCCAACCATTATAGTTATCCAAAATACCTCTGTCCAGACTTTCTCTAAAAGGTCTCTAAATTCCAAAATCAATTGTAACATCAGATTCCCCAAACAAATTAAAGTTTCTCTTTTGTCACATACTAAAAATATGATTACCTTCATCATATGAAAACCTTACTAAAATCAACAAGTACTGGAGTACAATCCTTATATATCACATTATTCTAATAACCAGAATATAATCCATGAGTCCAAAAGCACCAATACATTAATTATTCCACTTCAACTATAGTAACAGCATAAGATTTTCCTTGATCCCTTGGCCTTTTATGAGGTAAGTTTTCCTGACGCTTAGGACATTCATTTGCATAATTCCCCATTTCCCTACAATTATAGAATTCAACATTGATAGCCTCTTTCTTTCCCTTGCAATCACGCTCCTGGTGACCTTTTTCTCCACATTTGTAACAAACTCCCATTCCTTTTAGGCAAGTACCAGGGTGATTCTTCCCACAATTATCACATAATGGAAAATCCTTCTTTCCCTTTTTCCCTTTATCTGTCTCTTCTTCCACCGTTCTCTTCTTCTCTTTCTTTACTTTGTTGTCATAAGACTTATAGAATTCCTTTTCTGTCTTGATAGCACATGAGACAATATCTTCGTATAACGAGAAGGATTGTGATACTAAAGCTCGACGAAGAAATGGGTTTAACCCATCAATGAAACGATCAATCTTACTTCTTGGGTTACGTATATAATCGGCAGCATGCCTCGCTAACCTTGTAAAGTTAGCCTCATACTTTGCGACATTCTCATCCTCCTTCTGCCTCAGACACCATATCTGCTCGATGGTCACGAGGAAAGTATTTTTCTAAGAAAATCCCTTTGAACTCCCTCCATTCCATATTCGATACGTCATCATCTTCCTTTGTGTTTTGAATCAGTGACCACCACTGATCGGCATCTCCAGTGAGGCGGTAAACTGCCATGACAACCTTCTCCCTTTCGTTACTCCCCAAGGCATGGAATATTTTCTCTAAGGAGTTTATCCATTGCTTAGCTACTAACGGATTTGTACCCCCATTAAATGTTGGTGTTTGTTGCCTCATGAAGCGGTCTAACATTGATCCTCCACGTTGTGGATCAGAGTGATCCATAGGAGTAAGGTTATTATTCATAACTTGAGTGAGTTGTCTCAGTATGGTAATAAGTTGATCAGCACCGGTTGTATCTCCAGATCCACAATAATTATCTTGAGCAGGAGGGAAATCCCTACACAGAGTGCGTGCATTGATACAGTTTCCATTCCTTCCACTAGGCGCCATTTCTAAACAATGGCATAAACTAGATTAGTTTATGAATCAAGATACATAATTCCATACTTGTAAAATAATTAACATAAATTGAACTATTTATGGATATAATCCATAATCATAAAAAGGTTTTATTTGAGGAAGTATATACTCATAACCGTTCATAGTGGTTTGTAAAGAAAATGGGAATTATCCTAAGCATATCCCCCGTAAGTGTCGTAACCAAGAGTGCAGCAAGGCCCGTTATCATGCACCAGTTCTCGTTCGAGTCTAGCTCAAAGCGGTGTTTTCAGGTTTTACCCCTAGGTACATCTGTGCCAGAGCCGCCTCTACCTGCTCGTATCCAGACAGGGATGTATTGTTCGGAAAACTCACAAAATCTCTAAGACAACAAAATTCTAGGAAGCTCTTCTATACTAATCCTCGAAGTCTATCTTTGGTCTATGTGCTCTAATCAGAGTTTATCTAAATCTATCTTCCAAGGTTAGTACTAAACTGCCTCTGATACCAACTGTAACGCCCAGACCCCAGCTACCCAGAGTCAGTGCATTACTTCGTAACATTGGCATGATCACAAAAGATCAAGTCTCGAAAGACCGATTAGTTTAGTAGCCTTGGAAACACCAGATACATTCATAAGTCTTACATTACATCATAAAGTGAAAAACTAATAACAAAGTCTTCATAGAACAAACTCATATCCTCTTCTAACTATCCCTGCAGGTCATTCCTAAAATACTTCTTCACATCCTGGAAAATATTAAAACATTGAAAGGGGTGAGCTCAGATGCTCAGTAAGGATAACAATATAGCGGAATCTTTCATCAATAAACATAAACATTTAAGGCAATTTATAACTAAAACAAAAGCCTTTTAAACATGAACTTAAACATAATATGGAAAAAGTAAAATGAGATAATGCCATTCACTTCTTCACATGGATATTCTACTGGTCGAATAATCACATGCAATATCAATAACCACTTTTATAATGAGGGAATGTATAATGCCAGACATTCTGAAACATTTTGTCAAGGCCTCAGCCAAGACGTCTAAAATGATTAAGGCCTCAGCCAAAACCATAAATCAAATTGGGAAAGGGCCTCGACCAATTCCACATCTAGTTGTCTCATGAGACCTACCGATTCATCGAGGAGCTATAGCGGGCTCCACCCGTCACTTATTAAGTCCAATACATTCCTCATATGACTAGGTTTAAACATATCATAAACTATAACATAATTGTATCACATAAAACATGCATAAAAGAAACATAAAATTTCCACATTTCAATCACAAGATATCAATACAACACATTGATATAATAAAAACGCTTTCAAAACCATTTTCAATACCAAAATAAAAGAAAGTTAAAACATTGTATTTATTTTTCATTAAAAAAATGATGGCTTGTAGAGGAAGCCGAAACTCAAATAATGGTCACGGCGGTAGAGAAGTCATTGTCGCCGCATAAGTACGGAAATAAAAACATTCCCTTTTTTCATTTAGTAAAACGCTTCGTATAAAAAAGAATTATTTTAAATAAACGTAAAAGTCAAAGGGGTTTATACACCGTATAAAAGAAAGTTGTGTATAAAACCAAATATGCCTCAATGAAAGGAGATTGAGATCATTTTTTTTAAATAAAGTACATCTATAATTTGTATTCACTATAAGTACACATAAATAATGTACAAATACAAGATAGGACATAATAATATCATGACATAATTTGAAAGTAGGAGATTAACCCAAAAATGGAAATTGGGTTAAGAAGTTCCTTTACCTCGTGTCTGACTTGACTCAACCGTTCTTTAACCTCCTGAATAATAAACTAGAGTTAATATATACCTTATTAAGAACCATTTTCAATTCCATTATCCTTTTTATATCACTTATTACAATGATATGAACATTATGTAATTATTTATGTTAATAACGGTCGTTTTGTCGATCTTTGGTACTTGAGTCCACAATAAACTTCTTATAAATACAAGTTGTTTATGTGGTAGAATATCCATTATCTCTAGAATTATATTCATGATTTAGATGTCATATATATCATATATATCCAGTATATACATTCATTTATAATATTACGTAACATTTAGAGGTAAGAAATGAAATGCACCGTTCATGGAGACGGTAAGCCGTACGCACGCATGAACGCTACTTTCATTTCTATTTCGTATTTAATGGAATGAAATCATAATGATATAAATGTATAATAAAATTCCAGTATAATATAGTGTATAATACCATTTACTCCATCCTTTATACATCCCACATATGGCATTAACGATTCAAATCACTTTGAGGGGGCGGTAGTCCGCACTTCCTAAAATGAAATTATCGCGTTTACCCATAATGGAAATCATAAAGTATGCCATAAATGAGAAATACAGAAGAATAAGTAAAACATAAACATATTATATATCATATATAAATATAGTTAAATCTTAATGGCCACCTTTGAAGGTGTTATATGAGTGTTGAACAATCATCGTTTCGTGAGGCAGAAATTCACCATCCACAGAAACTGTATGTTCTTTAACCATTAGATGTAGGTGTGTGCAAGTGTAGCTCGAATAATTCTTATAAAAACATCCTAGTATATTGAGGATACTGGTGTTGTTACAAAAGAAATGAATAAAAAGAGTTTAGGGGGTTTGAGAAGAAAAATAAAACAAAACAACATTAGAGAAGACATTACCTCAAAATCGGGTAACTCTTTTTGATTTGAGCCAAAGGCTTCCTTGGGAAGTGTTCTGCCCAAAGTGAGGCTTCTAGGAGTAAGGGGGGAAAGTTGGGAGAGTATTTGGGAAGAGGTTTTCCGAGCCAAATGGCTTGAAAGTGTGAATGAGGTGGTAGAGGTGGGGGCCTTTTATAAGTGGAGAGGAGGGGCACTCTTGGAAAGTAAGGAAAGTTTACATTATTATACAATGCTTTTCGGATTCTAAAGATCCCACACTTATATAATTCATGTCTAAGGTGATAATGGTTCGAAATCTACCCATCCAATAGTCTTTTGACAAGTGTAATCCTTGGATTGTACATTATCTTTTTATTTTATTAAAATCGTTAAATAATGAGGTCATCGCGGCATCATAATGATGTCATAAATAATTTAATTTATTTAATGTCTAAAAATTATAAAAAAAATACTATGATGTAGGAAATATTTTTAGCTTTCCAATGACTATTTAATGTGAAAAATATGACTTGTATAACCCCATGTAAAATTTTTTTTAGTAAAACATTTCATGTTTGTGTCATTTTTTTACTTTAACATTACATAAATATATATTAATGTCATTTTCCAACCAAAGTGGCTCCATGGGGTCCCCAAGTTGACCCATGGATTGTCTTGGTCGCCCATGACACATCCAATAAGGTTAGGACATGTGTCATGCTCATCTCATATTATTAAAACATTATTTTTACCTTAAACTACACTAATTACATCTAATCGCGATTAAGAACTTAAAAGTTACTATTCACCAAAAAATTATTTTAATCTCATTAAACCACATTTTACTTCTTAATGAAAACCATGTATGTCGGATTTTTGGAAATCAAATCACAGAAGTGGTAATATTTCATTTAAACGAAAAGTCATTTATTTAACTACCTGGATAGATGAACAAGATGAAAATACATTCAGGAAATACACCAATGGTGATATTTCAGCTGATACATACCTTCAAATTCGGAAACGAATGTACATCAGGATGATAAATGAATACAAGATGAATCCTAATTTCAACTTTAGAGACATCCCTTTGGAATGACGTTTACTGCTCATTTGATCCTGTTTACTCAAGGCATTTTTTCAATTCTGAAATGTGAAAAAGTCTTTTGAGGGGTTGTGCTGATAAAGATTTTTCTAATTAATGATGCTCAATCTGGTGGAAGTGTGCCTGTTAAAGCTGTTTTTTCCCTCCCCAAGCCAACAAACTTGGGGTGAAAGTGACAGAATCTTGCATCAAATTCAAAAGATAAATATATGAAAAGTTTAGTCTGGCAGTGCTTGGATGATGAAATGGAGTCTCAAAGGGAAGAATCAAATCTGTTATTCACATACTGAAGACCTGAATTTTTTTCTCTGGCCACAAAATCTCTGGATTCGGCCAAGAAGGCGAAGTTCACTTCTCCTCAGAAGACTGATGTCAAGACGGTGGTGCACACTAGATGATGTTTTGGATGACAGCGATGATGAAGATGATCTGAAGATGGGTGATGCCGATGATGGTTCTGAAGATGATGATGAGGACGACGCTTTGGAGGAAGAATCAGATGACAATGAAGATGCACTGCAGAAAGTGGAAGCAGGCAAGAGGGCCCTTGGGTGGTCTGTTTTTCTTTGTCATTTACTTGTTTTTTCATTAATTACCCGCTGGTGTAATTTCTTTACACCTCGAGTCTGTACTGCAAACATCCTGTTTTTAATAAATTCGTTTGGGTTTCATGAACTGGGAAACCAGTTCATGTCATCAACCTTTTTTTAAAAAAAAACTACCACTTAGTGGTTTCACTATTCATCAAAAATTGAAGTTTTTCAAAACAATGCCAAAATTTCACCCTAAGCTATAATTGATATTCTGAATTCAAAAATGATGTCTATTTAAAAAATTCCAAACATATATGTTGCATTAATTAATTTTATAATTAATTCCCGCTGTCACAACAATAGCGTGTTTTTAAGAAACAATTTATATCAAAAGATTGACAATTGTTTATGTCCAATTTCAATGTTAAATTAATTATAATGACCGCCATTGGATAAAATGGTAAAAATATATTCTAATTATACTTTAAAACCACTAAATAGTATAATTTATCACTATAAATTATTTTTATTTAAAAAGTTGTTTTTAAGTAATTTTCATTATTCATAAAAAAATTGGAAGTTCTCAGAAAATTACAAAAAATTCAACTTTGGATAATTTCGATATTACGAATACAAAAATGAAGTCCATTTTGAAATATGTAATTTCTATAATTTTAAAAAGTGGTTATTACTATTCATAACGGCTACTTTTATTAGTCGCGGTGATTTAGAACTCGAAGTTGCGTACAATGCAAGCTATTGCATTATTGAATGAGAAGTGTATCGTGGAAGCTCGAGGTGTTACAATAATGATTCATTGTTTTTCCATATCAAAAGGTGATATAATCCTCAATCCATGTAGGATAGTCTGGTTTCAATATCGAATGTTGTTTGTAGATGATCGATCCTCGATCGAGAGAGGAATATGAAGGATTTTTGGGGATGTATCATTCTATGTGGTAAATAATAATGACTGGATTTTCATGAAAATGGATATGGATATTGTTTTTGTAAACCAAAAGATGAAGGATTAAATCAGAAAGTGTTGTGTCCATATTCAAAGACATAGAAGGGTGTTAAAGCATGATTGGAGGAAAAATTAGATAAGAAAATATAATTTTGATGCATATAGATGGATCTAGATCAAAATACCCTGCCATATGTTATGTAGTATGATATATTGCATATCATGTGTCCAATGGGTATTATGATAATAGTTTCGATAGATTAAAATATCACACGATGTGGGATGTATACAAAATTTCATGGACATTTATCCATGATTCTTGGAGTGAATAGTGAGAAAACACCTGGGAGGATATTTAGAACTACTCATAATGATAAATACGTACACATGTCATGTTTCTTGATTATGTATAAATCAGGTTGTAGTGGTATATCCGGAGTTCCCCACATGTCATTACAAAAATATGTATTAATCATACTCACCTAGTATATAGTCTACTCACATAATGTTGAGACCCATCTCATGACCTTGTTTATAATTATTGGATACACATATTGTAACCCTTAGAGCACTCCATATACTCCTTCCAAAAAAATTTAATTATTTTATTTCCCTCATAGGCCTCGGATTTTGGTAGGTAAATATCTCATTATGATTATTTTTTCTTATAAAATGTTATAGAGTCAATTTTTCCATGATATCAGATATGTGGAATTATTTAGTGCCTTATGGATGTTCCCTTTATCATTGAAAAGTGGTTATGATGGGTGAGATTTTAATAATGATAATGTAATTTACCCATAGATAGGGTAAGTTATCTTTCATCATTATGCAGGTACATGATCCCCTATGCGGGGGTTAATTATGTGTAAAGTAGGGTATCTCCCCACAGTTTTATGATAAGATATTATATATCATCCCATTGGTAGGATTAGGTATCTTACCTAATTACCTAGGATGGTGATCCACTATATATTGTTTTTTATAGATATGGTAGCTTATCCTACTAGGTTATAAGGCTAGATCCCATACATTTTAGTTTAACTCCCCCAATTATGGTGTCTTTAAATGAGGCATGGTTTTTCATTGTGATAACAAAGTGGAAATAAAGATTACTATAATAGGTAGTAAAAAAGGTTTGGTTGATAGTTTGGTATTAATATAATAGATTATGTGGAGTTCATTCACTGAACATGCTTTAGTGATGAGTGTACTCTACCCCATAGACTCTAGTTGTGTTATAGATTTTATAATTTTATGTGTTATAAACTTATTTCTTACTTGTGATCACTTGGTACCCTAAGGGTTTCTTTCAATATTTGGTGAACCAATGGGGATCCAAATCATTAATTTTTTCATCTTCAGTATTATTAGATACTTTATTTTCTATGTGATATTAATTATGAGGTTTGGAGTAGTGAAGATTGAATATTTTCATCCAACAATTATAATTATTACTGTATGATATATTTTGAGTTTACTTTTTTTCCCAGTTACTATTTATTACTAGAACCTATGAGCTAACTTGGTGTTCTAGTTTTCTTTTTATTTATCTTTCTCATGGACACCTATCATACTATGATTTGAGTGGACATATTGATTTATTTTTTCTTTATGTTTTTTTTTTGAATAATGATATATATGTTTATAATCACCATTATATGGTACATTATACCACATGTTTTGTGTTTGTGTTATTGATGCATAGAATTATATATAAGGTAGTTATAAGTGGATATGGAAAGTGTTGTTTGGTGTCAACATCTAGTGATGAATGGATATTCTTTTTGAATTCTGATTATTTGGGAATACAATAGTATTCACTAATTGTAGTGTTTTATTAATGTGTTCATGAAGTGTGGATAATTATATCACTATATGCTGTTTTAGTGGACCATTAGACAGTCCATTTCAATTTTTTTCACCTTATGGGAAATTAATTTAGTTTTCATTTCATGATACTGTTATGTAGATTTCAATTAATTATTTACATATTTTTTCTGGTGTTTTGGTTATATTATGTATTAGAGATATATGTCTTTTGGTGGTTGATATATGATAAATCCACCAATATGAGGAGTTTTGTTTAATAGTTTCTAGTCATCAGCCCTTGTCCAAATAGAGGTGGTATTGGGATGTAACTATTTTCAAACTTCATGACAAAGTGGGGAACTAGTGTGTTATGCCATTCTAGAGTGGTATAAAATTAGGTTTTCCTTGGGATGAATTTTGGGGTTAATAATCATGTGATTAAATGGTTTGTGAATACATAGAAATTATTTAATGGTGTTATTGTGTATGGTCATAAACTTTTGGAGGATATGGTTTATATATAATTCAATATATCGTATCAACATGACTCTACTAACAAAATAATGGACCTCGATCATTGATGTAATTTTTTATAGTAGGGATAAATTTGGAACATATATCTTATTATATTTTTTTTAGAAAATTTACGAATTATCCATTTCATATCATCCAGTTATTATATAATCATTATGGGTCCATCAAATTAATGGTGTTACACACCAAAATATTTATTATATATTGAGATTGGGTTTAATGTACCCAAATCTATATTTGGGGCTTTCCACCACTATGTAGTGATCCATGAGGTATATTGTTATTAATATATTAAGATATATCCCCAAAATGTGAACTGATGTAGATCTTATTTACTCCTTTCAAAGTTAAATTTTAATGTTTAGAATATGTTTCATTCAACAAATTGAGTTGATTATTTCCAGTGTTATATGTGGTGAGTGAATTATAATAATAAAAGAAAGAACAAACCATTGAATATCAGATATTATTTAGAGTCATGTATTATTGTTTTCATATGGTTCAGTAGTCCTTAACTATAATTTGAATCCTCCCTTATGATTCTTAAATTATATTGTCATATGTTAGAAATTATTAATTTTATTCCCGAATTCACAATTGTATGTTTAAACTATGGCTAGAGTTTGAGAGTTTTTATATGATGTATATTTATTATAATAAGAAAAACTATTTATAGGAATGATAAACTATGTTTGAGTATGTTTTGAGGTTTAATATAATTTTATGGAGTTTTTTTTTCATTTTTATGATGGAAATGATACATAATAGTTATTCTTAAGGAGACTATGAGAAGATAAATTATATGTTGTGGGTTCTCTATATGAAAAACCACATATAATTTATTCCCCAAATAAAGTTAAATAGGGAAGATTATTCTTGGTAGTGATATACCCTTGTTATAAGAGATTGTCATCTTTTCAAATAATTTTATTTATAATCATGTCAAAGAAAAACCTAAACATTTGAAATATTAATAATTTCAATAACAATTATTGTATATTATGTTGATCATTTATTTGTTTTTTTGATGATGGTTCAGGGTAGTATATGTGAATCTAGAGATGGATTTCATTATTATTGTCTCACGTAGACGACCCCTTTGGTATGTTCATTTTTAGTATAGTGTGGTAATAGTTTGAGTTACATTATGTGCATGTTGATGTTTCCTATTGTTAGAAAAATGTATTATAAATCAGTGATAACTAATGTAACCTCTTCACAATCCTCTTTACAAATTTTTTAATGTGTGATATTTTTCTCTTTCTATTTATTATTCTAATTTAGATATTATAGTAAAATAATCCCACGACTAAACCATGGTTGTTAGGGAGTTTAAAAAAATGATAAATTCAATTTATTAACACTTTTTTTGAAGTGCTTATAATATTATTAGAGAGAAAATTATTTTTAAAGGATAAAACAGGGTAGGAAAATTGTATAGTAGGACCCACATTAGAAAGGATTAGATATCAATCGCTGATTTAATGAAAATTGGGTTTCTAATGTGGGTAAATTGTTTAAAAATTAGAAAGTCCCTCTTCATTATGGTGAGAATGTACTAATCATTGGTATTTAGGATCAACTACTAATATAACAGCTAGAATGTATTTAAATTATATATTTCTAAATGATAACACACATCGATTTAATATATGGGAATTCCTGGATGCTTTCAATGGATAAACTACAGATAACCCTTGGGGAAAGGATTATATATGTATTGAGTTGAATTATGTGGATGGTAATTGAATAAATCTATTTGGGATAATGATCGATGATATAGTGTTATGGTAATGTAAAATTAAGCCCCATTGGTATTGGTTTTCAAAACATGTTCTTGAATAGATTGTTATAGGTATTCAATTTTATATAAGAATAAGGAGTTTACATATTCAATCAGGAATAGTGTCCATAGAATCTTCAATTATATGAGAGAATCCCATTGTTGGGATTGTGTCAATTTGGTAATTCAGGGTCAACATATATTCCCAATATTCAGTTCATTATGGGAACATAAAAGGTATGAGGGGTGTCACTCACTTCACTATGTAGATAGTGTATTCATTTGATATTTGTATTTAATGTGGTGATGGGAAATTCAAGTTGTGGACCCATTAAATACAAAATAACATATATGTAATTCCAAATGAATATCTGTGAGTGGTCCCCCCATTTTGAAATCCTTTTTAGTGATGGAGGAGGAGGTATCCCTATAATATTCTCATTTTTTGGTCATCCAGTCTTTTGTTCACTTGGGGTGTAAAGTCTATAGAAAATGGTCATATGAACAATCAAGGCCATATAATTTAGATTTTGGTGGAATGGGATAACCAAAAAATAATTTTTAATGTTGAGTGCTTGAGTTAGGTTAGTTTTGTTCATTGTTTCTTGTTAGTAGCATTAAAAGAAATTGATGAAAATAAAACAAAACTATTTTAAGTAATAATTGAGAAACATTTTGAGGATCGATGTTTGGATATAAGATCCTAAGAATGTTGAGGCTGGAAAGGAAGGAATATATCAACATGAGTAAAGATAATGAAACATTATGACATGGTCTTTTTGAGTAGAAACTTTTCTAGAGGATTATTGGGGATTGAAGGGTATTTCTTTTTAATAACACTTCTAATGTCATTATAGAATTTTTAGAACTGATCAATGATATTATTATTTATATTTTTGCATGGATAAGATATCCTCTAAAAATGACCATATAAAATTATATTTTCATATGGGTAGAATAGAACTCTCACAAGAGAAAACCTTGTTTATGTATCATGGTTTTGTTTGCCTCTCACTGGATAGAAAATTGTTACTTGAGAATAGTTTCCAGGTGTAGAATCTTAGTGAAACTCATATATAAAATATGTATATTTCTTTTATGGTATTTCTTGATATCTGATGGAATATATTGAATTAGTGATTCTAATGGAGGTTCCCTTCTAGGTAAGTGGTGTAAAAGCATTCTTATTGCCAGAATCCTAAAGATGAAGGATGCATGTGTGATTTCTTGATCTTTCTACAAAATATTTTGTGAGTTTTCATTGTTTTTAGGTCATTTTATTTCTTTATTGATGATTTAAAAGGTATAAATGTGTGTAGGAAATATATACCACTGTTATTATTGATTGAGACTTAGAAAATATTAGAGTTCAAATTCCAGAACATTTATAGTGGTAGAAATTTATATTTACCCCATTAAATAACCTTAGAAAAATTATTCGATAGTTGTATTTATTTGGGGTATAGTGTTTATCCCTAAGGTGAACTCGGTTAGAACTATGTACAAGTTTAGGCCTTGAAAAAGAATATACATTTATAAAATTATTTTCTCCACATCTATGAATATTCTTGAGGAAATACATATATAAGTTAAATATATCATGATATAGGAAAAGGAACCAGATTATTTTTTCTAGAAAATTTGTTTTATCCTTTTAAAAATGTATACTCTTTTCAAATAAATTCTATATGAGTTCAAAATAATATAAATAATGGAAATAACTAATTAAAAAATCAACAAAATTGTTTAGTCAATTTTTTTGTTGATTTAATTTCTATAAAAACAATTCTTACATGAATAATTATTATTAATCATTTAAAGTGAAGAATTTATAAGACTTGATTGTGGGAAAATGTTTAGGGGATGATTGATGATATATAGGGATCAGTTAGTGATCTTTGGGGGATGAAAAAACTCTTACAAATTATTGATTCCCAGTGACATCAATGAGGTGAAAATTAATGTAGTTTTTTAGAAGTATAATTTATTTTGGTTGAGTTATTGATTTTTTATTATGGTATTTTTATCCATTTCATATTATTTCAATTCATTTCATGATAACCTTATTCCCATTCTTGATCATAGAATGACCTTTTTTATTTATAATTTATTTTTTTCAAGATTGTATGGTTTTTATTTATTTAAATATGTATCATAGTGTATGTGTGTTCATGGATACTAATTTATGTATAGGTATATTGAACTAGAGGTTATCCAATGATTTCCATCTCAACTGATGAGGTTAACTCTATTTATTTGGATTTACATTTTGTTCTCATTGGAAAATTCATCAATCATAGGCCTTAATTGATTTTTTAAAGAAATATGTTAACGAAATTGGATTTACTAGTCTCCATATTAGTTTTTTTAATTATTATAATTTATTTATTTTTTTCTATTTTGAAAACATGTATTCTAATCATTGAGAGATATGCTCATGGGTTTCGTAGGGTTATTCTATGAATGTTTTAAAATGGACACCAAATTTTTACCCTCACATGAAATATCTTATTATTCATGTTTTTCTCACATTAACTAGGCTTTTACATTAAATTTAATTATATATTTAAATATTTATGATTTACATCCTTATTGGCCTTCAAATAATGTGGAAAATTGCAATGTGGAATCTGTTTAGACCCTTTATTTCAAGGGTTTGCAATGAGGTTGTGATTTTAAAAGCAGTAAAATACTAGATCTATATCCATAATGAAAATTCTGATTTCTTTTAATAAGCGTCATATCAAACCTTTCCTAATTATTGATTATTTTTTCAAAACATTTTAAACAATTCTATGGATTTTCCAATGATTAAGTACATACACAGGCTTGTATGTTGACTTGGGTGGAAAAGGTAAAATAAAAGTTAAAGTATGTAGAATATAATGGTAGTCTTACAGTCTCTACTATCCCTTACAGAGTTCAAGATTATCATGGAGGACTAAATTAAGATTACTATAGTCATAATGAGGATATTAATAAAGATATAGATAATGAACAAACTATTTTACTATCTATGAGACACACACTTGAGGATGAATACTGTTCTCATTTTTTGGATCATGTTCACATCACACTAGATGTCAGCACTGATTTTCCTCTCTAGTGGGGGATCATGATGAATCTTTTCAATCCTAAAAAACTGTCAAAAATGTACATGTCAAATCATGTCTTGTTTAATTGGATTTCATCCACTCATGTTATCATAATGAAAATAAACCAATGGTGGACCCAGATAGATATATTACACATCATCATTAGAAGAATAAGAAGATAAAATTTTATTATAAATCAGAGTGAACCATTTTCCCTACATCCTCAGAGAAACATACAGAGATACTAATCCCTTCCCCACTAGTACATGTTGACAAGGAGTACACCCAACTATTTAATAAAAAAATTATGGATGCTAATCACAAGGTTAAAAATCATTATCGGATTTCTATGAAGGGGCTCATGGAAGAGATTTATCCTTGGGTAAAATAGCATAACACTCTAACCATTGAAATATATCAAAATATAAGTATAAATTCTCATAAATATTTAAAAATTATAAATAACATGATTTATAAAATTGAACTAGGATTTTAATGGGGTCCCAACAATGAATACTTCAACCTTTACTGGGAATATCTCGTAGATCAATGGTATAAGGATCACATATCGAGATGATATCGTTGGTGTTAATAATTGAAAAATTCAATTTCAATAATTTTATAATTTTTGTTGGATAACTTGATATTGAGGATTTAAAAGTATAGGTTCTTCATGGTGGAATATTTTTATTAATCATAGTAGGAGTGGTATTGGTGCTAAAATGATATCTTATTCTATATAAATTTTTGGGATTCTTTTGAAATGAACTGTCATTGGTTTCTTCTTCCATCCACCAGGAGTTAATGATGGTTGACAAAAAACACTTGGGATATCACATTGATCATTATTACTTTCTTAGAAAAATATATTATGTTTTAAAGGATGTTGAATAGTGATGCATAACTTTCAGGTCCTCACATTACATATAACCCAGACTAGATAAACTCTTTGATGAATTGGAAATGTGTGGACTGACTTAATACTAGGGGTATAAATTATTAATGAGCTCCAAGGGTGCATTGGGTATATTGATATCTGTCTAGTATTCACTTGTGGGGGTTGAAAAATATGGTGAATATTTCATTATTCCTCATATATGAACTCAATTGAGTATTAAAGTTGGTCTTAATCTTGGAATAGAGCTTTAACATGGAAACTTATTGGGTGACTTCTATAACTACATTATTTGTATACTTATCATGGAGTATTGATTTTTTATTAAAGATGGATAATTTCAACATTCTTAAAATAAATGTGTTTTGTTGTTTTCTTGATGTAACTAAATACATACATCAAGTGGACACATAGTGTTTTATCGACTTTCATATGATATAATTTATGTATTAATTCTTAATTTATAGAGGATTTAATATCAGTACACCACATTTATTCACTATTATTTATTTTTTCATAAATAATAATTTTGGGATATGTGTTTGTTGTAAAAATCATATCCTGAATCATTTTGATATCTTATTTAATATGTTTTTTAAATTTATGACCCCCAATGATTGATGGTTGGATGTTCAATGATGATCGATGATATTTAAATTTTGTATTTTTTTTCTAATATAATTATTCCTATATTCATTATCAAGATATGTGTAGGAAATTACTAATAGTTTGATTCAAATTTCAAACTAGTCATTTCAGTATGCATGATTGTTGTGTTTTTATGTTGGACGTTTTGGTGAGATAATTGATTTTATATTAAGGGGGAACATTATAGAAATAGGTGTAGAATCATTATATTCAATTGAAGAATTGAAAATCATTATTATGTGGATTATGATGGAATTAATTTCGGGGTTTTTTCAAAAAGAGGTTGACATATAGCGGAGTTACATCAATGATCTAGGTAATAGATATATGTTTTAGTAAAATTTGTTTCATAATCAAATATGACAATTATATTTCAGGGAAATAAGATTAATATGTTTTGAACTACTATATTAAATGGAATGTAGTTTAGATAACCAAACATCATCTACCTCATAGGTGAAGAAGATTGGGTTTTAGTTAGAGATTAATATCACTCATCATGGGTCATGAGTCACACATCACATACCTTTTCCCAACCAATGTGGTGTGAACATGGATTGAATGTTGATTGGAGATAATAAAATGACAAGGAGTTGGTGGTGAATTTCAATATTATGAAATTAAAGTTAAATAATATAATTTGAGAAAGTATTTATGAAATAATAATAAAACTGAATCCTTTTTAATATAATAAAAAATAATCATAGAAAGGGGAAAAATATTTAATTAGAATAAAATGAGTGTAATAATAAAAATAAGAGTGATTCGATTAATCAATTTGAAAATAAATAATTTAATTGAATTGAAAAAAATTATTATGCAATAATCATGGTATTAAAATATTAAACAAAAAAATGATTGAATTAAAAAATTAATTAAAATTTTATAAAATAAATTTTATATTATATATATGAAAAGGATGTTTAACAATAAAAATTAAAGGTACTCAAGTGTCTAAAACCTCTACAACTCAGGTATTTAATGTTTTAGTCCTTTGGATTGAATGGTAGATAAGATATAAAAAATATCACTTTATTTTAGGTTATATAAATAAATTACATACAATAGTAACTGAGTAATTAATAGTGATTCTAGAAACATGAAAATATATAGTGCCTTTATTTTGAAAATAATTCGAACGAAATCCCCTCTTTTTAGTTTATTTGTAATAAGAATAAATATTATAATAATTATAGATAAGTGTGAGATTAATTAGTAGAAATTACATTAGAGCATAGTATCCAATCTCTTAAATAATATTATGAAAAACTAAGATATATTGAGAAAATAATGAGAGTTAGTAAGACAAATAATTTTTTACACACCCTTGAGAGAATAAAGAAGATTTTTAAAGAGAGGGATGTGAGAGAAATTTTGTGAAATAGAGAATGTTTTAACATGGATATCAGATAAAAAATTTATTTTTTTGTGGAGTTCCTAGTCTTCTAAAGGTATTGAATTTTATCCTTAAAGTAATTCTATAATTTTATAGAATCATTTGGGGTCTTTATAGTGAAATGTGTATATATTTGAGGAATATTAACTCAAATAAAATTATTCTCGACCTATATTTTAACAGTTGGTTGTACATTCTACACTATAATGAAGGGATTTGTGGAATAGTATAAAATATTTTTAGTATTGTGTCTAACATGACCAGTTTTATGGCTATTTCACTTATGATGTTTTTGGGTGAATTACCTATTGGATCTTCACCATAATTCTTATACATATACATTTACTAATTTATGATCCCTCAGCATTAAATATTCAATAATATATAACAATAAATATATTTCACTAGAAATATACGTGAATGTATAAAATACTTTCCTATGGGTATAAATATCATTTGATATTCTATGTAAGGGTTAGGTGTATTTTTTATACAGTATATAAAGGTAAAAAAATGTTTTAAGGTAAAAATCAAGATATAAATAATATATAATAGAAATAAAAAAGTTAAGAATATGTAATGGTAGAAATAATTTTATAAAAATTGTGTAATGGAATGTAAAATAAATATAGAAATGTAAATAGGTTTGTTAATTAACTATGTGACTGTAGCATGGATATTTAATTCACTATATAAAGGTAGTTAGTTAAGTTCATGTGATGTATAATGGTATCATATCATGCTTCATAAAGGTAGAAACCATCTTAAATGAAATTCATAAGGGTAACTCTAATAATAAATAGAGTTACAAAAAATCTATCACATACAGAAGGGTAAAAGAATTCTTGTGTAATGGAAAATAAAAAATAAAACCATTCCATATAATAGTAAAACAATATCACATAAAAGAAATAAACATAATTTTTTATATAAGGGTATGTGAAAAAATTAAAAAATTAATTTTTAATAATATAAAAATAAAAATATTTATATAAAATAATAATAATGGATATTTTGATAGTGTATATTATCATAAAAATTAATGAAATGTTGGAATGAAAAAAATTTCCTTTATTATTATGATCAAAACACTTCAATTATCATTAAAATAAACATGGTTAAAAATATATTCTTTATAAAAAACCCACCAAGAAAACATACAAATCCCCAAAAAAATGTTTTCTAAAACACTTCTTCCAAAATAAGAAAATTCCCCCTTTTATAGAAATACCAAAAACTATCTTCCTTTTAGATTATTGAAAATGATATATATATATATATATATATTGGGTTAGGGAATAAAGAGATAGAATTTAAAAAAAATTCTTCTCATATTAAGAATCCATAATGAGTGAATGAAAATATATATTTTTGAAATAATTTAAAATATCTATATATTTTAAAATTATTATTTCAATAAATCATTGAAATTTTATTGATGTAAAATAGGTTATGAAATAATTTTTTTAAAAAATAGATGTGTTTTTTAAATTAAGTTTTTAATTTATCAAAATTTTTTTTGAAAAGAAAATGTATCTTCTGGGATCATTTTAGTATTAACTTGATTAGACCCCCCTATAAAATAATTATTCTGTAATGCTTAAAGGGATTATAGATATAAAACAAGACTAAATAAATAAATAAAATATCATGAAAAAAATATTTTAAAAATCATTCAATTATTATGGTTACCTAAATATTATATTCATAAACCCTAGAAATGGTTCTTATAGTTTCAAACCCCGAGTGATGTAAGGCCCACTAACCATGCTTATGACAGAGAAACAATTAAAAGACCCAATCATGTATTTTTTAGTATAAAACCCTATAAAAATCTTCATCATAACCATATACACTTTTCATTATCTAGTCATGATTATTTTTCTTGGAGTATCATAGTCACTTCACTTCGAAAAGAATATTAAATTATTTTATAATTACTTTTCCAAATAAACTAAATTTTAAATCCTTTATGGAAATGAATATTTAAAAGAAACTAAAATTGATAAACTTATCAGTCTTATTATGTTTATGAGATAAGTATCACTAGACAATCATAAAGATATCACATTTGGTTAATTCAATGAAATCGAATGGAAGGGGTTTAGTGAAGATATCAGTATGTTATTGATTTACACAAAACAGATATAAAATATATATCCTTTTTGAATGGAATCTCATATAAAATGCTATTGTAATTCGATGTTCTTAGTAAGAGGGTTTTGGATAGGGTTTTTATAAAAATGATCAATATAAGGTGTTTACACTCCAACAAGATATAATAATATATTTCCCTAAATTCTATGAGAGTATATTTCATCTACATAACATTAGATCAAGATCTCATTGTGGTTATGTATTACATTTTATCTTTATAAAGAGAAGTGAATTTCTTCTTCATGTTACCCAAAGAGATGATTATTGTTTTAGTAGATGATAAGTTACACTAGTATTTCTCATATCAATTTATAATATTCCATTTCTATCATTATAAAATCAAAAAATTAAAAACGTGGTGTCCTTATGATAAAATAATCAAATGTTTTTAGTTCCTATAAAATAATGGATACTTATTTTGGGGGATTTTAAATTAAGTTCATTTGGATATTAATGAAAATGATAACATATACATAAAATGAACATGATGCTTGTATGGGTTGCAATATGGTAGTGTAGATATTTAATAACATGTTGATATAGATTGTTATCAACTGATTGAAAAACTTCATCAATCATTAGATTTTAACATATATTCATGGTTATTCTAATTTCCTTATAATTATCCATGAAAAAAATTATTTATAAGTTTATTAATGTATATAATTTTTGTTTTAAATTGTTTTATAAAAATTTAAAAGAATTTGAATACCATGAAATAATTTATGTTTTCCTACAAAACACTTTTAATTCCAATTATTCATTAAATCAGATAATTCATTTTAAAGAGTTTATTTATTTGAGCCTAAAATAACATATTCAAAATAAAATAGACTTATTTTTAAATAAAAAAATAGTATAAAATCTGTGGAATATGGTTTTCCCATTTTGAAATTATTCAATAATAGAAATTTAGTTAACCTCTCATACCAAAACCAAGGGTCTTGTTTTAAACCATATAGATCATTATGTATCTTCAAAAGAGAATTCTGAAATTTAACAAATTTTTAATGTCACTCAATTGGTCCAAAATAAAAATTTCATATATAAAATAGTTTATAAATTTAAATTTTAAAACCATTTTAAAACGTTTATAATTAAAATGAGTAGTTAATTCCAAAAAGAATCCAATATGTTTGATTCAATAAATAGGTTCTAAGGTTTCATCATAATCAATAATTTATTCTTGATCGTATTCTTTTGTAATATTTTGATCATTTCTGTTGGTAAAATTTCAATTTCAATCAATATTATTCAAAAAATCCCCCTTCGTTACAATAATAGGTTTATTATCAAGACATTCCACAAGGGTCCCAATACTGATCCATTAATATCAGTTTGAATCATATTTCATCGAAAATATTTAATAATCCTCATTAATAGAATCATCAATAGAATTAGGTTCATGTTGAGAGAGAAAATAATTATTTTGATCCCCATTTAATACCATCCTTCTAATATGTGTTCCAAATTTTCATTCTCCATTAATATTCCCTAGCGGATGGTACTTTGATTGAGTCAATGACATGTTTAAATGAGTGGATTTGGATTCTCAATTATCTTCGTTTTCATTAGAAGATTTATGTTTAGCAAGGGATATACTATGTTGGTCAACATCATCATTTCATTTTATATTTGATTTAGGAAGACACACATTGAATTTTATTTTTATTTAATATTCTAAGGTTTGGTAATCTAATTTTTTAATCAGAAGGATTTTCTTAATCTCAAGGGTCCAAGGAAATATACTTCAACTATTTTAGGATCAATAATTCTAAAATTGTCCTTGGTATTAATGTTAAGTCATTTAAAACTGATGACACAAATGAATCTAACCTTCGTAATTTTTCCTTACAATATTCAAAATGGATATTTCTTAATAAGGGACTTATAAAAACAAAATTAAGGATAAATCTAGTGGTTTTAACTACCTCATCCGATAAATGATGAGGAAGGGAAAATCATTAAAGAGGTTATAAAAATTTCATTAAGGGAATTATTTCACCTTTTGGTGACCCCATATTATTGATATGTTTTAAGGGAGGAAAATAATTGATAATTACATTTAGATGAATAAAAATGATCAAATTATTTTTTATAAAATTCTACGCACTATTCAAAACTAAGAGAAAATAGTTTCTAGACTTTTTAATTTTTAAATTTCCATAAAAATATGAATAATAAAATAAAATCCTTATTCATATGAGATTATAAGAAATCCCCATGTAAGTCTAGGAAATTCATCAATAATTACAAAAGGCTAATTTTTACCTTTGATACTAGCAACATGAGTTGATCTAAAAAGGCCAATATTAAATAGTTCTTAGTATTTTGATGAGGAAACAAATATTTCAAGATTTAAGTAATAATTATGTTTTTTTAATGATAGAAAGGTTCTAAAAATAAGTTATCAATAAAATAAAATTTCAGTAAATCTCATATTAGGTTATTACTAATGAATTATAAAGGTTAATGGATATTATAATGAACCAAGTATCAATTCCATATTCATGATTAATTATCATGTGAACCTAAACACTTAATGTTTTGACTTTCTAGATATTTTAAATGTTTAATATCAAAATTTTAAAAAATTTATGTGTTAAATAAAATATTTATTTTATAATTAATTAACATACAAAAATAAATTCTAAATTATATTTTTAAATTACTCTAACATAATTATATAATACTTAGTAAATTATTCTTCAAGCAATTGATAAATAAAAAATATGTAATAAGAGTTTAGTTTGAGAAACAAATGGAACATATTCTGGTAATTTTTCATTTTAAATTCTCCCCAAAGGTGACATGTCCTCCATCAAGATATTGGAGATGTTTTTTATATGGAAGGAACACCACACATATGTCTCGATCACCTATTATACGTATACCATGAATATTATCTAATTTTTATCTTTTTACAATAAAATATTTAGAATCTACAGATTTTCATACTAATATATTGGGTAAAATTTAGTTATCTAATATATATTTTAGAATACATAATATTTTGGAACATGTTTTTTCTATTGAAATATTATAAGAAAGGTAAATTCTTCTAAAACTACCATATCAAGAATTTTTAATATTCAATTAAAAAAATACATGAACAAAATTATTGAAATAATTAAAAAATTTATTTTTTTACAAATCTCCTTAAAAAATTATCCCTTTTATAATTTTTGGGAAAACAAGATTGTTTTGAAAAACTAAAACCATAGATATTGTTATCCGGTTTTTTAGAAACCAATATCTTATTCGAGTTTTTCCCCTGTGTAAAATATGGAAGATTATTTTTAATATCCGTAATTTTATGTTCCATATATTAAATATATGATTGAAAATATAAATATAAAAAAATATACGTTTTTTTCTGAAAACAAAAAAATTGTTTTTCTTTATAAGGTCAATTAATTTGGAATGTATATTAGTAAAAAAAAATTGATGTATATTTTTATCATTGAGAATATCATCATAATTTTAATAAGAGGTAATTTATATAGAATAATATTAAAATAAATGTGAATGTGAGAGATTCATTTGTTAACTAACCTCAATTTCATCCTCAAAAAGTGTTCTGAGTCACTTAGTACATTAATGACTTTATTTGTTTTTTGAAATCTATTCCTCGCAACCACTACAAGTAAATAACATTAGATATTTATTTCCTTTAATATTATATTTTGAATTTTTATTATGAAAGGGAAAATCAAGATTTATGTGGAACATCATTATGTGATAAAAATGTTAACTTTAAATATTGATCTTTCTTCTCAAAATAATTTTAGGATATCATCATTTTCATTTTATTTTCTATCATCTTGGTAACATATTGGACTTCTTGGATAATTATGAATTTTTAAATCTAAATTCTTAGTAAAACCAAGTAGTTTATTTATAAACAATGCTTCTGTAGATATAAATTTACTATGAATGTTTCATACATTAAAAATATCAAAAAATATACTAAACATATTAGGGTAATGTTTGTTAGGATTTGTAAAGAAACTATAAAAGTATTCCCTATAAATTTAAACTCTTTTATCCTTAAATATATTCTACCATCATGCATATCTTCTAATAAATTTTAGATTTTAAGTGTTGTTTTATATGAATAAAATATATTAAACTCATTAATATCTAAAAAACTATTTAATGAATTCATATATTTTCCATCTATTTCTACAATAGAAATATCATCAGGGTTCTATTTTTATTGTTTATCAAATGAAATATTATACCCATGAACAAAAAAATTAAGAAAAGGGATATCAATTTGATCTACGATAATAGCCATTCTACATTTCAAAAAATCATAATTAGTAAAAAAAAGAACCCAATTATTTTTATTTGGGACAACTAAGGGTGTTTTTGAAATCAATTTCAAATGAATCCCGTTATTTATAAAATCATTTAATGATTTTTAAAATAATTACTTTAAATGAATTTGAAAAAAATATAAATTATACAAATTAAATGGACTCTGATAAGAATTTTTGGCTCTAATATTATTAAAATATAAAGAGTGTGTAGGGAGTGAATTTTAAAATTAGTAAATAATAGAAAATTATCCCATTTTAAAAACATTTAGATTAATGAATTTATAAATTTATAAAGTTTCAAAATAAAAGAAAAATAATAAAAGAAAATGAAAAAATAGTTAACTTGAATAAATTTCACCTAACAATAAAATGAAGGCAAATTTGATTAAGTGAATTGAAAATAAAAATATTAAGTGATTTCTAAAATAACAATGATTAAATATTAATTGATGGATTAAAAAATTGAATAAAATAATTAGTTAAAGTGATAAATATTTGAAAGTATAAAAAATAAATGATACGATATATTTTGTAATAATGTTTAAAAATAGTACCCAAATTTACCCATCTGTCTCACTCATGAATCACTAGAAGAATAAATATATTTGTCCCCTAACATTAATTGTATCATAAATTCCAAAAATATGACTCTCTTTTTTAGGTTATAATAAAAATCCAATTAAAATAGATACTAGAAATTTAATGGGGAAGTTAGAAACCTAAATAATAATTACACCCTTTCTTTTTAAAAAAAATATATAAATAAAACCACATTCCCTTAATTTAATATTTGTAAGAACCTATATTTAGAAAACTGTGAGATTGATGGAGATTTATTAGGAGAAATCACATTCTAGCGTTTTCATTCATATTCGAAACAATATGAAAATGCACCAGGATAGATTGATAAAATAATGAGATTGTGTAATTTATATCATTTATTACACACTCATAATATAATTAAAATTATTTATAAAGAGTGATACATTAAATAAATTTTTTATAAAGGGAACACATTGCTTCATGTAGGTCAGATGAGAAAGTTGTTTCTGTAGATTTTCAAGGACTTGGAAGATATTTATTTATATCCTTAAAATGATTCAATAATTTTATGAAATCCATCATGTTATTTAAGTTTAAATATGTCCACATTTGTTAAAACTTGACTATAATAGATATAATATCAAATGGATACATTACTTTTGGGAAAAAATCCCTGAAGGTGTCATATTGGCATGTTTTGGGTGTGATTGTGTTAGTGGACAAAGCCAAATGACCATGAATGAGTTTGATTAGTGTTTCACAAAGAAGGTGTTTTAGGTGGAACCATTTCCTACAAAGTATAGTTTTCAGATTACGAAGATGTTTTCCAAAGGGTTTTGAAAAGGCAGAACAACATATGGAAGGAAAATAGTTCACCGGGAGGATCACAGTTCATGGAAGGATGAAAGTTAACAGAAATGGTTCATGCGATGCCATGTGGTACATTAAAGGCATGTGGTATGAGAGATGGATAGTAATTGGTGTAATCATGGATGTGATTTGAGAAACTGGGAAGGGCGCCATTTTCAAAAATATGTTGGTGATTTAGGATGTCGCATAAGAAGAATGGTGGTACAAGGACCACACAGTGAAGAATAGTTCGGGAGAGAAGCGATACAAAGTGAAGGATGTACCACATTGAAGATCTGATAAATCTTGGATTAACTTATTTTGAAGATCTATTTTCATATATAATTAGATCAAATCCCATCATTACATAGAGCATTTTTCATTAAAAAAAAATCATTTATCTGGGGATTCGGGGAAGTCTAAAAGTCATTTTCAAGGGATAATTCCAAGAAGGGTGAAGAAGTTCACGAGGAGGATTCTAAAAAGGGAGAATAAGTGGATATATAAGGAGTTGTTTATATAATTAAATAATTTCATAGAAGTACCGGCAGTTCGTAGGACCGGTACATGGAAGCAGTATGGAGAAGTGGCATGCTAAAGCAGTTCGGGGAGACGATATATAGAGGCAGTATGCAGTTATGAAAGCAGATGAAGATGCAGAATTGGTGATAAGAAAATAATAACCACTATATAGTTTTTAGAGAATTGAAGGTGGTTCATAGATGTCTCAAAGATATTTTAAAAAGCACTAGAACAATTTGTGAAATCAATTTCTGATAACCCAATAGTATGCGGAAAAGATGATTTATTCTACAGGTGAAAAACGAATTTCAATAGAGCATCTATATATAGTTGAGGATGCATGATATCTTAAAAATAAAGGTACCTACATGTCTATAAACAATTATTGGATCCATTCCAATAGTAGTGAGCAATGTAAGCGGTATATGATGATCCTTTCCACCAATATTGAACTAGATAAAGAGACATAGAGAGTGACCCTTATTAATTATGGGAGAAAACCCTAAATCTTGTAAAGGCAGAGATCCTAGTCGTAGTAGTGATCTATCATGAACCTTATAATTGAATGTGTTCTTCATTACATTTGGTACATCTGCACAACACTATTTTATGTTCCCTAGGTGTATCCCAGAGAGGGTGAACTATATAGAATCGGTGTGTCCTATGCATTATTTCATTTCTGTTCATATATCCCTATGAGAGATAGAGAGATGTTTGTTTTTTTAAACGAAACAATATCTTAAGGGGTAGTAGTTTTAATATATCATAACCAGATTCACCCCTCTTAGTTTATTTGACCTAGTGGACAAAAAATTTATAGTGTTTTCATACATTCCACATTATAGAGAAGGGATATACGGAGTAATAAAATGCATAATGGAATAGAGTCTCATTGGACCAATTTTATACTTTTTTCAATTATGAGGTCAATGTTCGATAGACTTTGGGAAAATCACTATAATTATAAAAAAATTTACCTGACAAGGGTCCTTCACCATTAAATATGCAATAATGTATAAATTTAAATGTAGTTCATTAACAAATTGATAACATAATAATTAGTTCAAATGGGTAATTTATAATTTCATGTATGTTGTACGAGTAATATTCATTTTAAATAAAAAATACAATGGTTAAAAAAGGTATGTATTGGTAAGAATCATTTTGTACAATTTATGTAAGGGTTCTATGAAAAATATTGTTCTTGAGTTAGAGTAGAAATCATTTTAAATATTATACATAATGTTAAGATTCATAACAATGTGAAGGTAAATATTTTAGGCCATCCACAATGAAAATGTATCTAGGTAAGTTCATTCACTATGTAAAGGTATCAAAGTATGTTCATTTATTGTTTAAAAGTATCTTATCACATTATATAAGTGTAACACCCATATTTCATGAGTTGTGTAAGGCTACTGACCAACTTTTTGAAGCTAAAATAAATTTAAGACATGCATAAGGGAACATGAAACAATATGTAAAGGTAATAAAAAAACAAAAACATGCTATTTAAGTGTAAACTATTCTTGAAGAAGCATAATTATAAACATATATTGATAATTTTAAGATAATTAAAAATGTTTAAAAATTAATATCTTATAAGAAAAAGAAAAAATAATGATATATATTAATACAAATAAACACTTTATGAGTTTTTGAGATCATTAAAATCAATGAAATATGATAGTCACAAAAATAACTACATGAATAGTCAATTGTAACTAGACATTGTGTAGAACTAGAAAACACATTGTGTACACTAATTCTGTATAATTCTGGATGCAGTGATGCACATCGAGTACACCCCATGACATTAAACACATCGCATGTGGAAAATTATGCTATATCTAGAATCCATTACTATGTACATATCACTTTCGGTTTTGATAATAGGTTATAGACACCATCAATATTCCCAAGGATTCCATTGTAATTGATATATCCCTCAAGGATATAACCACAGTTACAGCCCATGGGTAGTTCCCCTATCAATAGACATTGATATGGAACAAGATATATGTCTTCACTCTATGGCCATGGGAAAAAGTCTTTAGATATATCCTTATCCTAAATCCACAGACAACGACCCATGTTTATATGGATGGTTTAAAAGTAAACCACATTGGGTTTCTATGATAGTTATCATAACAACAAACTACCAAATTATACCATTGCATAGAAAAGTCATTATTTATATAAAAAATAATTTATAAAAATATTTTCTAGTTTCGATTAAATTAATTTTTTTCAAGATTCATGTAACCAAGAAATGACATTATTATGTTTATTGTATCCTTAAAGCCATGTGGGGATCTATCCCATACTTCTACTCTTCTATATCCATGGGTTCATTGACCTATAACTATAGGTTCATTGATTGGTGGGTATGTATCCATGAGCTGATGTTTCAATAGATATACGTGACATGTTGAATGGGGAAAACATCAAGTGTGGAAATAAGGGTGTTCAATCCATGTTGGATACTACCACATGAAATGACTACTACATATGAGTTTCAAATTATGTTCCCCTTAGAGTACACAATGTATTACTTATAGATCTAGTGACTGATGTTATTCCCCCTAAAAATCATATTTCAAATTTATTTGTCTATATTTAATTTTTTGGCTCTATTGTTCCTCAATATCCAAGGATAGAAACATGTTGTTACATATAATAGCTTTAATTAAACTTCTATTATATTCAAAATATAGGAATTCTAATAGTTTTTAATGCATTCGTATCCCCTATAAAGGGATAAATATACCAAACAATCTCAGGGCCTAGAAAAGAACCCGTCCCTACCAAATTAATACAAAAAAGAAAAGGTGAGAGAACAATAGGGCTTACAAAGACTTTAATAACACACACAATTCATATATGAATCAACAGAGTGAGAAAATAAATCTATAACAATGAAGGACCACCTAGATGCGACCACTGTGATGGCCTACTTAGACAAAGCATCCACAACTTGATTTCCCTCCCTCTAGACTTGACTGACATCCAACTTCAAGTGGTCAAGAGCACTGAGATATGCATTCCATGATGAAATCAATTTCCAAGGGACGTTATGAGAACACATACAATTGGTTCAATTAATGATAGATGTAGTTAACCTACCATATGATTGGGTTGACATCCTATGTATCTTCTAATAAGTAGGGTAACTTATAATAATTCAATATGTATATGGGTAATCTCTATCCCACGTGATGGTACAAATGGGGTTCGGTATATCCCTATGACCTAGGGTGATATCCAACACATGTAACTAAAAAATCCAAAAAATAATGAATCTTTAAATGATTAATGGTTTTTCATTATAAATAATGAATGGATACATTGATTTTAATCATCGATAGTTATAAAGGATATATATATGGAATAATATTTAGTGACTAAATAATGTAGAGAACCCAAGTATTGATATAATTATTTAACGATTAGTGGGAACACCCTTATGAACTCTAGTGAAGACAAAGTTGTTGAATGTCTGGATGCAATGAATATTTTTATAATAATTATCCTTTTGGAACCTAGAGGCTTATTTTATGAAGTGGGAGGAATATGGAGATTTAATTTAAACATTTTTTCTCTTTAATATTATGATATTTTTTATTTTCCTATAAAATTGGATTATTAGAGGACATATAAGTGATTATGGGGTCTTTTAATATGTCTTTGAAAATATTTCTAAAAAAATATCTAGATTATTAGTTATTATTTTTTGGTGGGACACTTTTTAATACATGATGTTATTATCTATCCTTGTGTTCTCATTTCTTTCATCTTTATATTCCTCTCTGTGACCTCACATAACTTCAATTGAGATGACCAATTTTTTTGTGTTTCATTTATAGATTTTATGGAATCATAAAAATAATATTATGCACACCCATGTATGGGACTTATATAAACACATTTTTGATCTTTATGGGTAACACATAGATTTATAGAAGGGATGGTTAGATGTGAATCTTGTGTGGCTTATTCAAAGTGTATTCATAGATATTCATAACATAAAATTATGAAGAAAGATTATTTTCAATTGTAATATTGGTATTTCATACTATAGTGATATCAAAGAGTATATGAAGCATGGGGGGGGGGGGATTCGAGTGACTTATCTGTCAGTGTATTATCAATCATAACATTTCAGATATATTTTCATCGTGTTAAGATCCTGTAATTATAATCTAATTCATACATTATGCATAGTTCAATTGGTTATTTTTATATTTTATCATTGTTTTGGAAATATTATGTATTTGAGATATGTACCTATTAGAGTTATATATATAAAAATTTCTCACATATTGGTTGATATGGCCACACAGTGCTAGCCACTAGAACCTAGCCAAATGAATGTGGTATTGGTGTGGCACTCTCGTCTTATCGCTGGCCAGGGTGGTACCTGAATGAGGTGGGTCATGTAAAAAAAATGTAGTATTATTTTTTTATTATTAACAACCCTAGGTTGGGTATACCATGAATAATCACTATTCTCTGTATCATGAGGACATATTCTTTTTTAATCTTATTATTATTCAACAATTATGATACTCATCATTATATTCTAAATATCTAATCCTTTATTTTCTATGTACCTATTGAGTTTTCACGCTATATGTGATTTATATAATCTAGTAAAAACTTTAAAAAAACATTATATAACCTATAAATTATGTATATGGTACTCAATAAATCTCCATCATCTCAACAGTAGATCAAGGACACATCATATAATAAAACATGAAATTGATAAGAAGTGGGATATGGATTATCTTGTAGTATTTTAAGATTATGTGTTTTATTAACTTCCATCCGTAATATTATGTTATTTATAAATTATCCCATTATTTTTATATTCATAAATAAATATCCAAGGAATATTGTTTTCTAGTCCCATACCCTTCACATAAAAATCCCTAGAATACTATGCCATTATACAATGGAACTGAACATTTTTGCGGTCAAAAACCAACATTTATTATACATATAATAGAAGAATAATAATATCAATACAAAAAAAAATATTAATTAAGATGAATGATATTAATGGAATATGTTTTGTAAATGTCTAATGATATAGGAATCAAATATTTTTTACCAACCCTTTGATCCCATTTGAGACATTACAGATATTTTTTCAAAACAAAATCCAAGTTACCTTTGCCATATTATATAAATCATTTTCATTGGAGAATATTTTTTTTTCATAAATATCACCTTGTAGAAAAATTATCATGACCTATAGTTTCACTAGGTGTAAATTATATATATCATATATCACATAAACTAGACATATAGTCCTTGGTTTACAAAGGTAAAATATTTCACTGAAGCTAGTACATTCCTTATGATTTTACCCTTGGACCACTGGTCTGATAAGATATTATTCTATATGATACTTCATATCCTACATGAACTAAAGAAACCATCTTTCATAAATGGACTTTCTTCTATGTAGTAATGGATTATGATCTTAAGTCATTACCTTATGAAATTCTCCATTTCCCCATACATTTCTACCATCCATTATGATAAATCATGAATCATAGAATCATCCATAAAATAAGATTTATCTTAATCCAAATTTAATAAGAACTATGAAATATTTTTTTCTATTATATAATTTTAGTTACACATTTGTTCAAATTTCTCTTGAGTAGACCTTCATGCTTCAAACACAACAGGTAATGGATCATCATTCTGTATTTGTTCCTCAATGGATGGTTATTCTTATTTTGTTTCATCATCCACTTTTAAAATTTTTTTGTACTCTCTTTACTTTTGTCTCCTTCAATAATATTTTATAACTTATCTTCTTTAATATTGATATCTCTATTATTTATAGTATTTGTGTATTAGAGTTCCACAAATGAAATTCGTCCACACCATATCTGTATATAAAGAAGATGAATATTCTAGATCTTGAATCCAACATAAATAATTCTTTTTTTTGAAATTGGGAATATATAAAACCTATTAATGTATTAATCTAATAATATTTAGTAGTTTTTTAATCTGTATCTCTATCACTATTTGAAATCAAGTGCCATTTAAGGAGATCAATCTATCATATAACATGATTTCTTCACAGATTATTCACAAAAAATCATGGGAACAACTACACTATTTAATATAACACACAATATATTATATAAGGTTCTATTGATAATTTCTTTTATACTATTATATGGAGGATTATTCAATTTTGTTAACTATCTCTTCATTTACTCTTGTTAAAAAATTATCAATTACTTTACTTTTATATTATTTTGTGTTTTCATTTCATAAAAACTCAATATTCCTTAGATATTGAACTTCCTACAGGAAATTAAATGTTTTGAATAATTCTACAATATCCACATTCTATATGACTGGGTAAAACCAAAATCTATTAAAATAATAATCAATGAATGAAACAATTTACCTCAAACCTCTTAGAGGTATCAATAGTTTATTAAAAACATATGAATGGGTAAAATCCATGACCTCATTGATTTTTTGAAATGATGACCAAAAATTCAAAATGTTATTCATTATAAAAACAAAATTCCCACAAAATGGTATGGATAAATTTTTATGTCTTGGAAAAAACATATGAATTAAAGAAACATCAACACTCATCAAGACATACGTATAAGATTCAAATTTTATTTTATTTGTTAAAATCTATATCAATGTTTTTTATTTTAAAGCTATATATTCCCCCATGTACATTTCACCATTAATCACAAATTGTTCTTCAAGACCATTTCTACCTTCATCTTCACAAGTTTACCATTCACGATCTTCATCAATCCATTCATGGTGTGAGTCTTACATTAGATGTCATCAAATTTTCTCAAAAAAACATGTTTTACTTAAAACCATTTATATGGTATAACAATTTGGCATTTCAAAAAAAAACTATCATTAATATCCAATTTTATGGTAATGAATCCAATTATCTTAATGGTGTGATCATTATCAATGTAAACTAGTCTATTTGGGATAGTTTAATAATAATCAAGTCATTACATTTGGGACATCATATTCCACATATCCCATGATTCTATTATTCATGAGTCATTAATATGTGGTCTAAATTAGATAGTTTTTTCACATAATAACTTGTACATATACATTTTTTAATTTACATAGAAAATTTCCTTGAAAATTATTACAATAACCCTTTTTTGGTAATCATATTTTGTGTCATTAATTATTTTTTTACAAATATAAAATATGAAATTTTCCTTCATTCTACTTGATTTAGACATTCCAAATTCGAGAAACCACTGGAAAACAAATCAATCAATTTTCCTATTTCCATTGATCAATATTTATCCTAGTTTATATTTTTTTTATATATCATTATTTTTCAAAAAAATATATTATTCTTCATAATACATATCTTAAAAAATAGTAATGAGAAACATATACATCAATATATTTTTGTTGATGTTGATAATTAGTTATCCATATGAATATTGAATAGTCTTGATTATAATACACACACATTCAATATACATAGTATTCTAACCTAATTTCATATGTTGATAGAATCGTGTATTGATGGTACAGATGATTAGGCACTGATGATGAATCTTCCCTTCAAAATGTTTATAATTTTCTCTTTATGATTCATTTTTTATTTAGTTAATTGGCCCTATACTAATTCATTAGACAATCAAAAACTTCCTTTTTCATATGGTAATCCAAAATTCATGATAAATCCCCATCTAAAAAAGTCAACATGATATTGGACGATGTATTTTATTCAATGTCATTACGTTTCCCCAATATCATACTTGCCATTTTTTTAAAATATCCATTAGGAAATTATATTTCATAAACAAAAATCATTATCATTTTATTTAATGAAATATTATTCTCATTAGAATTTTTTTATCTTAAAATCCAAATCAATTTAAATATTCCATCAGTCCAAAATATTTTTGGTCAAGAACCTTGCACATGATACCAATTATTTTGACTAAAAAATATTATTCCTTTGGGGTAGTAATAATTGTTAGTTAATAATAATGTAAAAATGAGAAAATAAATTTTCACCATTTATAATTTTGAAAAATACCAAAATTAATGGGGTCAAAATACATAAAATGATTACTATAAGAAACTTTGGTTAGATACCCTATCTTGAAATTAACTCAAAAAATCACAAGAAATGTTATCTATTAAATAAATGGAGAAGTAAAAAAAACAAAATTACCACATAGAAATAAAATATGGATATGAAAATTTTAGTTCTTAATGATGATGATATCAGAAGACGGGATAGTCACTATTTTTTGGGAACCATAACCGCCTTGGATCCCTCCCTCAATTTGTGGCTGATTAAAGAGAAAATATATTCCATGTTTTTGAAATTAAATGGTGTATATAAAAGGGGTATCCACCCCATATGATCAAATTAAATGGTGAATAATTTTCATTTTCATGTTTCATGAATGTTGGAAAATTCATACTCTTCAGCTTGAAAATTTGTGTTTTTTTCAAAGGGTATATTTAAATGGGGACATCAGTTTCCATAATATAAGAATTTACTTCTTCAAACCAAATTTAAATATTTTTTTAAAATGTAATTGTTTGGATACTCCCAAAAAAATTTCTGGGAATAATTCTTATACACTATAGTTCTATCATTATTATTCCACCATAGTAACCCCTATCATTCAAAATTAAATCTTGTAATAAAAATAAAAACTAGAAATTTTATAAAATAGTTCTTCAAATAAATTATTCATCTTAAAATTTTGATCTTCATATGAATTTGTTAAGAAGGTCATGTTTGGATAAATCGATATCCATGATTGAGCATGAGTATTATAGTCTATAGAGGTCTTCATATTCCCCCTTAATCATGTGGACACTAGAAATTCACTAGAGTTAACATATTCTACATATTTTATCTTCTTTAACAGTAATAAGAGAAACCATATACAACACATAAACATCCATTATTGAGTCATCCATCCACATTGGTGTCTAAAAATTTTTCAAACATAACATACATTCATCAATTATATATTAATTTAGAGAAACTACTATATTTCATGTGCACAATCCATGGAAATTCAAACTATAGTACACATGGAATAATCTTAAGATCCAAGTGATAGATCCAATAAATTATAAAACATTGGAAATAGATATTTTAATTTTATATTATAGATATTAACCATCGAAAATAATCTATAGTTACAAATACATATCATTTTGAACATTGAAAATAAAATATCACCAAAGTTAATTATTATACACAATCTATATTTCCAAGATACATTCTTATATGTTTTTAACAAGTATCAACTTTTCCTTGTTTGGAATTATTATTACCTTTTTCATATGATTCCAAATTAACAATACACTATGTGCATGAGAAAAATACCTTTACAACCAACATGAAAAACTAAATAAATTCCATTAGAAGTTATACTAATCATCTCAATTCATAAATATCATTATTAATTATAGATAAACAATATATATAATTTTACAATTAATTTTTTAAAATATTTTTCTCCAATTAAATTCCATCTAATTTAATACTTTCAATATAATGTTCATTCACATATTTCATAAGTGTAACACCCTATATTTTTATTAACCTATTTTTGAATAAATTAATTTTATATATTTTCTTTTGATTCATTATACACTATGTTAAGAATCTTTTATACACTACACCTAATTTATCTTGTGTGACATGCAACATCGTCTTAGCCTGCATTACATGCAACACTGAGTTTTTACGAAACAATATTTAATTATTAAACTTAATTAAAGAAATAGTTAAAACATAGCTGTTAAACATAGAAATATTAATAGTAATAACTACATTTAAAATATTATTTATTACAATTTTATATAAAAAACATATTGATAATAATACTGATAATTTTTATTAAAATATTTATAAGTTTACAAAAACTATTGTCTCAAATGAACTAATTTTTATATCCCTCAATGAAAAATAATAATATTACGTTTATAAATATATAGAAGTTTTATATTATTACACAATATAAATTTATGAAATTATTATTTAAAATTATCATAGAGTAAATTTTAGGGATTTTTATCCAAAATCATTTTTGATTTATCAGAAATAATTATGGGATTTTAATTCAAAACTTTTCAAATAATTTATTTATATAGTAAAATTTTGTTTTAATTTGGTTTTTAAGAATAATTAGATAAATTTTAAATTAATTAATCCACCTTAAGAAATTATAACCAATTTCAAAATGAAATTGTATATGAAAAAATTTCAATCTTTAAAACATTTTGACTTAAAAAATCGGTCATCTCATCCCTTCTGTGGGATTATATTTTATTTAATTTCTGCCGCATATGTTATAATAATTTAAAAAAATGGATTTTATATTTATAATAATAATATATTATAATTTATAATAATATTAAATTAGTTTAATAGCATTAATATCAGAGAAGTTATTTAAATTTAATTACACCGATTAAGGTAAAAATTAGATTAATTAATGACTTACCTTATAAAATAAGGTGAAAAATGACCCTAAACATGTCAAAAAATTATTTTATTTAAATATTTAAAATAAATAACCTCTAATTAGATAAAATGATACATTTTAACCCATGGGGGTATAATTAAAACATGGCGAGCGCTAAAATCATTTTGAGATTGCCGAATGTGTAATTGTCCCCACCTATAAAAGGTCTCCACTCCTCCCCCTCTCTTTATGGCTATATAACCCTTTTTTCTCTACCAAAAACAAAAAAAATATCCGAAAAACCCCACTAAATATATCCTATAATCCTAAATATAAAAATAAATCCAACACAATATTCCCTTTTGTGCAAATGAAAAGTAGTCACCCAATAAAGTGGTCATGTCATTCCACAAACACTTTTGTTTTATTATCATTATCTACACCTCTAATATTCATAATAAATGATTATAAAATAACATAATTACTCTAAATATAGTTATAGGTTTTTATTATAATTTTTTAACAAACACTAACACACACTTCCATCAAATGGGTAATAAACTTAGCATTCATGTATGATGAACTAGCCCCTCAAGAAACAATGTTGTTTATTTTTCCTTTACTACCTCTCATAGTTGGGAACTATGATGAAAAATATTTTTATAATATATATATGATATTTATGTTGTATTTATTATTTAAAAAATTATTACAGAACATATACCTTCATGATTTCTATTTTGTGTAAATAGGATATCTTAATTTTTGGACGGGTTGACTACCACCTCCACAAAGTGATGTGATTCATTCACACTTAACTGGAATTTATTATGGATGTTTTTAGCAAAACTATTTGATAAATATGAAAAAATAATTCTAGTATAATTATAGTATATACATATACACATATAATATATTTATTTACTTTTTTTCAGAAAGAGAATAAAATGGAAAAAACATTCATGTGTACGTATGGCATACCGCCACCGTGAATGGTGTATTTCATTTTCTATTTAGAAAATTTATAGATTATTATAAATATTTATATAAAAATATATATTATATTTATATAATTTTTATAATTTTTTAATTAAGTAAATCATTATCTATGTAATAGTATCATGAATAATTATTCAAAACATATACGAATAAAAATGTGGATATTACCCAAAAAGTAATATCAACATGATATTGTTTATAAATGGGTAGTATAATTTCATAAAAACATAATATATGGAATTATAAATTATAATATGATTATTTGGTGTTTTTATAAAATAATTATATTTATTATATACGAATTTTGAACGAGTCTGGAGAGAGTCATGTCATATGGTTAGGGTTTTCTCATTTCACTTTTATTTCTGCGAGACTTATGAATTATTCACCACTGATTTATTTGGTGTATTTTATAAAATTAACACAAATTTATTATATGATTATTATATATAAATTTATGATTATTTACATTTCCATTTGATGATAAATATTTTATTGGGGTTTATGGTTCAAAAGTTACCAAATTGGTAAGGTAGTTTTGTCTCAATTTTCCTTATTTGAGACTCATGTGTTCATATTACTCTATATTCTTTTATGATATAAATATAATACCATTTTACAGGATATAAACTGAATTTAATTATTTTTCATGATATTTTATCCTTTTTTTAATTTCATTTTCTCAATGGTGCATTTTTATTCAATATTACCTAGTGATAATAGATTATTTCAACAATCTCATCATTTATCTAGACTGTTTATGATTATACGTTGATTGATGAAATGTTATGTTCCAAATATAAATATAAATAATTAATTTTTTATCCTCTAGTTATTTATTATGTATTAATTTATTAGTACCATTTTCCAATCTCTGGTAAATAACGTAATTAATAATATGTTTTTATAGAAATCAGACCTCATTTCACTTTTCGCCCAAAAATATATTTTATTGAAAAAACATGTTTTAAAACATGTTTTTTAAAAAAAATTAAACAATATTAATTGAAAAAATATTCTAATTATTTCTATGTGTTTCGAAGCTATTTTCAATGAAAATGGTTTTCAAAAAAATGTTTTTAAAATCATTTTTCTTGTAGAAAGTATATGTTCTTTAGGAAATGTTTTCAAATGATATTTAAAAATAATTTTCCATATATGAAGAAATAAATTAGTGTTACTAATTTCATATGGGGTTATAAATCAATGGTACCAATAATATTCCATCTCTGAATGGTTTATGTTTTTTTGGAATGATGTCTACGATACATGTTTTTCTTTCTGGGGTTATATGCTTATGGAAATTGTTTATTTTCATGGGTTATAATTTGATGAAATGAATATGAAACCCATATATATTCCATGGTTTATGATATTATAGAATTTTTATGATACCCATTTCATATCATGGGTAATGATATAATGTTTATGAAACCCATCTATTTTTAGCGGTCATGATATGATGAATGTTTTATTATATTATGTATCATGTATGTAAGATTTTATTATATAATAGGTGGGAACTACATATACCTTCAATGAATCGGGTAAATATTTAAATATTATGGGATAATTATTGGAATTAATTCCATGGGATTGATCCACTGTGGATTATCGGTAAAACAGATCAACTATGGGAAGATGGGGAAACCCGGTGCACTATGGTATGATGGGAAAACCAAATCGACTATGGGAAGATGGAGAAATATGATCCATTATAAATAAATTATTGTGACTGAGGATAGTGGTGTTTCGTACATAGTAGGTTTAGTCCCAATTACGTGCCTTGATAATTTTTGGAAATTAGCCTTGAGATAATGGGAATGATTTTACATGCATATATGTCAACCGTAATTACATGCCTTATTCATATGTTATGATTTCTTGGACTATTCACTCGATTTAATTATGTTTAATGTCTGATAAACATCCAATATTTTTTCCTTGTTTAATGTTTAAGATCTTTGATATACAAGTTATGATATTTTAAAGTCACGGTTAAATTCTCATACCCTTATGATCAGGTTTATACTTAAATATCACCCTTATTTACCCTTTCTGAGCATCTGAGATCACAAATTTTTTATGTTTCCTTCCCCCTTGTTAAGAAGATATATACTATTTATGATGTTTCTAAGAAGGTCTGTAGTCATGAACCAACTAATGGGAGATAATTAATCTCACTTATGTACCATTGGATGTGTCTCTAGAATAGATGTATAAGTGGATGTGTCTCTAGAATAAATGTAAATAAGGGTAACAACCCCAAAAACACTGTATTGAGGTAGACTTGATCCAGAACTGGTGCATGAAAAAGGTCATTTCTACACATTTGGTTTGACACTCCTATAGGATATGCTTTGGGAATTCAGAAACACTTCTTGAATCATCATGATGGATTTAAATATATATTTTCTATGAATAACAAATGATAAAAACAAGGTGTCATAGATTAAAGAAGGTATTATAATTCATGCATCATATAAGAGTTTTCTCTTGATTTTTAATTTCCCCACTATGATAACTATTTATTACTCAATGATTTTTTTCTTTAGTCAATGGATATAACGTAAAATAACCACTTTAATTGTTATTAGGATAGAAAATGAAATTATTTTCTTATAGAGTAATTGAATGCTATGTGTGATGGAATAAAAAATATCAATAATATGAAAACACAAATTTCTCAATATATGAATCATTTTGGACTTCTAAATGATAAAATTTGGGATAAATGTTATATTTAATCCTTGAGGAAACTTCAACCAACATTCCATGTTTATTCTAATATATTTTTTCTAAAAAATTGATCAGGATAACTGAAATTATATTTTCCATCCCCCAATGTTTAAAACAAGAAAAATGCATTATAACTATTTTTTGTTTAGATGGTTAAGCGAACCAATGGTGGAATGTAATCAAGAATACAAATAAGCATAATGAAATTAAAACCATAGACTGGGAAGATTTCCAGATCTTATTCTTCAAAATGTATTTTCCTCATGTTTTTAATAAAAATATGGATTAATATTACCTTGTGTTTATGAAAAATTATGATTAATCCCTTGGTACCAATGAGGAAAATTTTACAAGATTATGATGTATTCTTCTTTTATTAGCATCAAACTAGAGATTAATGTGGAACGATTATTTAGGGGATTAATGATAGTTCTATGAAGGGAGTTGTCCATAAGACACTTCGGTAGCTATTAAAATATTTTTCATTATGCAATAAAGGTTGAAATGGGGGTTAGAGTTATATATCAATATCAGGATTTTAATAATAAATAGATTATGGAGTTCAATGGAAAATCAAAAAACCATAGAGATAATAATATAAACCTTTTTATCCTCTAAGTGTGTAAATAAGAATAGATTAAATTCCCTTATGTGGTCATATAAATTCTTTATGTGTGGAAAGGAAGGACACCAAGAAATCTATTATTGGACTTGTGGTAATAATTTGGATAATGATGTAATTTATGGAAAAGCTACCTAGATTGTACCTACAAAACATTAGTTATTCAATTGTATGGAGAATGTTAATTATTCTAACCAGTGAAAAAACCTAAGGGTTAGTTGTATTGATTGGTATCAATAGCATATTAATCCAAGGGATAAGGGTAAATATCACAAGTTAACTAATATTGATGTGGGGTGAGATAAAAATGTCGAAAAAGGTATAATTATAATAAAATCTAGAACTTTTAATGTCTTACTAGATTCTGTATCTACACACTCTTTCATATGTAATGAATTTCATAGGGGTATTAAGACTCCACCCAAATAGTTAGATAGAGAATTGGCAGTAAAACGCCAAAGGGTATGATTATTGCATCTGAAGACTATTATTATTCTATAATTAATGTTTTATGGGAAATTTCTTCTGCAAAAATATTTTCATTCTTCCTTTGGTAGAATTTGATTCCATCATAGGAAATGATTGGATATATCTGCATATATCCCACATCTATTTTCAAGGAAGGGAAGTTAAATTTGATATTTCAAACCAAACTATGATCATATATCAATGTGTCTATATGTAATAACTCCATATACATATTACATATGGTTCATGGGTATTAAATTTAATTTAAAAGACCTATTTTTCTCAAATGGTTTTGGGGAAAATCAACATCTATAGTATATCATTAGTTATTTTTTGGAGGTCTTTCTAGAAGAGTTTTCTAGTCATTCGCCAAAATGTGTAGTTGAGTTCTGAATATAAATAATACCTATTTACACACCAATTTCAATGACTCCATATACAATAGTCCTAATTTATTTACAATAATTCAAAAAAAGGTCCATGAAAACAATGATATGGGATTCACTCATCCAATTGTCTCACACTCAAGAGCATCTGTTCTTTTTTAGAAAAAGAATAAAGGATCAATATGACTCTACATTGATTATCAAGAGTTGAATAATATCATGATCAACAAAAGGTATCATCTTCCCTATATTGATGACTTATTTGATCAACTATTAAACGATCAATACATTTCCAATATTGATTTTCATTTTGGATATCATTAATTAAGGGTCAAGAAACAGGATATACCCAATACAGAATTCCCTAAAATGTATGGACACTATTAGTATATTATAAGGCTTTTTGGTCTTATAAATTTTATTTTTATCTTCATGGATTTGATTAATAATGTATTTAGAGACAAACTCAATCAGTTTATGGTAGTATTTATAAATGATATTATTATCCATTCAATGATGAAGGAAGAGAATCAAGACCAACTGATAAATGACCAAAATACCCTTTGTAAGGAGAAACTATATGAAACAATTAAAAATAATGTTTTTGGTCACATAATCCCAAGAGATGGTATAGAAATAGATCCATCCAACATGGATGTTATTTAATTTTATCATAGACAAACAATGGTAACTATTATCTATAAGTTTCTTGGATTAGAATATTATTATTGATTCTTTTTTACAAAATATATCAGTAATATCAATTCCTATAACCATGTTACTTGAATATGTGAAAATTTTCTCTAGACCAATGAATGCATGGAAGTTTTCATGTAACCAATGGGGAGGTTAGTCAGTACACATGTTCTTACATTCCCATGTAGTGGAGAAGGGTTTTTAATCTATAGTGATTCAACCAAGAAGGTATTGGGATCTGTTATTATGTATAATAACATGGTAATCATCCATTTGTCAGGATATTTGAAAATCGATAAGAAAAATTACCCAAATCATGATTTGAAATTAGAAGTGTTAATTATTCAAATAAATATATAGAGGTATTATCATTAAGGAGAAAAGTGAGATATATAAACGTATCATAATAGTTTGAAATATAAATTCACATAGATGGAGTTGGAAATATTCCAAATAATATGGTTAGAATTGATAAAGGATTGAGAATGATCAATACATTACCTCGTTGGGAAATAAAATTAGGTGGTTGAGTCTTTGAAACAAAAGGATCATGCTATCTTATCCATGAAGTGGATCACTAAAGAACCAATATTTCTGGATTTCCAAAGGATGTATCAATAAATCCTGATAGAAGGGGGAAAATCTTAACTTTCTTAATTAAAGTTTCAACCATTTATCAATGTTAATATTAAAGAGGTGTATAAGGAATATGTATAACTAAGAAATAAGGTTATAAATTTTTTTGAGGTTAACCTTGATTAGGATGAAATGATACGGTTCAAGAACCATGTATGTTTTTCATTCATAACATATTTTATAAAGGAGTTGTTAGTGGAATCTCATTGTTCTTAATTATCTATTCATCCTAGAAGTATGAAGATGCATAGATATTTTAAAGAATACTTATAGTGGGAAGAAATGTAAAAGGATATCATAGATTTTGTATCTCGGTGCTTGGTATGCCAATGACATATGTCTAAAAGACAAAATTAAAGGGGGATATTTCATCCATTAACCATACCATAATCGAATTGAGAAACCATCAATTTGGGGGTTTTCATCAGAAATCCCAAAAAATATAACGAATTAAATGCTATATGGGTAGTAGTAGGTCACCTTAATAATTCCGAACACATCGTTGCTATCCGAGAATAATTCTCTCTAGACCAACTTTGCATGATATACATTATGGTAGTGGTAAGGTTGCACAAAGTACCATATTCCATTTTATATAATCGGGATCTGAGGTTGAACTCAATGTATTTGAGAAGTATTTAATGATTTGTTGATATGAAATTGAGTTTCAACACTTTATATCATCATCAAATGAATGGATAATTTTAAAGAAACATTAAAAGTCTAGAGGATATGTTCAGATCTTGTTCTTTGGATTTCAATGTTTGTTGGGATCTAAAAATTCATCTAGTTTAGTTAATTTATAACAACAGAATTCACTCAATGATTTAGATGGATATTTATGAATATCTCTATGGGAAGAAATATAGAGATCAAACGTGCTGGGATAATGTTATTGAAAGAACACAAATAGGACTTGATATCGATGAAGAAATTGTCAAGAAGGTTTGAACCATTCAACATCATACAAAGGATGCTCATAGTAATGAGAAATGTTATGCTGATATCTGTTAATTTGATCTATAATTTTAAGCTGGTTAGAAGGTTTTTCTATGAATTTCAATATGGAATGAGGTTATGAGTTTTGAGAAGAAATGGAAACCAAGATGAAGGTACATCAGTCCCTTGGAAAATTTCGATCATATAAAGATGGTCGCCTATTGATTGGAATTTATTCCAAAAATATTTCAAGTACATGGTGTCTTCCATGTATCTCTCATAAAGAAGTATATACCTAACCCTTCAAATGTACTAATCATAGAGGTCATACAGCTGGAGAAGGATCCTTATTACGTGGAACAACCAATTAAAATTCTAGATTATATAGATAATGTTATATGAGATAAGAGAACCCACTTGGCCCTTGTTTCGTGGAAAAACTAAAATTTTTAGGAATCTAAATGAAATCTTGAGGATATGATGATGTGGTAGTATCCTAATTTTCTGGTATAATAATTTTTTATTTTGAGGGATAAATTTATTTTACGGGGGTAGAATGTTACACCCCATGTTTTTATGTACCTTTTTATAATAACTTAATTATCAATGATTTCTTTTGTTTCAACGTACCCAAAGATAAACTTAAATTATACAGTACACTAATTTTTTATTGTGGTATACAAGAAAACATGTTATTTTGCGTTACATGCAACATTGAGTTTCTAAAAAACTATATATTATTATTATAATAATTTAAATTGGATATGTATAACATATCCATTAAACTTATCAAATTGATTATGAAAAATTAATTCTTAAAAATTATTTAAAATTTTTAAAATAAAATAACATATTTATGATAATATATAAAATTTTTAGTAAAGACTTTATAGGGTTGAAATAATATTTTTTTAGTTTAACTCTTATTTATGTTATTATCTATGTCACAACCCATCCCCCAGAGCCTGTTTCATGAGTACCCCATGACCGCCTTCTATAGGCTAGGGGATAAAGACTATCACCGAGTTGGGATATCCAAAAAGGGAGGGCATTTCCCTTTAGACCTGTACATACACACAAAGCTCAAACTACTAAAAGTAAACACAATGTAAACAAAAATTGTCACTAAGAAACTATAAAAAGTATTTTACAACTAGAAAGTAAAAAAGGGGCCAATATACGAGCCCAAACCAAAAAAGAAAGTTTAACTGCTAAGTTCAATCTTCTCAAACCCTTCTTGGATGGTAGGTGGAGGGTAGCTTCCTGTAACCAAAGAAGGGCGTCCCATCCATACCGTCTCACTGGGAACCACCCGATCCCAAACCACCAAGCTCTTTGTCCAATCATCAACCACCTACATAAGAAATGACATGTGTGGGTGATACTCAAGTAGGAGTGTGTAACACAATACTCGATATGGATGTAAAACCAGAAAGTAAATACCAGAAATCAAGACAAAAAAACAAGATCACATAGTGTGACCAAAATATAAAGATAGCTCACACCAGGTATAACTTAAAATATAAGAAGTATAATTACCAGTCATGAAGATGAACATTCGTACAACTGAGGGATTCACCATCTAGGCCCACTAATCAGTTGAGCATGCTGGATCACTTAGAACCCCTCGTCAATTGGCCTACTAGATCACTAAGACTCACTCGTCTCTTGGTCCAACTATATCACTTAGTCCCTCTCATCTCTAGGCCAGTTGGATCACTAAGACACGCTCGTATATTAGGAAAGATGGATCACGTAGACCCACACATCTCTAGGATAGATGAATCAATAAGACCCACTCCCCTCTTGGAAAACAGGATCACTAAGACCTACTCATCTCTTGGCCTTCTAGGTCACAATGACCCTCTCATCATATCCATTATGTCACTACCAGCCATAATATTCCTGCTAGTAGCGTGCATGATTTTGGGATAATCTACTTTGGAATCCATAGGTCACATCCCAAATACCATGAATATCTTTTATATTATGGCCAAATTACTGTCACATTACAAAGGTCACCACCAGTTATAAGATTCATGCTCGTATAATGCTTGATTTTGGAATAATATACTTTTCAAGCAATTAGACACATCAAAAAGACAAATAAATCTCATTCAGATTATGGACAAAGTAATGTCTCATCACAAGAGTGTTAATACCACAGACGATACGTCAATCAGACACCCAATCTGAAAGATATTGACATCTTAGTAAATCAGGGGATAGTAGTGTCCGAGCCTAGTCTGACCTGGTCAAACTGACCCGACTAACCCTATCCGAGGCATCAAGATGACTCAAAAAATTTTAAACGTCCCAAAATACTGGGTTCTAGGCTGGCCTAGTCCATCCTGGATGCTATGACAAGCCCATTGGGCCTTGTTTTACCAGACCAGGTTCGACCCTAGGTCCTACCCGCTAGGTCACCCAGCGACACAGTTTCATCTAGATCGACATGCAGCTAGTGGAACAGCTATTACCCATCCTTGATCCTCCCATTGGCCCCATTTGTCTCATCGGACTATAATTCAATGGTTGTTCGGCTCTTCTCCAACCCAGGCCACCCACCATCCCATTTCACGCCACCATCCTGACCCACATAGTGGGATGGTTCTCCCCCTACCCGGACACCCACTGGGTGTCCAGTTCGTGCCGCATGAGTCCAACAGAAGGCGAGCGCCCCATCTACCCATGTTGTCCCATTGGGACAACGTGCCGGGCACCAGCCATGGCCCACCGACTTAGGACTCTCCTACTACGCTGCACCCTAGTGGCTCTTCCCTCCTACAATGATCCGCTCAAGCAGACCACATGGTGCCTTCAACATGACTGGGTAGCTGGGTCCACCAACCACTAGCCTCCATGTAGGTGGCCCCTGTCACCACTACATCACACTGCCAGTGCACTGCCTTCCAGCTGCTGTTGTGGATGGGATGCCGCATCTTACTTCCGCCACCGCGGATGGGTGTCACAACCTCTCACCCATACTATGACCTGCCAGCCTGCAACCCCTCACCGATTACGTGGCATGCATGCCCCTGCCCACTCACCAATGCTACAACCTCGTTGGCCGTGAACCTTTCTCTTTGAGTTTGCTCTGATTATAAACTACTTCTGTTGCATCACGAAGAACGGGAAGGATGAAAGGATATAGGATGAGGAAATAGTCTAACACAAAAACTACAAAAACTGATCCACATATTTCTTCATGTTTACACTGATTAATTAATGATATCAGAATCATGAAGAACCTAGATATATGGTGGAATAATCATAAAAAAATATATCCACTTTTTATCCCATAGTATTAACCATCCTTCATGAACGATCCATTCGTGGGTTAACTTGTTTGTGAGTTAACATGCGTTCATTGTTTAAAAAGCATGACTGGGGAAAAGAGGAAAGTCAATTAAAATAAAACCTCTTACCTGTGATAGGATTATTGGTCAAGGAAGAATGTGATCGTATGCATATGTTCTTCCATCTTGATCTGTAGCCCACCATTGCTAGAGACGCTTCGCAGGGTGGAAGAAGGTACATTCATCAATTACCGTAACCACACACCAAAGCGTTAGAGCAATTCAATGATTATGCCAACAATCTTGAATTAATTGCTAGAATATTTACTGACGAAAGTGAATCATCATTTCTGTTATGTTGTGTTGAAGTGTCATTTTTATAGCTCATTAATGAGGTTTATTTATGATATTCATCATCCCCTCATCGTTGTACCGCAACTCTAACGTGCCACTACTCAACGACAATAAATAAATTTAGAAAAACATTTCATGTTATTTTATTTTTATTCTGGGATTTTTAAAAAATAACATTCCCCCTCAAACCATGCCAGTTGAGGTTAATCTATTCCTAAGGGAAACATTACCTCATGTTCTCAATGATAGTCTTGGATTTCCAATCTGAGTAACTGTTTACAAGTTATACGGTTTTAAAAATAAATTAATTTTTACTTAATTAATTTTTTACAGCCAAAAAGTACTTTCCAATATTTTCCTACACATGCCATGTTTTGGATATTTTTTGGAAAATAATAATGTTGTGAGTTCAATGGTGCACTCATATTTTTGATCTGGAAACTGGTTTAAAAGTTATAAAAACCCACTCGCACATTTATTTAATGAACCAAAAAAATATTCCAAAAATACATTCCTGCCACTCCAGACCTAAAAAATACATGTCGTCTTAGAGCCTGGCCTCAAAATAATGCCATTTAATTTTAAAATAAAATTCACAGAATTATGGGGTATTATATTACTTCCATATTTACATATTTAATTTCTCATAATCCAAAACATAGGATAATAAAAATAATGGGGATACTTATCACGAATATGAGAATCTATCTCCCATATTCTCTTATAACGATTCCCATACTACCACCTAAAAAGCACCAGAGCTAGACACTATCCATGAAGGATCTTATCCTATCAATATTATATCTCCACTGGGTACTCCTCAAATATCACCCAGTCATCATTCTCAAGCGCTCGATGGTCAATGACATGAGAAGGTTCGTGCACATATCAACTCAGTAAGGATATATGTAAGACATTGTGAACCCTTCCTAACTATGGTATTTTATCAAAGATGTACGTCACCTCACCCAGTCTTCAAAACATCAAGAAAGGTACGATGAACCTCATAGATAACTTTTCCCATGGCCAAATCTATATTTCCCTTATCGAGGAGATACTTGTAGGAATAACTGGTCCAACTATTCAAAATCCAAGGGTCTCTATCTACTATAATCATTCGAATTATTGTGGATTTTTGTAGTCTTCATCAACTCTCAGATGACCTGCACCTTCTCAGTGGTAGCCTGTACCATCTCTGTACCCATGGGTGCTCACTCCCCTAGGTCTGTCCAGCATAACAGTGACCTACATTGTTTCCCGTACAAAGCATCAAATAGTTCTATACTGACAGTGGAGTGGTATCTTTTTTTGTACGCAAACTACACTAGTGGTAGGTGGTCCCCCCATCTATGACCAAAATCAAGGACACATGCATGAATCATGTTCTACAAGGACCGTATAGTCCACTCAATCTGATCATCATACAATGGGTGAAAGGGTCTGCGCAAGAGTAGTTGATTCTAAAAAACCTCACCCAATACCTTCCAAAACCATGATATAAATCATGAATAAGGATCTAATACTATTTTTGATGGTACTCTATGGAGTCAAACTATCTCTTTAAGGTAGAGGCCTTCTAGGATCTCTACCGAACCTTGCTCTGAAATGGGTAGGATGTGGGCCGACTTGGTGAGTCGGTATACAATCACCAAGATGGTATTGTTCCCCATCGACGTATGTTGTATGCCTATCATGAATTCTATCAATATCCCACCCCATTCCCCACTTGTGCCTATAGGGGTTCTGTCAATATTACTGGAACCCGGTACTCAGCCTTCACCTGTTGGAAAGTGAGTCATCTTGAGACAAACACTACTACCATCTTATTTATTCCCAACCACCAGTAATGATGTTGGAGGTCCTGGTACATCTTCAAAACACCTGGATGTTCCTCCATAGAAGATTTATGGAACTCACTTAACAAATCCTCCCATAACACCACAGGTAATATGGTTAATCCTCTGAAAAATAATGTTTTCTCACCACCTATTGAAAAACCAATAGGATCTTTTCATGAGGATATCTTGAATATATAGTCTCACAGCTAGAATATTTGAGTTATGCCTCCCAAAATCACTATAAGAGTAGAAGGAAAACTACCATCGATTGAAGAAAAGATACCACATCTCTATCCGAAAAGGAAATTTGATTCAAGGCCTACTGATCTAAGGCCTCGTTCAGTAGATGTGTACTCGATCTCATGCTAGGAGCATCTACCACAACGTTACCTCTCCCAAGAGTATAGAAAATCATGAAGACGTAGTCATGGAAGATCTATAGACAACACTATTATCATAGGTTAAGATATTTTGGAGAAATGATATTTTTGAGACTCTTGTGGTTAGAGTATATGATTTATCATCCTCCCATTAGTTAGTGTCGCCATATCTTATATGTGAAGACCACCGCTGAAAACTCAATGTCATGGTTCAAACAATTTTTCTCATGTGGTCTCAATTTTTTAGACCCATAAGCAATCACGTCATGCCCCAAAATCCGGAAACTACCAAGAATGGTTCCTGATTCATAACAAAACACAATGCGGTCGGTGCCCTCCTATGGAAACCTCAAGATGGGAGCACTCATCAAGATCTACCTCGGTTGTTTAAATATCTTCTAGAATATTTTTTTTCCACAAATGGGTTTTTATTTCTTCATCCACATCATTATGGGTTCTTACATGAAGGAAATGTAGGGTACAACCCTCTTATAATACCCAGCCCACCCAAGGAAACTCCGCACCTTGGTAACTCTCTTGGGTATCTCCCAAGAAAGAACAACCTCGATCAATGATAGATCCACTAAAACTCCTGTGTATGAGACGTCTTGTCTCAAGAAGAGGACATTTATTATCCAGAATTCACACTTCATGAGTTCACCATAATTTTTCTTCCCCCAGAGTGTGTCTGGAACCATCCACAGGTGAATCACTTTCTCCTCCTTTAACATTGAATACGCTAATATGTAATCAATGAAGACCACTAAAAACATGTCTAACACTGGCTATAAGATCATATTCAAGAGTACCATGAACTTTTATAGGGATTTAATCCCATTTAATTACACCACTAAGTACTCTTAGTGGTCATAGTGACATCTGAAAGTTGTCTCTGTGATGTACCCCTCTCACACTCGAAGTGGGTGATAGCCTGATCCAAGGTCTATCTTTGAGAACCATCTCACTCCCTTCAGGTGATCGAAGAGGTCATAAATATTCAATAGAGGAGACTTTTTCTTTATGGTCTCTTGATTCAAGAACTAGATATCCTTGCATATCATCATGATTCTATCTGCATTCTTAGAAAATTACATTGGGGATGCCCATGGTGAAACCCTGGGACGTAATAACCCCTTCCTCAGGAAGGCCTCTAACTGTGTCCTCAAGTAAAGGATCTATAAAACAGACATATAATATGAAAATATATATATCATTGCATAATTGGGGTACAAATTAATGAAAATGTCGACCTCTCTATAAGGAGGCTGTCCTGAACCATCTTTTGGAAAGATGTCCTTATACTCAGCCACCACTGTAGGAAACTGTGGACTCATCTGATCCACTGCACTGAGGGTCATGTTATCCGAATGACGAGTGATCAGCTGCAACATCATATGTGTGAGTCCATAATGTACTGCAAGGATCCCTTCTCACTGGTCAATAAAAACATAGTCCTATCCTCATAGACACACAACACTCTACACCTCAAAACAGTCCATATCGTCATGAACTGTGGATGGTGAGTCTATCCTCAGGGTGACATCTTAAGGCCACAATGTCACTACTAAGATATACATGCTGAACCTATCACATTATAGAGTAATTTCACACTAATGGAACAAGTTTTAAATCACTGAATTCCCTCTCGTATGAGTCTCTAACTTTAAGGATTGGGCCAAAGTCTCGATCAGAATCTCTATGAGTCGAACAAGATCCATGGAATGAGAAGAGTGACTAGAACATTTATTTATAACAACTGCATCAAAAGTAAAGAAGACACTGATTATACCTATAATCATATCTAGATTTCCATAGTCATAGGCCCTCATCACATAAAGATACCCTCACCCATATCCACCGGCTCATGGAGCCCGTATTGGACCACCTGGGGGTGGTGGTCATAGCACCTCAAACATCCACCCACCAACTACCACTCTTCACCCACCCTTTCCATGTTTGACACACTCTCTGGACTACCTTGCTCAAACATCTATCATTTCATCATTTACCTTTCAACCTTCTATTGATCATCTGTATAGTGGGTCAGGCAATCGCGAACCATGTGTCCCTACCCGCTACACGAGTAGTAAGACTTTATCCTCGACTAACTCCCACTGCCTCAGTAGAATTGTACCATTGAACCTATGTCCAGAGGTTATCCTTTAAATGGTCTATCCCACTCTGAAAATTAAATTATATATTTTTTACCCATGAAGGATGACTCGACCAACTTTTTCCTGGTGGTAGCATCCACAATCGGTGCCTACTCTGCGAGGATTCTCTCCACTAGTAGAGCTCTCCCCAGTACTCCATCCTTGGTAAAAATGCTTAGTGAAATAATTGATGACTTGATCTCCCATCGGAGTCCCTGCTAAAATGTATCAGCCTTGAAGAAAGGGTTTAGAACCATATTAGTAGAGTAAAAGGAGAGGCTTGTGAAACTTGTAGAGTACTCAACCAGTGTCATGATTTCATGATGTAAGTGAAGAATCTCCTGCATGCGCACTGAGCACAATGTCACTAAGAAAAAAGAATCCGTAAAAAGTCACTCAAACTCTTACCATGTACGGTTCACCTACTCGTGATACTGGATGGTAAATATCCACCATCTCTACATTGAGAATTGTAAAAGGTTAACTGATAGAACCACCATATGGTCAAGTGGAATCTTAAATAAGAAGAAGACTCACGTCACTACCTCCAGCCAATCTGGAGTGACCTGAGAATGTGTCTCCACCCTAAAACTAGGAGGTCACTTTCACTAGAACCCATGTAAGACACTAAGACTATGTACATCCTCTCCCAGTAGCGTTGGTAGTAACTGCTGACCAACGAGCAGTGGTATGGCTGGGACACCACCCAACAGTTCCATCTCAGGAAACAATCCATGTAACGAAGCCTCATCACTATGTGTGTTGTCCTCAAAATCATGCACCAGAATCATAGCTAGATATCTGTATGGAGGCATATTGAAAGAGATCAAGATGAACCATGATCAAAATATTATAACTAGTGACATGAATCTGACTAAAAAAGATCACAAGGAAACATTCAGAGATGCATGTAACTAGTGTTTTCATGTATCGTGTTAGAAGACAGAATTCAGGGTCCTGGTTTATGGATATGTTAGACTCCACACCAACAATGGACACTTGAACATGATAACCGAACTCCAAATAGTTAACATTTGTGGCCAATTAAAATTAAAGACTCCTAGTTCTTCTGGTAGAACCGACTAACCACCTTTGATATCAGTTTGTCACAACACATCCCCCCAGGATAATTCTATGACTACCCCATGCCCATCTTCTATAGTCTAGGGGCTGGTGACTAGCACCTTGTGGGAATATCAAAATAGGGATGGCATTGTCCTTTGAACCTGAACAGACACATGAAGCTCAAACTGTGGAATATATACACAATGTAAACCACAAGTGTCACATAGACAACCACTAAAAGTATGGTACAACTCAAAAGTAAAAAGTGGCTAGAATACAATCCCAATACTACAATGGAAGGTTCAATTGACTTGGTTCGTCTTCTCAAACCCTACCTAGATGGTAGGTGGAGGGTATCTGCCTATATCCGTTGATGTACACCACATCCATCTTATCTCACTAGGCACATCATGGTCCCGGACCACCGTGTTCTCCATTGAATCTTCGATCACATGCATGAGACACAACATGTGTGGGAGATTCCCATGCTGCGGTGAGTAACAAAATAATCAGTAGGGACCCTAAATTACACATGAAATACCACAAAGAATGATGATAGAGCGAGATCATATAACAAGACAATAAAGAAAAGACAACTCACACCACATATAACTCAATGTTTAGGAAGTAGAATTATCAGTCGTAAAGATGAACATTCGTACAATTAAGGGATTTATAATATGGGCCCACTCATTACATGGGCCAACTGGATAACTTATACCCACTGGTCTCTGGTTCATTAGCATCCATTAGACTCGCTCGTCTCTAGGAAAGCTAGATCACTATGACCCGCTCATCTATTGGGCCAGCTCGATCCCTTTGATTGAATCATCTATTGTCCAGATGAATCCCTAAGACTTGATACTCATTTTTCCAGTTCAATCACTAAGACCTGCTCATCTCTTTCCCAGCTGGATCGCTAAGACCTACTCATCATATACTTTGCGTCACACCCAGCTATAGGATACATGCTCGTAGCACACTTGAATCCAGGCGAACATACTCCTCCAGACATCAGTTTCATATCAATTTCCAGGAAATTTTACATAGAGTATATTTGAAATTCTATCTTGTCGTAAGGGTTCAAACAAAATAGACATCAAGTAAATTGGACACCTGGTCTGATTGATTTTGGAGTTTTAGTAGGGGGCTAGTTGTGTTCGAGCCCAGTCTGACCTAGTCGGAATGACCCGACCAACATGGCCCAAGGGTCCCGCAAGACTAGAAATAGTTCAGCTGACCTAAAATGACCTGGTGCGGTATGGGAAAAAATGATATATCCTAGAATCTGGGCCAGGACCATTGGGACTTGCTGGATGGGCTCGGTTCGGTCGTGGGTACGACCCGTAGGGTCACCCAGCAACCAGGTTTCATCTGGTGCGCCCCACAACTAGCTTGCTAGATCATCTCCATCTCAGGCTGCCTAGAGGCTCATTTTGCACCATAGGTTTTTCCCACATTGTGGGCCACTTCTATCAATAATCGGACACTCACTAGGTGGCCATTTTCTACCGCACGCAGCTGATCGTGGCCAACCACCCCTTCAACCTTGAATCTCCTCGGCCGATGGGCCGCCACCGTTGGGTCATGAATAATGGGAAAGTCAAAAGGAGAGAGTTGGGGATGGATTCGCATATAGAAACTCCAAAATAATGATCCAGGTCATTTTTTATGTTGAACTAGATGGGTTGTTGTTAGCAAGATCACGAAGAACCCAGAAATATGTAAGAATAATCATCAGAAAAGATAACCCCTTTTTATCCTGCATCATTAACCATCCCACATTATTGATTGATTCACGAGTTAACTGGTTTGTGAGTTAAACCAAATTCTTCATTTCAAAATGAAGAATCGGGAAAAGATAAAATTCACATAAAATATAACCCCTACCTTAGATTGGATTTTTGGTCCAGAAAGTACAAGATCATGAACCTTCGTTCTTCCTTCTTCATCCATAACCCACCATCGCAGGGGACTCATCGATGGGTGGAAGAAGGTGTGTTTGTCATTCTTTTTCACCTCCCACCAAAGCCTCCAATCAATTCCATGATTTTTACAATAATCGTTCACTTCTTGCAAGGATATTAATTGATGAAAATGAATCAAGGTTTACGTTACACCGTGCTGCACCATCATTACACTGGATCATTAATGAGGTTCATTAATGTTATTCAACATCAACTCATTGTTGCACCACAACATTTAAGTGCCACTAATATATGATGAAGACAGGAATTAAAATATCTTTTTATGTTATTTTATTTTTCTTCCATAAATTTTTAAAATTGGCATTCACCCTCTAACCATGACAGTCGAGGTTAAGCTCTGCCTAAGGAAAACACGCCCTAACGATATCAAAAGTACTCATAGATTTCCAGTCCGAGTTACCATTTAAGAGTTATAAGTATTTGAAAATAAAATAATAGTTACTTAAATTAATTAATTTACGGACAAAAACTAATTTCAACTGTTAGCCCGCGCCAGCCATTGTTAGTCTCTTTCTAGGCGAATCCTGACACTCTTAGTTCAACGGTGCCCTTGAATTTTTAATTTGGGCACTAGTTTAAATGTTAGAAAACACACTTGGACATAAAAAACCATATAAATTGTTAAAAAATACATTCCGACCACTCTAGGTCTTGGAATTATGTGCTATCTTTGAGGCTGGTCTCGAAATAATTCCATTTAATGTTTTTAAAACAATTTATTGGAATTACTGGTTATTAAACTATAAAAAATAAAAAAAATTAGAAACTTTTAGAAATTTATCTTGGTAAAATATTATTCATTTTTAATTTATAATTTCAAAATTCTTTTGAGATGAATTTTTTGTAATTTTTTGAAAAACATCATTTTTGGATAAATAGATAAAAATTTAGTATTTTAATTCAAAACTACTTTTTCATTAAATTTATTTACATCGATAAATTGTGTTTTATTTTGGTGTTAAAGTATAATTAGATAAATTATTCATAAACTAATACAATTTATTTGATTATATCAAATTTCACATAGAAAATCATTATGAAAATATTTCAATCAATTGGACTCTTTTAGTTTTAAAACTCGTCATCTTGTCCCATATGCGTGATTAATTTTAAAATAATTTTTTCTACTTATGAGATTTTCATTTATAAAAATAGATTCAATATTTCTAATAATAGTAAATTATGATTTCTAATATGTAAAAAATTGTATTTGATCAATGATATTATTGATGGTAATTAAATTTAATTATAGTGACTAATGTAAAAATGTGTTTAATTAATGACTAAATATAAAAAATAAAAAGTAAAAATCAACCTAAACATATCTAAAAATTATTTAATGGTTATTTTTTGTAAAATATACATATTATTATATATAAATTTTCATATTTAACCCTTAGGATGCCTTTATAATATGTGTACCACTCATATATTTTCAAGAATATTCAATGTGTCCTTTTCGCCAAATATAAAATGCCTCCTCTACCTCCTCTTTTTATACCTATAAAGACATTTTTTGTCCAAAAAAACTTGTTAATACTCTTCCAAAATCACATACCATCATAATATAAAACTCTCTATAGGATTAAAGAAAATCAAAGAATACATTTGGTGCTAACAAAAAGGGGTGACAAAAAAATTGGTAACATCCTTCCAGAGGCTCTTTTGTTTTATTTTCTTTATATAGCCACTAAAATAGTCGTACCACATGATTATATAATAAAATAATTATTATAAATTTACTAATATATTTTGATTTTAATGAATATACCTAAACTAACACACAATTCTATAAAATAAGTGATTAACTTATCATTTGTGTATGATGAACTACCACCTCACGAAACGATGTCATTTGTTTTTCCTTTACCGCCTCTAATTGTTAGGAATTATAAGGTAAATTATGATTTTATAAGATATTTATGATATTTATGTTTATTTTATAATTTTATAATTATTACAAAACAACTCACTTCAAGTTCTCTATTTTGTGTAAATATGATAACTTTTCTTGCAGACGTGTGGAAAACCACCTCCTCAAAGTGATATGTTTCATTCACACTTTACATGGATTATATAAAGGATGGGATTAGAAAAACTATACGACAAATATGAAATAATAATTATAATATAATTATAGTATATAAATATATATAGGTATTTTATTTACTTTCTTCCATGTAAAAAAACAATAAAATGGAAATAATATTCTTGTCCATGTACGACCTACCATCTCCAGGAATGCTGTATTTCATTTTATATTTTTATATTTTAAAGATTATTATAAATATTTAAATATTGAATATATATGATATTTATATAATTTATTAAATTATGTAAATAATTACACCATGATCTAAGTGATAGTATAAATTATAATATGTCAAATATATATGAGAATAAAATGGATGTTAACTAAAACGTAACATTAACAGGGAATTGTTAATAAAATGTTAATATAAAATCATAATAAAATAATATATTGTATTATATATTAAAATATTTATATATTTTAGATTTTTTATGAACTTATATTTATTATAACAGAGTCTTTCACAAGTATGACGAGAGTCAATACTTAAGATAAGGGTATTCTCGTTACACTATTATTTCTGTGAGACTTATTCCTCATTCACCAGTCATATTTTTGTATTGTATATACTACCACTAAATGTATTATATTCTTAATATAATTATATTATTGTATATTTATTTATCCATTTTATTTCATCTATTTCATAGGGTTTCACAGTTTAAAAGTTACAAAATTAATAAGGTAGTTTTGTCTCAATTTACCTTCTTTGATACAAAAATTTTGTTGTGAACCTATATTATTTTACGAAGTCCATATAATTCCATTTGAAAAGTTTTATAATGAATATATTTATTTTCATTATTTTTTATCCTTAATTTAATTCCATTTTATTACATGTGGATCATGATTCAATGTTACTAAGTAGTAAGATTTTATTGAATCGATCTCATCATTTATAGGGATTGTTTACGATTACAGTTACTCTGATGATATATAATGATCCATATTTTGGGGAAAACGTGATTTTTATTATCCTCTAGTTATTTATGATCTATTTATGTATTATTACCATTTAAACTCTTTGGTACATAAGAAAATTAACTAAATGTTTTAATGAAAATTTGACATCATTAATCCTTTCTATCATAAATTAGTTTTATTAAAAAACCATGTCTTCCAAAAAAATTTCAAAAAATGTTTTTTAAAATGTTTTATAAAATTATATTCATGTATAATGGATTATTAAAATGTTTTATGGTTTTTAATCCCATTTCGAATTATTTTTTCAAACACATTTTATGTTTTAAAAAACAATTTTCAATGACAAAAGATATTTCAAAATCATTTTCCATGTTGGATGAAATAATTTTGTATTAATAATTCCTCTGAGGTATGTGACTCAAGGTTAAAATTAAAATTATTTCCCTAAATAGTTAATGTTTTGATTAAATGGTGTATATGATACGTTTTTATCATCAATGGGTTATATGCTTTAGAAACCCACTTATTTTCATGTGATATGTTTTTATGAAATTATTATAAAACCTATCTATTTTCCACAGCTTTGGATTTGATTTCATGATTATTATAGAATTTTCATTTTATGGGTTTTGATATTATGTTTATGAAACCCATCAATTTTTTATGGTAAAATATATGATGAAATGTTTATTATCTTGCAGAAATTGTATGAAATATTTTCTTATATTATGGCTGGGACCTATATCTCCATAAAAGTAATTGGGTAAAGATTTATATCTCTTGATATAATGATGGGAATAAAGTCTAAAATCTTGACCCAATATAGAATATTGGGAAACCTGATCCATTTTCGTAAGATGGGGAAACCCAATCCACTATGAAAAGGTGGGGAAAATAGATTCAATATAGGAAGATTGGGATACACGGTACCTTATAAGGAAAGGTCTTTGACTATGGATGGTGGTTTTTCAATTATAGTAGTTATGGTCCCCATAAAGTTCTCAGATAATTTTTCTCAATGATCTATTAGTTATAGGGAATGATTTCACATGCTTATATGTCTTCAATTATTCTAGGTCTTATTCTTATGTAGTGATTTCATCGATTATACTCTTAATAAACTTATGATTAATGTATTATGGAATTCTAATATTTGTTCCATGATTCATGTGTATGATCTTTTATATGCAGTGTATGATCTTCTAGTGGCGTGGACACATTCTCAAATGATTATTCTCATGTTAACACTTACATATTTCCCTTGTTTACCCTTAATGATCATCAGAGATTACCCCTATTTATGTTTCTTTTCGAAGTTTAGGAAGATATTTATTATTTATGATGTTTCTAAGAAGAGTTTTAGTCATAAATAACCTATTGGAATATAATGTAGATCACTCATGTAACAATGATTATATTTCTATGTTTACAAACACACTAAACAAATCTAGTCCTTGGGATTCTATTTATGTAATGTATTATATACAAGAAAAAAAATTATGTAATGTTGATGTATTAAAAGTGAGGGTCTCTAAGTAAATTATTCTAGAGGATTAAAAAAATTCTAAATATAAATTACTCTAATTAAAAATCCTTGATCAAATCAATAATATTACTATAAAATTTAATATCAACTGAAATAAATAATCATTAATTAGACACCATACAACCATGTTTTTAATAAACTACATAGTGAAGATTCATTTAGAATCAAATACGAAAAATATGAAGAAATAATTTGCAAAAGTTTATTTTATCAGAAAACCATTAACAAATGAACTGAATATATATGAGGAATAGATCATATAAATACGAAACATCAAATTTTCCCCAAATAATGTTTTTATTTTCCTCAAGAAATATATATATCATTCCAAACAAGATGAAAACTAACCAATATTTTTTGGAAACTGTGTAGGAATTTTTGAGATATATAAATTCCTTTTCAAGATTTTAATAAACTAATAAAAAATATTTTATCACATTATAAAATTGAATTTATTATTCTAAAATAATTGTTTCATAATTTTTTTACCAAGTCATGTTTTTATTTATAGTATTAAAAGATATTCAGAATACTTACAACAAGACTTTAAAAAATTATCACTTTCACCATAGATTATACAAATCCAATATAAATGATTTTATAATATTATAAATTCGATAAGAAGTTTTTATTCTCATCTAATTAATATATGTATAAAATAGATAATAAAAACACCTTAATTAGTTATAAATAATCACAACAAATAACCATACCTAAATGTTCCTTATATATATATATATATATTTATGTCCAATATAATTGTTCAATCAAAATAATTAATATAAAATTTGATTTAAAATAATAAATTCATACCGTTATTTATACTAAGAAAATATATTCAAAGATGTATCATAAATTATTTCATCATATTTATTCTATGAGAACAATTTATTTATTATCCACTCAAAAAAAAAGAAAAATCATTTTTTATTCGATGAAAATTACCACTCAACAAATCATTCTTACCATAAATTAAAAAAAATTTGAAAAAATAAATTACATTTCAACTTATAATATAAGGAATTCAGTTTATCACAAATATAAATACTTCACCAAATTTATTTTCTAAACATCCCTCAATGTTTAGCTTATGGTGGTATATTTCAATTAAAAATTAAAATCTCAATAAATATTATATTCCTTGTAATTAAAAACATAATAAAGATTCCAAATAATGTTAAATTAACTATTAATCCATATTTTTTAAATATACCATTATGATTCTATAGTTATCATGAAATGATTAATTTATGTTTTAGAACAATTAAAAAAACAACTAACCAATCATTTATGTTACCCATTTGATATTATAAGGAGAAATAAAAATTATCAATTTTTTCTTGAGAACAACATGTTCTAGTATGAATACACATGATTACAATTCATGTCCTCTGTAATATTTATTTACAATAAACAATACTTATGTATGAAATAAATTTAAAATTATAGAATATCCAAATCATATCTAATGTTTAATTTATATCTAGAAATTTATAGGTATCATGTAGTTATTGTGTTTAAATCCCCCCCCCCCACTTTTGATGAGAAAATGTTATCAATTTGAACATTTAAAAAGTGTAGAGTGGAAAGATAAATATTTTTTTCTTAATTTAATGAATTATGGAATAGATTTATTTGAATTTAAATTTTCGAAACACACATACTAATTACTTCCCTTACAAGAAAAACATTTTTAGCATTAAAAGAAATAATAAAAACCATTACTGAATGATTTGTTCTAAGAGGAGAGTAGAAATAAATAGACATAACGAGAGCATAACGTTTTATTTCATTCATTTATTTCAAAATAAATAATGGAAAATAATTATTAAATAAAAATTAAAATATACATGATTAAAAAGAAATGAATGTGAAAAATGTATTGTTATTTACCTATAAAAGTATGTTATTTTAATATTTTCGAAAGGTGAAAAATTGTAAAACATCATCCCCAATCTCATGGGAGATATATTGTTTTTATCAAGAACCCCCAAGTATTTTTTTACGAGTTTCCATCCATATATAGCGTCTCTTAATCATAGAATTCCCAAATTCCGTCTCACATTCCACTATAAAAATGAAAAATATGTTCTCCACTTCATATTTTTGATATATTTCCCTTATGTAATCCAATGAATGTAGTGAAAGAATTAAGGGGATAAAAATATACATTAAATGATTCCTTAAAATGATCTTATATGTAAACTTGTAGCCAATTTTATTTATATTTTTCTACTATTGGATATTAAATGTGTTATAATGATTTATTAATTCCTTTTTAGAAATATATCATTCATTTTTATAGTATTTTTCATTTTTCAGTTCACATACAAATTTTCCAACAATATATCCAGAATTTTTATAATTTTTTTCCTCTACAGGTGTTAAAAAAGAATTCATTATACTTGGAGGATTGAAAAATATATCTAAATATTTCATTTCAAAAAGGAAAAATCAGAAATCAATTCATCATGTATAAAATTTTTACAAAATAAATTATTTTTTAAACAGTCCCTTGTAATAGTCCAAAGAGTATCACATTTAAATGTTTAAAAACTACTACAAAACATATTTTAATAGTACATGGAAATTTTTTTATCATTTTAATTCAATTATTTTATTAAATTTCCACCTAGTTTATTATAAAATTATTTATTGTAGTGTTATTATGTTCAATAAATATAAATATGTGTAAAATTTTCTTTTTCATTAAACTTCATGAAAATTTAATGAAAATTTAATTAAAATTTAATGAAAAATAATTTATTAATGAATCAAAATATATGTTTCATAAATGGATCTTTAATTTTATAATCCAGAATCTTCCATAAAATGGTGTCATTAATGGTGGAAAGAAAGATTTTTTATTATTATTTTCATTAAAAATTACACACTTAGTGTTTTGAACATAATCTTAGGATTTTAAAATGACCATAAATTCATATAATATATTATCAAAATATCATAGAAAAAAAATTTATCTAATTATTACTTATAAAAATGAACTAAAATGAATTTTCAGTTTACTTTACCCTTATTCAATCATAATTAATATTTTTCGTGTTTTTATATAGATTCTATAAAAAAATATAGTGTAGGGTAGTTGTTCCACTTCCTAAAGATTCTCCAGAAAATAGAAAATATAAATTGTATCTCCCTTGGAAAATCTAATATATTATGATTTGGAATCATAAACTGTAATAGTATTATATGGCATGCATTCTTGAAAAAATAGTCCCAATACTCATCCCCGTCCAAATAATAAATATAGATTATACAATCTAGAATTCCTTCCTTATACTCTTCCTTCTATAAAATCAGTAGTTAAATTACATTATAGGATATCATGTTCCCCTTCAAACTCAAGGATATTTTATTTTATTTTATTTGGAAACTGATTTTAATTCTCCTGAAATGTTTTTTATTTTTTCTTTATCCTTTGATCCCAATTTCTTATAAATTAGTCTCAATATATGACATTTTTTAGAAAATTTATTTATTATATGTTGTATGGAAATTATTATATCCAATAATTTATTTTTTTATCCTAAAAAATTCTTTTTAGTCTAATCAATAATATCAATTTTTTTTGAATATTTAGTATTATAATTATTCATATTATACTCTTATACCTAACTCGGTGTGTATTCATTCACAGAATATTTTGTATATATATATTTTTAAATTTTTATCCTCTATTTTTATAAAAAAAATAATATATAATTTATAATATTTTAAATCGTGCATAACATATATATTATATCATTTATTTATATACTTAAATATTCAAAATCTATAGTAAAAAGTTTCGATACAAATTAAAATATATTTATAAATAAATATATATGAATAAAATTAATAATACAATAAATGAAATATATAAATTCAGAATGAAATCAATTTGAAAGCTACTTTTGGTGAGGTTTTACAGAGGTTAGTTATCATTGTTCTAATCATACTGCAATTTATCTAATTATTTTCATTAAATATGAATTTAATCATCTCTTACCTCTCACCTCACTAACGGAAACAACCAAAATACTAAACTAAAACCTCTAATATGAAATAAGATGTTATTTTAATATTGTATTTACAAAAATGTAACTATACCTTAACATGGCGGTCCATCTCCACCATCTCAAAGATGATAATGATGTTAAGGGGAAAATATGAACTAGTGGAGAAAATTTTGGTTATATAAAAAATAAAAGATTCAAATTTCATAATGATATTTTTATGAAAAGAATGGATTTTTTTTGAAAATTATTTAAAAAATTTAATTTTTTCCTATGCATATAGTATATTGTTACACATCACAGTGTTGAACTCTTATATAGGATACTAAATAAAACTATTTTATATATTTATTCTAATTAAATATATAAAATATATAAAATATAAACTAAATAGTGTGGGATTATAGTGAAAATTAAAATTATATATATATGTGTTGGTCGGAGTGGATTACTCAAGAGGGGGGTGAATTGAGTACCAATTAAAATTTCTGTATTTAAAAACAGTGTCTTAAAGACCCCCAAATAAAATAATAAATTAAACTGTAGTGAATTTATATTAAAGTAGAGGTTCTGTCATATTCTCAAGGGATTGATTAATTCCCAGTTAATCAACACAGGAGTGTGTGATTATCTTTTGAAACTAACTTACTAATCCACACTTAACATAAACACTTGCTAATTTAATTATCAAAGTAACTTTAAAAATAGTATTGGTTTTAAAGAGATTAGCAGCGGAATAAAACTTTGAAAGAGATGGCACAACAATGTAACCAAGAGGTTCAGTCTCAAGCCGAGACTTAGTCCTCTCAAAAGTTTATATAAAAATGATCCACACCCTGGATCGGGGTTCAACAGTTTACAACTGTCCAGGTCCAAGACCTCTACCACTGTTCTTCATGGGAAACAGTACAACAACAACCAGCTATCCAGGTCACACACGACCTCTACCACTGTTATTCGTGGGAAAGAAAGAATGAAAGAGTTTGATAAGGATTTACAAATCCTTCAGTTTGAGTACAGGAGACAGTGTATGTGTTAGATACAGCAGATAACACACACTGCTCGAAATGAATGATAATAAATCACAGAACAACAGATGTAGATTTTAGAAGTGGTTCTGGTGATTTCAGTGTAGCTCTGGACTCCTTTGGATTCGACTAGAAGTGAGTCTGAGTCCTCTTCTCGTTTCTGTTTGAGAAACAGAGTGTCGTATGCTCCAGGTTCACAGACAGTAAAAAATGTAGTGGTTGAAATTCGTCAGTGTTCTTCTTGTATGCACAGAGCTCTTATTGAGTATGTTTGATTGTCTATGTGATTCTGTCTTGCTTGGTTCTTCTTGTATGCACAGAGCTCTTCTTGAGTATGTCGTATGTCTTCCTTGTCTCTGTGTGTGTTATCTCTCTTTTTTCTTCAGCAGAGTCTTCTTGTATTTATGTCACGTGCAACAGGAGACAGAAAAGATTTCATTTCTGCAGGTACAAGGTACGGGTTCCTGACATCCGACAACCTTTATCAGATATTTGACAAATCATTAAAATCTACATGATATGACCGTTAGATGGATTAAATAAAGATAAATAAAGAAATTCAAACAGTGAGTCGAGTGATCGGTAGATAATCAGCATCGGTAGCTTGAACATCGGTAGCTTGAACATCGGTAGCTCAATGTCATTAGTTTCTTTGACTCTATCGGTGGCTCTATGCGTCGGTTGGTACATGCCTGTATCAGTGACTTTGTTTATCGGTAGCTCCATGAATCGGTAGGTACATGCATCGGTAGCTACATGCATCGGTAGCTCCATGCGTCGGTAGCTCCATGCGTCGGTAGCTGTGAGTCTGTATCGGTAGCTTCGTCCATCGGTGACTCTTATTCCATCGGTAGCTATTTATACTTACACCGGTAGCTCTATGTTTGTATCGGTAGCTGTCTGTAAGTCAGTAGCTTACATTTATAAGCACATCGGTAGCTCTGTGTTAAGTATATCGGTAGCTCTGTGTTAAGTCTATCGGTAGCTGTCTGTCGGCAGACTAAGTCTATCGGTAGACTGGGTACCGGTAGCTCTTTATCAGTAGCTATAGGCAGATTACTTATCTGTTTTATGCAGAACACATCCGATTGTGTTAGAATTAATTTATAGCTTGTATGAACATGGATAAATGAGGATTAACATATTTCAAAGACTATTTTAAAGATTATTATTGGTTTGATCATAGATTTGAAAGAATTGAAGAATAGATCAATGATACTTTAAAAATATCATAGAGAATGAAAACATAATTGGGATTTTCAACACATATGAATACATGATTGAGATTATCAAAACAGGTGAGGTCAACAATCTCCCCCCTTTTGATAATCACAATTTATGATATGGGCATTTAACATAGTGAAAATATAACAGTAAAGAGTATAATATTGAATTCAATTTTCTTATTGAAATCAGCATCAGAGATAATAGAAATAGTATGATATAGACATAAGTTATCAGAGGTAAAAATCATAAGGTACTATATAGACATAAGGTATCAGAGGTAAAAGTGAAAAGAAAAAAAAATAATGTGTCTCCCCTTAATCCTTATTTTTCTCCATGGAAAAATATTTCTCATTCTCTCATTTTGTTCTCCCCCTTATTCTCTCAAAAAATATTTCTCCCCCTTTGTGATAATCAAAAAGTGGGAAAGCATATATAGGAGACAAATAAAACATGAGAAGTAAAATGAGTTCTGTATTAGAGTAGACAAAAAGTACAAAAGCAGATTACAAATGAATTCCTATCAAAAATCCTGGCCACTGGATCATTCCACCTCTTCCACGTGAGATTTTCCTTTGGGATCAGAAGAAGGTTCGGGTGGTGAGGATGCAGGTGAAGGTTTTGGAATGCCAGAAAAGATCAAAGGAGGCTGGGCCACTAACACAGAGTCAGGCCTGTAGGTTGAAGATCTTTGGGTGATCATTGGTGTGAGGCTTTGAATAGCTTGAGCAGGAGTCAGCTGGACTGTGGAAGAAGCTGAGGCAGAAGCAGGCAAAGCAGGAGGTATGATGACTAGTCTGGCATCAACATGCAAGAAGGGCAGCAGCAGATTTCTAAAATCCATAATAATTCCTCCTCCTCTTTCCATAGCAGAGATGAAATCATCTTTGTTCTCCATGAATTTCTCTAAGGAAGGAGTCAGTTCTCTTAGCTTGCTCACTTGTTCTCTGAAAGCTTGAGTGACTGGAGGTAGCTTCATGTTTTCCAACATCATCTTGAAGTGGTGTTCGAGTTGATGCTTGGTAAAACTTTGGTGAAGTAGTAGTCCACTTTGCTTTTTATGGCTTCTTGAGAGGCAGAGGCTTCTCTCATATAATCTTGAACAATCTTCATTATTTCTCTGGCAGAATCTCTTGTAGAAAGAACCACTCGGCTCAAGTCTGATGAGTCCACAGAGCCACTGGTTGAAATAGAGCCAATCTCCTCCTTCAACATTACTCGAACATGATTCAGGTCAACTGATAGTTTGGATGTGAGAGGGCCAAGAGAGAAGGAAACAGTTTCTTTAAAACTCTTAGACAAACCACTAATTAGGCTTTGAACTTGAGAGTCTTGAAATTGAACACGACCCTTCAGTGAGGTTTTGAAACTTTCAAACACCGAGACAAACTGGCTAACTACACTCTTCACATAAGCTAGGTCCTTTTCAGCTTGAGGCTTGGAGCTCATATAAGAGTCCAAAGCAACAACTGTTGTCTTGAGAGCTTCAAGATCTGCTTCGATCCTAGAAGACTAAGTCTGGCACTCTTTTACTTCTTCCATAAGCTCAGACATAAAAGAAGATAAATTACAAGCCAGAGATAGCTCAAAGGATCTCTCCAACATTTTCATTTCTTCATAAAAGTTGTGCTTCATCTCAGCAACTGATGCACTGAATGATTCTTTCAGATCATTCTTCATGGATTCAAGATCAGATTTAGAGACAAAATCATTTGGGACAACTGCAGCAGATCCCCTTGCTGAGGCCAAACTAACTACAGAATCAGTCATTATTGAATTAATTGAGGAAGCAAGAGAGGTTTCCATTAACTTCACTTCTTCAACAAAACTAGTTTTGAGGTCCTCTTTCAGATTATTCAGATCATGAAATCTGACCACATCATCTGGTAACAACTCAGAAGCAACATCCTAATTGGTCTTCGGTCTATTCACAAACATCCCATTATCTGAATCCGGATAATCCAATCCACAGACTATAAACCCTGGGTCTTCTACCCAGTCTCCAAGCTCAACAACTACTGTAACATTTCCAAGAACAGATTGATGCTCCCCCTCAATGGGTGCATTCTCATGTATCACAAAAGCATTCGGTGCTGGATTCTCTTCATCAGAATCTTCTACTACAAGTTCCACTGGTGCAGCATCTAGAAGATCTTCTGATACAGGTACAGCTTCTTCTGTATCTCTTTCTACTTTAGCAGTCGTCATAGCTGAGTTTCCAATCAAAGGACTCATACTTAAACTACCAGAAGCAGGAGATTCAGATACATTCTCCTTTTCCTCTTCTTCTTGGTGAGGTACAGACTGGTCTTCCTCATGAGTAGACAGAATTTCCTCTACCTTTCCTTTCCTAGAATAGACCAATTCTGCAACAGGACTTGGGGGCAAGTCTGTATCTCCTCCAACATCCATAAGAGTTTCTTCTTCTTCTTCTCCGTCTGTTTCATCACTATAAACAGGTTCCTCTTCATCAGGTCCCTGACTCGGATATCTCTCATCCTTTGGTCTTGAGGGATGATCCACATGATTAAACATATCATAAATCTTCTGATCATCACTGACCCATTCTCCCTTCCATGGGTTCCAGTTAATTTTCACGTACTTACAAACAGTTGAGGTGATGCAGAAATTGTTCTTGACTACAACTGTCTCATCCTGAGACTCAGCTATTCCTTTCACATTTATCATTACTGAAATCAGCTTGGCAAAGAACAAAGCATTAGTCTTTGACTTTGGTCTAATCATGTCTTCCATTTGAAGCATTAACAATCTGCACAGATTGATTTTTACACCATTTCTTAGAAAATGAAGAAGATAGATATCTTGATATCTCAGATTTGCAAAATCTCCTCGCCTCGGTATCAACACATGTTGAACAAACTTGAAAAGGAGTCGATTCTCTCCATCCATTTCAGCAGCAACCACTTGCCTTTGATTCCCATTACCAGTAAGTTCTTTTAAGGCAGTTTCATAATCAAAGATATCACTGCTAGGTGGCATTTCTCTTGATACATACCCAGAGACACCTTCATGTGGTACTTTCAAACACTAATCCCACTCTACTGAATAAAAAGACATCTCTTTTCCATCTACACAAGAGCTTACCCGATTCTCATTTTCAGACTTCTCGAAGGTTACAAACTCGTAGAACTGTTTTACCAACTTCGGGTAGTATGGGCCATTGTTATTCGAGAAACAATCCACCCATTTTTGGTCCTCCAAAATCTCGAGTACTAACGATTTTCTAGGCAGTAGCCATTCCACGCACATTTCCTTCTCGATTACTATGTCTCTATTCTGCAAGTGAGGATTCACTGGTCGCTTTCCCGATCTAGTTCTGGCTTCACTAACACTTGCTTGATGCTGTGTCTTCTGCTTCTTAGCGTTTGGTTCTACACTTTCATCTCTGACGATAGGAAGCTTGGTTTTTTCCATCGCAGGTTTAGGGTTCTTGGCCGATTTGGGAGCTAAGGATCGAAGGTGAGTGATTTTGAGCTCAGTGAGGTAAGAAGTGGCTTAGACCTAGTTTTATCATTTAGGAATTCCAAATAAACGACTAAAATAAAGTAAGATAAAATAAAATAAAATGATTCATATTCTTGGCGGCAGACAGATGTTTTTTTAAAAAAAACATTGCATCGGTGTGAGTTAATCGTCGGTGAGAAAAACAAATCGGTGAGAATTATACATCGGTGAGAATTTTCACATCGGTGAGAATTTCACATCGGTGAGGATTTCACACCGGTGAGGATTTCACATCGGTGAGAATTTTCACAGCAGTGAGGATTTTCACACCGGTTGTGATTAAACATTCCCAATTCGTGTCTTATGTAACTTAGCCTATCCGAACTTAAAGGTTTAGTGAAAATATCAGCCAATTGATGTTCGGTTCCAATAAATTCAAGAGATATATCAGATTTTTGATAGTGATCTCTTAGGAAATGATGTCTTACATCTATGTGTTTGGTTCTAGAGTGAGATACAGGATTCTTAGAGATTTTTATTGCACTGGTGTTATCACACTTGATTGAAACATGTTTAAAAACATATCCATAGTCCAAAAGAGTGTGTTTCATCCATAGAATTTGTGCACAGAAACTACCAGCAGCTATATATTCTGCTTCGGCAGTAGATAATGCAACTGAGTTCTGTTTCTTACTACACCAAGAAACTAAGGATTTTCCAAGCAAATGACATGTTCCAGATGTGCTCTTCCTATCTAACTTACATCCTACAAAGTCAGCATCTGAATAACTCATTAACTCAAAGAATTGTCCTTTTGGGTAAAACAAACCTAAGTTAGCCGTGTGTTTGAGATTTTTGAAAATTCTTTTGACAGCAAGCAAATGAGATTCTTTTGGATTAGCTTGAAATCTAGCACACATACACACACTAAACATAATATCAGGTCGACTAGCAGTAAAATAAAGTAAACTACAAATCATTCCTCTGTAATTGGTTTGATCAACTGGTTTCCCAGTTTCATCTGCATCCAATTTACAGGTAGTACTCATAGGAGTTTCACTTTCCTTGATACTATCCAGACCAAAACGTTTTAAAAGATCCTTTGTATATTTACTGTTATTCAAAATAATACCATCTACATTTTGAAATACTTGAAATCCAAGAAAGTACTTAAGCTCTCCCATTAAGCTCATTTCAAATTCATTTTTCATACTTTTTGAAAAATCAGTACATAAAGAGTGTTTAGAAGATCCAAAAATAATATCATCAACATATATTTGTACAACTAAAACATCTTTAGAAATTATTTTAATGAAAAGAGTTGGATCAATAATCCCTTTAGTAAAACCTTTTGAAATAAGGAAATTGCTAAGTCTATCATACCAAGCTCTTGGAGGTTGTTTTAAACCATACAAAGCTTTAGAAAGTTCAAAAACTTGATTTGGAAAATGGGGGTTAGTAAATCCAGGTGGTTGTTCTACAACAACATCTTCAATTATAAAACCATTTAGAAAAGCACGTTTCACATCCATTTGATATAACTTGAAATCCAGATGTGCAGCATATGCCAGTAAGATTCTAATGGCTTCTAGTCTAGCTACAGGTGAAAAAGTCTCCTCATAGTCTATACCTTCTTCTTGACTATATCCTTGTGCAACTAGTCTAGCTTTGTTTCTAACTATATTTCCAGATTCATCTACTTTATTTCTAAAAACCCATTTTGTGCCTATTGTTAAGGTGTCCTTAGGTCTGTCAACTAATTCCCAGACTTTGTTTCTTTCAAACTGATTTAATTCTTCCTGCATAGCTATTACCCAGAATTCATCATTGATAGAATCATTGATATTTTTGGGTTCTAGCTGTGAAAGAAAGGCTTGATGTTCAACCTGGTTTCTTTGAGAAGCTCTAGTTTGTGTTCCTCTATCAAGATTACCAACAACAGCTTCTAAATGATGATTCTTTAGAATCCTTGTTGATCTGGTAAAGATTGGACTAGAAATTTCAGGTTCATCTATAGGTTCGGGTTCAACAGAAGCAGATTCTAGAAAAAGTCCAGAACTGGATACTTTTATAACAGGTTCTTTAGATTTATCATTAAGTTCCAGAATAGACAAATCGTCATCAAGATTCTCAAGAAAGGTTTTCGGCTCATGTGGATCAGTTTCATCAAACTTGATGTGAACAGATTCTTCCACACATTTGGTTTTCTTATTGAATACTCTATAGGCTTTACTTGAAATAGAGTAACCCAGAAAAATTCCTTCATCACTTTTGGAAGCAAACTTATCCAGATTATCTTTAGTATTCAGAATAAATACTTTGCAACCAAAAACTTTAAAGTAATTAACCTTATGCTTTCTATTGTTCCACAATTCATAAGGGGTTTTCTTAAGAACAGGTCTAATTAAGACTCTATTAATGACATAACAAGCTGTATTTACAGCTTCAGCCCAAAAATAAATAGGCAGATCATATTCATTGAGCATGGTTCTAGCAATTTCTTGAAGGGTTCGGTTTCTTCTTTCTACTACACCATTCTGTTGGGGTGTTCTAGGGGCAGAGAAGTTATGAGTATAGCCATTGTGTGAGCAATAAGATTCAAAATCTTGATTTTCAAACTCACGACCACGATCACTCCTCAGGGTCTTAATATTAAGTCCACTAAGGTTCTCTACAGACTTGGAGTATTTAACAAAATAAGAACAAGCTTCACTTTTGTGAGCTAGAAAATATACCCAAGTATATCTAGAAAAATCATCTACAAGAACATAAACATAGTGCTTCCCATTTAAACTAGAAAATCTTGATGGTCCAAACAAATCCATGTGAACCAATTCAAGTGGCTGAGAAGTCGAAACTTCTTTCTTTGATTTAAAAGAAACTTTGTGTTGTTTTCCCTTTTGATAGGGGTTACACACTCTATCATTTGGGAATTCTAATTTAGGTAGGTCTCTAAGTAGGTTTTTCCTAGAAAGTTTTCTAAGTGAGTGAATGTTGCAATGTCCCAATCTTCTGTGCCATAGCCAAGATTATTTATGAAAAGCATTCAAACAAGTAATATTCTGCTTAGCTAAAGAATTCAGATTAACAGCATAAACATTTTCATTTCTTAAGGCAGCAAATACCAAAACATTCTTAGAATTAGAAACTTTGCAAGAATCATTTTCAAATTTAACATGAAAACCATCATCACATAACTGAGAAATACTTAATAAATTGTATTTAAGGCCATCAACAAATAAAACTTTAGAAATCAAAATTGAATCAGTGTTACCAATCTGGCCTAGGCCGATGATTTTTCCTTTTGAATTATCACTAAAGGTGACAAAGCCTCCATCAACTTTTATTAAACTCTTGAAACAAGAGAAGTCTCCTGACATATGTCTCGAACATCCACTGTCCAAATACCAGGTCTCTTTACAGGAGCTCTTTAAGAAAGTTCCCTACAAAACAGATTCAGATGGGAGATGATTTTGGTACCCAGATTTTTTTGGGTCCAGACAGGTTAGCCAATAACACTTTAGGTACCCATATTTGTCTAATGGGTCTCATATAATTTGTAGAATTGACATGCTTTAAAAGATGAACTTTATTAGATCCATAGCTATGTATATAACTGGTTGAAGCATATGAAGTTCCAGAATTACCTTCATTCTGTCCAGATTTAGAAATGAATATAGTTTTGGCAATTTACCTTTGTCCAGGTTGGTATCCTTTACCAGTAGTATATTTAGGTGCTATTTGCTTTCCTAGCATCTGTGTTAGTGTATTTTTGCCATTGGTGAACTTCTCTAAGTCTTTCTTGAGTTTCTCATTAGATAGTTTCAGTTCAGTGTTTTCTTTTAACAGTTGAGCATTTTTCTCTTTTTCAATAGTGAGTTCGGTTTTAACTGTAGTGGTGAGAGCATGCTGTTTCTTTAATGACATGTATTTATCCTTAAGTTCATTACATGTCTCTTCCAGCATATCACAGTATTCAAACAGTTCAGATTTAGACATGTTATCACCTTCCGAATCATCTCCAGAATAATATGAATTTGAAGCAGGAGTTTCAGCAGTTACCTCAGAAGTGTTTGTCATAAAGCACATGTTGGCTCAATTCCTTTCAGATTCTGAAGATTCAGCTTCACTTGTGCTGTCTTCTGAAGCACTCCAAGTAGCCTTCATGGCTTTCTTAAACTTATTGTCCTTATATTCATATTTCTTTTTATACTTCAGCTTTGGACAGTCGGCTTTAATGTGTCCATTTCTCTTACACTCATAGCAGACAACATCATCTGATTTGTCATTCTTCTTCCAATCCGTTTTCCATTTACCTTGGTGATCATACTTACCCTTATAATTTGTTTTTCTGAAGAACTTCTTTTTCCTATAAAATTTCTTAAATCTTCTAGCAATGTGAGCCATCTCAGCATCACTGTCAGAATCACTTTCACTGTCTTCACAGCTTGAACATTCAACTACAACTTGAAGCTTTTCTTTGTCCTTATTCTTTGAAGCTGAGGTTTTGAAAGCGACAGACTTTCTTGCAGGTTAATTTTCTTCCTATTTGTTCACTTTAAGCTCTTGTTCATACATCATCAGCTTGCCAATCAGTTCCTTGACAGGTATAGAAGCAATGTCACATGATTCTCTGATTGAGACAGATGTGCCTCTCCATCTATCAGGTAGACATCTCAAAATTCTCATAATTTGTTCCTTCGATGAGACATCCTTTCCCAGCGAGATCATTGTATTGAAAATTTCATTGAACCTGAGATACATGTCAGAAATGGGTTCGTCAGGCTTCATTTTAAAATTATCATACTTGATAGTATAAGTGTTCAGTCTCATTTCTTTAACATTCGTTGTTCCTTCATGAGAAACAGCTAAGGTATCCCAAATATCAAAAGCAGTTTTACAAGCAGAAATTCTATTAAACTCTTCATCTCCTAGAGCATAGTACATGGCATTCATAGCTTTACAATTGTTATTGTAAGCAGTCTTTATCGGTTCATCCCAAGTAGATCTAGCAGTAGTAGGAATTTTGTATTCTGATTCAATAGCAGTCCAAATATCAAAACCTATGCTTTCTAGATGAATTTTCATTTTCAGTTTCCACTGAGCATAATTAGTTCCATTGAAGAAAGGTGGCCGGTTAGTAGCAGCACCCTCAAGTCTATTGTCCATGATGAGAAAATTTTAGAGAGATAAAAATTTAGATATAACAGAAATTTTAAGAACTTTAAAATACAACTAAAATCACAGTTCAAAAGCAGAGTACTTTTAGAAAGTATTTTCAATCCTTTGATACCAAGTGTTGGTCGGAGTGGATTACTCAAGAGGGGGGTGAATTGAGTACCAATTAAAATTTCTGTATTTAAAAACAGTGTCTTAAAGACCCCCAAATAAAATAATAAATTAAACTATAGTGAATTTATATTAAAGTAGAGGTTCTGTCAGATTCTCAAGGGATTGATTAATTCCCAGTTAATCAACACAGGAGTGTGTGATTATCTTTTGAAACTAACTTACTAATCCACACTTAACATAAACACTTGCTAATTTAATTATCAAAGTAACTTTAAAAACAGTATTGGTTTTAAAGTGATTAGCAGCGGAATAAAACATTGAAAGAGATGGCACAACAATGTAACCAAGAGGTTCAGTCTCAAGCCGAGACTTAGTCCTCTCAAAAGTTTATATAAAAATGATCCACACCCTGGATTGGGGTTCAACAGTTTACAACTGTCCAGGTCTAAGACCTCTACCACTGTTCTTCGTGGGAAACATTACAACAGCAACCAGCTGTCCAGGTCACACATGAACTCTCCCACTGTTATTCGTGCGAAAGAAAGAATGAAAGAGTTTGGTAAGGATTTACAAATCCTTCAGTTTGAGTACAAGAGACAGTGTATGTGTTAGATATAGCAGATAACACACACTGCTCGAAATGAATGATAATAAATCACAGAACAAGAGATGTAGAGTTTAGAAGTGGTTCTGGTGATTTCAGTGTAGCTCTGGACTCCTTTGGATTCGACTAGAAGTGAGTCTGAGTCCTCTTATCGTTTCTGTTTGAGAAACAGAGTGTCGTACGCTCCAGGTTCACAGAGAGTAAAAAATGTAGTGGTTGAAATTCGTTAGTGTTCTTCTTGTATGCACAGAGCTCTTCTTGAGTATGTTTGATTGTCTATGTGATTCTTTCTTGCTTGGTTCTTCTTGTATGCACAGAGCTCTTCTTGAGTATGTCATATGTCTTCCTTGTCTCTGTGTGTGTTATCTCTCTTTTTTCTTCAACATAGTCTTCTTGTATTTATGTCACGTGCAACAGGAGACAGAAAAGATTTCCTTTCTGCAGGTACGAGGTACGGGTTCCTGACATCCGACAACCTTTATCAGATATTTGACAAATCATTAAAATGTACATGATATGACCGTTAGATGGATTAAATAAAGATAAATAAAGAAATTCAAACAGTGAGTCGAGTGATCGGTAGATAATCAGCATCGGTAGCTTGAACATCGGTAGCTTGAACATCGGTAGCTCAATGTCATTAGTTGCTTTGACTCTATCGGTGGCTCTATGCGTCGGTTGGTACATGCTTATATCGGTGAATTTGTTTATCGGTAGCTCCATGCGTCGGTAGGTACATGCATCGGTAGCTACATTCATCGGTAGCTCCATGCATCGGTAGCTCCATGCGTCGGTAGCTGTGAGTCTGTATCGGTAGCTTCGTCCATAGGTGACTCTTATTCCATCGGTAGCTATTTATACTTACACCGGTAGCTCTATGTTTGTATCGGTAGCTGTCTGTAAGTCAGTAGCTTAAATTTATAAGCACATCAGTAGCTCTGTGTTAAGTATATCGGTAGCTCTGTGTTAAGTCTATCGGTAGCTGTCTGTCGGCAGACTAAGTCTATCGGTAGACTGGGTACCGGTAGCTCTTTATCAGTAGCTATAGGCAGATTACTTATCTTTTTTATGCAGAACACATCCGATTGTGTTAGAATTAATTTATAGCTTGTATGAACATGGATAAATGAGGATTTACATATTTCAAAGACTATTTTAAAGATTATTATTGGTTTGATCATATATTTGAAATAATTGAAGAATAGATCAATGATACTTTAAAAAGATCATAGAGAATGAAAACATAATTTGGATTTTCAACACATATGAATACATGATTGAGATTATCAAAATAGGCGAGGTCAACAATATGTAATGATGAAACATAATGAATAAAATTCCAAACAGAATGATGTAAATGATATGTTTTTATCTCTTAGGATTATTTATTGGAATCATATTATAGTTCAATAAAATGAATATGTGATCCTATTATTTGTATCTAGTGAAATACACTACATAATTTATATATCACCGATCCTATTTAAATAATATTAATATCACACTAGAAACTCTGACATCCACAAAAAACCACCTTATATGATTTAGAAATTTCATTACAAAATATCATCATTAATTTTTATCTATTTTATTTAAAGTATTTTAATTATGAGTAAAACAAAAAGTTTTTAATAGAAATGGAATAATTCAAGTGATAAATAAGATAAAAGAAACCATATTTTCTAATCTTTTTAATAACATTTGAAATATTTTAGATTATAGTAATACAAGTCTAGAAGAAAATTATTAGGAGTCAAAGTTTCTATTGTTTTATACCTTAATGTAGAAGTATATTAAGATCTCCATCACCATGGAGAAAAGAATATTCCTTACATCAGATTCATTAGAAAAACACCACACCATCAAAAATTGATTACAAAATGAATTTTTTATAGAAGATAGGGAACAATGAAGAATAACATCCTTTATAATGATGAATATATCTGTGTAGTTAACTAAACATCTCACTTAAATAGATTAAAATAACATTTAAGGTAAAATATGAACTAGATGTATGGATCATGATTTTTCTCTTGTAGTTTTTTTCAAATCATTTTGAGTTTTTTTGTTTTATACTTATTCTCAAAATGAACTAGAATCTATACATGTAATACCACATAAAAATTATTTTTTACTTGATTTTAATCATGGTTCAAATTTCAGATAGTTCTGGTAGAGCTCCACTTATAATACCCCATTTATTCATCTCAACCCAACATTTAAATATTAATATATTTTTTTCTTCTCTATCATCATTTAATTACCCTCTTTAGATCTTATTTTATAATTTATTTTATTGATATTTCCGCTTGGATTCAAACAATCCATCAACAATCGACCCCTAAATTCTTAATATTATGAAAACATAATTATTTTTTTACATTCATATTATGTAATTTACATTTTTCTTTTTTTTATTAATTTAATTTCAAAAACTATGTTATATTTTTATTTTTGTCAAGGATATATATTACTCGACTTGACATTATCACCCTTAATAATTAGAATCAGGCTACTTCTCTATGTAGGAAAACCATTTAGACCAATTAAAACTCCTTAGAAAAAAATATTTGATTTTCATCACTGGGTATCTCTAATGGATAATATTTGAGTCTGTGATCTAAAAAAATATTTTCTTCAACATAAAAATAAATACATTATTCAATTAAAAATAATTGGATACAATCAGGAAAATAGTTTAGGACCTATCATATACATTTAAATTCCATTATTCTATATCAACACATACTAGTTGGTTCCCCCAAAATTAAATCATATTATAATAAAATTAAAACAATTGATCACAAAACTATGATCTTTAACGTCATTTGATTAATTAAAAAACTATTTTCCTAAAAGACATGTTTAGATTAATTGGTTAACATGCTTGATGAAATTATTTCTGTAGAAAAATATGTTTATCCAAAAGAATAAATAAATTATTACATGAATCCAATTTTACATAATCATTTTGAATATATTCAATTTGCCTAAATAGTGATCGAAAAAACCTTAATCATATCACCATTTTCTTTTAATGAGAAATCCCACACTACTTTTGTTAAAAAAAAGTTAAACTTATCCATCCTTCACTAGTCACATTAAAAAAGTTATACTTCATTAGTGTACCCAATATCCAAATATTGAACTATGGTTGAATTAATTTTTTAGTCACCTCTCTCAAAAAAATTTCATAGTGACTTGTTCCACCATGAATAATGTGCCTTAGATTGACTGAATACATCATTGACCACCTTCCATCATTATCAAAATACCGACATGAGTTTCTTTTATTTAATTAATATAATGATGATTCTAGGACTCAAATTTCTTTTACATAATTGAAAAAATCAAACAAGACTCGTTAAAAATATGTATATTTAATGTTCATAATCTATGATTTTTTACACTGACATAACTTTGGTATAATCTTTTATTCAAATTTATATTTATAATTAATTATAATTTACAAAAAAACTTAGTCACATGTATTTTCTCATATTTATTAGAAATCCAATTTAATAACATATTACACTAATACAACACTTTGAAATTTCATAACCTAGTTACACCTGTGTTCATTCTTATACACTATATCAATTGCGTTGATATTTTTATAAGTTACTTTTTTTATAAATCTATTGAATCTTTTCTTCATCCATTAAAATTAACAAAACTTAATGTATAATATTTACAACTAATATTATATAACATACCAAACAAATGAACTAACACAACCGACTTTAATAAAAAAAAATCTATTAAAATTAATAAATTAATCAAATTAATTTAAAACCTAATTCCTTATATTAATTCCAAATAAATAAATATTTATCATTTAGAAAAACCACAAAATTTACTATTTTCCTCTAATTAAATTTAATATAATTTATTATTTCAAAATATATTATATTAAAATATTAATTAAATCATTGTATAAGACTACAATATTTTTTTATAAAAATTATCCCTATTAAAAATCAATAATTATAAGAAATATTGTCATATAAAATTTATTTATAATATAAGAAGAACTATTTTACAATTAAACATGATAAAAACAATTTTTAAATAAAATTATATAATGAAAATAAATTTACACTCAAATATGAGAAGTATTAGAAATAATTTGTAGACGAATATTTTATCAAAAAATAAAAACAAATAACATGAAAATAAATATTGAAAATATGATACAAAATAGGACCCATCACATCAAATCACATCACAATGTGTATGATATTGAGATGTTATATTCATTATGTTAACCAAATAAAATTCTTGGTAACTTCTATGATTAAATTTTTATACTTTTTTGGTGCATACTGTAAGGATGCATTCAAAGGATGGATTGATTAAAAAAAGGTCTTTTTTAAAATATAACAAGAGTTTATTGCTTGTGAGGGTTAAATAAAATAATATAATTAGTCATCAACCTGGTTAAACATCCATATCTAGGTGTCATGGGCCTTAAATCCTAACATAGAGGTTTTAATAATTCATATTAGATTATGAAGTATTTTATTTATAATCCAATCAATCAATTTTGATTTATGTTTTCACACATAAATAAACTAATGTGGCCACATATTTTTAATTTATATAAAATTTAATGTTGGAAGTATATATTAATATTTATTATAGGTTAATGGAGACAATATTTTTGGGTATTTAAAACAATATAGTAATTTGAAAATACATTATGATTTTTTACATTATGGAATGGAACAAATGATTTGTTTATGAAAAAAAGAATTTCTTTTCAATAATACCTTCATTGTTCAATAAATATGAAAAAATAGAAAATTTTTAATGTAATTAATAGGATCCATGGAAAAATGAATGTGTTTGGTATCCCTAACAAACTAATAATTGGTAATTTTTATTGATAATTTACTCATGGTTAATGATGGAGAAGGTGCATTATTTGTAATGTATAGAAAAAAAAGAGTAAAAAGAATAAATAATTTATTAATATACACTCTCCCATTAAGGTTAATCTTATTGGTTTTATTTTGTATCCAATTATAATATTATATTATAAGTTCAATGTATGATTTGAAATTTGGGTTCCGCCAAAAATTTATTTTTTTTGATATTACCTTGAATAAGAGGAAACTATATCTGGTATCTATTTTAAGAATTTTATTGAATCAATTATACTGATATCAAATATACAAAGGTAGACATAATTCATTTGGAAACCATTAATTTAGTATATGTTTCATATATTAAAAAAAATTCTATTTTGATAATATGTAATTAGAGTTTCAACAGTTAGAATTAATTGGTTCTATTTATACAAGCTGTAAAATCTATATATTATAAGGTGATTTATTAAGATAACATATTCATGGGGGTAAATAATAAAAGGTAACATATAAGGAACTCTATGTAGTAATGATACTTATCAAGAAACATGTTGATGAACTAATAAATATAGTGGATAGGTGTTTTCAAAAATTAAAATAGATTGTTTCAGTACTAAAGAAAATGTATTAAAAGAAATATGTGGTAGAAATGTAACTTAAATGAAAAATAGTTAATATTATATTGGAAATCTTGAATTAACCCAATAATAACAGAAGTAAATTGCACATTTGTAAGAATACTCAATACATAAAAAATTTATACATTCCCCATATGTTTAAAGGTGTACTGTCTTTGGATAAAAGATAAATAAACATCATATTCCCTAATAAATCATCAAAATATCCCAAAATATTTTTCTATTATTATAATTTATTTAAATACACCCTACATAAAACCATTATTTATAATATTCAAAAAAGTTAAATTAAAGACAAGGTGAGCTCAGATTATTAGTAAGGGTAAACATAAATGATATTAACAAATTAAAATAGGTGAAAATAGGAGTATGTTAACATGGTGATTATATAATATATTCATATCCAATTAGTTAAATATCATTAATAATGTGTCATGGAATAAGGATTTTCTATAACAAAAGAAATATTTCATAAGAGTATCGAATAAACAATAATAAAACATGATCCTTGAGATTATATCATTTACAAAAGAATGTGTAAAAAATAAATATTATAACATTGTAAACATGTATACATATTTATAGGTACACTATTTTAGATAAAAACAAAAAATTAGTTCCTCACAAAAAAGTTATAATCTTGAAATATATTCCATGAATTAATATATGAGAAATGAAACCAAGTCTGAGAAAAAACAAATGTATATGAAACCATTTCCATAAATAATGTTGAAAACATGAAATTAGGTTCACACAAAACATAGGCATCTCAAGAGTTATCCATCAATACAAAATTCATTATAGGACTATATAATTCCAATCCAAACAATCACATTACCATAAAAAATAAATAACAAAAAATATCATAAAATTAGTTAAAAATTCATAATATTATAGGTCATGGAAAAAACAAATTCCATTCCATCATTTAATCATAGCATAATCCAAGAAAAAAACACATATAATAACTATGAAATCATAATTTATATAAGCCTTTGAAAATAAAATGGTTTTATATAATTATCCTTGAGTCATCATCATCATAAGAAATCAAATAAAATAAATTTCATGGTATCCTAGGATAATATCCTAATTAAAGCATAAAAATACTTAAATAAGGATCATACTAATGTAAAATTGGATTAAAATACCCTATGAATAAATCTTTTAAAACATGAGGAAATATCTGTTTTGTTGATAACAATTTAAATAATCTTGTTATGAATATTGAGAAAAATATTTTTATTGATAATAACCATGGAAACATGTAATTTATTCATAAAAGTATTTAATATTCATCATAGTGGGAAAGTCTATTTATGGTATATATGTTGAAGGAAAACAGACCTTTCACACATTTGTAAAATATAAATAATAACATAAAGAGAAAACATATCTTTTAATAGTTTAGATTAAAAACATTATAAATAAAATAACATTTACATAAAATATCCTTTCAGAAATTTCATGTAAAGATAAAAACATGAAAAACATAATTTTTAAGAGCATGGACATGGAAGAAAAGGTTTGTCGACCAAAAAGAAAATATGGATATGTTTAAAAAAACAATTTTTCAATTTAATTAAATTAAAAAAGAGTATAAAATAGTAATAATAAATAAAAATTCATGAAATAACTAGTGTATAAAAAATAGATATGGTTTAAAGGATAGTATTCATATAATTTCCCTTACCTAAAATTTAGTGGAGAAAATCTCGAATAGAAACTAGATCGTAGCATAAAATGCATACCCTAAGACTCATCATGATTCATACACATTTAAACCTCATTTATAATAAAAAATTATTTATTATAAGTATATAATAGAACTGTACTCATATATATCATACTATATATTATTTACTTATAACATATAATCAGCGCTTTATAAACAATTATTTATTAAAATCACTGTTTTAGTTGATAAGTGCATCATATATCTTGTATATTTTTATATATATGTTCTCGTTATTTTAAATTGAAAATATTTCCATGATATATAGAATTTAAATAATTTAATTAGTATCATATGAAATTATAATATAACATTTATCAAATATTCATGTAAATCAGTGATGAAAACTTTATTATTTAAGTTCATTGAGACAGTAGCCCGTATAAAGGTATGAGTGATGTTTCTACATTATGATGGATTTAATGAAAGAAAAATAAATAATAATTAAACTTAAATGACTATAATAATATCATATATATCATATATATATCATATATATTTTTTAAATTCATCATTATAACCAATGATGTTGAGTGGTGATAAAAAATAAAAACATTTCTTCGTGGAGGTCGTAGTCCACATGTATGTATGAAGGATGTTTTATTTTACTAAAGGATGTCAAATTAATAAATAATGGTTATTACATGATCATTAAAAACTGAATTATAATTAATATAAATATTTAATTATTTTATAATGTATTTCTTATACTTTTATGTTGTATGAGAGGAAGAAAAAATTAATGTTCTTAATTAAGTGTTAAAACAGTTTACTGTGAACCCTCCTCTAGTATACACCTTCATCCTTGGAAGGAAAAAATTATTGAAATAATTTAAGATAAAAGATATTTTCATGGAATATAGGATGGTATTATGGTAGGGATTAGAAAATCTAAAGTCTTCCATGTTTGTAATAATGGTTAAGACGAGGTTTCCTTTTATAAGTGAGGGGAGGGAAACACTTTAATTACATTAGCTATTGAATTAATAATTGAATTTTAATGTTCATTGGAAAAAATTGATTTATTTTTAAGGTAGGATAAGGATGGTATAAATAATATCATCTAAAAAAATTTATACTTGTTTAGGTTATGTTTTAAACTTTATCACATAGATTTTTCCCCTATTAAACCTTTTTACTCTTACCATGATGATAATGTTTTTTACTCTATATAGTTTACAAAAGATAATATAACGGTAATATGACCCATAAATAGACAATGGTTGATATGATAAACTATATCAAATTAACTTTCCCAATGATAATATATTAATGTTTTTAAATCACTTAATAAATTATTATATAACAAAAGATACCATTTACGTCATTTTCAGACTATTCAAATAGTTTGAATTTAAAGAAAATAAAAAATAAATAAAATCAAAATTTAAACATTTAGCACATAAATAAAATGTTATTTTTATCTAAAATATTTTTCAATAGAATAATTAATCTATATTTTTTACTTATACTAGTTATAATATTATTTATCTGATCTTTCTATTTTGTGAACACGCATGGTACTGGTGTTGTGTAATACTTTAAGATAATTATTTCATTACAAAAAGATAAAAATTTATTAGTATTATAAAAATTAAATTATTATTTAATATAAAAATTTACTACCCAAAATTACATATTTTAAACCCTATGAAAAAATATAGTTTAATAAAATACAGAGAGGGACATTTTGTGTTTATTCATTACGTAAAATAAAATTATGGTCATTATCAAAGAAAGAAAGAGATCTAAATTTTTTTATTATTGAATATTAAATGTGTATGGTAAAACTAAATGTATCCAATAGAAATATGGTAGGTGTTTCATATATTTATAATTCGTTATGATATTATTTGTATACAATAATCCAAGATTTATCTTTACCAAGGAGAAAAATATTCACCATAGTTACTATTAATTATGAATAAATGTTATGTCGACCATATTACATGATTAAAATATTTCAAATTAATAATATAGAATAAATTTTAAAATATTCATGTTATATAAGTCAATTAAATTCATTTAGCAATATGTGTAAAAACACAACAAAACTATTTTTAGTTAAATGAATTTTTAAACAGAAATTTGAGTTTACCTTAATTATATACCATGAAAAACATATTTCAAGAATGTTAAAAAAATTCAATATAATATATACACAGTAAAACTAAATAAATAATAAATATATATTAATTTAATTTATTATGATAAAAACACATTGAAGAAATAAAAATAGTTTTTCCAAAATACATATATATTTACCTTCCCATGCATTTTCATAGTTTTAAATCTATTGAACACCATTGGATTAATTTTATACATGTTTATAAATAAATTTTCAATATTTATCTCTTCATATTTATACCTATCTATCCAACACCTTGGATATAAATAGCACTATAAATAAAAATAAATCCATAGTATATTGTGGTTCGCATAAACTCAGTGTTGGGTGTAGAACTAGATATCAAAGAAATAAAATTCATTTTAAAAAATATATCATAAAATATAAGAGTGTTATAGTAAACCCCACTTATATGAATATTTACCAATAAATTATATCACTGTGATAAAAGAAACTGATAAGACTTATTCCACATATCATCACATTTTGACATAGCTCCCTCAAATTTATTTTTTCCCAATAAATCATTGACTATGTGAGTGGTCCTACTCTACATATTTTTCATAGTTATATATAGAATCTTGCATACGTTTTTCCTAGTCATAGTGTTATTTCTACATTGATATGACCTATGATTTCAATTTATATGAATGATCGCGTATGTACTTCCTTAAAAGAGATACATGGAACACTTCATGAAATTGAGAGATTTTATGTAAGGTACAAGTGATAAGATATCATCTCGATATAATAATGATTTTTTATTGTAAGAACATAACTAAAGATTATATTTCAATTAATTTAAAATATATTTACTTCATTCCAAGAATGTAGTCATTGGAATACCTTATCATAATCTTCGAACTCTATAAAACGCCTATGACAGTAAGAAAAAAATTAATATCGAATCTAAGCTTCCTTGATGTGTAAATAAATGGCCATAATATTATATCATATTTTATCAATTATATTATATCCCAAAATGTTTATTTCTATATATTAATTCAAGAAAATTAGATTTTTTCACTTCCTTTCATTGATGGATTCATAAAGATCCATATGAATTCTTGAGTGGAAGCTATGGATGTAAGAAAACCCCACAATTATAAGGTGTAAATCCCAATAAACATTGACGTAAATTGAACACCATTTAAAAATTAATTCTATATTTTGAGAGGTCCAATGAGTATAAAAATCTATATAATGATGACATAAATTACTTAAACTAAATGTTATATCAAGATATTATTATATACACATCCTAAACATCGAGGTAAAACATGGATCCTAATCTTCTATAATAGATTATGGTACTACATTGTATCTTAAATATAGAATAATGTATATCCTGGAGAAATAATTATTCTATAAATTTTATTTTATTTATATTAAATGTATTAATTTCATAATATAATCAAATTCATTCCAAATAACGTTATGGCCATTTTTAATATTGGGGATTCAAACAATGAAATAGGTGATGATGTTTTCCTATTTACATTGTTGTATTAGAAATTATTATAAAATTCTCTAAGACATATGTCTCTCATCCTTTAAAATAACTTGTATCAAGATACGTTCACTGAAATATCCCTTTTATTCTTTTCTCAACAAAAATATTCCTTCATATATATTTAAATCATTGTAAATCAAAGATAAATATAGGTTTATGATCTATGAGAGTCACCTAAAAGGTCTATAATCATTTATTTTTTTGATAGGAAAGAAAATATATTCCTAAACACTATAATTTCATCACAATCATTGTTGAAATTAGGAATTTTCCTCACTTTCTTCAATTGTTCTATATCTTCCCTAAATTGAAATTTAATCCTCACATAGAGGGATAATAAAACATTTATCTATGAATGATTTTACATGTACCATTCATTTAGGATTTTAATTCCCTTATTCGATAAATCCAAAAATACCGGTTCTATTTCAATTCTCACCATAACCAAACATGCATGGTCCTTTCATCCTCAGAGTATTAATGAATTTTTTTAACATCATAGGGTTATAATATATTAGGCAGTAAAAATGATTACTCATCTCCAAACACAATATCTCGTCAAAATTCAACTACTTATTTGTTAATAAAATTTAATGATTTCATAATCCATATATATGTCTCATTGTTCAACATAATTATAATTAATGCATAAGAACACATGATTTTCCCATATTTTATTAATTAATATATATAAGAACCCCTTCTCCACTATAGGGTAGTGTTAATATAGTTGAACTAACTAATCTTCTCTTATGTTATTTTAAATTCCTCACACATTCATCAATCCATATGAACATGGATCTCTTTCAAATCAACTTCATTAGCTGACTTCATAGTCATGAGGAATTTATCAAAAAATGTTTATAGAATCATTCCAACCCAATAAAGCTATGAAAATCTATCATCATTCCCTATATGGGAAATTTTTATATAATTTATTTCATTAAAGTATTCAATGATATAACCTCACTTGAAACAATATATCCCAAAAATGAGATGTTATATAGAAAAAATTAAAAGATGTTTAATTTACAATATAAATTCTCCTTCTATATGATATTAAGGATAATAATTAAATTTTATTTATTCTAATAATTGATATTTGAATATATAATAATATCATCAACAAATGATACCAAAAACATCTCGGAAATATTTAAATAATCTATTCATTTAATATGTGAAGATAACATGATAATTGGTAAGTCCAAATGAAATTACAATTAATTCATAATGAACATACCTCTTGGTATTGTTTTTCATGGGTATATCCTTCTAAATAACTATAATTTGATGATATATAGATCATGTTTAAATCTTGGAAATAATTATTTCCTCATAGTTAATAAAAATATCATTAATATGTAATAAAGGATTATTTGTCTTAATAGTGATTTTTTATGGTCTTGATAGTCTACGAAAGGACCCAACCACTAAAATAAAATGTTTATATGGTTGTCATTTCAACCACATCCATATTATTCCATGATGGATTCTAAAAACAACCTCTAAATTTGGAGTCACTATTCAACTCATGTTGGATTCTTCCATTTAGAAGAGTTTTTTGGGAACCTTCATAGAATGAATGCTTAGTAGAATTTATTTTGGATTCAGTGGTGGTTTCACCTCCCAAAAAAACCCTAATGAATTGCAGTGGTTTGAACCACTTCTATATAACATCCATTTTTTGGAAGGAGACACTACCTCGAAACAAAGATCGACCGAAAATAATGTTTGATGAAACAGTTTCCAAACATTAATTTGGCATAAATGGTTGTGGTTTAAAGCACTACTATATATAAACTTTACAAAATACTGCTACAGAATCTAAATCCACAGAACATCCAAAAAAATAAAATTATCCAACTATAACACATCCACATATAAATAATAACTTTATTTTTTACATAGATCCCCCACTTAAATTTGAATTAAATAAAACAACTCAATGTGTTTCTGATGTACCACATTGTTAACATTATTTATCTAAATCATTTTGGACAATTCTGGGAATACGTACCTTAGAAATAACTACCACAACTGAAAATGCACATGAAAGAGTCAAAATTCATATTTATCGATGTTCCTCATTCACTACAGCATTTACCATCCCAAAAAATTATTCTTGACAACCTCTCTACCTCAATCTCCACTTCCTGACACTGAAACCTGCCTAAAAAATATTTTCAAATTTAAACTATGTTGTATATTTAAATTTAAACTTCAAACCAATAAACTTTTGTTTACAAAATTATATTGATGTTTTTGGATTTACCTGCTCACATCCATCCATTGATTAATGTTCACTATAGACAAATCTTTTCATCTTCTAATATAATTCAATCATCGCATTCTGTAGAGTGATGACCATTGTATCTTTCATATTTTAATGATCCCTGTGTTCTTGATTTGTGATTTTCATTGAAATAATCTCCCTATCCACTATGAAAAGTTTTTGTAACATCTATACAAAGGGATTCATTTTTAAAATATTATAAATTATTAAAATAATCACAGTAAATTACACCATAATGTATTAAAATTACCTTTATTTATTAATCATTGAATTAATTTTTTCATTATTGAGGTACTTGCCTCTAATAACCATAGGTAATAGAAAGGGTAACTAAATATGCTACTATATAGACAGGAATATGACCAAATAATCTCATGCAATCATCTTTTGGGACCCCATAATAGTAAAATGGGACAACCATCTTCAATCCATTATGTTTTCAGTCATCTATATTTTCCATATTTTTCCCTACAGTAACATTATTTGCATCTTTTATGAAAAAATAGTTAGTAGTATAATAAATGTTAAATTACTTTATTCACAAAATAATTTGTACCAATAATTCTCATCAACCTATTTCATAATGAAAAAATTAGTGTGATAAATTTCTCCCTCAATGATAAACCTAAAACATGGTAAGGTGTTGTCTTAGATATTGAGAGTCCACTCTAATCAGTGAAATGCTTCCTCATTTACATTAATGTTATTTAATAAAATAAAATTAACTATAGAACATTTAACTCAAAAAATTCATGAATAATAAAATTACAAATGATAACTTATTTATAGTACGGAAAAGTATCTTTATTGTTGAAAATGAATGATTTCACATATAACATAAGTTCTTGATAAATTAATGGATTACTATACATACAATAATTTATTTAATAAATCATGTAATTTTCCTCCTACATCAATACATTATATATTTCATCCTCCCTTGTAAGACTAAAATTTTTAATATCAAGATAGACAAATAAGTTCATTTACTGATGTTGATGGGATTAAATGTCAGAGGTAAAATCTTTCACTTCATCAGCCATAACAGACTAGTGTCTTTGTTTAATGTGAACTACTATATTCCACCCTGCATCAATTAAATCTCCCACATAATATTCAATTTTCTACTAGAAGGATAAGATATATGGATAATGTAATTCACGGTCATCAACATCCAACAAGTGAGAGAAGTTCACATAATTACATTATAAGGAGTCTCTTTTAATATTCCTAGTAATATCGACCCACATTAATTGGAATAATACAAGAAAAAATTACCATGGTAGTATAATTCGATAATGTTAGTCAACTGTACATTGTTTACCAATTGGGAAACTACAAATATACCACTATGATTTATTTTCAAACCCTCTTCAAGATTGACTGTACAAAATTTAAATCCATTCACATTATATGAATTGACCTTTCTATCCTGTTTTAGGGGACCTCGACCCTGAAACATAAAATTTTCTTAAAACTCAGCATGAGTATTATTATTCATTATATTAGAAAAGTAATGTACATTATTAAATTTAAAAAATATATATGTCAACCTAATATCCATATTGATTGAAATATTTCTGAACATATACGACATGAAAACCATTCTACAATCTCATTATTGACAACATTTTTATCTAGTTATCATTTCACGTTTGCCATCTCATTTATATATTTTTTTTGTATCTTGAGCTCTACAATAAATTGATATGAAATTTTACTATTCATTAACACATTTCTATGTGCGAGTAATAATTTGATTTATTTCAATGTAATATTTGAGAACCTCCCAACTGATCAGCCAAAAGAATGAATGATTATTCATTTCCTGTGCAGTTGAGATTAATAGATGTTTCTTCTAGATGTACAGCTTCATTAAACAAGGCTCAATATCATCTGTAGATTTGAATCAAAAGGTAATACAACCCTCTTCACAATACCCTTTACTAATATAGCAATTAGGCAGAGCTTTATTTTTTTTGTATGATTGAAAATGACGATGATATCGGTGAAATAAAATAAATAAAACATAATTATTTATTAAATTAAGTTCCAAAAAGTTATTATTACGCTAAAAACATATAAATAACATATCTCTCAATTGGATACATCCCTAGATAATATACATGGACATTTAATATAGTTTCTTGACCAAATTCATAGTTACATGGATCATAACAGAAAAAAAATACTGAGGAAATATCATCTCTATTACACACATTGTTGATAAAAATATACCCTAAATGTTCTCATGCTCGAATAGTTTTAGAGTTTTCCACATAGTTGTCTAATGAATGTATAAAATTGGAGTAAAATAGTAAAATCTTTTTATTGTAATAATGTCTACAATGCTCATGGTAGTGACTAATATAACAAAATATGTGAGTCATTGTATTTAAATACATATAACCTATGATGATTTATGTCAAAACAATTTCATATGTTACCTGAATAACCATAAAATACCTTCACATGTTATAAAATTCGATAGAATGTATCTTTATCCCTATTTTTTGTTTCAAAATTAACGAAGAAAACCTCCCATTATCATCTGTCAAGAAATATTGCTCTATGATAATTATTTTTAAGTATTTATGGTCACTCTGATGGTCCTTCAATTTTCCATGCTCATTAAGTAATATAAAGATCAAAATGTCACAATAATTCTTCTCAATATGCATAACATCATGATTATTCTGCAAAAATTTAAATTCCAAATATAGAAGTTTGATGAATATTTCATTATTCGGTCCATTGTTGTTTTCCAGCTTATGTTTTTGATGAAATTCAAATTTAATTTCCACTATAATTCATATGATACACCATCCCAAATTCTATTTTAATATTTCCATGTTATTCCAATATTTTAGAATGCATCAAAAACTTTGTAGGTGGTATTTTGTCAATAGAAACATTGATTTTATACTTTTTCAACTAAAATAAATGATACAAATTGAGAAATATTCAAGGATATAATAAAACCCATTTTTTACTATAAGGGAGTCATTTGGGCTCAAAATCATTCTTAAATATAGGACAATCCAAAACTGTGTAAATGTTCTAACCAGATATGTTCCCATGTAAATGGAATTTTCTAATGGTCCACATTAGAGGAACATGCATTTTGAACATTGTTCCTGAAGATGCATCATATATATCAACATATTTTCTACATAAATCCTATAATTATTTAATTACAAGTTTTAAGTATACCTAAATATAATTTAGTGGCATTTTTTCATTGAATAATCACCAAGATGATAAAAATATGTTTTTTCATACACATTCATGGAGGCATATTTAAAGGGATCAAAACAACCAGAAAAATTATGTTACTGGTTATAAAATTCCAATATGGGTTGAATACATAGAAATCCAGCCTCAATCCCACATTTATAGGATTATATGATAAATATGGATGTAATGAATCAAATTTCTTCCATAATTGGGAGTCTCTTGGATGTTTCATTATCCCAGTATTATTAATTATAGAATAAAATATAATATTCTTATTGATTTTTAATGACATGAATAATCATTTCAATTGAGGATTTGAAGGGAATTAACTCAAAAAAAATTAGGTGTATTTTCATTCTTTTTATTAATAGTAGTATCTTGACTCATAATTCCCACATCACCCATTGAATTCCATTTATAAGAAGAACACAGTTTTTTTCAATATTGTCTTCTTGAATCCTCTCCCCAATAAAGAATATAATCATTAGGACATGAATGTATTTTATTTATTCATTCCAATATTAAAAAAAATAATATCAGAAGATGATTCTAGGATCATAGATTCATGAAATGTATCATGCAAAAATTTCAATATCATGGTCATCAACATATTTTTATTTCTATATAGGTATTTGATATGATAAAAATTCAGTATAAAATATTGTTTTGAATATTTAAAACATCCACCATATAATAATTGATTTCCATAGTCAACTAAAGAATGAAACAAATTTTTCTACTCATTGAATTTATCTCTTACATTAGTTTCCATAGAATCAGAATGGGGATCCGATGATATGTTACATTCTTGATCTTGTTATCTTATTGTCCCAAAAACATAACATGTCATGTTTATATTTATATCAACCTCAAATGGTTGTTATGATATTTTTTAAGTTGAAGTTGTTGTCTGGAAATGTTGAAATCATCAGATATCATGTTTTCAATTTCATAGTCTATTGTCGATGAAGGTGGGAGCATTTTTAGTTGATTGACATTAGTAATGAATCTTTATGTAATGTTCATTTATCCATGCCAAATCCAATAAAAATATTGAATAGGGTATTAATTCAAAATTATGTGTTCATAAAATTCATCTATCTTCAACCATCTTCTAAATTAATACAGGATACATTGAAATCTTATTGTCCCATCAACATATCTATTGGAAATTGAAAAATCTAAAAATTTCTCCAAACCCTTAGCATACTGAGTTGGGTTTCTCAATAATATGATCCAAATTTTATAAATATATATTCCAATTTTTATACACTTTACAAGTTGAAAAAAATAAAAAATTAAATTAAATTTAACCATTATTCATCAATGGTTAAAATATATGAAAAAATAAATTATAAAAGACCAATACTAGATTGATAAAAAACAATTGATCCATTATCCCTGAAAAAAGAAAATATCATATCACCCTCTAAATCTTAAATTATAAAAAATTATTAAAAATCATTCTACTCACATGAACCATAAATATTTAACTAAGATAAAATCACACCTATATTATCAGTATGAACTACACAATAAAAAATCAATAAAAATATAAATTCATCAAGAAATATTAAACAACATCAAGAAACATCAAGAGGAAAAAATATAACCATTGTACATCCACACACATATACTCAAACTCGGGTAGCTAATATAATGAATAAAAAAACTCATAACACATCTAGAGATAATTTAAATTAACAATAAAGTATTTTTAAAAACTAAACATAATTTTTTGTTAAATACTACAATAAATTATTGATATTAAACCTGAATCTCCATTGATGATTCGGAATAGAGACCATTATCAATTACAATAAATTATTCTTAAACCATCATACATTAGAATTAAATTGTCTCATTTTAGAACACCAATGAATATTAAATTCCACATAAAATACATCAATATAACACCATTATCATCATTATATCATCTCTATAATCTTACCATTCAAGCGACCACATTACTTGCAAAATATCACTAGGTAATAAAACATTCCATAAAATTCAAACATTATTACTAGAATTATTATCACATATCATTATAAATAAACCTAATTAATCTTGTATTAAGGACCATATAATATAGATTATATCTTATAAATATAGATGAAAAACGATCCTTTTTCTAATTGGGATCTACCCTATATAAAAATTTATAAATGGGAAGATTGTTATAATTTTGGAACATCATCATGATAATTTTTCATGAACCCAATGCAATTTTGCACAACATTGTATAGGATCCCATGTAAGTCTTGACGATTCTCTAGATAAATTTTACATAATGTGGAAAATAACCATTGTTTTTTTTTACAACACCATGTTGTCTTATCACACCACCATTCACCTAAAATAATTAACTATTTCAAATTATTTGAAAATATTAAATTTATATGTAGAAAAAATAAAATATTCACAACATAACTAATAAATTTGGTAATATGATTATTAAAAATAAATTTCTAAATTTACATAGAATCATCAACCATGTTAGTTAATAAAAATATACTATATGAATTACATTAAATAAATTATCATTAAAAAAATATTTATTTATGAAACATTTATATTTCTTTTAATTTTTGGTTCCCAGTCGAGATCATATTTCAATTTTTTATATCATATTATGTTATTTACATGAAAAATCATAAAAATATTACATATCATTAATTTACCCTCTATATTAAATTAAATAATTTGATATAACAATAATATACAAGATATATTACATTTATGACATTATAAAATTACTCTCATGCTTATATAAAATTTAGATTATGAAACATTCAATATTATAATACTAGAAAAGTATACATTAAAATTAAGAACATGATAATGATAATGGAAACAAAAAATTAAAAAACACGTGGAAATACCAAATACCTCATGGTCTAGATCAACACAATCCAACCATAACTTCAAAATATACTAATATTAAAAATTTATAGTTTAAAAAATAGCAAAAACTACATTACATAGATAAAAATTAACTTCAGGCATCAAGGGAGAGGGTAAAGGGAATCCTAGGAAATAATTCGTCTAAGAAAGAGTGAGGGAGAGTAGGAGTCATTTGCTAGAGAGGAAATGATTTGGGGGGGGCTCAAGTACAAGATAGGGTGCATAGATCAGGTACTGGTAAGGGAAAGGGCCAGTGCGGCTTGAGCACACAAGGGGGCTCGGGGGGAATTTGAGTGCTAGGGGGAACTAAATCACCAGTGAGGGGGACATGCCTAAGGCTTGAGGTAGGGGGTTCTCTAGAGAGTATGGTGGATTTCTCAGAGGAGATGCGGGGGGAGTCATTTATTTAATAAATTCATCATAATTAATGGAATTTTTTTTAAAAGGTTAAAAAATCGCACATTTTATTTATTGGATGTTTACAAAATCATTTTCAAAAACCACCATTGAACTATGAATATAGTTTAGTGAATGCCCCCAATTTTTTTATTAAAATATGTACTGGTGCACCACATGGTGATGAAATAGGCTAACTGAATACCATATCTAGTTCCACCAACCGTTTCTTATTTATTTTCCCTAACTCTTTTGGGGAAATTCATTATGGAGTCTTTGAAATTTGGGTAGCCATAGGTAAGATTACTAATGAAAACTCAACACCATGATTTTAGTAAAGACTACGAAAATCAACAAATAAAATTACATAATCATATTATAGATTAATAGGACTATTTCTAATGATGAGTTTTCCCCAACCATATCAGATAAATACTCCCCTTGAAAGGTTGTAAAACTGATAAGATGGAAGTAATTTATACTAGATGATTAGATTCATTCTAAAACTGATAGAAAATATATTATTATTTACATATATAGAATATATCCCTACTTACTCAAAAATTGATATGGGATCTATAATGAGAGATCCAATCCATACTGAAAATAACATAAAATACACTATGGGAAGAATAATGATATTTATAGGCTGACTATTCCACAAAAATTATATCATAAATTTGTTATAAACATGATATTAAATCAGCATACTATAAGTATTTTTCCCTGCTAACAAGACATCAAATAATTAAGGAGATAATGTGAAACAATTATAAAATTATTTGGATATGAAACAGTAATAATTACCTAAATCTTGTAAAACATTTTAAAATATATAATAGAGGATAATCGTTCCTTCAACCACAAAAGTATCCTTAACCACTCCTATAATCGTGATTTAATATTATTTATCTTCTTTTCATTCGCAATAAATGTTTTTATGGCTCATTATACTCATTATACATTGAATTAAGGAATTGATAAACATAATTCCAAAACTCCCTGCATCAAAATCGTTGAACCATGGGTGGTGTATTCAATAACTCTTTTTATCTATTCATTTTTTCTAACTGAAAACATCATATCTGGTTGATACTTTATTTGTTGATTTCTAGGCCACCCTTAGTTTGATATTTTATCTTTCATTTTAATTTTTTCTATAAAGTGAAAATTTTCATTTTATCTTCCAATGTAGTTTATAGTTAATTATTTTTGATGTATTGGTTTCGTACCACTAGAGAATTGAACAATATTTATTTCTAGGTCAACGATAAAATTAGAAGTGTTCCTCACATGTATTTTAAATTTATCTCCACAGGAATAAATGGATTATTAATCCTTCCAAATTTAATCTATATTTTTAATATCTATTTCAGTAAAAAAAATACCAGAATGAACTTATTGAAAAATGCACTATTAAACACTTTCCATTCAATGGATTTGAATTATTATATATTCCTTGTATTCTTTAAAATATCCCACCATAATTTTACTTAATCTTCAATGTGATATAAAACAATGAAATCATTATCATGTTTTCATCACTGTAAAATGTAAAATATATTTTCCATCACATTAATCCATATTTTATAATATTTTTGATGGGAAGGCCCATAGAAATTGGGTGTAAATTGTCATGTAATTATTTAATGTTAGGTTTTTCCCTCCATGATGCATTTTGAATCTCAACATGGTCCACATTTCCACCCATATAGAGATAAATATGACTAATCATAGTAAAAGATATTGCATTTGAACTACCATGGAATTTGGTTACTCATGATTATAGCCATTGCATTGACTATTAAATTCATTGATCACACTATTCCTTCTTATTCCATTGACTGACTAAAACCAAAAACCATGTTTCAGCACAAACTAAAATAACCATTGTTGATTGCATTCAATTTTTTTTCCTCCTTCTCTTTTTAGATAGCTGTATCTTTTATTCAAGTAATTATTTGTATTTGCATAGTATGTGAATATCTATTTTGGATGCACTTTTTATGACATTATATTACAGGTTCACAATTTTAAGAGGCCTAAAGAGATTACATTTTCACCCCATGTATGTGAACATTAGTGTTCAATATAGATTTACTTCTACTATCATGTTATAGAACAAGTCACACAATATAAGGGGTCGAGGCCTAGTGTTGATCGATTCAGTGGAGGCACTCATGTGAAGTATCAGAATCTAGATAGTACATCTTAAGATTCATGTAGAATGTGTATGTGGTTATAATCGTGTGTTTCATTATAACTTGAGGTATTTAATTTAATCTTGTTGATTATATATAAATTTTCATCCTGGTGGGTGACCAAATATTATTTTCCATTCATGACCGTGAGTTTGTATTACAATATAAAGAATTTTAATTATTATTACAAGATTTTTTTCACTAAATTTATTATGAATTCTTTGATGTTATCCATTTTAATGTTATATTTATATACATTTTTATTTTAATATAACAATTGGGAATAGTCTTCACATTGTATCTATTATACCCTAACCACAAGTCGGTAACCTTATCTTTTAGGGAGGTGCACTTGGGACATTGTAGAGAGAAAGATCAGATGAAATTGAAGGTCAACCTGGGATGGTTCTTTACAAAATGGTATCAAAGAAGTAATTTTTTATTACCTGGGAGATGGTAGAAAAGTGGCCTTAGAACCATTCAAAAATTATGATGGATGTTATACTAGTGATCCGTAAATATATTTCCCTTTAAGAATTACATTTTTCCATGTAATGTGATCACTGAATTTGGATATAATTTTTATATTTGTTTGATTTCACATAGTGTGATTCAAATGGGTTTATGTATATATGTTTTTTTTCTAGTTTTAATCTATCCACCCATTAAAAAGACTTCAGTGCCCATACATTATTTAAGGCATATAAGACTCAAAGGACGTATTTGTTTCTATGGATTTTTCACTAATAATGGATGTTTATATGTTTAAATTGTACCCAATGACTATTTTTGGGTATCATATATAGTTTCATGTTGGTATTATACTCAACGTGACTGAATATGTAAATTTTATCCTAATGAAAGTTCATGTGAATCATTAGATGAGATGTTCTCTAGTGATAGAGATGCAGTCCCTTTATCATGGGATGCATGTAAAACCTTATGGGTATATGTATATAATTAGTTCCATGTCAGGGGAATGATGAGTTCAAGTATACTAAGTTATTTTAGGATTAGGATATTTTTTAATTAAGGGGGTGGTTCCCTAAAATTCATAGGTTCGAGATTATATGGAGGGAGATATTTTTGTCAAGTGTTTTCATTCGATTCATATAGTAGGGATTGTGTTCCAACAATCATAGATGGAATTTTTGGGAAAGGATGTTCTTCCATGGTGGGTTTTTTCTAGTATTTTATCACTAGGGTTTCTTTAGATATGTGGTTTCATGGTTTTTGATAGGTGGAGCACTAGGATTTCACTCTATTTCATGGATGTCATGAGAGGGATTGCTTGGCTGGACTACTAGACGTTAACATTTAGATTACAACTTGGGTAGTACATTGAGGGTGTGGTTAGATGGATATAAATTTTGATTGAAATATGATTTTATGGTGGTCAAGTGGTTGATCATGGAATGAGTGACAATCCTAGATTTGTGAGGGGCAGTGTTTAGGTCACTCCATTTTCATAGAACGATCCTGCATGAGGATCATTGTCCGTTGTTATAGGCACGTTAGTCTATCATTAATAGAGCTAGAACCATGTGAGCTTCATTAACATTTCATGTTCGATGAGTGGGGTATGAAATTCCTTTTATTGGCGAGTTACCCATAGGTTATTAATGTTTTTAAGCAATATTTTATGTGTTTTTTAGAGCATGAGAGATAATATTTCTAGTGAGTAGGAGATGAGTGTGGTTAGTTTTCTGTTTTCATGATGTTGCTCATATGTGAGTATTTTATCCACATATATCCATTATTTATAATGATACAAATAGTTTTTATAGTTTGGTTTTATTTTTTTGGATTGTTGGGAGATGATAAGGATACTCTTATTCTTGAGAGAATCTAATTAGTGGTGGTGTAATTTCTTTCATGTTGGGAGAGTGTTTTAGACACTGTAAGACTAGCAATTGGATTGTCGATATAGTGGTGTTTATGAAAGTTCTTGGTTAAGAAAATTGTTAGCTATTTACCACTGATTCATCGCATCGGAAATAATAATCTTTAGAGGGGAGTTTGTGATGCCTCACTTCGTTATGGGTTTCAATAACCATAGTAAATTTAATCGTTTTATTCACAAAAGGGTTTGAAAAGAATAATGAAATTCTATCTTGTATGATAATCTTAGAAAATGTTCATGGACACTCTATTAGTCTTATAATAAATTTATTACCATAGGACATGAGTATGGATAAAATCCAAACCATTTGAATTTTCCCATAATATATAATATTTTATTAATTTAACATAAATTTATTCATGTGTTCCCAATCATTGTAATATTTTAAATTAATAATCATTTTCAAATTATCTCTCCAAGTTAGAATTCAGAATGTGGGGTTTTCTTAGGTTAAGATTAAAGCCATCGTTTGTCCCTAGGTAATGCCCCAACACTCTTTCTTCACCTCATTTTATATTATCTTCAAATTTAATTTTTTCTAATTTCCCTCATTTCCTCTCTCCCACGGGGTTTCATTTTTCCCAAGGGAGTACCCTATTTTAGTTTATTTAGCTAAGGGAGGTATAGGGAGAGAATACTGAGGGGTTGGAGTAGGCACTTCTTCAGGAGCTTTCCCGGAGCATGATCGATGCTTGGTTGGAGCCTGACAAGGATCTTCTGCAAATAATCCCAAGTTTCCACGAAGATGTAGGCTAGTTATATGTTTTTAATTGTAAATATATATATATATATATATTTCTTTTATTATATCCATGTTTGTGTTGTTGGGGATCCTCTTAGGGTCGATTTATGATTAATGGGGTGTAGTTGCATTTTTTGGGCGTTCTAGGGGTTATACATTCAGAAAAACAAGTGTGTGGTGATTGGTTTAGAGAAAACCAATTATTTTCTCTTACTATTTGTGAATCATAGATTTGTAGGAGTACAAACCTTGCACTAGTGGTACATTATGTGTATTGGAGACATGGGGAGTGTTGGGGGAATATTGCATAATATGGTACACCACTAGAACCCATGCAAGGTACACAGCTGGTGGCCATATCCTGTTCATGGCTAGACCCTGTGTAGGCATACATGGCTTAGTATATTTTTGGTTACCTTATGTTATGTACACACCATGTGTGTGGGTAGTACACTCCACGTACATGGGATAAATACACATCAAGTTGGGGTGAGGTAAACATGAAAACACCCCATGTGGTGTACATACCATGTATTGGGTGGACATGCTGGGGTCTTTTGAATGTTAATGTATAGTAGAAAATGGAACACAACTATGGAGGACCTTTGGAGTAACAAATGGTGTTTCTAAATTACATGACTTATACCTTTACATCGTAGTATTATTTTCATATTTTTCCATAGACTCAGAATTCCCCATAAGTGGAGCCTATTTTAAGTGTTTTTTACATAGATCTAAATGGTGGAATGATATTGGTGTTTGTAGGCTATCTAGAAGGTATTTTTTGGGGAGAATATTTTATGGAGGGATACCTTGAGGATTAGATTCGTAATCCTCTTGAGGGCTGCGTTATGAGCTACAATGCTCGGGTGAGGGTTGTGAGGTTACTGATCGACATGATTAATTGTGACATATAGATATATTTAGGTTCTTTTGGATTGATCCTGGATGTATGGATCATGTAGTACCTATATGGAGACCACAAATAGTCCTTCTATTTTCAATATGTTGATCAATCATAGATCAGTTGAGGTTTGAGATCTTTTTTTAGGATCGTATCTGTCGAGGCCATTGTGATGGTTTGACACAATAAGACGGTGGTTACAATTGAGAGCTATTATGATGTTGAAATGAGTTTTATGGTCTTTAGGGATACTTGTGTGGACCCACTACTAGAAAAGGGATCTTTCCCAACAGTTGTGTACCAACGGTTCAAAGAACCGTTGGCATATCATATCTTTCCCAACGGTTTCTATAAACCGTTGGGAAAAACCCCTCAATGCATAGTTTTCCCAACGGTTGTATGAAACCGTTGGGAAAGATAGGTTTTTCCCAACGGTTCTTAAGAACCGTTGGGAAAAGTGGTGAAGGACCCTTGTTTTCCCAACGGTTATATGGAAACCGTTGGGAAAGATGGTTTTTCCCAACGGTTCTTAGAACCGTTGGGAAAAGTGGTGAAGAAATTGGGAAAGGTTGGTCTTTCCCAACGGTTATTAAAAACCGTTGGGAAAAAAAGCCCCAAATACCAAATCGAGCCAGCGGACTCCCCACATTACAGAAGCATTCACCTCGTGTCCTCCTGGAGTGATTTCTTGCGGAAGGACCTCCCAATCCCCACATCGTCCATCAGATCAGCACCTACCAGGTTAGACTCCTATATTTTATCAACGATATAGTTCCACCTCTTATAAATCATATACTTCTATTCTTGATTTTGTTATCCCCAATTATTAGGGTTTTTGTAAAAATTTATGATTGTTTCATGGTGGTGATGTGCACCACTATAGGTACATTGATTCACTAATTTATTTTGGTATTTCCATAAAATTTGAATACAATTTATTAATGAATCAATGTTGGGTGTTAACATGAAATTCATGTTCTTGATTTTTGTTGAACACCTTATTTATGGTATGGGGTAAGATTATTTAAAGTGTAAACAAATACTTATATAGAATTTCCTTGTAAAACCTGATGGTTTAATTCTAGTTAAATGGAATCAGAATTTTTTATATTATTAATATTTAGTAATTGGTGAGGTGAATCATATATGTATATGAAAAATAGATCAAGATCATTTAGTATTGGATAGAATTATTCCCTAGTAATGTGAGACCCTTATGTTGTTGGGTGAGTATGGAGTAGTGAGATATATTGCTTGTTACTTACCTTTTTTCAATTCTATGAGCTAATGATGGAATGCACTAATTTTTTGAGATCTTTCTATGTTTTTATGGTTTTGATAGTGATCCATGATGTGTATCCTAGTATGTAAGATCCTGTTGGGTATTAGACCCTAGATTGGGTGAATTTGTATGCGGTAGGGTGCTTTCTAGGATGGGTTGTAGTGATGTGATGGTAACATATGAGAGGGGTGGGTCTTACTAATGTGGATTCATTCTATATCATAAGCATGTAAATATAATTTGTATTATGATAACTAAATGTGAATGATGTGTGATCAAATATTGTCTTATCCTGGAGAATTCCTTGTGATATATTGATATGGTGGCATGAGTGATGATGCATGTGGTGACATGACCAACATACATGTGTTTCATGGTTAGTGATCAATTAGGATAATGATCCTATGATCATTGGGATGTGACTCTCAATGATTCAAGAAGAGTTATTAATATGATAACATGAGGGTGTGTTCCTATTTGGTTTTGTCATTCGGTCAGTTTGGACCCCCCCACGCGCGTTTATCAAGGGCGCGCAACGCTTAAAGAACGCATAATGAGACCTCCCGCGCAGACCGCACGTCCGATTGACGTTCCGTCTGTGTGTGCACGTCGCGAATAATAATGGGATTGTTGTCCTGTGATTTCAGGTCAATCTGATGTCGTCCGCTATGAGTTTGAACGTTAGACGCCCATTTTGGCCGTTTATGACACCAGAACGGCGTTACCGGTCACCGCGGGCACACGGCACGTCCGATTGACGTGCCTTCTGCTCGCCCACATCACAATTCACTAAACCTTTGATGTCGTCCGATTTCACGCCATTCGGAATTCATTCGGCCAGTTTGGACCCCCCCACGCGCGTTTCTTAAGCGCGCGCAACGCTTAAAGAACGCATAATGAGCCCTCCCGCACAGACCGCATGTCTGATTGATGTGCCTTCTGCGCGTGCACGTCGCAAATAATAATGGTATTGTTGTCCTGTAATTTCAGGGCAATCCGATGTCGTCCTCTATGAGTTTTACCGTTAGACGCCCGTTTTGGCCGTTTATGACACCAGAACGGTGTTCCCGGTCACCGCGGGCACACGACACATCCGATTGATGTTTCGTCTGCTCGACCAAATCACAATTCACTCACCCTTTGATGTCATCCGATTTCAGGCCATTCGGACTTCTTTCGGCCAGTTTGGACCCCCCACGCGCTTTTATCAAGCGCGTGCAACGCTAAAAGAACGCATAATGAGTCCTCCCGTGCAGACCGCACGTCTGATTGACGTGCCGTCTACGCGTGCACGTCGCAAATAATAATGGGATTTTTGTCCTGTGATTTCAGGTCAATCCGATGTTGTCCGCTATGAGTTTGACCGTTAGACGCCCGTTTTGGCCGTTTTTGACACCAGAACGGCATTCCCGGTCACCGCGGGCACACGGCACGTCCGATTGATGTTTCGTCTGCTCGACCAAATCACAATTCACTCACCCTTTGATGTCATCCGATTTCAGGCCATTCAGACTTCTTTCGGCCAGTTTGGACCCCCCACGCGCTTTTATCAAGCGCGCACAACGCTTAAAGAACGCATAATGAGCCCTACCGCACAGACCGCACATCCGATTGACGTTCCATCTACGCGTACACGTCACTAATAATAATTAGAATGTTTCACGGTGGTTTCAGCACAATCCGAGGTTGTCCGCTATGAATTTGCCCGTTGGACGCCCGTTTTGGCCGTTTATAACACCAGAACTGCGTTGTCGGTCACCGCGCGCACACGGCACGTCCGACAGACGTTCCGTCTGCTCGACCACTTCATAAATCACTCACCCGTATTTATCGTCTGATTTCAGGTCATTCTGACATCGTTAGGCCCGTTTGGACCCCCCTCACGCGCGTTTACGAAGCGCGCGAATCACTTAAAACACGAATATTGAGCCGTACCGCGCAAACCACACGTCCGATTGATGTGAGGTCTGCGCGTACACGTCACGAATAATAATTAGAATATTGCACGGTGGTTTCAGGTGAATTTAAAGTCGTCTGCTATGAATTTGACCGTTTGACGCCCGTTTTGGCCGTTTATGACACCCGAACTGCGTTCTCGGTCACCGCGGGCACACGACACGTCCGATTGACGTGCCGTCTGCTCGACCACTTCATAAATCACTCACCCGTATTTGTTGTCTGATTTCAGGCCATTCTGACTTCGTTCGGCCTGTTTGGACCCCCTCGCGCGCGTTTACGAAGCACGCTCATCACTTAATACACGAATATTGAGCCGTACCGCGCAAACCGCACGTCCGATTGACGTGACCTATGCGCGTACACGTCACGAATAATAATTAGAATGTCTCACGGTGGTTTCAGCTCAATCCGGAGACGCGGTGTGGCCGACACCACTCAAAGTGTCCGTCTTTTGTTTCAAAAGGACGTCATTTTAAGTGAAAAGCATCAACTGGCATACGGAAAACCGACCAAACGCATTCTGAATCTGTTGATAATTTATCCCAACAATCCATGGGTCATATGTGACGTGTACGAGCCAACCTGGGAAGAATCCAAGTCGCGGTGTGGCCGGGATAAGTCTAAGTGGCTCTCTTTTGTTTAAAATGGACACCATTTTAAGTACATACTGAAAAATGACCAAACAGATTCGGTTTCCATTGAAAATTTATGAGAACGATCCATGGGTAATATGTGACGTGTACGAATCAACCCCGCCACAATCGGAGACGCGGTGTGGCTGACACCACTCAAAGTTTCGGTCTTTTGTTTCAAAAAGACGTCATTTTAAGTGAAAAGCATCAAGTGACATACGAAAAACCGACCAAAGGCATTCGGACTGTGTCGATACTTTAGCACAAGGATCCATGGGTCGTATGTGACGTGTACGAGTCAATCCCGCCTCAATCCGAGGAGCGGTGTGGCCGACACCGTTCTAACTGTGTCTCTTTTGTTTAAAATGGACAGGATTATAAGTGAAAAGAACAACTGACATATGAAAAACTGACCAAACGCATTCCGAATCTGTTGATAATTTATCACAATGATCCATCGGTCATATGTGACCTGTACGAGCCAACCCGAGCTCAATCCGAGTTGCGGTGTGGCCGAGATCAGTCTAAGTGGCTCTCTTTTGTTTAAAATGGACATCATTTTAAGTACATACGGAAAACCAACCAAACGCATTCGGTTTCCATTGAAACATTAGGATAACGATACATGGGTCCTATGTGACATGTAAGAATCATCCCCGCCTCAATCCGACATGCGGTGCGGCTGACACCACTCAAAGTGTCCGTCTTTTGTTTCAAAAGGACATCATTTTAAGTGAAAAGCATCAACTGACATACGCCAAACTGATCAAACACCTACGAGTTCTGTTAAAACTTTAGTAAAATGATCCATGGGTCATATGTGACGTGTACGGGTCAACCCCTCCACAAACCGAGCCACGATGTGGCCGATACCACTCAAACTCTCTCTCTTTTGTTCAAAATGGACTAAATTGTAAGTGAAATCAACAACTGACATACGGGAAACGGACCAAACGCCTTAGGATTATATTGAAACATTAGTAAAACAATCCATTGGTCATATGTGACGTGTATGAGTCAACTCTACCTCAATATGAGGCACCGTGGGGCCGGGACCATCCAAACTGCCTCTCTTTTGTTAAAAATGGACAATAGTTTACGTACATACGCCAAACCGATCAAACGGATTCTGATTGTGTTTTAACTTTATGAAAATGATACCTGGCTCATATGTGATGTGTACGAGTAAACCCCGTCTCAATCCGAAGCCCGGTGTGGCCGACACAACTCAAAGTGCCTCTCTTTTTTTTAAATGTATTTAATTTTAAGTGAAAACAACAACTGACATACGAGAAACCGACCAAACGCCTATTAATTATGTCTAAAGTTTAGGACAACAATCCACGTGTCATATGTGACGTGTACAAGTCAACCCCGCCAAAAACTGAGCCACGGTGTGGCCAGGACTACTCAAAATGTATCTCTTTTGTAAAAAATGGACTAAATTGTAAGTGAAATCAACAACTGACATACGGGAAACGGACCAAACTCCTTCAGATTCTATCGAAACTTTAGGACAAAGATCCATGGGTCATATGTGATGTTTAAAAGTCAATATCGCCTCAATCCGAGCTGCGGTGTGGCCGGAACTACTCAAACTATCTCTCTTTTGTTTAAAATGGACATAATTTTAAGTGAAAACAACAACTGACATACGCCAAACCAACCAAACGACTTCTAATTCTATTAAAATGTTACTAAAATGATCCATAGATCAAATTTGACGTGTACGAGTCAACTCTGCCACAATCTGAGTCGCGGTGTGACCGGGACCACTCAAACTGTCTCTCTTTTGTTCAAAATGGACTAAATTGTAAGTGAAATCAACAACTGACATACGGGAAACTGACCAAACACCTTAGGATTCTATTTATATTTTAGGAAAACGATCCATGGGTCATATGTGATGTGTACGAGTCAACCCCAACTCAATCCGAGGCACCGTGGGTCCGGGACCACCCAAACTGCCTCTCTTTTGTTCCAAAGGGACAATATTTTATGTACATACGCCAAACCGATCAAACAGATTATGATTGTGTTTAAACTTTAGGACAATGATTCATGCCTCATATGTGACGTGTATGAGTCAACCCTGCCTCAATCCGAGGCCCGGTGTGGCCGACACCACTGAAAGTGTCTCTTTTTTTAAAAATGTACTTAATTTTAAGTGAAAACAAAAATTGACATACGGAAAACTGACCAAATGCCTACGGATTCTATATAAACTTTAGGAAAACAATTCATGGGTCATATGTGATGTTTACGAGTCAACCCCACCTCAATCCGATCCACGGTGTGGCTGGGACCACTAAAACATTCTCTCTTTTGTTGAAAATGGACTAAATTGTAAGTGAAATCAACAACTGTCATACGGGAAACCGACCAAACGCCTTCGTAATCTATTTACACTTTAGGAAAACAATCCATGGGTCATATTTGATGTGTAAGAGTCAATAACACCTCAATCCGAGGCATGGTGAGGCCGACACCACCCAAACCGTCTCTCATATGTTAAAAATGGACAACATTTTACATACATACGCCAAAATGATCAAACAAATTATGATTGTGTTGAAACATTAGGATAACAATCCATGGATCATATGTGACATGTACGAGTCAACGCCGCCTCAATCCGAGGTCTGTTGGGGCCGACACCACTCAAAGTGTCTCTCTTTTGTTTAAAATGGACATAACTTTAAGTGAAAACAACTGTTGACAAACGCCAAACCAACCAAACGCATTAGGATTATATTGAAACTTTAGAAAAACGATCCATGGGTCATATTTGACTTTTACGAATCAAACCTACCTCAATCCAAGCCACGGTGTGGCCAAGACCACTCAAATTGTCTCTCTTTTCTTGAAAAGGGACTAAATTGTAAGTGATATCAACAACTGACATACGAGAAACAGACCAAATACCTTCTAATTCTTTTGACACTTTAGTAAAACAATCCATGGGTCATATGTGACATGTACGAGTCAATCCCACCTCAATACGAGTCACCGTGGGGCGGGGACCACCCAAACTACCTCTCATTTGTTCAAAATGGATTAATATTTTACGTACATATGCCAAACCGATCAAACGGATTTTGATTGTGTTGAAACTTAAGGACAATGATCCATGGATCATATTTGATGTGTACCAGTCAACCCAGCCTCAAATTGAGGCATGGTGTGGCACTTACTGAGTTACAAGTGATGAGACTCCTATGAAAATACCTTTTCACTATATATTTTAAAAGTGGTTGTCGTATGAAGATTGAAATGGGTGTAAATAATATTTGACTTATTGAAACTCTGATTCAACTATACTGGATGATTTTTGTCATATGAAGATTCAAATGGGGAATTATTCACCATGACTCTATTCAAAGAGGTGGTGTTCTTTTTTGTTGTTTTAAGTGTGTCCGTGTTTTTGTCATATGAAGATTCAAATGGGGAATTATTCAGCATGATTCTATTCAAAGAGGTGGTGTTTTTTTCAGTGTTGTTTTTTATGCAGGTGCACTGGAGGGGCCACTGGAGGAGCTGCTGACAATTCTGAAAATACTGAATACCAACGGTTGTAAACCGTTGGTATACTTTTCCATACTTAAACATATGCCAACGGTTTCCATGAAACCGTTGGAAAAAATCTATACCAACGGTTTACAACCGTTGGTATAAAATAAAAACCATTGAATTCCCAACGGTTTCATGAAAACCGTTGGGAAAAATACTATACCAACGGTTGTGAACCGTTGGTATAAGATGAGAATATAGTATTCCCAAACCGTTGGGTAAACCTATACCAACAGTTCAGCAAGAACCGTTGGCAAATCCACACCTACAGTGGGCTACCCCAACGGTTTACTTCAAACCGTTGGTATATATCTTTCCCCACGCCTTACTTCCCTACGGTTTGGACAACCGTTGGTATAGAATATACCAACGGTTCTCCAGCCTATACCAACGGTTCTAAACCGTTGGTATATCCTTTATTTCCAGTAGTGACCATTTTCTAATTAGGGGATCATTAGATGTCATGTTTAGCCATTAAAAATTAACACATAAAAAGGTGTATCATTGGATGAACTTGTGGGTGAGTTGGTACACATGGATGAGTTTTTTGTTTGGGAGGCTAGAAGAGGCTGACATGTGGTGTGATTTTCCCTAAGGGGTTTCTTGGATGATTTCCTCTTGTATGTACATCATTTTTCTGGTCAGGAAGACAATTGGGGACACCCTTGTAGGGCCCCCTAAATTTTTTATTCCTCTTGTTCATTTTGTCGAACAAGGATTTGTTGGAGTCCATTGAGGTATTTTTGGGATGGTTCTATAATGGTTGTGTTCAATCCATTGGATGGACTAGAGGATTTCAACATAGGGTATCCAGATATTTTTTCATCCTTGAGGCTGGGTGTCAATATTTTGATGGGTTTCGATTGAGATATTGGATGTATCATGAGATTCCATTGTTGGATATCTCTTTATGATATGATCTTAGGGGCCATGGGAAACCCACATCATGGTTTAGCCTTGAGGTGCGTCACTGGGAGGCCTTGGTTTTTTTATTGGATACTGATATCATGGGGACTAAGAGGGGCCCCATGAAATATATGATAAGAGTTTAATGATTCTACTTGTTTAGATATTTTGATGGTGGGTTCGAGAGTTGTATCATTACATGTATGGTTTTCCTTTGCCTATGATGTTTTAGATATTTTCTTCTCAAGACATGATTTAGGATGTGACCCTTGAGATATCTTTGATCTTTCAATGTCCTAGATAGTTTATCTGGTTATCTCCACCATTGGACAAAAATATTCAGGTGGTATTATGGATATATTAATCAATTTGATTGAGTTCACCCCAATTCCAGCCGATTATGATCCTTTTTGATGAGGTATTAAATCTTTTGAGGTTTTTAGTCACTCAAATAGTAGGTTTTATTCAATATGGATGTCTTTTCACTCCTCATGTTTTAGATGTTGTGAACTCATAGTATTATGTATAATGTCCATGGTATTTAATTTTTATGGTCCATACCTAGTTCATGATTCATTGTGTAGGAATTTTGGTAATGAAAAGATCTCTAGTTAGTCCATCCTCGATGTTCTTATCACTAGTTTAGATCATTCCATTGGAGTCCCAGAGCCAAATAGATCCACATTGTCATTTGGATTCCTATAGTTTTCCACTAGGGTCTGACATTCATGCCTTTTGCTTAACTTGTTTTTGATTGCCTACGTATATATAGAGAGCACCCTTGAGGTCATTTGGCTAGGTGAGTGACGTGTTAAAGATCCTATATGGTGGTCTAGAGTGGGTGTAGATTACATTTGCTTCCAAGGTAAAACACGATTGTGGATATTTTCCATTTTTATCCCTTATATTGTTATGATGTGTTTTCTATTATTATAATTATGTTTAGTTTTTAGTTAGGTTTGGAATATCCCATGTAAATGAAAATATTATTATAGAAAATTATAGGTTCTTTATTAGGGATGTTTTAATGAAATTTATTTCTCACCCCCTGTGCATGAACCTTATTATAGAGCCAAATTTGGATCCTTCATTTATGTTGTTGGATATGTTATTTTATAGATGGGGATAAGACCCCATGTTTCTTGATCAAGTGTATATGCTTATATAGAGTCTCAAGATCGATATATTTTGGGTCGTGATTTATGGAGACCAATTACATGGTTCATAACATAATTGTTAGTAGAGTGTGATGTATTTATTTTAAACTAGTTTATTTTCAATATGTGGTCATCCCATTGGGAAAATAGATTTCATTTTCATGATTGTGAGTTTATATGGTTGAATATATAATTTTATTATCATTTCATTCTTCTACATCATTTTATTTATTTTGTGTACTATAATTTTATCCTTATGGATGTTTTGGTTATTTTAACATTTATTTAACGATTTTCAAAGGGTATAGTCTCTCAACTGTATCTATAAGACTCTAGACATTAGTTGGCTGCCTCTGACACTTGGAGAGAAATGTTTCGACACTTGTGGAGACCATATCAAGTGAAATATTAGGTTTACCAAAGACGATTCATTACATTTATTATCCTTATGAATTAAAAATTATGTCAATTTTGTTATAAAAAATGTACACATGTGTTATTAATTTTATCCATAGACAACACTTCAATTTTATGTATGGGTTTTTCATTATAGAAGGATTCTAAATGATTACTCTTCATCAATAATGTTTCATTTAATCCCTATAAACCCAAAACTATCACCTAATACATCATGTATCCCAGTAAGGGTTAAACTCTTCCATCAATTTAATTGGGTCTTGGGTTAGCCCTGAGAGAATAAGTGCCTATAAGACAATGTCACCCTAACATTACACCAATTATTCATCATATCTACATATTACATTAGATGAACTAAAAAATATCTTTCCCTTTCTAACCCTTAATCGTCATGACCCTTACTCAAAAATAAACTAAACACCTCCATCATGTTCAGGTATACATATTATTGTTTTTTAGGGAAAGAAGATTGTGATTTGGTCTTTATCATGAACATTTATGGATGCACAAAAACGAAAAGGGTTATAAGTGGAATTGTTCAGTGTATTGTGAGATACCCAATAAAAAATAATAACTATTATAATATTATACTAATTAAAAATAAAACTACATAATAATATTTAGTTTTCAAAAAAAATATTTACAAATTAATTCAATGAAAATTTAGAAAACCTAACATTGAGGGGAGAATGTATACTCTCTTTTAAACCTCACAATAATAGTATGTAAAGTTATGAAATTTTAATTATTGACGATATAATTAACTATAATTATAGAATCATAGGGACATGATGTGTCCCATTATCACAATCAAATTATGTGTCAAATACCTTAAGAATCATTCCTTTTGTAATATTGTGAAAATTTAATTTTAATGTGAGGACTTATTTGAAATTTATTTGTATTTTTATTTTGGGGATCCCTTTTCATAAAATAATATGATGTTTTAAATTTTCACTAACAATTATTCATTTATAATAATTAATTAATGAAATATAATAAAATAATAAAATATGTCAACAATGAATCATTGAAATTTGAAAAAAAAACTAAATTATCTATAAAAGATATGTGATTCCTATGTGAATCCCAAGTCACTACATTCTCTCCACCTATATAGGTTCTCATCCTATAAAAAAAACATCACTCTGTGAGAATTTGATAAGTTGTGTTACACGTATAGAGTCCAAAATAACCAAATGAAATACATCCACCACTTAAAAATATTATATAATTAGCATCATAAATATTTTACTAAAACATCTAATATTTCTATAACTATGTCACGACTACTATACAACAATGTATTAGTTTTTGGACATCCATCGCCTGGATCTTGTGAGATTTATTTTGAAGAATTATTTCAAGGACTCATAAATGATGTTAAAATTTCATTTTATTTTTATTATAATAAATGTTGATAGGTTACCTTTATTATGAAACAATTTTATTAAATAATTCAACAAATACAATATATATTTCTCCCCATTGAGAAAGGTTTAACAATCCCCAACAAAGATAAATCAAAAGTTCAATCTAATTCTATTAAAAATACTAAGTTCAAGGTCATCACCCATACGTTTGTGTCTATATAAACAATTTTATACAATCAATTTTTGAGTAAAATATATTAATTTACTATAGACAACTCATATTTTTACATGCAATTACACAATGAATACATGGAAATATTAATTAGATATAATAATTCATGGTATCATGTTTAATAAAATAACGCTTTATGTATAAAAATCATAATAAAAATAATATATAAAAACATTTGAAACAATTATAAATGATTTAAATATAAAAATAATTTGGTGATTTTCTATCAGACCTATCCCTCGGGCCTCATACCATGACTACCCCAAGACGGCCTCCCAAAGGCAAGGGGATGGTGACTAGAACTAATGGCATTATCAGGCAAGTGGGTTGAATTATCCATGTACCTGTATGCACACACAAACACACACTCAAAACCCCACCCCAAAATGCTGAAAATGGTAAACATGCACGCCACAATGAAAATCAATGAGTGTAAAATAGCACAAGATGAAAATAGGGGGGAATAGAATAAAACACCAACAAAGACAAGATGAAGACAAGAAAGTTCATAGGCCATTATATATTCATCTACATAAAACCATACCTGAAGGGTAGGGTGCATAGTAGCTGCTGAAAGCCGTAGGAGTATGCCTCACCTTCCTGATCTCACTAGGCACCACCTGGTCCTGGACCACCAATGTATCTATTAAGGAGTCAATCATCTGCACATGACATGGAATTGTTAGGGGAAGCCCATGTAGGGGTGAGTAACAAAGTATATACTGGGGACCCCAAATCATAATGAAATACAACAAATTAAAAGTACACATGATGCAAAGGACTGCTCAAACGGGTATAACCTAAAGTATAAAATCCAGTTTTTTAGTTTTCAAGCTACATCATCTTGTATTGCTGAGGGACTCTTCCCCGATAAGTCACTATGATATCCACGCTTTTCGAGCCACTGAGGTACACTCGGATACTACTCATCTATTGGCAAACAAAGTTCCGCTCAGTTACTGCTCGTCTGCCGGTCTACTAAGGTCCGCTCGACTACTGATCATCTGGCAGGCCATGGAGGCCCACATGGATACTGATCCTCTCCCATTCCACTAAAGGTTACTCAAATATATTGATCTTCTGGTCCACTGTGGTCTTCTTATCTACTAATTACCTACAGGGATAAAAACATCTGCTAGGATACTTCTTAAGAAACGATTGATTATAGTAGGATTCACTCCTCAAGCCATAGGTCATAAACAAACATCCACTAAAACTAACTCAGATTATAAAAAATGTACCTTCTTGTCATGGAGATCCTAGCTTTACAAATTGATTGTCAATCGGATGTGTGGTTTGTAAGTTATGCATATTTTCTTTTAAGGGGGCCGGTTGGGTCTGGGTCTAGCCGGGCCTAACCTACCCGACCCTGCATGGGGTCCAACGTCCCAACCCGAGTTTGACACGACAAGGCCCAGGGTCCTCTGACCCGACCTAGGTCTGATCCGGTCCACTAGGCCTGGTTCAAACATACTAGGTCTGACCCTGACATGCTGAGTCATGTGTCGCACCCACATGGGTGGCTCGACCTCCTAGGGCAGCCCGACCCACTATGAGAGGACCATGTTGTCTCACCCAGATGTGGTGGTAGTCGATGCGTTTTCTCCGGGTGAACGGGGTGGGTTCACCTCCTGATGGCCTCGTTGGTCACCATAGGGCTCTCCAGGTGCTGTCCCGCTAGACCGCGGTCCTACTATCATGTGACGTGGCTCGATGCCGCATGAAAAAACTCAATTCCACATCAGCTGGAGACCCCATGGCTTTCTGTTTCCACTGACCCTCATATACCACCCCACGACCGGGGCCACAGAGACCTCAACCACCACGGCATGCCCCGGGAGTGTGCTACCACCCATATGTGGTCGCCACTGTGTGCCACAATGGACCTCTAGACATTATCCTATGGTCCATTCCCTAATCCATGAATGATTTTGGGGTCCTCAAGTCATCACAGTTCCTACTATGGTTTCAGAGTACCCTTGTTGTCGATCTGAGGGTTTGGTCACAAAGAACACCAGAATGCCCACAATTTAGGGATCCAACCAGGTTTGTGTCAGCCCAATTCCTCTATATTAGAATAATAGGTGGATGATTAACACAACATTTCAATCCCTTCAAGCCCTTGATAAAAACATCCACCCTATAAGAACAAATGACCAGTGAATAAATTTATTATTGGGTTAATCTGTGTTCATTGTTTTAGAAATGAATAATTCGAAACAATTTCACAAAGAACAGAACCATACCTTAAGGATGGATCTTTCATTGGAGATTAACAAACCACTATCATTCATCATTCCTTGATTCATAAATTTACATTGTTGTTGGACATCCTTTGAAGGATGAATGAATGAAGGGAGAATATGGCTCATTGTTAGGGGATGGTTGTCGATCGCCACTTTGAAATGATAAATCTCTATGTTTAGAGAAACTCGATTGTTCCAATGATCCCGTATTTGATTAAAACCTTAAATGGGGAAATTGTGTTTTAACATTTTTGTTACGATGTGTCGTAGGGTTGTTACACTATTTCATTTATGAAACAATATTTCAGTTATTTTTTAACAAAAGTCAAAATTCAAATAATATAAACAAAGAATTTAGTTTACCTTTCCTTAATAAAATCCACCTATTAAGTTTTCATAAATTTTTTAAAATTTAAATTTTCCCTCAACATGTACCTGTCGAGATTAAGTCCATTGAATGGTAAATTCATCATTCCGGATGTAACAGTTCCCTTAGATCATTAATCCAAGAACCCATTTAGATGTTTCCAAAACCACTCATGTATTCTATTTAAAATAAAATTAAAAAAATGTTCAAACACTTATTTTAGGCTCACTAGGGTTCAAAATCAAGTGTCATCATGGAACCTTGTCTTCAAATAATCCCATATAATTTAAAAAGATACATGGAATTATGAGACATTACATTACCACCACCATTAGGGATTCACATCCTTGTAAGAAAAAATATTGGATAAACAAAAAAATTCGAGGTACTGGGCACGGGTATGAGCATCTAACTCCCAAGTTATCTGCTAGAGATTATATTGCTACCACCAAACACACACCAGAGGAATCGATCATCCATGAAGGAACCACTCCTATTGATCCTCCTTCTCTACTGGGAATTTCGAAAACGCCACCTCATCATTGATGTCCAAATTATCCCAGTCAATGATGTGTGATGGATCATGAATGTATATCCTCATTTGTGATACATGGAAGACATTATGCACCCAATTCCACCAATGTTCTGAGGATCAACTTAAATACGCGATGCATATCCCGCATATAGGTGGCACCTACATTATTTAAAATGAATGGAATGACTTGGTAACAAAAAGTATCTTGGGGAGCCTTGAAGGCAGTAGAATATTCATCCATAGGGTCCATTTGGATATGGTTATACCCATAGTACCTATCCCTGATGAAGTGGGCTTGGAACCTAGTTATAGAATCAGTCAACAATTCTGTTATAGGAAGGGGAAAATCTTCCTTCAAACTGTGACAATTGGGGTCTCAGAAGTTAATTCAGACACTAATTTCTTTGTTCTTCATCAATACTGGCATAACTTTGGCAACCAATTTGGGGTAATAGACCTCATTAACAAACTTTAATCTAATGATATTATCAACTTCTACCTCAACAATGGCAGTATGAGAAGGGTTCATATTTATGGGAGTCTTCTTGAACCCGCAATGATTTTCCGGGAGATTGAGGTGGTGAACCCCTACCTAAAGATCTAGTCCTGGAATCTCATTATAATTCAAGGAGAATACATCACGGTGTTTTTTATGGAGGCCTTTTTACTGTTGTTGCTCCTCGAGGGGCATGGAGACACTGACTATTGTGTGTTTCAGGTATGCCACGCTACAAAGGTTAACATGTAAAAACTCATCAATCATAGCATAGAAACCCTATTCAAATCTGAGAAGAGAATCTTTTAAATCCATTTCTTCACTTATGGAGGGGGGATCCTCGACGATAGGAGTTTTTTATGAGTTGAAAGATCCTAACGGGAGATCGGTACCTACATTAGAGGCAGTGGACACTACATTGGGGAACTACTGTGTTGTCGCAACCATATCGATGAAGGCTGTTGATCCAATCCAGTCATGTCTATAGCCCATGGGACCACGCTTGATGCTATTGAAGAAATAGTGGCGAGTCGGTTTGATCTGGTTAATTCTATCCCAAAAAAGAAGCAAGTATGATGTATTGCAATATCCATGGGGAGGACATACCGATATCTTATCGGAGTAGGATGATGTGGGAGCACCTGAGTCTGGTTTTTGTAGGACTATGATATGATCTCCTGACATCGCATAGACCTAGGAATTTCCTCCCACATCATTTCAGAAACAACGAAGCATTGTCCCATGTCTGAGCCCATAGCCTCCAATCGGTGGATTGGAAAGATGTATGTATCATCTAGATCTGTCCACTAGTCAGTCGCATCCATGCCATACTCAACCTCTTTAGCCTGAATCTACTTGTATTTTCTCTTGTAGTTGTTAGCCCCTAGATATTGGGATTCAGAAGTGGAAAAGGGAGCCATTTCATCTTGAAGCGTGCCCACTCGACCATTAAAGAAGTACTTGAGGCACTGGTGATATGATGAGGGAACCACTACAAGCAGGTGGAGCCTTGGCCTTCACATAAATGAATTGTAGGAAGTGTCCCAGGAGACAAACATAAACCCAGTTTTGGGAATTAGACCACCAAACTAGGTCTTCAAATAGATCTTATTGATCACTGTATGCTTTGTCCTGTCATAACATTGGAATATTAGGTCAGAGGGACACAGATCATCCTCAGACCATCCCAGTGTTGGTAGTGGCCATGTTGGGATTTGGTTTATTCCAGTGCATGTGTCAAAAAGATTGTGACGAACCCCCATTATATTGAATGGTAGGTGATGTACATTAAGAAAATGTGCCCCCATATAATAGATCCTTCATCATTTCCAAAGAATGAGATGCTTTCCTAGAATTCATCATTCTCGACCGCCTCAGCATGAAAGGTTTATATGGCTGCTACCGTAGTCTCAAACTAGAGGTGGAATCCTAGAGCCTAGGTGGGGGCCTCACACATATATGAAGACAGAATAAGGGATTCATGGATGGAGAGCCATTCTGCAATGACAGAAAGATTTTTGATAACATCATACTTCTATGCCATGTGTGAACTTCTGCTTACAAGAAGTCACCCTATGATAGGAGGCATGGTGGGCCTTTCCGGCTGGACCGGTGGCTATCTGGTTCGAGGAATACCCCACTGCTTTCTAGTCAAAGCCTACAGAGTGATTATTAGATGAGGGCAAGAAGACAGAGACCAGCATGTATCCGGGCATGGCTGGTCGCAGTGGGGTCGAGGTGGCTTTGCCAGATCCAATAACAAATGTGATGGAAAAGGCATGCCTGATGTAACCAGGTGAGAAGGATGTGTGTGGTAAGATCTACATTGGTCCTTCTTCTTGGTTTCGGTCACATGCACATATTGGCTGGATGTAAAAACCGAGGCACTCCGACGTCCCATATAGTTGTGGCATCGTTGACGCTGACGACCTCTAGGGACTTTGGGAGGATCTTCCTGGTGTTCCTCTTCATCAAAAATCATGTAGGGGATTACCAGCTCTATGATGTTAACCAAGGCATACCCTTGACAATATCTTGGAGATTCGTCCACTACTAGAAAGATATTGGTAGGGATCTCCATATTCCGGGGAATGAAATAGCCGAGTGTATGGGACGACGATGACATTGGACGATGATTTTGTTTTACCTTATTCCACCGGTGTTTTCTCTTCTGGGAAGAGGGCAGCTGAGCCAATGATGCAGAAGTAGTATCTATGTATTTTAAAGGCTTTGGCCGATTCAGGCATTCAGGAAAAACACCATGAGTGTGAGGAACTATATTATGACCTATGCAGTCGTCAATCTTCTAAGACCAGTGGTTTGAAACCTAATTCCACTCCCCTTCACCGTCGCTGATGTTTTCGGTCCTCACGAAAACACAGGCCACATTTTCCAGAGTTGGGCCCAAATAGAATGTGTTGTTATATACCGGGTCTTGAAAATAGTCTTTGAACACATAGAAATTCTTGAGAGTGTGCTATAGGATCCAGCGGTAGGGGCAACAATTAGGTCGATCATTGAGGATCGCCTCTTCTGGCATTTTCACTTAGGCAAGCGTATAGTCCCCTACTCTAGGGAACTTGAGAAATAATTAGGGACATGTGCCTCACAGAACGAGTAGGTTTGGTTCCTCTAATTTGACAAGGGGCCCCTCAATTCAGGCTGGGTGTACAAGTTCCCCTACATTGTATATGTAGGGGAGCCTATGATTCAAGTTGATGGGGGTGCGAGCCTTAGTAGTTGATTTAGACACCCATTTGGCGAGTGTTATCCTCCGCTTGTGCCCGACGCTGGCGTCAGATCAGCCGAACTCGGGCCAGCGGTGCAAGAACATGGCTTACCAGCTCCCTGACTTGTGGGACCAGATGGTGGTGCTTGCACAACCTAGTGAGAGCCCTCCTTTGAAGCCCCTGGAACAAGATACTGACGGAAGTGGCCCAGATATCCCTACCTCATCGGTATAGGTGAATGAGTTATCAAGGAGTTCTATGGAAAGGATCCCGAAACGATTGTATGTTGGAATGGGGAGTAGTGGCTCCCTGTGCGGCCCTTAGGTTGGCGGTGGGGACAAGACATATGTAACACCCGAGACTTTTATGTTATATAAATCATCAAAGGAATCTTTTTCTACACAACAGTTTCTTGGATTGCTTTACACGAAATCACGACCTTCCTCGATAGCTTGCGTCGTACACAATACCGAGTTTCACTAAACAACGATATGCTATTAAAATATTATTAAAACTAGCCGTTATGAATAGTAATAACCACTTTTTGAAATTTTATAAATTTTATTTTTCAAAATGGACTTCATTTTTTGGATTCGGAATATCGAAATTAGCATAAGGTGAAATTTTGGTATTTTTCTGAAAGTTTTCAATTTTTGATGAATAGTGAAACCACTAAGTGGTAGTTAAAAAACTGAATTTTTCATAAAACTTAATTTTACCGCTTATGTGAGTGGAATTTCAAAAATCCGAGAGACACGGTTGATTTCAATAAGGAAAATGCGGTTCAATGAGATGAAAATAATTTTTTGGTGAATAGTAACTTTTTACTTTTTTTTACCACGGTAAAAAGTAAATAGGGTAATTAAGGGTAAATATGATATTATTATTACCCTAAGACATGTCCTAATTCTATTGGATAAGTGTAATTCGACCAAAAACAAACTTAGGAATAAAATATGACCATTTAGGCCCACATGGATTAGATTAGGACATTTATTATTAATTTATTTAAAGAAGGGTTAAAATAGTTAAAATCAAAGTTTAATAAGTAAATAATTTTTAATAAGGGGTTATACATAAGATAAATTAGACTATAAATATTCCTTAGAAAGCTAAAAATATTTCCTACATAATGATATTTTATTTGTAATTTTTAGACATTAAATAATTTAATTAATTTATGACACAATGATGATGCAGTAATTATCTTATTAATGAAATATTGACATAATTGATGTTATAAACACCAAAATAAATGTAATTTGATACTTTTTATGAATCCCACTAATTTTCTAGGTTAATATGACATGTTATTATTGATATAATTAACTTTTTTCGAACTAATAATTCTGTTATAAGTTTGACAAAAATCAATTACTAAATAGTGTCAAAACTGACATAAAATAGTTTTTAAAACAAATATTTTATTGGTAATTGTTATTTTATTCCTAAAAATCCAAGGTTCGGCCAAGTGACTTATTTAAGGTTATATATATTAATAATAAACAACTTGGGGTTCGTTTGGCTGCTTATAGTATGTTTATTAACCTTATAGTATAAGAACACAAGAAGACATGGTAAAAGTTAAATTATTTAACTTAATGGTAAATCTAAATGATAATGTTAAAATAGGAACCTAAACTTTTTTAAATTCTATTGGATGAGAGTATTTCGACCCATCCCCACCTTAGCTTCTAAATATATCAATTTGGATCTATTTAAAACCGAAATTTACTTTATAATAAAATAATAGTTTTAGTTATTCCAAAGGTGCCCCTCTCCTCCCTTATAAAAGGACACCTCCTCCCCCTCTTCCTCACACCACTTTGAGCCTTCAAGCTCGGCCAACCCCTGCCACTTTCTCGTATCCACTTTCCTAGAGACATCCTAGAGGTCCTGGTCTTCTTCAAAGACCAATTTTAGTGCCCTAAAAGAAGGTCTCAAAGAAGCACTTCAAAGAAGAGGTAATGTCTGTTACCGATTCTTTCATCCTTATTTATTCTTCCACTTCTTCTTCATTAGATGTTTCATTATGAAGTAATAACATCAGAATCACTCATATACTAATATGTTATTATAAGTATGAAACAAACCTATTTCACCATCTATCCATCCAATGGAAAAAGAAATCGCCGCGCGTGCGTACGTATGGAATACCGTCTCCACGCCGTGGTGTGATCTATTTTCCACCACCACCTTACTTGGATGGGTATAATGGTGTAAATAAGGACTATATATTACTATTATAAATTGATATTTATTCTGAAATAGTATAAATATACTCCAATATAATTCCACGATCATAGGAACGATATCATCACTCATGCGTACTTAAGGAATACCGTCTCCACGATGTGATGCGACTCGTTCTACATGATCTTCATTTCCTAATGATTATATAAATGAATTGAATGAATGAATATGATATATATTACACTAATACCATTCTGGAAATGAGGTATCTATAACCTAATGGGAAGAATAAGTATTTATTCGACAAAACACGCATAACAAAAAGTTATAAACACCCGAATAACAAGTAGCAATGAAATATTACTACTAAGAAGGTAAGAATATGACCATATATGATATCATAAAAATAAGTATGATTCTGGAATAAGTCAATAACATTATTTAAATCATTATACAGGAGGTTCGGACACTTACAAAGCAAGTCGGACCTAAGGTAAGGGAAATATCACAATCTCATTTTTATCCGAGATTGTTTATACTTTGGAATTTACTGGGGTGAATTTTATCATCCACATCCATGTTTCCTCAATATGTAATATTATTTCCATCCTCGTACAATTGTTTATATCAAATTTTACCCTTCAGTGAGTTTTTAGTAAACGATATGAAAGGAATCTTTTGTCGTTTTTCGTACGAGGTACTTTTTGACTTTTCCGTCAAAAGTACGAGAAGAATGTTTTTTAACTTATACGACATGAATGGATTTTTAAAACATTATTTCCAAGAAGCTTCCTTTACAAGTTTTCAAGTTTATTTTTAATCAACTTCTTTTAGTTTAAAATTGTATGACATGTTCAGAAAGGAAAAGTGTTTTTGAAATAGAAAGGATATTTTCCTCAAGAATGGATTTCAAGTGTTTTGTCAAAATTATTTTCCATCTAAGATAATAAAGGGTTCTGTTTTTATCCCTATTATTACATTGATTTGATTATGTTGTGATGGAATTATTTATAGGAATTCCTTTATCGTAAATGAATTGTTTTATGATTTCATGATATTTAAGATTACCATTTTTGTTACATGGGTTATGTAATGATGTATGATTTAGGATTTTGTGGCACACATAATAATGGTATCATTATGAGATGGATGGGACCTATATCTCCCACCAATGCATTGGGTAAAGATTTTATATCTCATGAGATAGACATGGATGGAACGGTAGGTTATACCGGTTCAGTGAAACAGGACTGAAACGATGGTGACTCGGTTCAGAAAGGGACTTTGTCCACTAAGATAGTCTTGGCAATGAGTCTGGACTAATAAGAAATGATTCTCTATGATTATGTGTGAATTCCACAAAGTTTCATGTTTTATGTTATGATTATTGTGATTACATTTCACTGCCATGATTTATCCCATGTTATGAAATTATGATCTCTTTTGCAGAATAAGATTTCCAAAAGTTATGTGCTTGTGTATACGATGTGATTGATATTTCTTTTGTTTACCCTTACTGAGCATTTGAGCTAACCCTTTTGTATGTTTTCTTTCCCCAGGTCGGGAAGAATGTTTTTAAGTAGGATATGCCAAAAACGGACTCTAGATATGATGAAATAAGTGGGAGGCAAAGTTGATGCTTTATGAACCATTTGTTTATGTTTCCCAGTTTCTAAAGACACTATACCTATACAGTCCATTCGTGGTTTTGTTATATGTTGTAATAAGTATGCTTCAATTTTTAAGTATTAACAATTTATGTAAAGTATGGGTTGTTATAACGTAGGTGCCTCTATGTATTGGAGGTACGTATCCTGAGTCGAGATAATTATCCCCTCCTCGTATTAGCATCAAGGTTGTTTATAACCCTTCATTGAACGAATTCAGAATTGGAAATGACGGGCGGGTACCTGACAGCTGTGGTTGGGGAGATTGTGGATGAAGTGGTCGAGCCATGTGGGGATGCCGCATTGGCATTTCCCATGCCCCTTTGTTAGTGGGAGGGTGGCGATCGGTCTCCTAGTACAACAACTTGGTTCCTGAAAATCTGGGAGATTAAGCATTTAGTACTGAAACAAAGAAATCAATTTCTATTTCCCTAGCGCCATTCCATCACCCATGGCTCATAAGAAGGATCGACACTGACAATGTCGCATATAGGTATGTCCTACGTTTTGACTGCCCCATCATCTGGTGAGTTTCACTCCTGGCCCGCTATTTTCTAGGTGGGACTCGGCGCTGGATAGCTGAATCTGGTGACATGCTAATCCATTGATGTATCGAATGCAACTAATATCCATATTGAGGAGAATACATTCAATTCGAGTTTACAACTTATGTTTCTGATACTTTCACTGGGGTGCGTGCATCCGTAATGTGGAGGACGCACAACTGTTTCCCCACATTCCTACTTTCCATGGGAGGGTGGCATCCATCGCTTATTCAGGGAAATTTTCTCGTTGATCAAAATGGGATGATGGGATTTCAGTTCTTCTTTCCGTGGATTACTCCTCAGAAGTCATCACCTAGCTCAGGTATCGCTTATAGACTAATACATTTTTCGTGAAACTCTTCCCAGTTCCATGTCTTCATGGATGCCGGTTAATTGCATTGCTTCTGTCGGAACCTTCCAAGGGGTTCAGTCCGGGAAAAAAAATTCGTTCAGAGGAGTAGTCATGTTGGACATCACGAACATGCCTGGACACTGGAACACCAGAACGTTTGGGGTTCTTCCCCTTATTATAGGGGTTCTCGATGGTGCGGAAGCCCGAGGTATCCGACATCGAATTCGGGGAATTAAATTCCATATGCATGTATTTGAGGTTTTCATTAGCTTCCTATGTTTAACACAAGGTATGCCATATGTTTAACATCTAGTGGAGATAGATTGGACTGATCAGAACACTTACTATAGTGGATCAGATGGGTGTGACCCCTAGAGGAAACACTGATGCTAGGAGGTGAATTGGCATGATATCACCAGGATGTGGTGGACCTAATAAGAATCAGGATGGATTATGGATGGTTAAATGAAGTGGATGGAGAATGAGATGGAGTCTACTTAAGGGTGGCACTGATGTTGGGCTTCATCCTTGAAGAGTCCTCATACATATCCCTTTGGTAGGGAATCAAAGTCCATGTCGTTCATGAAGCGATGTGACACCTAATAAGGTGACCCGTATGGATGTGACCTAAAGTAAGTAGAACCTCTAGGCTATGGAAAAATATTGGGATCCGTGTGAAGGACAACGACCTAATGACATGCTGGGGATTCCGCATGATTAGCAGCCCGAGAGTTGGTCTGACACCACTGGGACATTCCCGCAATATGGGTCCCAATGGAAGGGAAACAATTGGCTTACCGCCGGGCACATATTGACAACTGACTACCACTGACATAGACTTACAATGGCTTACCATTGCATATAGTCTACAATGTCTTACCTTTGGGTATGGGATTAGGACTCCTCTCTGCTGGATGTGGTCTCCACGACTTACCACTAGATGGGGTCACAACGGCTTACCACTGGATGGTTTCACAATAGCTTGCTGCTCGATGGGGTCACAACAACTTACCAATAGATTGGGTCACAATGGCTTAACACTAGATTGGGTCACAATGGATTATCGGTGGATGGAGTCACAACAGCTTACCGCTAGATGGGGTTGACCCTCATGGAGACTTCTTATGTACCCTATATAGGAGACAAAGATCAAATCCCCACATTGTTCAGGATGGTGGATGTAGTTTATTGTCGGGTAGGAAAAAAAGGGGGCATTCAGTTTAACTTCATGCGAGACGAAGGTGGTCCAACATGAAGGGGGTCCGTACTAGTGGTTTTTGGGAATGAACCTCATAGAAGAGTGTTGGTGATCTGACGTGAAGGGCATCAGGACCAATGGGTTTTGGGCTTGAACCTCAGGGAGGCTTCTTACATACCTTGCCATGGAAAGGATCAAATTCCTCGTAGTTCAGGATGAGTGTTGGTGATCTGACGTGAAGGGCGTCGGTACCAATAGGTAGTGGGCATGAACCTTAGGGAGGCTTCCCACGTACCTTGCCTTGGTAAGGATAAAATTCCACGTAGTTCATGAAAATTGTGGGAATTGACCTGAAGATGGTCGGGGCCAAGGGGTGTTGGCCTTGAACCTCAGAGATTCTTTCAATGTACCTTTACATTGAAAAGATCAATGTATATATAGTTCAGGAGGTGTTTGGGGCTTACAAGTTAGGCTACTCAGAGAGGATTTCATAGTCAGTGCATGCTCTAAACCCACGTGAGTCATGCTTGGTGTGAGAAACAAGAGGCCGCAAAGACCTGGCTATCACATTGTGGAAGGTGCATCCGTGGGAAGTGGAATGGGGGCTTACACGTTGTTTGCGGCCCAAAAGGGAAATTGGAGATTATGCGTGGTTCAAAGACCAGGGGAATGAAGACTGGGACTTACTCAATGGTGGAATCCCGATGGAGACCAAGGAAAACTGGAGATAGATTTGGCATCGAAAAAAGAGGGATTTGGTGCCCATCCACCCCTCAATTGTCCTTGAGACAGAAGAAGAAAGGAGGAGCAGGAATTCTACCTCCCACAATAAAATCTAGGTGCTTACACCAATGTGGTTTCCATTCCCCCACAGACAAACTCCGCTCCAATAAAGAGGATCTAATTCTATGTGAGGAATTATTTCACTCCTATGGAGACCAGTGGGTGTACAGAATGTCCACGGTGGGGCACCCCACATATGATGAACGGGGCGAGGTCACAGTTAAATGTCGTGTGCTGAGGAGGATCGTTCTTGACAGTTTAATGTCCTGCAGCTCGGACGAGTTGGGTATACTCCGCACACCTATGAGTTACATAACCAACACCTCCCTCCCCTTGGAGAAGGGAAGGAATCAGTAATTCCATGGTGATTAGGTGTTGTAGAGCGTTCCACTGAGGGGTCCAAGTTAGCATGTCTATGTGAAGAAGAAATATCTATTATCGTGCCTATGAGGAGAAGCATGACATGAAGAAACACAACGAGAAGCACCACCCAAGGGAATTTGAAATCAATTCATGAAAACATGAAGATCTACATGGAAAGAGAGCGCATGACACGGGTGTGGTGCACATAAGAGGAGTTCATACATGGTTACTTTAGTGGAGAATGACACATGGAGCACACACAGGAAAATATGATGGGTGCAAGAAGGATGGTGTGTGCACAAGAAGGAAGTATTATGCAGAAGACGGATGGTCTGCATGCAAGACGGAAGTGTTACGCACAATCGATCAGGGTTGCGCACAAGAGGGAAGGTTTGCGCGCAAGAGGGAAGGGTTGCACACACGATGGAAGGGTTTTGCAGAAACTGAAAGGATATCCATGAAAGAGAGGTCCGACATAGAGGAAATGTGCATGTAAATATGATCACTTGGGCCCAAACGAGTTTAGGAGAATGGAAATTAATGAGGATCATGACCAAGAGGGACCACCTGAACGAGGGAACACGAGGGACCTGTTGCGCAAAATCCAATACCTGAAGGCCATGGTGTTTTGCGCGCGGTTGCAGAATAGGGAGTTTTTTCACACTAGATCATCAATTCATCTTCTGTTACCATCTCCAAAGGGTAAGGGGTGTGTTTCGTTTTATATATGAAGTCCTCAGGGTAGAACAAAAATGGGTTATACTCGAAAACGGTCGGTTGGTGGATCATTAGGTGTGCAAAGGGGGGGGGGGTCATGTGAAACCGCATTCTTGACGCAACATTGGACGCGCAAACGGGTGCTCCATAGAAGGTCTCCCTTGATGGGAAATTGGGTGTGAAAATGTTTTCTTGACACCACATTGGGTGAGCAAAGGGGCACTGAGTACAAATGCACGCTTGAAACTACATTAGGCACAAAAACAGGAGCCGCACAGATGCCCGCCTGTGATGTTGTATGTGGCACACATGATTTTTCGCGCCTGGGACATCTGTCATGCAAGATCTGAATCTTGTGTACAACTGCCTCCCAGGTCCCAGAGTCTTCTCTTCCCTTCCCGAGATTCTTTTTTTGCTCATTTTCCTCAGGATGTTGTCCTTATTTGAATTTTGGCTTTAACAATACTGGTAATTTTTTATAAAATTAAATCCCCATCTATAAAAATTATAAATGAAATATATAATATAAAGGAGAGATTATCATAAATTATAAATCACCCAATTTTCATGAAACTGTATTGGTACATTGTAAAACCCTTGAATGAGAAAGGGTTGAATGAGTAAATGATATGAATCATGTCAATAAGAAGAACATTTATTTTTGGAAGACTACATGATTAGAACATCACAGTTAAGCATTCTTGCCATGGAGTAATGATTAGGATGGGAAGAAGGTAGTTTTTCATGGTGTGAGTGAGTGATTGAAAAATCACACTATAAAAGGGCATGTGTTGTCATTTGGGGACTAGCATTAAACACATGAGCTATTAGTGCATGTGGGTGGGCCATATGGTGGGGACCACATGTCTGTGCGGAAACTGGTGGTACCTGGTTGGCCAGGATCCAAAGACCTTGTTAAGGTGGGGTGTATGTCCTGTCAATGAGGCCCAGTTGTTACATTTGGTATTAGAGGTGGTAACTTTGCCTAAGTGCATTTCACTTAATGGGATGAGATGTAGGGACCCCAATGAGTACATTGTTCTCATGGGGGGTGGGGGGGTGATTGTAAAACCCCAGAGTGATAATGTGTTAAATTACTAAATAATACGACTCATGTCAACAAGGTGTACCTTATTTTTTGGAAGCCTACCTAATAAGAACTCCTGATTTAAGTGTTCTTTCCCTGAGGAAGTGATCTAGATGGGTGATCTTATGGGATGTTTCTCAGGGTGTTTGAGTGAAGAAAAAGAACACTGGAAAGAAAATGAGTTGGCCTATGGAAACTGTCATTAGTCAGATAACCCATTTGTGCATGTGGGTGGCCCCAGGGTTGGGACCATGTGTCTATGGGGAAACTGGCAGTACCTAGTGGTCCAGGACCTGCATCCATGTTAAGGAGTGGTGTTTGTGCTCTCACCGAGACCGAGTTGTTACAAACATAGAATTACTACTCTACTACATTACATATATACCATCCACATGTTTTTAAGTTCAATAAAAACTCACAATCTACTATAATATTATTAAGAAACAACCTTGATAGGTACACTAGAAAAATATCTATATGAATTAATAAGACATTTAATAATTAATAAAGTCTTCTATTTTAGCCTTTTCAAGGAGAATAGTTCCTCAATTCATAATTTTTAATCATTTCTATATTAACAATGTTAATTAATTATTCGTGAAATGATTATGAATTTTAAATAGAAATAATGTATCTACTTAAATCACCCCATGACATTTTTACCTCTTCCCCAACTCCACCATGAGACTAAAATTGTATTCTCTATGAATATGTACTCTAATGTTAAAAAACCATATATAAAAAAAATAAATAAATACCAATTAAAATAAAATTGAAATATTTACAGTTACATCATTCTGAATAATCATTATATATTACTCTACTAAGACAATATTTAAATTGCATTAACAAAAAACATCACTATAACATTATCATATTGAAATCAAACCAAATTTTTATCACATAAAATCTTTTTTCTGACATTCCTTATGTAATGAACCATCATAGATACCCTAGTACATAATCCAACACTAACATAGACCAATGGGTATTCTGAATCCCTACAGAATGGTGACTACCACATGGAACATTACATCATTAAAATTGGAATGAAATTTATTCATATACTATTAAATGTAATAATATGTATCAGTATGATAAAAACTGGAATGAAATATAAAGACTTTAAATAATAAGTATATCATGAATAAAAAATATTTTGTAATCAAATTACTTTGAATATGAAATTTTAAAACTACAACATCCCAAAAATATCAACAATCCAAAACATCAACCAACTCTGAGAGTTTTTTCCCATTTCTCAGACCTACAATAAAAAATATACAAATTTCATAATGCAATGGTTGGGAGTGAGGTAAAATCCATTGTAGGGTCTCACCAAGTGTTCCATAAAAATATAAAATAATAATAAAACAAATAATTCTTATAATTTATACCAAGAAGGATAGGGAAATACAATTTCATACTTAAATCAAATCAAAAAATCATTTTAATTTTTTAAATAAAAATTTCAACATGGGTAAAATAAACATAATATGTAAACTATATTATATAAATAAAATGGAATTATTAAAGAGTATCAAAATAAAAATATTATATATCATAATAATAATAAAAAACACCATGGTCGTATTCCATGTGGTGTGTTATTTTATAATTATAATATTGAATGGTATATCATGTCATTGTTTGCAGCACTATGTGTACACAAGTAACTAAGATTCAGAAAGAATAGGATCAAACAACATCCCATTACGAATAATATCAACTAAAAAAATTTGGATCATAGGATCCATCATTAGCCAATATCATGGGAATCACAATCCTACTATTCTGGTCATAATAAAAAAATAACTATTTAGGATTACATGTGATTAATAAATTATATTAAAATGAAAAAATCAATTATCATTAAATAATTCATCATTCTAAACTCAATTGCACAGTATTGCTTTTAGAAATGAAAATTAACTTTTTAATCCAAAATATGTAATCTATATCATTTGTTCAATGTTAAAATAAAATATAATATGTTTTTATCATTTAAATTTAACCCACTATTTTATAAATTCAAAAATTAAATAATCAATTACATAGAATTAAATGTATACCACAACTTATAATTCAAATGGAATTTTGGAATTTTCCCAAATTCCATTCCAATTATATTTGAAAACCAATTTCTATAAAAATTTGTTTTCATAAATAAATTGAATGGGATATAAATCATATCTTGAAAATAATTATTTAATTAAATTTCATAATCCCAAAAATATCCCATAAATTTACTCATGGTATCAATTTTAAACACATGTAAAAGGATTTACCAATGAATTAAAGTGGAAATAAAGATCCAGAATTCATTCCAATACCCAATAACCAAATAAAAGGATTATAGACCCATCAAACATGTCACGATCTCTTGAAATATATGGGTGAAATAATTAAAGATATGAATATAATAAATGAGAGAAGATCTACTTAATACAGAGGGATCAAATCTACCAATAACACTTACATTAATCAAATATTGGGTTTGGAGTTTCCAAAATGTTTCTTAAGAACCTTAAATACACAAGAGGATGAGATATGTTGAGTTATGGTTGTTCAAGATATAAAATGGGTCTTCAATCAATTTAAATAGAATTTTTTTGAATAAAAAACTATTATCTATATGGTCAACCTAGTAGGGCTGCACTGTTAGAAAAATAATAAACCCTAAATGTGCTTACCTATAATTTGGTATATGATTTATAATAGTTTTGAATAATGCTTTCTCAAATCATTAAAATTCATTGAAAACCCTAATGTCCTATATTTCATGATTTTCATTTTCAGGGTCACAGATTGGGAATATTTTATGCCAACCGTCCATAAACTAGATACTAGAAAAAAAATCATTCCACCAAAAATAAACATGGAATAACAAAACCAATGTATGATAAAATATTATGGTCAATGAGTTCCATAAAAATAAATGGATCCATAAACATCTCCTCAATAAAAACATTCTATCAATAGAAATTCTATCAATAAGGTTCCTTATCAATGAGGTGAGGCAACTACCCTCTCATTAAATCCTTACTCATCTAAGTCACATGTGTATCCTAACACTGATACCATATAACTCATACAAAAGTATCATCCTACCATTATTTAGGTTCTTCTCAGAATCAACTATCCATAATATATTATTAGTCCTAGATAAATTAGGATAAACATCATGATCACTCAATCTCAAAACATATGATGGATAAAAAATTCATTCTCAACGATTAAAAACATAGAACTTGTTATGAATCATTGTAAACTATGGGTGAAGTGAAGACATATAATATTTATTCGCCAACTTCTCAAACACCTCAAAAGGTCAATGAAAAAAATAAGAATGCCTCCCATGCCTCAAAATTAATCTATGAAACAAACATGGTAAAACATTTAAGAATATCTGGTCAGAAACAAAAAACATAAGTGTCCTACACTAAAAATTATCATATGATTTATATTGTATATATTCCATCAAATTTTTTTGACTAATCAAATAGATATTTTGTAACACCCCCATTAACATTCTTGGTCCAAAAAATGAACATTCACTGATCTCTAACCAAGAAAATTAATATTTACAAGGTTGGATATACAAGGAAAAAAAAGGAGCAATACTAATCATAGATAAGTAACTATTGTTATAAAAAATGTAATAATGTCCCAAATATACATCCCAAGCTCCACCAATGTTAATAAATAATTCATGAAACATAAAATTAAAAATCTATCTATCCATATCATTTTCTCTATCAGTATAGAAATTTTATTATTTACACAAACATAATAGAGATCTTAGGGAATCTTGAAGGCCTCTCAAAAAGAGATATGTAAAATATGGATACTTATTAGAGAAAATAGTAGAAATAAATCCCAAAAAAATGAAAAATATATTTCATATATATATACTTACAACCTTCTCAAAATTGGTTGTATATGAAATGGGTATAAAGTGAGCGAATGTAGTCATCCTATAGACCACAACACCATATCTTTCATTCTTATTGTATCTGGGGACCTAATGGACACATATATAGAGTTCTTATAACACATATAATATATAACTATAAGTTGCTGAAGAAAATCGAAATGATTATGATTCTCATCCTCGACCTTTTGGAATATACAACCATATTGAGTAAATTCATTGATCTATTATATCATATATGGTCACCAGAATATTCCTTCCATGTCAGAGAAGAACATTTCGGTTCCTAGGTGAATATAAAATTTGAAATTATTGATATCCTACAACATATATATCTTGACAAATAATTAAAAAAAAAAATTCCACAATCACAGTACAACCTCTATAAGAATGACCACATGGAAATGGTATGACAACCATTAATAAAGTCTATAATGCAATTGGATTCATCATAAATCTTAGGTTACTAATGAATCGCCTTGATAAGATCAAGGTAAAACTGATCACTAGCATTGAAGACCCTATCAAATGTTTATAGGACACTGATATGAATCATTAAAAAAGGTTCCATAAACTTCCACTCTTCTAATTATTCATTCATGGCATTGTTCAAGAGCTTCATATTTAATGAATCAGTGAAAACATTACCATTCCCTAGAGTATGTGTTGTCTCACAATTAAAATATAGTATGTACTCAGCCCAATTCCTCTGTTGGAGATTCAAATATAGTTTAGAGAAGATATACTTAAAGTAGTATTATATTAAAGAAATGATAAAACATTTTTGAGAAAATTACATCATCCAACTCTTATGTGTATACATAATAGATGTGAATTCCTATTCATATGTCATGAAATTATTCTCCTTTATCCTAAGCATCCAAAATCAATACAAAACTACATGATCATCATGAATAATAACATAGGAAAAAATAAAATATGATACATCAAATATGACCAAATAGCTATTCTTGACCAATGGATAAGTTAACAGTAGTCCATAAGTCAAAAGATATATAAAATCTAAAAAAGAAACACTTAAATTTATCAAGAAAAGAAAAATTTATTACCTTTCTATTGGTAAATGTCATCAGAGAATCAAATGTTGAGAAGTAATTTACGAACTAGTGATAATAACTCGACAATCCCAAGAACATCAGAATCTAAAAAACATAACATGGTTTTTCCCATGTTATAAGTACTTTCACCGGAACATGATCAACTAAGATACCATTTTATAAGACCAATTATCTTAATTATATCACATATAATTCCTAGAAATCCCATTTTCATATATTTTCATGAATTTGGGGATTTTTAGACTATTCAATAAATTATATCATATGATACACATGATCCTCCTCATTCATAGAGTAAACTATGATGTCATCAAAATGGCCACTACGAATGTATCAAGATACTCAGGGAAGGTTATATTAATCAAAGAAAGAATTCCATTAAGATAATTAGTTACAAGAAATACCCGAGATGATAATCCGGATGTACATTACCTCTCGAGAAGGATTTTTTTGAATTTTAGATTCCTTTATTCTCAACAAGTGAACAAAATAAAAAAGATCAATAATTGATAACTCGTTCACCCATTTGAACTAGTAAAATATATCTTTCATCATGGGAACTATATACATTTTCATTGATGTAACATAGTTGAGTTTTCAGTATTCGACACACCGGAAAAGTGTTCTATTATATTTCTCATCATTGAGAACATGTGTAGCAAATGTTGACACACTTAGGAATATAAATACATTCAATAATTGATCATCCAAATAGTTCATCAAATAATTTTGATAGTTTTTTCCATATTTTAGAAGTTATAGATACTGGTAGAGTACCTATTTCAAAATAAAAAAATCCATCACCCTTACTTGTGGAAACCTAGAAAAACAATAAGGAGTGAACAAAAGGAATAATAATTCTACCTTGAAGGAGATCATTACCCAATCAATTGTGATACAGGTAAAAATAATTTCTAGATATTACTATCCCTATCTATGGATAACAATTTCAAGACTTATATGACCTTAGGTCCAATTTTATCTAAATTATATGAAACACCCCATAATGAATGGTAAAGGATCCCCATAGAATATAATAATCGATTTTGGATTTGTTAAAAATGAGACTAAATATCTAAAAAATAAATCAACTGGTTTCATATCACAAACTAAAAAAATGTAAAAATAACCAATTTATGATAACGAGAATGAAATAGAATAACAAAGAACATTCACTATTCATTCAAAAGAGTATATTAGAATCCATCACATAATATTAAATTTGATTAGGATTATTTAGTAGGTCATAATACATGTTTTTATAATGGAATGATATGTACCCATATTAGATAATTAAGTCAGTAGAGATGAAGCTATTTTGATGGTATATCTCATAGTCATTGGACCAAAATCAGCAATCTCTGGAGACTCTTCAATGGTATGGAGAACCATCATTGCAGAATCGTGTGGCTGTAACACCATTGTTTGTGAAGCTTTACAATACACTATAGTAATTCACATCGATGATGAAACTATAGCACTATATAGGAATAAAGTCTATATGAAAACACCTACATTTTTCATGACTATCCATAAGAGTTGTAGCAATTGGGTGCCTTGGAGAAAACATTTTTGAGATTTCCATTGATGTGACTCTAGAAGAAAATGAAATGGAATCATCATGGAACTATAGAATGTATGGTAGAAACCTACCTCAAGGATCCACTATGAGACTAATTTCTCATTCACTTCCCTATCTGGAAACTCACAAAACTACTATTTGAAAAAAAGTAACTGTTATAAACCCAGACATACCATCTATATCTAGCCTAAAAATCAATTTCATATCGACGATGTTAGAATAAAAAGTGATATTTTGAAACAAAACATGACATTGAATATCATTATAAATAATTATATCAAACCATTGAGTGATTATATTATCATAAAAAACACACCTAGTGGAAACTCCACATGCTCATCAAAGTGCTTTTTGTTCCTTTTTATAGTAATTTCATCCATTTTATTTTTGAAAAAAATCGTTGTCCTTCCCAATTCAATGGAATCTTGGAAGAACAGTTCAGAGATGAGAAACATGAAGTGAATAAAGTCTAAACCATTATTATTCAACGTTTTATGAATCATATCCAACTATATCATGTTGGTTCATTGCAATTAGAAGGTGGAACATTTCAAATTGATCACATCAGTCATTTTAAGGAACTCAAATAAGTTAAATATTCCTCAACCAATACTCGGCTTCCTGGAATATATTAAAAAAAGGAAATCTAGTGGTTTTGGAAAATGAAATCATGACCATGATTTGGGTACTCATCCCTCTCTACTTCCATAGTTGTATCCTGAATGGGAATGGTTGTAGGTGTCTATTCTAGATCATGGACCACATTCACAATATAATCAGTGATATTTTAGTAAATGGTAGAATTTTCATTTCTTGTTTCATTAGTCCCTTCTTCTGAGATCTTATTCACATATATTAATTGAGGCATGATGCAACCCAACATCACTAATAAACATTGATGAAATCATAATATTACTAAGATATAAAACTCAAACCAGATACATTGGGAAATTATTTACATTATATAAGAAAACATGATTTGAATTTAATTCGATCCAAATAAAAATAATGTAAATGACTATAATTGATACTCCTGATTCCTTTCCCAGACTAGTTGTGGTGAATAAAGCCTCATTATGATGTGGTGCACCTAGGCTCTGCCTAAAAAATACTACATATGACCAAAAAAGACATTCCAAATATCATACTCACAATATAGAATTATTCTTATACTAAATATTTGATGCAAATCATTCAGGAACCATCCACGATACCCTAATAAATAATACAACACTAAATTTTCCTAATAGGAATTCCTGATCAAAATGGGTTAGACACTAGAACATTTCATCATTCATGATAAAATGGAAAACAAATTTTCCATATAAACAGTTGATGATGAAGATTCATATTTAAAAGAAAAAACTCCAACTATAAATATTAAAAGAAATGTAACATGTATTTAAATAAACAAACATAGTGCATTATCAATGTACTCATAATATGTCAATATAGAACTCAATCATCTTGGAGGTGTTAATAAACAATGAAAAAAGGCTCTACAAAATCCTCATCCACCAAGACATTATCTCCCTTATATTGGACCTAGTATAAGGAAATATAAAATGTACCCAATCGAGAAATATATTTTTCAAGATAATAATACAAATAGGGTATCACCATTTGTTCTATAAAAAGGATCCATAATAATAAACCCAAAAAAGATATCAATTAAAAAAATACGTCATGGAAATGAAATTTAATATTAAACCAAAAACATTATTTAATTTAAATTCGATGGAATTTTTTTTAAGAATGGATCAAAAAAATGTTTTATATAAAATAGTATTGGTAAATCAACATTACATAATAAAACCACTTCATTATTAGTGGCTTATAAAAAAAATAATCACAACAAGAACCATGATCATCTTTTATATGGAATGATATATTCTTTTCATAGGATCATCAAACGTCTCATATGAGTGATAAAGGATATATGAAAAAACTCATCCCACATATTCAATCTGAAAAGGAATAATCTACATACTATCAGGGGTAAGATCCACCAAACTAGTTTTCTGTTACAGTTTTCATCACCAAACCATTACTAAGAAATAATCATCATAGAATGATGTTATTTAATAACACACTAACTACCCTCACTACCATGTGATCAATAAATCAACCGAAAAGGGAAAATAATTTCATTTCAAAGAATTTACCATTATTAACATAATTTATTACTATTCCATTTCATAATCATAATCATCATTAAAAACTAGAACATGTAATATCCTTCAATTTTGGACTTTTAAATGAAAAATAAATGATACTATTTTATCAATATAATTTTCCCACACTGTAGAATAAATTATCAAATCAAATAATCAGATATATCAATTTAAAAGTAACCCCAAAATGAAATTTCATTTGAACTGGGGGGTTTTCAAAAAGTAAAAAAATCAAATTAAAAAAACCAATTTTGTTTTCATACATACAATTAAATGAATTCAAATAAAATAAAGAAAAGCAAGGTTTAATTATGTGGTGAATCTAAAATAGAACCATCGTAATTTGATTGTGGTATGAAATATTAACAACCATCGAGGGATTTTGCAATAAAAAAATGATGGAAAGAGATGTGAAGAAAACAACCCTTCATTGGAGATGCGAATTAACAATGTTTCGATCCATCAACTTGGGGTGATCTATAAAAATAAATAGTTTAATGAAAGATAAATAATTATATAAAAATGAGGGGAGATCCACTTAAAAAATAGGGATGTATCTTCCCTGGCGCTTCAATTCATTATATATAGGGTTCAGGGGGGAGAAAAAATGGTTATTATGAGATTTTATGACCTATGAATTAGAGTTTGATTCATTTTGTATATATTGGGAGTTAATATCTGAATTTGGAATTTTTTTAAACAATTTTCTGAGTAGAAAATAAAATTTCCACGTGGTTAGATGGGCAGGGCTACATGGTTAGGAAAACTGTACACCCTAACCATTAACCCTCTATTAATGAGTATAATTTTTTACAATATGTGTGAATTTATTTTTAAACTGTACAAAAAACCTAAAAACCTCCCTATCTATATTTTCACATATTTCAATGGGTAGGATCAAGGTTTGGGAAAACCATGCACCAACTCTGTTGTGGACAAACATATTGTAAAATTTCATCTTACCACACGAAATATCTCAAGGAAAAACCAATCAAATGAGAGTTCAAAATTTAGTTTTGTGGATTTCATGAAAATATTAAGAGGATGTTACACCTCATTATATAATTTTATGTTAATTGACGATTGAATAAAAATTACCAATAAATATATAATTCATTTTTTTCACCATTATTAATAAACTAGTAAAATTATCTTTGAATATCTCTACATCATATATACCTCAAATATAGATCATCATTTAAAATACACAACTCATTCCAATAATATGAAATGACCCATATAACAACATCAATAAATGTAATCTTCTCTTCAATCACTACTATTAAAAATATATATTTATTCAAAAAAATTCATGATATAAAAAATAGAAACCAAATTAATGAATTATTTCTCTATCTAATAATGTTAGTGATGAATTCATTTTTTTTCAATTCATCATTATTCTAAATTAATCATAATTATTACTAATCATATACTGAATGACCATATCTATATTATTTTAAACCTTATATGGATACTCTAACAATATTTTGGCACCAAAAATATAATCCTCACCATAAATTACCCTAAATTTAAATCAATGAGGTTATATACAATGCCATGATTTATTAAAAACATCAAGAAATCAATACAATTCAAGAGTGAGTCTCAACCAATAAAAAAGAGAACCAGTGTAATTCAATATTAAAAACTATCCAATAATATACTTAAAAATAATTCTTCCCTAAATAATATTACAGAAGACATGGTATGGAGAAATATACAAGAATACCAGATCTCTAAAAATAAAAAATTAGTTTCACCACTATTAAAATGAGTTGTTTTTTCTGTTGAATCTGAGTTGTCATCATTCAATCATAGATCATCTATTCATTCTCTAAAGTACAATACCGTTAATCATGAATTACAAAAATAGGCAATTCAATTATGAACCTAGTTTATTTATATAAAAAATAAATTACCATTATAAATTCAAAATTATCACATATTTTCATCTTATATCTAAGAATTGTGTATTTTTTGTTGCAGTGTTCAAATAGATTTTTTAGCTATCATATAACCATTAATAATAAAATTTTTATAATAAACATAATATATGAAACATTATGTGATTATGTGTTTGTGGTTTACTTAATTTTAATTGATATTAATAAAAGAATAAGATTACTATTATAAATTTTCTATTTATGTAAATCAAAATGGAACTCATTTAATATAATATAATATTATTTATCCATATATAGATCATTCATTCAATTAATTATGTCATTTAAAAAGGTATATATGATGACTTGTTTTTATATAGTGGTCATACATTCTATAATTCAAAAATATTACTAATTATATTATTTCTATTAATAGAGTAATTGTTCGAACATTTAATTTAGGGGAGATGGAGTCCCAAAAATTCATCTATTGTTTCCATTAATCCAATGGATAGTTATAAAGATGAATAAACTATTCTAGTCATAATTTGATCTCCTTAGAATTTATTTTTTATATTATATGGAAATTGTATAATGAGTAATAGTTTTATGTTTTCTATTTTTTTTCAATTTCTTTTAGGACTTATTTATTTATTGGGTTCTCTATTTTCTTATGAAATATATTGTCAATAAATATGTAATCTAAAATAATTTATTATAATAATATAATTTTTGTATGAACATATATTTTATAATGACCTAAAATATTAACAATGATTAATTTTATCTAGAGTCATGTTTCATTTAACAAAAAACAACAATTTTATATGCTTAATTTTAAATAAAATATCACGTTTGTCAAAAAACAATTAAATAATACTTCTTACAAAAAAACCTATAGAATCATAATATTAATTTTTTCAATAAATGATTTATAATTAAAAAAGGATAAAAAATAATAAAAATATATTTTTATAGAATTGGATTATATATATAACCAACCATGGTTCGTCAACATCATTATTTAAATAGTTCGATTTTTTAAAAATATGAATATCCTTATAAATATTTTTTTATAATAATATATGATTGATATTCATTACTATTCGAAAATAATATCTATTAATATTTCATATTTTTTACTAAATACATGACTCTTATTTATTGATAGATATTTATTATATACCAGTTATATCATAGTGAAAATAATATGATTTTAAGGGAGATCATGATTATGTAATTTAGAATAACTACTTTTCTTATGTTGATCATTTAATATTTTTAGAAACTAATTGAAAAAATTATCTGAAATCATAGTTCTAAGAAGAATGATATGACACATTCTCCCCATATATTTTCTCTCTTTTCAACATTTTTATAATTTTTATTATATGTGTCTCAAAAAACCCATTATTGTTTACTGAATGATATAAGAAATATTTATAATTACAATAAAATGTACGAAGGAATCTATAATGAATAAAATTACATGAATAAATTTGAGACAATACTATCACAATGATGGAAATTTTAATGTATTATTAGAAAAATAAATTAATTATTCAGAGTATGTAATCTTGATCAAACAAAGGGAATAAAACTTTCCCCAACAAAAAAAATATTATTTAGTACATAATAAACATGGTTATGTCCAAAATATTTGGTGGATAATTAATATTATATTAACAAGTTAATAACTATACTATTAACATAGAATATAAATGAGATCCATACCATGTATCTGAAAATTATACATATAGGATTCGATCTATATTGGTGAATTAAAATATATTATTCTAAAGGATTGTTAAGGGGAGTACGATGCTTATATAAATAATGTAAAATCCACTATATGGTAATCTTATAAGGGTGGTTATGATAATACTAATAAACTATGATATTGAATAAAATAATAATTAATAATTTTATTCAATTAAATGATGAGATTATAGAGTTTTGAAGTAATATTTTTCTGTTGGGGATACTATATTGTATTTAATTACATATATTTATATTTATATATTTATATATTTGAGACATAACCCTACAATATATATTAATATTGAAATAGGTATTAATATTTTATATGGATCATTGATTTGATAGAAAATTCTTTCTTATATGCGATTACTGTTGCGATGGAATTGGACTGAATTAATTTGATGTGGATAGAAAAATATACTAACATTACATGTTGAATGAAGACATTTAGTTTGATTTAAATTTTTATGATGATTATTATGAAATAAAAAAATTATTAACAATACTTTATATGAATTATACATCATAATATAAACTATTGTAATGTCTATAGTAGTGTTTGGGGAGCTATGAGATTTTAGAAATGACTGGAATGAGATTTACATTATTATGTAATATTTATCATGTTCTTTATCTGGTAAAATATATGATATAGTGAGAAAACAAAATAGTTAAAAATTATATAACTGAAATATATTATTGAACTCAATATTAAATGTGGATCTATGAGACCCGCTCTTTATGGTATTGTAAAAAATGCTTCATATGTTTTTTAGATAAGAAGTTGATGAAAATTATAAAGTTTTTTACATCGGATGATCTTTTTTAGTCTAGAATTTTGGGGAAAAGGACCACTCTTACATTAAATCAAATTTAAGTAAATAAATAAAATGTATTTTATTGAACTATAATCACCCTAGATCCATAACGAAGATAAACTCATAGATACATCTAAATGATCGAGGATAATTTTTCATAAAACATATTGGAAAAAAGCCCCACAATTGGGTTTTTAAAATGACAGTGAAAAACCATTAGAAAATACATCTATAAATACATTGTAAAATATAGATCATTGGAATACAAAATCACAAAAACTTTTAATAAAAATAAAAATTTTAAAACAGGGTTATAAAAAAAATTCAATTTATTATATCTTTTTGTAAACTAATTTGGAAATATTTTGCTACAAGGATTTAGAAAACACCATTAATAATACATACCACATTGAAAAAAATATAATACATTTGAAAAGAATAAAACTTTTTAAATAATTAAAAAAATTTAAAAAATAAATATCCTTTTGGAAAAATTATAGAGCCATTAGAAATACATATGCTCTTGAAAAAATTATTATACATTTTGAATATTCATTTTCTTTTTAAAATGATTTTGTAAATTAAATAATAAAGTGATTTTTAAGAAAATAATATGAATTTTTTGGAAAACACAAATTCGTCCAACATGTACAATGAATTCATTATGGACATACCCAATCTCAATAGGGATGCATTTTCTCCCTCTTCCCTTTCATGTTTACAAAATCCAAATGATTTTTTTTATAAAATCATTATCTTCCTTACGTTGTATATATATATATATTACCTATATTATTACCTTTAAACTGATAATAAATAATTAATAAATTTAAAAACTTATTGTTTTATAAATATATAGAAAAATATGAATGTTCATTGGAAATCAATAGAACGATTTGGTACGACCAAAACTCTTGAAAATTCTAATTTGAATGGACCATGTATAAAAAAATAACTAACATCAAGGTATTTATTCATTCATTTGTATACTCATTAAACCTATTTTTATAGTATTTATTATAAAGGAATAATTTATTCCATTAACATTCTTTTATATATATGAATGTGATTTCATTAATAATAAATGGCATATGGTTGTTGTTTTGATTGTTAATTACGAGTATAAAAAATTATTGTACGAAATGATAGTATTTATCTACATTAGGTAATGTTTTTATAAATTATTTATTATATTTAATATTAATTTATTTGGGAACATAAAAAGTATAATTTTTATATTAATATCCCTTTTAGATCAAAACAACAAGGAATCATGAAATCATTATTCAAAATTAATACATTGAGAATATTAATCAATTTACATGAAATGATACTATAAAATTATAATTTGAAACTATTATCATAATTATAATATATATATACTTTAAATATAAAAATAAATAAGCCGATATATTTGAAAAAAATGTATATATATATATTCCCTTAACAAAACAAAGAGTTTTATGAAATTAAACCTGGAATTTTATAACTCTTTGAAAATGAATAATATTTTAATGATTAAAGGATCCCCTAAAAAATTAGAAACATAATGTGAATGATCATGAAAACATATTAAAACATATCAATATATATATATCATGATATTTTAAAATAAAATAAAATTATATCTATACAACCATGAATATAAAATGGAAATTATAAACTTCAAATTCCCTAACATGATTTTATAAAAAATAATATATACATATAATACAACCTTATTAGAAATTTCATACACACAAAGATATATATATATATATATATATACGAAGTTCATATTCTACAAGAGGTACTGTTTTATCATTGTTGAAACAACACTACATTTATACCATGGGGAATTCAAATGGGTGGATATAAAACCCATTTATTTATTCATGGAAAACTGATGAGTCAAGTGTTTTAAGGAATATAGAATGAAAATATTGAATTTGAAACGATAATAATGAACTCCATATTTGGTAGATATATATATATATATATATCATAATTTCTATATTCCATGATTCCTTGACAAGACATGATGCACACTATTTATTATATTTATCCAGCAGTTTGAACACCGTAAATATAAGGATATGAAGATCTTCAGTTATATTTGTTGATTTGGAATGTCTACATCATAATAAGGAATTTACAATTGGTCGATTGATCTCTCCTCTCCGTGTGGTGAATGATGTTCTAAGGAATCTCCTTAGAGTGTGAAAATTAATGATTAGGTATGGATTGAAGTCGTTGGATTGAAAAATAAAAGGATAAAGGAATCACGATGAATATGATAAATTCAGAGATTATCTAATGGTCATTGTGATCTGATTCATTAGTCACGACAGTACAAGTATTTTAAAAAATGATAAAACATTGAAACAAAATGTGGTTCTTCAGTCTCTTATACACTAAGCTATGAAATTTGAGAAGAAAAATGAAAAATAAGCCTTCTACATGTGCCTACACATTTGTCCCATCTTATCCCTTATCCACCTTAGGTTTTTTACTAGCTAAACATCACACAAACGTTATTGCAAGTTGATGGCTAGAAAATTCTTATTCCTCATGTGAGGTGACAGGATAATTTTTTCACTACTCATGTTTGACCGTGGGTGTACCTCTATATCTTGTCGAACCACTTCGTTTCCACAATATGTAGATGGGCACACTTATTTTGATAAAAGTGTTGGATTTATTTTTTAAATAATTTATTTTTTAATAAAAGGAAATAAGATTAAAATATAAGTGTTTAACAAAAAACTCATTTTAATCTATAACTATTAAAATTATTAAGTTCTTAAATTTAATCACTATGTATTATCAATATTCATTAAATAATAATTTATAAATTTATGCATGGATGCATATAAAAACGAGGCACAACAGGGACATTTCATATTACGTATTTAAAAAAACTACATATTATTATCTAAATCCCAATATCACAGCTGAAACAAAGATAATAAATGTTTTAAATTGAAAATCACATGAAATTATTATGTAGTGAATTTATAAACATGATTATATCATAAATAATGAATTTATAAAATAATAATAATTATCACCTAAAACTTTATAATTTGTATATGATATTTAAATTGACATTACTATATCTAATAAAATTGATTTTTGTTGTTAATAAATAATAATCAATTAAAACATGAATTGTGGAATATTTAATTTAAAGTTAAGAATTATATATAAATTTTTAATCTATGAAAACATATTTATACTTATTTTAATATATATAAAAAATCTAAAATGAAAATACCTATGATTTTATAAAATTAATCATTAGTTTGTTTAAAGAATAAACTTAATTTATTTAATAAAAAAGTATTAATAGAATAACTTACTTGTTTGTTATATTCTACCCCACTTAAATGGAATTTGACCCTAAATTGTTTCCCAACTGAAGGTAAATTATGTTATCTTATTTTAATTATTTGAAATACTAGACTTACTAGAGTTCACAACATCCTAAGAGGTCAAAATTATAATTCTAACTATTAAAATATTCTAATTATAAAATGTTCATAGAATAGATTTTACTAAAACAAAATAATTAGATACATAACTTGTTTTTTTTAAATTTCATAATCTCCAATTTTTTATAAACCATTCATTTGTTACTAGTTGTGAAAACAGAAAACTAGATCTTCTCTATGTAGTATAAAAGTATGGAATATTATTTATAAAAAAAGTATGTAAAAATTATAACGATATTTACAGCTAATTTTTTTTTCTGAACTACTCAATTGTTGATAATTACCACTATTAAAAAAAGAATCTTTGAAATATATCAATTAAAATTAAGAGATTGAACAATTCTCACACTAGATCTTTATCAAATTAAAACACCATGAGACTTCTAAATGATCCAGAAAAAAATTATAAAACATAGTTTGAGAACAATTTCCCACTAATGGGTTTTAAAAAAATATAGTGATTTTGTTAAAATTAACTATTGAACATTATTTTGAAAATATATAGATTTGTAAGAATATTCTAGAAATCTTTTGAAAATGCTTATAATTTTGAAAAAATCATTTGGAAAAATCATTTCAATGTATAATAGGTTTTTTAAAATTCCATTGAAAATCCATTGAATATATATTTTCTTAAATTCTGTTGAAAATTCATACACCATTGAAAAAATTAAAATAGTTTTTAAAATACATACTCATTTGAAAATATGATAATGAATTTTGAAAATATTTTGGATTTTATAAATTTTATAAAAAAAATTGAAAATATATATTCTTTTGAATAATTTATATAATTTTTGAGAATAATCCATTTGTTTGAGAATAATATACATGATCATAATAAAATGTGGCCACATAAAAAATTGACATCTTTTCGGTCCTAAAGACTTTCCATAATGTCTTAATCAATCCCAACTTGCAATTCATTTTTATAATCCCCGGTTCCAAATACTGTATAATTTTTTTTTGAATTTCATAATATACATATATATTCACTGGAGAATTATCATTTAAAAACATAAAAGTGAAGTAATGCATTTACATCCCTATATTTATTAAAAATTTTAAAATAAAAATGAACTTACATTAGAAATAAAATGAGAGATTTGGTACAACTGAATCTTCTAAAAGTTTGTCATAATATGGAAATATAATAAAAATGATAATTAATATATATGTATTTAAACTTATTTTATAAACTATAAACATGAATTTTTAATGTACTTGTAATTTATAATCCTTGACATAGAGGACACTATAACCAATGCGTAGAACCGAGTAATCACATGACCTCATCAGACCTCCCCATATAGAAGAGACCACTGACTAGTCGTGGAGGTTTGAATAGGGTCATGGGGAGACTATACATGCTTATTTGAATTAATTCACAACAGAAGTAATAAAAATGGATTATATAACATAGAAAAAGACAATAGATATCATGTAGAAATACTAAATAATTGACCATGTATACATATTAGAAGACAATCTATAGATAGTACACTAAATGTCAGATAGTCAAAAAATATAATCATATGGCACAAAGATCAATGGTCTCTGATCCTGAAAATGAGCCCCAACACATTATTAACCTTCATGACCTAACAAGTCATCCCATGAACAACCAAACACCAAGACCCTAGTCTGAACGTGTACCTCAAAACAAGTAGCATATTCTCATGTGCCCAAGTTCTATGGAGACCCATGCAGGGTGTGAGTACTACTGATTTGGGCACCACAGGTGTTGTCTAAAGTATTATCCATTATGTACTATGTCTGTGGAGGCAACATGTAAATTTAATAAATTTTGAAATAACTAAATAATTTAGGTATTAATCTAATATTAATTTTACCTATTATGTTATATAGATTCAATAAATGGAAAAAAACTCATGCCACACTATGGGCCGATGGAAAGGCAGAATGAAGACACAAAAATTATAACCACAAGGTGTTTAACTAATCACAACATATCACATACCCATTATATTTAATATTCATTTAATTCATTTTCATCCTTATTTCCATTTCATCTCTTAAGAAATACTCACTAAAAATATTATTCTTCTCATATTAAATGTGTTAAGAATTTACATTTTTTAGAACACATCATAACCTAGTAAATTTACATGAGTAAAGGAATAATATAAGTCCCCATCTCACTAAGGATATAAAAATTACAACATGAAAATATTTTCTCGTCAAATCCTAGGTTTGGGTGGAATGAAATCATTATGGGAATAGATCCTTTGTCCACTTCCCTAACACATGCATTTTTGGGTGATGTTTGGAGCCTCAGTCTACCTCTACCCGTGGTCGTAGAACTTCAACCTAATACCACACACTACCATGATATGTGCATAATATTATTTATCCATTCACCAAATATTACATTTCAAAACCAAAGTCAAACCATAAACAAACTTTCACAATTTATAATTCATCAATACAGAAATCATTCTCATTCCACAAACCATGATCATGTGACCATTTGAAAACCACTTTACATTTACCCATTAATACTATAACAAATACTCTATTATTACATGCTAAAAGCTAGAAAATATAATTGTAATCTCACTTACTACGCATTCAAAATTTTCTAACAAAAATCATAAATTTTTTAACCCATATAAAATTATTATTAAAATCCCTTTTATATAATTCCATCGATTATCAATGTTCATTAGTTAGTACATATCAATACTATGTTATAATTCCAACATCATTTCCATGGGTCATATATCAGTAGTCCATAGATATATTTACTTAGTATGGTCCCATTGGACCCTTAAAAAAATTATGGAATACAATAAAATTCAAATTACATATTTGAAGAGATCATGAATCCACCAATTAAAACATGGACATTCCTCTTTAAAAACATAAACATTACCAAGGGCCTTGAAATCAATTTAAACCATCCAATATAACCATTAAAATTTATCATAAAATTAGTACATCTCATATCATTCATGAATAATTTCATGTCACATTAGAATTTGCTTTTTGAAATCTCATTGATGTGAACAACTCCTTTAAAATAATTTCTAGGTTTTAAAAATTATTTTAAACAATTACTGAACAATCGTGTCGAATCCCCAAAGATTCCACAAAATCATTTCTAAACCCATCAATCATTTACAAAATCTTACTGTTATATTTGTTCAATCAATCCATTTACATACATACCCATAAATTTAATTATTACCACCCTTTTACTCTCATAATACCCCTTTCTGATGATTTACTATGTTAAATCAGTTATTAAAAGGATACGGCTTAACCTTTTTGTAGCCATAGGTTTGGTATCACATCAAAAAATAATGAAAACATGTCTGTGAAGTGTATAAAACCTCAATTTAGGGTCCAAATAAAATTTAATAACCCAAGACATCAAAACACAACATGGAATAGAAATAAAGAAACAATATACTCAAATAACAAATAAGAAATGTGGGTGAAATCTTAAATAAAACCAACCTCAAATTTGTTGATGAATGTTAGATTAATCTCCATCCATGATTCAAACTCAAACACCTAATATATCACAAAACAAAAATAAATTATAAAAGTGAAGGTTTTAGGTAGTCTAAATAATAGGATGTATTCTTCAAGACCTAATACGGATAAAAGAGGAAAGAAGAGTGTTATAAGCACCCATATCTTCAATTCCCACATAAATGTGTTCCAAATTTCAATGAAGCAATGACGAACAACCCATGGATGAGGAGCGAGATTCTGGATTTAACCTTCTGTATAAGGGCTGAGTGGGAGGATAAATCTGTGGTGATCTAAAAATAATTAGATGAAAAAAAATATTTTTTTAAAAATCTAACAGGCCACATGGTTTACTCGCATGATTTTCAAAACCTGAACAATGTGTGTAAAACCCAAATTGTAATAGAATTTGGGTTGCGCGGTGACATGGAAATACATGAATGGTATACCAAACCATGTTGTACTTGTGTGCTATCCCTTTTAAAAAATGGTCACAAAGCAACATGGGTTCTTTGGTTGTCACACGATTTTCACAAACCATGATCCAACATGGAACTTTGTTATCATTGTTTTCTCTTATCCTTTTTTCATGTATCGTTCCTCCATAACACATACAAAACTCCTCAATCACTCAATAAACTATTCTTTAATCATAAATGGGATTTATCTAAAACTTATAACAAAGAAAAATCATTATAATAGATCAAGATATTATATGTTATAAATGAACAATTTATTTAATGAAAATTATTATATATATATATATATCTGTGTGTAAATAATTTCATTAATAATTAATAACATTTTACCATAATATTGATCAAGGATTAAATTTACATAAAATGATAGCTTCACATGATAAAATTTCACTACATGAAAAAATGTTATTCTATCCACATTTTATTAACATTATAATAATTTGTTTTTGGTACATAAAATGAATGATTTTACAATAAATATACCTCTTAGATAAAAAACTTCAAATCATGAAATTTTTATTCAAAATTATAACCTTAATATTAACAATCATTAAAAATGAAATAATTCTACAAAGCCACAATTTTGATATAGTATTATATTTTTAATATAAAAATTATCATAAATTATGAAAATAATTAATATTTTAACATTGAAATGAATAAATATGTAAATATATATCATCACTTATTAAACCAATTGGTTTGAGAGATTAACCATAAATATTTTAAAACACAGTGATAATGAATATTATTTTAAAGATAAAATAACCTCTTACATAATTATATATTTTATATTAATAAACAAGAAAATTTAATATAACATATATATTTATATTTATTATGAAATTTTAAATATATATATATATATATGTCTAATTATGTGTATACACCCTTAAAAAATGTTTAACCCCAAGGTAGAATCTCCTTATGATTTATTGGTGAATTTGAACTATATGGATATAGTAGGAAAAAAAATGACGGTCATCTAATGGATTAATTAATTTCCAGGATAATTCCAAAAAATCAGGATACATATTTATATAGTAATTTAAGCTTCCATAAATAGATGGGGATCTCGGTTCTATAAAAAACTATCCATTTATGCACTATGGATTTCAAATGGGTTGTTTAAAACTCATTGTATCATTCATGGGTAACCGATGAGTCAAGGGTTTAACTGAAAATTGAAAAACGAATTGGATTTTAAATTGTAATAATCTATTTCATGTCTAGTAGATATATATATATTTAATAGTCTATCATTTTTAGGATTCCATTAAAATAAAATATGGAAATTTTTGATCAAAACATCTAGTGTTCCAAACACTTTTAATGGGTATATCCAAATGTATTCGCTTATATTCTCTCCTTTGACAAATAAATAGATGAGTATTGAATTTTTCATATATCAATCGAGCTATTATATCAATGTGTTGAATTATGATCAAATGGATCTCTATCAAGGGTAATGGTGAATGATCATGTGCATATGTCAGGAGAAGGGTTCCTTAGTCGAGCGATAGAGGTGTATCTTGGTATAAGATAACATAAGTGGTGATCGAACTATCATGGTGATATAATCCAATAGTGATTATTTAACTGGTATATTAAAATGTGATTGAACATCAAATGAAAACTCATTTATATGCTCCATTATAAATAAAGAAATGAAATTCAAGATGCATGTTGATAAACAAGCCATATACATGGTCCTATATAGGATACAAAGGCTAACCCATTCATTTACAGAGTTGTGGACCAACTAAAATATGCAAACCCAGCACATGAGTTGAATCAATGTATAGGTCAATGACTCGTGAAAGATGACATGATCCATTGATCGCTACAAAATGATAAAAATGAATAGACCTCTCTACATGGTCATCCCACATGGGATACATAATGTTTTAAGGGGTCCCAATGATTAATTTAGGTATTTAATTTTTTTTTGAATCATGAAGGAGATATATAAAAGAAATAAGATAGAAAAACTATTTTTTAACTTTTAACATCATATCATTATCTTTTAGATGTATTATGTTCCTAAAATTAATTACCACCTATTATCGTTATTATTTTTAGAAATGAATAATAGTTTAAAATTTTTTATTTTTTGAAATTAAGATTGAATGAATTCTTCTATTGAAATTATTTTATTAATTTTAAATATTTTTATTCAAACAAAAATATGGAAACTGAAATAAATATAATAGTTATTTTTAAATTGAATATAACATGAAATTATAAATTAATGTGTTTATAAACATGATTATTTTAAAGATAAATAATTTTGAAAATAAAAATCATTATAAACTATATATTATATGAATTATATATGACGTTTTGAAAAGTCAACAATATATAAATAAACTAATTTTTTAATAAGTTATAATGTATTATGACTTATTGTTTAGAAAATAATATTTTATGAGAAGAATTATATCTATATGATTGATATATGAAAAAATTTTAAAATTATCTTTACCTATGAATTAAATACAAAAGGATATTTGTTTTTATTAAATTATACATTATATTCATTTAACAAAAAATAAATTCTATTTGATAATCAATTATTAAAAGCATAACATGAATGCATGACACAAAAAAGGTGATTTTAAAATCAAATAAATTTGTATAATATAAAGGATAAAAGAAATAAATTTTTTTAGGTTTCTCTTGAACACTAATTCTTTTGAATACTATTCAAGATAATAGAGAATTACATGATTAATTATAGAGGAGGTTGATGTTAAATAATTGAATATGAACTCATCGTAGAATATCATTATTATAAATGATATTGGAGGGAATCATATAATAATGTAATTTTCAATATGTTTGAATGTATAAGTAGAAGTTAATTTTAGAAAATCCATAATTTCTTGATAATAAATGTGAAGGCTTCAGAAATGTGTAAATCTAAAATTACTATATATTGAAATAATCATTAGTTATTATTTCAGTGTGATTAAAAGGATAATGTTCTCATTTTTTATAATATTGATTTGGGGGTTATGTATTATAATGTATTCAAGATGATGGGTAGATAAGAAGTAGTGAGGGAGTGTTTTAATAATGGGGGATGTAATTATATTCTCCAGATTTTAGGAAATTAAGTGGAGATATGAAATAATATCAATTTATGTTTATCATATATATCATATTATCTCTAATGATCCCAAGTATACTTTTTATTAGTCCAATTTTTTAAAAAGGCTAAACTCAATATTTTAATGACTAATATATTGTAATGATGAAATAAATATAAGTATTTCAACCTATCCTTCTTAATGTAAATATCGTCAGTCGAAATCCGTGATTCAGTAATGGTTTTATGTAGTCAAAATCCATTTTTACTATTTTTCAAAATAAGAAGTCTATATGGTCATCCCTACTACCTCAGAAGATATAAATAAGTAATGATACTTATTTATTAAATTTATGAAATGAAATTGAGGAATTATCAAAGACTGAATATTCACATATTATGTTGACTTCCACACCATATATTGGGTAAAATAAGGCAATATATTCTCTATTAGGGATATGAAAAATAATAATTATGATTATGGAGATAGACAGAACGTGACATGTATATTCCAAAAAATCATTCAGTCATTAAATTTAGAGCCCAAATTTCATATTATGATAAAATTGTTTATGGTAATGTAAAATAGGGTCAATGATATGTGTTTTTAAAAGAACATTTTATATTTTCAAGGTTGTATTTAGAAAACATACATCTTCTATATATCAACGAATTAATATTAATAACCAATTAATATTCCTGTAGACATGTTATGGTATAGGTGGGTTGTCAGAACTCATGTTATTTATCATATGTTGAGATCTTATTATTAGCATTGTAGAGGAAATAAGGAATCATATATGTCACAACAATCACGTTATATCATGTTGTTTAATAGGGGAAATTACCATGTCCCTTCAATTTACCCTCTCATAAGGGATATTAGAGTAGTTTCTAAACTCTTTGAATTCTTCACAAGAAATTTTTATTGGATTAATCATCACAAATAATAAAAAATAAATCACAAATGTATCATAATAGAGATATTTTATTGTTTGGGATATATAAGAAACCACTGATAATATCCCCCATCAATGGTGGGTGTGATAGGAAATATTCACAAACATTCCACTATAATTCTAGACCAAGGGTATGTGTCATCTAGATCTACCTCTATATTCTATCACTGTCCATACCAATTTTTTATCGTCTGCACTAAATATCAAAGAATAATAGTAAAAAAAATCCTACTTTATTGTCATCATCAATGTTACCTATATCATTCTACTAAAACATATTTTATATCTATCTAAATTATATATAAGATACTAATCGAATTCCTATTTCTATAATTAAATTTTTTTTTAATAATTAAAAAAAATGACACATATAGATTTATATTGTTTGACTCATCACATTAAAATTGATATTACAATCCACACACTCATCATTATATTCCAATCCCCCTCATTTATATTTTTTCATATCAACTTATATTCTAGTGTTTATATTTGAATTATGTTAATGTATTTTAACACATTTTTTAGCTAGCGACATATAATCAATGATGGTGCATCATTTTTCAGTAATTGATTCTTATATGTAGAATAATGTACCCATGTTTCCCAAAAACATATATTACTATACTCTGAGGTAATCCAAGTCTATAACATAAATATTTATTTACTATAGTCGTAAGGTTCATGTAACTAATCATTATAATAATTCAATCGATTAAAATGTTTTTTTTAAATATTAAGTATAAATTATGTCAGTCCCTTTGAGAGAAGTCAATTATTAATTGTTATACTAAAACTTTCATATCCATTGTTGAAATATATAATTAAATATTATTGACAATCATTTTTAATCAATCTCATTTTTGTCATTTCATATTCTAGATAAATTAATTTTTATCATGATGTAAATGAATTAATTTATATATTTAATCACTATAGAAGATTTTTATTCACAAAGAAAAATAAAAAAATAAAACTAATTCATATTAAAACATTATCCATTTTAAAATTATTTAGATAAATTAGTAAAGAATTTCTTTGTCAACCCACATTTTGAGTAAAAGAAATTTCATTCCATTCCATTACCCTCTTCCATCAAAATCATAATTGAAAAATATCATGTATTTAGTAATTTATGAAAAATTCAACATATCTAAAATATTTTTGTACATTCATAAGCATAAACCTGTACATAATTAAATTTGTTTTTAGACTTTGTTAACATATATTTTTATTCATATAGATTAAAGTAAGAGAAACACATTATCTCCCATGATTTAGAAAATGATCTAATTACTAAATTCATTTTATTCACTACAAATTTCATTTATTTTAATTAAAACAATATTTTTATTAATTCATAAAAAATTAATATTTTCAATGAAGCACTGATATCTCAAACTAAAAATTTACAATCAACATAATTCATTCACTTGATAATATCAATTCCAGATACTATTACCCAAAAATTGGGGAGGACACTTTTTTTAAAAAATTACATTAATAAATATTCTAAAGAAGAAAAAATTATTACTCATTTAGATAAAAAATTATTATCATACATTTTTAAATCTTTTAAATAAACCAATAATGGATATATTTTATCTAAGATTCCATAAAAAGTCTCATAAAAAAATTCTACATTAAATAAGATATTTACTCATGCACTGATTTGACTCCATTATATAAGATAGTATGAATGATCTATTTATTATAAATGAATTACATAGATTAATCTATGTGTCCCATCCAATTTTCTCATTGAAAATTAATCTTAATAGATTATATGTATACTAGATCTCCATGAGTGTTTTTTCATAGTTGAGTAGAGCCTCTACCTTGTTGTTCATTGATCATAATGATTAAATTCATTTTCTTATATTTTTTTCAACTATTTTTTAAATATAATGATGCTAACATAATACCAGTAAAAAGAACGTTTTATCATTTATTTTGATCCAAATGATGATATGGAAACACATATTAAATTTTGATCACACTGATTCAATGAATATCAATGGATTTGACATCATTTCCACAAAACATGTGAAGAACAATAAATGGACTCAATTACCATAGTTTTGTCATAAATTGTGTTTTATACATAATATTATTGAATCATACTTTTTTATTTCGCTACCAAACACTATCAATTTTTTTCTGATAGTATTACACATCATAAAAAGACATGTTTCACACCCTAAAATTTCAGGGCCTATAATTATATATATGACCTCTATTTTATGGTATTTGGTTATCAATAACACATAAAATTTGAAGGGAAATTGAAATTGGTGGGATAAAATATTATATATTATCACTTAATATATAATATAGATTTGAGTGATTTATAATATAAGTGTATTTTACACATTAAGGTATTCAATCTTATATACCATCGTATTGGTGATTAATACAAATAGAAATATTATCAGAATTATTTCAATAATTAACCTATAAATATTTTTCTTATTTAACTAAAAATTTATTCATATAATTTATTAGAATCAAATGTATGTATATTATATAAACATAATTCCTTTAAAAATTTATTACAAGATTTTTAATTTATATAACCAAAAATTAAAAACTAACGATCCTGAGGCCAAGTGTCTTCAAATGATTAGGATAATTATAAAATAATGAGAGACTAAAATTAATATTTTATTATTTATTATACATAATGATATAATAATTACTCTCGAAATCCCAAATTAAATTTGAAAAACTAGGTAATATATATACAAATGGCTGAACCAAAAAACCCATTATGCAAACATCCTTGATAAAAAAGCATAATAGGTGAGTTTAATTGATAACATGATATAATAAGGCATGAAAGACACAAGTAATCTCTTGGGAGAATAATATAATGATACATTTATCATAATATTGTATAATAACATGATTTCTGGAAGTCACATATGTTATAACACAAAACAAGATTCTAGTATAACAACATTCACAATATCACATAGTGGAAAAAGTCATGTAATACATTTTTTAATAACTTATCTTATACATGATGTTTAATTAGAGTACAAAAATTACCCAATGAAATGGTTTTATATTTTGGAACACCCATCATAATATAATCATGCTTTTTGAAACAAAAGGAAATTATTCAAATTGCATAACACAAGAGTTTCTGATAGATAGAAAATGTGTTTCATAATCATGGCTCATTTCAAAATCTAATGGAATTCACAATAGAGGCATTTGGGAGTTGATGATAAAGAAAATTTTATCCAATTAAATAAATATTTAGTGAGGTATGCATATAAAACAATATATTTTATAATAATTCCAAAAAAAAATAATGGTTATTTACAATGTATAATACAATAATTTTAAAATGATTAATAACACTCATGAAGAAAAAACTATTCAAATTTGAAAATCACTTTAAAAAAAAACAGAAATTTTTTTAAAAAAATATTGAAATGAATATAATTTAAAATAATTCAATAAACATATAAATTATTCATTAAATACAATAAATTCCATGAATGTTGAAATTACATAAATTCTATATGAGTATAAAAAATAATTTCCTTCATTCTATTGTAAAAAATTATGTTGTTTTGAAAATGGATTAATATTATTATTAAAAAATTGATTTAAATTTCATAATGGATAAAAACATATTTAAACAATCATAGAATAATTTTAATACATATTTGAAATTATTGTGATGAGAACATTGAAATATATTTGAATGAGTATTTGAAAAAAAGGAAATAATGTCATTTTCATTAAAAAACATTTTCTCAATAAAACTAAGTATAAATGAGAGGATAATTTTAATATTTACATGAAACTATCATGAATAAAGAGAGGAATATAAAATATATGGTTTTTAATAAACAATGATAAAATAATTTGTCATCACATAAATTCAAGAATTTAAAATCCTACTTTAAAAGATTGTGATAAATAAACCCTTACGACCATGCTAAATTCTGAATCACAACCACCAAAAATGTCAAAAGTAGAATATAAAATAGTAGTAAATAATTTAATAAGGATTCATGATATACTATTTAATTATTTGGTATATACACAATATAAAAAAACAGCATGTTCATTAATGAATATGTGTCTCAAGGATGGATGTTATGAGATGAAAAATTATTTCATCAAACTCAATTAATAAAATTCAATCATTATGATTAAAAATAATTATCTTTTGATAATTCAGTAGTATCATAAAATCATTTTTAATGTTTATTATTATTTTTAGTTTATATAATTCCTGGTATTATTCAATTACAAACCCTATTAAATTCACTCAAGACGTTTTTATGATAAACAACTCATATCACAAAAATAAATTCGTTAAGAATACTATAGTAAAATAGATTAGAATTTTATCATCCATGGAATGGTCATAAATAAAGAAAATATATTTATTATACAAAAATACTTATATTAGAAAAATCCAAAAAAATATGGTTATGATAAATGAACTATTTTACATTCATGGGGATGGTAGGTCATATTACACCTAAATAGATACTCTATTTTTTTGACGACAATGATTGAATGAAGGTATGTGTTATTATGTAATAATAGTATGGTAATTATATCATAAATATAATATTATTTATTCAAATATCCTTAGACATATACAATGAATATGATGTTGTGATAAAAGCGAGTCACATCGAATAATGAGGTAGAAGTCCTCTGTACACATGAAAACATTATCATTTAATTTATGTAAGGTAATCATAGAAAGTATATGATATATTTAATTTCAAAAAGTATTAATATAAAATTCATATAATATAAAAGTATAAAATTATGCCTTATTTAACTATAGGTAATGTGTATGTTATAAATGAATAAATGTCATCACGAGTTGGTAGTGCATCGTATAATCAAGACACATTATAGTACACCATTCAAAATGTCAATTAATAAGGTATGTGAAATATTTTAATTCAAAGAGTATAATTATATCATAAATTATATATATATACTTGATATACATCATTATATCTAGAAGTGAATATTTGTTATGGAAGATGAATTATGTCAAATCATGGGGAGGTAGTCCACTATAGAGACAATCAATGTTTCTGTTTCCCATTTAAGGGAGGGAGAGAAGATTATTGGTTAGGGAAATTACATAACAACACCCAATTAAGTTGATTATTTTAATGTCATTATTTAATCATTATTGAATAATATTTTTATGGTTTTGATGAAGGAAGAAAATAAAATAGTGAGTTAAGAATGTTACCTCTTTTTGGAGCAACCACATTATGATTATTTATAAACCCTTTAATGATTGGATTTATGTTCCTTACATGTAATATATGTTTATTTTAGGAAATTATTGTATTAATTTGGGTTGATATTTTATAATTAAATTGGTTTTCTATTTGAGGATTGTGTAAGATAGGGGAGGCCGTTAATAAGTTGGGGGACAAGGAAAATTAAGGAATTTTTGAAAAGAATGAATATACACATGGTTTACTCATATAGTATTGATAAAAAATAGGATATTTCATATCATTAGAATAAATAAAGTTAAAATATAACTATATAATAGGAATTTAATTTTTTTTGTTTAATTTTAACACATATATTTATTGTTTAACCACTCTAAAAAACTGTTTTTACCTTATCCCTGGGAAATAATTTGTAATATTTTTAATGTTTATTATCGTCAAAAATAATTTATCCATTTTTTTTAAAATTAATTATATTTATTCAAAATCTAAATAACATTTTCCAAACTCACTACATAAAACATGGAAAATTAAATTTTAAATTTTACCTACATATGTATTGAAAATTTTTATTTGCATGATATTAGTTTTTCAAGTAGTAGATTATAATATAATACTTACTTGAGAAGTAATCATAATAAAAGAATTTAAATAAGTATTTATAAATTTCATATATAAATTTCATATTTGGATTGCTGATTTAGATAGTGGTTATGATAGAATGCTTTTGGAGGTGACTATTAGACTACCCTGAACACCACTTCCCTTCAAGAACAAATTCATCCTTAATTATATTGATGATAAGATTGGATGTTTCCACAAGATTTGTGATCATACTCTATGCGTGAATAAAATTGTGTTTTCTCATAACTAGATCAAGATAGTCATTTCGAATCCCCTCCCTAAATATCTTCATCTTTATGTGGATGGTGAATTGGTATTTTGAAATATCCAATTACGAGGAATCCTTTTATATTTGTCGATTTATCCGTCGAAAATATTTGTGAACATCAAATTAATCTTTTCAAAGTAACATATATTGTATAGAATCTATTCAATAGAAAAAATATATGACTTCTCCCATTATTCTTAAGTATCGTCATTGGACAACTCCTATGAATCCTTTCATTTACACTTCACTTATGTTACACTTCTAATTTTTGGTCATCCAACCGAGTCTAGATGAATTGAATATAGGAAATCCCATATCATTAGTTAGACATGGCTCATTGTTTTTGATCCCACCATATTCAGAGTATATTTTCTACTACTACGTTAAGAATCCCTTTATTAGCTTATCTAGCACTCTATATTGTCCCATGGTGTCTCATCTCTCTTAAATACATGAAGGAAAAGAAAATCACAATATCCCTTGTGGATGGGTTTGTAGGCCCTTCATATCTGATTTATTTTTTGTACCACATTCAATACCAACATTGTTTGTGGTCTAATGAATAAAACAATTTGGTGAAGTGTTGACCCATAATAACTGGGTACCCCTAAGGTAGATGGTACCCTAATAATACTATAAGTAATTTTTGTGATGGGGATTACTATGAGAGTTCAATTTAATAAATGGTATCTATAGTAACTCTAAAACCATTCTCTAGTGTGTTTGGTAAGAAAAAGGACATGGGTTCCCCAGAGGAATTGGAATATCATGTGGTGACTCATAATCAATTTGAAATCCTTATATGTGATGTTTATCCCAAAATAAATAAAAAAATGATAGAATAGTAAATATACATACAAAACATTGGTCCCACCAATGGTCACCAGAAAATTCCATGTGAAATATATAATGGGTTGGATGCATACTCACTCAGTCCATCATCAATCTATTTTGTTGCATGATGATTCGAATCAAGATTCTAAGAAAGAACTAGTTGTTTATAATGGTAGAGATGATGATTATTTTTTGTTATAGATTTCAGATCATTTATTGACACTACCATGAGATTCAAATTTTTGAGGATATAACTTAACAAAAATTTATTTATGAATATTTGATAACATATAATTGCGTATTTACACATAACTCCCTAAATATTTCTACTTTTGACCAAAATCCCAAAATTTCATTTTATGTAAATATCTATACGATGATTTAAAAATTGATTTTAAATAAATAAAATGCATTATTTATATGTTCCCAAAAAATAATTACATTATTTTATCAAAAAATAATTAAAATATTTTTAATGTAATCACATATTAAATGAATGCGATAAGTTTTCACAAAAAAATTGAGTGATTAGTTAAAACCCATTCTATGAAAATTTATATTGAGTATAGATGTTATATACAGTTTATTATGTAGTTAAAACAATTCATATATTTAAATTCTACAACATGGTTATAAAGGTATTATTTAAATAATTATATTTCATAGTTCATTTTGGATTAGTGTTGTTTTCTGTATAAGATATCAAACATAATTCACCTCAATTGAAATATTGGGGTGATAAATTATACACCATATATAAATTATTTCCTCAAAATTTAAATGGGATCTTTGTAATCAATGGTTCAAAATTTCAAAAAAATAATTTGAACCCCACATCATTAAATTTTTTAATAAAGAATCCTCTAAAAGTAATTGAAATGAAAAAATGATGTTAATCAAATGACTAAGTTTTAAAATTGTTGAACATTGGTGTAATGTGAAAATATGGAATGGGATGAAAAAATAATATAATTATGTACAATGATTGAAATCGTTTATCAATCAAAATTCATAGATTATGAATTTCTATAAAATATATTAATCACTATTACAAAAATTGCATCTGCCAATATAATCATCAATATATTACATATGTTTGTATACATAATACAATTTGAATTTCATTTATTAAAATAAAATAAATTTCTTCCAAATTAATCCATTATGTTAAAAAATTGTATATATAATTAAAACCTATTAAAAATATCCCTATTTATCATTAATTATTATCAATAATTTGATAAAAATAATATTTAATAATAAAACCATTGAATTAAAACATTTCAATTCTAACTAGTACATTATGTTGTATATTGGTAGAAACATTACCATTATCCCCATATTTGGTGGGGGTAAACATCCACAACATTTAAAAATGTGATGGAGTTTCACATGGCTCATGGGTTGTCCTTTTCCTAAACCTATAGACAAACTTATGTGATAATCATATTCCTTATTATATGTGATTATATTATATTCTCAATAATATTATGAACATCATAAAATATATTTTAGTCACTAAACTGTTTTTTAACACAATGTGTAACGCCCCGAGACCAGTTACCTAGAGTCGGTGAATTATTTTAATACATTGGCATGATTACAAGGAATCACGTCCCGAAGGACCGATCAGTTTAGCAGTCTTGGAAAAATAGATCACATACATGAATGTTACATTAGACTTCATAACATACGAAAAAACATAAATAATCTTTTATGAATGCCATTATTCCCTTGTCTTAACCCTACATGTCAATCACAATACACTTCTTGGAATCCTGGGAACAATAAAACATAGAAAGGGGTGAGCTCAAACCCTCAGTAAGGGTAAGCAATACATCAGAAACTTTCTGAAATAAGAACAAAAATTTGAGGCAATGTATAACTAAAATAAAATCCTATAAATCTTTAACTTCAGCATAATATAAAAAAGATAAAATGAAATAATTCCTTTTTCTTATTCACATGGATATTCTACAAGTCGAATAATCACATGCAATATCAATGACCAATTTCATAATGATGGAATGTATAATGACAGACTATTATAACCACGTAGCCAAGGCCTCGTGCCGAGACTACAAATAAGATTTTGTAAAGGCCTTGTTCCAAGACACTAGTTTGTCTCATGAGACATACCGATGCATTGAGGAGCTATAGCGGGCTCCACCCGTCACATATTAAGTCCAATGCATTTCCATATGAAAAGATTCAAACATAACATAAACATTCGTATTAAAAATAGCATATGAAATGTCAATACATTCTCCATAAACCATGAATGGTATAAAAATAACACATCCACAGTCAAACATATCACAAAAACCTTCAATAGAAGTTTTGGATAATAAATCAACTTCAAATGAGCTTAAAATCCATCAAATGACGAGTAATAAATTTTTGAGAGAAATTTCCTTTTCGTAAAATCATTTAAAAGTCACACATTTATAAAGGAAGTAATTTTAAAAGATATTTTTGAATCAAAGTGTCCCATACAACATTGAAACTTTTGAAAATAATTATCATTTCAAAACATTCATTTCCATATAAATAAATCCTTAAAAACATTTTAAAAACATGGACATTAATTGAAAAGATTTAGAAAGATAAATCTTTAATACATTTGAAATTTTGTTCTTGATAAATAGTAACTTTAAAAATCCTTAAAATCTTCATTTTGAAATCATTTTTATGAAAAATGGACATGGATGATAAAAATATCCCAGTAAATACTTACACATAAAAAATCTCGGATAATGATGAGATTGAAGAATTAACCCTTACGAATTTGGTAACTTATGAAACACACAACCCATGGAAGAGGTATCATACAATGAATATGTAAATACACATAAATTAAAGTGTATTACAAAAAGAATATAATTATGGTCAGTACATACACCACACAAAAGGTAATAGTGGAAATATGGCTTGAATCTCACGGGAATAAGGAGTGAGATGAAAACCCCTTACCTTGCACTTTCCTTTAGTCGAGGGTACGTTTAACCTCATGTTTGAATATCATAGTATGTTATTAAATTATACCATTACCATACAAATATTTATGATATCATACATGATTCATTTATGACTTTATATTACCCATTTAATAATAATTTCCATGTTAAGTTAGCATTTCGGGTAATAATCACTTTCTTTATCGTACCTGTTTTAACTTGTCACTCTTGGTTGTATCACTTAGATCATGATTTAAATACTTCCAGAATATATAACATGATAAATATATCATATATATTTAGAATATAAATATGTATAATAGACATATATATGAAATGGAAAACACCGTTTATGGAGACGGTAGTCCGTGTGTAGGCATAAATGCTGTTTCTGTTTTCATATAGTATTGAACGGAAGTAAGTGAATAAGATATATGTAAGTACATAAATCCTTATATATATACATATACAGTATCATTATTATTTCATATATTACATACATATTATTAATATATATTTTTATAATCGTTGATTAATGGTGAACTTGGAAATGAATCTCATCGCGTCGTGGAGACGGCAATCCGTATGTACGCATGAGCGAAAATATAGTTCTTCTGATAAGATAATATATAATTGGATGGTATATACTATATACAGAATCATGATAATGTTATATTTATTATTTACATGAATTAAAAATCATTATTATACCCATCCAAATAATAATATATTGAATAACAATTACACCATGACGTGGAGACGGTAAGTTGTACGTACAGACATATGGTGACATGTCATTCCAAGGATATATAGAATACTGAATATGGTTGTACCATATATATAATAATATTACAGTATATAGGAGATACTAGATTCATTATTTTAGAATTTTAATAACAAAGAAAGAATAATTGGAAGAAGAAAGGAACTTGAAAAAGTGTGGTGAAATCATTACCTCTTCTTCGGGTTCTTCCTTTTGATTTGATCAAAAGGGCTCCTTAGGTTGGATTTTTTACTAATGTAAGGCCTCTGGGATGAAGTGAGATAAGTTGACCGAGTATTTGGGCAGAGTTTGGCTGAACCAAAAGTCTTTTAATGTATGAATTAGTGAGAAGGGGGAGTGCCCTTTTATAAGAGGGGTGAGGGGTATCTTTAGAAAAGCTAGAAATATTATTTTATAATAAATTCATATTCGTTTAATAATGGCTCAAAAGTGGATTATTTAAAGTTTAAGTTGGTTATGGGTCGAAAACCACTCAACCAAAAGAATTTAGACTGGTTTGGGTCATTATATTGACATTATATTTTAGTTTTAACTCTTAGTTAATTAGTTTGACACTTACCATGTCACTTTGTATTTTTATATTATATAGTTAATAAACATACAATATACATACAAGAGACCCCCAAGTGGTCCATTAATGATACACCTATCATGATATTAGTCTCTTGGACGAACCTTATATTTTAAAGGATTTAATATCAGTTAATAATATAATATATTTTTTAAAAACACTTTTATGTCAATTTTGACATTATTCAATAATTGACTTTTGTAAAAATCATAATAGAATGATTACTTAGAAAAAAGTTAATTAAATGAATTCTAATATGTCATATTATCCTAGAAAATTAGGGTAATTCATTAAAATTCTCAAATTATATTTATTTGGTGATTTATAATATCAATTATTTTTATTTTTTACTATTATGGTAATTACTGCATCATCATTGTGGAATAAATAAATTAAATTATTTAATGTCTAAAAATTATAAATAAAATATCATTATGTAGGAAATATTTTTATATTTCTAATGAATATTCATAGTCAAAAATCTAACATACATAACCTAATGTAAAAATTGGTTTTCTAAAAGATATATGCTTATTTCATTATTGTATTTATTTTAACATAATTAATATAAAGTGTCATTATCACTTACAAGTGGCTCCATGGGGTCCTAAAATCGACCCAAAAATACCCATGGTCGGACAATTATCATCAAATAAGGTTAGGACACGTTTTAGGGTAATTTAGTATTATTATAATATTATTCTTTAACCCTTATTTACCAGATTTATCTTTTAACCATGGTAAATAAAATATTTACCGAAGTAATTATTCAAAATGTCTTAAATAAAAGATACCTATTTATACAATTTTAACATCCTGATTCCAAATATGGAATCCACTTTTCCAAATTCAAAACACAGAAGTGGCAGAAATTAATTTAATGTTAATTTCCGTTGTTAAAACAAAAAGCCTGTTTTTAAGAGATAATAACTATCAAAAGAATGACACTTGTTTATGTCCGGTTTAATTGTAAAATTATGTACAATGACCAATATTGTATTAAATGATAGAAATATATTTTAATTATACTTTAAAACCACTCAAATTAATAATTTATCATGAATAATTATTTTGATTAAAACATTTTTTTTAATTAAAATTAAGTAATTCTCACTATTCATCAAAATATTAATGTTATCCGAAAAGTACCAAAATATCACCTTAGGATAAATTCAATACTATGAATCCAAAAATAAATTCCATTTTGAGATAAAAAATTTCTAAAATTTTAAAAAGTATGTATTACTATTCATAACAGCTACTTTGATTGGTCCTGGTGTGTGTTAGAACTCGAAGTTAAGTACAACACACGCTGCTGTATTATTAAAAGAGAAGCGTACTATGGAATCTCGAGGGGTTACATTCTCCCCTCCTTCAATAAATTGCGTCCTCAAAATTTGATATTGTTCTTCGAAAATAAAGGTTGATAATAGAAAATTTATTTGTGGAAAAACCCACATCAGAAATTTGGTTAATAAAATTTCGTCTTTACAAGATGAAAGAGAAATGAAAGGGTCACACAAAATTATGATCTCGATTAGGAGGACATTGGTGGAAATTATAGACATATAATTGGAGGAAAAACGTAAATATTTATAGGTAGTGATTGTGGTCATCAATCACAAACATGTTTAAAATTGAGGTCCTTAAATTCATCAATCTATGATGATTTAAAATACCATCGGTTCAACAAAACATAAGGTAATAGGATAAAACATTTTTGACGTTTCAAAATGTCTTAGTTGAAATCCCACATTGAAAAATGAATTAATGAGGCCTCTATTTAAAATAAATAGTGGAAATTATGAAGATTACTGAAAATAACACATACTAGGGTTCCATGTAAGAAAATATGGATATGGAAGAGAAATATAACCATCAATTATCTAATGGAGAGTGGTAGAGAACATGGCTATGAAAAGGCCAACAATACTAAAGCCATAAACTAGTGATGATCTAAGGTACCATCTAGGACATCATTTTTGTTCTATGTTACTTTTCTTAATGTTGAGGAATTTATTTATGAGATTGTCTAAGATCATAAGGAGATATACTTACTTTATAACTAGAGTTTTATCCATTAACAAATTTCTACCACAAACTCATCTTTCACCCCAAAACATATTACAACTCAAAAATACTCTATTTATCCTAATCGTATAGGGTTCCAAATATAATGAATTTATAATTCACATATCAGACCCTTTATGTAAAGAAACTACATTATACCCTCGAGGAACTTCATGTAACACAATGGTAGGTGATAAATCCCAACGGTACTATGGTTGTCGGTTCGATTCCCATAGCTTTGTCTAACACGATGGGTCGTCACACGGTCTGCATGTTGTCCTTTTATCCAAAAAAATAACCTTTCAAACTTAATCCATTCCAACCATTAGACTTATCCAAAATACTATTATGCAAACTCACAGTCCAAACATTACAAGGAAGTTAAACATAATGAGGATCCTTTTTGCCTGGTAATAACGTGTGAACGCCTTCCACAGATATTTTTTTACAACACTGCAACATCCTAAATTACCAAAATCAACTATCTCTTATTGGAAAATAACTACCTCAATATTAGGAACATATTAAGGTTTATCTTTCCTTCAACCATGTAATTTCCAAAAAAAATAACTCGTTGTAGAGTCACTTTTCCAAGTACAATAAAATCTCAAATCGGTAATTAAATAGTACTGTAGTACAATCCTTATTTATTTCCAGAACATCATTGATACAATGGTTAAATGAAATAATTCTAAAATAACAACATAAGAACAGTAGTCATTACTCTTCATCTGTGGTAGTATCATAACTTGATTATTATCCAATAGCATCATTTGCGACATAGTCTGATGACTGGGACATTGGTTCGTGTAGTGTCCAAACTCCTTGAAAATGAATCATTGTACATTTGAAACCATTTTCTTACCCTTGGAGTCACGTACTTTGTGCCCTTTTCCTCCATACTTATTACAAACTCCCATTCCTTTCAGGCAAGTTCCAGGGTGTTTCTTCCCATAGTTATCACATAAAGGAAAATTCTTCTTTTCCCTATTCCCTTTATCCATCTTTCTCTCTTCCATCCTTTTCTTCTCTTGCTTCCCCTCAAATCCATTGGACTCTGAGAATTCATTACACATCTTATCAACACATGATACCATTTAATCATATAATGATAATACGTGGGAAACTATTTCCTTTCTAAATTCTGGCTTAGGACCACGAAATATATGATCCTTCTTACTCTTTGGATCATATGTATTATGGGAGTTCACAATGATTCTACTGGGTGCCATTACCATACAATAGCGTAAACTAGTTCAGTTTATGAATTGTAGTGAATAATTACCGAACATTTAAAATACCTAACACAAATTGAACAGTTTATGGATATAATCCATAATCATAAAAATGTTTTCTTTGAGTAAGTATATACTCATAAGCCCTTCATAATGGTTTATAAATAAAATGAGAATTATCCTAAGCATATCCCCAGGGAGTGTCGTAACTAAGAGTGCAGCAAGGACCGTTGTCGTGCAACAGTTCCCGTTCGAGTCTAGCTCAAAGCGGTGTTTTTGGGTTTCACCCCTAGGCACATCAGAGCCAAATCTGCCTCTACCTGCTCGTATCCAGACAAGGATGTATTGCTCGGAAAACTCACAAAATCTCTACAATACCAAAATTCTAAGAAGTTCTTCTATACTAATCCTCAAAGTCTATCTTAGGGCTATGTTCTCTTATCAGAGAATATCTAAATCTAGTTTCCAAGGTTATTGCTAAACTTTCTCTGATACCAACTGTAAAGCCCCGACCCCAGTTACCCAGAGTCGGTGCATTATTTTAATACATTGGCATAATTACAAGGAATCAAGTCCCGAAGGACTGATCAGTTTAGCAGTTTTGGAAAAATAGTTCACATACATGAATGTTACATTACACTTCATAACATACAAAACAACATAAATAATCCTTTATGAATTCCATTTTTCCCTTGTCTTATCCCTGCATATCAATAACAATACTCTTCTTGGAACCCTGGGAAAAATAAAACAGAGAAAGGGGTGAGCTCAAACACTCAGTAAGGGTAAGAAATACAGCGGAAACTTTCAGAAATAAGCATAAAAATTTGAGGCAATGTATAACTAAAACAAAAGCCTTTAAATCTTGAACTTCAGCATAATATAGAAAAGATAAAATGAAATAATTCCTTTTTCTTATTCACATGGATATTCTACTAGTCGAATAATCAAATGCCATATCAATAACCACTTTCATAATGATGGAATGTATAATGCCAGACTATCATAACCACATAACCAAGGCCTCATTCCAAGACTACAAATAAGATTTTGTGAAGGCCTTATGCCAAGACATTAGTTTGTCTCATGACACCTACCGATGCATCGAGGAGCTATAGCGGGCTCCACCCGTCACATATTAAGTCCAATGCATTCCCATATGAAAAGGCTTAAACATAACAAAAACATTCGTATTAAAAATAGTATACGAAATGTCAATACATTCTCCATAAACCATGAATGGTATAAAAATAACACATCCACAGTCAAACATAACACAAAACCTTCAATAGAAGTTTTTTTATAATAAATCAACTTCAAATGAGCTTAAAATCCATCAAATGACGAGTAATAAATTTTTGATAGAAATATCCTTTTCGTAAAATCATTTAAAAGTCACACATTTATAAAGGAAGTGATTTTAAAAGAGGTTTTTGAATCAAAGTGTCCCATACTACATTGAAACTTTTGAAAATAATTATCATTTGAAAACATTCATTCCCATATAAATAAATCCTTAAAAACATTTTGAAAACTTGGACATTAATTGAAAAGATTTAGAAAGATAAATCGTTAATACATTTGAAATTTTGTTCTTGATAAAGAGTAACTTTAAAAATCCTTAAAATCATCAGTTTGAAAACATTTTTATGAAAAATGGCCATGGATGATAAAAATGCCGCAGTAAATACTTACACCTAAACAATCTCAGAAAATTTTGAGATTGAGGAATTAACCCTTACAAATTTGGTAACTCATGAAACATACAACCCATGAAAGAGGTATCATACAATGAATATGTAAATACAGATAAATTAAAGTGTATTAAACAAAGAAAACAATTATGGGAAGTAGATACACCACAGAAAATGTAACAGTGGCAATATGGCATGAATCTCACGAGAATAAAAAGTGAGATGAAAACCCCTTACCTTGCACTTTTTTTTAGTCGAGGGTACGTTTAACCTCATGTACGAAGATCATAGTATGTTATTAAGTTATACCAGAACCATATTAATATTTATGATATAATACATGATTCATTTATGACATTATATTATCCATTTAATAATAATTTCCATGTTAAGTTAACATTTCGGGTAATAATCACTTTCTTTATCGTACGTGTTTCAACTTGTCACTCTTTGTTGTATCACTTAGATAATGATTTAAATACTTCCATAATATAAAACATGATAAATATATCATATATATTTATAATATAAATATGTATAATAGACATATATATGAATTGGAAAACACCGTTTATGGAGACGGTAGTCCGTACGTACGCATTAACACTGTTTCTTTTTTCATATAGTATTGAACAGAAGTAAGTGAATAAGATATATGTACGTACATAAATCCTCATATATATATATATATCCAGTAGAATTATTATTTCATATATTACATACTTATTAGTAATATATATTTTTATAATTATTGATGAATGGTGAACTTGGAAATGAATCTCATCGCGTCGTGGAGACAATAATCCGTACGTACGCACGAGCAAAAATATCGTTGTTCTGATAAAATAATATATAATTGGATGGTATATCATATATACAGAATAATTATCATGTTATATTTATTATTTAAATGAATTAAAAATCATTGTTATACCCATCCAAATAATAATATATTGAATGACAGTTACACCACGACGTGGAGACGGTAAGCTGTACGTACGCACATATGGTGACATGTCATTAAAAGGATATATAGAATACTGAATATGGTTGTACCATATTTATAATAATATTACAGTATATATGAGATACTGGATTCATTATTTTAGAATGGTAATAAAAATGAAATAAGAATTGGAATAAGAAAGGAACTTGAAAAAGGGTGGTGAAATCATTACCTCTTCTTCGGGTTCTTCCTTTTGATTTGATAAAAAGGGAACCTCAGGTTGGAATTATGACTAATGTAAGGCCTCTAAGACGATGTGAGGGAAGTTTAGAGAGTATTAGGTCAGGGTTTAGCTGAAAAAAAAGGATTAGAATGTGTGAATTTGTGAGAAAGGGGAGTGCCCTTTTATAAGAGGGGTGAGGGGCACCTTTGGAAAAGCTAGAAATATTATTTTATAATAAATTCATATTCAGTTTCTAATGGCTCAAAAGTATATTATTTAATGTTTATGGTGGGGATGGGTCGAAAACCACTCAAACAATAGAATATAGATAGGTTTTGGTCATTATTTTAACCTTATCTTTTAGTTTTAACTCTTAGTTAATTAGTTTGACACTTACCATGTCACTTTGTATTTTTATATTATATTGTAAATAAACTTACTATATCCATCCAAGAGACCCCCAAGTGGTCCATTAATGATAAAAATATCCTTATATGAGTCTCTTGGATGAACCTTAGATTTTTAGGAATTTAATATCAATTAATAAAATAATATTTGTTTTAAAACTCTCTTATGTCAATTTTGACACTATTCAATAATTGACTATTGTAAAAATCACAAAAAAAATTATTACATAGAAAAAAGATAATTAAATAAATCCTAATATTTTATATTAACCTATAAAATTAGTTTAATTCATTAAAATGCTCAAATTATATTTATTTTGGAATTTATAATATCAATTATTTTAATTTTTTACTATTATGGTAATTACTCCATCATCATTGTGTCATAAATAAATTATATTATTTAATGTATAAAAAGTATAAATAAAATATAATTATGTAAAAAATCTTCTTATAATTCTAATGAATATTCATAGTTTAAAATCAAACATATATAACCCAATGTAAAAATTGGTTTGCTAAAATCTATATGCTTATGTCATTTTTGTATTTATTTTAACTTAATTAATATAAAGTATCATTATCACTTACAAGTGGCTCAATGAGGTCCAAAAATCGATCCAAAGATTCCCATGGTCGGAAATGTATCATCCAATAAGGTTAGGAAACGTTTTAGGGTAATTTAGTATTATTATAATATTATTGTTTAACCCTTATTTACCGGATTTAGCCTTTGACCATGGTAAATAAAATATTTACCGAAGTAATTATTTAAAATGTCTAAAAATAAAAGTTACTTATTTATACAATTTGAACATCCTGATTCCAAATATGGAATCCATTTTTCCAAATTCAAAACACATAAGTGGAAGATGTTAATTTAAAATTTATTCCCATTGTTAAAACAAAAAGCGTGTTTTTAAGAGATAATAACTATCAAAAGATTGACACTTGTCTATGTCCGGTTTAATTGTAAAATTATGTACAATGACCAACATTGTATTAAATGGTAAAAATATATTCTAAATATACTTTAAAACCACTCAAATTCATAATTTATCACTAATAATTATTTTGATTAAAAAAGGTGTTTTTAATTAAAATTTTGTAATTTTTACTATTCATCAAAATATTAATGTTATCCGAAAATTACCAAAATATCACCATAGGCTAAATTCAATACTCTGAATCAAAAAATGAAGTCTATTTTGAGAGATAAAATTTCTAAAATTTTAAAAAGTAGGTATTACTATTCATAACGGCTACTTTGATTGGTCCTGGTGTGTGTTAGAACTCGATGTTGCGTATAACACACGCTACTATATTATTCAAAGAGAAGCGTACCGTGGAATCTCGGGGTGTTACACTCTGGGATTATATAATACATAATATAATATTTGTAATTAACTAATATTATATGACTTTAACTACATAAATATCAGGAACATCTCTAAGATTATATTTTCTACATTTAATTTTTTTTCATAGAGAGTCACCTAAACAATAGTATGATACATGAAATTATTTAACATAATTTTTTTAAATTATTTTGAATTTTTTTATAAGATTCATGATTCTTATAACCAAAATATGGTAAACAATACTTTGACAAAATGATTTTGGACTTCTTAAGACTATATAAAGAAATAATTACACTAAAATGATTATAATAATATTTTAACACATGATTTAAACAATGTATCTTGGAAATGAATTATATAATTATCATGTTCCCAATATTTTTGTAATTAAATTGTATAGTGTTTCCTTAGCTTTCGCATTATTTACCTACATCTGGCTGACTAGAGAGAAAATATTTAAAAAAAAAATTAGTTGCTTTATTTTCTACTTCACCACACATAAATAATCAATAATTTCCATTATTTAATTTTAAAGGTTTTATCTTGCAAAAATTTTGGCATATGGGAAATTTTATCATCATTAATATTTTATCTATAGCACTTGAACATCCATGAGAGACCATCCTTATTTTGTTATGATGTTTTTTGGATTTTTACATTGTTTCTATTCATGTTCATAATATTATCTGTTCCATTTTTCATGATCCAATTATTTCTTACTACCATCCTTATTTTTAGTGTCATAACTTTATTGAAATCATTAATTTTACCATTAAATTTCTTTTCAATATTCATTCTCTTGTTTCCCACCACTAACAAATTATATTAAAAGAAACAAGATAAAAATGTGATAATATAATAGATGTAAACATATAAACTTAGATTGAATAATTTATAATTGATATCTATTTCCTATAGTATGGGTGTCATTGACTCAATCTATTTTTCCATGGTAATGATTCCTATTGTGTTTTCAAACCTAAAAATTCTATAAATTCATCTATAATGGTCCAATTTTTTTTGTGAATTTCTAATGTATATCATTCACGTCTGTGAAACCATGTGTGCAGTAAATACCATTTTATTATACTATAGAACACTCAAGTCATACCCAATGTTCCATTTTTGGAGTTATTACACTTAGGTATAACTGTTCGAAAGCCACATCAACTTGTAGTATCAAAAAAATGTAATTTCACTAAAACTATTCTATTTATACTTCACTATAATTCAAGTATATTTTTTAATAAATAGTATTTTTATATTTATTATCCATATGGTTATCACTAAATTATTATCAACCTAGTTTTAAATGCTTACTAATACATTACTCTAATAGAATAAATATAACCACGTTTCATTTTACACGCATTATTCATTTTTTTTTTCATAAACATCAATCAACTAAAACACAAAGACCACAATGCCTAGTGGAAACAGAGTAATTGGATCATAATACTTTAATGTGTGAATTAAATAAAATATTTTTCTTGATTGATCATATTGAGATCCTAAATCTTTTGGAGTTCATAAACTACATAGGACGACGTGGGAATATAATAACAAATTATGTGAGATAAAAATTCAAGTAATTAAATAAACATGGGTTTCAATGGTATAATATTCTATAATAATAGTTGAGATATATTATTAATAAAATTGGTGCATAACATGATTATTTAAATATAATATGATAACAAGTGAAGTTTAAATTTTTATCATATACCTAAATAATGTAATAATTACGAGTCAATGAAAACATATTACAAAATATCACTTTATGGAAACAATTCCTAAATTTGATTACATTTTTTCCATAATCCCATACACAATTCATCAAGAAACTAAAATATGTACCCAATTCATTAGTGTGATTTCTAGTTGACCCGTAATAAAATTAAAATTATCTTATGTTCTAAAAGGTAATAAATCATAAGTAATAACATAATAATTCCCATGTAAAAAAATGGGTTACAAAATCATGTATCTTATCATTATCCAAATAAATTTAATAATGTATGAATTTTTAGAAATTAATATAAATCATGAATTAACCCATAATATTAAAGGATGGGGATCTATTTTAATTTTTATATGTTATAAATATTGAATTAATGTTAATTCATTAACATGAAATGTTATTTTCATTTGTAAATTGAAATAATTTTTAAAATAATAAGTTCATTATTGTTGAAAAAATCCACCGTAAAAATGAATTTTAAAAAATCGAATGAATCATAAAAATTTGTAGAAAAAATTTCACTTTTAAAACATCATTGGAATTTTATAATGTATTAATAATGTAAAATAATTATAGTGATAGTCAGTATTTCCCCAAATGTAATATAAGATAAAAAATTTATTTTCAACAATTTTTACGAAAAGTACCGCATTCGTAAAATGAAAATAAAATTCTTTTAACCACATTTTTTTCATTGTAAAAATTGAGAATAATAAATCTAAACAATATGATTAATAATTTAAAACATTTTGTAAATAATTTCTATGAAAAATTTGACAGTATTGATAAAGGGTTTTTGACAACTAAGATAAATATAGACAAATTTACTTAAAAACTGCTGCAAAATAACTTTATATACCAATGAGAATAAAATTTTACTATTTATTTTATATTTTAATGAATAAAAATAATAAGATTAAAATAAATGGGTTTTAATATAAAATTATGAAATAATTTCATAGAACAGAAATTGAGGTATAAATAATATTAATTAAATTGATATCAAAACATAAAACCATACCACATTGGTACTAATTGAATTATAACCTATATGAATGATATTAGACAATTATATCTTACAATAATATTAATAAATAATTATTCACTGTATAATATGAAAACAGATATATATGCCCAATATAATATAAATTATGTTCATAAATTAACAAGTGTATCAATGAAGAATGGTTTTATATAAAGATCCTTACCTCAATATAGAATCACAACATAAATTCCTTATCATATTGAATGATAAAATAATGTTAATTATTTAGTTTCTTAAAAACATTATTCAGGTTTATTATTCAATTTATATTATTTTTTATCATGTCATGTTCAAATACATAACTAATTAATTTGATGTTAAGAATTTTAATGATAAAATACTAAATGTCCAAAACACTATTTATAAGATAGATATGGTAATATAGATTAGTATTTCAAGAAAAATTGGTAATAATTAAATTAATATTTATTTTATAAAAGAATTATACATTTAAAAGTACCGATGAAATAAGGTTTTGAAAAATGAAGTAAGATCAATCATGGAGACTCAATGTCATGCGTACATAAGAGTAAAATTTCATTTATTTGTTGATCACGATTAATAATTTTAAATGAAATATTAAATATGAATTATGATAATTAAATACCACTTTTATTTTTATTTAATTAAATACTCTAACACATAAATCCTCCATGTGTTGCAGTAATAAAAATTAATTTCTTTACATTGTGTGGCGGTAGTCATCCATACACATGAAAAGCGTTATTAAATATTAAATTGATGGTCGGGTACAAAATTATAAGATATAATTATTTAAAAAAATTATTAATATTTATTAAATGTAATATAGATAAATTAATGTGGGAATTTTTACCATCTATGTAATGCATGTGTTAAAAATAAATCACATCACATAGTGACATGGTAGTCTCTTATACACACATGGACATTATCTTATTACTTATGGAATGAAAATTAATAAGTTATATGTGATATTATATTTCATGTCGAATAGTTCTATCAGAAATATAAAACTTATAAATATTATATATATAATTATATATATCCATCAAAAGTACTTATGAAAAAGAATTACATCATTTCGATAGGAGGTAGTCCGTCACACACACGGTCAACCATTTTATATCCCATTTGAGGGTGGAGGAGATGGATATATGTCAATATAATTACATCAAAAATAAGTATATGTAATTTAATAAATTTACTATATTTTAATGTTTTAATAATATATTAATTGTCTTTTTTACGAAATAAAATAAAAAAAATGTTTATGAATTTTTGTTATTCTTTATACCACCTATTTATAATAATACCTATATCCTTCCTTGATTTTCTTTGTAATAATATAAATTAATAAAGCATGGGGGTGAGAAAATGATTGAATTTATGTCAGCATGTTTCCACTCAACCAATGAGTTTTTTAATTGATGAATATCGAGTATAGGGAGTAGACTTTAATAAGAGGGTAAGATGTCATATTTGGAATATATGAAAATAAATAAATACCCCAAAATTTTTATCATTCCACAATTATATTAAATGTTACATTTATTAAAATAATATATATATATGTTCGAAATAAAACCTGAAAAAGGATATAGAGATGTTTTGGTAAATTTTAACCCCTATATTTTTATTTTAAACCTCAGTTAACTCTTTTTTACTTAACCAAGGTATTTAATTTCACATATAATATACTATATGTTATTAAAAACTATTATACTGGCCTTATTATAAAAAAATAAATCAGGTCGAATCTAGATAAGTAATCCTTTTTCCATATTAAACTAAATTATATGGAATAATTTAGTTTAAAACTATTCCTTTAGACATGTCAAAAAACAGATTTCATAAAAAAATTATTTTTCCAGAATTGGATTATTGTATAAAAACTATATGAAAAATAATAATAATAAAATTGATATAATATCACATGTATAGAGATATAATCAATAAATTTCTTTCAAATCACTATTCATTAGGATTTATAGTCATTAATTAAAACGGGGAATCATTACACAATCTATAATAGTTTTCATAATTATATTAAGAAAAAGAATAATCATATAAACTATAAAATTATAATAATGATTTTAATGATATTAATTTTTATTTAAATAAGTAAATAATATAGAAGCTATTTTTTAAATACTTTACATTAATAATTGTACTTGAATTAATAAATAAAATTATAGAAGTCAGTATTTTGACACTATTAATAAGACAACTTTTATTTTCCCAAAAATAAAAAAATATAACCATATGATAATATCTATATGATGATTTGTAAAGTAAATTCCATTTCAATAAATATTTTTTTTAAATATGGAAGAATTATTTCTTTTATTTTATTATATAATTAAGTAGAAATTAATTTAATAAGAAACAATATTTTTTTAAAATTTAACAACATTTTTTGAAATTGGGCTATTAGTACAAAACAAGTGACATATAATTTTTTGTTAAGTAGGAAATCTATATAAATTTAAAAATAACTTTAATCATATATATAATGTCTAATTTAATGTCTAGTTTATTATATTCTTACTCAAACAATAATAATTCATTTTTCTTTTTGGCACAATGATGCATGTTTTAGAAACTATTGAAAGTAAATTCCTCTTTTTAAAATATCATTGAATTACATTATACTTTTATGGAAGATGTATTAAAATTAAAAAATTCATTTCAAATATTTATTGTGTAACTGGAAAATGATAATAAAATATTTATTTCTATAATGGATTTGGGGCTATAAATACTTTTTTCTGTGACTAATACATCCTCTATAAAAAATATTTTATTTCTATTCAGATGCCACCTTATATAATTCCATATTTGAAAAAAATAAATTAAGACTTTTTTCTTTTTAACTATGATTTTAATTGGTGGAATCTATAGTCAACTCATTTAATGGATTCTTTTTCCATTTAATTTAAAATTTATAAAAGTTTCGTCATCGAATTCTCCCTTGTGAAAGTGTGGAAAAATTATGCCAATATCTAAACAATTATAACCCCCCCCCCCATTGCAGACTCAACTACATAGTATATTTTCCACTGATACACCCCATTAAATGAAAATTTTCTACATCTCTAGTTTAAAATCCTAAATAATACTTCATTTATAATTCCCCACTGAAAATAAAAAATCCCACTTAACAAAATGATTTTTATTTAAATGAATGTTAATAATAAAATCAATGATGAATATTGAATAAAAATTCATTATAAATAATAAAAAAATAAATAAGAATAATTTTATACTATAATATCCATATAAAAATAAAATATTTATTCTTAAAAAATATAAAACCCAACAATAACACAAAATTTACATTGATCAATATGTCATGTAATATGTGGAAAAACGTCTAGACAATTGTTAACAAGAAATCATGAAAAACTTATTGTAATCATTTTCAAACATGGCTAACATAATATTTACATGATATTAAAGGAAAAAAATAATATATTCTCATTCCATTATTCAACCAAATCAATTCTTTTGTTAAAAAATATTGTGTTATCCAGCTAAAAAATAGATTAATTTGATATATTAGAATACTTTGATGTAAAGTTAATAGAACCATTAGAAGAATTATCACTTATAGTTATATAATTTGATCAATAATAGAATCCTATATTAAATATTATAATAACAATATAAACTTTTTTATTCTGTATATTATAACTCTAGAGTTTGAGTGTCACTTAATACACTCCACCACATCACATTAACATAAATTTTCCATTCAAGGATTGGTGTAAGATTCCCCACTATTTTAAAAATTCTTAGGGATAATAAAATGTTTCATTTAATTATAAATTATGTCAATACAAGAAAACTATTTTAGGTTTTCATCTAAAGTAAGTGATTTTTAAAACTCTACAAGAATAAAAATAATGAATCAATATAATATATACCGTGAAATGGTTATCAAGTCATCTTATATATCGAAACAAATAAATCTTCCATATGTTGAGAAGCTATAAAAGTATTTAATTTAAATGTAGAATAACAAAAATATAATAATTTCCCAAATTACTCTATGAACAAATTAAATAATCAACAAAATTAAAAAATCAAAACCAAGGCTAATCAAGGGATCCGACCAAAGGTCCTCCATGGGATGATCTATGATAATTGTTTTGGAATATCACACATCATAACTAATCCACTAGATAGGGTATAAGGCAACATTTCAAAGAAATTCAATTACATCCCCGATAACATCTTCAAAAAAATTTCTAATAACCACAAAATAACACTTTTCAAAAACAAATACATCCCCAAACCAGATTTCTTTTTCCTGTTATCATGAACATAAATTGAAAACTTTTCAATGTTATATGTTTCCTGCTTTTGTCCATATAAGGTAACCATCAATTTTATACACTCATTAATATGTTACCGTATGAAATTTGATTGTAACATGTATAATTATTCTAATTAATGATAAAACAACAAAAATAATTTGTTTTTAGAATTATAAAAATAATACCCAGTTAGCATGATTTCCTGGTCATATTTTTTTCTAGTTTCAAGATGAAATTATGAATCATATAAATCAGAAATTCTATTTTCTTCACTACTTAGAACATGGTTTATTTATCTCATTATTATTGTTTGGTCGAATATATAGAAAATGGATTTCACACATTACCATATTTCTTTTAGAAACAAGGTATATAGTGTTAGTAATAATACCAGAAATAATAAAAAATATTATAATTGTAACCCCCAACCCAGTTTCCCAGAGTCGGTGCATTATTACGTATCATTGGCATGATCATAAAAGATCATGTCTCGAATGACCGATTCATTTAGTAGCCTTAGAAACACTAGATATATTCATAAATGTTACATTACATCATAAAGGGAGAACTACAAAAAACTCTTGTCTCCACCCTCATATCCCCTTATACTATCTCTACAGGTCATTCATAAAATAGTTCTCCCCATCTTGGGAAAAATAAAACATAGAAAGGGGTGAGCTCAAATGCCCAGTAAGGATAATAATATAGCAGAAACGTTCATAAATAAGAATAAGAATTTAAGGCAATGTAAAACAAAAAAAAATCCTTTTAAACTTGAAATTAATAATAATATGGTAGAATTAATATGAAATAATTCCATTTAATTATTCAGATGGATATTTTACTATTCAAAAAATCATAAACAATATCAATAACCACTTTTATAAGGACAGAATGCATAATTCTAGACTATCATAACCACATATCCAAAGACTCGTGCCAAGACTACAAATAAGATTTTGTCAAGACCTCATGCCATGACATGGGATTGTCTCATTATACTTACTGATGAATCGAGGAGGTATAGAGAGCTCCACCCGTCACTTACTAAGTCCAATTCTATCCTTATATGAACAGGTTTAAACATAACCTAAACATTCGTATTAAAACTAGCATACGAAATGTAAATACATTCTCCATAAACCATGAATGGTATAAAAATAAAACAACCATAGTCAAACATATCACAAAACCTTCAATAAATTATGGATGTTTTGTACGATCATAAATCAACTTCAAATAAGCTTAAAATCCATCAAAGGATGTTGACATAGATGAAATCAAAACTATTTGAGAGAAATATCTCTTTTTTTTAAATCATTTAAATGTCACATAATTATAAAATTACAAATTTACTTAGAAAATATTATTATAAGATTCTAAGGGATTCATTAAAGATTTTACAATGGTGGAAAATAGACGCACCCGCCATATTAGTTAAAAAAATACATTCTTACTTTAATTTTGTCGAAAAGGTTAAAAATGACCTTATTTGGAAAATGACGTAAAGATTCCTTTATAAACTTATTATAAAAAGTCAAACAAGGGTATAAATGAATTTAACCCATATTCTTGTAAAATAGTAAAAATGTTTTCAAATAATTGTTTTTGAAACATGGATGTGGATGATAAAGAGGTCCTAGTAGATAATTACGTGTAAACAGCCTTGGATAATGAAGAGATTGTTAAATAAACCCTTACCTTGTACTATTTCTTTGTCGAGGGTAGATTAACCTCATGTATAATAGTTAAATAATTGTTATTAAATTATAAAATAATCATATACATAAATATGATATCATATATGATCTTTTAATATTTCTTTGTTAATAATATTTTAGTATTATCTCCATTTCGGGTGATCACTTACTCATTTTATTTTATACATTTTTTTACATAAGATGTGTTTTTTATCCATAGGTTGTATATTAGTCATATCCAGAATGATATAATGTCCTTAAAAATTATTGTTAATCATCAAATGAAATTAGTTTTGAATTTACACAATGGGGAATGAATCTCATCGCATTCGTGGAGACGGTAATCCATACGTACCCACGAACACGACTTCCATTTCATTTTTCATTCTAAAAGGAATAAAAACCAAATGATACATAGGTATATTATTATTCCAGTATAATATAATATGTTTTATATGTTAATTATGTTAATTACCACCATCCTTTATACCTTCCATGTATGGTTTGAACGAGTCATATCACTTTGAGGGGGCGGTTGTCCGCGCTTCCTCAAATGAAATTATCGTATATATATACAACATGAAAAGAAAAATGGTATGATATAAAATGAAACTACAGATTCTTATATATAAAATAAATATCATAAATATAATATTTAATTACAATTCAATCATAATGGCAACCATTAGAGGCAGTAAGAGATAATTTGAACAATCATCGTTTCATGAGGTGTTTGGTTTCCATCCACAGAAACATTATGGTCTTCACCCATTAGATGGAGGTATGTGTAAGTTTAGTTCTAATAATTCTCATTACAACACCCTATTATGTTTATGATACTGGTTTTGTTACAAAATAATAGAATGAAATTAGTTTAGGGGTTGGAGAAGTAAAATAAAAGAAAAGAAGTTAAGTGAAATCGTCAGCTTTAATTTGGGTATCTCTCTTTGGTATGAACCAAAAAAGACTCTTGATGTGACTTATACCTAAATTAAGTCTTCTATAAGGATTATATGGATGTAGGGAGATTAATTGGGCAGAGTTTGGACGATCCAAAAGGCTTTATAAGTGTGAGTAATTGGTTAGAAGTGGTGTTCTTTTATAAGGGGGAGGAGAGGCTCTTTAGGAAAATCTTAAAGTATTTATTTATAATAAATTCATATTTGGTTTCTAATGGATAAAAAGTGGATTATTCAAAAAATAAGGTGTGTATGGGTCGAAAAACACTCCACAAACAAATTTTAGATAGGTTTGGGTCACTATAGTAACCTTATCATTTAGATTTAACTCTTAGTTAAATAGTTTGTCATTTACCATGTCTCTTTGTATTTCTACATTATATAGTTAATAAACATACTATAAACGTCCAATCAACCCCCAAGTGCTCCATTAATGATACACATATCATTATATAAGTCCTTTGGCTAAACCTGAGATTTTTCTGAATATAATATCAATTAATAATATTATATTAGTTTTTAAAACTCTTTTATGCCAATTTTGACACTATTGGGTATTTTGTTTTTGATAAATTTTTAATAGCATTATTACATCTAATGAAATCCATATAACAAATAATAATATGTCATATTAACCTAGAAATTTATTTTAATTCATAAAAAGTCTCAAATTACATTTTTTTGGATATTTATAATATCAATTATTATAATATTTCACTAATTAGTTAATTACTGCATCACTATTTTTCCATAAATAAATTAAAAAAATTAATGTATGAAATTTATAAATAAAATACCATTATGTGTGAAATATTTTTATCTTTCTAATAAATATTTATAATAGAATTTATCTTATATATAACCCCATATTAAAAATGTTTTAGTTATTAAACTTTGATTTTAACTCTTTTAACTCTTCTTTGAATTAAATAATGATAAATGTCCTAATCTAATCCAAGTGGACCAAAGAGGATAATATTTTATATCTATGGTTTTTTTTGGCAGAATTATACTTAGGGAATAGAATTAGGACATGTTTTATGGTAATTATAATATCTTTTTTACCCTTAATTACCCTATTTTCTTTTAACCCTGGTAAATAAAACTAAAAAGTTACAATTCACAAAAATTTATTTTTATCTTATTGAACCACATTTTACTCCTTTATATTAAATTTTCCTCTTGGATTTTTTAAATTACACTCACAGAAGTTTTAAAATTATGTTTTATTTCAATTTGAAAATTCTCATAGGAGATGGGTAAATGACGGTGAAAAGTTCAATAAAATTTTTATATATCTAAAATTATTATAAACAGACTCTAATGGATTAAATTTAACTTATATAGGTATTATGTATCTATATTGACCTAAAATAAAATAAAATAAATTAAATAATTATTTAAATAAAAAATCGGTTTTAAAATATAACTCTATGTTTTTCACTATTAATCAAAAATTGATATTTTCAGAAAAATAAAAAAATTTCACCCTAGGATAATTTAAATATTCTGAATCAAAAAATAGAGTCCATTTTACCAAATTCAAAACATATAAGTTGAATTTATTAATTTAAAATTAATTCCTACAGTCAAAAACAAAATGTGTATTTGTAATAAATAATAACTATCAAAAGATTGACACTTGTTTATGTCCAATTTTTAAGTGAAATTACGTGAAATGACCATCATTGGATAAAATGGTAAAATTATAATCTATTTATACTTAAAAACCATTAAAATTCATAATTTAACTATATAAATTATTTTGATTTAAACAGTAGTTTTCAGTTAAAATATAGTATTTTCACTATTCACCCAAATATGAAAGTTATCAGAAAAACACCAAAAATTTATTGAAACTAAATTCTTATGTCCCGATTCAAAAAAAATTATTTTTTCAAATTGAATATATAAAAGTTTCAAATATTATATTCAAAAAGACTTCACCATTAAAATGCAGTAGAATCGCTTTTTTTGAAAAATACTTCTTCTATCTGAAAAAATGTATTTGTTCTTAAATTATTTCTAAGAAACTCATAATATGGATTCTAAAATTATATGGACTATATAACGTCCAAAATTAAGTTAATACTATTCATAACCTCTTTTGAACGGCTCGATTGGTAAGTCATGGAGCGCTAGAACTCAGTGTTGCGTGTAGTGTAAGTTATTGAATTACTTTGAAGAAATAATGTACTATGAAATCATGGGGTCTTACATTTTTCCTTACTTAAATAAATTACATCCTCGCAATTTGAAATTATTTTTCGAAATTAAAAGGTTGAAAATTGAAAATACTTTTGGGAAAATCCACATAAAAATTAGGTTATAAAAATTTAGTATTAATAAGAAGATAAGGGAAATGAAAGGGTCACCACCAAATTATGATCTTGATTAGGAGAACATTGGTGGAAATTAAAGACATATAATTAGAGGAAAAATTAAATATTTATAGGTAGTGATTGAGGTCATCAATCACAAACAAGTGTAAAATTGAGGGCCTTTAATTTATCAATATATAATGATTTAAAATACCATCAGTTCAACAAAACATATGGTATTAGGATTACACATTTTTTGTTTTAATATCCCTTAACTAATGTATAATAATTATTTTCTTCATAGAATAAGAGAAGAAAAAAAATATATACTACACAAGTAGAGTCCCATCCTCTAACTAATTTCTACCATAAACTCATCTTTCAATCTAAAAGATAATAGAACTTAAAAATAATATTCTATTTATCCTATTCATATAGGGTTCAAACAAAAATGAATTTATAATTCATCTACCATATTTTTTTAAAAAGACTACATTATTCAATCTAGCACATCAAGTGGTCCAGTGGTAGGTGATACACCCTTGCCGCCCTTCGGTTGCGGGTTCATGTCTCGCAGCCTTGTCCGACGCGAAAGGTTTCCTCCCGACCTCCGAGTTGTCCATTTATGGAAATCCAAAAATAATCTCAAATTAGAATTATCCAAAAATACTTCAATCCAAACTCACAGTCCAAAATTTATAAGGAATATAAAAACAATAAAGATCCTTTTTACCCCATAATAGCATGTGAATACATTCATCATGTATTCTCTTAAAACACTAAAACATCCTGAATTACCACAAAACCTTATTGATTACATTAGTGCTCCCTCATTATTTATAGAATATTGGGTATACTTCCTCCATACAAAAATGTTGTAAACTCCAACAATGATGGAATATACAAATAATTAACAAGATTCAAGCCAGTCATGAATATCCAATATAATTTAACAAATCAACCATATCTTATTCAAAAACCAGTACCTCAATATTCGGACCATATTAAGGTTTATCTTTCCTTCAACCATGTAATTTTTAAAAAGAGTAACATACTGTAGAGTCATTTTTCTTAGTTCCATGAAATCTCAAAACCTCAATGAAATAGTACTGCAATATAATCATTATTTATTTCAAGTACATCATTGATAAAACACTTCAATGAAATAATTACAAAATAACAACATAAGAACACTAGTTATTCCTCTTCTTCTGTGGTAGTATCATAACTTGATTATTATCCAATAGCATCATTTGTGGCATAGTCTGATGACTGGGATATTGGTTTGCGTAGTGTCTAAACTCCTTACAGATGAAGCATTGTACATTTGAAACCATTTTCTTACCCTTGCAATCATGTAATTGGTGTCCTTTTTCTCCACAATTATCAAATACTCTCATCCCCTTCAAGCAATTTCCAAGGTGATTCTTTCCACAGTTATCACATATTGGAAAAACCATCTTTACCTTCTTCCCTTTATCTGTCCTTCTCTCTACCATCCTTTCCTTCTCTGGCTTCCCTTCAAATCCATATGACCTCGAGAATTCCTTACTTATCTTATCAACACATTATACTATTTCTTCATATGATGATAATACCTGGGAGAATATTTCCCATCTAAATTATGGCTTAAGACCATGAAAGATATGATTCTTATTACTCTTAGTATCATACATATTGCTGGAGTTCTCATTCCTTCTACTGGGAGCCATTTCTAAACAATGGCATACACTAGATTAGTTTATGAATAGAAATACCTAATCCCAAACTTGTAAAACACTTAACATAAATTAAACAGTTTATGGATATAATCTATAATCATTAAAATGTTTTCCTTGAGGATGTATATACTGATAAACCCTTCATCATGGTTTGTAACGAAAATTATAATTTTTCTTAGCATATCCCACAGGAGTGTCATAACCAAGAGTGCAGAAAGGCCCATTGTCGTGCACCAGTTCCCGTTCGAGTCTACCTCAAAGTGGTGTTTTCGTGTTTTACCCCTAGGTACATCTGTGCCAGAGCCACCTCCTCCTACACATATCCAGATAGGGACATATTTTCATGTAAAACTCACAAAATCTCTACATTCCCAAAATTATTGGAATTTCTTCTATACTAATACTCAATGTACATCTTAGGTCAATGTGCTCTGATCGGAGTTTATCTAAATATAGCTTCCAAGATTTTCACTAAACATCCTATGATACCAAATGTAACGCCCTGACCCCAGTTACCCAGAGTCAGTGCATTATTATGTATCATTGGCATGATCACAAAATATCAAGTCTCGAAAGGCCGATTAGTTTAGTAGCCTTGAAAACACAAGATACATTCATAAATGTTACATTACATCACAAAGAGAAAACTACAACAACATCTTATCTCCACACTCATATCCCCTTATACTATCCCTATAGGCCATTTGTAAAATACTTCTTCACATCTTGGAAAAAATAAAACATAGAAAGTGGTGAGCTCAAATGCCTAGTAAGGATAACAATATAGAAGAAACTTTCATAAATAAGCATAAAAATTTAAGGAAATTTATAACTAAAACAAAATACTTTTAAACATTAAATTCATCATAATATAGTAGAAGTAAAATGAAATAATTCCATTTACATATTCACATAGATATTCTACTATTCGAATAATCACATGCAATATCAATGACCACTTTCATAGTGATGGAAAGCATAATAACAGACTATCATAACCATGTTGCCATGGCCTCGTGCCAGGACTACAAATAATATTTTTCCAATCCCTCGTGAAAAGACACTATTTTGTCTCATGAGACCTACTGATGCATCGAGGAGCTATATAGGGCTCCACCCGTCACTTACTAAGTCCAATACATTCCTCATATGAACTGGATTAAAGACTATATAAACATTCATATTAAAACTAGAATACTAAATGTCAAAACATTCTCCATAAACCATGAATGGAATAAAAATAACACATCCACAGTCAATCATATCACAAAACGTTCAATATAATATGGAAGTTTTGTATCATAATAAATCAATATAAAATAATCTTAAAATCCATCATAGAATGTTGACATAGATGAAATCAAAACTATTTGAGAGAAATATCTCTTTTTTTTGAAATCTTTTAAAAGTCACATAATTATAAAATAAAACATTTAATTTGAAAATATTCTTATAATATTATAAGGTAAACTTCAAAGATTTTACAATGGTGGAAAATAGCCGCACCCACCGTATAAGTTAAAAAAAGACATTATTAGCTTTATTTTGTCGAAAAGGTTAAAAAGGACCTTGTCTCGAAAATGACGTAAAGATGCCTTTATAAACATTTTATAAAAAGTAAAAAATGGTATAAATGACTTTAACCCATATTCTATAAAATAGTAAGAATGTTTGGAAACACATCTTTAAGAAACATGGATGTGGATGATAAATATGTCCATGTTGATAATTACGTATAAACAACCTTGGCTAATGAAGAGATTGTGAAATAAACCCTTACCTTGTACATTTCCTTGGTAGAGGGTAGGTTATCCTCCTATATAATAGATAAATAATTGTTATTAAATTATACAAGAATCATATACATAAATATGATATCATATACGATCTTTTAATATTTCTTTGTTAATAATATTTTAGTATTATCGTCGTTTCAGGTGTTCACTTACTCATTTTATTTTATATGTTTTGATACATAAGCCATGTTTTTTATCCATAAGTTGTATCTTATTCATATCCATAATGATATCAATTCCTTAAAAATTATTTTTAATAATAAAATGAATTTATTCTTTAATGGATACGATGGGGAATGAATCTCATCGCATTCGTGGAGATGGAAATCCATACGTACCCACGAACACTACTTCCATTTCATTTTTTATTCTAAAAGAAATCAAAACCAAATGATACATAGGTATATTATTATTCTAGTATAATATAATATGTTAAATGTTTTACCTATGTTCATTACCAAAATCCTTTATACATTCCATGTATGGTATGAACGAGTCATATCACTTTGAGGGGGCGGTAGTCCGCACTTCCTCAAATGAAATTAATCTATTTTTATACAACATGAAACGAATAATGGTATGGTATAAAATGGAATTAAATAATATTATATATAAAATAAACTTATAAATATCATATTTAATTATAGTTCCATCATAATTGCCTCCATGAGAGGCGGTGGGAGATAATTTGAACAATCATCGTTTCATGAGGCGTTTGGTTGCCATCCGTAGAAGCATTATGTTCTTCACCCATTAGATGGATGTGTGTGTAAGTGTAATTAGAAATATTCTCATAAAAAACCCTAGTATATTGAGGATACCTTTTTTGTTACAAAATATTAGACTAAATAGATTTTATGGGTTGGAGAAGTAAAATAATAGAAAATAAGTTAAGAGAAATCATTACCTTTAATTTGGGTAACTCCATTTGGTTTGAACCAAAATGGACTCTTGAAGTGCCTTATTCCAAAGGTAATTATTCTATGAGAATGAGAGGGATTTAGGGAGATTAATTGGGTAGATTTTGGACAAGCCAAAAGGCTTGAGAGGTGTTAGGAATTGGTTAGAAGTTCTGTCCTTTTATAAGGGGGAGGAGGAGCTCTTTAGGAAAAACTTAAAGTATTAATTTATAATAAATTCATATTCGGTTTCTAATGGCTCCAAAGTGGATTATTCATATTATAATGTGGGTATGGGTCACAAAACACTCAACCCACAGATTTTAGATAGGTTTTTGTCACTATAGTAACCTTATTTATTAGATTTAATTCTAAGTTAAATAGTTTGACATTTACCATGTCTCTTTGTATTTTTATATTATACAGTTAATAAAAATTATATTTACTTCTAAGAGACCTTCTAGTGGTCCATTAATGATACACCTGTCATTATATAAGTTATTTGGATGACCCCTAGATTTTTAAGAATATAATATCAATTAATAATTTAATATTAGTTTTAAAAACTCATTTATGACAATTTTGTCACTATTGGGTATTTTGTTTTTGATAAATTATTAACTGAATTATTATTTCAAATAAAATTCATATAACCAATAATAATATGTAATATTAACCTATAAAATTGTTTTAATTCATAAAAAGCCTCAAATTACTTTTATTTGGATATTTATAATATCAATTATTATAATATTTCACTAATTAAGTAATTACTGCATCACCATTGTGTCATAAATGAATTAAATTATATAATGTCTAAAAATTATAAAAAAATACCATTATTTAGAAAAAAATATTATCTTTATAAATAATATTTATAGTCTAATTTATCTTATTTATAACCCCATATTAAAAATATTTTAGTTACTAAACATTGATTTTAACTATTTTAACTCTTATTTGAATTAAATAAAAATAAATGTCCTAATCTAATCCAAGTGGACCAAAGAGGTTCATATTTTATTTTATGGTTGTTTTTTGGAAAATTATACTTATAAAATAGAATTAGGACTTGTTTTATGGTAATAATAATATCATATTTACCTTTAATTACCCTATTTTATTTTAGTTGTGGTAAATAAAAGTAAAAAAGTTACTATTAATAAAAAATATTATTATATTATTGAACCACATTTTACTACAAGATATTTACCGTGGCACTTGGATTTTTGAAATTCCACTCGCATAACCATTAAAATTATGTTTTATGTGAATTTTCAAATTCTCCTAGGAGATGCGTAAAAGACGGTGAAAAGTTCAATAAACTTTAATGTATCTAAAATTATTAGAAATTGACACCAATGGATTAAATTGAACATATATAGGTATTATGTATCTATTTTGACTTAAAATAATATTAAATAAAATAAATAATTATTTAAATAAAAAATCGGTTTTAAACTATAAGTCAGTGTCTTTCACTATTCATCAAAAAATTGAATGTTTTCAGAAAAATACCAATATTTCACCCTAGGATAATTTAGATATTCCGAATCCAAAAATTAAGTCCATTTTATGAAATTCAAAACATAAAAGTTTCATTTATTAATTTAAAAACAATTTCGGCTGTCAAAACCAAAAGGCATATTTTTAAGAAATAATAACTACCAAAAGATTGACACTTGTTTATGTCCAATTTCAAAGTGAAATTAATTACAATGACCATCATTTGATTAAATGGTAAAAGTATAATCTATTTATACATCCAAACCATTAAAATGTATAATTTAACAATATAAATTATTTTTATTTAAAAAGTTGTTTTTAGTTAAAATATAACATTTTTCACTATTCACCCAAATATGAAAGTTATCATAAAAACACAAAAACATTATTGAAACTATATTCTTATGTCCCGATTCTAAAGAAGAAGTTTATTTTTTCAAATTGAATATATAAAAGTGTCAAATATTAGATTTAAAAAGGGTTCTCCATTAAAAGGTGGTAAAATTGCATTTTTTGAAAAATACTTCTTTTATCAAAAAAATGTATTCGTTCATACATTATATATAAGAAACTAATAAAATGGATTCTGAATTATAAGGATTATATAATGTTCAAAATTCAGTTAATACTATTCATAACCGATTTTGAACATCTTGTTTTCTATTTCGTGGTGTGCTAGAACTCAGTGTTGCGTGTAGTGCAAGTTATTGAATTACATTGAAGAAATAACGTACTACGAAATCATGGGGTGTTACAAGAATTTTGTATTTTTTCTCCCTAAATTTATCGAAAAATTGTCATGTATGGAAATCCACATATCACATCGTAAATATTGAGTGATGATAATGATTCGATCAACAAAATATTTTCCAATATATATAACTCCCAATTTAATATCTATATTACATAAAAAATAGTTCTAAAATTATAAAAGTATTTTCCGTATTTTCCAAAAGGATTCTCCTCCCAGATCATTCTATTATGGAGTTAAATTGTATATAATTTAACACAAAACCCACCATTTTATTAAATTTTTATTTCTATACAAGTATATTTTTATAATAATTAATAATAAGGAATTAATTCCTCCATAGATCCTCTATAACTATTTTATAACACCATACTAGTACTATAATTATACTATTCTACTAAGAAAACAATGAAAACTACATTAAAAACACACACTTTTAAACTAAAATTATCAAATAAACATTGTTACACTCCATGACATAATGATGAAGTCAATAGAGTCTCGCCTATTTTTTGATTAACAATTTATAAAATTCATTATATTATATAAATATATGTATAAATTAAAATTTATATTTTTAAATTTCTCTTTTATCCTTTAGGAAGATGAAAAAGTGAAACTGAATATCTATTTTCAGATTCTACATGGGTCCTTTGAAATTATTTATCCAAATCAATGGAATATCATACAATCTATATTATTCATGAAATTCCATACTAGCTTCAATCAGGGCTCAATGATTTATTACAAATATTAATATCTTATCCCATATTCTCCTTATAATGATCTCTATATCAATCTCATAATGAGGACAAGGTTGTTGATAGATCTCACAATAGTAATCCCACTATATAATATTAGTGGATATAATCACAAAAATCAACAAAATATCTTAGATGAATTTGTTTCTTGAACAAACCATTATATTCTTACCTCACCTTATAATGCCAATTTCACAGTTCATCAATAACAACAATTCTTAGGAATAGTTAAATGAAATATTTGGTGTAACTTCTAACCATGTAATAAAATATAAAAGAGAACATTAAAAATTGTTTATTTAAACTATCTCATTCTGTATAAAATAGTCACACATCCAGCAACAAGATATTATTTTATAAAAATCAACCACATCTCAGTTTATATATATGAGAACTCTCCATGGACCACATCCACTGGGATGGGGGTAGAACCCATTTTTGAAGAATCCAAACATATATGGTATGCATTTTCTCTAAATTATCATTGCACATACTATAATACAAAAAAATATATTGTAATATGTATTAAATATATAAATAAAAGATATATAATATTAATATACACATATATTGACATCATAATATATTTTAAAATGGGTACAAATGAATTGTTATTTAAAATATCATATATTCAAAATGATGCAATTCCTAAAATTGATACAAATAACTTTTCACTAATATATCATTCATCAAATCTTAACTCCCATTAGTTATAAATATAATATTCTAGTGATCACCAATTTTCTATATATATTGATCTTCATAGGTATAATAAGATTAATGTTGAAGATAAAATTCAAGATCAAATATAAAAATTCTTAAATTAGTCATCACATTCCATGTGATATTAGAAATTCATCTATATTCTATTATCATCAATAGAATCCAATGATTAGATATCCAAAATCAGATAATATCATTATTATAAATATATTTATATTCCTAATGAATCTATGAGTTGTTCAGTTTCAATAAACACCCTGAACAATAATTTTTCTCGTAAAATAACTCAAATGATTAATCAAAATCTATCATCATTTTACAGTAATATAATTTAATTAATAGGTAGGAAAATTAAGGTGTTAGTGGAAATATATGTATTAATGTTTCTCAAGTTCCATGGAGGAAATAAAAATTTTAATTTTTCTCCATGGTACTTGAGAAAATAAACAAGCCTATAACCAGTGGAAAAAAGTTGTCAACATATAAGAGAAAATACACATCTCTATATCTACAACTATATAATAGTATAATGGATAAAATAATAAACATCTGGGTAAAAGTTATATATAAAACCATCCTAAATAGTAGTATAATTATAGGAGATGATATATTGTTTTCTATGATAAAATCAACTTCCCTCTATAAAATTATAGAGAGGAGGTGTTTCCATTATGTTGTGTTATCATCCATTGATGTATCGTGCTAGGGATATTGGGGACCCGACACCAATAAATATCCCTTCAACCATGTTCTATTATTATTATTACAATATAAACTACCCATAACCACCTATCCCATACTTTATGTTGTATTATCTAGATATAATAATAATTATCTAACTCCACTAGACTTATATAGAAGATATTTTTGAAATTGATGATCTTCAAAAATAACATATAATTTAGTAGCCTATCAAACATAGATATATGATTCTTCATTGATATATGAACAATTAATTTTCAATATCAATAAAAAACATTGTGAGACAATGAGTATAATAACTAACATCATACACAAGTAACAAAATTTGGTGAGTGTGGACATGATCCACCGCCATATCCATTCATTTCTAATAACTATCCATTATAGGGTATAGGAAACCATAAAGACTACGAGAACAGATAATTAATCACAATAAAAATTATTTATTATCCAAAATTTATATTAAAATATAATCCATATATCAATATCTAGATGGTACAATATCTTCATCAGATTTCCAATAACTATGGTAATTGATTGTTATGGATAATTAAATAACATGTACTATTAACTAAATTATACTTCTACAGTTTTATAGATTTTTACATATTCCCTATCTAATTAAAATATTCCAAAACATTATTAATTATGTTGATTTATCATTCCTAATATCAATTCACTGATAATAATTAAATAATTTCTTATTGTTATTATTATTTTTAGTTGGGAACATCACATCAAGGTAGATACACTTTTCTTGAAATAGAGTGTTTCTTCGTTATATGATGTAATAAATGATTATCTTCTACATTATTAAAGTATATTCTATGATTAAATAAATTTTTAAATAAATGATTCTTCTTCCTTATCACACACAATACTACAAAAAAGGCCTTTAACAACTCATGAAATCGACTTTATCTGTGCTAGAAAAGTGCTAACTACATGAGAGATGTAAAAATCCCAAGTTTTTTTTAGAACGAAAAGCCACTTATAAGGGTTTCATTTATGGGTTCAAAGAAAGGGGTTGTTAAATGAGGCCATTATATGAACTTTTAAAAGAAGTGAGAAAGTACCCATTTATCAATGCTTGTTCTTAGCCCCACTACATGATCCCATTTTCTTTTCGATTATATCCACAGATATAGGGTCTTTTATCAGTGCATACAAAAGGAATCTTATTGGAACTTTTAATAGCAATGATATAAGCACATATACAGTTGACCATTATTAGTGCTGTTAAAAGAACTGAAAAAGGGCTCTATTTTAGTGTGTTGTAACAACACACCACATCACCCAAAGAAAAAAAAACTAGATATAAACAAAATTAAGTTCCAATACAAAATATAAATGAAATGAAATGAAAAAAATCAGTGAAATACTCTGTAATATATAAATTTAAAACATTTGTTAATAAAATTACATAAATAGAAATTATTACATACATTCAAAAACATCAAGGTTATTTGTCTTTTTTATCCTTACCAGACTCATGCCATTTCTGAAAAAACAACCCCCTGGTCAAGAAAAATAATGTACCTATATATGAAATCAGTTATAATGTTAGTAACAATATAATGAACTAAATTAACAAAAAGTGTTAGTTTTACTAAAATTGATGTCAATTTTAAATAAACATAAGCACTTGGAGTCTTCCTATTCTCGTACTGTGTTATACTGTGGTGCATTTGATTAATCCACATCTCAAATGACTTATTGTTCGTTTTCCTAGGTTATCAAAAAATATGATTGTTTTTATTTTGTTTTTAGTACATCAATTTTATTTTTCACTGAAATATCATTTAAAACTGATGTAGTTATGAATCAGTATGATGAAATCAATTATTCGCTTGATGTGAAACTAATTCCTACAAGTCAAAAATAACATATAAATCATTTTTTTAAAAAAAAATCAGATTGTGTTTCCTCAGATTTCCAAGTGGAAACTTTTTTAACTAAAATATAAATATTAATCTAATAACATACATTTTAAATCATACCAAGCACATTGTGTATCATATTGTGGGGAGACCGATTCACACATGCCACAAATTACATATGGACTATTTTAATAATTTATTTAAATAATATAAATGTGTTTTATCTGTTTTGAGTAAGAATGATGTCAAGTTTACTTAAATTGATGTCGATTTTAAATAAAAATATTCAATTTTTGTCTTTTAGGTCAAACCATCGGTAGGAATGTAGTGTGGAAAATTCCTACATGTATCAAGTGACTTAAGAATCATTTTCATAAATATCCATATAATTCAAAAATGTTTTCTCAGTTTTGGGAAATTCCATTTTCTTCTTTGATAAAATGTCATTTTGAACTAGAAATGTGAACTTTGACTCATTCTAATCACATCATGTATTGGTTTGACAGGATATAAATTCATAAATGTCATAAATGTATTAAGAATCATTTCCTTAAATTATCAGTAAAACCATTGAATGTTTGATCGTTTATGAATGGGTGAAACATTTTGAGATAATTTGTTGATTTTAAATAGACAGCGAACACATTGTGTAATACATGTCATATCGTGTATCATATTGATGTGTGGTTGATTCATACACATCTCAACTAACTTATGGATCATTTTCATTGTGTATCAAAATAATATAAATGTGTTTGTATGGTTCTTAGTAGGTCTATTTGTTTTTTCCTGAAATTGTTTTCAATTAAAAATAACGATTCCTTTAGATTCATAATGGTCACATCATGCATCAGATTGAGGTGTGACTAATTCCTATATGTTCTAGATGACATATTGACTGTTTTTCGAAAGTATAAAAACAATATGAATGTGATTTATCAATTATGAGTACATCACATATTCTTTTTACTGAAATATAATTTTAATCCTAAAACCTTAACCTTGACTCATATGCATCACATCGTGTATCGGTTTGATGTGAGAATAATTCATACGCGTCATAATTTATCTATAATTCAAATCAACATATTATCAAGAAAATATGAGTATGTTTTCTGATTCTTCATCGAGTGATAGAAATAGATATAAAATGATGATTTTATAATAACTTGGACACATGGAGTCATATTGAGAATATCATGTATCCGATTGTGGTGTGGATGATTTACGCACATAAAAAATTACATATGTATCATTTTACTAAAGTATAAAAGCAATATTAATTTTTTTTTTCTTAGTATGGATTATGTTATATTTATTTTTTACTCAAATTAATGTTTTTTTTCAATAGAAATAAGTACATGAAGTCATACTGGTTGCATCATCTATTAGATTTAGGTGAGACTGATTCATACACATCCCAATGAATCAAAATAATATTAGAATTCAATGTTTCTATGATTTACAATGATGTTTTTCTCAAAATTCAAATGCTGTATGAGCTGTTTTGAAAAAAACACCCAATCTCGAAGAAATGAATCCACCTGTATAAGAAAATAATTAAAATTAATAATAATAGACAAAATTAATTTTACATAAATATGAAATAATAAAATAATTCTATTAAAAATGATTTTTCTGAGAAAATATCAAGATTACCTCTATCATTGAGTAGTGTAGAGAACATGATTGGTAGTGATAAATATCATAAATATAGAATTGATATTTTTTAAGAGATAATATGTATATGTAATTTTTTGTTTAGAAAGACATGATAGATTGAAAGAAAAACCCAACTAGACAAAATAACCCCTTTAAAAATTTTATTATATGAGTAACATTAAATAAAAATGAATAAAAAATAAAAATGAAATGATAAATTAAATCTATGGATAATTTTTTTATTGTGAAAAGAACCAAATTTCATATATCATTAACCAGATGAATATTTATTGCTCTTCCATCAATGGTTGTACAGAGATCTTCAAGGATAGTGATAAAAGAAACACTATTACGGAGAAATAATTTTTAGAGAGAAGATATATGTGGATGTTTTATTGAATAAAAGTATAGATGATGGACATAGATGTAACACCCAAGACTTTTATGTTATATAAATCATTAAAGGAATCTTTTTCTACACAACACATTCTTGACTTGATTTACACGAAATCGCGGCCTTCCTCGATAGCTTGCATCGTACGCAATACCGAGTTTCACTAAACAATGATAGGCTATTAAAATATTATTAAAACTAGCCGTTATGAATAGTAATAACATCTTTTTGAAATTTTATAAATATTATTTTTCAAAATGGACTTAATTTTTGGATTCAGAATATCAAAATTAGCCTAGGGTGAAATTTTGGTATTTTTCTGAAAACTTTCAAATTTTGATGAATAGTGAAACCACTAAGTGGTAGTTAAAAAAACTGAATTTTTCATAAAACGTAATTTTACCGCTTCTGTGAGTGGAATTTCGAAAATCTAAGAGACACGGTTAATATCAAGAACTAAAATGTGGTTCGATGAGATGAAAATAATTTTTGGTGAATGGTAACTTTTTACTTTTATTTACCACTGTTAAAAGTAAATAGGGTAATTAAGGGTACAAATGATATTATTATTACCCTAACACATGTCCTAATTCTATAGGACAAGTGTAATTCGACCAAAAACAAACTTAGGAATAAAATATGACAATTTAGGCCCACTTGGATTAGATTAGGACATTTATTATTAATTTATTTAAAGAAGGGTTAAAATAGTTAAAATCAATGATTAATAAGTAAATAATTTTTAATATAAGGATTTACATAAGATAAATTAGATTATAAATATTCATTAGAAATCTAAAAAGATTTCCTACATAATGGTATTTTATTTGTAATTTTTAGACATTAAATAATTTAATTTATTTATGACACAACGATGATGTAGTAATTATCTTATTAATGAAATATTGACATAATTGATGTTATAAATACCCAAATAAATATAATTTGAGACTTTTTATGAATTACACAAATTTTCTAGGTTAATATGACATGTTATTATTGATTTAATTAACTTGGTTTGAACTAATAATTCTTTTATGTGTTTCACAAAAATCAATTACTAAATAGTGTCAAAATTGACATAAAATAGTTTTTAAAACAAATATTATATAAGTAATTGTTATTCTATTCCTAAAAATCTATGGTTCGGCCAAATGACATAGATAAGGTTATATATATTAATAATAAACAACTTGGGGTTCGTTTGGCTTCTTATAGTAAGTTTATTTACCTTATATTATAAGAACACAAGAAGACACGGTAAAAGTAAACTTATTTAACTTAATGTTAAATCTTAATGATAAGGTTAAAATAGGAACCTAAAGTTGTCTAAATTCTATTGGATGAGAGGATTTCAACCCCTTGCCACCTTATCTTCTAAATATATCAATTTGGAGCTATTTAAAACCGATCTTGGCTTTATAATAAAATAATATTTTTAGTTTTCCCAAAGGTGCCCCTCTCCTCCCTTATAAAAGGGCACCTCCTCCCCCTCTTGCTCACACCACTTTGAGCCTTCAAGCTCAGCCAAACCCAGACAAGTACTCCTCTCCACTTCCCTAGAGGCACCGTAGAGGTCCTGGTCTTCTTCAAAGACCAATTTTAGTTCCCTAAAAGAAGGTCTCAAAGAAGCACTTCAAAGAAGAGGTAATGTCTGTTACCGATTCTTTCATCTTTATTTCTTATCCCACTTCTTCTTCTTTAGTTGTTTAATTATGAAGTAATAACATCAGTATCACTCATATACTGATATGTTATTATAAGTATGAAACAACCCTATTTCACCATCTATCCATCCTACGGAAAAATAAATCACCGCGCGTGCGTACGTACGGAATACCGTCTCCACGCCGTGGTGTGATCTATTTTCCACCATCACCTTACTTGGATGGGTATAATGGTGTAAATAATGACTATATATGACTATTATAAAGTGATACTGATTCTGAAATAGTATACATACACTCCAATACAATTCCACGATCATAGGAATGATATCATCCCTCCCGCGTACGTACGGAATACCGTCTCCATGATGTGATGCAACTCGTTCTACATGATCTTCATTTCATAATGATTATATAAATTAATTGAATGAATGAATATGATATATATTACACTAATACCATTCTGTAAATGAGGTATCTATAACCTAATTAAAAGAATAATAATTTATTCGACAAAACACGCATAAGAACAAAAAGTTATAACACCCGAATAACAAGTAGCAATGAAATATTACTATTAAAGAACTAATAATATGACCATATATGATATCATAAAAATAATTATGATTCTGTAATAAGTTAATGACATTATTTAAATCATTATACAGGAGGTTCGGACACTTACAAAGCAAAATGGACCAAAGGTAATGGGAATATCACAATCTCATTTTTATCCGAGATTGTTTATACTTTGGTATTTAATGGGGTGTATTTTATCATCCACATCCATGTTTCTTCAATATGTAATATTATTTCCATCCACCTACAATTGTTTAAATCCTATTTTACTCTTCGGTGAGTTTTTAGTAAATGATATGAAAGGAATCTTTTCTCGTTTTTCGTACGAGGTACTTTTTGACTTTTCCGAAAAAAGTACGAGAAGAATGTTTTGTTAACTTATACGACATGAATGGATTTTTAAAACATTATTTCCAAGAAGAATCCTTTACAAGTATTCAAGTTTATTGTTAATCAACTTATATTAGTTCAATGTTGTATGACCTGTTAAGAAAGGAAAAATGTTTTTGAAGAAAAAAGGATATTTTCCTCAAGAATGGAGTTCAAGTGATTGATGAAAATTATTTTCCATCTAAGATAATAAAGGGTTTTGTTTTTATCCCTATTATTACATTGATTTGATTATGTTGTGATGGAATTATTTTTATGAATTCCTTTATCTTATATGAATTGTTTTATGATGTCATGATGTTTAAGATTCCCATTTGTATTACATGGGTTATGCAATGATGTATGATTTATGATTTTGTGGCACACATAAGAATGGTATAATTATGAGATGGGTGGGACCTATATCTCCCTCAAATGAATTGGGTAATGATTTTATATCTCATGAGATAGACGTGGCTAGAACGGTAGGTTATACCGGTTCAGTGAAACAGGACTGAAACGAGGGTGACTCGGTTCAGAAATGGACTTTGTCCACTAAGATAGTCTTGGCAATGAGTCTTTACTAATAAGAAATGATTCTCTATGATTGTGTGTGTATGCCAAAAAGTTTCATGTTTTAGGTTATGATTATTGGGATTTCATTTCACTACTATGATTTATCCCATGTTATGAAATTATACTCCCTTTTGCAGGTTAAGATTTCCAAAATGTTATGTTCTTATGATTATGATGTGATTGATATTTCTTTTGTTTACCCTTTCTGAGCATTTGAGATCACCCTTTTGTATGTTTTATTTCCCCAGGTCAAGAAGATGGTTATTCAGTAGAATATGCCAAAAAGGGACTCTAGATATGATGAAATAAATGGGAGGCAAAGTAGATGCTTTATGAACCAGTTGTTTATGTTTCCCAGTTTCTAAATACACTATACATATACGGTCCTTTCTTGGTTTTTTTATATGTTGTAATAATTGTGCTTCAATTTTTATGTATTAACAATGTATGTAAAGTATGGGTCGTTATAGTTGGTATCAAAGGAAAGGTATAGTCAACCTTTGGAAACTAGGATGCGAAAGCCTTAGTAAGAACCCTAAGGATAAGTCTAAGCATAGAACACAATCTTAGTGTTTTAGAAATGGCCATGAATAACCTAGGATAAGACCTTAATTGTGAATGTTTATTCTTGATTATGTGGTTTTCCTATTATAATTAGTGTTGCTCACACTATTCTTCTTGGTTTTAGTCAATGGCTGGAACCCGAAGGAATTGTGTTAATGCGGAATGCGACGTGCAATGCAATGATTGTCCCCCTGAGCAACCAAACGTTATGGGAGCTGGAATGCACAATCTTGTAGCCATGCTCACATAACTTTCTCAAGCTATGAATCATGCAGGACGTCCAAACGAGCAAAGGAAAAAAGCAACATTCTGTTGAATCCTTCATGACCTTCATGAGGCAGCGTCCACCTTCTTTCAACGGGTCTACTGATCCATTAGTTGTTGAACAATGGATTAATACTAATGAAAAGATTTTTTTCGTTCTTCAATGTTCTGAACATGATAAATTCATCCTAGTAGTGTATCGTTTGGAAGGAGATGCTGATCAATGGTGGAATCTTATTTAGAATACGAGGCAAAGGGATGAAATTGAGTCCATGGAATGTGATGAGTTCAAGAAAATATTTTTCAATTAGTAATTCCCTCGTATTCTCTGAGAAAAGATGGAGAAAGAGTTTCTTGAAATGAAGCAAAAGGATGATGAATCTGCTGGTACCTATGAATAAAATTTTACAAGACATGCAAGGTACGCTTCTGGTATTATTATCCAACATGAGTGTAAGATCGATCGATTCTTTAGTGGCTTAAAACCAAGTCTTTGGAGGGTGTTATCCATAAGGGACTTCAATAGCTACAAGGAAATCGTTCGATGTGCTTTCAAAGTTGAGATGGAGATTAGAGTAACCCATCAGTCATATGGGTTTGATAAGAAGAAGAAAATGGAATTCAAAGGAAAATCTAAAAAGCACACTGAAAAGAAGATGATCTTTCCCTTATGCTCAAAGTGTGGAAAGAAACATAGAGGGAGTTGTCTTAAAGGGACAAGTAAATGTTTCAAATGTGGAAAGGAAGGTCATCGGGCATTTGAATGCCGCGATGATGGGAAGAAGATGTATAATGATGCAAACAAAGGACGGGATACACATAATGAACCTAATACACTTCAATGATTCAAGTGCAAGGAGATGGGACATTATGTCAATAAATGCCCTAATCAAAGGGTTGATGATTATGGTCGACGTTAACAAAATCTTAAGGCTAAAGACAAAGGAAAGTCACATGCAATTTCTATCAGCGATGTGGAGTACGATAATGATGTGGTGAAAGGTACACTTACCATACACTCTAAAGTAACAATTGTTTTATTTGATTCTGGATCCACCCACTCCTTTATTTCTGAAGAATTTTCTAAGGGTATCACCGTATTACCTCAACAATTAGATGTTGAGTTAGCTGTGACAACACCTAATGGAACAACAGTCGCATCAAAAGTTTATTATTCTTCTCCGATCGAAGTTTGTGGGAAAGTGCTTCCTAAAAATCTCGTGATCCTTCCTATAGTGCAATTTGATGTGATTCTTGGAATGGATTGACTTTATTTATATGGAGCTCATATCAATTTCCAACGAAGGGAAGTCACATTTCATATTCCAGATCAATATATGATCGTCTATTGATGCAAGGATGAACATAACCTTCCAGTGGAAATTTCTTCCATTTTCTGGGTATTGATTCCACTAAATGAAGGTTATTTATCTCAAATGGTTTGTAAGAAACTCATGATTTAGAATATGCCCATTGTACGGGAGTTTGATGATGTCTTTCTGGAGGAATTACCGGGTCTTCCACAAAATCGTGATGTTGAGTTTTCAATAGAACTCGTACCGGGGCTTGGCCTATTTCAAAGACACCTTATAGAATGGACCCAATTGAGTTGCAGGAATTGAAGAAGCAACTCCAAGAGAATATTGATAAGGGATTCATACGCCATAGTGCGTCACCTAGGGGAGCACCTATTCTATTTGTTAAGAAGAAAGATGGATCAATGAGACTCTGCATTGATTATCGAGAACTTAACAAGATCACTATCAAGAACAAATATCCTCTCCCATGCATTGATGACTTATTTGACCAACTACGCGGACCTCAATACTTATCCATGATTGATCTTCGTTCAGGGTATCATCAATTAAGGGTCAAAAGGGAGGATATACCAAAGATGGCTTTCCTTACAAGGTATGGACACTATGAATTTATAGTGATGCCATTTGGTCTTACTAATTCCCCTGCTATCTTCATGGATCTAATTAATAGAGTGTTTAAAGACTATCTTGATCAGTTTGTGGTAGTCTTTATAGATGATATTCTTGTCTATTCAAAGAGCAAGGAAGAACATGAAGATATCTTGAGAATTATATTGAAGACCCTGAGAAAGGAGAAGCTTTATGCCAAATTTACCAAGTGTGAATTTTGGCTTCAAAAAGTTGCATTTTTGGGTCACATAATCTCAAAAGAAGGGATATCTGTGGATCCAGCAAAAACAGAGGTTATCGAAAGATGGTCGAGACCAACAACAGTAACTGAGATCCGAAGTTTTCTTGGGTTGGCTGGATATTATCGACGTTTTGTGAAAGATTTTTCACGATTATCTAATCCACTCACCAAGTTGACTCGGAAAGGAGTTAAGTTTGTTTGAACGAATGAATGTGAAGAGAATTTCAAGGATTTGAAAAGAAGGTTATCCAGTGCACCTGTGCTCACACTGCCTTGTAGTGGAGAAAGGTTTGTGATCTATAGTGATGTACCCAAGAAGGGATTGGGGTGTGTTATTATGAAAAATGGTATGGTGATAGCTTATGCCTCACGACAGTTGAAAATCCATGAGCAAAATTACCCAACACATGATTTGGAGTTAGTTGCGGTAATCTTTGAATTGAAGGTTTGGAGGCATTATCTTTATGGTTAAAGGTGTGATATTTATACTAATCATAAAAGTTTAAAGTATATTTTCACACAAAAGGAGCTGAATATGCGTCAAAGAAGATGGTTGGAGCTGATAAAGGATTAGGAAAACTCAATCCATTACCACCCTGGGAAAGAAAACAAGGTGGAAGATGCATTAAGTCGACAAGACCATGCTAGTTTATCCATGATGAGGATCACAAAAGATGCAATATTTATGGATTTAAAAAGGATGGATCTTGGAATTATAATGGAAGGGGAAAAATCTTATCTTTCTCAAATGAATGTTCAACCATCTATACATGTGAATATTAAAGAGGCACATAAAGAAGATGTCGAGTTACAAAAGTAGGTGAGAAATGTTCCTGAATTCAACCTTGATTGTGATGGGATAATAAAGTTCAGGAATCGGGTTTGTTTTCCTCCCATACCCGAATTAAAGAAGGAGCTGCTGGATGATGCTCATAGTTCTTCATTCTCTATTCATCCTGGAAGCACGAAGATGTATAGGGACCTGAAAGTGTACTACTGGTGGGATGGCATGAAAAGAGATGTTGCTGAAAATGTCTCTCGATGCTTGGTTTGTCAGCAAGTTAAAGCTGAGAGATAGGAGTCTAAGGGGATGTTACAACCATTAACCATACCCGAATGGAAATGGGAAAACATCACTATGGACTTTGTCACATGACTTCCTAAAACATCCAAAGGAAATAATGCTATCTGGGTCATGGTTGATCGTCTTACCAAGTCTGCACATTTCATTGCTATTAGAGAGGATTTCTCTCTGGATCAGCCTGCCATGATATATGTAAAGGAAGGGGTAAGATTGCATGGAGTTCCACTTTCTATTATATCTGATCGGGATCCGAGATTTACCTCGATGTTCTGGCGAAATCTTCAGCATACTCTGGATACAGATTCGAGTTTCAGCACTGCTTATCATCCTCAGACAGATGGTCAGTCTGAGAGAACAATTCAAACTCTAGAAGATATGTTGAGATCTTGCTCAATGGATTTCAAAGGTGGTTGTGATCAACACCTACCTTTGGTGGAATTTTCTTATAATAATAGCTTTCACTCCAGTATTCAGATGTCTCCTTATGAAGCTCTCTATAAAAAGAAATGCAGGACTCCAACTTGCTGGGATGAAGTTGGGGAAAGAAAGCTATTTGGACCCGATCTCGTTGATGAAATGGAAGAAAAGGTCAGATCTATTCAACAACACATAAGAGCAGCTCAGAGTCGACAGAAAAGTTATTCCGACAACCGAAGAAACGACCTAGAGTTTGAGGTTGGTGATAAAGTGTTCTTACGAATATCTCCCTGGAAGAGGGTCATGAGATTTGGAAAGAAGGGGAAGTTGATCCCTAGATATATCAGTCCTTTAGAAATATTGGATCGTGTTGGGAAGGTAGCTTACCGATTGGAGCTTCCACCGAATCTCTCTCAAGTTCACGATGTGTTCCATGTATCTCTACTGAGAAAGTACATACCTGATCCTTCACATGTACTCAGCTCAGAAGTTGTACCGCTGGAGCAAGATCTTTCTTATGAAGAACAACCGATAGAGATTCTGGATCGTAGAGAAAAAGTCCTAAGAAATAAAACCACTCGATTGGTGAAAGTTTTATGGAGGAACCACCAATTAGAAGAATCTACATGGGAGCTTTAGGATATGATGAGGGAGAGGTATCCTCATCTCTTTGTTACAAAGTGACGAATTTCGAGGGCGAAATTCATTTTAAGGGGGGTAGAATGTAACACCCGAGACTGTTATGTTATATAAATCATCAAAGGAATCTTTTTCTACACAAAACATGCTTGGCTTTCTTTACAGGAAATCGCGGCCTTCCTCGATAGCTTGCGTCATACGCAATACAGAGTTTCACTAAACAATGATATGCTATTAAAATATTATTAAAACTAGCCGTTATGAATAGTAATAACCACTTTTTGAAATTTTATAAATTTTATTTTTCAAAATGGACTTCATTTTTGGATTCGCAATATCGAAATTAGCCTAGGGTGAAATTTTGGTATTTTTCTGAAAACATTCAATTTTTGATGAATAGTGAAACCACTAAGTGGTAGTTAAAAAAACTGAATTTTTCATAAAACTTAATTTTACCGCTTATGTGAGTGGAATTTTAAAAATCCGAGAGACACTGTTAATATTAAGGACTAAAATGTGGTTCAATGAGATGAAAATAATTTTTGGTGAATAGTAACTTTTTACTTTTATTTACCACAGTTAAAAGTAAATAGGGTAATTAAGGGTACAAATGATGTTATTATTACCCTAACACATGTCCTAATTCTAATGGACAAGTTTAATTCGACCAAAAACTGACTTAGGAATAAAATATGACCATTTAGGCCCACTTGGATTAGATTAGGACATTTATTATTAATTTATTTAAAGAAGGGTTAAAATAGTTAAAATCAAAGTTTAATAAGTAAATAATTTTTAATATAGGGTTATACATAAGATAAATTCGACTATAAATATTCATTAGAAAGCTAAAACGGATTCCTACATAATGGTATTTTATTTTTAATTTTTAGACATTAAATAATTTAATTTATTTATGACACAACGATGATGCAGTAATTATCTTATTAATAAAATATTGACATAATTGATGTTATAAATACCCAAATAAATATAATTTGAGACTTTTTATGAATTAAACTAATTTTATAGGTTAATATGACATGTTAGTATTGATTTAATTAACTTTTTTCGAACTAATAATTCTGTTATGAGTTTCACAAAAATCAATTACTAAATAGTGTCAAAATTGACATAAAATAGTTTTTAAAAAAAATATTATATTAGTAATTGTTATTTTATTCCTAAAAATATAATTTTCTGCCAAATGACTTAGATAAGGTTATATATATTAATAATAAACAACTTGGGGTTCGTTTGGCTGCTTATAGTATGTTTATTAACCTTATAGTATAAAAACACAAGAAGACACGGTAAAAGTAAACTTATTTAACATAATGTTAAATCTAAATGATAAGGTTAAAATAGGAACCTAAACTTGTCTAAAATCTATTGGATGAGAGGATTTCGACCCTTCCCCACCTTAGCTTCGAAATATATCAATTTGGAGCTATTTAAAACCGAACTTGGCTTTATAATAAAATAATATTTTTAGTTTTCCCAAAGGTCCCCCTCTCCTCCCTTATAAAAGGACACCTCCTCACCCTCTTGGTCACATGACTTTGAGCCTTCAAGCTCGGACAAACCCTACCAATTCCTCCTCTACACTTCCCTATAGACATCCTATAGGTCCTTGTCTTCTTCAAAGACCAATTTTAGTTCCCTAAAATAAGGTCTCAAAGAAGCACTTCAAAGAAGTGGTAATGTCCGTTACCAATTCATTCATCTTTATTTCTTCTTTCACTTCTTCTTCTTTAGTTTTTTCCTTATGAAGTAATAAAATCAGTATCAATAATATACTGATATGTTATTATAAGTATTAAAAACCCTATTTCACCATCTATCCATCCTACGGAAAAATAAATCACCGCGCGTGCGTACATACGGAATACCGTCTCCACGCCGTGGTGTAATCTATTTTCCACCACCACCTTACATGGATGGGTATAATTGTGTAAATAATGACTATATATGACTATAATAAAGTGATACTAATTCTGAAATATTATACATACACTCCAATACAATTCCACGATCATAGGAACGATATCATCACTCGTGCGTTCGTACGGAATACCGTCTCCACGATGTGATGCGACTCGTTCTACATGATCTTCATTTCATAATGATTATATAAATGAATTGAATGAATGAATATGATTTATATTACACTAATACCATTCTGGAAATGAGTTATCTATAACCTAAATATAAGAATAAGAATTTATTCGACAAAACACGCATAAGAACAAAAAGTTATAAACACCCGAATAACAAGTAGCAATGAAATATTACTACTAAGAAGCTAAGAAAATGACCATATATGATATCATAAAAATAATAATTATTATTTAATAAGTTAATTACATTATTTAAATCATTATACAGGAGGTTTGGACACTTACGATGCAAAACGGTCCTAAGGTAAGGAAAATATCACAATCTCATTTTTATCTGAGATTGTTTATACTTTGGTATTTACTGGGGTGTATTTTATCATCCACATCCATGTTTCCTCAATATGTAATATTATTTCCATCCACCTACAATTTTTTAAATCCTATTTTACCCTTCGGTGAGTTTTTAGTAAAAGATATGAAAATAATCTTTTGCCGTTTTTCGTACGAGGTACTTTTTGACTTTTCCGACAAATGTACGAGAAGAATGTTTTTTTAACTTATACGACATGAATGGATTTTTAAAACATTATTTCCAAGAAAAATCCTTTACAAGTTTTCAAGTTTTTTTGTAATAAACTTCTTTTAGTTTAAAGTTTTATAACCTTTTAAGAAAGGAAAAATGTTTTTGAAAAAGAAATGATATTTTCCTCAAGAATGGAGTTCAAGTGTTTTATCAAAATTATTTTCCATCTTAGATAATAAAGGGTTCTATTTTTATCCCTATTATTACATTGATTTTATTATGTTGTGATGGAATTATTTTTATGAATTCATTTATCTTATTTGAATTGTTTTATGATGTCATGATGTTTAATATTCCCATTTGTATTACATGGGTTATGCAATGATGTATGATTTATGATTTTGTGGCACACATAAGAATGGTATCATTATGAGATGGGTGGGACCTATATCTCCCTCTAATTCATTGGGTAAAGATTTTATATCTCATGAGATAGACATGGCTGGAATGGTAGGTTATACCGGTTTAGTGAAACAGGACTGAAACGAAGGTGACTCGGTTCCGAAATGGACTTTGTCCACTAAGATAGTCTTGGAAAAGAGTCTTGAATAATAAGAAATGATTCTCTATGATTGTGTGTGTATGACACAATGTTTCATGTTTTAAGTTATGATTATTGGGATTTCATTTCACTACTATGATTTATCCCATGTTATGAAATTATGCTCCCTTTTGTAGGTTATGATTTCCAAAATGTTATGTTCTTATGATTATGATGTGATTGATATTTATTTTGTTTACCCTTACTGAGCATTTGAGCTCACCCTTTTGTATGTTTTATTTCCCCAGGTCAGGAAGAAGGTTATTAAGTAGAATATTTCAAAAATGGACTCTAGATATGATGAAATAAATGGGAGGCAAAGTATATGCTTTATGAACCAGTTGTTTATGTTTCCCAGTTTCTAAGGACTCTATACCTATACGGTCCATTCTTGGTTTTCATATATGTTGTAATAAGTGTGCTTCAATTTTTAAGTATTAACAATGTATGTAAAGTATGGGTCATTATAATAGAGCACTAACATAAACAAAAGAATTAGCATATATATGAAACACATTATTATGTGACTATTGATAAAAATAAATAAATTAAACATAAATAATTAACAATACATTAATTCCATAGAAATGTATTTTTTGGTGAAGACTTCAAAATTAGCTTCTTTTAAGTATAGGCAGCATCATTTCAATTCGTACAATGAACGAGGAAAGAATGTGAAGGAAAGTGAAAAACAAAACATTATAGGGGTGAAGAGTTTTTTAGGAAAAATAATTTTGTGGTTGTTTAGGTGTAAAATGACAGGAAAGATGGACATAGATCCACAACTATTACAAAATAATCTACCTATATATAAAAATAATTATTATGTGACTATTACAAAAAAGCAATAAATTAATCCAAAATATGAAACAATATATTAATTCCATGGATAATGATTATACTATTTAAACATAAATATTACCTCTTTGATTGAGAAGAGACAACATCGATTCTATTTTTTCAAAGGCATTCCATATAGACTTAAATCATCTAAAATAAACAATCTCTACAAGGAATAATAAAAATTAATTCAACGTTCCATGTTATAATTTTCTAGTAAAATAGACAATATATATCATGACATTATGTTTACATCTTTTCAAAGGGATTCCTTCATTATAAATCTTTATTATAAGGTATTCGTAACATCATCATGTGTAGAATATGTTATTTATATGATTTTTAAACATTTTATATAAAATATGTTAATGGAGTATAAGTAATATAATATAATTAGGAAAAATAGAATATAGTAAAAAACTTTTACCCTGTCATTGAACAATCATCATTTTTTAAAGGATTTAAGGATTTTATTCCTATATAATGAATCAAAACACCACTTTTTGGTACCTTCTAACAAAAAAAAATTTCTATATTTGGACGGACATGGAAATATAGTTACGTCCCAATGAAAGATTCATCCTTTATTGAATTTTCCTCTGATTTAACATTTTTTAGTTTCCATCCAGAAAATCATCAATTTCATTTCTACTGGATTGGAGACATTAAATACATGGACTACATGTGTTTATATTATGAATAGATCATCTTTTCCCCCTTCAACACATCGATTCCCCTTCTCAAATCATATTTTATATACATTTACTAAATTTATATTTTCAACTCCTTTGCAACAATAAATCTACACATGAAATTTTGTATAATCCAACTCGAAAATATATTCGATAATGCCAAAATATGAGATATTTTTATAAATTCGATTTATATTCTTATGACCAAAAATGCGCATTAATTATTTGATAAGTGTAACAACAATGTTTTGAATCATAATAAAGTCATCATGTTGATTTTTTTTGGAAAATATAACCATTGATTAAAAAAGTAGTGTGTGATATAACTTTTTCATTTGGTTATCTAACTATAGATTGAAGACTTTTGGCCATTAAATTCGTATTTTTAGATAAATCCTGATAAATTTGATCTCATAACCATAGTTTAAGATTTTGAATATGTTTATTTGATATAAATCATTCATCTATTGATAGATTGAATTTTCTATGAATTTCATTATTGAATTAAATGTGTTTATAAACATGTTCCATATTTTGTAATATATAAATAGGTGGTAGATACTTGTCGATCATAGTAATTGTAACAAAATCTATTGTAAATTATTATCCCCCATAAGGTGTTTGTTTTTATGAGAATATGAGAGACCGATGATTTCAACATCCGATTGGTAACCGACATATATTTCAGTAATTTCATATTCAATATATCCTTATACAATACAACCTTCTCAATAACTTCGACTCATGACATACCCCTTAAAAATCACCATCAATCATTCTACGGGGGTCATCCATTTGTAATAGACAAGACCACATTGATAACATCTATAACCAATTAAACCATCAGGTGTAACATTATATCCATTAATTATGGTTTTAGGAACATAGATAGTTCACAAAATATAGCTACAATATCCTTATTCATGATGGGAAACATAATCGGGTCTACAAAAATACTATATGTGGTTATGAAAAAGAATAATATTATTGCTACATTATGTCTTCCATTTTGAGGTTGGATTCAACAGAAAGCAACATAAACTAAATCTAGAATCAACACAAGATAGTTATGCGATTGTTTTCCTTTTAACATCAAATCAGTCATTAAAATTCCATTCTTGATATTTGATGAATACCATATGGGTATTTTACACTATTAAAGAAAATTGAAAATTGAAATTTTTCGTGTCTGGATATACTGTATGTTTTTTAGGAAGAATAGTCTACATCATACCCCTCACTAGTTCCAACTCATACCTTATCTTCATTTTAATCAAATCCATCATAGCCTTATTCACATCTATCATTTTTTTCAGGAACATTTAATAACATGTTAGTAACCCTATCAAATAATTTTTTTTCAACTTTTATGACATGATGAAAATTATTGACAAAAAAATACCAATATAGTAATTCGACCAAAATGGATCACTTCTTCGAAACATTTTTTTTTATATTATTGAATTTGTTTTTTCAAAAACCGGATCAATATTATCTAATTTTTTACTTTTGATCACCCATTATAGTATATGGTGTTATAAATATCTTGATATTACCATGGAATGATTTTATCCAACATTAATAATTATTTCATTGAGGTCAAAATTTATAAATTCATAAAAACACGGCCTTTGGGGAATGTTTGAACCAATCTGAGTATGTGTGTTTTTCCAAAACCAGACACCACAACATTCTTTTAATGCTATAACCTTATAAATTTCAAACCTCGGGGAAGTCATTTAGAATTTCATACAACATGTCCCTTAATATGAATTATTCACTTCTATGAGAATCATAAGTTGTAACACATGTATCACATATCTATTTCAGACCATTAATCAATGGATCCAAATAGAGGTTTAGTATCATTATCAGGTTTCATTGGTCAAGATTCTAAGAAGAGAGAAAAAAATCTATTTCTGGTTAGTGTCTAAAAATGGTTGTAATTTATAATTTTCCAAAATGGAAGGACATGTATTTTGAGTTATATGATTTCAACCAAAAATATTTACTACATCAATAGAAAACACAAGAGAAATGTTTCTTGGAACATCTCCAAATTCTTGAAACTCATAATCAATTTTCTTCTAATGAAGAGAATATTCTAGATTATGTAGGTTCCCTTATTTAATTATTGTATCTTCATGCCATGTTATTTATTTCATGGCTTCTTGATACCCACATAGCCTTCTAAATTTTGGAATGATAGGAATGTACAATTCTAATATTGAAGGCCTTGATTCAATTTTCATTTATCGATATGCACCACACATAGAGAATTTTATGAGTGATTCATGGTATATTTGAAACTATATGAAATCATTTAGAGAGGAATGTATTTTTTGATAGATAATTCCCATTGAATGTAAAATTAATTTATCCTCATATGGTATTCGTGGAATTTCATTATATTCTGGTATCATATCATTCATAAGACCATGTACTTCTATAAAGATGGGGTCACTTCATCCACTACTAGATTTAAAATTATATAACTTCAATACAACTTACAATGTCTTGTATTAATACAACCTATATACAATGGTTTCTTTTACCAATTATTCCACTCCTCAAACAACTTTGTAAAATCAACAAGTTCATATCAATATTCCATTGTCATTTCTTTCTTATGATCTCCATCATATTTTACAAATCTATTCTTATCAAAATATTCAAAATCCACAGTATCATCCTAATCGATTTCCATGTTTATTTTTCCCAATGTATATTCTAACAATTATATCATTGATATATTTCAATACAAATCAACTTATCCTCTAACTCTTCAGGACTAATATGTATTCAATAACAACAACGTAAATAATAACAAATGATTTTAGAAAGGTCTTCATTATGATCCCTTGGAAATATGTGGAACTCATTAACTATATATTCATAATTTTTTTGTCAAACGATTAGCATGCATTCATTTTAAGTTCAAATATTTCTTTTTGGGTCCAAAAAAGAATAATTTTATATGATATATAAAAAAATGAAAATAAAATATTCATTTTCAAAATAATAATACTTTAAATATATATTAAAAATGGTCATTAGTATTATCAATTAATATAAATGATATGTAATTTTTAAATGTTTAATAATCCATTAATAATTAATTATAAATAAATTATAAATAACTTTTATATATAATTATTATATGTATTTTCAATTTCACAAAAAAACATTTTAAATTTTTTTAATCATATTATAAATTTTGATATTCTATTTATAACTAATAATTATAAAAATTATATTGTTCCTAAAAATGTATTTAATGATATAAATTAAAACATAATTATAGATATAGTTTAAATATATATTTCATGAATTATAATTGGCGTTCTGTAAAATGAAATGGATAATATAGGATTGTCTTTAATATTTAATGATATATTAATAGAAAATGATAAACTTCACAATAAATAGTACTCATATTATCAAATATTGATCAATATAAAAAATGATATAATTATATACTTTTAGACATGAACATAGTGTATTTTATTGTATAATACATTATAATTATTTATATATATTGATATGAATTTCTAAAACTCAAAAAAAAAAATTTAAAATTTATTATATCTTATTACGTGATGATATTATTTTATAAGGTATATTAATTAATAATTAATGCAACTATACAAATTTACACTATTTTTTTGGTTGGGGTTCTGACTTACATTATTTCAGTTGTTTGAATAAAATTTTAAGAATCTTTTGGATCATTGATACTATATTATAAAGATTATAATTTTCCATGGATTGAATAAAACATAAATTGTTAGTGTAACATTAGATGAAAACAAAACCCATGATAAACCTGTTATAAAAAAATACCACAATGAATATAAAATTCATACACCTATGTACATTACACATATGATGGTCACAACATTTATTTTAGTGAAAATATTTGATGAAAATACATATGAAGTACCTAAATGATTCTTGCATGGTGTTTCAATAAGGAAATATCATTTCCCAAATTAGATTATGATAATGATCCATCGATTTTTTATGTTTGATTAGATATATAAAAAAATTTATAGAGTTGTGAATGAAATTAAACATGTCATTTATAGAGTTTGAAATCAATTATAAAATATAAAAACCAAATTCCATCTGTATTTTTTATAATCACTACAAATTTATACTATATGAGAATGCAATTTAGATTAAAGGGACTAATGTCATATCACCATTCAATATTTCATTATTTTATTGTGCCTTAGTATTACTTTTGTTATCATTCCTCTTACTGGAACCTTTGGTGTTTTTTGTAAGCCTTCATGTATAGGTTGGATTAAAGTCTTCTTTGATGGTGAATCTAAGGTCTACCGTAGGCCATAAGTATTCATTAATCTCTTTATAAGTAATGATAGAAAAAAATGATTGAAACAATAAATTTTAAAAGGTCAAAACATCGATAGCCAGTATAAAAAATGATCATAAAAATATTTTTATGTTCGTAATCTAAAAGAAAATTAGTATAGACGCACCAGACCACAAATAATGACATCATAGAAGTGGAAATCAAAAATGAAATTAAAAATACACCATGAAAATAAGATGGATCACTTCTGTTGGTCGATGAAAATCTGAGACCCTCTTCCAAAACCCTAACTACAACCAAACACATTATGTCTGATGAGGTGTTCAGCAACTAGATGAATTCAAATTGTTTGATTCAAGCTGTGATTCACTGAGGAGGAGCATCTGCATTGAGTGTCTTTCATGTAAGTATTCTGATATCATGAAGGGTTTGAAAAAAATCACTGGACATTCAATTATTTTTCCATTACACAATGTAATTTTTTAGTTTTTATAATTCATATTAATTTTAATTTATACACCATTATTCAATAAATATAATACTATTTATTGTATAGACGATAGATATATCATAATATATAAATTAAATTGGTAAAGATTAATATATAATTATATATTTAATTTATTAGTATTAATTTTCCTAATTGTCTAATTAATAAAATGATTAATATTTAATTATGTGTAATCATGTTATTCATTTTAGTCAATAAATATTAAATTAATAAAATCGTTAATTTTTTAAATAAATAATTTTTGTATTATAATTATTTAGACATTTATCAGTCCTAAAAGGGAACTGATAAAATAACTTTTTTTTCTTTTATAAAAATAAAGTGCTTCCATGAATCCCCTCTCTAAATATGTCCCTCCTGATAAGGAAATGAATAACAGGATATAATGGACCCTAAGTCCCTCCTCCAGTAGGCCTTCGAGAGGTGACTAGAACAAAGGGTACACAGATCTAAAATATATAGAAGGCATTACTGTTTATGGGAAAACAAGATCAGGAGATAAGATGTATCAACCTCAATAAAATTCTATAAAATATAATATAGAAATCCTAAATCAATCCCACATGGATGATTAAATATAAATCTATTAAAAAAGAAATAAAACTCCCATGCTTGTACCAATAGAAAATTCATGTAGCCACACAACCACTTTCCCAAAGTCTGAGCTAGTAATGTATTTTATAGTCTATGTAATCCTCCTAGAAACCTTAAAAAAAATTTATATACATAGGGGGAGAATACAAGTATACTTATTATGAAAACACAAAGTCTCTCCTGCACAAGTGGATAAAGTTTACTAATTCCATTATTTGAAAACAAAATATCCCATTGACACCTATCATGTTTTACCATCCTCCCCAAACATACCAAGGAACTCTCACAAAATAACGAATTTCATGAAATATTGTATAAATCACCTCGATTCTAGGGGTCCATGTTCCAAATTCCCACCGATTATACTCTCTAACACCATAACTAAAACTATTATGGAACTCTTGCCTCTTTAGAATACAATAAACAAAAACTGAAAATCACACACATGGGCCACGTAGCTAGTCCCCTCACCTAAAGAAATAAAGATCATAACAAATCTCCCACAATCACCTGTTCCACATACCATGTCACATCCTACATGAAAAAACCTGGGCCATATTCACATTATGTCTCACCTGAAAACACATAGACCATGAACCACACCTCATCTAGAAGAAACCTTGGGAAGCCCAACACATCCCATCTCAAATACAACTAGGAAGCAAAACTCCCCCACACACACTAGGGCCTCACAAACCATAAACTTCTCAAAAAATCTTCGGTTATCACTGACTAAAAGAGGGATAAGTATGAGAAAGAGGCTATCCATCAATGATTCCACAAATATGATTAGGAAAGAAACCCTCCCCCATGACCATGGGGATTTTTTCTCATCTAACTCAAAAAGTGTGGGGTGCATATATAAATTATTTAGAAAATTAAAAGTAATGCATATAGATACCAAACACTCAACAAAAACTATGGTTTATCAGCCAAAAACTATACCAACAAACTAACAACAATTATGAAAACTTTAAATAAACAACCACACAACATGTCACATCTTAAATCATACCCCATGAAAATTAATTTAAAAAATTTTCATTCTTTATTAGACAATTACTTTATTCGATTACTTTTTCGGAAACTACCAAGCAATCACATAATAATAAAAACAGAAAAAGTCACAATAATTTATAATAACCATCGTAAATTAACATACATCAAATTTCCTCTCCATTTAACACCCCTTCATGTCAGAACAAAATAAATTTCGAGAAAATGAGTGAACCCATCGACATGCTACTCATGGAGAAACTCTAGGAGAATTACCATTACCAATGACCTCCACATCAAGAAAATTAACTTTTCATCCCTTCCGCAATCAATAAATCTCTCAAACTAAGATTCCATTACACAACCTAAACCATCTAATACGAATGAACCCTTAGAAACCCATGCATAAAATCCAAAAAATGATTTATTCCATTTTAACTAAGCGGATATTTTTCAATTTTGTCTTCATAAATTTAGGTTTTTATCACAGAAGTGATAAGATCATGTGGAATCCATTTAATTTTTCCAATTTATATTGTTAATTGATTTCTTATATGTATGTTTTTTTCAAAATAGGACCAACCAAAATAATTAAAGAGTCATCCCAAATGTGAATACAAGGAACACCAATGACTAGGAATTTCATAAGTCATAAACTAGATAATCACAATTTAAACAGATAACAAAGAACAAGAGAAGTAAATTTTTACGAGCACCTCATGTTGATCTTAAATTGATTCAATTAACATTATGTAGTTTCAATTATGTTATCTTCACAACAGAGACCTTCTTCCACACACCATACAAGACACATAGATAAAATAGTGATGAAGGGATCCCTACCATGAATAACAGATGATCATCACTTCCTTTTAAACAAAAAAGGGGGTATGCCTACAGAATAATGAAACTCCAGGGAAAACATAGTCCAAATTCTATAGTACAAGTTCCAAAATCCTCACAAAAAAAGAACTAGGGAATCTCCGTGATATTCGGAAACACATGTAGAAGATAAGATCTCAGAATTAAAAAATCCAGATCATAAATCAATGGTAGATATTGTTTCTAAATGATATTAATTATAATTCTTAACCACTATCTTTTGGTTTGTATGTCAGGGGAAGATTATAGTTTTTAGAAGATAGATACGATTTAAAAATATCATAAAACCATTAAATATTCCATTATTTTCATTTTACATCAAAGAATGTGTTAAAGGGGAAAAACTGGGAAAACTAGAGAAAGTCGAGAAATACAAAAAACAGTTGGAAATGACTCCCCATTAGGTGAGTCACTGGTGTGACTCACATGTGTGATTCAACAGTGTGATTCATTTGTCGGTGGGATACTAGTGAAATCTACTATAGTGTGTAACCATTCTAACCTACTAGTGCGAGCCTCCATCACAATCAATGGCTCTAACTCATAGGTGAGAGTAACCATTGTGAGACATCTTTGTTAGTCACCCAGGAAAGACACTGATGTGATCCATCGCTCTAACTCACCAGTCCTCACTCATCAATAGAAAACATTAATTTTGGAAAATTCTTGAAATGGATTACCATGGCCTCCCATAATTCTATAAATATATTATTTTCACAAATAAATGCACGAGAGAGGTATGGGTTGTTACATCAGATACCCATAAAACTATTCTTTCCCTCAAGAATTAAAACCCAAACCCAGAACAAATAGAGGGGTCCAAACATCCACCATGTGATATACCTCACATGGTTCTCAATATAATTTAAACACCACCACTCCCATCAAGGTTCAAAAATAAACCACTCTATTTTGTTTGAAAGATGGTTTGAAAAATTTCTCATCCAAAAACACCTCCTAAAAAATAAACTAATCCAAAAAACCATAAGTCACACCCAAAATTCACAAAAAACCACACAATATAAACATAAAAAATAGACAATTCTTTTCTCCATGTAATGATATTTTATTCTCTAGGCGAAACTAGATTCCCCGCATGGGTGTGATCACATCAAAATTAATGCATCTAGATTAGGAATATAGTCTTACCCACTTCACATGTCAAGACTTAATCACACATTAGGGAACTAGGAAACAACCCAACTCATAATAAATAGGGATTGAATGTAAAATTGCACAAAGAAAAAAAGAACAAGGAATAACTCAAAACAAATTAGGGTACTGGGCATACATATGTGATTATCAATCTCATATACTCTCTTCAAGGAAACCATGCCTCCACAACACATAATCCATGGTAACGATTTATCCACATAGAACCATTTCCCAATGATCATTGATCTCTACTAGTCATTCAACAAATGTTGCATTATCCACAATATCCAATTCTTCCCAGTTATAGATGGGGGAGTTATTGTGTAGATATAAATGAAGCTGAGAGATGTGAAAGAAATCATGGAACCTCTCCAACTGTAGTGGAAACACCAATGGGTATCCCATATTGTCAACTCACCCCAAAACCACTAAGGGACCAAGAAAACATGGGTGAATGCTTTATTCCTCTAAAAAACCTTCATTTCTCATGTAGATGGGAATCATTCAAGAACACTAATTCCCCAACCTTAATCTCCAAGGGCATCCTCCTACAATCGGTATACAACTATTTCCAGTCCTAAACGGCCTTGATCAGTTCATGAATGAGTTGAACCCTCTATATCATGCAATGCACTACCTCAAGGACATGAATTACTATATCCCTGAACTCTATCTATTAAAATGATGAAAGGCAGAGTCTCCCATTCAATCCCTCACTTGGAGGTATGCCAATGGAAGAGTGATATCTATTATTCTATGAAAACTCTACCAAGAGAATGTTTCATACCAAAGATTTATCAAAGTCAAATACTCATGCTTGAAACAAATCCTCCAGCATCTTGATAGTTTGTTCCATCTTCCCATATTTTTTATAGTGGAAGTGTTAGGGCATAACTGAGTGCCAAAATCATGTTGTAATCCCCTTTAGACATATAAATTAAAAATTTTATCCCAATATGATACGATGGTTGTCAAAATTCTGTGCAACTGTACCCCCTTATCCACATACCTCTTTGCCAATTCATCCACTCTACCTATTTACTTGATTTCTAAGAAGTGTGATGATTTAATTATCTGATCTAGTCCTACACAAATAGTATTATTGAATTCATGATCCCTGGGTAAACCAATTATGAAATCCATAGAGATTCCATCCCATTTCAACTCATGGAAATCTTAGGGCTTCAACAAACCCCCGGGAAAATTGTTCCCATCATTATCCTACAGGAACACTAAACACCTGTCCACATCCTCTACCACAACATGCTTTATCTCAAGCCACCAATACAAAAATCTTATGCCCCAATATATTTTATAATTTCATGGGTATAACACTAATGTAGAGTTATGAAACTTACAAAGGACTCCTTCAGGTATCGCTATAAAAATAGCCTTGCATGAAACAACATTTAGATCTAAACATCCTCTGCCCATCCCTTTAGAGGATAACCATTGAAAATGAGATCATGCATCACATTCGGATCTATGTCTGCACACTAAGGATTCTCATCCTTCTACACCATATACGATAATACCATTATATAAAACAAACGTCCTCTAGTACCATCCATTCCTAAATCTAAGTGTAAGGTTCATAACTCCCCCATCTTTCTACAATAATCCATAGATTCTTAAACATCCTCATTCTACGACTACTCTCTCAACACATTATCCATAAAATTTATATTTCATGATGTTTAGGAAGTCATAAAATCCTAATACTAAAGAAAATCCACCCACCTCTATTGTCGCGTGTTCAGATATTGTTGGGATAATACATACCTCGAACACTTTTTATCTTTGATGACCACAAAGAGATACCCAATGAGGAAGTGTCACAAAAAAATCAATGCAAAAAAGATTTTTGGAAGATCTAGATCAAGGATGGCCTAGTTACATTCTTGGGGATGAATATTACTAGACTCATAAGAGATCATTTATCACTGATACATCAAGACAATTTCTTATACTATCTTGATAGCATCACTAAACACAGCGATCATCAAACCTTTCTCTAGAAACTGGGGGACTGAAGAAACAATAAAATTCCTAATCATATAGATTAACTCCACCTAACACTTCTTGTCCGAACAAATTTAATGTCTTTTTTGTTCATAGATGTCAATAGAGCTACAAATTGAGATAAATTGGGTACAAATCATTGACCAATGCCCACAAGATAATAAAACAACAAATATCTGAAACATTAAAGGGTTATGGGAAAGAAAAATTACATTTTACTTTGATGGGACTACTGGTACACCCAATTGTGACACCACATGTCCAAGTACATTCACCACTCATGTCCATAATATGAACGTAGAAAAGTATCCATTGAGCTAGTGGTGTCGAAAAACCTATAATATGGGCCAGATATGCTCCTTATTCTCTGATTATGACATTGATAATATCAATATTTCATCAATGAGTAAGATGATAAACTAGTATATGAACTCTTAAAAAAGTGATTTTATTATCCCCATGAACATGACTGATATGGTCGTACCACCAAACTACTTGACTATCGTAAACTGAATCTGGTCTCTAGAAAAACGAGCACCAAAGCCAGCCCGTGATAGTTCCTGATGGGAGTTCCCTATCCTTACGATATGGAATATGTTCCTAGGATTCATAGATTTTGGTTTCTAAATGAATTACCTAAATATGGATACATAAAACATCAAAAAACAATAGATAATCCGAATCTAAAAATTCATGCCAAACAAGCATTAAAAAAAATCCAGAAATGAATATATAAGCTTAAACATAATACATGATGTCCAAAGACACATTAATGTATCATCAAAACACCAACCAGGATTCCACATGACAAGGGGTCATCACCCACAAGCTGTCTCCACAACACTGTATTATGGAAGGGAACTAACAACCCGAACCACCATCACCCAAGTCATTACCTTTACTTATGTAAAACATGATCATGTATACATACACTCAAGTGGTGTAAGAATGGTGTGAGGCCAATCCCAATATGAAACCACCATGATATTCCAATGTGAATGTGATACAATAAAAAAACCAAGCTATATTTGATAAGCAGGAAGTGGTGGAAATACATTCAAAAGAATGAAACATTTAAATGTAAACAATATTCAATGAGCACTAATCTTGGGTACACCCTTACAAACTAGTTAGTCTCGGGCCCCATGTACCTCATATCTCGGTGTAATGTAACCAGAGAAAATTCTATTCTCATGAATGATCCACTAGGATGGAACATACCCAAAACCTAGTGGCCTCTAATAATCATCAACATATTTTTTTTGTGTCATATTTATCAATTTTTCTCAGTGAAACGTGGATAAAAACGCTCCAGATCACTAACATACTAGTACATATCTGACCTCCTCGTTTCCCAGGTTTCCCCCATTGTGCTCAAACCATTTTCAATTGTTACCAAAATCCATTGGCATGTATTCACAATAGTTACTTTCATAATCAACTTAAAACAGAAGATACACATGCTTCTGACCACTTACATCACATAATAAAATCTTTATAATTTCAATATAATAACTTCACAAAACATAACGGTTTTATTTCACACAAAATACATTAAAAATACCACATTGAACAATATGTCCATACCCATATTCACCAAAAAAATGTTTTCTGTAATGAAATTTTTTATAAATCCATTTCAACAGTTATAAAATATCCCCAATTGGAATAACATAAAATATACATGTAAAAATCCCAATTTAAAACAATATTGGTCCCTAAAAATTATTTTCCAACAAAAGTCACAAAAACAAAATTTTTCAGAAAAGAAAATGAAGAAAAAGTGTTCTAAAATAGAAATTAAGAAAATATAACTCATCTAGATGTACAAACACATGGAATCATCTACCAAAAGTGTCAAAACCCTTGAATCATTGTATGAAATTTCAACTGCCCCAACACTGCACTACAAGGGACTTAAATCAAGCCTAAAACCACAATATTAGACCAATTAACCCAATATCAAACCCTAGGTTCTAATCCCCATTTGATATAAATTAGTATGTTAAAGAATAAATGGAATAAGTCCAATTAAAATGGAAGTTAAATGGAAGGAGACCCATATACTTGAGAGATCTGGAAAAAATCTACCCAAATAAATTAGTATCTGAACTTCCAAACACAAAAAAATGAAACTGAGATTCGAATAATGGTGATAAGGATATTTGAGAACTGAAATGGGAGGAAAAAGTAAAAGTTGAAGGAGTTATGAAGGAAACAAGTTACCTCATCAAATTTAGATAATTTGATAAAGCCTCGTAGGTTCTGACCTAATTTGCGATGCACATTAGCTCTAAATAGGGTGGAAAGATAATGGGATAATGACTAGGGTCAGTGGGTTATGGTGAGAGTTTGAATAAATGAATATCATAAAACTTGTATAATATACCAAATAAACAAATTTTTTAAAAGAGGAAATGGGATTCTAGTCTGGCCCAATTCCTTAAATAGAAACCCAAATCCACCATGATTATTGTTTCTTCTAGGGTCCAAATTTCTATGGTGGGATTAATAGGTCAAGGGAGGCCATTTTGGAAGTGAAATGTGAGAAATAGTTTCAAAAATTAAGATTTTAAATGAATCCAATTTGGTTTTTAAATTATTATATGGCATCACAGTTTCGACCAAATCATGAAAAATCACAATTTCTTGCAAAAAAACCAGGGTAACCCCCAAAAAAATAAATAATGGAAATTAAATGAAATATATTTTTATAATAAGTAATGAATGTGAAAATTATCCCCACTATGAAAGAATCTGTGCCCCAAAAAGTCAACCTGAAGCTTGATTGGAAAATAAGAATGGGTATTCTTTCTCAATGCACAACATCTACTCCTAAGTCTCATGTTTGTCATTCCCATGATTCCAAAGAACCCGGACCAGTGGAATAGACTTTCCCTGAAGCACATTTTCTTGCAAGTCCACTATTCACACCAACTACTCAAAAACAGATAAACCTGGATCTATATCAAACTCCTCCCAATTAAGTATATGGTATGGATGGAAGGTGTATTTCTTCATCTCGGAGACAATGAATACGTTATGCATGGATGTCAAATAAGATGGTAAAGAAAACCTCTATTCCACCTTTACAATATGCTTAGTGATCTAAAAAGGTCTGGCATACTGCAACCTCAGCTTCCCTTGCATTCCCAAATGATGATGGCCCATACAAGGGACCACATTCAAGAATACCCTATCACCCAAAAAACACTCTAGGTCTCGAAACCTCTAGACAACATATGATTTATGTCAACTATGAGCTGTCAAGGAGGGCTCCGTGATCATCTTGACCTCCTTCAAATTCTCTTGCACTAGACTCAGCCACAGTAATGAGGTCTCCCCAACCTCATCCCAACATAGGGGGTAGAAACCAGGTAGACCATAGAGCTCTATAAAGGAGATAGTATAATCGGGTATTGGTAAATGTTTTATAAGAAAACTGACCCAATCCGAAATGGAAATCTTAGGGACCTCCAAAGTACAGAACACAATCATGGAGCATGTTTAAAATACGATTTTCTCGACCTGTCTGATGAACCATTTGAGGATGGTATTCCATGACCATCCTAATATGAGACCCCAATTCTGTCTAATGGTCTTCTCAATATCGAGAGTGAAACAATGGTCTATATCTAAGACAACTGTTGATGGAACACCATGGATCCATACAACTTCTTCAAGATTCAAATAGCCCAACTCATCCACATTAGTTGTATCTCTAATCGCAATGAAGTGGGATAATTTGGTTAGATGATCAATAATCAACAAAGAGTAATTATTACCCCATGATGTATGAGGAAATCAAACAATAAAGTCCATGGAGACCTCATCCCACTCTTATGTAGGAATGGGTAAAGGCTGGAAAAACATGATGGGCCTTTGATGAAATACTTTCACCTTATGTCATGTGCATCATCTCAACACGAATATTGCAATTTATAGTCTCATACTAGACAAATAGAACATCTGACAGAAATCAAAATACATATTGGTGTCACCTTGATGGACAAAACACTGATACTAGTGGCTATCCTATGTCACCAACTTCCGAAGAGATAATGACACTACTGAATGGACCTTGAATCACAGTAATCCTTCTAGAGACGATGACAAATCAGAGTATATCTCCCCACTAGGATGAATCTTCATTGACCAGTGGCAATGATCATCCATTGTGTTTTCTTTCTCAATTACCTCCACCAGATAATGATTCAACTGAATCCTCAATAATAACACACCCCCATTTTTTTATTACTATCCAAATTCATGTGATCAAAGAGTGCCATCAGAGTCCACTCATCACTCGAATTCCTCAAATCCAAAACTTGGAATATTTTTCTAAAAGAATTGACCACCACGTTACCCTTTCTTGGGTATAGAAAATTTCATGTCAAACCTCTGTAACAAATCTATCCAATGATGATACCTCCAGTTGAGTTCCTTCTGTGATAATGTAACACCCGCGACTTTTATGTTATATAAATCATCAAAGGAATCTTTTTCTACACAACACTTGCTTGGCTTGCTTTACACGAAATCGCGACCGTCCTCGATAGCTTGCGTCGTACGCAATACCGAGTTTCACTAAACAATGATATGCTAGTAAAATATTATTAAAACTAGCCGTTATGAAAATTAATAACCACTTTTAGAAATTTTATAAGTTTTATTTTTTAAAATGGACTTCATTTATGGATTCGGAATATCGAAATTAGCCTACGGTGAAATTTTGGTATTTTTGATGAATAGTGAAACCACTAAGTGGTAGTTAAAAAAACTGAATTTTTCAAAAAACTTAATTTTACCACTTTTGTGAGTGGAATTTCAAAAATCCGAGAGACACAGTTGATGTCAGTAAGGAAAATGTGGTTCAATGAGATGAAAATAATTTTATGGTGAATAGTAACTTTTTTCTTTTTTTTACCACGGTAAAAAGTAAATAGGGTAATTAAGGGTAAAGATGATATTATTATTACCCTAAAACATGTCCTAATTCTATTGGATAAGTGTAATTCGACCAAAAACAAACTTAGGAATAAAATATGACAATTTAGGCCCACTTGGATTAGATTAGGACATTTGTTATTAATTTATTTAAAGAAGGGTTAAAATAGTTAAAATCAATGTTTAATAAGTAAATAATTTTTAATATGGGGTTATACATAAGATAAATTTGACTATAAATATTTATTAGAACTCTAAAAAGATTTCCTACATAATGATATTTGTTTTGTAATTTTTAGACATTAAATAATTTAATTTATTTATGACACAATGATGATGCAGTAATTATCTTATTAATGAAATATTGACATAATTTATGTTATAAACAACAAAATAAATGTAATATGAGACTTTTTACGAATCCCACTAATTTTATTGGTTAATATGACATGTTAGTATTGATTTAATTAACTTGGTTCGAACTAATAATTCTTATATAATTTTCAAAAAAAATCAATTACTAAATGGTGTCAAAATTGACATAAAATAGTTTTTAAAACAAATATTATATTGGTAATTGTTATTTTATACATAAAAATCTACGGTTCGGACAAGTGACTTAGATAAGGTTATATATATTAATAATAAACAACTTGGGGTTCGTTTGGCTGCTTATAGTATGTTTATTAACTTTATAGTATAAGAACACAAGAAGACATGATAAAAGTAAAATTATTTAACTTAATGTTAAATATAAATGATAAGGTTAAAATAGGAACCTAAACTTGTCTAAATTCTATTGGATTAGAGTATTTCGACCCATACCCACTTTAGCTTGTAAATATATCAATTTGGAGCTATGTAAAACCGAATTTGACTTTATAATAAAATAATAGTTTTAGTTATTCCAAAGGTTCCCCTCTCCTCCCTTATAAAAGGACACATCCTCCCCCTCTTCCTCACACCACTTTGAGCCTTCAAGCTCGGCCAACCCCAGTCACTTTCTCCTCTCAACTTCCCTAGAGACATCCTAGAGGTCCTGTTCTTCTTAAAATACCAATTTTAGTTCCCTAAAAGAAGGTCTCAAAGAAGCACGTCAAAGAAGAGGTAATGTCTGTTACCGATTCTTTCATCTTTATTTCTTCTTCCACCTCTTCTTCTTTAGTTGTTTAATTATGATGTAATAACATAAGTATCACTCATATACTGATATGTTATTATAAGTATGAAACAACCCTATTTCACCATCTATCCATCCTACGGAAAAAGAAATCACCGCGCGTGCGTACGTACGGAATATCGTCTCCACGCCGTGGTGTGATCTATTTTCCACCACCACCTTACTTGGATGGGTATAATGGTATAAATAATGACTATATATGACTATTATAAAGTGATATTGAATCTTAAATAGTATACATATACTCCAATACAATTCCACGATCATAGGAACGATATCATCACTCGTGCGTATGTACGGAATACCGTCTCCACGATGTGATGCGACTCATTCTACATTATCTTCATTTCATAATGATTATATAAATGAATTGAATGAATGAATATGATATATATTACACTAATACAATTCTGTAAATGAGGTATCTATAACCTAAAGAGAAGAATAAGAATTTATTCGACAAAACACGCATGAAAACAAAAAGTTATAAACACCCGAATAACAAGTAGGAATGAAATATTACTACTAAGAAGCTAAGAATATGACCATATATTATATCATAAAAATATGTATGATTCTGGAATAAGTCAATAACATTATTTAAATCATTATACAGGAGGTTCGGACACTTACAAAGAAAGTCGGACCTAAGGTAAGGGAAATATCGCAATCTCATTTTTATCGGAGATTGTTTATAATTTGGCATTTACTGGGGTGTATTTTATCATCCACATCCATGTTTCCTCAATATGTAATATCATTTCCATCCACATAAAATTGTTTAAATCCAATTTTACCCTTTGGTGAGTTTTTAGTAAAGGATATGAAAGGAATCTTTTGTCGTTTTTCGTACGAGGTATTTTTTTTGACTTTTCCGACAAAAGTATGAAGAATGTTATTTTAACTTATACAGCATGAATGGATTTTTAAAACATTATTTCCAAGAATATTACTTTACAAGTTTTCAAGTTTATTTTTAAGCAAATTCTTTTAGTTTATAATTGTATGACATATTAATAAAGGAAAAGTTTTTTTTGAAATAGAAAGGATATTTTCCTCAAGAATGGATTTCAAGTGTTTTATCAAAATTATTTTCCATCTAAGATAATAAAGGGTTCTGTTTTTATCCCTATTTTTACATTGATTTGATTATGTTGTGATGGAATTATTTTTATGAATTCCTTTATCGTATATGAATTGTTTTATGATGTCATGATGTTTAAGATTCCCATTTTTATTACATGGGTTATGTAATGATGTATGATTTATGATTTTGTGGCACACATAAGAATGGTATCATTATGAGATGGGTGGGACCTATATCTCCCTCCAATGCATTGGGTAACGATTTTATATCTCATGAGATAGACATGGCTGAAACGGTAGGTTATACCGGTTCAGTGAAACAGGACTAAAACGAGGGTGACTCGGTTCAGAAAGGGACTTTGTCCACTAAGATAGTCTTGGCAATGAGTCTTGAATAACAAGAAATGATTCTCTATGATTATGTGTGAATGCCAAAAAGATTCATGTTTTAAGTTATGATTATTGTGATTACATTTCACTGCCATGATTTATCCCATGTTATGAAATTATGATCTCTTTTGCAGTATAAGATTTCCAAAAGTTATGTGCTTGTGTATACAATGTGATTGATATTTCTTTTGTTTACCCTTACTGAGCATTTGAGCTCACCCTTTTGTATGTTTTCTTTCCCCAGGTCAGGAAGAAGGGTATTAAGTAGGATATACCAAAAAGGGACTCTAGATATGATGAAATAAGTGGGAGGCAAAGTTGATACTTTATGAACCAGTTGTTTATGTTTCCCAGTTTCTAAAGACATTATACCTATATGGTCCTTTCATGGTTTTGTTATATGTTGTAATAAGTATGCTTCAATTTTGAAGGATTACCAATGTATGTAAAGTATGGGTCGTTATAGTTGGTATCAGAGGAAAGGTATAGTCAACCTTTGGAAACTAGGATGTGAAAGTCTTTGTAAGAACCCTAAGGATAAGTCTAAGCATAGAACACAATCTTAGTGTTTTAGAAATGGCCAAGAATAACCTAGGATAAGACCTTAAGTGTGAAATTTCATTCTTGATTATGTGATTTTCCTATTATAATTAGTGTTGCTCACACTATTCTTCTTGGTTTTAGTCAATTTATGGAACCCGAAGGAATCGTGTTATTGCGGAATGCGACAGGAAATGCAATGATTGTCCCCCCTGAGCAACCAAACGTTATGGGAGATGGAATGCAAAATCTTGTAGCCATGCTCACACAACTTTCTCAAGCTATGAATCATGTAGGACTTCCAAACGAGCAAAGGAAGGATCAACATTCTATTGAATCCTTCATGAGATAGCGTCCACCTTCTTTCAGCGGGTCTACTGATACATTATATGCTGAATAATGGATTAGTACTACTGAAAAGATATTTTCAGTTCTTCAATGTTCTGAGCATGATAAATTCATCTTAGCAGTGTATCGTTTGGAAGGTGATGCTGATCAATGGTGGATTATTATTAAGAATACGAGGCAAAGGGATGAAATTGATTCCATGGAATGGGACGAGTTCAAGAACTTATTTTTCAATAAGTACTTCCCTCGTATTCTCCAAAAAAAGATGGAGAAAGATTTTCTTGAACAAAAGCAAAAGGATGATGAATCTGTTGGTACCTATGAAGAAAATTTTACAAGACTTGCAAGGTACGCTTATGGTATTATTATCCAACCTAAGAGTAAGATCGATTGATTCATTAGTGGCTTAAAACCATGTCATCAAAGGGCGTTAGCCATAACGGACTTAAATAGCTACGAGGAAATCGTTCGATGTTCTCTCAAAGTTGAGATGGATATTGGAGTAACCCATCAGTCATATGGGTTTGATAAGAAGAGGAAAATGGAATTCAAAGGAAAATCTAAAGAGCACACTGAACATAAGATGAGCTTTCCCTTATGCTCAAAGTGTGGAAAGAAACATGGAGAGATTTGTCTTAAAGGGACAAGTAAATGTTTCAAATGTCTAAAGGAAGGTCATCGGGCATTTGAATGTCGCGATGATGGGAAGAAGATGTCTAATGATGCAAACAAAGGAAGGGATACACAGAATGAACCTACTACACTTCAATGTTTCAAGTGCAAGGAGATTGGGGCATTATTCCAATAAATGCCCTAATCCAAGGTTTGATGATGATGGTCGACGTCAACAAACTCTTAAGGCTAAAGACAAAGGAATGTCACATGAAATTTCTATCAGCGATGTGGAGTACGATAACGATGTGGTGAAAGGTACACTTACCATCCACTCTAATGTAGAAAATGTTTTATTTGATTCTGGATCCACCCAATCTTTTATTTCTGAAGAATTTTCTATGGGTATCACCGTATTACCTCAACAATTAGATGTTGAGTTAGCTGCGACAACACCTAATGGCACAACAGTCGCATCAAAAGTATATAATTCTTCTACGATCGAAGTTTGTGGGAAAGTGCTTCCTGCAAATCTTGTGATCCTTCCTATAGTATAATTTGATGTGATTCTTGGCATGGATTGGCATTATTTATATGGATCTCATATCAATTTCCAAAGAAGGGAAGTCATATTTCATATTCCAGATCAATCTATGATCGTCTATCAATGCAAGGATGAACATAACCTTCCAGTAGAAATTTCTTCCATTTTATGGGTATCGATTCCAGTAAATGAAGGTTATTTATCTCAAATGGTTGGTGAGAAACTCACGACTAAGAATATGCCCATCGTACAGGAGTTTGATGATGTCTTTCCAGAGGAATTATCGGGTCTTCCACCAAACCGTGAAGTTGAGTTTCCAATAGAACTCATACCGGGTGCTTTGCCTATTTCAAAGACACCTTATAGAATGTCCCCAATTGAGTTGCAGGAATTGAAGAAGAAACTCCAAGAGAATCTTGATAAGGGATTCATACGCCCTAGTGCGTCACCTTGGGGAGCACCTGTTCTATTTGTTAAGAAGAAAGATGGATCAATGAGACTCTGCATTGATTATCGAGAACTTAACAAGATCACTATCAAGAACAAATATTCTCTCCCACGCATTTATGACTTATTTGACCAACTATGTGGAGCTCAATACTTTTCCAAGATTGATCTTCGTTCAGGGTATCATCAATTAAGGGTCAAAAGGGAGGATATACCAATGACGGCTTTCCGTACAAGGTATGGACACTATGAATTTATAGTGATGTCATTTGGTCTTACTAATGCCCCTGCTATCTTCATAGATCTAATGAATAGATTCTTTAGAGACTATCATGATCAATTTGTGGTAGTCTTTATAGACGATATTCTTGTCTATTCAAAGAGCAAGGAAGAACATGAAGATCACTTGAGAATTATATTGAAGACCCTGAGAAAGGAGAAGCTTTATGCCAAATTTACCAAGTGTGAATTTTGGCTTCAAAAAGTTGCATTTTTGGGTCACATAATCTCAAAAGAGGGGATATCTATGGATCCAGCAAAAATAGAGGTTATCAAAAGATGGTCGAGACCAACAACAGTAACTGAGATCCGATGTTTTCTTGGTTTGGCTGGATATTATCGACGTTTTGTGATATATTTTTCACGATTATCTAATCCACTCACCAAGTTGACTCAGAAAGGAGTTACGTTTGTCTGGATGGAAGAATGTGAAGAGAATTTCAAGGAGTTGAAAAGAAGGTTATCCAGTGCACCTGTGCTCACACTGCCTTGTAGTGGAGAAAGGTTTGTGATCTATAGTGATGCATCCAAGAAGGGATTGGGGTGTGTTCTTATGGAAAATGATATGGTGATAGCTTATGCCTCAGGACAGTTGAAAATCCATGAGCAAAATTACCCAACACATGATTTGGAGTTAGCTGTGGTAATCTTTGCATTAAATATTTGGAGGCATTACCTTTATGGTGAAAGGTGTGATATTTATACTGATCATAAAAGTTTAAAGTATATTTTTACACAAAAGGAGCTGAATATGCATCAAAGAAGATGGTTGGAGCTGATTAAGGATTACGACTGCTCAATCCATTACCACCCTAGGAAAGAAAACAAGGTGGAAGATGCATTTAGTCGACAAGACCATGCTAGTTTATCCATTATGAGGATCACAAAAGATCCAATATTTATGGATTTACAACGGATGGATCTTGGAATTATAATGGAAGGGGATAAATCTTATCTTTCTCAAATGAATGTTCAACCATCTATACATGCGAAGATTAAATAGGCATAGAAAGTAGATGTCGAGTTACAAAAGAAGGTGAGAAATTTTCCTGAGATCAACCTTGATTGTGATGGGATAATAAAGTTCAGGAATCGGGTTTGTGTTCCTCCCATCCCCGAATTAAAGAAGGAGCTGCTGGATGAGGCTCATAGTTCTTCATTCTCTATTCATCCTGGAAGCACGAAGATGTATAGGGACCTGAAAGAGTACTTCTGGTGGGGTGGCATGAAAAGAGATGTTGCTGAATATGTCTCTCGATGCTTGGTTTGTCAACAAGTTAATGCTGAGAGACAGAAGTCTTAGGGGATGTTACAACCATTACCCATACCTGAATGGAAGTGGGAAAACATCACTGTGGACTTTGTCACAGGACTTCCTAAAACACCCAAAGGCAATAATGTTATCTGGGTCATAGTTGATCGTCTTACAAAGTCTGCACACGTAATTGCTATTAGAGAGGATTTCTCTCTGGATCAGCTTGCCAGGATATATGTAAAGGAAGTGGTAAGATTGCATGGAGTACCACTTTCTATTATATCTGATCGGGATCTGAGATTTACCTCGAAGTTCCGGTGAAGTCTTCAGCATACTTTGGATATAGAGTTGAGTTTCAGCACTGCTTATCATCCTCAAACAGACGGTCAGTCTGAGAGAACAATTCAAACCCTAGAAGATATGTTGAGAGCTTTCTCTATGGATTTCAAAGGAGGTTGGGACTAAAACCTACCTTTGGTGGAATTTTCTTATAATAATAGCTTTCACTCCAGTATTCAGATGGCTCCTTATGAAGCTCTCTATGGAATGAAATGAAGGACTCCAACTTGCTGGGATGAAGTTGGGGAAAGAAAGTTATTAGGACCTGATCTCGTTGATGAAATGGCAGAAAAGGTCAGATCTATTCAACAACACATAAGAGCAGCTCAGAGTCGACATAAAAGTTATGCCGACAACTGAAGAAAAGACCTAGAGTTTGAAGTGGGTGATAAAGTGTTCTTACGAACATCTCCCTGAAAGAGGGTTATGAGATTTGGAAAGAAGGGGAAGTTGAGCCCTAGATATATCGGTCCTTTCGAAATACTGGATCGTGTTGGGAAGGTAGCTTACCGATTGGAGCTTCCACCGAATCTCTCTCAAGTTCACGATGTGTTCCATATATCTCTCCTGAGAAAGTACATACCTGATCATTCACATGTACTCAGCTCATAATTTGTACCGCTGGAGCAAGATCTTTCTTATGAAGAACAACCGATAGAGATTCTGGATCGTAGCGAAAAATTCCTACGAAACAAGACCACTCGATTGGTGAAAGTTTTATGGAGGAACCACCAATTAGAAGAAGCTACATGGGAACTTGAGGATATGATGAGGGAGAGGTATCCTCATTTGTTTGTTACAAAGTGACGAATTTCGAGGGAGAAAATCATTTTAAGGGGGGTAGAATGTAACACCCGATACTTTTATGTTATATAAATCGTCAAAGGAATCTTTTTCTACACAACACTTTCTTGGCTTGATTTACACGAAATCACGACCTTCCTTGATAGCTTGCGTCGTACGCAATACCGAGTTTAATTAAACAACGATATGGCATTAAAATATTATTAAAACTAGCCGTTATGAATAGTAATAACCACTATTTGAAATTTTATAAATTTTATTTTTCAAAATGGACATCATTTTTGGATTCGGAATATCGAAATTAGCCTAGGGTGAAATTTTGGTATTTTTGATGAATAGTGAAACCACTGAGTGGTAGTTAAAAAAACAGAATTTTTCATAAAACTTAATTTTACCGCTTCTGTGAGTGGAATTTCAAAAATCCGAGAGACATGGTTGATGTCAGTAAGGAAAATGTGGTTCAATGAGATGAAAATAATTTTTTGGTGAATAGTAACTTTTTACTTTTTTTACCACGGTAAAAAGTAAATAGGGTAATTAAGGGTAAATATGATATTATTATTACCCTAACACATGTCCTAATTCTATTGGATAACTATAATTCGACCAAAAACAAACTTAGGAATAAAATATGACCATTTAGGCCCACTTGGATTAGATTAGGACATTTAATATTAATTTATTTAAAGAAGGGTTAAAATAGTTAGAATCAAAGTTTAATAAGTAAATAATTTTTAATATGGGGTTATACATAAGATAAATTCGACTATAAATATTCATTAGAAATCTAAAAATATTTCCTACATAATGATATTTTATTTGTAATTTTTAGACATTATATAAATTAATTTATTTATGACACAATGATGATGCATTAATTATCTTATTAATGAAATATTGACATAATTGATGTTATAAACACCAAAATAAATGTAATATGAGACTTTTTATGAATCCCACTAATTTTCTAGGTTAATATGACATGTTATTATTGATTTAATTAACTTGGTTCGAACTAATAATTCTGTTATAATTTTCACAAAAATCATTTACTAAATAGTTACAAAATTGACATAAAATAGTTTTTAAAACAAATATTATATTGGAAATTGTTATTTTATTCCTAAAAATCTAAGGTTCGGCCAAGTGACTTAGATAAGGTTATATATATTAATAATAAACAACTTGGAGTTCGTTTGGCTGCTTATAGTATGTTTATTAACCTTATAGTATAAGAACACAAGAAGACATGGTAAAAGTAAAATTATTTAACTTAATGTTAAATCTAAATGATAAGGTTTAAATAGGAACCTAAACTTGTCTAAATTCTATTGGATGAGAGGCTTTCGACCCATCCCCACCTTAGCTTTTAAATATATCAATTTGGAGCTATTTAAAACCGAACATGACTTTATAATAAAATAATAGTTTTAGTTATTCCAAAGATGCCCCTCTCCACACTTATAAAAGGACACCTCCTCCCCCTCTTCGTCACACCACTTTGAGCCTTCAAGCTCGAACAACCCCTGAAACTTTCTCCTCTCCACTTCTCTAGAGACATCCTAGAGGTCCTGGTCTTCTTCAAAGACCAAATTTAGTGCCCTAAAAGAAGGTCTCAAAGAAGTACTTCAAAGAAGAGGTAATGTCCGTTACCGATTCTTTCATCTTTATTTCTTCTTCCACTTCTTCTTCTTTAGTTGTTTCATTATGAAGTAATAACATCAGTATCACTCATATACTGATATGTTATTATAAGTATGAAACAACCCTTTTTCACCATCTATCTATCCTACAGAAAAAGAAATCACCGCGCGTGCGTACATACGGAATACCGTCTCCACACCGTGGTGTGATCTATTTTCCACCACCACCTTACATGGATGGGTATAATGGTGTAAATAATGACTATATATGACATTTATAATGTGATATTGATTCTGAAATAGTATACATAGACTCCAATACAATTCCACTATCATAGGAACGATATCATCACTCGTGCGTACGTACGGAATACCGTCTCCACGATGTGATGCGACTCGTTCTACATGATCTTCATTTCATAATGATTATATAAATGAATTGAATGAATTAATATGATATATATTACACTAATACCATTCTGTAAATGAGGTATCTATAACCTGAAGTGAAGAATAATAATTTATTCGACAAAAAACGCATAAAAAAAGTTATAAACACCCGAATAACAAGTAGCAATGAAATATTACTACTATGAAGATAAGAATATGACCATATATGATATCATAAAAATATGTATGATTCTGGAATAAGTCAATAACATTATTTCAATCATTATACAGGAGGTTCGGACACTTACAAAGAAAGTCGGACCTAAGGTAAGGCAAATATCACAATATCATTTTTATCCGAGATTGTTTATACTTTGGCATTTATTGGGGGTGTATTTTAGAATCCACATCCATGTTTCCTCAATATGTAATATTATTTCCATCCACCTACAATTGTTTAAATCCAATTTTACCCTTAGGTGTGTTTTTAGTAAAGGATATGAAAGAAATATTTTGTCATTTTTCGTACGAGGTATTTTTTTTGACTTTTCCGACAAAAGTACGAAAACTGTTTTTTTAACTTATACGGCATGAATGGATTTTTAAAAAATTATTTCCAAGAATCTTCCTTTACAAGGTCTCATGTTTATTTTCAATCAACTTCTTTTAGTTTATAATTGTATGACATATTAAGAAAGTAATAGTGTTTTTGAAATAGAAAGGATATTTTCCTCAAGAATGGATTTCAAGTGTTTTATCAAAATTAGTTTCCATCTAAGATAATAAAGGGTTCTGTTTTTATCCCTATTATTACATTGATTTGATTATGTTGTGATGGAATTATTTTTATGAATTCCTTTATCTTATATCAATTGTTTTATGATGTCATGATGTTTAAGATTCCCATTTTTATTACATGGGTTATCTAATGATGTATGATTTATGATTTTGCGGCACACATAAGAATGGTATCATTATGAGATGGGTGGGACCTATATCTCCCTCAAATGCATTGGGTAAAGATTTTATATCTCATGAGATAGACATGGCTGGAACGGTAGGTTATACCTGTTCAGTGAAACAGGACTGAAACGAGGGTGACTCGGTTCAGAAAGGGACTTTGTTTACTAAGATAGTCTTGGCAATGAGTCTTGACTAACAAGAAATGATTCTCTATGATTATGTGTGAATTACACAAAGTTTCATGTTTTAAGTTATGATTATTGTGATAACATTTCACTGCCATGATCTATCCCATGTTATGAAATTATGATCTCTTTTGCTGGATAAGATTTCCAAAAGTTATGTGCTTGTGTATACGATGTGATTGATATTTCTTTTGTTTACCCTTACTGAGCATTTGAGCTCACCCTTTTGTATGTTTTCTTTCCACAGGTCAGGAAGAAGGTTATTAAGTAGGATATTCCAAAAAGGGACTCTAGATATGATGAAATAAGTGGGAGGCAAAGTTGATGCTTTATGAACCCGTTGTTTATGTTTCCCAGTTTCTAAAGACACTATACATATACGGTCCTTTCGTGGTTTTGTTATATGTTGTAATAAGTATGCTTCAATTTTGATTTATTAACAATGTATGTAAAGTATGGGTCCTTATAGATAAGATATAGGCCAAGATTTTATGATCAGAGTAGACAAAAACATATCCCCAAAGAGGTAGTGACACCAAGTCTTCAAAGCATGAATCACTGCTGCTATCTCCATATATTGGGATGGGTAATTCTTTTTGTTTGGTCGGAGGTAGAGAGATATATATTCCACCACCTGATCATCCTATAAAATCATGCACCCGAGACCCATACATGAAGTGTTACAATATACCACAGACCCATTTCTAGCCTGTAGAAAATATGAACAATAGAGGTATTAAACCAAAATTTTAAATCCTCATAGGATTCCTAAGATTTTGAGCCTTATAAAACCTTCACCCCTTTTCAGGTGAGCATGGTCATCGGAAAAGAAATCTAAGAGAAATCCCAAACCCCCCTATTATGACCTACCAGGTTGACGAAAAACCTCATAATGAACATGTTATTCAACTGTTCCCATTGAAAAAATGAACTAATCATCTCAAGGTCCACCGAAACCACCAGATCGGAGATCACATTCCTTATAAATATCACTTCTTTAATCCATAAAATGCATTTGGACAACATTTCATAAATGTGATGAACTCGCACGGTGCCCAGAACGATCCGCAAGTGATTGTCATGTCCCTCCATAGATCCTGAATAAACTAGGATGTCATCCTAAAATACCATGAAAAAATAATTGAGATAATGATGGAACACAATGATCATGAGTTCCATTAAGACCACCGGAGAAATGGTCAATATGAAGGGAATTATCATGTACTTGAAGTGGTCATACCTCCATTGGAAGGTTGTATTTGGGATATCTCTCTCTTTCAACCTGATCTGATGATATATTGAATGCAAGTATACATTATAAAACGACATTTCAACATTAAACTAATTGAATAAGGAATATATCCAGGTAAAATGACATTTGTTCTTGATTTCTACCTTATTCATATTCTGGTAGTCAATGCACCACTAGAGGGAAATATTAACCTTATTTGTGAACAACAAAGGAGTGGCCCATGGAAAGACTCTTGGGAGAATTATTCCTTTGGATTCTGAGTCATCAAGATGTATCTTTAATTCTATCAGCTCATTGGGGGCATATGATATGACAGAAGAGATATCATTTTTGATCTCGATGCCATATCAATCGAGAACTCCACATCCCGCTCCGGGGGAAAACCTGAGAAATCATCTTAAATATCCTACGAAAACTCATCAAATATATAAGGTATTCCACCATCCTGATAATGAAAATAATTCTCTATCATGATTGATGATAACTGAAAAAACACCTCCCCACTCTTGGAGTGGAGGTCCCGCACAACTTGGCTGAGGATCCCATTCCCCCAGAAAAACGTGACGACTCACATCAGGTGCCCTAAAACTGACCCAAGCCTATACCAATCAATGTGCACCATAAATTGGAATATCCAATTAATTGAAAGTATTTTTTTCATATAGATCCATGTTTATGACCAAGTGGTCCCACTCCATCTTAAACCCTAACATAGAAAGCACACATGATGGACACCCGAGACCCATATCCATTCCCAGCAGGGACACCTACTCCATCGAAAAAGACAAAACGTCATTTGTAAAATTCATCATGTTAACAAAAATGACAGGAATGAATGAAACAAATGAATAAATATCAAAATGTGTAGCATCTATAGTATATGAAATTAAAATGGTGCCTCTAACTGTCGATGGTCCTGCCTCTGATCTGCATGGTTCTTTTTCCACCACATCGAGATGTCTAGTCTCTACCTGAGGAAGACCACTAGTCTGTGGTTATTCCCTAAACTACATCTTCCCAAAAGATAACCCATCCCTACCAGCATGGTCACCAAATCATGATCCCCCCATCCATGATGGATCTGACTAATCTGGCACTCCTCTTGAAGCCACTGATCATGCCCCACTTTGTTGTGGTCATGCAACCCCACAAAAGCATTGCGTGTGACCCATACCACCACATTCATAACAACGATTCATAGGAAATGAGAATTATGGTCCGATGTGCCCCTACCTCCCACACTAGTGGCACAAAAATGATCTCACATCAGAAGAAACAGATGGAAACTGCTTAGAAGAGTGGCCCAATCTACCACCTCCCTTCTTTATATTCCCCTCTCACATCATCTTCTTCTATGAAGAGTTTCCACTACCCAGTAATGATATTTTCCCAAAAGAAACATAACTCACTTTTGGTCATTCTTCACAATACATTCTTGGTCAACCACCTCATCATAGGCCCGAAACATACAGAAGAGAATCTGGGAGTATATGTCTAGTCGTAAGCCTTTCTCAAACCTATGAACCTTCACGTTCCCATCAGAGACGATTTTAGGATCATACTGAACTAGCTCAGTGAAATGGTTGGAATACTATATCACAGAAAGATCCCTCTAGACAAGATCCATGAACTCTTAGGATCTTTCATATGACAAGACATTAGGGCAGTATTTTTCATTAAAAAGGTCATTGAAATCTCCCCTGTGCCAATGCTCATATTTCATAGTTTGAATTATTAATTCCCACAACATGTGGCTGGGGCCCTCCAATAGAAATGATTCACACCTCACCCTGACCTCTATGGGTGTTTCCAGAAACTCAGATATGCACCCGATCATTTTAAGGCATGCCTCGTCTTCGTGGGGCTCTATGATACAAAATAAGGTTAGGGGATTTATTTTCAAGAACTCTTGGTCATTTTCCTTCTTAGTAACAATCTCACATTCTCTAAAATGATCTAGAAAAGGAGCCAGTCCATGTCTTAGAGCTAGGAAAACCTGAACCAAAACCACTACTAGCCTCTGATCAAGTGGTGGGGGAGTACTCTCTTCGGGTTCCCCCCATTGGTGCATGGGAGCTTTCCGAAGAGGCATGTTTCTACAAAAATCCTACAGTCACAAGATAAAAAATATGTACAATAGTTCTAAATATATCCATCAATATCATCCAATATAATGATTCCCTAAAACATTACAATAATAAAATAATCCACTAATTCACCTCCGCATGATGTCCACTTTTAGTTTGTATCACAAACATGTCACCTCGATGTGATGTAAAAAAACAATTTGAATGACCCATGGTGACTAGTTGTCTGCCAAGAGAGGTACAGGTAAAAAACCGTACTCATGAATAAAACATCGAGTTTAGATAGTCCTTGATCCCTTCTAGCCCAAATAATCGAAATATAATAATATAACCCAAAAATATTGGCATCCTATAATACCATTTTTTCACGAACCAAATCTAGTTTCCATCAAAACTAGCACCTGACCCAGCCTATGACAAGCCCAAATAGTGTTCCCTATCCCCATGAGCTGACATAAGCTCATGGTTATTATAGATATTGGTTTGAGAACAATTTAACTAAACATAGATACATAAAACATGAAAAATGATCGACAAACTGAATATATAAATTATTGACAAACAAGATTTAAAAAAGTCAATAACTAAATAAATAAGTTTAAACATAGAAAAAGAGGACCAAAGAGACACAAATGTAGCAGAATCACAGCCCGATAGACTCCACATGAAAAGGGGCCTTCACCCACAAGTCGTCTCCATAACACCGCACCATGGAAGGGAACTAACAACCCGAACAACCATCTCCCAAAGGAATGTGAAGCCTCCTTATGGTTACATCAATTGGAAGAAAATTTCCCAATGAGACTAATGTGGTCCCATGAGACTAATGTGGTCCCATACATTGTCAACATCACCATCACATATCTAATAAGCTAGTATTAATTATGATATGAATACTCAACAACAAGGGAATCTGAAGCATCCCTATGTCTACTCATTGAGAATGGGATAGACCGGGTGAAAAAAGAGTGAAAAGATCCAGAACTAAAAATTCACAAGAATGTGTCTTAAAATAGTTTATCATACCTCTAACAGTATCTGGTATACACATAATTTCTACCTCTACTACATGAAAATGACCATTCCTAGATCCTCTTCCCCAATGCTGATGAATGCATCCATTTTGATTTTTGGGTCGTGGTCCCTGAGGAACACCCTGAGGTTGGCCTCTATATTTTCCATCTCCCCTCAGTGGATAATGGGTCTTCTTTCCCAGCTACTGAAATAGAATAGCTCGAAACTATAGTTGAGGTTAGTGGGGAACCTATCCACCCCCAACATAAGAATCATGAATTGATTATGGAAGGTAGTTATATTGATGACCATGGAATCCACATATGAAACATATCCACCCCATGTCCAAGGGAAATGCACAAGGACCAGAAGGTCGAAACAGAAACTATTGAGGTTGACTCCCTACAGATCGAATCCCCAAAGTCCATGGTTCTTGAGACCTGATGCTGGTAAACCTACCTCTCAAAGAACCCTGGTATCTACCCTATCATGGGATACCATTTCATTAGTTAATACACTCAACCACTTATTCCTTATTAGAAACATAATAGTTTTTGACCAATGATATTCATGTAACTGCTTACTAGATAGAAGGATGATGTTCCTCCTCTAGGCCTATCACATGAGGCTCTGCATATGGAATGTGATCTGGGTAGAAGTAATGTTGACTCATGAACCTATTCAAAAGATTGAATACTGACATACTCCCCTTCTAGATGGACAATACTAATACCTTTTATCACCCTTCATGGTTGATGAATGGAATTATTCTCATAATTCATTATTGAAATTGACCCACATATAATCATCCTTATTCTTTTCCCCTAGTTACAACATCCACAAATGATACAAAACTACCTAAATCTGACTCACCACTGATAGAGCCATGTAATCTATCAGATCCTAGATCAAACTGAAGGTGATATCATGCTCCTCAAGACATATTTACATATCCATGTTAGAAAAAATGACCTCATACATTCTTAAGGGCTACCAATGGAAATCACATAGTGTTCTCAGGAATTGGTAGTAATCCATCATTGAATAAACCCTCTTCTGACCAAACAAATCATCCCACTAAGCCCCTATTTGTCAATACACATGGGGATTATGACAGGGTCCCATAGTTGGAATAGTAAACATAGAATTCATATGGCTGATTAGTATTGGAATTTTATTTAAGATTCATTTTAATTCCTTTAACACATTCTCTCAAACATTTCAAATTTCCAAAAACAACCCAATTCAAACATTAACACAAGTCATTACGATTCATGTACCATTTCAAGTGTCTCTATCATACAAACATTGTATCCCCACATGGTCATTCGGTTGCCTCAGATTCATTACATTGAACTATAGGGGGCCTTAAATCATGTGTCCTAGATAGTCTTCCATAGACTATGTCGTGCACCAAGATCACATAATATTGTTTCCCTACCAACCCGTGAAATCCTCATCATGCCTAAATAAAAACTCTAACCTATTTCTCAACCATCACCTCAGATTCTATTTCTTCAAGACACCCTTCCTCAAAATATTTCCCTCTTAGGTGAGAAATTAAGAATGAGAGTTATTAACCCCCAAGTCCTTCCTATAATAGCCCCTGATGTGGATACTAGAACCAAGGGTACATATATCACACTGTATGGGAGGAATTATTTTATATAAGAAAGAAATATGATGAGATATGATGAATCTACATCAAAAAAACTACAAGAAATATATTAAATAAATCCAAGATCAATCTCATATGATTATTGAAAATTAAAACTGTTACAATTGAAATAAAAATACAGGGTAAGTACCAAATGGGATGTTACGTAGCGACAAATAAGCTATCCCAATATCTGAGAAAGTAAAGTCCAACATGGTCCACATATTCTTCTTGGAAACATGAAAAAAAACTATATATATTTAGGGTGAGAATAAATGTATACTAAGTAAATGAAACCAATGTCTCTCATGAATAAGTGGAGGAATCATAATAATGACCTTAAGAGGAGTCATCTGAACCCAACATCACATAGCAAGGTATACTAGCCACCCTAGCCCCACCAAGACACACTAACAAAAAAATGCCTCTTAAGTAATATAGTATAATTCAAACCAATAGTAGGTTACCACAAACCACATTACCACTAATTAGATGATCTCACACCCTAAAAAAAATTGTCCTATATCCCCCCACCTCTTCCGAAAATATCAAAAAAAACCCACCAACATAAATCGAGGCCTCACATCTAGTCCCTTCACTAGGTAAAATGATTCACATCACATCACACTCATAGAAACATAGGCCATATATAACATTGCATCCCACACACAAACAATTGTCTTACAAAACAAATCACATCCATCCAGCAAAACCCTTGGCCACAAACCACACCTCATCTTGAGGAAACTGGGGAAAGCACAATACATCACATCCAAATGATAGCTATGAAGCACAAATCTCCTACACACACCTAGGATTCACAAACCACAACATCCCGAAAGACTCCAGGATATCACAGCATGGAAGAGGGTGGTGTAAAAAGAGGGTGTCCATACGTTTATCCTCTAATCAAGATGGTTTGGAAACACAACCTCCCCCATTAAGATGGAGTTTTTTTTCACATAGTGCTTAACTAGGGTGTGGGGACTATAGAAACCACATGTAAAAATACAAGTAATATATATAGATACAGAACACTCATATCCAACGAGTACTCATTAAAAACCATCCCACAAAACAACCAACATTGCTGAAACCTCTACATGAGAAACCATACAAAATACCACAACTCAAATCAAACCCCCAATAAATTCATTTAACAAACTCCCCTTATTTAGTAGACAAATCATTTATTCCATTACTATCCGAGAAACTAACCTAAAAATCACAATATGAGGCACACATAAAATGTTTCATGGATGACGAAGAACCATGATATATTAAATCTATTCACATTTCCACTCAACTTAACACCCATTCATATTATAAAAAACTGATATTAATAAACAAAATAATGATTTGGGAATGTTACATATGGATACAATTTTGGAGAGTTAACCATACCAACCCCTACCATCATCATTCTATAATTTCATGTTTTATAATACATCCTCTAACATCCACATCCAAAAAAATTAACCTTATACATTATTTCATTCCCCACTGTATAACCACAATACACCCATCAACAAAAAACCGCACAACTTGACCACAACCTTGCCCAAAAATACATCTCGTCAGATCCATAGTCAAATAGTCTATCAACATGATATTCCATTAAACTAATTGACCCACTCGATACAAATAACCCTAAAGAACACATGAATCTCATCCAAAAAATTATTTTTTGCATTTAAAAAAAGTGTATATTATTCAATTTCTACTTCTTAGATTGAGGGTGTCATCATAGAAGCCATAAAATCCTATGGAATGAATTTAATTAGTCAAATATACATGGTAAATTGATTCTACATATTTAAGTTCATTCAACATAGGGATAATAATAATAATTCACAATTCATCACATATACATAAAAAAATATAACCAATCACCATGATTTTCACTAAACATATAGCCCATATAATCACAACAACAGATACTAAAGAAGAAAAATAGTCACTTTTTCCAACCCAACATGTTAATCTCAAATCGATTAAATAATATTTATATATTTTTAATTCTTGTATATCATTGATTAAGAATTATGTGTTTATAAATAATATTTTTTATTTATTCAAGAATAATATTACATCTATTGGTTTAAATAAATTATATTAATATATTAGAAAAAAAATCACAATGCTAAACCATGAAATCATTTAAAATTAAAATTAATGCATTATCAATGAAATTATTCATATGATTAATAATTTTAAGCTTAAAAATTAGGTGTTTAATGTAATTTTTACAGAAATAATCTCTATGATTAATCTATTTTACCAAATAAAATATAAATCGAAGATAAAATTTTAATTTTTAAATTATCAAAATGAATGTGTAAAAAATGGGGTTTTATGTTAATTTTTAGGAATAACATTTTTTTGTTTGATAAAAGTATCTACTTTTTAGATTTTAATGATATAAATTTATTTATTAAAAATGGTATTTTGATATTAGAAAAAGAATAATCTTATTTATTCCCATATTAAATTTTATCTATTAAAAAAATTAAAAACATTTTCTATTTTTTATAACATTAATAAAAATTGGGACATATTAAAAAATTATTTATAAATTTAGAATAAAATTTAAAAATAATAATTTCACTAAATAATAATTTAATAAATGAAAATATTTTATAAACATGCATATTATTCTTCAATAATTATATTATAAATAAATTTACAATTTTGGTAAAAACAATTTATTTTTTGAAATCTTAAAAAAATATTATTATAAAAATATAAGAAATATTCATCATATGATAATATTTAAATTATAATTCCTGAAATGATGATGATTTTAACTAATTTTAAATCCCAAATATTATAAAATTTATATCAAATTTATTTATAAATAGAGTAAAACCTATTTAGTTAAAAAATTCCCATTCAAAACATTAATGTATCTTAATAATTTTTTGTGTATACTTCTAAATTATAAATATATTTTTGTATTTTATAGTTTATATTTTTATATATTTCGTATTATATAGTATTTTATTGGTCATTTTAGTTTTGTTTTGTATTTGAGAAAAACTACAGATTAAAAAATAATTTAGGGAAAATTATATTTTAAAATAATGGGATGTTATTTTATCCTCTAAAAATAAATTTCATTCTCCAAATATTAACATTAACTATGTTGTAAAAATACATATAGTTATATGATGATAATCCTCCCTCATGATATGAAATTTATGATATAAAAACCATTTTATCATTGTGAAGATTAATTAATATATTTCTCTATAAAAATTAAAATAAAAAAAATTCTGAGATTCTCTTTAGTAGTTTGTTCTAAATATTGTAATATAATGGGAGAAAATTTTTATAGAAAATTTATTTAAATAATTGTATTAATTAGATTCATGGGTTGATTTTTTTTCAAATTTTTTATCTATAAATTATCATAGTCTTTATGTTGAAAGTCAAAATCCATTGATTATATCACCTTAATATTATAGAAAGATTGGATTGTACAAATTTAAAGTAATCTAATTCATATAGACATATATTTGATATTAGTTAAATACATGTTATATAATAATATGAAAACTAAAATATATTTTTTGATAGTTCTACATTATTTAATTAGGTTACTAATTTTATGTTCACAGTAAAAATTCTATTTAAGGAATAGTATGTTGTTTAAGATATCAAAACTACTCTTGGAGTTATGGTGTTGATGATATTTTTTCTTCACTCTATAACATTATTTGAAATACATCATTTGTTTTGGTTTCATTGGACTTTATTTGTTCTATTGGTTCATTTAATTTTAATTCCAATCATTCATATTTTTCCTTGGATTTTGATATTTATTTTGGTAATGCCATCACAAATTTTTGTAAATGAACTATTATTACAACCTCTAGATAAACTCTTTTTTCTAATGACTACATTCAGTAAAGATTTAAATATTCCTTGTAAATTAGTTTCTCTTATACCGCTTTATACAAACATAAAACATGTTCCAGTTCTATTAATACATTCCCATAGGGTCTACTTCCCATGTATATTGAATGATACATAATGATTCATAGATCCTAAATCATTTTAATCACCAAAAAATCTCTGAGATTCCATAATTATAAAAATTGGTGTGTTTGGAAAGTGAATATTTTCGTGATTGTAAATTATATTTTCTAATATATTTTTTATCATAATAAAAGTATTTACCTTATAAGACCTTAGAAATTAAGATTTATCATTTGGAAAATATATATATTTCCCATGGTGTCCATTATTAGTAGAGTTCATCATGCTTTATCCATTACAAAGGCAAAATGGTTTAAAATATGTGTTGAAAAATTATATCAATATGATAACTATGCGGTGACAAACTCACCCTCAAAATGGATTAATATTAAAAAAATTTACAATAGCATACAATTCATATTTAATAAATAATAGTTGATATAGGTTTCTTTAGGTAGGATTATCTTATTTTTCATTAAAAAAATTCAATTACATAACACATAATTCATAATTTATTGTATATATATTGACATTAATAAAATTGTAACACTGTGTAGGGTATATCTATGAGGGAATTATAAGGAACACGTATCATGCACAAGAGTGTAGATTTAATTAATACAGAAAAATTCTTTTTAGGGTTAATGACCCATGATTCATCTAAACAATATCCGCATCAACATAAAATTACCATGATTGGGATATAATTTTCATGAAATCTAAACAAATACTACAAAACTTGAGTTATATGATGTTATCATATACATAATCTTATACCTTTGCTGTTTACCTTTATATTTTAATTATTATTTCTAATCATAATAACTAACATAATAAAAATTTTCTCAGTGATGAAAAAAAATATATCTAAATAATTGAAATTATGATCATCTATAATTTATCAGCAATTAAACTAACATCAACTAACATATTACCATATAATGTTATCTAAATCGTACTATCTTCCAACTCATTCTTCAAAAAGAACGATACCATCTCAATTTCGTATCAAAAAGACTATATTTTATTAAAATAGATTTGAGTGTTTGTCTATGTTATATATAATTAGGACAAAACAATAAACAATGATAAACATGTTTTTTTCATCTAATCTTATTCACCCGTAAAGATGTCATCAATAAATATTGTTCCTATTCCCTTTTGAAAACCCCCAATCATGTTCATGTTTTTTCAATACATAGTGATAGAATTTAATAACAAATAAATTTAAAGGACATATATGAAATTAATTTTCATCATCCATAACAATTAGTTCAACATAAAATCATAGTTTTCCTAAAATTATATATAAAATTAAATGGCATATAATTTAAACATATACATTCGATAATGTGTTGAACAGAATGGTTGACATGAAGTTCTAGCAAAAAATGAATAGTAATAAATTATAACCTATTTTTCAAATTAATGGTTTGAATTTAAATCATAATATTATGAAAAATAAAAATAATGGGTTTATATAATTAAAATGTATCTGTTAATTTATAATTTATAAGTAATAAATTTTCAGTAACTCTATTATATATTTCAAAATTATATTTAATGAGATTCTTTTAATTGAAATATCTTCCTAGAAACAAATTATAAATTCTATAAATTTTTAATAATTTATTAGGGATATAAATTTAAATTTATAAACTATAATTTCAGTCAGTTGTTGTGTTTAATTTTATATCGTTGTTCAAAACTGATAAATTTATAAATTTTTATTAAAAAATTGATATATATATAAATATTAATTTCATTCTAGGTAAAAGTGATATTTTTTTTAGTTAAATATTAATTTAATTTAAGTGTGATTTACTTAAAAAAATTTAATCAATTATATGCGAATTTAAAATATACTCTGTTTTGATATAAGTTATTTTTCGGGCTTCAAACAACTTTTACATATAATCTGATTTTCTACATGGATTGAGTTTCTATCTAAATATATTATATTAACCTCCATATATTATTATTCCATGTAAAATTTAGAGATTATATAATAAATAATCCATTTTATAAATGATTATATATTTTTAGATGGAATTTAATTGATCAAAATTTTTTATGCTTAATTTTTTTCCCAATAATGGTTTTAATTTCCATTTAATGATAATATAAAATTTAATTATTAAAATTTATAAATTTAATATATAAAATAGAATATATATATATTTTTAATCTGAATAATAAATATAATCAAGTAGGCTTGATGAATTGTTTTTCAAATAGATTCATAAAAATATTAAAATTTTATTACCAATTTTATGGTTAAATTGGTTTTACTGTGGGATAATCCAAGATAAAATGGGTTGATTGCCAAACGAAACCCTATAATTATTATTTTCATAAGATATATCAACATTATGTTATCCTAAATTAAAATAAATTTTTGATTTTAGCTAATTTTTCAAGAATGTGTCATAATATAATTAAAATAATTTATGAAATTGTTTATGTGTCCCTCCTATCACCTATAAAATGGTTAAAATTTTCCTCCATTACTCTCCATATTTTTTATTTTTATATCAATATAGAATAATTAGAAAACAACCTAGAGTAATTTCCATCATCAAATGTTTTTTCTAAGCTCAATACTCTTCATCTTTTCTTAAGGTGTAAAACAACCAATTTTTCTCAAAGAGGGTGTTTTAATCCAAACAATGATCTATCAATTTTATTATATCTTACATCACCAAGAAGCATGTTTTATTAATAAATAAATTAATAAATAAATATCATTAATAAAATTATATGTTATTATGATAATGTATAAAATATTTCACCCCTTATCCATCATATAATTAATGAACTTGTCATTTTGGTGTACCTCTAGACATCTTTATCCCCGTAGAAATATAAATTATACTCTGTTAACATCATTGATTGGTATTTATAATGATAAATTTAATGTTTATATATAACATTTATGATATAATTTTTTTTATTTAATTATAATATCTAATATTCATTCTTTTTATTTGATTTATTGTTAAATAATAATTTCACTAGATTGTACGTGCTGACTTCCACCTCCATGAAGTGATGAGATTTTCTAATCATTCCCCACTTAAATCGTTATTTATAGGGATGTATTTAATGAAGATATATTATATTTATTATATTATATTTTTTTTTAAATCGTGAAATATTTTATACCAATTCGTGGTTAAACACTTCGAAAACTAGAAACATCAATTGTTTGAATGTATGGATCACCATTTATATTATGGAATGTAAATAATTGATTTTCCCCAAATAATATGAATGGAAACAATTGTGTTTATAATGAATATTTATGATATTTATATCATTTTATCATTATTTCTATGTATAAACCATGGTCAAATTGTAACTAACATAAATACAGATCTAAAAAATATATGATAATTGATGTAGTAAACATCTGTAATTGACACATTAATTAGTGGTTGTTAATAAATTCATATGAAAATTATATAATTTGATCATATATGATATTATATATTTTAATATTACTTAAGAATATAATTATTATATATTTTAATTTTTTATATTTGATTTTGGACAACCTAGGAATCATTATAGATATATGATAATAGTTTTATTCAATTTTACTTAATTTATACATGTCTTTATTAAATTTGACTTATTATTATTTATTGGTTTTATATTCCTACCATGAATATATATGGTATATATATAAAAAAATTAAAAAATTTATTTACAAAACTATATTATTTTCATGCTTCATATACGTTAAATAAATACATTACAAATTCCATATTCATCTCCATCTCAATTATTAATTATTGTAAGAAATTTAATGTTATAAACCATTATTATTTTATATGTTTTACATAATTATAATTAAATATTTTTTATAATGAATATTATTATCTTCTTGGAATTTAATATTTTGTTTTATATTATTTCTTACATTACAGCTGTTAATCGATAGTTCCAAAACATGTTATGGTTTTTTTATTATAATATTTTCTTATGAATATTATTCATTCTTAAATTTCCAATGATGAAAATATATGATCTATCTCTTCCCAGTATTGTGATATTTTCAAATAATCTAATCATTTATTGACATTTGATTTTTACTTTATTATTCTTCAATTTATGTGCACGTGATAAATATATATTATTTATTAGTAAAAAAATCCATATTTTTTTCATCAGTTTGTAATCATTTATTCTTTTTGGGTTTGTTTGCTGAACTATTTTCATAAATATTATTACAATTAACTATCAAATATTTAAATACATTTTATCCGTAAATTTTTTAATTTTTTTAATGAAATATACTCATTATTTTATAACTGTGGAACATCTAATATTTAATAGAAACATATTAAAGGATTATTTTCCTAAATATATAGCACTTGAATGGAATTCCCCCCATCGTGAATAATATTTTCATTGAAGATTAGTTTATTGGATTCAATTTTGTTCTTTAATTAATTATTGAAATAATATTTATAAATTTATTTGATTTTAAATATGTTGTTTTAAAATAATACATTATTTTACTAACAAATGATATTGTGAATGTTTAAATGCGCATTATCTATAGAAACGTCTTTGTATGTTTGTTATCATTTATTACCTATATGATTCAATCATACCATATTAATTGTTTATTTGGATGGATTAGGATTATGATGATGAAATTTATATCAAACCCATATCATTTCTATGTGTTATGATATGTTTATATGATTATGGTTTTATGATCTTATATAATTTAAGTTTGTTGTTTTCATTATGTGATGTTAAGGAATTTATTTATAACCCCCACCCCCCAATAATAGAAATGAATTTTGAAAATTAGGTTATCATAAGAGTTCATAATTGTTGAAATGATAGATGAATCATTTTCTAAAAGGTACATTAACTAATAATATATTCTGGAGAATTAACCTTGAATAAAGAAATAATTAAATTAGGAGTGACCTTATTTCACTATTATAGTCTTGGAAGAGTTCCACGACTAAGGAAATGATTTTTATGTCATTAAATTATTCATTATTTTTATGTTATGATCACTTGGATTGTGATTTTGTATTAATGCTACCACACATCTATGTATTATTTCATTTTCATGATAAATCTTCAAACAATGTTTGATTATTAATGATATTTGATTGAAAGGGTATGATAATTTCTTTCCATGATTTTTTTCTAACACATTTACTCATATATTATTCCCATTTATTATATTTAATCTACATCTAGAAAATTTACCAATACTAAGAATCTTTTCTCACACTTTTTTGTGTTTCCATTTTCGATATTATGAATAATAAGTTTTAATATGATATGTTTATGAATGATTCTAATATGATAAACATAACCAGTAATGATTTCAATCATATTTGTATATGTTCCCAATGAATTCATGTCCCATACACCCTTAAACATTGTTGCTATCAAATATATTATAGTTAATTGTATTGAATATTATCGTATTAAAGTGTTGTATATATGAAAAAACTATTTTGGATTTTATGCTATATGTCATAGAAATCTATAGTATCTTTTGGAAAGTAAGAAGATAAAAAATTATCAAGATAAATTTAGATAATACAATGTATATGAGAAAATATTATTTTATAGTAATGAAATGGATGTCGTTTTCCAAAATAATACCTCTATTTTGTGATACAAAGAAGTGTATGAATCTAGGGAACATATGCACATTGCATTAGTCACATTGAATGTAGTGAAATTAGTGTTAACATGATCATCTCTAGTGCACAAAATGTCTGCATAATATTTTGGAACTAGATAGAAAATCTGAGGGGTTTGGGTGTGGATAGAATATTTAAAATATTTATTATGATCAATTATGAAGGATTCAAATTGATTATGGACATAGATTCCATAAGATAATCCTAATGCGTCAATAGTTGAAATGAATGTGTCAATATTTATAGTAACTATTTGATTTTTATTATAAAAATGATTAAAAATTAATGTTTCATACATTATTATTTTGGATTTATTAAAATATATGAAACAAAGACAATGAAGCAAAATATCATTGTGATAGATGATGAAATTATATCCCTTAGGATAAACCTATATAAATGAGATATATAATGTTAAAATTTATAATTATTAAATAAATAACTATATCATTCTACGATTAACAAAATCAACATATGTGAGTTTTTTAAATAACAAAGATCGATACAAAAATTATTACATGAACATAATAAAGCATAGAAAAAATAGTATCCTAAATTTCTAGAACGTTTGATAAAATAGCTGAGAAAATGTCTAAATAGAATAGAAAGATGTTTATATTTATGAAATGGAGAACATAATTAGAGTAATTTCTAGGGAAAACATAACGTTGAGTAGAGAAAATGATTGATTTTCTTAAGAAATAATTTATATTTCTATATCATATATGTCATAAATTTTGAAATTATATGATATAATAAATAAATCCATCAAATAACTCATAGAATAATGAAGGGATTATTATACTCTAATCAGTTGGGTAGAATTACTGATATATTTATTCTTTGATATTTGAGAATTTTATTATGGAAAAGTGTTTACAATTATATTTTAGTTATAAAAATCATTACAAACCTAATGATTATAACATATTAATTTCATTTATAAATTTTCAAGAATATATTGATTTTTATCAAAAACCTAGAAAATAGATTCAATGGTAATGAGAAATGTTTTAGAGACACAATTTTTATGAACTAATAAACCTTAATATATGAACTATTTGGGATAATATTTTTAATTATGGACATATTGATTATTTATATTTAAAATAAAATGGGATATTATTTGTTCCACGAAATTTATTATTTATTTTAATAAATTGATATATGTGATCATGTTTATTGAGTTTTTTTTATTTTGAAATTTTTGTATAGTATATAATTTTATTTGAGTGAAAAATGATATAATTAAAAAATATGGAAGCATTTCTGTTTCCAATGGGGTTTTAGGTCAATATAGTCCATGTATTGAAAAGGTAAACTTATTTTAAGGGAATATATGACCATTGAAATAACATATTTTTTTGTGGAATCATGATATATTTAATTATATCCAAGATAAATTTTATTGTTTATGATGGGATTTTTTATTGAGAAAATCATTCATATATTTTTTTGGAATTGAATTTTTTATAACATATTTTGTAAATGAAGAACTTATATGTCCTCATTTATTTGTTTAAATTGAAATGTGGGTTTCATTTTTTATGTTTTAGTGATTAATGAATTATTGGATCATAATATGAGTTATCTATATTGGGAAACCACTACCTTCTATTATATTTGTTAAAATTAGAAGTTATGGATTTAATAAATTGTATTTTTTATATCATATCATCAATTAGATGATAGAATTATTTCTAAAAGAATGATAAAATAACCTGAATATTTATTTTGTGGATGAATATATGATTTAGTAGTGGGTGTTGATTTATGACCAAATAAATGTTCAAATTGTTATAATAAAAATAATATAAATAATTGAAGCCTATTTTTTATGTTATAACTTTTGATAGTATGATAATTCATCATCAATATTAAAAAGGACATTTAAAATGATAATGTTTTCAATTTTAATATTATTTCATTAGAATTGATATTCTTTTTCACCCCTCAATAGTATAAGGATTTTCTTCCCTTTACATTCTCATGAAGAGGTTCAATATAAATTTTAATAATTATTTGGACATTATTGTTCTCTAAAATTTTGATATATCTACTTCATGTTAATGAAAACCATATTTCACTACTAGAAATTATTCTTATCCCAACACTTGTATACCAACAGTTATTTTTAAGCATTGGTATACGTGTTTTTTACCAACAGATTCCATGAACCACTGGTAAAGATGGAGTTTAGATGGAGTTTTCCCAACAGTTTGATGAAACTGTTGGGAATGATAGAGTTTATATAGAGTTTTCCCAATGGTATGATGAAACCGTTGGTAAAACAATGATTTCCCAATGGTTTTTATTAACTGTTGGAAAAAATATGCCCCAAATTTTATCTAAGGCAGGGACCCCCCCCCCCCGATTCCAGAAGCAGATCGCAACTCCCAGAAGCGCTGCCCGAATCCCAAAAACCCTTAAGAAGCCTCAACACAGGTACACCTCTTCCATCCAATCTTCTACCAGGTTAGACTCCGTCCACATCATTTCAAGGATATCCATCCACCTCTTCTTAGGTATATCCTTGGATTCTCAAGGATATCGTTATTCCCTATTTCTAGGGATTTTGGAAAAATTTATGATTCACTACTCCATGAATTGTGTACTCAAATCACTACATCCACGAATTGTGTACTCAAATAACTACATCAGTGTACACATTTACCAACTAATGTTTTCATTAGACATATACATTTATAAGGGCATGGTGTCTCTTTCTTGTGTTCTAATTTTAACAATTCATAGTTTTTTTAATCTCAATGCATCAAATAATACAGATTCATGTATATGAACTCATAAGAAATTGTTTGCAATATTTACTCATAGTATTTCAAAAAAATCACTCCTTTCATTAAGATCATGTCAAACATGAAGATCTTATTCATCTTAATTTTTGTTCACTGCGTGTATTACATAAGAAGTATGTATCATGTTTCTATCAAAATCTATATATATAGAAAATGACACAATGTTCACTTATCCTTTGCGCAATTGAACATATGGAGTATCTTCTAGAACTTGAAAAATAGTATGTGGTCCCTAATTAATGTTCACATAAGAAATAATAAATACTTACATGTACAATCCAATGTTCTTTATTAATAAAATATCTACAAAGGGAAATCTTGGTGGGACCTCTCCTTTTCCCTTCTAGTACTACTTCCTTGTTTACGAAACTAATTCACTGATTGTCAAATTCACAATATTAGTGAATATTAGTTTTCCTAATATAACCATTAATCATTCCGCCTTCAACATAATACATGAGTTATTCAATCCCCATTTTAAAACATAATGATTATTTTCACTGATTTGTGGTTCCTCAAAATTCTTGGGAAAATTAGAAATAAAAATGTATTGAATCGTGCTTCTAACATGGTTTCATGGATACAAGTTTATCTCAAAAATCAGGACTGTGTGGTTCAAATATCAAGAGGGCCATAGGATTATTATACTTCACACAAATGTAGTTGTCTTGATCTTTTCCTTTTGTGAACATAATGCTCATGATCCACTCTATTTCACTCCCAAAAATCATTATTCATATGTGAGATTAATCACAATATAACTTGAATGGAATGGATGGATATGGTACTTTCTGTGGGATATGTGGTTTTCCTTTTTTTAGTGGGGGTGATATGGTACTTTTAGTGGAATTTAGTGTGAGTTTTATGAAAAGCAATAACTTCTCTAAATATTTCTATTTTTAGCATCAATAACATATTTAAAAATCTCTCTTTACATGGTTGTGGGTGGTCATTTAGGATGTAAGATAGTATGACTTCATTTTAATTGATATATAATATATTACTATTGATTTGTGTTAAATTTGATTATCTTTTACAAGTGATGTGGTTTAATAAGTTTTTGTTAATGGTTGTAATAATGGCGATATGGTATAAGGGTTCACATGGTGTGTATAACAGTTGACATGGTGTCTACGATAATGTAGTGTCCTGGGATTGTACATGGGAATGTACACACAGTACATGACTTGGATAGCCATGTAAATATACATGGATAATCCCTTATGGTTAAAAGTATGTTTGGAAAAATGAGGTGCGGAAAACGTCCCATTTACACATGGATTTGTTTCATGGGTATTCCCAAATGATGTGTTGGCCATACTATAGAGTATTTAGTAATTATCCCAGTTAAAACACTTTCATCCCTGAAATTTAAGACTACAAGGTTAAATGGAAGAACCCATGTTCTAATGACATGCCTAACATGGTTTCCAACTCACCTAACCTAAAAATAATCTAGAACACTGGTTAAATGAATGATTTCATCCTAAACATACACTATAATGGACCCCGGACAGCCCCCCTTCCCCCGCCACCTTTCTGGACCCCAGATAGCCCCCTCCATCCTGGAACCTGGAAAGCCCCCCCACCCTCCTCCATGGAGCCCGGACAGCCCACCACCCTCCTCCCTAGACCCCGGGCATCCAAAAAATCATTATTTGTATCTGTGATAAAACAAAATGGAACATGAAGGTCCCTCTCCAATGATATTCCATCTGGGTTTGGGTCACCAATGAGTGGTATCCTGTTTTGGGACATCACAATTCCTAGATATCCTTTTTAAATGTTTTTCTAATCAAATACATACCTATAACTCTTAAAGGTCCCTCTCCAAAAATAATTGGGACATGATGTAATGAATACATCCTTCAAACTTATGATCTATGGTCCCAAACGTATGATCCTTTAATCTAGGGTTCAGGTGAAAGTTGATGAGGCCAAAACTACTTTTTATGGGATCCTTATCCTACTCCTCATCCTGATCTCCCTGAAGAAGGTAAGGTATAAAACTCATGTACTCCCAACAAGACCCTTAAGGATTATTTATTCCTTGACCCACTTCCAATATCTTACTGGGCAATCCTTGAATATAGGCATTAGAAATTATGTATCTTATTTTCTTATATACACTGTATTTTTTTGTATTTCTTAATATGATTGATCAATATTATTTAATTTCTTCGAAATTACTTATTTCAATTTTTTTACAGAATGGATAGAAGTTGGATGTATGAAATAGATCATATTTCAACCGATTTTCAATATAATTTCAACAGATTATTAGATTTTTCATTTGGAAAGGCATCAGATAGTGGTCGCATACACTACCCATATTCCAATTGTGTTGGAAGACCTTGGTTGAGTCGTGAAGCAGTTAGCTATCATATAACCAAATATGGTTTCCAAACAAACTATTATGTGTGGTATCACAATGGAGAGAAAATGTAATATCAAAATGTTGATGATCCAAAAGATATGACTAAACTGGAGACTTTGATACATGGTCGATTTCCATTTAATCGACATCAAGATAAGGAAAGGATTCCCAGCCCACAAGATTTCGACACAAGCACACATGATGCGTCCAATGAAACAGGTTCAAATGAAGGAGAATGAATTTATAAAACTGATCAAAGCTTTATCATCATCACTTCGACTAGAGTCCAACGCAGATTTTCCGACATATATGTCATCGATGGGTGCATTATCCAATGCACCAGGTGGCAGTTCCAGTGGCGGTCAAGATGATGATGTTCATGGTGATGACGGGGATGCTGAAGAGGACCAGGGTGAGGATTAGGATGAGGACGAGGGCGAGGATGGGTATGAGGGCGAGGATGGGACCGAGGTGAAGATGGGGATAAAGATGAGCATGAGGACGATGAAGAGGATGAAAAAGAGGATAGAGAAGACGGTGATGATGAGGCTAATGATGAATGTGGTGATGTTGATGGTGATCAGGGGAAGATTAATCCATTACATTTTTGAATTTTGTATACCTCTTTATTTTTAAACATCGTTTTTCACTCTACTATGGATATTTTTGAATTCAGTATAAATGGGTTTTCATTCTAGTATGGATATTTTTGAATTCAGTATAACCTAGTTTTTAACTCTGTTGTTTCACTCTGGTATGGATATTTTTGAAATGGACAACATTTTAAGTGAAAAAAAAACTGACATATGTAAAACTGACCAAACACATCTAGATTCAATTTATAATTCAGCAAAACGATCCATGGGTCATTTGTGACATGTATAAGTCAACCCCGACACAATTTGAGGCACAATGTGGCATGTATCACCTAAAGTGTATGCCTTTTGTTTAATATGGACATTGTTTAATGTAAAAACAACAGACATACAGAAAAATGACCAAACATATTCTGATTGTGTTGAAACATTAGCACAATGAACCAAGGGTCATATTTGGCGTGTAGGAGTCAATCACCCTTCAATCCAAGGCATAGTTTGGACGGTACCACTCAATGTTTCTCACTTTTATTTGAAATGGAAAACATTTTTAGTGAAAACAACAAATGGCATACATAATACTAACCAAACGCATTCGGATTCTATTGATACTTCAATACAACGATCCATGGGTCATTTTGGATGTGTACGAGTCAATCTCGCCTCAATATGAGGCACAGTGTGGCCGATACAACTCAAAGTGTCTATCTTTTTTTTTAAAATAGACATTGTTTTAGGTAAAAACAACAACTGACATATAGGAAACTGACCAAACCCATTCATAGTCATTTGATACTTCAGGTAAATGATCCATGAGTCATTTGTGACATGTACGAGTTAACCTTAACTCAATCTGAGGCACGGTGTGGTAGGTATTACTCGAAGTGTCTTTTTTTTGTTTAAAATGGACACTGTTTTAATAAAAAACAATAACCATATGGAACAATGACCAAACATATTCTGATTGTGTTGATACTTTATCACAACAATCCATGACTCATTTTAGACATATAAGAGTCAATCATGCCTCAATTCGAGGCACGGTTTGGCCGATACCACTCAAAGTGTTTCACTTTTATTTGAAATGTGAAAAATTTTAAGTGAAAACAACAACTGGCATACGAAAAATTGAACAAATGTATTCAGATTCTGTTGATACTTTTGAACAGTGATACATGGATCATTTGTGACATGTACGAGTCAACCCCGCCTCAATATGAGGCATGGTGTGGCCGGTACCACTCAAAGTGTCTCACTTTTGCTTGAAATGAACAACATTTTAAGTGAAAACAACAACTGGCATACGGAAATCTGACCAAACGCATTCGGATTTTGTTGATACATGAATAAAACGATCCATGTGTCATTTTTGATGTGTATGGGTCAACCCCGACTCAATACGAGGCACTGTGTGGTAGGTATCACTCGATGTGTCTGTCTTTTGTTTAAAATGTACACTATTTTATATAAAAACAACAAGCCATATGGAAAACCAACCAAATGAATTTGGATTCAATTGATACTTTAGTATAGTGATCCATAAGTAATTTTTGACATGTACGAGTCAACCGGACCTCAATCCGAGGCACAGTTTGGCCGGTACCAATCAAAGTGTCTCACTTTTATTTGAAATAGACAATATTTTTATTGAAAAAAATTGGCATACAGAAAACCAACCAATCGTATTTGGGATCTATTGATACTTGAACACAATGATCCATGGGTCATTTGTGATGTGTATGAGTAAACCCCACCTCTATCTGAGGCATGGGGTGGCCGGTACCACTCAAATTGTCTAACTTTTGTTTGAAATGGACAACATTTTAAGTGAAAACGACAACTGGCATATGGAAAACCAATAAAATGCATTCAGATTCTATTTATTCTTTATGAAAATGATCCATGAGTCATTTGTGACGTGTACGAGTCATATGTACCACAAACAGAGGCATGGTGGGATCCCTTACCACTTGAAGTGTCTGTCTTTTGTTTAAAATGGACATCATTTTAGGTAAAAACAACTGGAATATGGAAAACCGACCAAATGGATTCAGATTCTGTTGACACTCCAGGAGAAAAATACATGGGTAATTTGTGACGTGTACGAGTCAACCCTGACTCATCCAAGGCACGGTGTGGTGGGTATCACTTTAAGTGTATGTATTTTGTTTAAAATGGACACTACTTTTTGTTAAAACAACAGCCATACAGAAGACTGACCAAACATATTCTGATTGTGTTGATACTTTATCACAATGATCCATAGGTCATTTTTGACGTGTAACAATCAACCGCTCATCAATCCATGTCACAGTGTGGCCAGTACCACTCAATGTGTTTCACTTTTTTTTAGAAATGAACAACTTCTTAAGGGCAAACAACAATTGACAATCGGAAAACTGAAAAACCGCTTTCGAATTATGTTGATACATAAAAACAACAATCCATGGGTTATTTGTGAAAAGTAAGAGTCAACATCGACTCAATCCAAGGCACGGTATGGACCGTATCACTCAAAGTATCTATTTATTGTTTAAAATAGACACGGTTTTACATAAAAACAACAACTGTCATACGGAAAACTGACCAAAAGTATTATGATTGGGATGATACATTAGCACAACATTCCATGGGTCATATGTGACATGTACGAGTCAACCACGCCTCAATCTAAGGAACAGTTTGGCAGGTACCACTAAAAGTGTCTCACTTTTATTTGAAATGGACAACATTTTAAGTGAACACAAAAACTGGCATATGGAAAACTGACCAAATGCATTCAGATTCTGTTGATACTTCAGGAAAATGATACATGGGTCATTTGTGACATGTAGTAGTCAACCCCTACTCAATCTGAGGCACGGGGTGGCCGTATCACTCGAAGTGTCTATCTTTTGATTAAAATGGACACTGTTTTAAGTAAAAACAACAACTCACATACGGAAAAGTGAACAAACATATTCTAATTGTGTTGATACTTTATCAAACAATCCATGGGTCATTTTTGACGTGTATGAGTCAAACTCGCCTCAATCCAAGGCACATTTTGGCCGGTACCACTCAAAGTGTCTCACATTTATTTGAAATGGACAACATTTTCAGTGAAGACAACAACTGGCATAGAAAAAACTGAACAAACGCATTCTGATTGTGTTTATAGTTCGAGAAAATGATCCATGGGTCAATTTGGAACGTGTACAAGTCACCCATGACCCAATCTGAGGCACAATGTGGTGTTTATCACCTGAAGTGTCTCTCTTTTGTTTAAAATTGACATTATTTTATGTAAAAACAACAACAATATGAAAAACCAACCAAACATATTATGATTGTGTTGATACATTAGAACAACGATCCATAGGTCATTTTGGATGAGTACGATTCAACTGCACCTCAATATGAGGCACAGTTTGGCTGGTACCACTCAAATTGTCTCAATTTTATTTGAAATGAAAACATTTTAAATGAAAACAATAACTTGTATATGGAAAACTGACCAAACTCATTCATATTTTATTGATACATTAGAAAAATGATCCATGTGTCATTTGTGGCGTGTAAGAGTCAACCCCGCCTTAATCCAGTGCACGGTGTGGCCGGTGCCACTCAAAGTGTCTCACTGTTGTTTGAAATGAACAACATTTTAAGTGAAAACAACAATTGGAATACGAAAAACCGACCAAACACATTCATATTTTGTTGATACTTCCATAAAACGATCCATGGGTCATTTGTGACATGTTCAAGTCAATCCTGATGCAATTCAAGGCACAATGTGTCCCATATCACTCAAAGTGTCTCTCTTTTGTTTAAAATGGACACTATTTTAAGTAAAAACAACAATCATAATGAAAACTGAAAAAACATATTTTCATTGTGTTGATACTTTTTCACAATGATCCATGGGTCATTCGGGATGTGTAAAAGTCAACCTATCCTCAATCTGAGGCACGGTTTGGCCGGTACCACTCAAAGTGTCTCACTTTTATTTGAAATGGACAACATTTTAAGTGAAAACAACATCTGGCATACGGAAAATGGACCCAACGCATTTGGATTCTGTTGATACTTCTTGAAAATGATTTATGGGTAATATGTGACATGTACATGTAAACCCTAACTCAATCCGAGGCATAGTGTGGTGGGTATCACTCAAAGTGTCTGTCTTTTGTTTAAAATGGACATTATTTTATGTAAAAACAACAGCCATTTGGAAAACTGACCAAACATATTCTGATTGTGTTGATAATTTAGCACAACGATACATAGGTCATTTATGACGTGTACAAGTAAACCACACCTCAATACAAGGCATGGTTTGGCCGGAACCACTCAAAATATCTTAGTTTTATTTGAAATGGACAACATTTTAAGTGAAAATAACAACTGGCATACGAAAAACTAACTAAACGCATTCAAATTCTGTTGATACATTAGGAAAACGATCCTAGGGTCATTTGTGACGTGTACGAGTCATCCCTGACTCAATCTGAGGCATAGTGTGGTGGGTATCACTTGAAGTGTCTATCTATTCTTTAAAATTCAGACTGTTTTATGTAAAAACAACAGCCATAAGGAAATACAACCAAACATACTCTGATTATGATGATACTTTAGCACCATGATCTATAAGTCATTTGTGACATGTACGAGTCAACCATGCCTCAATTAGTGGCATGGTTTGGCCGATACCACTCAAAGTGTCTCAATTTTATTTGAAATGGACTACATTTTAAGTGAAAACAACTAATAACATACAGAAAACCAACCAAATATATTCAGATTATGTTGGTACTCTAGCACAATGATCCATGGGTTATTTGAGACATGTATGAGTAAAACCCGCCTGAATCTGAGGCATGGTGTGGCTAGTACTACTCAAAGTGTCTCAATTTTGTTTGAAATGACCAAAATTTTAAGTGAATACAACAATTGGCATACCGAAAACTGACCAAACACATTTATATTCTATTGATACATCCAGACAATGATCCATGGGTCATTTGTGACGTGTACGAGTCAGCCCCACGTCAAACCGAGGCACGATGTGGCCCGTATCACTCTAAGTGTATATCTGTTGTTTAAAATGGACATAATTTAAATTAAAAAGAAATGGAAAACAGAAAACCGACCAAATTTATCCGGATTGTATTGATACATGAGCACAAGGATCCATGGTCCAGCCTCACGTAATCCACTTCTCATGTGAGGAAGTCCTACACCTATTCTAAAACACATGTCATTTATTAGGCCAATGACAACTACATTCCCAAAGGCACACAATCTCATTGATATACACCCATTATCATCATCCCTATGTTCCAAGACACCCGCCCCAAAGCATGAGAGATTACATTTGTGTTTGGTTGAAGTCATTTATCCATTTTCTTATTTTGGGGTTATTAGCTTCTAATTTTTTATTCAATCGTGTATGTGTTATAAAAAATGTAATTTTGTATGTATTCTTAATTCTGTATAAAACATATAATTACGTATTCAGTTTTTTATTTATTGTATTCATTATTGATAATTAAATTATGTATGTATTCAATTTGGTATTCAATTATGAATTTAATTTCCAACTGTACATGTAATTGTCTCACAAAATTGAAGTCTAAAACAATTATTTATGTTTATAATTGCCTTATGAGGTCTGTTTTCCTTCTATATGTGTATAGTTTCTTGAAGGTGGAAACTAATTGATTTAGATTTATGTTTTTCATTTTATATGATTTCATTCTATGTAGGTATTCAATTCATGCCTGGATATTACTCAAAGAGGCCTGGACAGACCACTCACAACAGCAGCACAAAGCAGCTTGCTGGTGCAATATATCATCACGTCCTATGCCAACGGTTGTAAACCATTGGCATAGTGAGTTTTATACCAACGGTTCTATAGAACCATTTGTATAAAACACCCAAACATATATCTGAAATAATCTCTTCACCAATGGTTTGAAACCGTTTGTGAAACATTTATACCGACGATTATGTAAAACTATTGGTATAAGGTAGATATCCAATGATATGCCAATAGTTATCCACAAACTGTTGGCATATCTCTTTCCCTACACCTTACTTCCCCACAGTTTGGAAAAATGTTGGTTTAATAAATACCAACGTTTATCCAGCCTTTAACAGCAGTTTTGAACCATTGGTAAAGGCTTATTTTCCCGTAGTGTTTGGAACATGATTCTATTAGATTTCAAGTATCCTTTATGTTTTAGATTTATTATTTTCAATAGATGTTTTATTATCCCATATTAATGTGTCTACATTGTATATTCTTTTTTTCAAAAATTGAAATAATTATTAGTGAGATAAAAAATATGTTAGGATTGAGTTTATTTATGTGGGAGAATGTAACACATTAACATTTTTCATTTTTCACTTATATTGTTTGATAACATGATTGAAAATAATCGAGCATAAAAAGAATCATGATTTATTATAAAAAATATTACATTTGTCGTATTAATATAAATTAACATATTTTTTATAATATTTTTCATTTTTTATATAACAAAAATTTATTTATTGATACATAATATATATGTATATATATTTCGTAAATGCCAATTTATTATTGAAAAATATGATTTTTCAAACATTTTTTATTCAATTTTATATCCATAGAAAAGAAATAATTATAATTTTATGTTGAAGAACTATTTAGAATCATCATAATTAATATAATTTAATAGTATTAACTAATTTTTCTCATAGTGAATAGTAATAATAATAAAAACTATTATTGAATTTATGGTTAAATTGGGATAGTTGGGGGAGATTAAATCCACCGAATTTTGTAGGATAGCTAGTCATGCCTATATAATTTTTATTGGGGAATGATATTTCACACTTACCACATCTTAGAATTTATTATTTGTAATGGCCCAGACCTCTCACGTCCATTATTTTGTAGAAATCAGATGTTTGAGGACTTCTAGGGGGTCAAGGAGACTCCTTCCAAGAGTTTTCAAAATTTCTAGTTTTTAAATGCTAGATCATTTCATCGGTGGGTCATGAATGTTGTGTTAGAAGCAATGAGTAAGAGTGGTGATTCATCAATGGTGAATCATGAATGGTGGCTCTCTGAATGTTAGTACACCGTAAGGTGACTCGTCGAATCACAACTCACTAAAAAGTCACTCATCTATTGGTGGGTCTTCTAATTGTAAGTTATCCAGTGGTGAACCTTCCAACAGTGAGTCATACAATAGTTAAACTTCCAATAGGGAGTTATTCAACATTGACTCATCCATCAGTGAGTTATCCAATGATACTCATCAGTAACGACCCAATGTTTTTCAATGGAGATTCACTTTTTATAATGATGTCAAAAATTCACATGAAAACACATCATAATGAACTACTAATTTCTAAGGGACCTTTAAACATTAGTTTGTTACTTCTGGGTTTTGAATTTCGAATCTCTGACATACACGGTTATGTTCAAGATGATTTTTGGATTATAATAAAACAAAAATAATTTTCGGTGAATAGTAACGTACCCTTATGAATAGTAACATACCCTTATGAATATTAATATGACCCTTATGAATAGAAAATCATACAACAAAAGATAACCTTTCCCATGAATAATTAAATAAAATCTTGACATCTTAGAAAATGACAATTTAACCTTAGTAAACGTTTTCGTATTTTGTAAGTCATAAATAAATAATTTTAATTAATTAATTAATTTAAAAGAAAAATTATTTTCTAAAATGTTTTCATTAATTATCAAATAATTGTTTTATAGTTTTAAGATAATTTTATAAGACCCTATGCAATTTTTTAAAGAACTATAAAATTAGTTTTAATTTTAGAAACTATTTTTTAAGTAAATTAGGGTTTTAATTAAATAATTAAATAATAATATTTAGAAAATTATTTTTGAAAAATTGACATCATTTTTGGATTCTAGACGTAAATAAATGATAAGGGTAATTTTTTGGGATTTTTCTAAAATACTTGAATTATTTATGAATAGTAAAATACTGTAATTTACCAAAATAAGCTAAATAAGATAATTATAAAGTCATGTGTGATGTTATGCAGATGGAAGACCACTTGGTTCGGGATCACATGATAAAATTACTATTCTTGGTCATTCAAGACTCACTATTCCTTGTCTTAGGGGGAATTAATAAACTAATGAGTATTATATTAAGGAAACCCCTCTCCCCTCCACAATAAAAACCACCCTTCACACACTAATTTTCTCACACCATTCAAGCTTCAAGACTTCTATAAACTCTGTAAAAACCACTTCTCTAACCCCTCTCCCACGTTATAGTGCTGCTGGTCACATCAAAATACCATGCCTAGCTTCTTTAAGAAGGATCTCAAAAAGAAGATTTAAGAGGTAATTTCTCTCCCTCTTCTCCTTTAATTTCTTTTCAAGTTCAAGTTCATTTATTGTTATTTCCCCACCTAAATTCATCTGAATTTTATTGTAACTCCAGTACTAAAAATCTAATGGAATTTTATGATGTTAATGGTATATTATTTCATCCAACCGCTTTCCCTCTTTCTTTTTTTATTAAAGACAACATTTTTCGTGAGGTGTTATGTTTTCACCTTCAAGAATGACATGTGTTTTTCTTCCATTTATACCTTCATATCAGGTCATTAAAGCATTTTTTATTAATGAAACAGAATATTTTATATGATTTATCTTCTATTTAATGTTCTAGAATTAACTTATGACCACAGGTCTAGTGATAAAATAAAACAAGTCCATTTTCATCGAAAAATCGCTCTAATTAACCTAAACAATCATCATTTATTTCTTGTCTAATTATTCATCCACATGGATCTAATATAATTAATTAAAAGATCATCCAAAATCCTGTAATATAATTTATAACATGTAATATTAGTTATGTATGTTTACCCATGTTCTACCCAAACTTCAATTTAAGAATACAAGTGAACAACTCAAGAAAACCATAAAAACAAAAATTCCCAAATATTGTTTTTAAACTCTATAACTCATCCAAAGGCACATAAAACCCCTTAACGAAACAATAATGAACCATATTAATGTAAAAAAGGTTCTGGATTTCTAATTAAATAATATAATGTCATTATACAGGACATTAAAGAGAAGGAAGCATTCGGGTACAAGGTGAGGGGTAATTCTCGAACCCAACTTTCATCCTTCAGGTTCTCCCTCTTTCACTACATGTTTTATACGGTTACTCCTTAAAGATAATTTTATCATAATTTAGCTTCCATTTCTGGGATATACATTTTTTTCACTGGTTTTAATGTAAACAAAATGTTTTCCAAAAGAACTCCTCTTTTAAGAACACACCTTTTACTTCTCACTCAAAGTGGACAGTTCTTATAACATGTTTGTTATTCCCTCTTTCTTTTGGGAACATAAAGTTTATGAATGTGTTCTTATGATATGAAACCCATTACTTTCCATGGGGTAGTAAAGTAATTTTTTTATATGTGTTCTACGTGGAAATCATGATAATCATAATGTTCTGATGTGACGGGTGTGCCCAGAATTACATATTGCAATATGAATGTTTCAATGATACGGGTGCGCCTGGAATTATACAGCACTCCAAAGCATTGGGTAAAGTGATGTATCTCATGAGTAAATGTGAAATGATATGTGAAAAAGATGTTATCTTGGTTCAAAACTATGTGTTTTAGTTAACCACTAAGACATGATGTTTCTTTTTTATGCATCGCCACATTTCAAGTCTTATATTTATGATTCCTCTCATGTTCATGATCTTTTTCCCATGATATGATTATGCTCACCCCATGCTATATTGTTCTTATCTATACTTTTAATGGGCTTCTATCTCACCCCTTTTTATGTATATCCTCAGGTGGGTACATGTATTATGGAGAGGACAAGTTCCTATAATAAGCTAAGGAAGAAGAAATTAAATAAATGTTTATGATTGATGTTGTAATTGTTATTTATGGTCATAGTTTTCCCAAGACAGTAAACCTTTGGATCCTCTATGTGTAATACTATTATGCTGTTTATCTTTAAAATGATGTAATAGTAATGTAAGAAAAGGCAGGGTTTCTATAGTTGGTATTAGAGGCCGGTACCCAGCCTTAAGTACAGTTCACTACCTGGGTTGAGAAGTAAGGCCCACAACAAAGATGTTGTGCTCTAAAGGGGGTGATTGTAACACCCCTAAATGATGAAGGATTAAATGATCAAATGATACAACTCATGTCAAAAATGTACATCTTCCTTATCGGGAGCCTGTCTGATTAGAACTCCACAGTAAAGCATGTTTGGCCTAGAGTATAGATCAGGATGGGTTGCCTTCTGGGATGTATCCCAGGGTGTGTGTGACCCATTCAGGAACGTGGGTAGACCCCAGGGTGGGGGTCATGTGTCTGCTGGGAAACATGTGGGCATGCCCCATTTGTTACATTTGGTATCAGAGGCAAGGTTTAGTTAATTTGGCAATTAGGATTAGTCAACCCTAGAGAAAACCTCTAGCATGAGACTAAGTACAAATATTCACACAGGAGTATTTACATAGGGATCCCATACGTTATGTTTTTGTTATAAATTGTTTAAATGAATATGTTATTCATGACTTGTTTACTTATGTTTTCTTCTAGCCTTTTCCATTTTAGATAATGGTGGGAACCAGGAGAAATCAGGCCAACAACTCGTGCAAGGGATAATGCAATGATTGCCAGAACGACATCCCCAATGATTTTGGAGGCGGAGTTCAAAACATCATGGTGATGCTTACCTAATTATCATTGGTTATGAAAAGTTACCATAATAATGGGGAACATCCTCCTTCACCAAAGTGGAAGAATCTGGCTATCGAATGTTTCATACAGCAACGACCACCGACGTTTAGTGGATCTTCTGATCCACTAGTTGCGGAACAGTGGGTCAACTCCATGTAGAAATATTTTCTTTGATTCACTATTTTGATATGGATAAGGTGACCCTAGCCGTTTATCGTCTACATGGAGAAGCTGATAAATGGTGGGCTTTGATTAAGAACCCCAAGCCAAGGGATGAAATTGAAGAGATGGAATGGGAAGAGAAGATAATGTTTCTTAATAAGTATTTCCCATGAACCCTTCATACGAATATGGAGAGAGAATTCATAGAGCTCAAGAAAAAAAAGAAGGAGAATCTATCACAACCTATGAAGTGAATTTCATAAGGATTTCAAGGTTCACTATGGGTTTTGTTATCAACAATGATTGCAAAATTGATAGATTCTTTAGTGGATTAAAATCAAACCTTCGAAAGGATCTTGCAATTAAAGACTTCGGGAGTTTTGAAGAATTTTTTCAATGTGATATAAATGTGGAGATGGAGTTTGGATAATGGTCCCATGGTTATGGTGATAAGAAACAAAAGATGGAGTTTCATGTTGGAGGATCTAATGACAAAAGTGGGAAGAAAACTCAATGTCCCTCATGCCAAAAATGCGGGATGCTGCACCATGGGAACCGCCTCAAAGGGATATGGAAGTGCTTCAAGTGTGGGGAAGAAGGACACCATGCTCAAGAGTGTTGAAAATACAAGAAAAAGAAGGATAATATATCCGATTAAAGGAGAGAACCACTCATGGTTTAATACTACAACTATAGGGAGCAAGGGAACTATGAAAACCAGTGAACTAATCCTCGAGTTCTCGAGGGTAATCAGCATCAGAAGCCACCAATGCCAAAGGAACAAGGGAATTCATATGCCATCCCTACTGTAGAGGTGGAGCATTATATGAATTCATACAATGTACAATTACAATTCACTCAAGAATGGAAAAAGTCTTATTTGATTCTGGTTCTACACATTCCTTTATATCATGAAAGATTGCTAGATTTATAGAATGGAAGCCCTGAAACCTTGAAATAGAGATATCTATAAAAACACCAAGTTGTGAAATCATTTCAACCCAAGTGTTTGAATCTTCTCCTGTTGGCGTATGTGGGAAGATTCTTCTGAAAAATCTCATAACACTTCCCTTGGAAGAATTCGACGATATAATGGGAATGGATTGGGTCTTGTTATATAGAGCACATATCATCTGTCGAGAAAAGGAAATATCTTTTCATATTTCGAACCATCCCATGCTCCTATACAAATTCAATGAAGATCATGAATCTCCTTTGAAAAATATTTCAATGGTGTGGGTGTTGATTCCCTATGGAGAAGCATACCTCACCCAAATGTTTTAGTCAAAGAAAAGTGCCAACCTTGAAGAAATTCCCATCATGAGGGAATACATCGATGTATTTCCCAAAGGGTTACCCAGAATTCCCCTGGATCGTGAGGTAGAGTTGTCAATTGAACTCATACCAAGAGGTACTCGTATATCAAAGTGTCCCTAGAGGATGGATCCTATCGATCTGGTGGAGTTAAATAAGCACCTGCAAGAGCATAGGTAAAAAGGGTTCATACGCCCTAGTGAATCACCTTGGGGTGAACCAGTGCTCTTTGTGAAGAAGAAGGATGGAATAATGTGGATGTGTGTTGATTATTAGGAACTCAACAAGATCACCATAAAGAACAAGTATCCTCTCTCAAGTATTGATGACTTGTTCGACCAGTTAATAGGAGCTCATTAATTCTCAAAGGTGGATCTTCTTTCTGGATATAATCAGGTATATGTGAAGAAGGAAGATATTTAGAAAACTGCCTTCCATAAAAGGTATGGGCACTATGAGTTTTTGGTGATGCCCTTCGAACTTACTAATTCCCATGTAATCTTCATGGATTTTATGAATAGAGTCTTTAGAAATTACCTCGACAAATTTTTGGTAGTGTTTATTGATGATATTCTAATCTACTCCAAGAGAAAGGAGGAACATGAAGAACATATAAGACTTGTGTTGGAGACATTAACAAAGGAGAATTTGTATGCCAAGTTCAGAAAGTGTGACTTTTGTATGAAGCAAGTCATGTTATTGGGACATGTGATCACAAGTGAGGGAATTTATGTGGATACTTCAAAAACAAAGGCAATTGAGGAATGGCCCAGGCCCCCTAGTGTCACAGAAATCGATAGTTTTCTTGGATTAGCTGGGTACTACCGACATTTTGTGAGAAACATACCATGATTTTCAAGCCCGCTAACTATGTTAACAAGGAAATGGGTAAAGTATGTCTGGACGGATGAATGTGAGGGAAGCTTCAAGGAGCTAAAGAGAAGGCCGATCACTGCACTTGTACTCACAGTATCGAAATGTGGAGAAAGATTGGTGATATACTGTGATGCTTCAATGAAAGGCTTGGGTTGGGTACTAATGAAAAATGACAATTTGATAGCCTATACCTCACAAAAGTTGAAGATCCATGAGCAGAATAACCCGACGCATGATCTAGAGCTGGAAGCCATGATTTTTTCCATGAAAATTTGGTGGCACTACCTTTATGCTAAGAAGTGTGACATATACACTGACCAAAATACCCTAAAGTATATATTAACACAACAGGAGCTCAACATGAATCAATGTAGATGGTTAGAGATAATCAAGGATTACGATTTCTCTATTCACTATCATCCTGGAATGGTTAACATGGTAGATGATGCACTATGCATAAAATAACCTGCTACTCTATCCATGCTGTGGATTGAAAAAGACCCTATCTTCTTGGATATGCAAAGAATGGATATGGAAATCATGAGGGCTGGGGATTCATCCTACCTTTCCGAAATGATTTCACAACCATCCATCTAAGAGAAGATTAAGGAAGCATAAAGGGATGATGTGGAGATACAAAAGAGGGAGAATGTAGTAAAGGAAAGGAAAATGCAAGAGATCTATATCGACGTTGATGGTGTGATTAATTTAGGAACGCGGCTTTGTGTGCCTTCATCACCCGGGATAAAGAAGGAGCTATTCGACAATGCACATAGCTCAACATTCTCTATCCATCCTGGGAGTACCAAGATCTACCCTGCTATACAAGAACACTTATGGTTGGATAACATGAAGAAGAAGATTGCGAAATATATATCAAGGTGCTTGGTATGTCAGAAGGTTAATGCTAAGCGAAAAAAGTTCAAAGGTATGACACATCCATTGCCTATACCCATGTGCAAATGGGAAAATGTTACTATAGACTTTGTCACGGGGCTCCCAAAGACGTCAAAGGGAAATAATGTGATATGGGTTGTGGTTGACCGACTCACCAAGACTGCCAATTTTATTGCTATTTATGATGATCTCTCACTTGAACAACTTGCAAAGATATATGTGAAGGAAGTGGTGAGACTCCATGATGTTCCACTCTCGATTGTCTCTGAACGTGATCCAAGGTTCACATCTAAATTTTGGAGGAGCCTTCAACATGCTTTGAGCACTGAATAAAATTTCAGCACGACCTATCACCCCCAAATTGATGGCCAGTCTGAAAGAACTATTTAGACGCTTGAAGATATGCTAAGATCCTGTTCTCTTGAATTCAATGCTGGTTGGGATCAGTATCTCCCATTGGTTGAGTTATCATACAAAAATATCTTCCACTCGAGTATTCAGATGGCTTCGTATGAAGCTCTGTATGGATAGCGATGTAAAACTCCAACATTTTGGGATGAAGTTTGAGAAAGAAAACTACTTGGACCTGATCTTGTTCCAGAGATGACAGATAAGGTTCAAGTCATCCAAAAACACATCATTGTATGCTCAAAGTCAACAAAAGGGAAATGTTGACAACCGTCAAATGGACTTGGTGTTTGACATTGGAGATAAAGTCTTCCTTCGAATATCTTCATGGAAGAGAGTCATGCGATTCGGGAACAAAGGGAAGTTATGCCGAAGGTATATTGGCCCCATAAATATACTTGATTGCATAGGAGTCGTGGCCTACAACCTTGAAATTCCACCGAATATAGATCATGTTGATGATGTGTTTCATGTATCACTACTGAGGAAATACATACCTGACCCATCACATGTACTAAACACTGATGTGGTGCAGCTGGAAGATGATCTATCCTATTAGGAGCAGCCAGTAAAGATTCTGGACGAGAGAGATAAGGTTCTACGCAAAAGGAAACCCATATTGTCAATGTGTTGTGGAGGAACCATAAGTTTGAGGAAGCAACTTGGGAACCAGAAGAGGCAATGAAGGATAAGTACCCTCACCTGTTTGTGTAAAGTGAAATATCAGGGGTGAAATTTCTTAAGGGGAGAAGAATGTAATGACCCAATGTTTTTAAATAGAAATTCCCTTCTTATAATTATGTCATTGAATCACATGAAAACACAACATATTGAACTAATATGTGCTAAGTGACCTTTAAACATAAGTTTTTCACTTCTGTGTTTTGAATTTCGAAAATATTTCATACACGGTTATATTCAAGATGATTTTTTAAGTCTAATGAAACAAAAATAATTTTTAGTGAATAGTAAAGTAAACTTATGAATAGTAACATAACCTTAGTAATAGTAATATAGCCCTTATGATTATAAAATCATCCAACATAAGAGTAACCTTACCCATGAATAATTAAATAAAATTTAGACATCTAAAAAAGTGACAATTTGAACTTAGTAAATGTTTTGGAATTTTGTAAGTCATAAATAATTTATTTTAATTAATTAATTAATTTAAAAGAAAAATTATTTTCTTAAAATGTGTTCATTAATTATAAAATCAATTTATTATTGCTTTTAGATAATTTTATAAAACCAGAGGCATATTTTGGAAGAACTATAAAATTAGTTTTAATTTTGAAAACTGTTTTTTAAAGTAAATTATGATGTTAATTAAATATTATATTAGTAATATTTAGATATTTATTTTTAAAAAATAGACATAATTTTTGGATTATACAAGTAAAAAAATGGAAGGAGTAATATTTTGGTATTCTTCTAAAATACATGAATTTTTTATGAATAGTGAAATACAATAATTTACAAAAATATGCTATATAAGCTATTTATAGAGTCGCATGAGACGTTCTACTAATGTAAGTACACTTCATTCGGGATCAAATGATAAAATCACTATTATTTGTCATTCAAGACTCACGATTCCTTGTCTTAGGGGAAATTAATAAACTAATGAATTTTGTATTAAGGAATCCCCTCTCTCATCCACTGTAAAAACCACCCTTCACACCCTCATTTCCTCACACCTCTAAAGCTCAAAAGCATATTCTAATCTCTATCAAAAACTCTTCTCTAGCCTCTCTCCCATTTTAAATATCTATTGTTCTCATAAAAATAGAAACCCTAGCTTCCTTAATGAGGATCTTAAGAGGAAGATTTAATAGGTAATTTCTCTCGCTCTTCTCCTTTAATTTTTTTTCAAGTTAAGTTCATTTATTGATCTTTCCCCATCTATATTCATCTAAATAGTATTTTAAATCCAGTATTATACATATAATTTAATTTTATGATTCTAATGGGATATTATATCATCAAACCCTCTTTCCCCTTCCTTTGTTTTACTAAATATAACATTGTTTGTGAGGTGTTAATTTATCACCTTAAAGAATGACATGCTTTCATCTTCCATTTCTAACATCATATCTGGTCAATAATCCATTTTTATTGTTGAAACATAATATTTTATATGTATTATCTCCTATTTAATGTTCTGGAACTAACTTATGACCATAGTTCTAGTGATAAAATAAAACAAGATCATTATGATGGAAAAATCGCTATAATTAACCCCAATAATCATCATTTATTTCTTATATAATGATTCATCCAATTGGATCTAATATAATTCATTAAAAGATCATAGAAACTCCTATAATATCATTAATAACATGTAATATCAGTTCTTGAAGTTTACCCATGTTCTACCAACAAACCAATTTAAGAATACAAGTGAACCACTCAAGAAAACCATAAAAATAAACATCCCCAATTAATGTTTTTAAACTCTATAACTCATACAAAGGCACATAAAATCACTTAATGAAACCATAATGAACCATATTAATGTAAAAAGGTTCTGGATTTCTAATTAATGAATATAATGTCATTATACATGAAATTAAAGAGATGGAATCATTCAGGTACAAGGTAAGGGGAAATTCCCGAACCCTACTTTCATCCCTCAGGTTCTCCCTATTTCACTCTTTTCTTTTGATATGGTTACTCCTTAAAGATAAATTTTTCATCATTTTCATTCTATTTCTGGGATATAAAAGTTTTCACTAGTTTTTATGTAAACAAAATATTTTCCAAAAGAACTATTCTTTTAAGAACACGCCTTTTACTTCTCACTCAAAGTGAATGGTTCTTGTAACATGTTTGTTATTCCGTCTTTCTTTTGGGAACCCAATGTTTATAAATGTGTTATTATGTGATGAAACCCATTCCTTTCCATGGGTTAGTTATGTAATTTTTTTATATTTTTTCTATGTGGCAAGCATGATAATTATAATGTTATGATGTGATGGGTGTGCCTGGAATTATATAGCGCAATATGAATGTTTCAATGATACAGGCGCACCTGGAATTATACAGCACTCCAATGCATTTGTTAAAGTGATGAATCTCATGAGTAAATGGGAAATGATGTGTGAACAAGATGCCATCTTGGTTCACAAGTATGTGTGGTAGTTAACCACTAAGACCAGATGTTTCATTTTTATGCATTACCACATTTCAAGTCTTATATTTATGATTCCTCTCTTATTCATGATCTTTTTACCAAGTTAGGATTAGGCTAACCCCATGCTATATTGTTCTTATATATCCTCTAACTAGGCTTCTATATCACCCATTTTTATGTATATCCTTATGTGGCTACATGTGTTAGGGAGAAGACAAGTGCCAATAAGAAGCTAGAGAAGAAGAAGTTAAATAAATGTTTACGATTGATGTTGTAATTGTTATGTATGGTCCTCGATTTCCCAAGACACTAAACCTTTGGATCCTATATGTGTAATACTATTGTGTTTTTTATCTTTAAAATGATGTAATAATAATGTAAGAAAATGTAGGGTTGCTATATCATCCAACTGGGAGACATCCAATCCAGTAATGAGTTATCCAACAACGAATCGTCCAATGGTGAGTCCTAAATTGTGTTTACTATTTCATATAGTTTCTAAACATTAATGTTATCTCTGATGTAAAACACATTAAAATCATTGTTTTATGTTTTTTATGTTGATTCAAATCGCATAAATGCTAAAAAAATTTCCATAATAGTCTATGTGCCTTCACTCTATCAAAACACGCAATCTTCACTAGATATGATGTTAATTGAAAATATAAACTATATCTAAACTTCTACTCTATTTAGATTTTCCAATTTCTAAGATACCTTTCTTCCTTGTTCTTCCATATTTTTTTCCTTTGAATGGGACACCCAGATCCCTTCCTCTCATATGAATTAGGTGTTGGGTTGTATTCTTTGATCTTGTTTCCCTTAGAGTTTTTTTCCTGGAAACATGTGTAACCCTTATTTTGGAGAAACCAGGATATTTCTATCCATATTTTATATTAGGTATGTTATCACACCAATTTTCTGGATCCAAAATATATTTATAAACATTTATTCATGCCATGGGAAGGAATTTGTTCTCCATGTTTCTAAAGGATCTTTCTCAGTGGTTGGTTGGTTCATTGGTGTTGTGTCATCGTCTGGTGGATGCAGTCATTGTAGGAGAGGTGATCGTGAACTATTGTGTATTTTGTTCTTGAGTGAATAATGATGAGGAGATGCTGAGAAAATGGATTTATTGATTCTATTTTTATTTTACATGAAACCATAGAGATAACATGATTTATCCCTTTGGATCTAAATGAAATTGAACTAATAATTATTTTAACCAAATTAATGAATTGGCATCAATAAAGTAGTGATTTTTTCTATACAACATGATAATATTTTTCCTATTGTCTTCCTAGTTATTTTTTATATATTTCTTATTTCATTATAACATTTACCTAGATGGAATTTGTAAACAATTTAAAGCCAAAACTAATTGGTAGTTAATTGGAATAATGTTAAAATAGGCATGTTAATGAATCCAATAGCTATTTTAATTTTAATATAATCACATTTATGAATATATAAATGCCTATTTGAATTAGTTTATGAACCTAAATCATGTTGAATAATGTTAATAATAGTATTATAGGTAGGTAATATTAATTTTTTAATTCATTTATGAGATATTGAGAATCTGGTTTCTTAGGTCATATGTAGTTGGAACTTCTGATAATGAATATGTTAATTCAATGTTAAATAAAGAACTAGTTTTCAATTTAATGCCTTTTGGGGTCTCAGTTACCTACTTACATGTAAAGGCCATGTTACTTATTTTTTCAAGCCAGGAGAGCTTGTTGTGTGTGAAGGAAAAATGATTTGTTTAGGGCTAAGATCCGAGTTTCTATGTTTTATTCATGGTCCTTATGCTGTGATATTAGATTGGGATGGATAATCCTAGAGTGCTGTTGTGGTATGTGTGGAAGGAAGACTATGTTCTTATGGCAGGAGTTGACTCCTAAAGTGGCGAGATGCATGCGTTTATGAATATGGTTGTCTGGGAGGACACTGATGATAAAAGAATCGGTTGAAGCCAGGATGACCCATTGATATGAATTTTGGATGATTATTGAACCTTTGGATTGTTTACCTATTTATCTTTCCCTAAATATTTAGGAATATGGTTTTTTGTACCCTCTTTCCATGATAGGTGAATGTGCGTAGGGGATGACATGTGATTTTTATTTATAGATTTGTGAAGTTGAATGAGACTATACACCTCCTAAAGGTGTTAAAGACTCAATGGGTAGTTCAGATACTCACAATGTCGATATGCATGTGTTTGGTAACATATAATGTATTTTTAGAATACATGGAACTATAGATTGTGGTTATTTTATAAGTAATTCAATAAATGTTTTACCCATGGGGTGGAGTGTTATGGGATACAGTGATGCAGTTTTATTTTAGAGAAACTATGGACTCGTTTTTCTTATGGCTGTTGGGCATGGATATTTACTGGAACACAAATGAAATTTAATGTGGCATTGATAATGATTAATTAATCGCTTAAGAATAAATTAATTAAAAGTGAAACTGATAAAAGTGGATAATGTAATTTAATTTGGTTTATTAAATGGTAGTGTGCTTATTTAATATCAAGTATTAGTGGTGGCATCCAGGTTTCTGAGAGACGTTGACTCTATTTGACCCTTAGACTAGGTTATTCCCACAGTGTCGTGGTGAAACATATTATAACTTTTAATTTATGTGTTTTATATGCTACTACACGTTATCGTTTATGGATATAGACACACCTGGGGATTTAGATTCATTGGGGGTGTTTCCCCCAATATCCTCATGGGAGGATGGATGACTGACTACCCCCATCGGCCTTTCTTTCTTCTCTTTGTAGTTAGATGTGATGGTTGACACAACAGTTAGTTTCCCTGTATATGTGTTTAGTGTCCTATAACTAATTTTGGTTATTTCACACAAATATTCGGGATATAGTTTAATATGGAATAATTTAGGTATAACGTACATTGGGTGTGAGGGTTTTAGGATTCATGCCCGATGTACAAGATCAGATGGATTGAGGTACAATACTCTATGAATGATACTTGTTATGCTAGTTGAGGTGGATCCTAAAAACTACTCATTTAACTTTAGCCATGTGGAAATGTTGTTTATGTCCCATGAGGTGCATGTTTTATTGAATAAATAGGTGTCTTTGGGATAGCCTTTTAGGACGAATATTTTCTAGATGTGAAATGTTGGAGAAAAGTGGAAGCCCAGTGGGGAAGTAGTAGTGAGGTAACCTTGCTATTATTAATTATATAATATCATCTTGTATATAAAACATTATTAGGTTTTCCATGGTTTGGTTGGGAAGTTATTATACCTCATTAGGTAATGAGTTAGTTTAACTTGTTGTTAACTATTCTATAGAATTCTTTATTTAATTTTACATTAATGGATCGAGGGAGGATTTTACTGAATATACTGTTATACTCACCAGAATTTTATATAAACTATTTTCCTGGTCAGTTGGATTTAGTTGGAGAGAAAGCTTGTTACTAAAAGATTGAAGGTTTTCAAAGAGTTTTTTGAGCTTCATGGTCACTTCATCTTTAAATTATATGGGAAAATGCATATTTCCATTTCAATTGTAGTAGTTCTTCAATGCAATTACATACATGTAATTGGATTTATTTTATATTTTACTCTAAACAATATTTTTTTGGTGTCTATGCTCTGTCACTCTTTTTCATGTGTTCTCTTAGAGGGAAATGACTCCCATCTGTGTGTTTTTTATACCCTAGGTTCTAGTTTCCTACCTATGGCCTACATGAGGTGGGACTCGGGTGTCATTATCTCTCTTCTATCATTTCCAACCAAGGTGTGGTACCAATTATCGGTAGGGGTCATGATAGAGTGTTATTAGAGGTATGATTGAGGGATATTATGGATTTGGTATATGGAACATGTGTTGTTTAATGGTCGAGTAGGGTAACAATTTTATCCATGTTTAGAAAGAGCTGTAAACATGGGAGACCTGATGGGACACTAGTTTTTAGGGCAGACTCAGATATGAGGCCGGGGCCCTCAAGCTTATGTTGTTTATTACACATGGTGATAGTTGATTCCTGGTAGACACCTATGAATGGATAATTCATCATTTTTTGGGCCTATGTTTTAATGATAATACCTTAGGATATGTTAATAGAAAATGAATAAAATAAAACACTTAATTAAGGTTAATGTCATCAATATTCCACATTTAGGATCTCTTGCTATTTTCCATTTTGAATGTATGGATCTAGATCGATGTACATAACTTTTTATCACATAATATGTCCTATAGATTTCTCCAATATATCACCATATTGTTAAACTTGATGGATACACCACTAGGAGGAGGACACTCCTAGAATTCCCATGCCAGAATCGGCAAAAGTATGAGGGATCCCTTTTAGATGCAGTCATAGAAGCGTGGTTAGAAGAAGATAAGATATCGTTCAGTTTGATTCATGATTGGAATGATCACATGGTATCATTGGTTGTGACGTTGTTGCAATGGGTATTGAGGGAATGTTGGTTCATGTTCCTCATGGATCTTGAGGATTTGGTAGTCCCATGAGAGATTTTTTGAGTCTAATTGTGGTCTATGTTTAATTCATTGATCATGAAGGTAGATATTTGCAAGGAGCCACTAACCCTTCAGTAAGAAGCTCTAGTGTGTGGTAGTTTATGATCGGTTTTAGGAACCTTTTAAGATATTCATCGGACTTGTTTAAATATGAGGAAGTTGGGGTGAATGAATTTTAGGAGGATTTTCATCCAAATACTTAGTGACAGTCACCTCATTCATGTTGAAAAAATATCTCAAGGAGTTGGTGAGGGTGGAGTTTGTCGAGAGGATATTATTGAGAACTGAATCTTCAAGAGAGGGGAGTTCTCTATATTCCTCATGATGTAGAGTTTTGGTCCATGGTTCCATATTTTCAGACCTGAAGAGTTTCCTCTCACCTTTTGGTAGGTCCCAACCACTAGTATCATGTCTCTCTTTAGGTGGTGGATCTCAAACATATGCCAAGTGAAGAGACCATTTTTTTCTTATAGTGGATGGTGTCATCTAGGGAGTGATTTCTTGATCAATTTGAGTAGTATGTGTGATCCAAGTGATCCTCCCCTGGTTTCTCTTTTGATGCAGTTCCATCCAAGGTAACAATAGGAGGTTTGATCAGATATGGATTTAAATATATCATATGGGGCTGGCATAGGACATCCCCATGATTCTCCTCATCCTTATATAATAGTGTGTGTCCATAGAGGTGGTCATTAGTAGGGTCATAGAGGCTCTGGTCAGCTTCCTATGTTAGCATCACAAGCGTGAGGCAATCAAAATATCGTTTGTGATACAATTTTCAGGATTTATTCTTGGGTACAAGCCTTGTTTTATTTAAAAGCAACAAAATCCTTTATACCACCTTCCCTTGTACATTACCCTATACATGAATAAGAGAGTATTCCACTTTCCTTGTCATTGACTACACATTTTGGAGGTTGAGATGACTTGATTGAAGTATGTATAGAATGTGAGATAGTTTTGGGGCATCAAAAGTGTTTGGATGATCTTCTATGATTATAAATACACTTCTATGATATCATCCTTGGTATGTATTGTATGTATTTAGTGCAGGATATCATGGATTGATTATTGAGGTAAGTGGTGTTCTTTGGTGCTAGTGGAGTGCTAGAACATCTTGTTTGTTAAAGATACTATTATATGGGTCGTAGGAAAGTTCCATCATTTTCATACTCGATGGATGATATGATGCTGAGTTCATTAGTGGTTCAGTAGTTAGTGTTTCCAAGGGTCATGAAAGAGTACCATGATGTCATTCTAGAAGAGGTTGTAGCATTACCTACTCAATGGGAGATTGTGTCCATGATCGAGATAAAACTAGGGATATCTTATATATTATCTTGATAATATTTTTTAGTGACGGTTTGTTTGATGAGTGTTTCACCATGGGGTGAATAGTTTTTTTTTCATGAAGAATTTTAATTGTATTTTTTGGTTGTGTATCGATTATCATCACTTAAACCGAGTGATAATGATGAACTAATACCCTCTTCTGCAGATTGATGGTTTATTCTAAAACTAGAGGGTGAAATTCTGTTCTTGAAGATCGATTTACAGTCCAGATATCATTAAACACCTGTGGGGAATGAAGATATATATAATACAACATTCTTTAGTCATCATCAGAATTATGATTTAATTGTGATGTCATTCACTGTGATGAATGCTCCAGTTGTATTCATGGGGATGATAAACACTATGCTCGATGAATTTTAGTACAAGTTCATGTTTGTTTTAAATGATCAAAATTCGCAGGTACTCCATATATGACGAGGTATATGCAGGGAATCTTCATGCTATTTTTGAAAGATCATCGTCGTGAGAAGATACATGGGATTTTTTTGAAGTGTTAGTTTTGGGAATGAGATTTTTGTTTCATGGGACATGTTGTATCCCATTAGATAGTTTCTATGGATCCATGGAATATAGAAAAAGTTGTGTATTTGGAATCCCCTAATATATAAGAGTAAGTGTTAAGATTATGTGGTCTTGTACGCTATTATATGAGGTTCCTAGCCGATTCCTCTCACGTGCTAACTCTTTTAATAGTGTTTCCCTTAATAATCAGATATTTTAATAGACTGACAAGTGTCAAGATTCTTTTGTGTACTTGAAGAATAAGATCATCAATTCTCTAGTAAATTTTTTTCTAGCAGAAATAGTTAAGTTTTTCATTTCCTATGATTAATTTTGTTGGGGGAAAGGTTAGGTTCTAAGTCATCAATAATTATTAACTTCTTATAGGTCTCAGTAGTTTCATTCCATAGAACGTAACTATGACACCCATGATATCATGTTGGATGAAACGATTGCTTCCCTGATGTTATGAGGGAGTTTCCTCATTGGTTAGTGTTTTGTCATCTTCAACATTCATAAGAGTCTGAGGTGAAAATATCTACCAGTGTGACTAGATCATTTAAAACCATAAGTGGATGTAGTTCTTATAGGATTACAACTTTGAAATTTCATATACTCCATGGAAGGGGATTGTTATAGAAATTGCACTAAGCAGGAAGTCTTGTAATTATAAAGAATGTGAATTAGGTGATTCTTGGAGAGTGATAGAATAACTTTTATTATTACATCTGGATATGAGAGATGTTGGGGGGCATAGGTTGTATTTTTTAGATGATAGGTAAATAATATCTAGTTTAGAAGTGTAGGAATCCTAGTTGGGGGATTGTGAGGTGTAGGTATTGATGGAACATGTTGTTTGTGGTGAGGCCCCTCATGGTTTGTCAAAGGATGAAAAACATTAGGATTCATTTTAGGGACGGATTTTTTTTTCTTTAGAATTACATGAGATGGTTCTCAAAGATTTACATAGTTATCCCTTAGCGGTACGTCTGAGAATTACAATTATGTAAAATTAATTGAGAGTTAATTTTTGTGGTCTGGGTTAAAAATTGTAGTTGCATAGTTTTTATCTCTATTTCTGGTCTTCCATAAGGTGATGGTTGAGCACCACAATCCTGTTGGAATGATACATTCTTTAGATGGCCCTCAGTTGAAGTGGTATGACATCTTGATGTAATTTTTTACCAGTTTACCTAGAGCTCATAGAGGAAATGATGATATATGGGCGATATTGGATCATTTGAAGAAATCAACAAACTTAATAGCAATAAGGGAGTCGAGATCAGTGGAGGTTATGACGAGGATGTATTTGGAGGATGTTGTTGGAATCCAGGGAGTCCTGATGCAGATTATTTTTGATTAAGATCATAGTTTTAACTCTATTGTGTGGAGAGGTCTCCAATATTTTTTTGCTACTCAACTATGAATTAACATTTCTTTTCATAAAAAAATGGATAAACAGATAGAACAGACTATCTAGACTCTTGAATACTTGTTTCACTCTTGGGTCCTAGATTTTGGAGGTTTGTGGATATGGATTTCCCCTTGGTAGAGTTCACTTACAACAATAGCATCCACTCAACTATCAGTATGTTGTTGTTTTTGATCCTTGTATAAACAACCTTGACATTCTCTATAATGATACACTGGGGTCAAAGAGTCAGTATTTCTCAGAACATAACTACTACATAGTATGACATAGATGGTTGAGGTGACTTGTGAGTAGATGATGGTAGAACAAGATCTTGAAAAGTCATATTCCGACCATTGGAATAGACCATTGGAGTTTGACATTTGGGGTCAGATGTTATTAAAGTTTACTCGCTATAATGGAAATGAATTTTTTTTTGTGGGAGTAATATTCCACCTCATTTTTTATGAGATGTATTTATGTTGTTTCTTGTAATTGTATTGAACTGTAATGTGGAAATTATTAATGGTTATTTAATGGTTAAAGAATTAATTACTGTAATTTGAAATTGGTGAAAAGGGATAAAATAATTTAATGTAGTTATTTAAATGGTTTTGTCAAGACCCACCTTCCCCAAAATGAGAGATGGGATAGAAAACTGCTAGACCCTCCCTTCATCTAGTTGATGGAGAAATAATTACCCTGAGTTCGACCTTCAATAGGCCCCAGAGTGGGGACTAGCACCAAGGGTATAAAATCACACATAATATGGAAGGAATAACCATTTTTTATTTAGTACTATCAAGAGATATGATGGTTTAAACACAAAAAAAATCCAAAACTAAAGGCTAAAGTGAAGTAAAAACAATAAAATATATTCCCATATGCATGTTCCATATAAATTTATACAAAGTAAAAAAAATTCCAAAGGGAAGTAACAAAAGAAAATAAAATCAGCAACCTCAACAGTCCCAACATCTGAGCTAATAGGGTCTAGCACGGTTTTCAAAGTACTCTTGGAAACCTGAATGCTGCTTTATAAACGTAGGGTGAGTATACAAGTATAATCAGTAGGAAAAACCAAAATCTATCATTCACTATTTTGGAGGAATTCTAATGCACCATGAGAAAAAGAGATTACAAAAGCACCTTGCTTGGAAACTGTCCACCCAAACCTCACCAAGGAACACTCCCCAAATGATTCATGTCATGTAAAGTAATAACAGTAGAACATCGATGTTTGGGTGCCCTATAACACTTCCTCACTAGTTATTAATGATATCCTATGCATCAGAGCTCCCCCTTCATTCTCACCATTGTACCACTACCGCCCCAACAACAAACCATTGGGCCCGCACAACAACAGCTTTGCTCGAAAACATCGGGGCCACCACAACCACACTTAACCTCACCCATAGACACCTGGTCCAGAACATCTACCGCCACACCCAATGATAACTAGGCCCAAAAAACTACTACCACTTTCGAAAACACCTCTTCCTAATCTCGAAGACACTTTGGAAACAACCTGCCCACGCACACCTGGGCCAACCACCATAACATTGAATTCCTGAATAATATTGGGCTATAATGGACCTCAGGCAATCAAATACATCTCGAAGAGTGTTGGGATACTCGGTTAAGTTTGTAGAAGAGGAGATAATTAACAGCCACTCATAGAAGTGTTAAAAAACACCCTCCCCCATTAAAAGGGGGTGTTCAACATGTAGTGCTCAAATTAGGTGGGGTGAAAATAAGAAACCTAAGAACTGAATATTTCATATAGGTAAAAAGAACTCATCACAACCTAGAGTATCCAAATCTAGTCCATCGACAAACACCCTCATTACTAATAATTCATGAAAAACACAATAACCACAACTAAGGTATATCTTATTCCCAAAAAACAATTCCCCATGTAACCCATTCTTGTTATCATATTCATGTGATTCCACTTAAATAATTCATCACTAATGAGAAATTAATAGACATAACCACAAGGCAAGGAAAGAAAAACAAGGAAGCAACAATTTAAGAATTCACACCCAGTTCTCTTGTAAAGTCAGAACAACATAAGGGATTCGTGAGATCCCTCGAAGTACTAGAACTAATCCAATCCCCAACATACATCCCTAAACGACCTTAAATACACAAATCAACAACTGTAGAACCGGGGATCCCATCGTCATCCACATCTCCCCACAAGTGTCCTGTAGAACAACAACACATATTTTCAAGATAGAGCAAGGGAGTTTTCATATTCAGACACACCATTAATTAAATACCTACTTTCTGTTTGGTTAACTCGGGTGGTCCCAAAAGGTTTTTTTTCACTGTACATCTATTTGAACATCCGAGTTTACATTATTAACCAATTTATATGTTACATCCATCCAATCATCACCGAAGACAGGGTTCATTAGTACACAAGAAAGGACCACTAAATACCACTATTATTGGTGGACATAAGACCATACAATTCATGATATATAATAAATGATAAAAGTGTACAACATCATTATCAAACACACCCTTTTATTCTTTAAAAATCATTTATTATCATTGTTATTTTTTGGTTTATTCCACCCAAGAAAGAAACATTATCATACCCACCCTGCATGATACACAGTAAAGAGAGATAAAAGAACAAAACTCCCTAAATGATCAATAATAAATGTTTTTATCTTCACACCAAGAATTGGGAATGTGCGAATTGTAGGGGAAGAATTTTGAGGACTCCAAGAGTGAGTAGGAAAGGATCCATCATAGGTGCACCACTATCCTCGAGAAGGGGGAATCCAAATGCACCAAGGAATGTAAAAGGGACCGACCAAGAATAATAATGAATCCTCGTGCGATAAAAGGGGAGATCTTAGAGTCATGGGATCTAAAATCATTAATGGCTATATGGGAGAATTGTGGTTCCACCACACGGTTAAATGGTTACACAAAATCGAATTAATTTTTATTTAATAATTATCATCGGAGATGTGGACATAACTATTTTGAGTTAAAGGGTATCCTTTATAAAGAGGAAACCTCGTAACAAGGGAAGAAATAGAAAGAATAGGAAAATTTTGTTATACTGGGAAAAATCCACATGTTTGGGTAAGTCAAGGGTCTCCTAGATCTTGGGAGATTTTAGATATAATTTATGGGATTTAAAAGCTTTTGAAAGGGGAATTAAAACACATTTACTTCGAATGATATGTTTTGGGGGAGGAATTGGAAGAAGTCGGAAACTGGAAAGAAACAAAGGGCGAGACACCGTTTTGTTAGACACAGTAATGGTTTCACCCTCCTGGTGCCACTAATTCAATGGAACATCGTAAGCTATGACACCGTTTCTATGTGCGACCGTGATGTTGTGACCAATATTGTGACATTATCACAGTTCCACCATCATGGTGCCACTATCATGGTGTTTTCATTCCCGATATCACCTTCAGGGTGCTCCCGTGACTGGTGCCACCATCAGTGTGCTACCGTTACTAGTTCTACCGTCACGATGTTGTTGTGACTATTTCCACCATCACAGTGCTGTTGTGACCATTTAAACTATAACAGTGCTATCGTGAATGGTGTCACTATCACATTGTCGCCTTTATCAGTTCCACCATCACCGTTCCGCTGTTATAGGTGCCACTATTCCAATGGAATCATGTTTTCCAAAAACTCATTAATGTTTCACACCCCAAACACCAGAAATTTTGTAATTTAATGATCTTGGAGGGTCTGGTCCATTATATCATATACCTCTTAAACTATTCTTGTCATCGAGAATCAAATCATGACAAGAAGAAAAAAGAGGGGTCCAAAAAACCACCTCGAAGATACCTCTCGAGAGTATACCACCTCGACATCTAGAAATACATCCCCTCAAGTAACCACACAAACATACAAAGGTCACACCGTCCTGTCATATAGATTAGGGTGTCCCTTACTACCTGTCAAGATAGCATTATCTTTGGTTGGCACTAACTTGACCACAAAATTTTAATCACATCCACCTTAATGCGTCTTGTTTAGAGATCAGGTCCTCCCCACCCAACTGTCAGGAATCTTCATACACAATAAGAGATCAAGGAAAACAACAAATTGAATTCTTAAAAAGGTCAACCACTACATCAAAATCATGTACGAAACAAAAAACAAAACTCAAAATAGATTTGTATACTGGGTGTGTATATATGTCTCCCAATCTCAGGTACTCTCTTTAGGGCCACCATGACTCCATAACACATGAACAAAGGGAATGTTTCTTCCACGAAGCACCTTTTTTCATGATCCTCAATCCTCACTGGTCACTCGTTGAATGTCGCATCATCCATGATATACTGCTTCTCATAGTCAATGACATGAGAATCATCACATATATATCGACAGAGCTGAGAAACATGGACGACATTGTGCACCCTCTAAAGAGGCGGTGGTAGCATAAGCTGATAAGCCACTTCACCGACTTGATGTAACACCTCGAAGGGTCAGACGAACCTAGGAGGACGATTAATATCCTTTCCAAACCTGTGTTTCCCATACCAAGGGGAGAACATTCGGAAAACATGGTCCCCGACCTTAAATCCAAGCGTCTCCTCCTTTGATCAGCAAATGACTTCTGATGGTCCTGAGCTGCCCTCATCCTCTCTTGTATAAGATGAACATTCTTCGTCATTCTCAGAACTACCTCCAGGCTAACAACACCTGCTTCCCTGACCTCTGCCCAGCACACAGGTGATCGACACGACCTCCCGTAAAAGGCTTCGAACAGACCCATGCCATTTGTAGAGTGGTAGAAATTGTTTTATGAAAACTCTACCAGAGTTAGGTGACATATCCACGATCCCCAAAAGTCTAGAACACATGACTGTATAAAATCCTCCACCATCTAGATGGTCCTCTCTATCTGCCCATCAGTCTGGGGGTGGAAAACAGTGTTGAGGTATTGATGTGTGCCAAAATGATGTTGTAATCCTTTCCATGACAATGATGTAAACTAGGTATTCTGATCCAAGACAATGGACCCAAAAATCCATCCAAATTGACCACCTCATCCACATACCTCTATACTATGGAATCCACCACGCTCGACTCCCTGATTAATAATAAGTGAGCTGATTTAGTCATTCTTTCACCCAATATCTAGATAGTTTCACACCCCCTTGAACTTTCTATTGTCTCGTGAAAAAATGCATCAAGATGTCATCCAAATTCTACATGGGGACAATTAATGTTTGTAACAGGACTCTTGGGAAGTGATGTTCATCTTTCACCTGATGACACCAGAGGCACTTTGCTAGAAAATTTTACACTGTCTACTTCACCTTGCGCCCCGAAAACTGACCTCTCAAACCCCTATACATCTTTGATAATCCTAGGTGTTATGATATGGGATATTTTTTCAACTCACCAAGAACTCTATTTCACATTTGCACCCTGAAAAACTACTTTCCATGTAACAAAAAATGATTTTTCCCGTCATCTGACCATTCTCCCAGAGAATCTCCCTAGAAAACACGATATCAGATGACTTCAACATCTAAGTCCCCCACTAACACTCTTCCACCTACTGCAAAAGAGAGGGATACACTTTTATCTAGAACAAATATGCTCTGTCATCCACCACCATTGCTTCCAGGTGTATGGTAATCAACTCCATCAGCTTCCCAGCATCTGTCGATTCTCAAACCACATCCCTCGGTGATTTCATGCTCATGTAATCTGACACCACATTTTCATTTCGTGAGGTTAAGGAAATTTCAAAGTCCTAGACATGAATAATCTCCATCAAACTCTGCTACTGCATGTTCAGGTATCGCTGGGAGAAGATATATATCGAGATTTTGTGATCTGTGAAGACCGCGAAGCGTTACCCAATTAGATAATGCTATAACCACATTATTAATAACACAACAGTTTCATTCTCCAGAACGTGGGTGTCATAGTTACGCTCATGGTTACATAACTACCTAGACCCATAAGAGATCATCTCTTCGGTTACATTAGCACGAACTCCAATCCTTGGCCTGAAGCATCACATAACACCTCAAACATCACCCCTTCTTCTAGTAATATCTGAACTGGTTCACTAACAAACTACTCCATTAGAAAATTTATCGATGCCTATCACTTCTCTCTCCATAGAAAATCGTGGTCTTTCTTGTTCAAGGTTATCAATGGTGCAGCAACCTGTGAGAAGTTGGGAACGAATCTACGATAGTAACCTGATAGACCTGTGATAGTATTCACCTCTGCCACGTTCTTGGGTGAAATCCTAGAATCAACATATTCATCCTTCAATAGGTCCACTAATATTCCCCTACCGAACACAACATGTCCATGAAGTGCACCTATCGTGCCCATAACATGCACATGGACAACTTCTTGTAGAGCTTGTGCCATCAGAGGACCTCTAAAACCATTCTCAGATTCATGGAATGATCCTCCTATATTATTGGGTTGATTATAATGTCATCAAAAACCACAACTACGAACTGGTCCTGATATTCCCAGAAGACAGAGTTCATCAGTCCCATGAACACAACACGTTGAATTATAACACAAACTGACATGAACATGAACTCATTGTGCTTATATATACACCTGAAGTCAATCTTTGAGATGTCACCCTCCTTCACCATCAACAGGGGATATTCTGACTACAGATCAATCTTGGTGAACCATTTTTCCCAATTCAACTGATCAGAAAGGTCGTCAATCTTCAAGAACAGGTAATAGTTTTTTTGACTGTCGCTTGGTTTAGCCTCCGGAAGACTATACACAGCCCGATACCACCATCTTCTTTCATTGTGAACAAGAATTGATCAAACCATGGTGACGTGATTTGTAGAACAAAACCATTTTTCTTTATTTCATTAATCTGAATCTGTAACTCCCACAACTCAGAAGGCACTATCCAACATGGAACTGGGTTGCAAGTCTATCCCGAAATCGATATCACATCAAGGGTTTAGAGTCACCAACTTTCCAGAGAAGACATCCATGAAATCACTGACCATCCATGGGATGTCCACCCTCTTTGTATTTACCAACTCCATTTGAAATATCATCTAACAAGTAAATTCATGGATCCACTCGTTGGCTGCCCTCCTAGAAACCCTACTCGCCGACAAAAGCTACATGTTAGCTGCAAATATTTGAAAACACAACACTTCTCCGGAATATGTCGACACTCACATAGAATAGAATGTACATTCCTGAAATGACATCATATGGCCACATCCACCGAAAAAGAAGGACCCCACTGGACTAATGTAGTCCTGACATCAATCTACAAGCTTTGAAAACATAAGGCATGACGGTGTGACCTTTGACTAGCATACTCAAAACTAGTGGCATGGGAAGTCTCTCAATGTATACCACTAGAGCATGAGCTAGAATGGGTGCATGAAAGGAGTTTGAAACCCTTGAATTAAACATGGTGTGGGGAAGGGTTCTAAACAAGTTGATCATTCCTCGAATGACTTTTATCCGTACTAGAACTGTTTCCTCTACGGAAAACAGCTACCCACACCCCAATACACCCCTCTCAGCTATCAGACACCTCCCCATCCACACCCTAGATGAGGAACCTGAGGAACTCCCTGAGGCCGGCCTCCTCCTGCATCATCAACTCTTATAGGGGGGGGGGAGATCACTGTCCCTACTACAACAGCTGAAAGGGCCTGGCTAGAAACTACTGATACTGAGGTGGGAAATGAACCTACCATTCTCACTATGCAACACACAGTTTAGGAACTGATTTCAAAGATTCCCATGAATTCCAAAGATTAATTATCTTGATCATATGCCAGTAATGCAGGGGTGAGGATCAGGAGGTCCAAACTGGAACTGCTAGGGCCTACTCCCCACTGACAAAAACTTGAAAGTCCCTGATGTGGGAGGCCTACTTATGATGGCCTTCCCCTTTGACTATCCCAACAAGATCCCCTCGGATTGAACAACTTCCATAGTGTGCATCATCAACCCCACTTCAGCCTTCTTATGGACTTCCATGTATGTCAGTAGAGTGAAGGGTGTAACCCCATACTGAATAGATGGTTGGAGTGCCTCTTCTAAATTTCTCACCTTAGACTTCTCATCCAAAAATAGGTCAAAAGAAAAGAGAAGGAGATCCTTGAACTTGATCCCCAACTCCCTCATTGACATTCACCCATGCTGAAGGGAGAGTAACTCTTTCCTCTTCTCCACCTTCATCGTGGAAGAGAATAATTCCACCCAGAAATCCCTCTCTTAGTTAGTCCATAAAACCTCTGCATCTCTCTTCTCCCCATGATAGAGCGTCCACCACTAACGTGCTGCTCCCTGCATCTGGATTATAGCCAGAGGAACCCATTACCCCATTAGAGCCCTGATCAAGCTGAAGCTATCACCTACTCCTTGATCCAACTCTTTATCTCCATATCTGAGATGTTTCCCATGTACTTCCCAAGGGTATGCTGTGGAAGGAACGAAGTGTCCTATTCAATTGGTCATTCTCCTCCTCTCGATAATCCCTCTTCTAATTAGAAAAATCATCCTTCTGTTCCATGATCACCATCACTACCCATGGTGGCCGTTCGGGTGCCATAGTTGAAAGGTAAATAAGAAAGCCTATTCCTAAGTAGTGTGGAACATTGCTTTTAGAATTTTCTTAAACATTTTAATTATTTTAAATCCCCAAAGTACCCAAACACAAAATAACACAATTCATTATGATTCATTTACCTTTCATAGTGTTTCAACCCTGCAATCAGGGTACCATAACATGGAAGTTTGGTTGGTCCAAAGTCCATGCATCGGATCATGGGGGCCCTAAGATCCTGTGTCCCTGCCGGTCTTCTCTAGACTATTTCATGTGCCAAGATTGCCTAACACTATTTACCTACCACCCCTTAAAATCCTCTCTATGCCAAACCCTAGATTCCTTCCTATCTCTCAACCATCACCCTCTTATACCATTATGTCACGACATGCCTTCCCTAAGATGATAGAAGAGACAAAAAACAGCAAGACCCTCCCTTCCTCCTGTTGAAGGAGAGATAATGACCCCCTCGAGTCTTGTCTTCAATAGGCCCCAGATAAGTGACTTGCAACAAGGGTATAGAATCACACATTATATGGAAGACATTACCCTTTTTATTTATTAGGATACAGAGATATGATGTTTAAAACCCAAAAAACTCCAAAACTAAATGTAGAAGTAAAGTAAAACAAAACAAAAACTCTTTCCCATATTCATGTTACAAATAAAGTCATACAAATTACATGAAAACTCTATAGTGAAGTACCAAAAAACAAAAAATAGAAACGTCAATGATCCTGGCGTCTAAGATAATCGGGTCCAGCATTGTCCCTGAAGTCCTCTGGGAAGACTAAAACTGTTTTATACACATAGGGTGTGTATATAGGGATTCTCAGTATGGAAAACCAAAATGTCTCATGCATAAGTGGGGATGAATTCTAATGCCCCTTGAGAAAAGGAGATATCCAATGAACCTATAAAGGAAACTATCCACCCAACCTCACCAAAGAACACTCCCCAAATATGGAAAGTAAAATAAATTAATCGTAATAACACATCATTGTTTGGCTACCCCGCACCACAATCCCACTAGTTATTGAAGACATCCTACATGTCAAACCTCCCCCTCCATTCTCAACGTAGCCCCACTACCACCCCAACAACAACCTTTTGGGAAACAATAACCATAAGAACCCCCGTTAACACCTTTTCCACCAAAACCAAACGTAACCATGCCCATAGAAAAATGGTCAAGAACAACTACCACCACACTCGAAGACACATGGGCCCGAATAACTACTCACATGCATGAAGACACATTGGACACATCCCAAAGACTCTTGGTAAACAACCAACCCGAACTCACCTAGGAAACCCCCCCCCCCCAACATACCCTGAATGAATAATCTTACGCTATAGTTGACCTCAGGCTATCATAACTTACCTGAAGAGTCCTAGGGTAATCGAGAAAGGGAGAAGAAAAGGAGCTAATAACCAGCCACTCATATGAGTGTTGGGAAAAACACACTCCCCCATGAATTGTGGGTGTTCGACATGAAGTGACCGACTAGGGTTGGGAGATAATAAGAAACATAAGAACTATATTATACCTATAGGAAAAAATGCACTCATTCGAACCTAGGTGTTCCAAATCCAGATTATACACAAACAACCTGGTTACTATTCTTTCATAAAAAAACAATAGCCACAACAAATGAATAAATAATTCCCGTAAAACGATTCCTCATAGAACCCATTTTTGTTATCATATTCAACTGATTCCATTTAAATAATTCTTCACCACCAGGAAACTAACAGGAAATATCCAAAATACAAGGAAGGAATGATAGTCAAGATTCAATTTTAGCATTCACACTAGGTTCTCTTGTAATGTCAGAACAACCAAAAGGATCCATGATATCCCTAGAAGTACTGGAACCAAACCAAGCCCCAACATATGGCCCCACATAGTTTGTTATCCACAAACCAACAATTGAAAAAAAGGTAATCCCATTTCCATACACATCACCCCACATGTATCATGTAGAGAAACCACACATTTTACCAAGACATATCAATGAAGTTTTTAAATTAAAACACACCATTCATTAAGTTCCTTCTATTCATTTGGTTAAACGGGGTGATCACTCAAGGATATTTGTTCACTGGACATCTATTTAATCATCATAGTTTTTTACATTAACCAATTTCCATGTTACAACCATTCTATCACTATATAAATATAGGGGTTCGTTGGTGCACATGGAAGGGCCACCATCGACCTCTATTTTCAGTTGACATAAGCCTATACAATTCATGACATATAATCAAAGATAAAATAGTACATCAACATCATCAAACACACCCCTTCATTTTTAAAAACCATTTATTAAATTTTTTTGGGTTTGGTTTCATCCATCCTATAAGGAAACATTATTATACCTATCATGCATGATATATATTAAAGGTATATGTTGGAATAACCCTACTTGAATGATCAATAATCAAAGAATTTATCCTCGTGCCCAGAACTGGGGATGTGAGACTTGTAGGGGAGGAAATCTGAGGACACCAAGAGTGATTGGGAAATTCCCTAGCACATGAACACCACTATCCTCAGGAATAGGGACTCCAAATGCACTACGGAAAGTAAAACATACCATCCAAGAGGAATAAATACTCCCAGTGTGATAAAAGGTGAGATCACGGAGTTACGGGATATGAAATATTGAATGAATTTAAAGGAGGATCATAGTTTCACAAAGAAATTAGATGGTTATACATGATGGAATTAATTTTTATTTAATAATTTTCAATAGAGAGGTGTCCATAATGGTAGTGCGTTAAAGGGTTTCCATTAGATAGAGGAAAACAGGTAATAGGGGTAAAACTGGAATGTGTGAGAAAAGGGTGTGACATTAAAGAAAAGGCCACAAGATATGGATTGTCAACGGTTTACCATATCATGGTGGATTTTAGATATAATTTAGGGGATTTAAAATGCTTTGAAAGGGGTATTGAAATACTTTTAGGTCAAAGGATACAGTGGGGGGAAGAACTGAAAAAAGTCAGAAACTAAAAAAGAAAAAGTGGTACACCATTTGGTGAGACACCATAACAGTGCCACCATCACGGTACCAACAGTTCGGTGGAACACCATAAGAGATGCCACCATTTTGGTGTGCAGATATGACAGTGTGACCGAAATGGTTCCACCTTCATGGTTCCATGGTCACGGTGCTACTGTGACAGGTACCATCATCATGGTGCTATCATGACTGGTGCCACCATCACTGTGCTACCATGACCTGTGACATCATCACATTGCTACCATGACTAGTTCCACCATTATAGTGACACCAAGACCATTGTCACTGTCACACTACCGCCATAAACAGTTCCACTGTCACGCTGCTTACATGAACGGTTCCACCATGACCGATGCCACCGTTTTGGTGTAACCGAGTTTTTGGAAAACCCCTTTCGGAGTCACACCACAAATACCAGAAATTTGGAAATGTAATGGACCATTAGGGTCTGGACCATTATAGGTTATGTTCTTATAGGATATTTGGTCATATTAGTGGGAGATGGGTCTCTAAGAGACCTTAGTTGAATTTGAGTCTTATACATTTTTATTCCCATTGTGTAGTTGTGACCAATATTATATCATGTGAATTTTGTGTTTTTATACGATACTCCACCCCCATTGATTTGGGAAAATGACACCCCATGTATTCTGAGCCCTTTTGTTTATATTTCTCATCATCTTGGTGGGTGTAATGGTGGATTAATAACCAAATTTTCCATGATCTATTATCTTATTAATTACATTTGATGATATGCATGATTTTAATATTCCTCAATACATGTTTGTACAGTGATGTATTGAATTGTATTTATTTTACACACATGTATTCTAGAAATAGTATCCAAAGGAATACTATTCGTAGGGGATGAATAGTTTGTGAAGGATTTATTATCATTACATGGTTTATGGAATAATATGGATTCAGGTTAAATACCCAATGTATGATACACATTACGCTGGAATTGATGGATCTCGAAAACAACCAGGAATATTATGCTTCCATGGATGTGGTTGTGTGTTTCACAAGGTTCAAATTGTGTTTCATTTACAATGTTTCTGCACCCTATCCTTCTTGGAAATAGATACTTTTGATATTAGATGATGGGGTAGAGTGGAAAAACAGTGGGGGAAGAGGCAGTATGGTACCTATGATATAAATTATTATATAATATATTCTTCTATCTGATAATTTGTGATAGTAGGTATAGTGAGGGTGGCAACAACGTATTCATTTTTATGTGAGGAGTTAGTTTTACTTGTTGTTCATTTTTATTTATCAGGCATTCTATAAATTATTAATGAGAGGATACATAGAGGATCCTTATAAGTATACTATTATACATACTCTATGTGTATATATTTTTTTTTCTTGTCAATTAGAGAAAGATTTAGATGAAGTTGTTTACTACTTGCTTGGTGTTTATCAGGGAAAATTCGGGGTTCAGGATTATTGTCATCCTTTCTTTTCTTCTATTACTAACATTTCATCCTTTTTGTTGTAGTAGTTCTAGGATTACATTAGATATCTGCACACATGTTTTTGTATAATTGAGTCTGAGAAGGATTTTATTGTTATTTGTCATATCTATCTGTTATTCATGGGGTTTTCTAAAGGTTAATGGATGTTGTCTGTGTGTTTACGAACATTTGGTGCAAGTCACAAACTTGTGGACTACCAAAGGCGGGACTTGGACTTCACAATTAATCATCTCCAATTTCTGAACCTGGAGGGGTAGTCCTTGTATGGTGGGAGATGTGATAATAATGTTAACATTCATATCTCTAAAAATCTATTACAACACCCTAGTACTAAGAAAACTGTTGATAATTTTATTTTTCATAGATATTGTTTAAAAATAATAATTATATGTTTGGATGTTATTTATACATAAATCCAAAACGATGATATGTTTAAAAATACTATATATGTTTATAATTTTTTTTAAAAATCAATTTGAACATTATATGATATAGATTTAAAATTACATGATATGAAATTATGGGGGCAGTTTGGTGGGTTTATATGAATATATTTTCATATTTACCAAAAGTTTAAAATATTGAATCAGATGTATATATTCCCATTTCTTAATTTCTCTAAATATTTATTTATAACATTTTAGTTTTAAGACATTTAATACTTTTAATAAGAATGGGTTTTCATTATTTTTGAGATACATTTCTTTTTCTCATTGTATATTGTCTCCTTGAAAAAATTTGGATATTTTGATTCATTTGAATTTTTTATATACTATTCAAATTCTTGAAATAAAATGTGTTATCAATGAATAGACACATATAAAGGGGGTTAATTTTAATGTATTAAATCAACTATATTTCACAATATTTTAATCAAATAAATGTTGATATTTTATCAGTTTGATTATTTTAAAAATAGAGAGACTTTTATAAATTATACATTAATTTAAATTTATCAAAAGGGAAACTATTTGGTGTATAAATAATTTGAATTATGTTTTTATAAATACAATGAACTAATATATTTATTTTTGATTAAAAATCATAAAAGTTTGAATTATGTATTAATTAATGTGTGGTTAATAATAATAAATTAATAATATTTATCTTCATAAAAAAATATTTTGTATTTATGTTTTTATTGTTAAATAAATTTACATTATGTTTAATGAAGTTTTCTTGGGCTTAATAATTCACTTGAGACCTTAAAATATCATATTACATATTCAAGATATTTTTTTTAATATCTAGAAATTAAAATTTTTGGATGTTATTGAATTGACCATGAGTGCATACTGGGAATAATATCTATGTGTAATTACCATGTGTAATAACTATGAGTACTAAAAGTTTCTATTGAATATAATTTTTGACTATGTGTACTAACCATGAGTACAAACCATATATACAGGCTATGTGTATTGATTGTGATTATTGACCTTGACCAAAAATAGTGAGTAAAAAAATTTATTTCTCTATAACTCATTGTGACAGGTGACCTTGAGTTTTATTATATTTTGTAGTTTGAATATAAAATGGGATACAAAAATCCTTTTCGAGTATTCATATTGATTTGTAATGATTGTTTTTTCAATTTAATTATGATACATAAAACTCTTAATGGATCTCTATAATTAGAGAAACTAGATTGATGTCTCTTTTTGTTTTATTTATTAATTCTATAGTTTTTAAAACTAATTTGATAAAGTAATATGATTATAACATGAAATTTATAAGTACAATTAAAGTTATTCTTGAATATATGGAAATATTAAAAAATTATATAAATATAAATAAACATGAGCTAATTTTGATTCAATCATTATGAAGGTAAATTTTTTTTAATTCTAAATCATTTTATGTCAATCTAACTACAAATCCCAATAGTCACCTACATGATTTCTCTTATATGAAATCCTGTACAAAATTTCTCTAATATAGATTTTAATATGTATATTTCCCTACAAAAAAACCCATTTTTTTCCATTGTTTCTATTTTTCAAATCTTGATTTCCATTTTTATTCAAGATATTGTATAACTGAGAAAAATGTAATGTTTTATATAACATTTTCCCATTTCATTTTTTTCATATTTATTATGAATATGAATAATTTTTTATTTGTTAAATATTTATTTGTTAATTATTTTGATTTAATGTGAATATATTTTATTTATTTTTTTAGGAATCAAATTATTATCATTATGAGGATATTTAAAATTGTTTCATAAAAATGATTCATGTTGCACATTAAATGATGTAATAATATGAATGAAATACCTTATACACGATATTGGAGGATTAAAAAGGACTTTAAAGTTGTTTATAATTATTAATTATAAGTTTATTATTTATATAAACACAGAATCACTATAAAAATGAATTTCATTTTTTTATTATCAAGGGGACCATTGTGAGTATGTTTTGAACAAAAATTTAATAAGGAACTTGTTTGTTTTATTGGGAATGATGAACTATAATGGGATTCTGGTGGGTAATATTATTTGATTTGATTTAGTAGATTTATTTCATTCAAAACATCTTGGTCAAGGATGGTAGGATGTGGATATTTTTGAACTATACATGGATTACAAAATATAACGATTTCATATAACTCCCTACTAGAAATTAACTATTTTATCATTTGATGTGGTAGAGTTAACTACGTTCTTAAAATTAAAAAAATGACTTTTTCATCTTTTTTACATGTTAAACTTTTTAATATCCCATTTAAATTTATAAAGTTATCATGTGATGTATTGACCATTAAACTATAGGAAAAATGTTTGTGACACCTAAAAAACTCAATCATTGGGTTCTGTCTTATTGGGTAAAAGGTTTATTGTTTGGTTTGTACCTTTAGGTACAAAATGGTTGACCGAATTTTGTTTTAATCCTCCATGTGGAAAAAGATTTTTAATTGGGTTTTAGTCCAAGTGGGAAAAATAAATTATAATACCGAATTATATCAGTTATAGTGGGTTCTAGCACTCTCACGTTGTGAGATGGGGGAAAAGCGGAGTTTGTTCATTTAGATCAGAATCACTATAAAAATATCATATTTTTACACTTATTTTATTTTTCATTAACATTATCACAATGATATAAAACAAAATATCCCAAATAAAATTTTAAAGGCCAATTCACCCCATCTTTCCTATATCATTATCATAAATATAGAAAAAAATATCTATATTTTCTAATTAGGATACTTTTACTAGTGACATATTAATAAATGTATAGAGTAATGTGAAGTTATATTGTACCCTATATTCCCACCCATGTGTTAAATTGTGAAAAAGTTGTAATATGTCATAAGTACAAACATATTGATCCATAAATATCATTTATATAAGAATACAGTATTAAAAATGGTAATGTTATTATAAAAAATATAATTTTATTTTAAGGAACCAAGATATTTAATATTTAATAAATTTTCACTTTAGATAGTATTCTTAAATTATTATAACCCCCTATATACAAAATTTACAATAATAAAAAATATAATTAATTTATAATCAAATACATTTGAAATACTGAATTTATAGTACCATTATCAAAATATATATAACATTAATGTGAATAAAAAAAATATATTTTCTTATCAATAAACCAGTATCATAAAAAGGTAAATATTTATATTTATTATATTTTAAATGAAATTAATTTTAGAAAATTTAATTTTACAATTTTACAGTTTTCAAACATACTCTATATTGTTTATATACAAACAGACCATAGAAATAATTTATAATAGAAGGGGTTTCCCTCAAAATATTTTTACTCTATCACAAATACTGTTAACAATACACATTGTTTGATAAATAATGATCCATTATATAAAAACACCTAAAAAATAATGACAATAACCAAACTTGATATTCCTATAATTTCCATATCCCAAATAAAATAGTGAATTTTACACTAAAAAACTACTATCCATGTACACACACATTGGTAATCTAGGAAATATTTGACTCTATAATAGTAATAATATAAAAGTACAGAATATACCTCTCCTATGAACTAAAATTATAACTAACCCATACCATCCCCACATATTACTCAAAGAGGAATGAATACACTAAATTGAGTGTCAAGTATCACAATATCATACCACATAAGATTATAAAAAAATTAGTACAATATTTTTTAAATTCAATAGTTTTAAAATTACATTATCTTTTATTTCCCAATATTAATTGTAGTAATAGATTCAACTAATATAAAGTCATGCTACAGTTGTTTTATATTTTAATGTTTTAAGGATTCGTATTTAACCACTGAATGTCCCTAATTACTAATTAACCAAATAAAATGTGGAATATTAATACTCACCTATGTTGACCACAAAACCATCCTATAAAAACAATTAAAAATAAAGGGTTGATCTATGTAACCACCTATCATTTATTATCACCTAATACCAAAAATTTTATCCTATGTTAAATTTTCAATTATTTGATGATGTTAGAGAATAAAATTTAGATCCCTAAAATTTATAACATTATAGTTATTTAGTGATGTATGAACGGTGAAATAGATAAAAGGATATATGGGTTATATTATTTTTATACCCTAAACGCTATACACATAAAATAAAATTAATTGTAATGGAATTATCTATACATTGAGGTAGTAGAAATAATGAAGAAGTGGAGAGGTCAGATACTCAATGGGAATATTATTAGAGGAATATGAGGTAATGTAGTAATATTTTTTAATTTAGAAAATATATTATTTTAATGATAATTATAATTAAAAAATTAATTCCTAATAAGCACCTTGATCCCCACCACTAGGTATCTAATACTCTATATTAATCTTCCACACAATTTATCATTACTAATAAGTACTGATAAATCAACCTATTTTCTTATACCAGTCCTTAATTAAATTTTAAACCCAACAAAATCCATATTACATATTTCTTCTCCATATAGTACACTATGGTACATAAAAATATTTTTAACAGTAATTATCATATTAATTAGAAACCAAAACACACTCAATTTTAATATATACTACATTACACTGGTATATTTTTTCAAAATTAAAACCCAATGTTTTAAAATTCTAAATGAACTATATAATATCAAGAAGGAACATTAATAAATTCTATATCAGTCAAATTTCATAAAACATATGGTAACATTGTAACACCCCAAAATAAAAAAGGGTTAAATGAATAAATCACATGAATAATGTCAACTTGTTGCACATTCTTTTTCATAATCCTACATGATTAGAACTCCATAGTAAATTTTTCTTTCCTTGGAGTAGTGATCAGAATTGGTGAATCTATGGGATGTTTCTCAGGGTATGTGTGAGTGAAAAAAAAATCACACTAGAAATGACATGTGTTGGCCAGTGTGGACTTTCATTAGACACATGAACTATTCGACATGTGGGTGGGCCTTAGGGTGGGGACCATATGTTTGTGGGGGAAACTGGTGGTACCTGGTACGCCATGACCCATTTACCATGTTAAGGATGGGAGTCTATGCTTTCACTATAACCCAGTTGTAACATTTAGTATCGGGTTTGGAAACTAGCCTTTAGGGAAGCACATTGCCTAGTTTGAGATGTAGGCCCCACAATAAGGACGTTGTGCTCTAGGGGGGGTGGGTGGGTGAGTTTAAGACCCCATAATGGTGAAGGGGTAAATGAATAAATGATATGAATCATGTCATCATGGTGCACCTTCATTTTCAAAAGCCTACCTGATTAGAACTCCACAATTAAGTATGTTTTCCGTAAGGTAGTAATTCGGATGGGTGACCTTCTAGGATGTTTCTTAGGATGTGTGATTGAGTAAAATAAAATTACAAATGAATTATTTTTTCAGGTGGGGGCTGTCATTAGTCAAATGTATTGTTTGGGAATGTTGATGGGCCCCTTAGGGGGCCACATTTTTGCGGGGCAAATTTTGGTACCTGGTGGGACAGGACCCAAAGACCACGTTTAGGCGGGGTTTTTTCCTGTCTCCAGGACCTAGTTGTTACAAATATATCATTGAATATCTATTACATTACAAATATACTGTCGAATATTTTTTAAATAAAATATAAACTAACAAAAAACTAGTATAGTATTATGAGGAAACCTTGATATAGACTAGAAAAAATTCTATTCAAAATAATAAAACATGTTATTAAATAATAATTTATTTTATTTTGTCCATGGTAAAATGAATAAATACAAAAATTCAAAAATTTTAATCTCTTCAATATTAACCTCATTAATTAATTATTCTTGAAATGACTATTTGTTTGAAATAGATATAATGTTTCTACATAAATCATCCCATTACATTTTTACTTCTTCCTAAACTCCGCCAAGCCACAAAAATTGTGTTATATGTCAAAATGTAATCTAATATAAAATAAAATATATAAAAAAATCGATATATACCAATGAATATAAAATTGAAACCTATCCATTTACAACATTATGAATATTCAGAATATAATACACTAGAAATATAATATTTAAATTCCAATAACCACTATTTTTTTTTAAATATATCATTTGAAAATCCACCCTAATTTTTATCAAATAAATTATAATTTCAGGAATACATCATTTCATAAAACAACCTTGATACCACACTACCTAAGGCATAACTAACAATGACAAATGGGTGTTTCAAATCCCTATGGATTGGTGTCTTTTGGATGAATAATTACATTATAAATCTGGTAAATAAATTTATTTGTATGTATTAGAATAAAATGATATGTATCAATATGATAAAAATAACAATTAAATATAGTAACTTTAATAAATATGTATATCAAAAATGAAAAAAATTACATAATTAAATCACTCAGAATATGAAAATATGCAACTATATAATCCCAAAAATATCAACAATCCAAAACATCCACCTCCTCCAAGAGTGTTTTCCCCATTACTCGGACCTGAAAAAAATAAAAAATCCAGAATGAAATGGTTGGGTGTGATGTAAATTCCCTTGAAGGATAATACCAAGTGTTCCATAAAAATATGAAATAATAAAAATAAAATTCTTACAATTTATAAAAAACAGGAAATAGAAATACAATTTCCATTTTAAAACAGAGGCACACATTTATTTCAATTTTATCAATAAAAATATCATCATTCGTCAAATAAACCTTTTATGTAAAATAAATTATATAAAAAAACAAGAATTACTAAATAGTATCGCAATAAATATCTTATATCTCACAATAATAAAAAATAATCACAGTTATATTCCTTGTGGTATGTTATTTTTTAGTTATAAGATTTGAATACATATCATGTCAATGATTACAACACTATTTGTAAACATGTTTATAAGTATTTGGATGAATAGGAACAATCAGTATCCCATAAAAAATAATATGCACCGAACTAGATTTCAATCATAGTTTCCATCATCTGCCAAAATATAGGGAATAATCATCCTACTATTTTGGACATAAATAACCCAGTAACTACTCAGGAGTACATGTGATTAATAAATCATTTGAGAAATTTAAAATCTTTTGACATTAAATAATTTCTCATTCCAAACTCAATTACCCAATATTCTTTTTTGAAATAACAATTGATATTCATTACCAAAAATGAAATTTTCATCATTTTTTAGTGTTCATATAAAATATAATAGGATTATATCAACTAAATTTAATCCATTGTTTATATAAATTGACATATCAAATAAAAAATTACATAAAATTAAAAGTATTCCACAACTTCGTATTCATTTGGAATATGCGGATTTTTTCAAATCCAATCCCAATAAAATTTCAATAGAAATTTTCATAAAATTGTATTTTCCTATATCACTTGAAAAGAATATAAATCAAACCTTGAAAATATTTTTTTAATTATATTTCATAATCCCAAAACAAATCAACCACCTTTACATAAGGTATCATATTTAAACACCTACATAAATATTTACCAATGAATAAAATTGGAAACTAAGATACAGAATTCATTCCAACATTCAATATCCAAATAAAATGTTTATAGATCCATCGAACATGTCACAATATATCAAAATATATTGAGGAATTAAATAGGGATAATGAGATAATAAATTGGAGGATATCCACTTAATAGTGAGGGATCAAATCTAACCCTAGCACATAGATTTATAAAATATTTGGTTTGGAAGTTCCAAATAGGGTTATTCAAAACATTCAAGACCAAGGAACATACGATATGCCGACTTATGGTTGTTCAAAAGATAAAAAGGGGGTTGAAACTATTTTAAAATATTTTTTGGAATAAAAAAGTATCATCTTCATCGTCAGCTTGGTAGAGTCACACAGTTAGAAAAAGAATATACCCTAATGTGATGCCCTATAATTTGGACTATGATTTATAAAATTGGAGAATAATTTTTTTTAAAATCATTCACCAACTATAAAAACCCACAAAGTCCTAGCTATTGTGATTTTTAATGGTTAGGCTCATGGTTTAGGAATATTGTGTGCCAGCTGTCCACAAAGCAGATAAAAGAAAAAAATAATCATTCTACCCGAATTAAAAAAGAATAAACCTGACCAATTAAGGAAAAAAATATTTGGGTCAATGAGTAATAGTGAAAAATAAAAGGATACTAAAATATCTCTACTATATAAATATTCTTCCACATAGATCATATCAATATGCTTCCTTATCAGCAATATGAGACAACTACCCTCTAATTAGTTCCTTACTCTACCAAATTTCATGTGTTTTCTAAACATGAAACCATAGAAGATAGACCAAATTATCATCCTCCAATTATTTACTTTTTAAAAAAGATAAACAATTTTTAATAGATTATTAGTCCTACATACATTATGCTCAACGTCGAGATCACTCTACATAAAAACATGAGATGGGTGGGAAATTTATTCTCCATTATTAAAATCATATAATGTTTTATGAATCAATGTAAACTATTGGTGTAGTGACTAAATATAATCCTTATTCCAAACCTTCTAAACCACCTCAAAATGTTTAAAAACAATAATCATGCTTCCCCTACCTCAAAATTCAAAAACGATCCAAACATGGTAAATATTTTATGAATATATGGTCTCCAAATGAAACTCATGTTTCCTATACTAAAAATCATCCTATAATTTATATTTGATATATTCCATAAATTCTTTTGACCGATCAACTGAATTTTTGGTAATATATCCAAGAACATTATTGGTCAAACCAAATGAACATACATTGATCTCTAACCAACACAACAAATATTTACTAGGTCAACCATACAAAGAATGAAAATGTGCCACAGTTAACACCGATAGGTAACAATTGTTATAACAAAAGAAAAAAAGTCCCAAATGTTTCTCCCATTCTCCACTAAAGTGAATTAATATTTCATGAAACTTATCATAATAAATTTATTTATATCTATCTTTTTTTTTCCATAGATCTAGGAATTTTATTATACACACAAACAAACTAGAGATCTACGTTCCTCCGAAAGGCCTCCCAACAAGAGACATGTAAAATGTGGATGTCTATTAGAGACTATTGTTGAAGGAACTCTATGAAATTGAAAAATATATATCTTGCTTAGAATTCCCATATCCTCTATATTTGTTGTATATAAAATGGGTATAAATTGAGTATATGTGGTCAGCCTATAGACCAAAACCCTTTTTATGTTTTTAATACATATTATTGAGGGGAACTAATGGTTACTTATAAGGAGATCTCATAACACATAAAATATGTCACTAAAAGTTGATGAAGAAAATCTAAATGATTATTATGCTAATCAATAACCATTTTGGAAAATACAGCCACGTGGAATAAATTTAGTGATCTATTGTATCATATATGGATACCAGAATAGTAAATCTAGGACATAGAACAACATTGTAGTTTTTTGGTGAATATCCCATTTGAAATTATGGATTTCCAACATATTATATATCCTCACAAAAAATGTCAACAAAAACGAATTCCACAAGAATAGAATACTCTCTATAGATAATGACCACATGGAAAAGGTCTCCCAATAGTAAATAGAGTCTATAATGAAATTGGATTGATCATAAATTTCATGTTTCTAAAGAATCACCTTGAGAAGATCAAATTACATCTGATCATTTTCCATGAATACCTTATCACATGAATTAGGTACTCCTATATGAATCATTAAAAAAGGTTCAATAAACATCCACTCTTCTAATTATTCATTTATGGCATTGTTCAAGTGTTTCATTTTCAATGAATCAGTGAAACAATTATCATTCCATAGGGTATGTGTGATCTCCAAATTAATCAATAGCCTATACTCAACCCAATGCCTCTATTGGAGATTCAAATACTATTTAGTGAATATATATCTAAAGATGATTTAGATTAAATACACAGTAAAACATTCTTGAAAAATTTATTTCCACCAACTCTTATGCTTATACATAACAGATGAAAGTTTAAGGACTTAAGTCATGAAATTATTTTCATTTCTCCAAATTTTCTCATATTAAAAAATAGCTACCAGATCATAATGCATAAAAATATAGGCCAAACCAAAACATGATGTATCAAATAAGAAGAAAATGTACTTCTCCACCAATGGGTGAGTTAACACTAGTGAATAAGTCAACAGATATATAAATTCAAGAAAAGAAACACATAAATATATCATCCAATGAATGATTTAATTTGTTTCTCTTTGTATTAGTCGTTAGAGAATAAAATGTTTAGTATTACTTTATGATCTAGAGATAATAACCCAATAATCCCAAGAATATCATAATCAAAAAAACATTATGTGGTTGGTCCCATGGTATATATACATTCACCAAAACATGATAAACTAAGATACTGTATTTTGAGACTATATATCCCAATTAAATGATATATAATTCATAGTAATCCCAATTCTATTTATTTTCATCACTCTTATAATTTTTGGATGATTCACTAAATTCAACCATATGATGCATATAATCCTACTAAATAATCGATTATACTAGGATGTCATCCAATAAAGACACTATGAATGTTTCAAGATACTGATGGAAGGTCCTGTTGATCAATGAAATAATGACAATAATATAATTAGTTAGAAAAAATAGCTTGAAAATATAATTAGGATGTACAAAAATTCATTGAAAGACATTTTTGTGAATTTTGGATTATTTGACTTTAAACTGGTGATAAAAAGACTAAAGATCAGTCATTCATAACCGGTTCGACCATTTCAATTGGTAAGATATATCATTAATCATGGTATACGAATACTTGTTCATTTATGTAACTTAGTTGTGGTTTTGGTATTCAAAACACTAGAAAAGTTTTTTATTATATTTCTTAGAAAAGAGAACACGTGTGACCCAAGGTGATGCACTCAAGCATAAAAATAATTTATATAAAAGATCATTTAAATGGGTCATAAAATTATTCTGTTTGTTTGCTCTAAATGGTGAGAAGGTATAGATACCGATAAAGTACCTGGTTAAAAATAAATAAATAATATCCACCACCCTTACCTATGGAAAACTAGAAAAACATGAACGAAAAAATAGGAAACATATTTGTATTAGGAGGGAGATAATTTCTCAATGAATTATGATATAGGTAAAAATAAAACATTGATATTAATAAACCTATATATGGAAAACAATTTCAATACCTATTTGACCTCCGATCCCATTCTATCAAAATGATATGACATACACCATCATGAATGATAAAGCATGCCAATAGATTAAAATAATATATTTTTTATTTGTTAGAAATTAGAAAATCCATCCAAAAAATTAAATCAATTGTTTTCATATTGAGAACTAATGAATTTAATGAAAATTAATTTATGATAACGGGAGAAAATATAATAATATAGAACATGATCTCCTTATTCCAAAGATTATATTTGTATCCATCTCATTAGATAGAATTTCCATAGGATTATTTAGCTGGTTCAAAATACGCATTGTTAGAAAAGAATTATATATACCCATATTAAAAATTGGTTTTAGACGAGATGAAGCTATTCTGAAGGTACATCTCATATTCACTAGACCCATATCAACATCCTCTAGATTCTATTCAACTACATGGAGAACCATCACTGTATAATCTTATGGTTGTAACACCATTTATTTGTGAATCTTTCTAATACTCCATATTAATTGACAACGTTGATGACTCTATACCACTATATAGGAATAATGGATAAATAAAAACACTTACATTTTTCATTATCATTTATAAGAGATGTAGTTGTTTCGTGACTTGGAAAAAATATTTTCAAATTCAAATTTGTGTGACTCTAAAATAAACTAAAATGGAATCTTCATAAAACAACATGATTTCTGGTAAAAACCTACCCCTGGTATCCACTATGAGACTAATCACTCATTCTCTCCCCTCTATAGAAACTCACAGAACTCCTATTGGAAAAAAATAACTCTAGTAAACCTGAATATATCATCTATGTCGACCCAAAAAATAAATTGAATATCAATTATGATAGCATGGCAAGAGATCTTTAAAAAAACATGACGTTGAACATACAGAAGAAGAAACATATCGAACTATCACATGTTTATCTTGTCATTTAATATATACATTCTTTCAACTCCATATGATCATCAATAATGTTTTTGTTCTCCGTTATGGTCATGTCTTTCATTTAATGTATGAAAAAATCCATAGTCCATTCCAATTCAATAAAATCATGATAAAATAATTCAGTGAATATAATCAAGAATTGAATAAACTCTACAACATTATTATTCATCATTTTATTCATTGGATCCAACTATATCATGTAGGTTAATTGAAAATAGAAGGTGGAACATTTCACGTTGATCATGTCAATCATCTCAAATAAAACGAAAAAGATAAACATTCCTCAACCAGTACTCATCTTCATGAAGTTTATTAATCACTTGTAATGCTTGTGGTTTTGGAGAAGGAAATCATGATCATGATTCTGGTACTCATCCCTCTTTGGTTCTATAATTTTAGCCTAAATGGGAATGGGGGAGGTGTCTATTCAAGATTTTGGACCACACACACACACACACAAATCAATGATATTATAATACATTGTAGAATTTGTATTTTTTGGTTCAATAGAAACTTCTTTAGAGAGACTATTCACAAATATTAATGAATGCATGATACTACCCAACATCAAAAAAATCATTGAAGAAATGTTAATATTACTCAGATAAAAATCTCAAACCAGAGATATTGGGAAATTAATTCCATCATATAAGAAAACATTATTTGGATTTAATTTGATCAAAATAAAATTCAATTAAATGACTATAATTTATACTCTTGATTCATTTCCTAGACTAACCATAGTGACTGATGCCTTATTATGTTGAAGACCAACTAGGCTTTGACACATAAATACCTATAAATACAAAACAAGACATTCCAAATTGAATAATCACAACATGAAATGATGATTATACTTAATATTTGATACAATGTTTTTAGGAACCATCCTTGGGACCATAATACCTAATCCAACACTAAAATTTCTTGAGAGGAATTCACGATCACTAGGGGTCAGTGACAGGAATCTTTCATCGTTCAAGATAATAGTGAAAACAAATATTCCATATAAACAGTTGATAAATATTCACATTTAAATAAAAAAACTCCAAATATAGAAAAAACCATAAATGAAAAATGTATTTCAAAATAAAGTAACATTACATTATCAAAGTACTCAGAATATATCAATATAAAAATCAAATATCTTGAACGTGTTAACAATCCGTGAAAAAGGGGGCTGCAAAATCCACCTCCACCAGGAAGTTATTTCCCGTAGATTGGACCTAGTATAAAAAAATATTCAAAATCTTGAATAAAAAAATATATTTTGTGTACCAATAATACAAATAGGGTCTCACTATGTGTTCTATAAAAAAGATCTATAATAATAAAGAAATAATGATATCAATTAAAAAAACATGTCATGGAAAAGAAATAGAATTTTTAAACTAAATCATTATTTAATTTCAATTCGATGGAAAAAATTTCAACATGGATCAAATACTAGTTTTATTTAAAATAAAATATGTAAATAAACATTCCTTAATAAACAATTTTCATTATCAGTGGAATATACCAACAAATAATCACTAAATGCAGCATGGTCCTCTTCCCATTGGGATGATATATTATTTTCGTAGGATTATCAAACATATCATATTAGTGATCATGCATATAAGTATACAAATGTCCTATATCCTTAGGCAGAAAATGACTTATCAGCATCCCCTCAGGGGTATGATGTACTGAACTAGTTTTCTGTTACAGTTGTCATCACCAATCAGTTACTAGGGAATAGTCATCCTAGAATGATTTACCTGAATACCAAACTAAGTACTGAAGACTTCATGTGAGTGTTAAATCATTTGAAAAGGGTAAAATAATTTAATATTAAATAACTTATCATTCTCAACATACATTCCTACTCATCATTTTCAAAGTTCTAATAAACATAAAAAACCAAAACATTTATTGTACGTCATTTTAGGAAATTTCAATGAAAAAGAAATCATAGTATTTTTTAAATTACATATGTTCTATATTATAAAATGAATTCTCAAATAAAGACAACAATTCTAATAATTTCAAAATAATACCAACATTCAATTCCATAATAATTGGGTGTATTTCAATAAGTAAAAAAAATATTCGTCAAATTGGGTTTTCATAAATAAAATTATATAAATTCAAATAAAATAAATAAATCCAAGGATTAATTATTTGATACCAAAATAAAATTAGGATGGTTAAATTTTATATTGACCAAATATAAGAACAATGATATGACCCAATTTCCCCATATATTTCCTTTATATTCATTATTTTTGGAATATTTAATTACTTGTTTCTTAAAAAACCCATTATGGTGTACTCAATGATAATGGAATTATTTATAATTAAAGTAAATCATATGAAGGAATCTATAATGATTATAAATTACATGAATAGATTTTATAGAATACTTTTAAAATGATTCAAATTTTAATATATCAGTATAAAAATAAATTAATTAATCAATTTAAGTAATCTCGATCATAAACAAATGAATAAAAACATCCCCCAAAACTAAAATAATATTTGAGACATAATTAATTAGGGTTATGTCAGTAATATTTCTTAGATAATGAATATAATATTAAATTTTTTAATAAATATAGTATTGAAATAGTGAATATATGAGATCCATATCACGTATCTGAAATTTAAACATACAGGATTTTCTCTGTATTGGTTAATTAAAATTTATTATTCAAATAGATAGTGGAGGGGAGTACAATGATTATATTAACTAATAAAAAGGCCAATATATAGTGACTTTATATGGGTGTTGATAACCTAGAAAATGATGATATTTAAGAACATAAAAATTAATACTTTTTTTATTTAAATAATGAGATTAACGAATTTTTAATTTATATTTCTCATTTAGGGTTACTATTTTTTATTTTATTAATATTATTTATAATTATATATTGATTTAATTGAAACAAATACCTATGATATAAATTAATATTGAAATAAGTACTAATATTCTATATGGATCATTGATTTTATAGATAATAAATTCCTATATGCGATCATGGATGAGATAGAATATCATTGAATTAATTTTATGTAGACAGAAACATATACTAACATTACATGTTAAATGATTGTATTGTGTTTTATTTAAATTTTTCTGATGTATATTATCTCATAAATGATTTATTAATAATAGTTTATAAGAATTATACAATGAGAAATAAACTATTGGGAAGTCTATAATACTTTTTGTGGAGCCATGAGATTTTAGAAATGACTTGCATGAGACATACATTATTATGTATTATTGATCATGTTCTTTATTAGGTTAAATTGATCATATCATGAGAATTCAGAATAGTTATAATGGATTGCTTTGATATATATTATTGAATTGGAACTAAAATGTGGATCACCAAGCGCCCACCTTTAGGGTGTAGTAAAAATATTCACCATTTTTTAGAAGAATGTTTAGTGAAAAAAAAACAGTTATTTTCATCTGATGAGATTTTTATTTCTATTACATAGATAAAAATAACCACTCAAACAATCAATAAAATTTAAATAAATAAATAAAAATTATTTTATTGAACATTACTCACTCTAGATCCATAACAAAGCTAAACTTTATGATACTTCAAAATTAATTGGGAAACATTTTATAAAACATATTGTTTAATAATTGTTTCACTATTGGGATTTTAAAGAGGCACTGATAATCGATTTGAAAAAAGCTTTTGAAATTACCGTGGAAAATTTATATAATTGGAATACAAATTTAGAAATCCTTTTGAAAAACATTAAATTTTTAAAACATGATTCTTAAAAAACATTTCAAATTATTATATCTTTTTTATAACTACATTGAAAATTCTTTTACAAGATTGATTTTTAAAACACCATAAAAATACGTACCAAAATGAAAACAATATAATAATTGTGAAAATAAGAACACTTTTCAAAACATTATAATAATTTTTAATAAATAATTATTCTTTTGTAAAATATATAATTCTATTAGAAATACATATGATTTCGAAAACATTTTTATACATTATAAATATTTAAATGATTTTTAAAAATATTTTCTAAAAAAAATAATCTAGTGATTTTTAAGAATATTATATCCATTATTTGGAAAAAACAATGGTACCAAGAATGAAATTTAATAGTTTATGGAAATACCCACTCTCTATAGGGTGTTCACTCACCTCTTCTTATTCTTTTCTACAAAATAAAAATAATTTTTTATGAAATAATTTTGATCATTCCATTTTTAATATATATTCACTAGCATTTTTATTTTGAAAACCAAAATAATTAATTTATATATTTACACACTTATATTTATATAAATATATATATGAATTTGAATCGATATTGGAAATCAATTGTTAGATTTCGTACAACCAAAACTCATGAAAATTCCCATTTGAATGGATTTAGAAAAAAATAATTAAAATAAATGTATTCATTCATTCATTTATATACTCATAAAACCCATTTTTATTGTAGTTCTTATAAAGGAATAATTTCTTCAATTGAAATTATTTTATATATATAAATAATATTTCATTAATAAAAAATAACATATGGTTGTTTTTGATCATTAATTACATGTATATAAAATGATTATTTAAAATGATAAAATTTATCTACAAAAAATAGGCTTTTACATTATTTCTTAAATTAAATAATAATATACTTTATACATATAATGTATGATTTTAAAATTAATATCTTTTTTATATCATAACAATAATAAAATAATAAATCATTATTCAAAATTAATACTTTGAGAATATTAATCAATTTACATGAAATGATACTTTAAATCACAATTTGAAACTATTTTCATAATATATATATATATACATAATTTTTAAAAATAAATAGGAGCCTATATTTTAAAAAATAAAAATATACATATTTATAGTCTCAAATAAAGACAAATTGTATTTGGAAATTAAACATAGAATTTTATAACTCATTTCAAATAAATATAATTTTAATGATAAAATGATCACCTTCATAAATTATACACCTAATTTAAATGATCATGAAAACATAATAAAACATAAATATATATATTTCATAAAATTATATAATAGTATATAATTATATCTATACAACCATGAATAAAAATTGAAAATTATAAAACATAAATTTTATAACAATATTTACTTTTGAAAATAATTTATTCATATAATACACCTGTATTCAAAGACAGGTAATTGAAAGGTATTACATATTTCTTATTACATTAGGAATTCAAACTAGATGAATAGAAAGGTAAAATAATGGGATCATGGCTTGCCTTATTTCACTTCTAGTGTAATTTTACTAGAACTTGATACACAGAAAGATATTACTATATATATATATATGAATTTCATATTCTACAAGAGGCAAAATTTATTCTTTGTTGAAACAATTGTGCATTTATACCATGTGAGTTTCAAATGGGTGGGGTTAAAACCAATTTATTTATGCATGTAAAGCCGATGAGTTGAGTTTTTTAAGGAAAAATGAATAAAAATGGAATTTCAAATATTAATAATCTATTCCATATTTGGTATATATATATATATAATTATTCATTTTTCCATTCCATACTTCCCTAACAATAATGGATATTCACTATTTATTAAGATATCTTGCAATTTAAACCCCTTTAATATGATCATCTGGATATATTTAATTCTGTTTGTTGATTTGGAAAGTCTACAAAAATGTAAGGAATTTTTCATTGGTCGGTTGAGCTCTCCCCTCTTTGTGGTGAAATAAGCTCAAAGGGATCTCCTTTGATGGTGAAAATAATTTTCAGGCATGTATTGAAGTATAAGTGTTAGAAAATAAAGGGATAAAGGTAACACGATGAATATGATAACATGGGAGGTTATCTAACAGTCTTGGGGATCTAATTAAACAATCACGATATTACATGTATTTTGAAAAGGGATAAGACATTGAAAAAGAACATGGTTCTTCTGTCCATTACAAAAAAATATGTGACATTCAAGAAGAAAAATAAAAAACAAGGCTTCTACATGTGCCTACACATTCATCTTATCTTATTCCATACACACATTAGGTTGTTCTCTACATAAAATATAAAACAATGTTATTGCAGGTTGATGGCAATGCAATTATTATTCTTCATGGGAGGTGACATGATACCTTTTTCACTACTCATATCTGCCCATGGGTTTACCTCTCTATGTGGTCAAACCACATAGGTACCAGAATGTATTGACGGGCACCTTATTTTGATAAAAGAGTTAGATTGATTTTTTGAATAATGTAATTGTTACATAAAGGAATTACGATAAAAATATTATGGTATAAATATTTTTTTCATTTTTATCCATAACTTTTAAAATTATTATATTATAAATTAAATCATTATGTTTTATCAATATATTAATAAATAATTCTGAAGAAAATTATAATTGGTTACAATTAAAAATAATGTAGAACAGAAAAATTTCATATTATGTGTTTAAAAAAATACATATTTTTATGAAATTCACAATATCACAACTGACACAAAGATAATAAATTTTTTAAATTAAAAGAGACATGAAATTATTATATCATGAGTTTATTAAAATTATTATTTCATAAATAGTTGATTTATAAAATAATAATAATTATCCCATATAAACTATTTAAATTTAATATGATGGTCAAAAAGAAAATTACTATATTTGAAAAAAAATAAATTTTTATTAATAAGTTATTATATTTAAAAACATAAATTTTGGAATATGTAATTTTAATAAAAATAATTATATATATATATATATATCAACCTATGAAAACATATTTATACGTACTCTAATCTCTAAAAAAAATAAAAAAAGAAAATATCTATGTTTTTATAAAATTATACTTTAGTTTGTTTTAAGAATAAAACGATACTATTTAATAAAAAATATAGGAATAACAGATTCCTTGGATGTTAAAATATACCGTAATTAAATGGAATATATCCCTCAAAAAAAATTCTTACATAAGGTAAATTATATAATCCTATTTTTAATATTTGAAAAAGTAGACGTACTAGGTATAACAACATTCAATGAGATAAAAATTATATTTATAACTGTAAAATTATTCTCAATATAAACTGTTCTATTAATCAATTTTACTAAAATAATATACCAAGATACATAACTTGTTTTTTTACAAAATATCATAATCTACAAGGTTTTCTAAATCATTACTCTGTTACCGATTATGAAGACACGAGATTAACCCTTATGTATCTTGTATAAATATAGGAATTATTTTTTATATAAAATTTATGTAAAAAATATATCATCATATAAATCTAAAGATTTTATTGGACATAGACATGGTTGAGAATGACTACTATTAAAATGAAAAAAAAAATTAAAATAAATAAATTAAAATAATGTGATTGATATTTTCTAACACACGATCTTTATCGAAGTAAAACACAATGTTAATTTTAAATGAACCTGAAAAAATTCTATAAAACAAAGGGTGAGAAAAATATCCCATTATGGTTTTTTAAAAATATATAAATTTTTTATTAAATTAATTGTTAAAATTATTTTGAAAAAATATATATTTTTATCAATATTTTAAAAATCAGTTGAAAAAAATTATAATTTGGAAAACATAATTTGTAAAAAACATTTCAATGTATAATAGGTTTTTGAAAATTCCATTGAAAAGAAAATTTTGAAAATCCCATTGAAAATATATTCCCCTTTTAAAACATTAAAATAGTTTTTAAAATACATACAATTTTGAAAATATTATAATGATTTTTGAAAATATTTACACTTTTATATTTTTTTTAAAGAAATTAACATTTTAAATTAATCTAAAAACATTATACTAATTTTTTAGAATAATTCAATTCTTTTTTTTAAATAACATACATGATTTAAAAAACTATTTTATGACATCAAACATTGAAGACTATTTGTACCTACCCATATTCAATCGTGTCTCGTTCACTCCCAACTTCCAATTTGTGTTTATAAACCCAATTTTGAAATCCTATATAATTATTTAAAATTTTTTAATTTACATATATATATTCAATATATATTTTTCATTTAAAACATGAAAGGGAAGTAATACATTTAAAACCATAAAATTAAAAAAAAAATATAAGAAGGAACTTTCATTAGAAATAACATGCGAGATTTGGTACAACCAAATCTATTAAAAATTATGATTTTCAGGAATTTTTTATCAAAATAATAATTTATATATACGTATTTAAACTTTAATTAATAAACTATTAAAACTATTTTTAATGTACCTGTTTTTTAGAATCCCGGTCTGGAAGGCCATTATAACTAGTGCCTTGAGCCAGATCATCACATGACCTCAGCTTCCTTCTCTATATAGAAGAGACTACATACTAGTCATGTGGGTCTACATAGGGACATTGGGAGACTATACCCACTAATTAGAATTAATTCAAAACAAGTGTAATATAAAAAGATAAAATTACCAAGAAAAAACTATAGAGATCCTGTAGAAATAACAAAAAAATTGACCATGTATTCATACTATAAAACAATCTAAAGATAGTACACTACATGATAGAGTGTCAAAAAATATAATCTTATGACACAACTAGAAAAAGACTGTGATCCTGAAAATGTGTCCCAATGCATTGTTTACCTTCATTCTCTAACCCATCATCCCATGCACAACCAAACACCTAGTCCCTAGTCTGAAAATGTACCTAAAGACCAGTAGTATCTACTCGAGTTCCCATGTTCCAAGGAGGCCCAATGAGGGTGTGATTAAAACTGATTTTTCCACCACAAACATTTTCTAAAACAATATCCATTTTTTTCCAAGTCTATGGATGCAACATGTAAATTTAATATATAATGATTGAATTAATACATATAGATAGTAATCTAATATTAATTTTACCCATTATTCATTAAATATTCATCCAACTACAACATAATAATGTCACACTATGGGCCTATATAATGTTAGAAAGGTGGAACACAAATTATAACCATAATGTATTTATTTAATCACACCTCATCACATAAACATTATATTTAATATTCATTTAATACATTTTCACCATTTTTTCCATTTCATCACATAGGCTATCATCATTAACTAAAATTATTCTTCTCATATTCCATGGTTTGGGAATTTACATAATTATCAATACATTCTAATGTAGTCAACATCCATGAATGAAGGAATAATATAATTCTTTATATCACTATCGATTAAAAAATGACAACATGACTTTATGCTCACATTGAATCCTCAGTTTGTGTGGAGTGAAGCCATCCAGTGAATAAATCCTTTTCCCCGTTTTCTATCCGATGCTTTTTGCGGTGGAGTTTAGAGCCTTAGTCTACCTCGACCTGTGGCCGTATAACCTTAAACCAATTCCCCATACAACCACATCATGTGCACATTATTCACTATACATTCACCACATACTAAATTTCAAAACCAATTTCAAACCATAAAAAATATTAAAAATTCACAATACATAAATAAATAATTAATTCCCATTCCACAACCCATGAATATATTAATATTTGTAAAACATTTCACATTAATCCATATACACTATAACAAAAACTGTTTTATGACATGATAATAATTAAACAATAAAACATAAATCCTAGTTAAAACCCATTTCACATTTTCCAACATAAATCATACCTTTTAAAACATATATAAAATTGTTCTTAAAATGAATTTTATGTATTTCCCTCAATTATTCATGTTCATCTGTTAGTTCACATAAAAACTATGTTATAATTCCTACATAATTGCCACAGGTCATATATTAGTAGCTCATAGAACAGTATAATGACTATGGTCCCAATGGGACCTTAAAAAACATTATAGAATACAATAAATTTCAAAACAGATATTTTGAGACAAAAATAAGCCACCCATTAAAACAAGGACCTTCAACTTTGAAAACTAAAACATGCCCGAGGGCTTTCAATTCCATTTCAACCATCCAATACAACCATTATATATTATCATAAAATTGTGACCTCTCATATCTTTCATGGATCATTTGATGTCCCCATAGGAAAACCATTTTTTAAATCACATTGATGTACACACATCATTTAAAAATATTTCTCAGTTTCAAAAATTATTTTGAACAATTACAGCACAATCGAGTTGAAGCCCCAAATATGGAATCAGAATATTTTAAAATCCATCAACCATTTACCAAATACGACTTGTATATTTTTTCCATCAATAAATTAACTTACCTACCCATTAATTTTGTGTTTACTACCCATTAACTCTCACAATACCCTTTTTTCAAGATTTACTTTGTTTAATCAGTAATTAAAATGTTCTAGCTTAACTCCAGGGTAGAAGTAGGTTTGGTATCACATCAATGAAGAATTCAAAGTGGTCCATGAAGAATATAAAATGTAAACATATTGCCAAAATAAAATTTCATAACCCAAGTCATCAAAAAACAACATGGAATAAAAATAAACAAACTATATACACACATAACACATTAGGAAAGTGGGTGAAATCATAAAGAATACCTGACTCATATCTGTTGATAAACGATAGATTAATATCATTCCATGATTTGAAATAAAAAACCTTATATAGAACAAAACTAAAATAAAATGTAAAATTGACTTTTTTAGTTATTCGTAAGAATATGATAGATTCTACAAGCCCTAATATGGATAATAGAGAAAATAAAGTGGCTGAGTCACCAAGATATTTAATTCACACCCAAATGTGTTACAAACATACAAGAAGGTATGATGAACAATCCATGTAGGAGGATGTGGATTCTATTTTTCCATCTAGTGTATAGTGGTCTAATGGGAGGATAAATATGGGTTGATCTTAAATTAATGATCTGAAAAAAGAAAATTTTATAAAATTTTACAGGGCACATGGTTTACCTACACGGTTTTCCGAAAGTTGTGAAACGTGTTTGAAACCCACATTGTAATGGAATTTTTGTTTCACGGCAACACGAAGATACATTTGTGGTTTACCAACCCATGTGTTAACTATGTACTAGACCTCTTTCAAAAACGGTCACTAAGATACACGATTTCTTGGGATGGCGTACGATTTTCACTAACCAAGCGCCTACAAGGCAATTTGTTCTCAATGGTCAGTATTAACCTATTTTCATGTCCCTCACCCATATAAAAAATCCAAAACTCCTCAATCACTCATAAAAAACCTCATTGACCATAAATGAGAGTTAAACAAAAATTATAATAAAGAAAGTTTTTTACTATAGATCAGGATCATACATGTTATAAAAGTGGAATTCATTCATTGGAAATTCTTATATAATTATATATCTATCTATCTATTTCTGGGAAAAAATTCATTAATAATCAATAAAATTTGGATATAATTATGATCCTTAAAAAAATTGACATAAATCAATAACTTCCAATGATAAAATTTCACTACATGAAATAATGTTTTTATCCATATATCATAAATAATATAATAATTTTTTGGGACATAAAATGACGGATATTACAATCACTATATCTCTTAGATAAAAATAACTTCTAATCATGAATTATTTATTCAAAATTAAGACCATACAAATAATAATAATTACTTAATAAATATTACTAAAAATTATAATTTCAATATTGTATTTTATTTTTAATATAAAAATAATAATAACTTTTTAAAAAAATAAACCTTGAAACATTGAAATCAATAAATATAAAAATATATATACTCTCTTATAAGAACGAGTGGTTTTCTAAATTAAACAAATGTTTTTAAAACATAGTGATAATGAATATTAATTTAATGGTAGAACAATCCCCTTACGTAATTCTATATTTAATATGATTGAAAATTAAAATTTAATATACAATATAAATGTATATTTAACAAGAAATTTTAAATATATATATATATATAATTATGTGTATACACCCTAAAAAACAATGGATGACACCATGGTAGATGCTCCTTATGCTTTATTGGTGAATTTTAACTAGATCGATATATTGGGAAAAAGTAGAGGGTCATCTCATGGCTTCTTTTATTTCGCAGAGATTTCCACTAAAAGACTATACATAAATGTATAGTCTTTTGAGCTTCTATAAGAATATTGGGTTCCTATTTCTAGATCAAACAATGAATTTATGCAATATGAATTTAAATGGGTTAATTTAAAACTCATTTCATAAATCATTGGAAACTGATGAGTTGAGGATGTTAAAGAAAAACCAAAAAACAAATATCATTATAAATTGTAATAATGGATTTCATGTTTGGAAGATGTATATATTTTTCATAGTCTATACTTTATGATTCCTTTAGAAGAAAGGGTGGAAATTTTTAATTGAATCATCTAGTAGGACAAACATGTTTAATGGGTATGTCCAAATGTATTCGCTCATTTTATTCTTTTGAGAAATTAATAATGGAGTATGGAATTCTTTATAGGTCAATCGAGCAGTTATATCAATGCGGTGAATAAATATAAAATTGATATCTATTGGGGGTAATAGTGAATGCCCAGGAATAAATTTCAGCAAAATGGTTACGTACTTGAGATATAGAGATGAATCAAGGTAGAAGTTAACATTGAAGGTGAGCGAACTTCCATAGTGATACAATTGAATTGTAATTATGTAATTGGTATTTTAAAAAGTGATTTCACATGAAAACATAACTCATTTATATGCTCTATTGTAAATAAAGATATGATATTCAAGAATCCAGATGATAATAAAGCCTTATACACATTACTGCATCGGAGATCGAGGAAAACCCATTCATACATAGAGTTGTGGACCAACAACAATATGAACACACAACACATGAGTTGGGGAAAAGGATGTGCCAATGAATCATGTAAGACAACATGATCCCTTGGCTGCTACAAAAGGCTAGGAATGTCTAGACCTCTTTACATGGTCGGCCCAAATGGGAAAAATATTGTGTGGAGGGGTCTTCATGATGGATTTAGGTATTTTAAATATTTTGTTTTCAATAGTGAAGGAATTAGATAAAATAAATAAGATAGAAAATATTTATTTAACTGTAAACATTGTAAAATTTACTTCTAGATGTATTATGTTCCTACAATTAATTACAAGATATTAGCATTACAATTTCATATAATTCATTTATTGTTTCATATTTTTTAATTTTTAAAATTAGGTATCAACAATTTTTTTATAGAAGGTGTTTTAATAAATCTTCATATTTTTATTCATACAATAATAAAAAAAATGAAATAAATATAATAGCTGTTTTTAATTAGAAAATGACATGAAATTATAAATTTCGGTGTTTATAAACATGATTGTATAATAGATAATTAATTTTCCAAATAATAAACATTATAACTATTAAATTATATAAATTATATATGATTTTCCGAAAACAAATTAATATATATATATAATCTATTTTAATTTTTTTAATAAGTCATAATGTATTATGACATGATGTTTGGAAAATGTAATTTTATGTGAATAAATATATATTTAAGCTCGATCTATGATATTAAATGTATACATTATATTAAACTTTGAAAAATATATAAAATAATATATGTTATTATTAAATTATACTTTAGATTGTTAAAAAACAATTCTATTTAAAAACAATTATTAAATCAATAAATTCAATTCATGTTAAAAAAAGGTAAATTTTTAGTAAAAAAAAATTTATATAATATAAAGGATAATAGAAATAAAAATTTGAGGATTAAATTTAAAGATAATGATTCTAAAAATCATTCAGGAAAATGGAAAATTATATGTGTAATTATAGACGAGGTTGATATTAAATAATATAATTTGAAGTCATATTAGAATATAATTATTATAAATGATATTGGAGGAAATCATATAATAATTTAAATTTCTATAATTTTTAAAGTAGAAGTATAAGTTCATTTTATAAAATATATAATTTTGTGATAGTAAATGTCAAGGCTTCAAGCTGTGTATGACTAAAATTACTATTATATATGAATACTAATTAGTTATGATTTCAATTTATTGAATAAGATAATGTTATAAATTTTTAAAATTTAGATGTTGTGGTTATGTATGATAGTGGTTTATTTAATATGGGTAGATAATAAGTTGTGATGAAGTGTTTTTCGAATCGGGGATGAAATTATATTCTCCCAATTTTAGGAAATTTGTTGGAGATATTAAATAATAACAATTTATGTTTATGATAGTTAACATATTGTGTCTAATGATCTAATGAATACTTCTTATTAACCCAATGTTTAATAAAAGTTAAACATTTAGACGTCAAGGATTGATATATTGTGATGATGAAATGAAACTAAGGATTTTGGAATATCCTTCCTCATGTAAATATAATGATTCACAATCCATAATTTTGTAATGGTTTTTGGTAGTCATAATAATTTTGATTTTTTTATAAATAAGAAGTCTACATGGTCAACCCTACTAACTCAAAAGCTATAAATATGTAATAAAACTTATTTAATACATTTATGAAATTAAAATGAGGAATTATCAAAGCCTACATTTTCACATATTATGTTAGGATCCACACACTATATTGGGTTAAAGGGGGTATTATATTTTCCATTAAAGATATGAAAAATAATAATTATGATTATAGAGATAGAATAAACTTTACATCTATATTTGAAAATATCATTCAGTCATTAAATTTAGATCTCAACTTGCATATTATTATAGCATAATTTATTTTACTATTAAATATGGTAATGATACATGTTTTAAACATAACACTTTGAATTAATAAGGTTATGTATAAAAACATAAATTTTCTATATATCAAAATATTCATTTGAATGAAAAATTCTAAATATGATCTAATTTAAATAAAAATATATTTTTTGAATGAATAGGGTTCCAAAATCAATTTATTCATGGAAATATTTGTGAAAGTGGAAAATGTGTTTCTTATAAATTAATTAGTTGAACTATATAATTATTGACAATATTTGAAAAACCTTAATGGAAATGATGTTAATTATTCCTTAATGGTTAATGAACTAATGAATAATATTATTATTTGAACATTAATGTAGTGGTATCCTAAGTAATTTTAATGATCATATTAATTTTTCTAGTTTGGAGGATAATATTTAGTAGAATATGTTCTAATATAAATTTTATTTTGTGATATAGACAATTATTTGGAAGTAGTTTTTAGAGTTATAGATAGTACCTTCCCAATCTATGGGTTATGTAAGATGGTGTCTCTATCATTACATCAATGAAGACTAATTACATCCTAATTAAAAGTTTTTAAATATTAAAACCTATCATTGGTGTAAATAACATATATACTAATTTTATATAAAAATTATCCAAAAATAGATCAGAAAATATAAAGTATATAGATGACCAAATTTAATTTAATACCAATAAAAATATTGTTCAATTTTATATTATTTAATTTAGTTAATCATGTTGTTTAAATTTTGTTTGTTGATCTATATAAAATCTATTAATGTTAATAGTTTCATATGATAAAATTCATTAATAATAATAATATTAATAGTAACATACTAATTCACACATATCTTAGTTTATGTACACTATATTATTTGGTTTTTTCATTAAAGTAAATTTATTTTCTTATTATAATAAATAGAAAACTTATTTAACAATCATTTATTTCCAGTTTTTATTATACGCGAAGAGTTGAATACGATAACCCATCAATGTGTGATTTTTAGTTGTCCATAATGGATAATCTTCAAGGAATATTTTAGAGAGGTATGATATTATGGTACAAATATTCTTGAGCCTCGTATATGACATATATTTAATTCATAATATAATAAATAATTAAATACCATTTTCCTCGACAATATAAAGTACACAAAATTAAAATTTTCTACAAATTGGTCATGGTATTTGTAAGAGTTTATGATTTAAACCAATCCCTATCGCCTATAGATTAAAATTTATATACAATTCAAACAAAAATTATTTGATACAGATCTTAGTAGTATAAAATACTATGATAATGAAGAAAAAAATTGTTAATATTGTTGATCATGTGGTATGAAATTTGAATAATAATTTTATTTGTTAGAAAAATATTATATAAATACAATTTTGTCTACCCATAAAATATGATAGTAAAAAAGTCATTGATTTGTTTTAAATTTTTATGTGCTCAAATTCATACTTAATATTCTTCATTTATTCTTGTTAAAAAGTTATCTTTTTTATAAAATTGGAAGTATTCTTCCTTTATATGTGAATAACATAGATTCTTCCAAATTGATATACATGATGTATTTGATATATAAATTTAATACTATTCATTAAAATATATTGAGTTATATTATGAACTATATACATTAAAAGAAATATGAAATTATTAAATGTAGATCAATTATTAACACTCTATCTCCTCAGTAATTTTTTTTACAAAAAAACTATTAACTTGTAATAACGATTCATGGATCCCACTATCAATTTTAAATTTATGTAACCCTATAGGGTCATATGATTGTCCAGGAAAAAATGAATAATTTTTTTAATAATGTATTTGAACAAAATTACTAATATTTTATATAAAAATAATATAAAAAATTGTATAAATATATTCTCAGATTAATCTGAAAATTTATATAATAACATAGATTAATTTATAAAAGTTGTATATCATGGAAATTATGAACTATGTCAAAGGACACAGTGTCAAAATTATATAAAACCTATTTTTTAATGACATGTTCCTTTAATTTCATGTAATTCTTAATCAATGATTATAAATATCAATAATATGTTGGATTACAAATTAGTGGGGTTACTTATGCCCCAACCATTAGAAAATGTGGTTAGGAACTAGTAATTTGGTATCCCTATAACTATAGAGGAATTACATATAAGTATAGTTTTTACATTTTTCATAAATTAAAACCCATATGAATAATATTCAAATATGATATTTAATAACATGTATTTCTAATATATATATATATATATTAAATATGGAAATAAAATAAAACTATGAAATTAAAACTTTCGTTACAATATAATATATTTAATAGTTGAAAAATAGATCACAGACACCATGATAGTAGTAATCTTAGTGAGATCTCAAATCCCCCAACATGAAACATTATCCATCCATCTCCCAGCTCTATGATCACCTGTCACCCACATCTACTAATATACATCGAAATCAATTGAAAAATATATAAGTATGAATTAAGGAGTGATTATATCAAAAATAAACATTATTATTACAAGATATAATATCTCTATAAAAATAGAGTATATATGGGTATTAACAATATATTATGTGTCTAAATCCTGATATTTCCCAACATTATAGAAATATATATTAATAATTAAAATCAAGATATATTTCTCACATTCAGAGTACTAATAAATAAAATGGATTCTAGAAAAACTATGGAAATTAAGTCTTAGAACCCATAATATATTTTACATATATTAATTATACTCCCATATAGTAATTATAAAATTCATGTATAAGTACACATACCCACATTTAATTGAATCAATATATGAAATATTCATTTCCACTTATCATTGAATTACTGATGTACATTTACACTAATAAACCTTGTATAGTATAAATGTTTCACCCCAAGGAGAAATAATCAACATTATGGTTAGTGATGTACAAAAAAATACAGGATGAAATAATAATATATATGGATAAATTTGTATATATTTTACAAAAAATCCTAAATATTGTAGGATTAGATGATGTATTGGAAGCATCATCTTATTCTTTTATCCATGTAATGGTACAAAGGGTTTTCAACTCTCAAGTTATTTATCATATATTTTTATATTATTATTGGGATTGTAGAGGAATTAACGATTCATAAATATCAGAAAAATCATGTTATTTCAACAGTTTTACTATGGTGAATTACCACATCCCTTCTGTTTTCCCTCACATGAGGGATATTGGAGTATTTTCCCATTTCCATGAATAATTCAATAAATATTTTTTTACCCATGACTAATATAAAAAAATATCAAATAAATCACTAATGTATCATAATAGAGAGATATTATTGAGTTGGGATATATAAAGAAGAATTGAATGTTTCTACCAATAATGGTGGGTGTGATGGAAAATATTCACTAACATTCCACTACAATTCTAGACCAAGGGTATGTGTCATGTATATATTCTTCTATATGATATTAGAAGCAATACAAATTTTTTATAGTCATCACTAAATCTCAAAGAATAATATTACACATAATCCAAATTTATAATCATCACTAATGTTCCCTATATAATACGCCTAAAACATCTCATATATCAATGTAAATCATATATATGATGCTAATTGAATTCCCATTTCCAAAATTCATACATTTTATGTAATAATTCAAAATAAAAATGACTCATATTGAATTAAATAGTTTGAATCATCACATAACACTTGATATTAAATTCCACCATCTCATCAATTTTTTTTCCAAAATGTACCCCTTGATTATAATTATTTATATACACCCATATTCTAGTGTTAATATTTGAATTATGTTAATGGTTGTTATTGAAATCTTTAGTTAGAAGCATTTATACAATGTTGGTGAAAATTATTTAAATTATTTTTTCATATATGTTGATTAGTGTACCAATGTTACTCGACAAAAATTTATAACCATCGTCATAGGCAATCCTTGTCATTAACAAAAATTTTACATTACAGTTATATTATTCTTAATATCACTATTCATTGTAATGAAGTAATCAATTATATAGTTTTTAATAATCACCAAAATAAATCTTAAATTATGTCAGTCCCTTTGAGGGAAATACCTTCCTAATTTTTATACTAATATTCTTCATACATTGTTTCTTATAATATTATACATAATTGTCCTTAATTTTAAATAAATCAAAATTTCCACATTTAATATTCATGTAATTTTCATTTTTATCATGATGTAAATGAATTAATGAAACATCCAATGTAAATAAAGAAATAATACATATTCATATTTATTAATATTTGTGAATTTAATATTAATTTTACTTTAAATGGGTTTATATGTTCGATAGCATACCCAATACACAACAACGAGTTTCTTTGAAATCATACATTGCACACTAATAGTATAATATTATTATTTTAAATGATAGTTAAGTCTTAGATGTTTTATTGGTGGTAATGAAAAAAACTAACTACAATATGATTATATATGTTTGTTAAATGTATTTACATTTATCCAATAAAAGAATGAATCTAATTTTAAGCATAATTTACGTTAAAATGTAAATTTACCTCCTTTTAATGGAGAACCATTATTAAATATAGTTTTGGTCATTTATATATTTTCTATTTGACCAAATTATACTCTTATTTAGAATAGGGACATCAAAATTTACTTTGTGTATATTTTTGGATTTTTTCTGATAAAGGTCATTTTCAAATGAATAATGAAAAATATTGTAATTTAATTCAAAAGTTCCTTTTAATATAATTAATTTTTATGGTTATATTATCTTTTTAATTGGTTTTAACGTTTTATTATAATATATTTTTACCATTTAATCCAAGGTTGGCCATTGGAATTATTTTCACTTTGAAATTTGACATAAATATGTGTCAATATTTTGATAGTTATTGTTTCTTAAAAATATGCTATTTGTTTTAAACGAGAATTAATTTTAGATTAATTAGTACAACATATATGTTTTGAATTTCGTAAAATAGAAATAAATTTTGAATTTGGAATATCAAATATAGCTTATGCTGAAATTTTGGTAGTTTTATGAAAGACTTCAATTATTGTTGAATAGTGAAACCACAAAGTAGTAGTTAAAAAACAAAAATTTTCATAAAAATGAAATTTTACCACTTCTGTGAATTGAATTTTGAAAATCCGACATACATGGTCATTATTATAAAGTAGAATGTAGTTCAATAAGAGGAAAGTAATTTTACGTGAATAGTAATTTTGACATTTATTTGTTGCGGTTAAAGGTAAATAGGATAATTCAAGGTAAAAAGAATAATATAATTATAAAAACTTAACTTAAAACATGTTATAACATTATTGGTTGAGAAATTTACGACCATGATCATATTTGGGTCGATTTTTGGACCCCATGGAGCCACTTATGAGAAATAATGACACTTTAGATTAATTAACTTAATGTAATGACAAAAATGACATAAACATATAACTTTTCGTAAATTAATTTTTACATGAGGTTGTATAAGTTATATTTTAGACTATATATATACTTTTTAAATACAAAAATATTTTCTACATCATGGTTTTTTATAATTTTTATACATGAAATAAATTAAATTATTTATGACACAATAATGATGCATTATTTACCTCATTATCAAATGATTTAAATAAATATAATTATAAATATTAAAATAAAATCCAAAACCTATCCAATTATTATTGGATGACTTTAGTTCGACCATGAGTCATTTTATCATCTTCTTTAATTAGTTTTGGAACTTTTAGAAACCGAATTTATTTATATAATAAAATAATATTTTAACACTTTCATAAATAGCCCCTCCTCCCCCTTATAAAAAGTCCTCATTTATTACTCATTCCCCACACCTCTCATGCCCCTTGGATCATCGATCCCCAGACCATATAATCTCTCAATATCTCTCTCCTCCTCCTAGAATCCATACTATAGGCACAAGGAACTTAAAGAAGTCCTTTTGTTCAAACCAAATAGAGTTACCCAAATTAAAGGTAACAGTTCCTCTTAACTTATTTTCTTTTATTTTACATCTCCATCATATAAAATCATTTTATTTAATTGTTTTATAACAAAAATAGTATCCTAAATATAATAGGATTTTGTTATGATAAGGATTCAAACAACACTTTTACAAACCTCCATCTAAAGGGTGAAGAACATACTATTTTAGTGGATGGGAAACTAACGCATCAACGAAACGATGATTGTTAGATTATCTCCTATCTCCTATCATGGTGGAAATTATGATGGAATGGTATTTATATATGACATATTTTATGTTTATGTTTTTTATGCATCTGTATTTTGCTTTTATAGCATACCTTTATGGTTTCCATTCTCGGTAAACACGATAATTTCATTGGAGGAAGTGCGGACTACTACCCCCTCAAAGTGATATAACTCATTAATTCCATATGTGGGATGTATAAAGGATATATTTAATGATACTATGTCTTATATTATACTGGAATTATAATATACATATGTTTCCTTATTTTTTTTTAATTCCATTAAAGTGTGAAATATAAATGAATTTAGCGTTCATGTGTATGTACGACTTACCGTCTCCATAAATAATGCATTTCATTTCTTATCTCCAAAATGTTACGTACTATTATAAATACATATATATAATGGATATATATGATGTATATAATATAATAATTGTTAATATCATTCTGGAGATAATGGAATATTGACCACATGGACAACTTGTAATTATAAGGTGTTTATTTTAACTCAAGTACCAAATATCGTCAAAACGAACGTTATTAACTTAAATGATTAAATAATGTTTATAACATGGTAATAAGTAGTATAAAAGGAATAATAAAAATTAAAAAATTCTTAATAATGTAGAAATTAAATTCAGTTTATTAATCAAGAGATTAAAGAACGATCGAGTCAAGTCGAACATGAGGTAAGGGACTTCGTCTCAATATCCATTCATTGATGTATATTTTGTTTTAATTCAGGACTTTCTTTTATATGCTGTATAAAAACATTTGAAATTTAATTTCATTTAAAGGGAAACGTTTTCTATGAATCGTTTTACTATATGAGAAAAAGATTGATTCTTTTTTACGTAAATGGTGAAAACGACCTTTCTGGCCCCGCGAGAATTATTTGATCTATGGCTTCCTTAATAAGCAGTAATGTTTTCAAAAAAACATATACTCTTATTATATATTTTGGTATTGAAAATGGTTTTTAGAATGGATTTATTATTTCATTATATTTAAATGATATATTGTGATATAAATGTTGGAATTTTATATTTCCTTTATGTTTGATTTATTTGTTATGAATAAGTTAGGGTTCTTGGGAATTTTTTATGAATACTGGTGGTTTCTTGATTAACCTAGGGTGGGTGTGCCTCAGATATCTCTCCAATTCATTGGGTAACATGACAGAGGTAAAAATTAATGTTTTTCTTAAGAGATTTAGGGAATATACTATGATGGTTATTCCAAAGTAACTCCCTATGTAGCTATGATAGCTACAATGTAAGTATGTTATGGATGCCACAAGTTACCTTTATTATTTATGAGTTCTATGTGTTATTCATAAAAATTTCTATTTCATGAGGTATGTAAAAGAGTTAATGTTTTGTATGCATTTATGAAGTAATGTTTTCTTTCTTTGTTTTATAACTTTCACTGAGCTTTTTATGCTCATCCCATGTTTTGAAATGTTTTAACTGGACATAAAGATGAATAGAGTCATGGATGGGTTCATGGAAAAGTCACGTTGTATAAAAATGGAACTAGGCATGACCCTTTTTTTCAAGAGTTTTTATTTTATAAAAAATGGATACTAAGTATAATTGTCTACATGTAATATTCATGTTGTTATGTAAATGTTTTGAACTAATTATCTAAAAATATAAACCTAGAAAGATCTTCAACGTGAATTATCCATTTAATTCAAGAATATGTAATGTTTAAGGCCGGTTCCTTATAGTTGGTATCATAGGTCGGTTTAGGTAACTTTAGGAGTTTGGTTATTTTTAAATTCACATCCATTAATTACTATATATTGAAATGATATAGCATTTAAAGATTACCATGTTACTTCTACTGTGATATTTCTGAGTTCAGAATGGTTTTCCGTGGAGGAAACATGGCAACTATGTTGGGATGAAATCAGAAGGAAGAAAACCATCCAAATCAGTAACCTTAGATTATCGGAAGAGGAACTGAACAGTTTGTTGCAGCGATGTCATATTTGACTTAGGCTATAAATGGTGGTTGTATCTAGGCACAAGATCAGCCAGATCAAACACAGAGGAACATGTCATTATTGGATCATTTCATGAGGCAAAATACCCCATCATTCAGAGGGTCATATGACCCTTTTCTTGTATAAGGGTGGATTAAATCACTAGACAAGATTTTATATGTCAATGGTTTATCAGTACATCAGAACGTTAGTCTCACTGTTTACAATTTTTAAGATGATGTTGATCAGTGGTGTTCAATGGTGAAAAATATCAGGGATAGTAAGGAGATTAATGCACTTGATCAGGATGAATTCAATGGTATGTTTCTTGAGATATATTTTCCTATGGTGGTTCAACATATAATGGAAAAAAATTCTTGTAATTGAGTAGGAGGATGAGTTAGTGGCAGTTTATAAAGAAAACGTCACTCGACCCACAAGGTATTCTCCAAATGTTTTTGCAGATCTTGATAGTAAAATCAACCATTTTGAATTAGGATTAATGCCAAATTATTGAAGGTCATAAGAATATAGTGAGTTCAAAAGTTATAAAAGACATGTTCATTGTGCGGAGAAGGTGGAAATGGAGTTTTACGATGACAAGGTATTCTTTGACAAAGAATAGAATAAGAGGTCGAGGTGGTAGGCGAAGGGAAGAAATCTTCAAAAAAGAATGTTGTTAAGAAACATAAGATTACAGTTTGTGAAAATTGGTTTAAAAACCATATTGGGGAATGTATTTTGAATTCTTGTTAGTGATACCGATGTGTTGAAATGGTACATAAGGCTCAAAATTTCACTAAAAAAGATCATGTTAATGGTACGACAAAATCATATTTACAATTAGTAAAATGTTTTATGTGCAATAAAATGGGTCATTATGCAAATGAGTGTCCAATAAAGAACTCAACTGAGGGAAATCAGACAAACTACAAGCAGAAATGGGTGGTGAAATCCTTTGAAACCATTTAAGCAGATGTTGGGCCACCACATGAAGTAGTATCAGGTACACTGTATGTTTGATCAGATTATGCCAATGTGTTGTTTGATTGAGGGTCTACACAATATTTAATTTTAGAGAAGTTTTCTATTAGATTTGAAATTCCATCTCAAGATATGAATAAAAAACATATGCTAAAAACACCTGGGGGAAATGATGAAACAATAAGAAATTATAACAACCTTCCCGTCCTTGTGTGCAGGTTGAATCAACCTAAAAACCTTATTGTTTTTCCTCTATGGGATTTTGATGTTATTTTGGGTATGGATTGGATTTCTATTTATCATTGCTAAGATTGACTATAGATCTAAAGAGGTTTCTTTCTAAAAATATTTTTAGTTTGTATACAATAAAGAACCCTTGATTTTGATAACAAATCAAGAAGCTGAGAAACTAGTAAAATATTGAAATGAATGTTACCTTGCTCATATTGTTGAAAATAATGAAATTGATGAAGTTAATGATCTACCAGTGGTAAATGAGTACCTTGATGTTTCTCCTGATGAGTTTCCTAGTATTATACCTGACTGGGATGTTGAATTTATTGTTTAATTAGTTTTTAATGCTAAGACAATTTTAAAACCCCTTATCTAATGGGTCAAATTTAACATTTAGAGTTAAATAAGCTATTGTCGGAGTTATTAGAAAAAGGTTTCATCCAACCTAGCACTTCACCATGGGGAACTCATGTCTTGTTTCTTTAAAAAGAAAGATGGTTCAAGGAGAATTTTCATTGATTATAGAGCGTTGAATAACGTCACTATTAAGAATAAGTATCCTTTTTCTCATATTGATGACTTGTTTTGTTAAGTCCAGGAAGATCAGTATTTTTCGATGATTGATTTGATTTCGGGGTACCATCAGTTTAAAGTAATGGAAGCATACATTCTGAAGACCGTGTTTTGTATTGGATATGGCCATTATGAATTTGTAGTTATGCCTTTTTCTTTAACCAATGCACCTACTGTATTGATGGATCTTATGAATAGAATAATTTGTGAGTCCTTTGATAGGTTTGTGGTTGTGTTCATTGATTATATTTTTGTTTTTTCTAAATGTAAAAGGGAATATGAACTTCATTTAAGGGTTGTCTTTAAAATATTAAAAGAAAAGAAACTATTTGGGAAATTCAGCCAGTGTGAGTTTTGGTTACATAAAATTTCTTTCCTGGGTCACATTGATTCAAAAAACGGCATAATAGTTCATCCTTCTAAAACAAAAGTTTTCGAAGGATGGAAAAAACCCGCAAATAAAACCGAGATTCATAGTTTTCTTGGTTTGGTAGTTTAATATAGGAGGTTTGTTGAGAATGTTTCATGGTTATCTAGTCCATAAACTATGTTAACTCTAAAAGGTGTTATGTTCATTTGGACAAGAGAATGTGATGATTGTTTTCAAAAATTTAAAAGGTGATTGGTGAGTGCGCCGGTTTTGGCACTGCATTCCAGAAATGGTGAATTTGTTATTTACAATGTTTCTTTGTTGAATAGACTTGGTTGTGTCCTTATGAAGAATGATATGGTAATTAATTACTGTTTATGTCAGTTTAAACCTCAAGATTTAAATTACCATTCACATGATTTGTAATTAGATGCTGTTGTTTTTTAATTTAATAATTTGGAGTCATCTTTTGTGTGGAGTAAAATGTGGAATGTATACAAACCACACAAGTTTGAACTATATATTCACTTAGAAATAATTGATCCTAAGACAGAGGAGATGGATGGAATTAATCAAGGATTATGACTGGATGATTCATTACCATCTAGGAATGGAAAATAAAGTGGTAGATTCTTTGTGTCGAAAAAGTAATTCTTCATTAAACATGATACGTTTGGAACAAGATCATTTGGTTTTTGATTTGATGAAATCTCTCATAGAAATTTTTGGTGTAGGAAAGTATTCTGTTTTGTTTCAGGTGGCATTGAAATCATCTCTATCAAACAGAATAATGCAAGAACAGAAATAAGATAGTGAGTTGCAGAAAAATTTTGAGTTGGTTCAGAAGGGTAAGTTTCCTGATTTCAACATTGATATTGACTGTGTTTTAAGGTTTTGGAAAAGATTATGGGTGCCTTGTGATTCACTGTTGAAGAATGACTTGTTATGTGTAGCTCATAGTTCTCTGTTTTCAGTTAATCATGGAAATACAAAGTTGTACAGAGATCTTTGGGAGTATTACTGGGGGAGATGGAATGAAAAGAGATATTGCTAATTTTACTGTGAGGTGTTTGACTTGTCAGAAGGTTAAAGTAGAGAAGAAGTTACTGAAAGGGATGCTTCATTTATTTCCTGTGTCAGTGTGGAAATGAGAAAATATATCCATTGACTTCGTTATGGGATTACCAAATACATCTCGAGGTTATAATGAAATCTGGGTTATTGTTGATCGGTTGACAAAATCTTCTCATTTTCATCCTATTAGAGATACTTTTTTCTCTAGATCATCTTTATCAGTTTTTATTTTAAAGATATTGTTAGATTAAATGGTGTTCCACTATCCATTCTATTTGATCATGACCCTAGGTTTACTACTAACTTTTGTAAATTCCTTTAGATGTTTTTGGGTACTGAATTAAATTTTAGTACAAATTTTCATCCGCAATCAGAAGGGCAGTCAGAACGAATAATTCAGAACTTGTAAGATATATTATGTTCTTGTTCACTGTATTGCCCGGGAAGTTGTGACTAACATCATTATTTGGTTGAATTTTCTTATAATAACGGTTTTCATTCCAGTATACAGATGTCTACATTTTAGGCATTATATGGAAAGCGTTGTTGAACACCGTCATTTTGGGACGAAATATTTGAAAAAAATTTGACGGGACTAGAATTGGTAGAAGAGGTGGTAGAAAAGGTTCAGTTGATTTAGAAGAACTTGAGAATAGCACAGAGAAGTTAGAAAAGTTATGTAGATAACCGGAGGAAGGATCTATCTTTTGATGTAGGTGATCATGTCTTTCTTAGAGTTTCTCCATGGAAAAGTGTGGTGAGTTTTGTTAAGATGAGAATGTTGAGTCCTAGGTTCATTGGACCTTATGAAATCCTGGAGAAAGTGTGATCAGTTGTGTACGGGGTGGAATTATCTCCATTTTTATCCCAAGTACACAATGTTTTTCATGTTTCAATTTTGAGAAAGTATATGCGAGATCCATCTTATGTTTTGATCCCAAAGGTAGTTTAGTTGGAAGAGAATATATCTTTTGAGGATCATCTAGTCCATATTCTTGCCTGTATAGAGCTAGTGTTTCAAAATAATGTAATTCACCAGGTAAAGGTTTTGTCGAAAAACCATATGGTCGAAGAGGAGACATGGGAATCTAAAAATTCTATGAGGGATAAATACCCCCACATATTTGATAAGTGAATAAACATTGTGAGGAAGAAACTTCCAAAAGGGGGGAAGGATGTAACATCCCAAGTAAATAAAGAAATAATAAATTTTTATATTTATTAATGTTTGTTAATTAAATATTAATTTTAATTTAAATGGGTTGCTAGGTTGAACAACACACCTGATAGGCAACAATGGGTTTCTATGAAATCTTACTTCACACACTAATAATATAATATTATTATCATAAATGGTATATAACTCCTAGTTTTTGTATTTACTATAATGAACCAAACTAACTAAAATATGATTATACAAGTTTTTAAATGTATTTACATTTAATAAATAAAATTTAGAGGCTTAAAATGTGAATGAATCTAATTTTAAGCATAATTTACATTAAAAGGACAATTTACCACCATTTAATGGAGAACCATCATTAAATCTAGTTTTACCCATTTATATATGATATATTTTACAAAATAAAATTATTCATTAGAATGGGGACATCAAAATTTACATTGTGCAATATTTTGGAATTTTTCTGATAAAGTTCATTTTTTTAATGAAAAGTGAAAAATATTGTATTTTAATTCAAAAGTGTATTTTAATATAATTTATTTATGTGGTCATATTATCTTTTTAATTTGTTTTAAAGTATAATTAGAATATATTTTACCAGTTTAATCCAATGTTGGTCATTGGAATTATTTTCACTTTGTAATTGGACATAAACAATTGTCAATCTTTTGATTGTTATTGTTTCTTAAAAACACACTATTTGTTTTAAACAAGAAATAATTTTAAATTAATTAATGAAAATTCTATTATTTGAATTTGGTAAAATAGAAATAATTTTTTAGTTATTAATATAAAATATATCATAGGCTGAATTTTTGGTAGTTTTCTGAAAAACATCAATTTTGGATGAATAGTGAACAAACATAGTAGTAGTTAAAAAACTGAATTTTTCATTTAAATGAAAATTTACCACTTTTGTGAATTGAATTTCTAAAATCCAACATACATTATTTTTATTAGTAAGTAAATTTTTGTTCAATAAGATGATTATAATTTTTGGTGACTAGTAACTTTTGACTTTTATTTACAGCGGTTAATGGTGAATAGGTTAATTCAAGATAAAAAAATATTATAATAATAACATATTACCATAACACTTGTCCTAACCTTCTTGGTTGAGTCATTTACGACTATGATCATCTTTGGGTAAATTTTGGGACCCCATAGAGCCACTTATGAGTGATAATGATACTTTAGATTAATTAATTTAAAGTAATGACAAATATGACATAAAAAAATATCTTCTCGTAAATTAATTTTTACATGGGGTTACATATGTTATCCTTTTGACTATAAATATTATTTGGCAATATAAAACGTTTTCCAACATCGTGGTAGTTTTATTATAATTTTTAGACATCGAATAATTTAAATTATTTATGATACAATAATGATGCAGGATTTACCTCAATAACAAATGGTTTAAATAAATAAGATTATAAAAAATTAAAATAACATACATGCCTTGTACAATTAATATTGGATGATTATATTTCGACCATGAATCATCTTATCTTATACTTTAATTAGTTTTTCAAATTTAGAAACTGAATACAATTATATAATAAAATAATATTTTCACACTTTCTTAAAGAGCCCCTCCTCCCCCTTAAAAAATCCCTCACTTCTTACACATTCCTTACACCTCTCAAGCCCCTTGGATCATCCAACCCCAACTAAAATAATCTATAAATATCGCTCTCCTCCTCCTATAACCCTTAACTTCTGCATAAATAACTTATTGAAGACCTTTGGTTCAAACCAAATGGAGTTACCCAAACTAAAGGTAATGGTTCATCTTACCTTCTTTTCTTTTATTTTACTTATCCAACCCCTAAACTCTATTTATTCCATTATTTTACAACAAAACCAGTATCATCAATATTCTTAGATGTTGTTATGATATGGATTCAAACTAAACTTATGCACACCTCTATCTAATGGGTGAAGAACATACTGTTTCTGTGGATGGAAAATAAATGTCTCACGAAACGATGATTGTTCGATTTTCTCCTACTACCTATCATGGTGGCCATTATTATGGATATTTATTTATATATGATATATTTTTTGTTTTTTTTTCTTTTTTTCTTATTTATTTTCCTTTTATATAATACCTTTATGGTGTCCATTATGGTTAAACGCGATAATTTTATTTGAGGAAGTGCGGACTACCGCCCTTAGAAGTGATATGACTCATTAATGCCATATATGGGAAGTATATAGGATAGAGTTAATAAAATTATTTATGATATTATACTAGAATTATAATTTACCTATGTATCATTATGTTTTAATTCCATTAAATTACAAAATAAAAATTAAAGTAGCGTTCATGTGTACGTAAATCTTACCGTCTCCATGAACGGTGCATTTCATTTCTTATCTCCAAAATGTTACATACTTTTATAAATACATATATTTATACTGAATATATATGATGTATATTATATCTAAATAGTCAATATAATTCAGGCTATAATAGACTATTGACCACATGGACAACATGTAATTATAAGGTGTTCATTTTTGACTCAAGTTCCAAGTATCGACAAAAAGAACATTATTAACATAAATGATTACATAATGTTTATAACATGGTAATAAAGGAGATAAAAGGAATAATAATCTTGAAAATGGTTATTAAGAATGTAGAAATTAAATTTTGTTTATTATTCAGGAGATTAAATAATGATCTAGTTATGTTGGACACGAGGTAAGGGACTTCGTCTCAATCTCCTTTCATTGAGGCATATTTTATTTTAATACACGCCTTTATTTTATACGTTGTATAATCACCATTGAATTATCAATTCATTAAAAGGGAATATTTTTCTAAAAAGAGTTTTACTGAACGAAGAAAATATTGTTTCTATTTTATGTAAGCTGTGACAATAACCTTTCCACTACCGCAAGTATTATTTGATCTTTGGCTTTTTTAACAAGCCATAATGTTTTCAAAAAAAAATATCATCTACTCTTATTACATAATTTCATATTGAAAATTGTTTTTAGAATGGATTTATTATTTAAATATTTTTAAATGATATATTGTGATTGAAATGTTTGAATTTTATATTTCCTTTATGTTTGATTTATTTGTTATGAATATGTTATGGTTCATGGGAATTGTTTACGAATACGGGTGGTTCCATGATAAACATAAGCTGGTTGATCCCGAGATAGCTCTCCAATGCATTGGGAAATTTGACATAGGTAAACATGAATGTTTATCCTAAGATATTTAGGGAATATAATGTGATGGCTATTCCAAAGTAACTCTCAATGTAGTTGTTATAACTACAATGTAAGTATGTTATGGATGCCACAAGTTACCTTTATTGTAACATCCCAAGTAGGTAATAAATAATTTATATTCTTATCTATGTCTATTTGTGAATTAGATAGTGTTTTAGGGGCTTAAAATGATAATAAATCCATTTTTTAGCTTGGAATACACTAATATTTTCAAAAGATTATTTTACTGCATTTTGATGGAAAATCATTTTTAAATCAAAATTTTGAAAATTTTATAAGCTCTATTTGTCAAAATAAACATATTCATTATGATTGGGACATTTATGTTTACTTTGGATAAATATTTTGTATTTTCTTGACAATGTTCATTTTTTATGAATAGTGAATAATACAGCATTTTACATCAAAACTGCTTTTTCATCTAATTTTATAATATGGTTAGATTAACTTTTTAATTGGTCTTAATGTGTAATTAGAATATATTTTATCAATTTAATCCAATGGTGGCCATTATAATTAACTTCACATTGGAATTGGGCATAAACAAGTGCCAAACATTTCATAGATATTGTATTAAAAAACCCCGCTAATTGTTTTCACAGCGGGAATTATTTTTAAATTAAATATTTCAATTTATATGTTTTTAATTTGGTAAAATATATTCCATATTTGTAATCATAATGTCCTAATTATGTAATTATGACTCTTTTGTTTTTGGACATTATGAATAGTAACAATGGTAATTATCTTTAATTATCTTGATTAATTAGTAATCGGGTAGTTATGGATAATAAAATAATATCTTAATAATAACAAATGACCCCAACATGTGTCCTAATGAAACTGGTTGTGTCATGTCTGACAATGGGATGCCTTCTTCAAAAATTAGGGACCCCATGGAATCACGTTTGGGTGACGGTGACACTTTATAATTTTATTTTTAATGAAAGGAGAATATCACTAAAGAATGTATCACCTGAGTAAAAAAAATTAGTTATGTATGTGTACATGATCTCTTAGACTATAAATATTCATTGGAAATCCTAAAATATTTCCTACATCATAGTATTTTTTTATAATTTTTAGACATTAAATAAATTAATTTATTTATGACACCATGTGATGCAACGATTACCTCATTAATTAACTATTTAAATAAAAAGAACAGATAATGTAAAATATATGACTTACACTTGTCAAAGACTTATTGGATGTGTATATTTATAACCCTTATCACATTATCCTAGAAATATTTCAATGTGGGACCTTTAAAATCCTAAACTCATTTTAATATAAAGTAACATTTTATAACATTCCAAGAGTACCCCACCTCTCCTCTTATAAAAGGCCCCCACCTATACATCCTTACCTACATCTCCCAAGGCATTGGCTCAGACAATCTCTTCAAATTGTATCTATACTAGTCTATATCTTCATATTATAAGCCTTTCCTTAGTCAGAAATCACTTCAAGAAACCCTTTTGGTACAAACCAAGAGGAGTTACCCGATTCAAAGGTAAAGTCTTCTTTAATGTTCTTTTATTTTATTTTGCTTCTACAACCCCCTAAACTCATTTTATTAATCTATTTTGTAACAAAAAAATTATCTTAAATATATTATGATGTTGTTATAAGAATTATTCGATCTACACTTACACACACCTACATCTAATGGTTAATTAACATATTGTTTCTGTGGATGGCGAATTTCTGCCTCACGAAACGATGATTGTTCAATATTCTTCTAAAACCTTCAAAGGAGGCCATTAAGATGTCACTATACTTATATATTATATATATTATGTTTATTTTTTACTTATTCTTCGTTAATTTTCATTTATGTCATACCTTTATGGTTTCCATTATAGTTAAATGCGATATCTTTATTTTAGGAAGTGCGGACTACCGCCCCCTCAAAGTGATTTGATTCGTCAAATTCCATATGTGGGAAGTATAAAGGATGTAGTTAATGATATTATATATGATATTATACTAGAATTATAATATACCTTTATATCGTTATGAATTCACTCCATTAAATACGAAATAGAAATGAAAGTAGTGTTCATGCGTACGTATGGCTTACCGTCTCCATGAACGGTGCATTTCATTTCATATATCTAAATGTTATGTAATATTATAAATGCATGTATATACTGGATATATATGATATATATGATATCTACATCATGAATATAGTTTTTGATATAATGGATATTTTACCACATGAACAACTTGTAATTATAAGGAGTTTATTATAGACTCAAGTACCAATGATCGAAAAAACAACCGTTATTAACTTAAATAATTACATAGTGTTCATAACATGGTAATAAAGGATATAGAAGGAATAATGAACTTGAAAAAGGTTCTTAAACAAGTAGAAATTAACTCAAGTTTATTATTCAGGATATTAAAGAATGATCGAGTCAAGTTGGACCCAAGGTATGGGACTTCATCTCAATATCCATTCATTGAGGCATATATTGTTTTGTACATGAATTTAATTTATACGGTGTATAAAACCCTTTGACATTGACTTTTATTCAAAAGGAATCTTTTTTATATGAATTGTTTTACTAAACGACAAAAGGGAAAAAAATTCATACGTATGTGGCGACAACGACTTCTCCGCCGCCATGACCATTACTTGAGTTTTGGCTTCCTCTACAAGCCATAACTATTTTTTAAAATGAAAAATAAATACAATGTTTTAATTTTATATTATTTTGGTATTGGAAATGGTTTTTATAATGTTTTATTATATAAATGTGTAGTATTGATATCTTATGATTGAAATGTGGAAATGTTATGTTTCCTTTATGCATGTTTTATGTGATACGATTATGTTATGGTTCTTGGGAATTGTTATGAAGACGGGTGGTTCAGTGATAAAATAAGGGAAGGTGAGCCCGATATAGCTCTCCAATGCATTGGGTAATGCGAAGGAGTTAATTCTTAACGTTTCTCCGAAGAGATTTAGGGAATATACTGTGATGGATATTCCAAACATAACCATGAGGGTTACTCCCTATGTAAGAATGTTATGAATGCCTCAAGTTACCTTTATGTCTTATGATTTTTATGATTTATTCATGATTTGATGAGGTATGTTAAAATTCATGTGTTTTATGAGTAAAGTATGATTTCATACATGCACTAGTGTTTTCATTTCGTACTTTTAGATCCCTTACTGAGCTCTTTATGCTCATACCATGTTTTTGAAATGTTTTACATAGGTCAAGGGAATGGTACATTATGTGATGATAGTGTCAAATATGTTTTAAGAAAAAATCCATGTTTTATTTTAAATATGTTTCCATTGATGGAAAAAATGAGTACTACCTTTTATATAACCGCATTGTTTAAATGTAGAATGTAATGCATGATTTATGATCTAATTCTCTAAAACTCTAAACCTGAAAAGATCCTCAATGTGTATTCTTGAGATAACTCAAGATTAAGTAATGTTTAAGGATGAGGCCTTATGGTTGGTATCAGAGCTTGGATTAGATATCTTTAGGAGTTATAATTCTATTAAATGATTATCCAATTTTTTTATGGTCAAATTGAAATGATATAGCATTTGAAGATTACCAGGTTGCTTTATCTAAGACATGTTTGTTCAGAATGGTTTTCCGTAGAGGAAACAGGGAAGCTATGCTAGGAAGGCATACAGAAGGAAATGACCTTCCGAATCAACATCATGTGATGGTTGGAATTGGAACTGAATAGTTTGTTGCAATAATGGCGCAGTTGACTCAAGCGATAAATGGTGGTGGTATCCATGCATGAGATCAGCCAGATCAACCACAGAATAACATGTCAGTGGTGTAAAATTTCATGAGGCAACATCCCCAATCATTCATAGGATTATTTGACCATATTCCAGCTGAAGGGTGGATTAAAGCACTAGATAAGAGTTTTGATGTCATGGGGTGTCCAGACAATCAAAAGGTTAGTCTTTCTATTTACCATTTGGATGGTGAAGCAGATCAGTGGTGGTCGATGGTTATAAATATTAGGGATGCTGATGAGATTGATGCTCTAAACTGGGATGAGTTTATAGTTATTTTTCTTGAGAAGTATTTTCCTAAGGCTGTTCGACATAGGATGGAAAAATAATTCTTGGAATTGAGGCAAGAGAATGACTCATTGGCTGCTTATGAAAAAAGGTTCACTCGATTGGCAAGGTATGCTCCAAATTTTATCTGAGGCCTTGATAGTAAAATCAATAGTTTTTACTCAGGATTAAATCCAAAATATAGAAGGTAATTGGCTTCTCATGAGTTCAAAAGTTATGAAAAGATTGTTCGATGTACTGATATGGTGGAAAAGGAGTTTTCCGATGATCAACTGTTCTTTAAAAACCAATAGAAGAATAGACCGAGGTGGCAGGAGAAAGGGAAGAATTCTTCAAAAAGGTCTGATGGTAAGAAAACTAAGTTTCCAGTTTGTGATAAATGTGGTAAAAGGCATGTTGGGGAATGTCTTCTGAATTCATGAAAGTGATACCGATGTGGTAAGATGAGACATAAGGCTCATGATTGCACTAAAAATGATCAAGGTGATGGTAAGACCAGATTTGATTTACAGTTAGTGAAATGTTTCAAGTGTAATGAGATGGGTCACTATGAAAATGAGTGTCTGACAAAGAGCTTGAGTGATGGGAAGCAGTTATACTACAAGAAGAAAGGGGTGGTGAAATTCTTTGCAACTACTTAATCAGATGTTGGGCCATCAAATGAAGTTGTATCAGGTACTTTGTTTGTTTTTCAGATTATGCTAGTGTGTTTTTTGATTCAGGTTCGACACATTATATCATCTTTGAAAACTTTTCTAGTAAATTGGGAATACCATCTCAAGAAATGACTCCAGAAAATGTGGTAAAAACACATGGGGGAAATTTTGAGGGAAAATGAATTTATAAGAATCTTCCCATCCTTATCCATGTAAATAATATAATTGAAAACCTTATTGTTTTACATCTTTTAGAGTTTGATGTTATCCTAGGCATGGATTGGATCTATATTTACCATGATAAGATTGATTGTAGAGGTAAAGAAGTTTCTTTTCTGAAAGGCTTTCAGTTTGTGTACAAGAATGAACCCTTACTGTTGAAAACATATCAAGAGGCTGAGAAACTTATAAAAGATGGAAATGAATGTTACCTTACAAATATTGTTGAAAACAAATTATCTGTTCATATTAATGATGTGACAGTGTTAAATGAGTATCCAGATATTTATCCTGATGAATTTCCTGGAATAATACTAGATCGGGAAGTTTAATTTATTGTTGACTTAGTTCCTACTGCTAAGACAATTTCAAAACCACCTTATTGAATGGATCAAATTGAACTTTTAGAGTTGAAGGAGAAATTGCATGATTTATTAGAGAAAGGTTTCATTCGACCCAGCACATCACCATGGGGTGCTCTTATTTAATTTGTTAAAAAGAAATATGGTTCAATGAGACTTTTCATTGATTATAGAGCCTTGAATATTATCACTGTTAATAAAAAGTATCTTTTGCCTCATATCAATGATTTGTTTGATTAGCTCCAGGGAGCTCAGTATTTTTCAATGACTGACCTGAGATCAGGGTACCATCAGTTGAAGGTAAAGGAAGAAGATATTCCAAAGATCACGTTTCGTACATGATATGGCCATTATGAATTTGTAGAAATGCCTTTTGGGATAACAAATGCACCTGCTGTATTCATGGACCTTATGAATAGAATTTTCGATGAGTTCTTGGATAAGTTTGTGGTTGTTTTCATTGATGATATTTTGGAGTTTTCTAAAAGTAAAGAGGCTCATGAAAGACATTTAAGGGTTATTTTTTAAACCTTAAAGGAAAAGAAATTGTATGGAAAAATATGCAAGTGTGAGTTTTGGTTGCAACAAATTTCTTTCCTTGGTCACATTGTTTCTAAAGATGGGATTATTGTTGATCCTGCAAAAACAAAGGTTTTGAATGAATGGCCAAGACCCACAAATGTAACCGAGATTCGTAGTTTTCTTGGTTTGGCAGGCTATTACCGAAGGTTTCTTATAATTTTTTCCCGATTATCTAGTCCAATGACTAATCTAACTCAAAAAGGTGTTATGTTTATCTGGAAAAAATAATGTGATGATTGTTTTCAGGAATTGTAAAGAATATTGGTGAATGCCCCAGTTTTGGATCTACATTCCAGGAATGGGGAGTTTGTTATCTACAGTGATGCTTCATTGAAAGTAAAAGGTTGCGTCCTAATGCAGAATGATCAGGTAATTGATTATGCTTCACATTAGTTGAAAACTCATGAGGTAAATTACCCTACACATGATTTGGAATTATCTGTTTTTGTTTTCCTATTAAAAATTTTGAGGCATCATTTGTATGGAGTAATGTGTGAAATATATATCGATCACAAAAGTTTAAAGTATATATTCACCCAGAAAGAATTGGACATGAGACAGAGGAGATGGATAGAATTAATCAAGGATTATGATTTTACACTTCATTACCATCCAGGGAAAGCAAATAAAGTGGTTGTTGCTTTGAGTCAAAAAATTAATGCTTCATTAACAATGTTGTGTTTGGAATGTGGTCCTTTGGTTTAGGATTTGAAGAAATTTGGCATAGAAGTTGTTTGTGCAGGATGTCCTTCTGTTTTGTTTCAGGTATCTGTGAAATCTTCTCTATCAGACAAAATTAAGAAAGCACCGAAGCAAGATAGTGAGTTGCAGAAAGAGGTAGAGTTGGTTCAGAAAGGTAAGATTCTTGAATTCAACATTGTTAATGATTGTGTTTTGAGATTTGGGAAGAGATTCTGTGTGCCGTGTGATTCATAGTTGAAGTGAGGGTTGTTATGTGAAGCTCATAGTTCTCCATTTTTAGTTCATCATGGCAGTACTAAGATGTATAGAGATCTTCAGGAGTATTACTGGTGGGATGGAATGAAAATAGATATTGCTTATTTTACTGTGAAGTGTTTGACTTGCCAACAGGTTAAAGCAGAGTGACAGTTACTGAAAAGAATGCTTCAGCCTTTACCTATGCCATAGTGGAAATGGGAGAATATATCCATGGAATTTTTTGTGGGATTGTCGAAGACACCTCGAGGTAATAATGCAATCTGGGTTATTGTTGATCGCTTGTCTAAATCTGCTCATTTCCTTGGTATACGAGATACTTTTTCCCAAGATCAACATTCCCGTTTGTATCTTAAAGAGATAGTCAGGTTACATGGAGTTCCCCTATCCATTGTATCTGATCATGATCCCAGGTTTACTTTTAACTTTTGGAAAGGCCTTTAGAAGTCTTTGGGTACAGAATTAAATTTTAGTATAGCTTTTAATCCTCAATCAGATGAGCAGTCAGAATGAATAATTCAGACTTTGGAGGATATGCTACGTGCTTGTTTGATTGATTATCAGGGAAGTTGGGACCACCATCTTTCTTTGGTTGAGTTTTCTTATAATAACAGTTTTCATTCCAGTATACAAATGGAACAATTTTAGCCATTATATGGGAATCTGTGTCGAACTCCAGCTTTCTAGGATGAAGTTGGTGAAATGAGGTTGATGGGACCGGAATTGGTAGAAGATTTGGCAGAAAAAGGTTAGCTGATACATAAATACATGAGAACATCTCAGAGCAGGCATAAAAGTTATGCGGACAACATGTGGAAGGATCTCTCTTTTGAGGTAGGCAATAATGTTTTTCTCAAACTATCACCATGGAAAATTGTGATGAGATTTGGTAATAAAAGAAAGCTAAGTCCAAGGTTCATTGGACCATACGAAATTCTGGAGAGATTTAGATTAGTTGCATACCGAGTGACTTTACCTCCGAGTTTATCATAGGTACAAAAAAATTTCATGTTTCAATGTTAAGGAGGTACATGCCAGATCCATCTCATGTTTTGAGTCCATAAGTAGTTCAGCTGGAAGAGAATCTATCTTAAAAGGAACAACCATTCCAAATTCTTGACCACAGGGAGCTAGTGTTGTGGAATAAGGTGATTCATCAAGTAATGGTTTTATGTAAAGACCACATGATTGAAGAGGCAACATGGGAATCTAAAAATGCAATGAGGGATAAATACCCCCACTTATTCGATAAGTAAATAAATTACGGGGAAAAAATTTTTTAATGGGGGGAAGGATGTTACATCCCAAGTAAGTAATGAATAATAAATATTCTTATCTATGTCTATTTATGAATTAGATTGTTTTTTAGATGCTCAAAATGAGAATAAATCCAATCTTAAGCATGGAATACACTAATATTTCTAAAATATTGTTTTACTGCCTTTTGATGGAAAACCATTTTTAAATCAAACATTTGAAAAAAAATTAAGATCTATTTGTCAAAATAAACATATTCATTATTATTGGGACATTTATAATTACTTTAGATAAATTTATGGTATTTTTTGACAATTTTCATTTATTTATGAATTGGGAAAAATACTGTATTTTACATCAAAACTGCTTTTTCATAAAATTTAATTATATGGTTAGATTATATTTTTAATTTTTATAAAAGTTTAATTAGAATATAATTTTAAAATTCAATCCAATGGTGGTCATTATAATTAATTTCACCTTTGAATTGGGCATAAACAAGTGCCAAACATTTCATAGATATTGTTTCAAAAAAACCAGCTATTTGTTTTGACAACATGAGTTATTTTTAAATTAATTATTGCAATTTTTATGTTGGTAATTTGGTAAACTGGATTCCATATTTGGAATCATAAGGTCCAAATTATTTAATTAATACGCTTTTGTTTTTGGACATTATGAATAGTAACAATGGTAATTATCTTTAATTATCTTGATTAATTAGTAATTGTGTAGTTAAGGATAATAAAATAATATAATAATAATAAAAAATGACCCCATCATGTGTCCTAATGCTACTGGTTGTGTCATGGATGACCATGGGATTTTTTGTGCCAAACGTAGGGACCCCATGGAATCACTTTGGGGTGAAAGTGACAGTTTATCATTTTATTTTTAAAGAAAGGAGAATATCACTAAATAATGTATCACCCAAGTAAAACATTTTTAGTTTTTTCTGTGTAAATGATCTCTTAGACTATAAATATTCATTCGAAATCTAACAAGATTAGCTACATCATAGTATATTTTTATAATTTTTAGAAATTAAATAATGTAATTTATTTATAACACCATGATGAAGCAACGATTACCTCATTAATTAACGATTTAAAAAAATGAAAAGAAAATGTAAAATCTAAGAAATTTACTTGTCAAAGACCTATTGGATGTGTATATTTCGAACCCTTATCACCTTATCCTCGAAATATATCGATGTGGAACCTTCAAAATCTGAAAGTCATTTTAATATAAAGTAACATTTTATAACTTTCCAAGAGTACCTCTCCTCTACTCATACAAAAGGCCTCCACCTCTACCTCTTTACCCACATCTCCCAAGCCATTGGCTCAGCCACGATCTACTCATTTTATCTCTCCACATACATCTCTTCATCTTATAATCCTTACCTTAGTTAGAGATCTCTTCAAGAAACCCTTTTGGTACAAACCAAGAGGAGTTACCCGATTCAAATATAAAGTTTTCTCTAATGTTCTTTTGTTTTATTTTTCTTCCCCAACCCCAAAACACTTTTTATTCATCTCTTTTCTAACAAAACCAGTATCTTCAATATACTAGGATGTTGTTATAAGAATTATTCGAGCAACACATACACACACCTACATCTAATGGTTAAATAACATACTATTTCTGTGGATGGAGAATTTCTGCCTCACGAAACGATGATAGTTCAATATTCTTCTAACACCATCAAAGGTGGCCATTAAGATGTCACTATATTTATATATGATATATATTATGTTTATTTTTTCCTTATGCTTCTGTATTTTTCAATTATGGAATACCTTTATGGTTTCCATTATGGGTAAACGCGATATCTTTATTTTACGAAGTGGGGACAACCGCCCCCTCAAAGTGATTTGATTCGTTAAATGCCATATGTGGGAAATATAAAGGATGGAGTTAATGATATTATATATGATATTATACTGGAATTATAATATACCTTTATATCATTATGAATCCATTCCACTAACTACTAAATAGAAATGAAAGTATCGTTAATGCGTACGTACGACTTACCGTCTCCATGAACGGTGCATTTCATTTCTTACCTCTAAATGTTAAGTAATATTATAAATGCATGTCTATACTTGATATATATGATATATATGATATCTACATCATGAACATAGTTCTGGATATAATGGATATTTTACCACATGAACAACTTGTAATTATAAGGAGTTTATTTTAGACTCAAGTACCAATGATCGAAAAAATGACTGTTATTAACTTAAATAATTACATAGTGTTCATAACATGGTAATAAGTGATATAAAAGGAATAATGAACTTGACAAAGGTTCTTAAGAAAGTAGAAATTAACTCATGTTTATTATTTAGGAGACAAAAGAATGATCGAGTCAAGTCATACCCGAGGTATGGGAAATTGTATCAATCTCCATTCATTGAGGCATATCTTGTTTTATACATGAATTTATTTTATATGGTGTATAAAACCCTTTGACGTTTACTTTTATTCAAAAGTAATCTTTTTTATACGATTCCTTTTACTAAATGAAAAAGAGGAATGTCTTTGTCGTACGTATGCGGCGACAATGACTTCTCGGCCGCCATGACCATTATTTGAGTTTCAGCTTCCTTTACAAGCCATAATTTTTTTTAAAAAATGAAAAATAAATACCATGTTTTAGTTTTCTTTTTTTGGTATTGTAAATGGTTTTCATAATATTTCATTATATAAATATGTTGTATTGATATCTTATTATTTAAATGTGGAAATGTTATGTTTTCTTTACGCATGTCTTATGTGATACGATTATGTTATTGTTCATGGGAATTGTTATGAAGACGGGTGGTTCTGTGATAAACTAAGGGCGAGTGATCCTGATATGGATCTCCAATGCATTGGGTAATGCGAAGGAGTTAAACATTAAGGCTTCTCTGATGAGATTTAGGGAATATGCTGTGATGGGTATTCCAAACGTAACCATGAGGGTTACTCCCTATCTAAGAATGTTATGAATGCCTCAAGTTACCTTTATGTCTTATGTTTTTTATGATTTATTCATGATTTGATGAGGTATGTTAAAATGCTTTTGTTTTACGAGTAAAATATTATTTAATACATGGACTAATGTTTTCATTTCGTTCTTTTATATACCTTATTGATCTCTTTATGCTCATCCCATGTTTTTTAAATTTTTTCCACAGGTCAAGGGAAAGGTACATGATGTGATGATAATGTCAAGGAAGTGTCAAGAAAGAATCCTTGTTTTATTTTAAATATGTTTCCGTTGATGGAAAAAATGAGTACTATATTTTATGTAACCACATTATTTAAATTTGGAATATAATGCATGATTTATGATCTAATTCCGAAAAACTCTAATCTTGAAAAGATCATCAACATGTATTCTTGAAATAACTCAAGATTAAGTAATGTTTAAGGCAAGGGACTTATATTTATGATTTATGGTTTCTATGTGTTATTCATAAATATTATGATTTCATGAGGTAATTAAAAGTGTTCATGTTTTGTATGTATTTATGAACTAATGTTTTCTATCTTTGTTTTATAACCATTACTGAGCTTTTTATGCTCATCCCATGTTTTGAAATGTTTTCACAAGACTTAAAGATGAATAATGTCAAGGATGGGATCAAGGAATATTCATGTTGTCTAAAAATGGAACTAGGCATGACTCTTTTTTTCAATAGTTTTTATTTTATGAAAAAAATGGATACTGAGTAGAATTGTATACATGTTATATTCATGTTTTTATGTAAATTTTATGACCTAATTCTATATAACTCTAAACCTGAAAATATCCTCAATGTGAATTATCCATTTAAATCAAGAATATGTAATGTTTAAGGCCGATTAATTATAATTAATTTAAATTATTTAATCACCATAGATTATTTATATTCATAATGAAAAATTAAAAATTGTAACTATATCTAATTAAAATTTTATCCTTTTTAAAATTAGATTGATCAATTTGTTAATAATTTATTTGTCAACCCACATTTTGTGTCAAAATAATTTCTATTCCATTTCATTACTCTCTTCCATATCAATAAAATTTGATAAATACCATGGTTTTAGTATTTTATTATAAATTCAACATCTCTAAAATATTTTTGGAAATTCATTAGGATAAATTGGTACATAATTTAAATTTTTTAGGCTTTGTCAAAATATATTTTCATTCACAACGATTAATGGAAGAGAAACACATTATCTACCCTAATTTAAAAATTAATAGAATTTAAAAATTCATTTTATTCATTAAAAATATCATTGATTTTAAATAAAATATTATTTTTATTAATTCATAAAAAATCAGTATTTTCAAAGAAACACTAAAATCCTAATCACAAAATTCACAATCAACTGAATTCATTCGCATGATAATATCAATTCAAGAGACTGTTAGTGTGAAATTTTTTGAACACATTTTTTCTAAAATTCCATTTATAAATATCCTGAATAAGATAAAATTCACACTCATTTAGATAGAAAATGATTATCTTACAATTAAATATATTTAGATAATCCAATCATGGTTATATTTGATCTATGATTTTATAGAGTCTTATAAAAAATTCTACATCAAATACGATATTTATCCATTTAATTTTTTGCCTCCATTATCTAGTATAGTATGAAACATCAATGTTCTGTAAATTCATTGAATAAATTCATCTATGATTTCCATCCATATTTTTCATCGATCATTCCATTTAGTAGATTTTATGTATCATATAACTATTATTATTTTTTTGTACCTTGTTAGTGCCCCGACCACATTATAAATTGATCCTAATGATTAAATTACTTTTTGTATATTTTTCTCCACTATTTTTTATATCTAATGATTTTATCATAATATATTTTACAAAGAAGGTTTTCTCATGGATGTTGAAACAAATTCTAACAAAGACACACACATTATCTTTTGATACCATTGATTGTTTGAATATCAAGTAATTTGATATCATTTCCACATAACATGTGAATAAAGATAAATGATATCATGTCCCATTGTTTTTTATATAATGTGTATAATCATACTCACTATTGAATCATCCTTGGTGATTTAATTATCACACACTATCGAGTGTTTTCATATAGTATTCCACCTTATAAAAGGACCTGTTTCATAACCTAAAATTCCATGGCCTATAATTATATATATGAAAAATGTTTTATGGTATTTGGTTATTAATAACATGAAGAATTATAAGCATAGTTGAAATTGGCGGGAATATATTATTATGATTTCATTTACAATATAACATAGATTTGTGTGATTTATAATAGAAGTGGATTTTTCTCATTAAGGAATTCAATTTGATGTACCATCGTATTGGTGATTAATTCAAATCGAAATATTATTGGAATTATTTCAATAAATCATCAATAAATGTTCTTTTATTTAACTGACAATTTATTCATAACATTTATTGGAGTCAAATGTAGGATTATTATATAAACCCAATGCAATTTAAAAAAATTATTACATGATTTTTAAATTACACATCCACAAATTAAAACATAATGATCATGATGGAAAGTGTCTTCATTTGACTAGGTTAATTATACATGAATGTGAGACTAAAATTAATATTTCTTATTTCATATACATAATGATATAAAAAATAGTCTCAAAATCCTATTCTAAATTTGATAACCTATGGAATTCTTATACAAATGGCTGATCCAAAAAACCCATTCTGTAAATATCATTGATAAGGAAGCATAACATGTGAGTTTATGGGATAACATGATATCATAAGAGAGGAGGGACATGAGTAATGTCATGTGAGAATAAAATAAAGATAATGGTATCATAATATTGTAGAATAACATGATTTTTGGAAGTGACATATTTCATGACATAAACCAGAGACAAGGATAACTACCTTGACAAAATCACATGAATGAAAAAGTCATGTATTTCTTTCTTTACTCCATTATCTTATATATGATGTTTAATGATAGTACAAAAAATACCCAATGAAATGGTTTTATATTTAGGAACACCCATCATAATATAATCATGAATGTTTTCACCAATGGAAATAATTCATATGTAATAAAATAAGAATTACAAATAGAAATAAAATGGGTTGCATAAACTTGGCTCATTTCATAATCTATATAAATTCACAAAATAGGAATTTGAGGGAGGGAAATAATGAATTTATTATCCAATTAAATTGATTTTGTGTGAGTTAGGTATATATACACAATAAATATATATAATTTATAATAATTTGATTAAATTAATGGTTATTTTCATTGTTTAATAATATAATTTTAAAAGGATTAATCACACTCTTGAGAAAAATCAACTATTCATATGTGAAAATAAATTTTGAAAAAAATAAAATTAAAAAAAAACATAAATAAATTTAATTTTAAATAATATCATAAAAATATATATGAATCTTTAAATATAATAATGGAAATGATATTGAAAATTACATAAATTCTATATGAGTTCAAAAAATCATTCCCTTCACACCATGGTAATGAAGTACATTGTCTGGAAAATGACTTAATATTATGAATAAAAAAATATTAAAATTTCAAAATTTCTAAAAATATATTTAAATAGAAATAGATTAATTATAAAATATATTTTAAATTATTTTTATGAGAGAATGGAAATATATGTGAATGGGTATTCGATCAAAAAGAGAATTAATATCAATTTTCATTATAAAACTACTCAATAAATAGTAATAGATTAATATTAAAATATATTATTTGTTTATTTTTTTATATACACAATATAAAAAACATCATGTTCATAATAGAAAATGCGTCTCAAGGATAGATGTTATGAGATGAAATATTATTTCATGAAACCAGATACATCACATTCATTCATTATGAAAACAATAATTGTCTATTAATTTTTTTAATATCTTAACAGAAATTTTTTTGTTTATTATTATATTTAGTCTATTTTATTCCATGTATTATTCAATTAATGAACAAGTTAAATTCACATTAGACATTTTAATGATAAAAAACTCATATATCCAAAATCACTTCGATAATTCTACTTTGGTAATAAAGATTAAAATTTTATCATATATGAAATGTTAATAAATATCAAATAAAAATATTTATACGAAATTATTTATATGATAAAGAACCATAAAATAAGATTATGAAAAATGAACTATTTTACATTCACGGAGATGGTTGGCCGTATGTACACATAAATAGATATTCTATTTTTTGATGATAATGATTGAATGAAAGTAAGTGTTTTTATCTAATTATAGGATTGTAATTATATATTAAATATAATATTATATTTGTTAATATAATTACACATATTCCGTGATTATGATGTTGTTATAAAAGTTAATCACTTCACTTAATTCCGATGTAGTACTCCACACACAAAAAAACATTATCATTTATTAAATTTAAGGAAATGAATGAATGTTTTTGAAATATTTAATTGAATAAAGGATTAATATAAATATAATATAAAATAATAATATATAATTAATACTTATTGAATTCAATTAAATGTTAATGTTATAAATAAATCAATTGCATCAGGAAGTGGTAGTGCATCGTATAATAAATATACAATATCGTACTCCCTTGATAATGTCAATTAATAAGGTATGTGTGATATTTTAAATCCATGAGTATAATTATAACCAAAATTTCATATAAAAACTTTATATACATTATTATATCTAGAATTAAGTAGTGGTTATTGAAAAAGAATTATGTCAATTAGTGGGGAGGTAGTTGATCATAGGGATAATAAATGGTTTTGTTTCCCATTTAAGGGTGGAAGAGAAGATTATTAGTAATGGAAATTACATAACAACAAGTAATTATATTGGTTGTTGTAGTGTTATTATTTCACCATGGTTTATTAATATTTTAATGAAGTGGATTAATGAATAATAGAAACTAGTGAGTTAATAATGTTACAAATTATTTGAGCCCCTTATTTTTTATTATTAATAAACCATTTAAAGATTGATATTCTATTAAAACCATTTAATCTACATTTATTTTAGGGTATTAATCAATTTATTTGGGAAGGTATTTTATAATTAGATTTGTTTTGGAAGTGAATAATATCGAGGATAGGGGTGGACATTATTAAGTTGGGGGATAGGAAAAATAATGGATTTTTTGTAAAGGATGCATTATAAAAACCTTTTTTGTCATGAAGTAAGGATAAAAAATAAGATATATTAGATCATTTGATGAGTAAATTTAAAAATATAACAATATAATAGGAATATAAAATTTTTTATATCATTTTTAACACTTTTTTTTAGTTTAACCACTAGGTAAACCTGTTTTTACCTTAGCCACGATAATTTAGTTTTTACTGTATTTATTTATTATTACTGTCAAAAAATATTTTTTCAATATATTATAAAATTAATTATATTTATTTTAAAACTGAATACATTTTTCCAAATTCAACACATAAAACTAGTAGAATAAAATTTTAAATTTTACTTACATATGTCTCGATGAATCAGTTTTTCATCAAATACATTTTTCAAGAAGTATATTATATTATAATACCTACCCAAAAAGTAATAATAATAAATGAATTTAAATAAATATTTATATACATATTATGTAAATTTATTATTATTATGGCTGATTTAGATACTAATTTTGATATAATGTGTTTGTGGATTTCTATTTCAATTCCTTGAAAATCACTTCCCTTCTAGAACACATTCATCATTAATGGTATTGAGGATAAGATTGGATGTTTCCTCTAGATTAATGATCTTATTATATGCGTAATGAAAATTGGCTCTTCTCATCTCTCTATCGAGATTGTAATTTCAAATCCCCTACTTAAAAATATTCATCTTGATGTGTATGGTGAGGTTGGTGTTTTCAAATAACCAATTACAAGGAAACCTTTTAAATTTTTTCATATATCTGTCAAAATGATTAGTGAAGATAAAATTAATCATTTCATAGGGGAATATATTGAATAAAATTTTTTCCTTAGAAAAATGATATGATTTCCACCATTAAATATATGGATCATGATTGAAAAACTCTTATGAATCCATTAATTTACACATCTCCTTCTTTACACTTCTTATATTTTGGCATCCAACAGAGTCTGGATAAATTGAATATAGGAAATACCATAACATTAGTTGGAGATGGATCAATTTTTTTGTTCCCACCATAGTCAGGGTAATTTTTTATATCCAACTTAATGTATTCCCTTCTCATATACTCTAGCACTCCACGTTTTTCCATGAGTTACCGAGTCTGTTTAAGACATGATGGTTAATGGAATCAGAATAACCCTTGACGATGCATGTGTAGGCCACTCCTATCCAATGTATTTATGTACCATTTAAAATACCAAAATTTTGTGTAGACTGATGGATGACACTATTGGGTAATGTGTTGGCCCATATTATCAGGGTACCACTTAGTGGGATGGTACCCAAAAGAACTATATGTTTTAGTTGTCAGGAGGAGTACTATGATTATTCAATGGATAAAAATGGTATTTAGTGTAACCCTAAAAACATCAATAGGCATGGTTTGTAAGATAAATGACATCGGTGCCCTAGAAAATTTGGAATCTCGTGTGGTCAGTCAGAATAAATTTGAAATCTGTGGTGGTTATTTTCACCCATATATAAATCCAAAAAATTAGAGTATAGTAAATATATTTACTTAACCTTGGTCCCCCAGGTCCATTAGAAAATTTTATGTGACATAATTATTGTTCAGGATGCGTACTCACTCTTTCTTACTTCATTTTGTTTTTTTGAATGATGATACAAATATTGATTATAAAAAAGAACTAGATATTTTTAATGGTAGGTAGGATAATTATTTTTTGATATATATATTTAGGTTCATTTATTTTCACTTTCATGAGAGTCCATTTTTAATGGTCATGACTAAAAATAAAACTATTTATGAATATTTAAAAATATATGATTGCATATTTTCCAAAAACACAATAAAAATTATTATTTTCAATAAAAAATTACAATATTTTAATCAATGTAAATATAGATATCTTGATTAAAAATTGATGTCAATTTAAAAAAATTCTTTATTTTGAAGTTGTTGAAAAATAATTACATTAATTTCTAACAAAAATTTGTAATATATTTTTTAATGAAATTATATTTTAAATTAATGCCATGAATTTTTAAACAATTAAGTGATTAGTTGATAACAATTCATAAATAAATTTATATTGAGCATGGACGTTATATAAAGTTCTTAATGAGATTAAAAATATTCATATATTTTAATTTAAAAACATGGTTATAATGGTTTTATTTAAATAATTATATTTCATAGGTGTTTTGGATTAGTGTTGTATTTTGTATATGCTATCAAGCATAATTTATCTTTATTTAAATCATGAAGTGATAAATTCTACACCTTATTTAAATTACATCCTCACAAAATACACGAGTTCTTAGTAATCAATGGTTCAAATTTTAAAAAAAATTATTTTCCGGAACCCCACATCGTAAAATATCTTAATAATGATTCCTCTAAAAAAATTAAAATGGAAATATAAAGGTATTCACATTTATAGGTTTTCAAATTTTAGAACATTATTGGAATGTGAAAATAAGGAATTAGAAGACAAAATAAAATACTTATGTACAGTGATTGAAATCGTTGATCTATCAAAATTCATAGCTTATGATTTTCAATTAAATATATTAATCAGGAATACATCAATTGCGTCCTCCAATTTACACCTCAATCTATTTAATATGTTTTTATAATTAAATCTATTGACCTTATATAGAATAAAATAAAATAAATTTCTTCCAAAATAATCCATTTTGTTAAACGAAAATGTTGTATATAATTGAAATCTATTAAAAAAATCCCCAATTATCATCAATTTAATAAAAATTATTTCAATAAAATAAATATTTAATAATAAAATATTTTATGTAAAAACAATGCCATTTTTTCTAGTACATTTTGTATTCTATTTGTTTGAACTTTATCATTATCCATTTTTTGGTGGTGAGTCAACAACCATAACTTCTTCAGATGTGATGGAATTTCACATGGCATATGATTTTTCGTTTTTATAAAACTATATAGAAGCTTATGTAAAGATAATATTCATTATTATATGTGATTATATTATCTTCATAATAATATTGTGAATATCTTAAAAAAAATTAGTCATTAAATCAAATTATTAACATAATGGGTTTCTATAAAAATCATTCTACTCAAAGTAATAAACTCGTATTAAATGACTATAACATCCTAAATATGAAGAACATCTATATGATTATATTTTCCTCATTTAATTTTTTTATGAAGTATCACCAATATAATAGTATGGTACTTACAATTTTTTTAAATACTTTTATAAGATGACTTTGAAACTTTCTGAAGATGATTCCAGATTCTTATAAATAGAAGATAGAAAAAATACTCTGAAATATAAATATTCAACATCCAAGAACCATATAAATAAATAATTTTACTAAAATGATTATTATAATATTTTACCACATGATTTAATCCAAGTATGATGGAAATGACTTAGATAATTATCAAGTTCCTAAAATTTATGAAATAAAAATTATAGAGTTTCCTTAGCATTGTAATTATTCCCTAGTATCTAGAAAACTAGAATCATCACATTTCATAAAAAATTAGATACTTTACTTCATAATTCTACACACCTAAACCATAATTAATTCCCATTAAGTAAATTTAAATTTCTTCTCTGGCCACAGATTTTGATTTTGAGAAAATGGCAAGAATCTTTTTATTTTATCTATATCACTTGAACATCCATGAGACGCCATCCTTCTATTTTATTAATTTTTGAATATTTACTATGTTTCGATTTGTGATAAAAAAAATATTTAAATAAATTTTCATGATAAAATTATTTATAATTATCATTTATATTTTTAGTGTCATATCAATAGAGAAATATTTACATTTACCATTAAATTTATTGTACACATTCATTCCCTTGTTTATCACAACTATCTAATTAGATTAAAATAAGATAGATGAGAATGTGATAATATAATAAAGGGAATCAAATAATCCGAAATGGTATAATTTATAATTTATATCTATTTCCTATAGTTTGGGCATTTATAAATCAATCTATGTTATCCATGGTAATGATTCATATTAAGGTTTCTTGCATGTTAATTCATTAAATTAATCTATAATGGTTCAAAATGTTTTTTTGTGAATTTAAAAATTATATAATTCATGCATGTCAAACCATGTGGGCAGTAAAGACCATTGTATTATACTATGTATCACTCATGTAATTCATGATGTTCTAATTGTGTAGTTATTACACTTATGTATAACTATTTGAAAGCAACGTCTACTTATAGTAACAAGACAAAAATATAATTTCCCTAAAAATATTCTCTATATACATAACTTTGTTATAGGATATTTTTTTTATAAATAGTCTTCCTCTATTACATATCCATAGATTTTTCAGTAAAGTATTATCATCCTTCTTTGAAATTCTAACTAATAATTTACTATGACAGAATCTATAGAAACTATTTCTCTTTTATCTGTATTATTAATTTTTTCATAAAAATCAACTAATTACAAGACAATGTTCCTAATTCCTAGTGTTAATGGATGAACAAGATTATAAAACATCAATTTGAGAATAAAATAAAACATTTTTTTTGATTCTCCACAATGAGATCCTAAATATTTTCAATCTCATAAACTACATAGGATTACTGGAGAATATATTGAAAGTTTGATATAAAAATTCCAGTATTTAAATAAATATAGTTATAAATGGTATAATAGTTTACAATAATAGAGGTGTTATATGATTAATAAAATTGGTGAGTAACAGAATTATCTTACCATAAAATGATAAAAAATGTTACTGAAAATGTTTCATATACCAAAAAAATGAAATAGACATGAGTCAAGGAAAACTTCCTAGAAAATATGAAATTATGTGAAAAATTCCCAAAATGGATTAGTTTTATTTCATAATCCCATACATAATTCATTAATATACTACAATCTGTACACAATTAGTTTGTGTTCTTTCTTGTTAGCCCATAAAAAATTAAAATGATTAATGTGTTCTAAAAAAGTAACTAAATCATAACTAATAACATAACAATTAACCATGGATATAAAATTGGTTACAACATCTTGTACCATATTATAACCCAAATACATTTAATAATATAGGAATTTGAGAAAATAATAGAAAGAATGAATTATCCCACAATATTAAAGGATGGTGATATAGTTTTATATCTCTAATATATATTGAATTAATGTGAACTAATTATCATTAAATGTTGATTTCATTGATTAATAATAATTATTTTTTAAATAATAAGTGCATTCATGTTGAAACAAATTCCATTGTAAAAATGAATTTTGAATGCACTAATGAATCACAAAATATTTCTGAGAGAATTTTACGTTTAAAAACATCATTGGAATCATATAATGTATTCATAATGTAAAATAATGCTTATTATATTGGGTAATTCCATACATGTAACATATGTTAAAAAATTCATTTCACACATTTTAAAAAAAATTGCATCATTGATAAAATGAAAATAAAATTCCACTTAAATTTTTTTTATTAGTAATAATTGAGAAAAATAACTTTAAAATATCATATAAATATTTATATCATTTTTTAAAACAGTTCTATAAAATATTCGACACTACCGATAAAGGGTTATTGACCACCAAGATAAATATAATAAATTTTTCTTAAAAACATCTACACAATAATTTTATATTTCAAAGAGGGTAAAATGTTAATATTTAATTAATATTTTAATGTTTAAACATAAGAGATTAAAATAAATGTGTTTTGGTAGAATATTATCAAATAATTTCCTAGAATAGAAATTCATGTATAAATAATCCTAATTAAACTGATATTGAAACATAAGAACATAACACATTAGTAAAAATAGAATTATAACCCCCATGAGGGATATGAGATACTTGTGTCTTCTAATAATATTAAATAATATTTATTCACTGAATAATATTTAACAGGGAAGTATATACACTATATAATAGAAATTAGTTTCATAAATTAAATGTTTATCAATAAAGAATGGTTTTATATGAAGACTCATACCTCAATAAAAAATAACCACATGAGTTCCTTATCATATTGAATGATATAGTAATGTAAATTATTTAGTTTCTTAAAAAAATTATTCATGTTTATTATTCAATTTATTTTATTTTTTACCAACTCAAGTTCAATTACTTAACAAATTAATTTCACATAAGGTATTTTAATGATAAACAACTCACATGTCCAAAATCATAGTTATAAAATATATATGTTAATATATATTAGTATTTAATAAATAAAATAATGATAATAATTAACTAATTATTGTTTTTATGCATAATTTTTACTTTTAAAACTACCCATAAAAAAGGTTAAGAAAAATGAAACAAGTTCAATCGTAGTGAATGTAGGTCATACATACTTAAGATTAACATTTCATTTATTTGATAATTGTGATGAATCTTGTTAAATTTTATCTTATATTTTGAGACTGATAATTATATAATAATTGTAATTTTCTTTCATTAAATTCCCTAAAATGTAAATCATCAATATATGGCAGTAATAAAAATGAATCACATCATGTTGTGTGGCGGTATTCATACACACACATCACCAATGTTATTAATGATTAAATGGATGGAATGTTTAGAAAGTTTATAATATAATTATTTTACATAATTTGTAATATTTAATAAATATATTATATAAATTTTATAGTAAACATTTTTTCCTACCTTGTAAAGTGTAAGTGAAGAATTTATCACATCACATCATGACACAATAATCTATTGTACACACATAGACATTATTTTATTCCCTAAAGAATTAAAATTAATAAGTTATATTTTATATTCTAATTCCAGGTTAATTGTTATATCATAAATATAAAACATATAAATAATATATACATACTTATATCCATCAATAAAAAGTAATTATGGAAATGAATTACATCATTTAGATATGTGGTAGTTTGTCACACACATGATTAGAAATTTTATTTCCCATTTGAGGGTGGAGGATATGGTTGTAGGTGAACATAATTACATAATCAAAATCAGTATATTGAATATTCTTAATTTACAATATTTTAATTTGTTAATAATTTATTAAATATCTCTTATAATGATAAAATAATAAACTCGGTCATGAATTCTACATATTCTTCAAATCAACTATTTATAATAATTCTGCATGCCTTCCATTATTGTCTTTGTAAAAATATTAATAAAAAAGGATTGGGTGGGAAAATAATGGAATTTATGTGATCATGGTTTCACTCAAACAATGTGTTTTTGAATTAGAGAATGTCGAGTAGAGGTGGTGGGCTTTTATATGAGGGGAAGATTACATATTTGGAGTATTTGGAAATAAATAAATACACTGATATTTTTATCATTCCACAAGTATAATAAATTTATCATTTTTTATATTATAATATATATGTTAGAAAAAAAACCTAAAAAGGTATCTATTGATGTTTTGGGACATTTTAAGGCCACAATTTTTTTAAAACATAGAAAACTCTTTTTTAACTTAACCGTGGAATTTAATTTCATATATTTTTTTACTAAAACGTATTATAAACTATTATCTTGGCCTTATTATAAAATATAAATTATCTTGAATCCAGATATATAAGTCATTTTTCTAAATTAAACTTAATGATTTGGAACAACTTATTTTAAAACTATTCCCTGAGACATGTAGAAAAAACAATTTCTCAAAAAAAAGTATTCTTCAAGAATTAGATGATCATAAGATAAATATATGAAAATTAATAATAATCACATTGATATAAACTCACATTTATAGATATATAATATATAAATTTCCTTCAAATAACTATTAATTAGTATTCATATTAATTATTTAAAATAAGAAAACATTACACAATTTGTAAATGTTTTCATAGATTTTTTTATCAGTAAAAATAATCATATAAAATATAAAATTATAATAATTATTTATTGGTTTTTAATTTTTATGTATAATTGAATCAATTAATAGAATAATAATAATAATGGGACTTATATTAATATAAAATTATAGAATCCATTATTTTTACACAGTTAATAGGAAAATTATTATTTTCTGAAAAATCCAAAAATATCCCCATATGATAATATCTATATGATGATTTCTAAAGTAAATTTCATTTTATAAAAAAAAGTCTGAAATATAGAAAAAAATATTTCAATTATTTTATTATATAATGAAGTATAAATTAATTTTATACTAACCCATTATTTTATTAGAATTAAATGATATTGATTAAAATGGGGATAATAGTTCATAATAACAGATAAAAAAATTCATTAAGTAGGTAATTTATAGAAATTTCAAAAATAATTTAATCTTATATATAATTTCAAATTTAACATTTAGGTCATTATGGTCTTATTCAAATAATAAAATTTTATTTTTATTTTAGGCTCAATGATGCATATTTTATATACTATCAAATATTATTTTCTAATTTTAAAATCTAATGGAATTACATTATACTTTTATGTAAAATGTAATGAAATTAAAAAGAAAATCCAAAAATTATTTTGTTACTGTAAATGGAAATAGTTATTTTCATTCTTAAATGGATTTTTTGGAATTAAAAAACACATTTTTTGTGTGAATAATACAACCTCAATCAATAATATTCTTTCTGGTTGGATGCCTCCTTATAAAATTCGATCTTTAAAAACGATAAATTAACCCTCTATTATTTTTTTACATTGAAGATAATGGGTGGAATGTAAATTCAACTCATATAATGGATTACTTTTCCATGAAATTTACTATTTATAAAAGTTACATCATCGTTGGCACCATCATGGAAGAGTTGAAAAATTATTCCAATATCTAACTTAGTATAAACCCCCCACCCATTAGAGACTCAACTAAATATAATTTTTCCAACTAGTACAGCCCATTAAATGAAAATTTACTACATCATAAAATTAAAATCAAAAATTATACATCATTTGTAATTCCACGATGGAAATAAAACTACCCACCTAATTAAATTATTTTTATTTAAAAGAATGTTAACAATCAAATCAATGATGAATCTTGAATTAAAATTCATTAATAAAAAAAAATAAATTTTAAGTAGATTATTATTCAATTATATAAATATAAATATAACACATTAGTTTCTAAAAAATATAAATCCCACTAGTATCACAATATATAGAATCATCACTATCTCATATATTAATTGGAAAACCTTCTAGACAGTTATTAACTAGAAAAAATTAATAAAATTATTATAAACACTGTCAAACACGAATAACATAATATTTACATTTTATTAAAAGAACAAAAAAATATATGTCCAATCCATAAGTAAAAAATGTAAATTATTATGTTCAAAAAACATTGGTTTATCACACTAAAAATGGTTGAAATTGATATATAAGAATAATATGATGAAAAGATAATTGAACCATTAAATGGATTTGTACTTATATTTATAAAATTTTAACAATAATAAATTCCACTATTAAATATTATATACAATATAAAATTATTTTATTATTTATATAATAACTATAGAGTATGAGTGTCATTAAATATACTCCACCACATCACATTAATATTAATTTTCCATACATCTATTGGTCTAAAATTCCCCACTATTTAAAAAAATAATAGGATTCATAAAATGTATCATCTAATTGTAAATTATCTCCAAACAGGGAAAGTATTTTGTGTTAGAATCTGAAGTACGTGATTATTAATACACGAAAATACTATAGATAATGAATCAAAATATTATATACTCTGAAATGATAATCAACTCAACTTATATACTGTTAAAATTAATCAGCCATCATTTGAGAAGCTATAAATTAATTTAACTGCAATGTAGCATAACAAAAATATAATACATTCCCAAATTACCATATAATAAATATTAAACAATCAACATCATTCATAACTCAACACAGAGGCTATCTAATGGATCCCTCCAAAGGTCCACAAATGGATGATCCATGATGATTGTTTAGGAACATCACACATCAAAATTAAACCACTGGATGAAGTCCAAAAAACATTTCCAAGAAATTCATTTACGTCCCCTGATAGCGTCTTGTCAACAGTTTTTAACAACCACGACACAACACCTTTCTAAACCAAATATATCCTCAAACTAGCTTTCCTTTTCCAGTTATCATGAAATCCTATTAATAACCTCTCAATGTTATAACATTCCTACTTCATTCCATATAAGGTAACCATCAAATTAAGATACTCATTAATATGTCACCATATGGAAATTTGAATATACCATGTCTAATAATTTTAATTAATGATAAAACAAGAAAAAACATTCCGCTCTAGTATCATCAAACTAATACTCAATGACATTGATATCATGATCAAATCACTTTTTTTAACACGATAAATTTTTGAATCTTATATATTGGAAATTGATATTTTATTCACTACCTTGAGCAATGATTGTTTAACTAATTACCATAGTGTAGTAGAAGATATAGTCAAGTGTCTTCTCACATTACCATTTTTATTATCGAATCATGATATATAATGTTAATACACATACATGGAATCATAAAAAAACATATGATTTTTTTCTCTCCCTAAAATTATATACAAATTGTCATGAATGGAAATCAACATGTCACAAGGGAAATGTTGAGTGATGATAATGATTAGATCAATAGAAACATTAAAAAAATATATATCATCCCCAAATTAATCTCTTTATTACATAAACAATAGTTCTATAATTCTAAATATTTTTTCAGTATTGGCCAAAGGAATGCTCCTCCCATATCATTCTATTATGGAGTCGAATATTATAGAATTTAACACCAAACTCACCCTTTAATAAAATATATATAGTTATAATTTTTTAATTTTAAATACATTTATTATTATGTAATTAATTTATCCCTAGTTCCTCAATCACTATTTTATAACACTATACACCCACTATTATTTCACTACGCTACTCAGAAAATCTTGAAAACACAATATAATAACACCCACTTCTTAAAATAAAATTAAAAAATAAACATGGGTACACTTCTTGATATAATGATGAAGCTTATAGGGTCTCACTAATTTATTTATAAATAAATAAAAAATTAGTCATATCATATAAATATAGGGTTAAATTATAATTTCTGTTTTTAATTTTTTCTTTTATTCATCATGGAGTTAATAAGGTGAATTAGAATATCTACCATCAAAGACTGTATGTGTCCTTTGAAATTATTTATCAAAATCAGGGGAATATAATACCATATATATTATTCATCAAATTTCATACTTGCATCAACTAGGGATTAATGATATAATACAAATTGGCATATCTTACCCCATATTCATCTAATCATGATGTCCACAACATTATAATAACGATGATAAGTATGTAAATATATCTCAAAAACGATATCCCACTGTAGAATATTAGTGGATATAATCACTAAAATCTAAAAAATATCTTAGATGAATTTGAATCATGATAAAACCATTATATTTTTACTTCACATTGTAATGTCAAATTCATAGTTTATCAATTAACATAATTCTTATAAACAGTTAAAATGTAAAATTGGTTGCAAATTCCAACAATGTAACAAAATATATAAGAGATCCATAAACATTTTCTATTTAATCTATCGCTATCAGGCTTCAAAAAGTCATAAATCCAGCAACATAATATTATATTATGAAAATCATCTGAATCGAATTAATTTGTAAGAAGTCTCTCTATGTGTACATCCAATGGGATATGGGTAGACATAATTTTTGAATAATCCACATATATATGGTAGGAATTATCTATAAATTAGCATATAACCCAGTATCATAAATATTCATACACTACAATATGTATTAAATATGAAAAAAAGATGTATAATATTAATATACACATATATATTAATATTCTGGTAGAATTTAAAATTTTACAAATGAATCATAACTTATAATATGATATATTGATATGATTCATGTTTGAAAATCGATACGGTGAATTTTTTTTCAAAAATATATCTTGCATTAACTATTAACCCCCATCAGTTATCAATCTAATAATCTAGTGATTAACCATCATCTACATCTGTTGATCTTTATAGGTATAATGATATTACTGTTGAAGAGTAAATTCATGATTAAATATGTATATTCTCATTATAGTCATTACATGATGTGTGATGTTAGAAATTCATCAACACTATGTTCTCATAAATAGAATCCAGTGATTTAATATCCAAAAGAACCAAAAATAATTATTATAAATATATTAATATTCACAATTAATCTATGAGATGTTCAGTTTTATTAAACACCCTAAATAACAACATTTCAAGGAAAATTGATCAAATGAAGAATCATAATCCATCATCATATTACAATAATATAATTCAATTAGTAGGTAGAAATATTGAGAAGTTTGTGGAAATAGATTTAATAATGTTTCTAAAATTTCATGGAAGAAATATAATTTTCAATATATCTCTATGGTACTTGAGGAAATAAACATACCTATAACCACTGGCATAAAGATGTCAACATATAGGACAAATTAAACATCTCTATATCTACAACTACATAATATTATATTGGATTAAATAATAAAATTCTGGGTAACATTTATTTATACCAACCTCATAAATATTGGTATTATAAGAAGAGAAGAGATACTATTTTCTATGATAAAATCTACCTCCCTATTAAAATTGTATAGAGGAGGTGTTTCGATTATGTTGAATTATCATCCATTGATGTTTCATAATAGGGATTTTGGTGACCTTCCACCACTAACTATCACTTAAATCATGTTATATTATTATTATTACTATACAAACTACCCATATCCTCATATCCCATACATCATGTTCTATAATTTAAATACAAAAGGAATTATACAACTCCACTAGACTCAAGCAGAAACTGTTAAAGAAATTTGTCATCTTCAATCGTCACATATAACTTAGTAGCCTATCCAGCATAGATATTAGAGATTTCATTGATATATGAACAATTAATTTTCAATTTATATACAAATCATTATAGGATAATGAGTATAATAACTAACATCTCTATCCAGTAACAAAAAATGGGTGACTTTTGATGTGATCCACAACTATATCAATTAATTTCAAATAACCATCCATTATTGGGTATTTAAAACCTCAAATAATTGGGTACTGAAAATAAATCACCATAATAAATATTTATTATCCAAAACTAATATCAAAATATAATCCAATTATCGGTATCTAGATGTTATAATATTTTCATCAAATCTACACTTACTATGTTAAGTGATTTTTAATGATAATTCAAAAATAAATAAGTACTAGTAACTAAATTATACTTCTATAATGTTTATTTAATTTCATATATTCTCCATCTAATTATAATATTCAACAAAATTATTAATGATTTTGAATAATCATTCCTCATATTATCCCACTGATAAATATTGAATAATTTTATTTTTTTATTATATTTTTCAATTGGGAACATCACATCTTGGTAGATACAATTGTCTTGAAATGGAGTTTTATCCATGTTATCTGATGTAAGAAATAATTCTATACTACATTATTATACTATATTATATGATTAAATATATTTTTAAGGTAATGATTAATCTACTTTATCATCCACACTACTACCAAAAAAGGACATTAACAACTCTAGAAATGGCCATTATCAGTGCTAGAAAAGCGCTGACTACATGAGTGATGTTAAAATCCCATGTTTTTTTAGTCCTAAAAAATCCCTAATAATGGTGTCATTTATCGGTTCAAAGAAAATGGATGATAAATGGGAAATTATCTGTAATTTGAAAAAACTGTGAAAAAGGACCTATTTATCCGCACTTGTTTTTATCACCGGTAAAGGATCCCATTACCAATTCTTTTTTATTTGTAGAAAAATGGTCTATTACTAGTTCTTATAAAAGGGATGATAAAGGAATATTAATAACCCTGATAGAGGATCTAATAAATTAGACCTTTATCTGCGCTTTTAAAATAACTTATAAGGGGATATATTATAGTGTGTTGAAACATCACACTACAGCACTAGATGCACCAAAAACACACCAGAAATCAGAAAAATCATGTTCTAATGAAAAATTTAAATGAACTAAATAGTAATAAAAACATTCACATAATTACTCTGTATTATATAGATTTCAATCTCTGTTTATTAAAATTACATAAATAGAATTTTTTAGAAACATTCAAAAACATCAATGTTAATTGTATTTTAATCATGACCTGACATGTGGTATTTCTAAAAAATCTGTCCTGATAAAAAAACATTGTGCGTGTATATGAAAACAATTATCATGATTGTAATAATATACTAAAATAAATTAAGAAAAAGTGTCAGGTGTACGAAAATTTTTGTCATTTATAAATAGAAAGATGATCTTGTAGTCATACTAGTCACACCGTGTGTCCGATTGGGGATCAACAGATTCATCAATAGCTCAAATGACATAAGTATAGTTGTCTACAATTATCAAAACAATAATACTATTCTTGTTCATTTTTTAGTACTTCATTTTTAATTTTTTTTTATAAACTGTCATTTTAAACTCATGTACTTTTGAATCATTATGATGAAATCATGATTCCATTTGGTGTGAAACTGATTCCTACACATCACTACTAACTTATGAATTATTGTCCTAATATTCAAGAAAATCAGAGTTTGTTTTCTCATATTTACATGAGTGACATTATTTTAAATAAAATATCTGTTTTAATCTAATAACATACATTTTCAATCATACTATGAACATCATGTACCATATTGAGGTGTGGCTAATTCCTACATGTAAAAAATCACATATGGATATTTTTCGTGAATTACTTAAATATAAGAATCTATTTTTTCTATTTTGAGCAAGCCATTAGTCAATTTTACTTAAATTGATGACATTTTTAGATATTAAGATTCACTTTTATCCATACTTGTATCGTTTTAGGTTGGAATTATGTATGGAATATTCCTAAACCTATCAAGTGACTTATGTAACATTTTATTAAAGTATAAATATAATCAAAATGTTTTTTATCGGTTTAGGTAGGTCAGTTGACTTCTTTACTAAAATTCCATTTTAAATTGGAAATGAATACATTGACTCATTATGATCACATCATGTTTTGGTTTGACATGAGATCGATTCAAAAATATCACAAATGACTTAAGAATATTTGTATTAAATAAATAAAGAAACCATGGCGTGTTAGATCAGTTATCAATGGGTGGCACTATTTAAAATAAAATGTTGATTTTAAATAGATAATGGACAATTTGAGTAATAATGGCCACACCTTGTATTGGATTGAGTAGTGGTTTATTCATACATGTCTCAAATATCTTATCTATAATTTCTATAATTTATAAAAACAATATAAATGTGCTTTTTTGGTTTTGAGTGGGTATGTTTGTGTTTTTACTGATATTGTTTACAATTTAAAATATTGATTACCATATAGTCATACATGTCTTCCCATGCATCTGATTGAGGTGCGACTAATTCTTACATGTTCCAAATGACATATAGATTTTTTTCATGGAGAATCAATAAATCTGAATGTGTTTGATCGATTATGAGTACATCAATTTTCATTTTTACTAAAATGTCAATATAAACATGATAAATTCACATCGACTCATATAGATCACATTGTGTATCAGTTTGATAGGAGACTAATTCATACACATCATAAATTATTTATGAATCGATTTTACATATTATCAGGAAGATATGGTCATGGTTTCTCATTTTTCATTGAGTGACACTAATTGAACTAAAATGATGACTTTAAATAGATGATAGACACATAGAATCATATTGGGAATATCATGTATTTGATTAAGTTGTGGACTATTCCTACACACCAAAAATTACATATGGATCATTTTATTAATGTATTAAAAAAATATCAGTATTTTCTCATAATTTTGAGTTTTCCATCTTTATTTTTCATTCAAATTAATGTTAATTTTCAATATAAATAAGAATATAATGTCATACTGGTCACATCATGTGTCATATTGAGGTGAATCTGTTTCATAAACACCAAAATGACTCAAAAGAATACTAACAATCAATGTCACAAATATTTCCATTGACTTTTTTCCTAAACATCCAATAATGCTTAAGTAGTCTAGAACAAACCACACCTACTCAAAAAACGAATCCACCCGTATAAGAAAAAAAAATCACGAGTAATAGTAGACAAAATTAATTGAACATAAATATTAAATAATAAAAAAATTATATGGGAAATAATTTTTCATAGAAAATATCAGTATTGCCTCTGTAATTAAGTTATAGAGGGAACTTTATGGGTAATGATAAATATTATTAATGTGGGACTTAATGGTTTTTTGGGAGAACATGTTTGTGGAATTTTTAGTGCATAATTACATGACAGATGGAACGGGAACCCCATATCTATCAAAAGAACCCCCCTGTATAAGGGAAAAAATATTATGTGAGTAATATAAAATTCTAAAAAACTAAAAAAAAAATTTAATTCTATGTATAATGATTTTAATATAAACACATCAAAATTTTATCCATCATTTAGTATATGCAACTTTATTTATCTTCCTGTAAAGGCAGTAGTGAGAACAAGAATTTTTTTTGTAAATGAATCACTAGAGAGGAGAAATAGTTTTGATTGAGAAGATGTATGTGGTTTTTTGAATGAATAAAGTGATGAAATATTGACATAGTTCCCTAAGCCAATCAAATTAATTCACATGTATAGGAAATTGATTATTATGTGACAATTAATAAAAAGAAAAAAATTAATCATAAATATGAAACAATATATTAACACAATGGAAAATTATTTTTCTGTGAAAACATAAAAATTAGCTTCGTCATTGGGTAGAGGTAGTTTCATTTATCTTCCTAGAAAGGCTGTGGAATGAACATGATGGAATGTGAACAATGAAACACTATAGGGGTGAAAAGGTTTTGAGGGGGAAGAAATTTGTCGATGATTTTGTGTAGAAAGGTATGAATGATGGACATTGAACCCAACTCTACCAAAAGAATCAACCAATATAATAAAATAATTATAATGAGAGTAATACAAAAAATAATTAAAATATACAAAAATATGAAACAATATATTAATTATATGGAAAATCATTGTATTTTGAAAATATAAATATCACCTCTATGTTTTAGAAGAGACAACATCGTTTCAATTATTGAAAATGCATTCTACATTAACAAAAATATTCTAAAATAAACAAACGCTACAAAGAACATTAAAAATTAAATCAATGATCCAGTAAAAAAATTTCTGGAAAAATAGATAATATATATCGTAACATTATGTTTACATCTTTCTAAAGGGAATCCTTCATTATAATTTTTTATTCTGAGGGTCTGATAACAACATTATGTTTAAAAGACATTATCTAAATTAGTAGTCAATCATTGAATATATGTTTTTTAAATTGAGAAGGGAACATATAATATTATTATGAAAAGCAGAATATAGTAAAAAACATGTTTACCTTCTCATTGAACTGTCATTATTTTTTTAAATGTTATGAAGATTTGATTATTATATCATGAATCCAAACCCATGTTTTGTCCCCTCTAACAGAAAAGATATTTTCTATATTGGGACCGATATGAAAAGATTGTGATGTCCCAATGATAGGGTCATCCTCAATTAAATTTTCATATGATTTATTGTTTCTTTACTTTCCATCATGACAATCATACAATTCATTTCAATTTGATAAGAGACATAAAATAATCTCAATGCATGTGATTCCATTATGAATAGATAGTCTTTTTCCCCTTCCACACTAACATTCACCTTCATAAATCCTATTTCATCAACATTCACTCCCTTGATATTCTCAACCCATTTTAAACAATAAATCACCAAAAGAAATGTTATATAATCCAACTCATATATCTATTCGATAATGAACAATGTTTGGTATATTTTTATAAATTCGATTTCTATATTTGGAACAAAATATGTTAAATTCTTCTTCCATATGCATAAAACCACTATTTTTTATCATAATAAAGTCATAATTTTCACATTTATGGAAAATATAAAAATATATTACAAGAAAATGTAAGATATTACATTTTTATTCAGTTTACTGGATTTACGTTGATGTCTTTTTGCAATTTAATTTTTATTTTCAGATAACTCCAGATAAATTTGATGTCTTAACTATGAAATAAAATTTTGATTATTTTTATTTGATATCCACACTTCATCCCTAGATGGATTCAAATCTCTATAAATTTCATTGTTTAATTTAATGTGTGGATAAACATATTCACTATTATGTAATATTTAAATATACAGTTTCTCTTTCTCTATAAAGGTAATTGTAATAACATTTATTCGGGAAATCCCTTCACCTATAAGTTGTTTGTTGTGATGAGAATTTAGGAGACCGATGAGTTAAACATCGTATAGGTAATAATTATATAATTCAGTCATTTGATCACTAATATATTATTATACAATACACCATTATGACCAACTTTAACTCTTTACATACCCTTTAAAAATCAGCATATACCATTCTAGGGGTACATCTATCTATAATGGACAAAACCACATTGTTGAATCTATTTGACAAAGTAAACCATTAGGTGGACCATTATATACTTTAATGATGGTTTGAAGAACATATCTCATCCATATAATATGGCAACAATCTCATTATTCATGATGGAAGACTACATCGGGTCAATAAAAATACTCGTGGCTAGGAAAAATTTGAATATCATGGATAATGTATATTGTCCATTTTGAGGAGGAATGCAACAAAAAATAGTATGCAATATATCTTTTGTGAAAACATGTTAGTCATGAGATGTTTGTGTTAATGACTAGGGAATTCTGTGTAATTTTTTTTCTTTATATGGACTTATTCTGAGACCTCACACTCAAAAAACACATGATTCTGAGTCTTGGAGAGACTGTAACATAAATTTAAACTATCATTAACGTATTCTTAGTAAACATGCAGGTGAATTTTTCAAACTTTTGAACCAGTGCTTGAATCGAAACTCTGAGGGCACTGTTAACCCTTAAACACCGTGATTTTCCTAGAAATGATTTAACTTCGGCTGATGAGGAAAGAATAGAAGTGATATTTTTTTTCTTTTTGAAAATATTAATAACATAATTTAAAATAATTGTTTTATTTCTTTTTTCACCATTGAGTAGAGGACAGAGACATTGGAGTGAAGTGATGAGGTGTAACAATGTGCATTAATGGAGGGTCAATAATGGATTGTTTGAAGCCGTGATACTGTTATCTAAATGAATCATAAAACATGGCTCATTTAATGAGAATCATTAATTGGTGTAATGTCGCTACTCTTTTTATTTCTTTTAATATTTCAATGTGTTGGAGTTTTTGGAATTTACAACTGTGGGGAATCTCTGACGAAACCCCAGTAGAATCCCTCTCCAATGGAGAACGAAGAATGAAGTGACGAACGTTGGAAGATTGGATCTGGAGGATAGAAAATAGTGAAAATGCCAATGACCATGTATCGATGATGACCTGAATCACATCCTTTATCATCAGTGGATCCAAAAAATCCTTGTCAGGGTTGTGCATTCTTTATAATTGGTAATTCATTCCTCATTCATGAAATTTACAACAGACGCAGATCAACTAAATAATAGCTTGATATGTGATACATTTGATGTTTTCGGGTGGTTCTAATGTAGGGATTTCAATTAGGGTTTTACTTTTGCTGAGTGATTGATACTTTCCCCCATTCTTAAACTCAATAGCGATGTGTGTGGGCCGACACGAACAAGGAACAGACCCTAACCAAAGTTATTTATTGTGTGTTCCTAATGGAGGATTTATTAAGATGGAGGAAAAAAAAGTTTTAGGATATCATAGAGAATGTTATGGCCAAACGATTCCATAGATGCATGCATTTTGAGAAACAGACCACCAAAACTACTCTGGCGGCCCGTAGAAGGTACTATCGGTGCCCCATCGCCGATGACATCGACAATGGGTCAAGGGTGGAGGCACACACATCGGCATTCAATGGTGACATGAGGCCAAGAACGCTTGGCCGTGGTGGCTAGGAGGCATGGCGCATATCGGCATCACATAGAGGAGTGTCTCCCCTGGGCGGCTCAGGTGAGCTCGAACACACAGTCTGTAGACCTCGTGCAGGAGTCTGGTTGGCCGGCCTAGATAGCCACATAGTGCTACATTAGTCACATAACTGTGTCATGGAGACCACCTTGCATCAACCGCATGGAGAGAGATAGGCCGGATCCAATCGTCTTCTATGTCCCGGCTAGGCGGACCCGCCCTGTAGGTCAGACTCGTCATGCAGGACGGACCCGTAACTCAGCAATCAATACCCTCACCATCTTGTTGGACCCGCGATGCCGAGCCCATCCTGTGCTATCGGGATGGAACCACCAACAAGTCATACCCATCCTGCAATTCCAAACCCGTGATCACAATGGTCCTACTGGGCCGAACCAATGTCGGAGACCCCCCAAACAGAATCTAGTCGGGTCAGACCGGCTCTGTTTCACTGAAACGGTCACAAATAGCAGACTGGGCATTCGATTGATGCAACATCATTGGCATGGGGACCATTGCAATGAAGAATTATTTTTTAGATACATCAATTGAGTTTTTGAATAGGTTGAAGTACGAAAATGATTGATCGGACTCGAATTTGACTATTCCCTTTTTACTGCGAATTCTATAACATATAGCCAATCATCCGATCAATACACCATCTTTTCCTTGGAACCCTTCCAAATATAATGTTATTCGGGTTACCATTAAATGAGACATCATGGTGGTTGAAATAAAACTAATGTATTAAGGATTAGAACCTTCAGAACTCATACATTCATGGTGTTATAATCTAGTGGCTGGCTGGCATGTGAAGAGTGAACCTCTATAGATTGGTAAGAGAGAACTCTCCATTGATCATACAGAGATAGACACTCCATGGATCGGTAATGGTGTGACCCTCCATCTATTAGTAAAATATAAACCCTCCTTAGATCGGCAATAGTGCGACCCTCAGTTGATCATCATGAGAGTGAACCTATGTGGATCAGCAGTAGCACAACCCATCGCAGACCATCTGTAGAAGACCAGTCATAGATCTATAGAAGATCGACCCTTTGTGGATCAAAAATAGAGCAACACCACTCATATCAGTAGCCGGGCCACTCAATAGAATAAGATTTTCTAGCTTATGAATAATCATATTTATTCATGTTATTTATGTTTTATACCTAGTGTGATCTATATTTTACTTTCTTCCATGTGGTTGATCAATTTCTAGGTGGTATTACCTGTTTGGTATTTCATTTGTGGTGTTTTTTGTTAAGGATTGCTGGTAATCCTTTGGGGGTCTTGGGGTCCCAACTATGTTATGTTATACTGACCCGTACACAGGCTTCGCCCACAACTGTTGTGTCATGTGTAAAGGACATACATCATTGACTGGGACTTCGGGGAGCCAAGGCTAGTTGATGCTCCGGGGTGTATCGATAGATGTGGTGTGCTATAGAGACATCCGACGGAGTGTCGCACCAACCCTTTAGGTTGGATCCTTGAAATATGACCATCATAGCTTGTACTTCTTTGGGTGTGATTTCCTTTTAGTTGGGACTCTATTTTGGACACTTTACATTCAGTTTACGCACTTTACACTCATTGGTGGTACATTGTGGTGGTTTTATTAATTATATTTAATTCATGGTTAGGTTTGTATAGATCTACATCTCTAGGTGTGTATTGGTATAAAGGAAATTCCTTCAATTTTGGGATATGTTTTTCTGGTGCTAGTGACTAGCCCCTGGGCTATGGAAGGCGGGCTTGAGGTAGTCACAATACTATCCCTGGGGGACGGGTCGTGACAAATTGGAATCAAAGGTAGTCAGTTATACTAAAAGAACTACGAGTCAGAAAATTTTCAATGGATCAATAGTGTTTAGTGTGTTGAGTTTTAATTTTTGTTCATGGAGTTCAGTATTGGTGTGGTGGCCGAAGTATCCAAACATGAGGACTCTAGGTTCTGTTTTCCAACTTCGTGCACAAAAAAACTGGTTTCATGTGTTCGGGAAATGATTTTCTCTTGGTATGTTTTAAGTCAGCTCACCAGGTATAACATTTTGACCGTGATAGGTCTGTTTCCATAAAATATTCCTCCATGAAGACAACCATTCAGTATTCTAGTGATAGATCACGGTGTTGGCCCAATGAGCGATGAGGTGTCGGTATAGGGACCACTTGCAGAGGTAGCACCTACGGGTGGTGATCTAACCGCACCACCACTCACAGAGCAGCAGATGAGACCAGCCCCACCAATGAATAGTTCATGCCGACTAAGTGTGGTTCATGAGTTTCTAAGTTGGAGGCCTCCAAGTTATCCAGGGGAGACAGATCCTCAGGCAGTTGAGGAATGGGTGGAGGCTGTGGAACAAGTTTTTCTCTTGGAAGAGACACCAGTAGACCAGCTGTTGATCCTAACCGCTAGGGTTTTCACTCATCAACACCGAGATGGTAGAGCATGATTTTCCAAGCACACAAGGAGGTGGAACATTCCTTGTTAGTCTTAGAGAGCCTCTTCTAGGTGGAGATCATACCAATAACACTATAATTTGTGGGTATGCATGAGCTACTGCACCTACAAGGGGGATGTTTGATGGCGGCCCAATACTATACAAGGTTTACCAACCACTCCTATTAATCCAATGACATGGTGCATGAACCTTTATTTAGGACCCAGATCATTGAGCAGGGACTCCGATGGGAGATCAGGGCAATAATGATTTCACTCAAAAACATAACACAAGATGTATTACAAGAGCGGTCCCTACTGGTGGATGGTTTCCTTACCGCATAGGCACAAAAAATAAGACCCACCACCAGACGACTTGTTTCCAAGTCAGCTGCAGTAAGCCGTCAGCTGATAATGTAGATGCCCACACCGGCCAGAACATCAGGAGGACGACCCCAAAATGTAGGGTCATAGGTTCATATCATATAAGGAAGATGAGTTTTGTAGACTAACAGACTGCTCTATTAGGGTGGCGGGCAGGGTCACATGGATCACGACTGTAGGACCTACCATACTAAAGATTAGTAGATGGTCAAGGGACTTTATAGGATGTTGGAGAGATTTGAGCGTGGAGGTGTGTAGGGATACAGTTGTTGTAGGGGAGAATGCCGAGTAGCAGGTGGCAGGTGACTATTTGAGATGTTTTCGCCACCCCCCCATAAGTGATGCACACCGACCATAGGAATAATTTGGATAGGGGCGAGCACAACTTCAGGTAGTGGAGGCCTATGATCACAGTGCTCCAGTGATGATCTGAAGTACAATCTATGTCTTTTTTACACTAGTTTCAGTTATTATAATCACCGGTTCTAGTCACTCCATCATTTCCATAGATCTTCTATAGATCTCAGAGATTCTGGTGGATAATTTGGCTCTAACCTTATAGATATAGACTTCTAGGAGAGGGGATTCGATGGTTACACAATGGTTCTAGCAGTTTCAGTTTACTCTTTGAGGTGAGATCTTAAGCTGGGATCTCCTAATAGCATCATCGAGGACTTATGATGTCATCTTGTGTATGGACTGGTTTTCCATCACTAGTGATAAAGAAACCCCTATTGCATAAGAGATACTTACTCGGAGGAAGGTGGAACCAATCACTGACCAGTTGGCTAGCCTGAACCATGGTGTAGTGGATGAGAGGAGTCTTAATATTCTAGTAGTGTTCGGAGAGTATGAGGTTTTTTATCCTAATGATTTTCTAGGACTACCTCTATGTAGGGAAGTAGACTTGTTCATTGTCCATTACCCAAATAAGTCATTGATATCCACACTGATATATCAGATGGCTCCCACGAAGCTTCACGAGCTTAGCGTATAACTTGATGACATGCATGAGAATTGGTTCGAATGGCCCCATTTTTCACAATGGGAATCCCCAGTGATTTTTTCCAAGAAGGAATATGGAAACATGAGTTTGTGCATGGACATTCGATGCCTGAAATAGGCAATCATGAAGAAAATTTTTCCCTTTTCAATGATCGATGACCTCTTAGACCAGTAGAAGGGAGCCAGGTGGTTCTCAAAGATAGACCTCAGGTCAGGCTATCAGCAGCTTTAGGGTTGTGATGAGGATGTAATGAATACATCCATCAAGTGCTGGTGTAGTCACTATGTGTTCTTCATGATGTCTTTCGGTGTGAAAAACACCCCAGAACTGTTCATGGGACTCACGAACAAGATCTTCTTAGCCCTACCTTTAATTTTTTTTGGATTCAATTTATGGAATATTGGTGTATTTTTCCTCATAGGAGGATCACAATCCACACCTACGGATATTTTTTGGATACACTCCATGATCACCCACATTATGGAATGCTCTCTAAGTGATAGTTTTGGATTCAAGAAGTCCACATTTGTGGATATATCATCTCTTAGGATACAGTTGGAGTGGATTCGAAAAAGATAGAGGTAGTGCTTTCTTGAGAGATTCCTTGGAGAATGACTGAGGTTCATAACTTCATGGGGTTGGAAGGTTACTTTCAAAGGTTTGTTCTAAAATTCCCTAGAGTTCAATCTCCCTTATCAGCTTTGACACGAAAGGGACAAAAATTAGTACGGATGAAGAAATGTTAGTAGATTCTCCAGGAGCTGAGGTAGAGAATGACCAATGCCTCCATCATGAGACCACTATAAGATAGAATTGGTTATGTTGTTTATTGTGGTGGATTAGGGACTAGACTGGGTTTTGTCTTGATGTAGGAGAGAGTAGGGATTGTCGAAGGATCATGAATTTTTTGACAGCATGATTATAACCTTGCGACCCACAACATTGAGTTTGAACCGATGGACTTTTCCATGAATATGTGGGTAGTGTACATGATTGGTGAACAATTTATGGTTTACTATAACAACAAGGGTCTCATGTGTATCTTCTCTTAGAAAGATGTGAACATGAGACACTGGTGATGGCTAATGTTCCCCCAAGACTATGAATTTGATATATCTTATACTCTTGGAGAGGGGAACATGGTGGAATATACACTCAGCAGAAGGACTGGTTTACTTTTGATGAGTAAGGTGATAGATTAGTTGGCCATGATGTAGGTATCCATCATGGATGATGTATGAGCTTCATACCTTAAATTGGTGATTGTTACTCTCCCACTCTTTCAAAGAGTTTTGGAGGAACAACTGTTGGATGTTGGCTAAGAGGCATGACATGATCAATTATCATCAGAATGGGCTCCTGATGGATTTTCTATAGGTGGGGGAACATCATCCTTTAAAAAGGGTGAAACTTAGTGCCAGTGATGTAGTAGGAGGATTTGTTGAGGGAGTTCCATACATCCCCTTTTTCATGTACATATTGTCGAGGAAAAGATATACTAGGACCTTGGACATCATTACTGGTGGCCATGGATGAAGAAAGCATTGGCCAAGATCATTTCACAATGCCTCACATGTTAGCATGTCACGACCGAGCATCAGGTTTTAGTAGGATTGGACCAAGAACTCAAGATACCAGAGTGGAAGTGGGATGGTATCAAGATAGAATTTGTGAAGTGGTTACCATGTACATCCTGGGGTCACGATGCAATCTTGGTGATTATTGACCGAATCACCATGTCGGCTCACATCGTTCCCATCTAAGAGTAGGGACTAGTGGGGGTCTTAGGAAGACTCTACATCCAAGAGATATTGCAGATTCACGGGGTTACTTTGATGAGCATCTCGAATTTTCATGCTCTATATAAATTTTTTCCATGGAGAGGGATTATAGGAGGCATTTTGGATGCATCTTCACTTTAGCACATATTATCATCCCCATACGGATGGTCAGACAGAGTAGACTATACATACCTTGGATGACCTGATACGTGCTTGAATCCTGGATTTTCGTCAATGTCGGGAGGACCACCTTCCACTGGTAGAGTTTTTATACAACAACATTTATCACTCTGACATTAGCATGGAACTGTTTGAGTCCATGTATGGGAATCCTTATAGATAACCCATATGCTGGATAGACCCATCAGAGTCGGCACTAATGGGTTTAGATTTGGTACGAGATACAACTCAGAAGGTGAAAATCATATTGGAGTGGATGATGATAGCACAAATCTTCCATAAGTCTAATTCTAACAAGAAACAGATAACATTGGATTTTGAGGGGGGAAATCATTTGTTGCTTCTAGTCTCACCTCGACTAGGATTGGAATGATTTTCTTAGGCTTCATGCTATATTTGAGGCTCATCTAGACTTTTCAGATGATGATCGGATTTAGAGTGGTGGTGTACTACCTAGATCTTTCACCATAGATACACCAGCTGCATGATGTCTTTACCTTGATGAATCTGGGGAGGTACGTACATGATATACCACATGTCATCGACTGGGTGGAGCTTGACATTGATGATGGGGTGACGTTTTCATGAGTTCCTAATAGAGATAGAGTATCGACAAGAGAACAATCTTCATGGATGGTTGATTCCTTTGGATCATGTTCGGTGTCATCACAAGAACCTGTTGGAGAACACATGGGAGAAAGAGGTTTAGATTTGTCCAAAGTACACCCACTTGTTTGGTTAACCGTTTTTTTCCTTTTTTGGACGTAATTCCCAAAGTTGGGGAGAATGTAATGTGTCAAAAAAATCTATATAATTGTTTTTAATTAAATGTAATTCTTCTGAGACATCACGCTTTGATGGCATGTGATTATGAGCCTCTAAATTCCCAAAATGAAATTTTGATCTTTCATTAAGGTATATTTAATAAACTTTGTGGTGAGTTCTTCTAACTTTTTAATTGGTTCATATATTGAAAATATGAGGGAATACATGATCTCAGAATGGAATGATTCATCTATAAATGAATTAAATTTAACCAACTAGGACTGAAAAATAAATCAATTATTCAGAAATTTCAAGAAAAATAAGAAAATATATTAAAAGATTTATTTTATTTATTTTCTCACTGATTTAAAGCAGATGGAGATATTGTGGTGTAGCGATGAGGTGGAAACAAGCCACATTAATGGAGGGTCAATAATGGATCGATTGGAACCACAATGTCGTAATACTAATGACTCATTAATTGTGCCTCATTAAATGTGGATCATTTAATGACCTTCATTAATGGGCACAACTTTGCTAAACTTTTTGGTTATCTTTTAATATTTAAAGGTGTTGATGTTTATGAAATAATAAATGCGGGGAATCTCTGATGGTCTACCAGGAGAATCCCTCTCCAATGGAAAACGAATAATTTAGTGATGAACATAGGATGATCGGATCTTGAGGATGGGAAGCGGCGACGAACACCAATGGCTGCATATCGACAATAATGAAAATCTCGCCCTTCCTCATTAGTAGATCCAATGAATCCAGGTTGGTCTTGTGAGTTCATTGTCATTGATAATTATTTCTCTTTTTTCCATTTACAATGAACATGGATCAACTGAATTACTGGATGATATGTGATCCGTTCAATTTTTTTGGAGGTTCTAATGTGGGGATTTGAATTAGGGTTTTATTTTTACTGAGTGGTTAATACTTTCCATCATGATTAAACTCCAACGCATAGGGCGTAGGCCAACACTAACATGGACCAACCCCTCTGAAATAGTTTTTTATTGTGCGTTAAATGATGATGATTTCTCAAGAATGTGGGAAACACATGTTTGAGGCTATCGCGGTGAAGGGGGCAACCTAACTATTATATAGATGGAAGCAGGTCGAGAAATGGACCAACTGAGCGACTCTAGTGTCTCGTCGAAGGTACTATCAATGCACCGACAATGGTGGAGGGAGGTGGCCTACCCATTGACACACCACAGTGGTAGGAGGTAGGGGAAATGAGGATGTATGGTACTCGTCGATGCCGTGTGGAGGAGTGACCTGCCCGGGCCGTTCCGAAGAGCTGGCACACATGGTCCCTCTACCACGTGTAAGAGTCTGGGCAGCCAGGCAGGACAGACATGTTTCTCTACTGTGATTGCATACCTTCAGCATAAAGACCACCCCATGTAGACTATCGAGTTAGTGGGGGGCCAGGCGAGGTAGTCAGCCATGTGTCAGATGGGTGGACTGGGTCGTCTAGCAGGCAGGACTCGATGCTCAACGGGATGGACCCGTGTCGTCGGGTCGGACTAGTTATCGGGCAGGACCTATCCTTCCAAGCTAGAAACGCATTCCCAATGGTCATGATTGGCTTGACCCATGCTGGAACCCCCTCAGATAGGTTTAGGTCAGTCTGACTGGGTCAATCTGCACCTAGACATGACCAGCCATGTTTCACTAAAATGGGTATAACATGCATACTGAGAGTACGATTAGCACACCATTTATGATGTGAGGACCCATGCAATGTGGAGGTCCCTTAAAGATTATTCAAATGAGTTTTGGCAGATGTTGGAGTATGATTGGGTTGGATAGGATTTGAATCTAACCGGGTCCTTTTTACTAAAATCCCTCAGGCCGAGAGTTCGATCGACACACCGTCTATTGAATTGGAACCCTTATGAGAAGACAGTTCATTGGGTTACCTCTAAGTGACACTATGTGGTGGTTGAAATAAGTCCAATGATATAAGGATCAGAAACATAATAACTCAAATGTACAAGGTTCGTGAATCTAGTTGTTGTTTGTCACGTGAAGAGCGACCCTCCGTTGATCGGAAAGAGAGCTACTATCCGTGGATCAACAAGAGATAGACCCTCCATTGATCAGAAATGGTGCGACCAAACATGGATCAGAATGAGAGAGACAATACGTGGATCTAAAATAGGGTGAACCTATATTGATCAGCATGAGAGAATCCCTCTATGGAGTAGAAGCAGTGCCACCCGTTGTGGACCATCCGTAGAGTGACTCGTCTTGGATCAGCGACAGACAAACCCTTTATTGATCGGCAGTGGAGCAAAACTTCTGGTATTAGAAGCTGAGCCTCTCAATAAAATAATATTATCTTACTTATTCATAAACATCATTATTACTATTATATATGTTGTATATCTGATGTTAGATATTTATAAATTTGAGTTATGTGTTTGTGATTTTTCATGGTGGTATTACCTCGGTGGTATTTCCTTTTTTGTGTTTTCCTTTATGGATTTCTAGAAGAACATCAGCGGTCTGAGGTTCCCTATTGAGGATTATTATACTCACTCCTCCATGGGAATCAACTACACCTTTTGTGTCTTTTGAAGATGACAAATATATTTGACCAAGACATTGGGGATCCATGACTAAAAAGTGCTCGAAGTTGGATCGATAAAGGTGGTGTGCTACAGTGACTTCCGACGGAGATCGGTACCTACCCTTTATGTATGATCCATGGTGAATGGACTCTGGATCTTATACATCTTTTTCTATACATTATTTTTAGTTGGGAATGTGTTATGGACCCTTTACATTCAATTTACACACATTACTCTTATTAGTGGTACTTTTTGGTGGTTTTATTACATATCCTTACTTCTTGGTTAGCATTGTGTTGTTTTCCCTGTCTGTGTGTGCACAGGTTTAAAGGAATTGCCTTCCATTTTTGGGAAATGCCTTTTGGTTTATTTTCACTAGCCCCTGTCATATGGAAGGTGGGATTTGAGTAGTCTCGATAAGGGCCCAGAAGGACAAGTCAAGATATTAGTCTTTTTATCTTTAAATTAGTCATTTACCCAACATTATTTATATTTGATGAATAACCATGTCAATCATTTTCACTATGAAGGTAAAGGAAAAGGTGAAAATTTTATTGACAAGATCGAGTTTAAGTTATTGGAGGAAGATTAGTCTACCTTTTACCCCTCACTAGTTCTAACTCTTCCCTTATCCCCATTTTAATAAAATCCAACATATCCTTGATTCCATTTTCATTTTTCCAGGAATAGTTAATAACGTAGAAATAACACTATCAAATACAATTTTTTATAAATTAATTAAATTAATAATATTTATTACATACAAACAACTCTAATATAGAAATTAAACACAAAATAATCACTTCCTCCAAACTTATTTTAAATAGTTTTCAAAAATGGTTTTTCAAAAACCATTTCAATATTTTGTAATTTTTTATAGCTGATCACCCATTACAGGGAACAATGTTATAACATTCTAGATATTACCATTGAATGATTTAATCCATGATTAGTATTTATTTAATTTAGGATAAAAATTTCTGAATTTCTAAAAACCATGTCTTCAAGGAATTTTTGTACCAATCTAGGTAGGTTAATTTTCACAAATCAGATACCCCAACATTCCCTTAATAATATAGCCTATGAAATTTCATCAAGTAGGGAAGTCTTTTTTCATTCCGTACGACATGGCCCATAATGTGAATTAATAACTTCAATGATAATCATAAATTATAACACATGTACCCACTATCTATTTCAGATCATTGATCAATGGATCCAAATAGATATCAATATTATAACTGGGTTTCAATGGTTAGGATATAAGAAGAGAAAACAAGATTTATTTATTCTTAATGCTTAACAATTGTTTCAGGATATTATTTACCAACATGAGGGGACATGTTTTGTGAGTAATATTATGTAAACTAAAATGATTTGTTCCACCCATACACAATGAAATGCGAAAGATTATTGACTCATTTCCATATTCTGGAAACTCATATTCAATTTTCTACCAAGGAAGAAAACTTGTAGGATGATGTAAGTTCCCATATTTTATTAATTAATATTTTTTCCTTATTATTTGTCTCAATGTTTATTCACATCCATATAAACTTATAAACCGAGGAATGAAAATAATGTACCATAAATATTTTAAAGGACTTGATTCATTTTTCATTTATCAATCTGTGTCATACTTAGGGAATTTGATGAGTGATTCATCATCCTTTTGAAATAATCTTCAATCATTTGGAGAGGAATGTATTTTTTAGATATCATTACCACTGAAAATAACATTAATTTAGATTCATATGGTATATATGGTTGTTCATTTTCATCTGTTGGCATGTCTTTCATAAGACCGTGTACTTCTTTAATGATGGTTTCACTCCATCAGCCAAAATATTTCAAATTATATAACATTAATACAGCTAAAAATGATGTATATTTAGTAAAACAAATATAAAATGGATTCTGGTAACAACTATTTTCCTCTCCAAAAAACTTTGTAAAATCATGTAGTTCATCTCTATTTTCCATTTTCATTTTTTCATTGCGATCTCCATCATATATTACAATGCTACTGTTATTGAATGATTCATAAACTGTAGTATCATCCCAATCGATGTCCACATTCATTTTTTCTTGCGTTTAGTTCAATTTTTTTATATTTGATATATTTCATTATAAATAAAATTTGCATCTAACTCTTGAGGACTAATATTTTTTTAATAACAACAATGTAATCACGAATTTGTTTTAGAAAGGTTTTCTTCATGATTTTTTAGAAACAAGCAGAACTCTTTAACTTCATATTCATATTTGTTTGTTATAAAAATTTGATGCATCCATTTCCAGTTCATATCCATCCTATTGGGTTCATAAAAAATTAATTTTATATGATATATTAGTAAATACTCATAAAATATTTAATTTCAAAATAATAGGAAAGTAAATATATATTAAAATTGTCATTATTTTTATTAAATAATATAAATAACATATAATTTTTTAATGTTCCATAATCCACTAACAAATACTTATAAATAATTTACACATTCTTTATATATATAATAATTATAAGTAATTTCAATTTCACAAAAAGTATTTTGAAAAAAATTATAATTTTATTATAAAGATTATTATTCTTTTTATGACTGATAATTAAAAAATAATATTATCCGTGAAATTGAATTTAATGATATAAATTTAACCAAATCATTGATATAGTTTATCTATATATATAATTCCTTATAATTGGTGTTCCTTGAAAAGAAATGGACAATTCATGATTATCTATAATATTTAATGATATCATCATAAAAAATTAAAATTTTCACATTAAATAGTAATCATATTATCAAATATTGATAAATATAATAAAAATGATTTAATTATATATTCTGAGATATGGAAATACTATATTTTTTCATAAAATACATTATAGTTAGGAATATATAATGATATGATATGCCAGAACCAAACATAAAATTATTTTCTAAAATTTATTATATCATATTATGTGATGATATTATTGTTTAAGAAATGTTGCTTAATAATTAATAAAACTAAAAAAAATCCCATGATGATTATAAAATTGAGGATCATATATACCATACACTTATGATAGTAAAAACATTTATTGCAGTTAAACTATTTGATGTATATCCACATGAAGTAGATAAATGATTCCTACATGATGTTTCTATAAGTAAATATAAAATCCCCTTTTTCATTAAAAGAAGGATGAATATAATATTAATGTTTTATTAGACCGATAAAAAATTTTATGGAGTTTTGAATGAAATAAAACTTATCATTTAAATACATTGAAAGGATTTTTTAAATTTACAAACCAAATTCCATCTTTATTCCTCAATATCAAGGATAATTTCTACTATATGTGAATCCAATTCTGATTAAAGGGACAAATTTCATGCCTCCATTCAAGATTTCATCATTTTGTGGTTCCATTGTACTAATATTGTCATCATTCCTCTGACTGGTACATTTGGAGTTTTTTGGAGGCCTTCATTTATAGGATGGACAAAAGTCCACTTTGATAGTGAATTTAAGGTCAACCATAGGCCCTTAGGTTGGTTGCTCTATATATAAGTAATAATAGAAATCTTAGAAAATTGATTGAAAAATAAATTTAAACAAAACAAAACATCATTATCCAATCTAACAAAGGACCATAAAAATAACATTCTATTCACAATCTAAAAAAATGTATTAAACATGCACCAAAAAAATAATGACATCATCAATGAAGAAATAAAGACCAAAATGAAAAATACCTAAGGAAAATCATATGGATTACAACTCTATATTGGAGAAAATCGGAGAACCTATTCATAAAGAATAACTTCAATTGAATTCCTTGTGTTAGATGGGATGTTCGAGCAACAAGATGAAGTCGAGTGGTTTGATTAGAGATGTGATTCACCCAGGAGGATCATAAGCAGTGAGTGGATTCCATGGAATTGTTCAGATATCGTGAATGGTTTTAAAATGGTTAATTTATTTAAATAGATCATGACACTTTTATCTTCACTTACAAATAATCCCTGATAAGGAGTATGTCAATCATCACTTGAGTAACAAGCCCGGATAAATGGAATATTTATTAGTGATTTTTACAACATATAAATGTATGACAATATCAGTGGAAAACATACATCGATAAAATCCTTCATTATCAGTACTAAAGTTCTAACAATGAGAATTATTCATTTTATCAGTGCATTGAATAGTATTGAAAAAACATAATCTTTATTAGTATGAAAAAAATAATTAATAAAGATGATTTTATTATAACTTATTAATTAAGTGATTATAAAGTATATTTTAATATAATTATAAATAATAAAAATTGTAAATATTTACAAAATTAATATATATATGTTGTAAATATAATCCATTTCAAATAAATTAATTATAAATTTATAATTAATCATTTATAATTATAGAAGAATTTTTTAAAATTTATATTTATACCATTATGTATATTTATAAAATTATAAATACATATATATAATAAATATATATGAATATAAATATATTAAATATATTCATTATTGAAGTAAATTTATTATAATTATAATAATAATTTAAATATATATTATTATTTATTTGTAATTATAAAAATAATTTTAAAAAATTATTCATTTATTTATTACTATAAATATATAATTGTATAAATATGGTATATTTATATATATGTATATATTCATTTATAGATATTTTTAAAAAAATATGTTTTTAATATTATTATTGAATATTTAATTTTAATAGCATGGATATATGTTAAAAATTAGTGAAATTGAATAATTTAAAAAAAATTAACATGTTAAGAATATTGAAAATTGATATGTTTTGTTTGTTTTCATTGTATATAAAAATTCACTAAATATGATTATGTTAAATCAATATTACAAACATTTTATATATGTCAAATTTAAAAAATTAAAGGACATTCAATTATTTTCCCATTACACAATGAAATTAGTTATTATTTTTAATTCATATTAATTTATATTTATAAATGATTATTCAATAAATATCTGACTATTTATTGTAATGACAATAAATATTATGTTATATATAAATCACATTTATAAAGATTAATATTTATTTATCTATTTAATTTATTATCATTAATCTATATTATTGTACATTTAGTAAAATACTTTACATTTAATTTTGAATAGTCATGTTAATAATTTTTAATTACTAATTTTTTTCACTAAACTCAATTTTTTATTATATTTATTTGGTCATTTATTAGTGAAAAAATAGAACTGATAAAATAACTTTTTATCTGTTCTAAAAATAAATCGTTTCCACGACCCCTCCCTACAACGATTCCACTCCTGAGCTGGAAATGAATAAAATGATTTAGTGGAATTTGATTCCCACATCCTGTAGGCCACAAGACTGAGACTGGAACAAAGGGTACACAACTCTCAAAATATGGGAGGCACTACCCATTATGGGGAAACATGATTAGAAGATAAAATTTTACAACCTTCAAACGACTCTATTACTTATATAAAAGAAAGAAAAATAAATCCCACATGGATGATTAAAAATAAAACTATTATTATGAAATAAAACTCTAGGGAATGTACCAAAAAAAATATAAGCAGTGAAACAACAACAGTCCCAATGTATGATCTATAAAAGTTCAAAATGGTTCATGTAATCCTCCAAGAAACCTAAAAAGAGTTTTATATACATAGGGGGTGATACAAGTATACTTAGTAAGAAAAAGAAAAGTCTTTAATTCACAAGTAGAGAAATTATACTAACTCCCTTATGCAGAAACAGTAGAACCCAACTTCACATATCATGTTATACAAGCCACCCCTACCTCACCAAGGCATGCTCACCAAATAATTAAAGTCATGTAATATAGTATAATGCACTTCAATTATAGGATACCATGTACCAAATTCCCATTGATTAGATTCTCTAACACACAATCTAAAACTGTTATCGCACTTACACCACTTTAGAATATATCAATCCAAATCCCACACTCACACACCTGAGCCACACAGCTAGTCCCATTACCTATAAAAATGAAGCTCAACACATATCTACCATAGAAACCATGGCCACATACCGCATCACAACCTACATGAAAATGCCTGTACCACATTCACTTCACTTCCCAAATGCAAACACCATGGTCATGAACAATACATATTCTAGAAGAAATGGAAAATATAAGAACACATCTCATCTCGAAGACACATGGGAAGTACAACTCACCCACAGACATTGGGGCCTCACAAACCATAACCATTGGGGAGAATCTAAGGTTATCGTTGACTATATGATGGAGTATGTAAGAGAGGGAAGACATCCATCCATTCTACCTCCAATATTATTATGAAAGACACCATCCCCATGACCATGGCGTGTTTGGCTCAACAAATAAAACAATAAGGGGATATTATAGAAATCATAAGGAAAAATACAATTAATACATGTAGATACCGATCACTCAACCCAAACTATTGTTTCTCAGCCAACAACTACCATAAAAAATTGCTAACATTAATGCCTAATTTAAATTCACAGCATAGAAAAAGTCACAACTCAATAAATACCCTTAGTAAATTAATTTAACCCATAGTCATTATTTATTAGAAAATTCATTTAGTACATTAATTTTCTAGAATCTCTTAAGAACATCACATAATAGTCCAAAAAGAAAAATTCACCCTAATGAATAATAACCATGGTAAATTAACATACTTCACATTTCCTCCCTATTTAACACCCACCATGTCATACCAATATCTATCCAGATTCAATGAGTGATGCTTTGGTCATGCGACTCATGGATAAATTCTAGGTGAATTACCATACAAACCACTTCCACATTGAGAAACATTATTTGTTGTCCCTTCCCTAATCAATCAATCTATCAAACTAAGAATCCATTACACAACTTGAATCAATTCATACCAAAAACCCTCTTAATCACATGGTCTATAAAAATTATTTTTTCCATTTAAATGAAGGGAATGTTATTCAATTCCAACTTCTTAAATTGATTGTGTGATCAAATAATCCAAAAGATCATGGGGAATCCATTTAATTTATCTAATATGTGTGTTAAATAAGTTTAATATATATATATATATATATTCTCCAAAATTGTAAAAATAACAAGGATTCGCAAGTCATCAAAAAATGAATAAAATGGCCACCTATGACTATGAATTTCATAAGGTGAAAACCATATAATCACAATGTAAATAGATTAAAAAACGTGATCATCACTTCCTTAGTACACCAAAATTGGGGGTATGCATGCAGCATGAAGAACCTCTAGGGATAACACAACCCAAAGGATATAGTACAATTTCACGACTCCTAAGAAAATATTGAATTGGGGAATCACCATGAGAATCGGAAACAAACAAGGAAGGTAAGACCTCATATTTAGAATGCCCAGATCCTAAATCAATGGGGGAAATGGTTTTACAAGCCATTAATTAAAAATATTTACCAATATCATGCAGTTTGTATTTCAGGGGAAGATTATAGTTTTTAGAAGATAGATATGATTTAATAAACTCCAAAAACACATAAATATTCCATTATTTTCCTTTTACATGAAGAAAAATGTTAATCGGTAGAAACTGGAAAATCATGAGAAATTCTGGTAATACAAAAAATAGAAGGAATTCACTCACCATTAGGAAATTCACCGATGTGACTCAATGGTGTGATTCATGGTTGTGAGTCATTAGTCAATGAGCTATTGGTGCAAGCTACCATAGAGTGTTTCTATTATAACTTATTGGTGCAACACTCCATTATGATCAACCGCTCTATGTCACAGGTGTGAGTCGCTATTGTGTGACATTGCTTTGAGTCACTAGTGAATGTCACTGATGCAAGCCATTGTTCTTACTCACCAGTCCCAACTCATCACTGTAAAATATTAATTTTGTAAAATTATTGAAATGAGTCACCATATTTTCCCAAAAAACATCAAAAATATTATTTTCAAAAATTAATGCACGAGGGAGGTTTGTGTTGTTATATCAGATACCCCTAAAACTATTATCGCCCTTGAGAAATAAATACCAATCCCATAAATAATAGAGGGGTCCAAATTACCACCCCATGAGATGAATCACATTTACTTCACTACACCTCTAACAACACTACCGACATCAAGGTTTAAAAATAAACCCATCTATTTTGTTCGAAAGATAGATTGAAAACCTTCTCATCGAACATCACCTCCTCTAAAATCCTCTAACCAAACCAACCATAAGGTACACCCAAAAGTCCCAACAACCACAATATTCAAACATGAAAATCATATAATTCATTCCCAAATGTAATGACTCTATCTTCTTTAGGTTTAAGTGACTTCCCTCCATGGGTTTAATCACATTAAAATTAATTCACCTCGATTAGGAATATGGTCTTAACCATTTCACATGTCAGGACTTCATCAGACATTATGTAACAAGGAGAAAACCCATATAATAGGAAACAAGAATTGAATGTCACATAACCCAAAGAAAAATAGAACAAGGAATAAAAGAAAAAAAGTAATGGTACTAGGCATTCATCTTTGATTCTCACTTCCATGTACACTCTCTCAGGGCACTATGCCTCCCCAACAAATGATCCAAAGTAATGGTTCATCCATGCATAACCTTCTCCCAATGATCTCACATCTCCACTAGTCATTTAAAAAAATGTTTCATCATCCTTGATATCTAATCCATCCCATTTATTATTGTGGGATTTATCAGGTAGATACAATTGAAGTTGAGAGATGTGAAAGACAGCATGGACCCTCTCTAACTACAGTAGAAACAAAAATTGGTATCCCACATCTCCAACTCTCTACAACAACTCAAACTGTACCAAAAATAGGAGAAATCATGCTTCCTGTGACAAAACTCCACTACCCATGTTGAGGGGAAACATTCATGAATACTTACACCCTAGCCTCAAAATCCAAGGGCTTCCTCAAACGATCGATGTTTTACCTCTTCTTTTCTTATGCTTCTTTCATTCTCTAACAAACAATTTGATCTCTATATGTCATGATCTACACTACCTTAGGCCGATGAATAACTATATCCCCAAACACCTTCAATTACAAGTGTGAATGAAACTGTCTCCCATTCAATCCCTCACATGGTGTCATTCCAATTGAAGTGTGATAAATCTTATTATATGTGAACTCTACCAAGGAAATGCTTCATACCCAAGTTTTTACAATGTCTAAGACTAATGCTTGAAACATATCCTCCAATATCATGAAATCTCGGGCCATCTTCCCATTTGTTTGAGGGTGGAAGGCAATGTTGAGGTGTAACTTGGTGACAAAAGCATGATGAAATCCCCTTCAGACTTGGGAGGTAAAACATGTATCTTGATTTCATACAATGGATCTCAAAACTATGTGCAACTACACCCGCTCATCCACATACCAATGTGACAAGGAATCCACTCAAACCGCCTCCATGATCACTAATAAGTGTAATAATTTTATCATTCATTCCACAGCTACACAGATAGTATTGTATCCATCATGAGCTATGGGTAACCTTGTAAAAATAATCCATCGAGATTTCATCCCACTTCCACTTAGGGACATTCATGGGATTCAACAAACCACAGAGAACATGGAGCTCAACCTTCTCTTACTGGAACACAATACACATATTCCCAACTATTCCACTTCTTAATTTATCTCAAGGCACCAAAACTACATCCTCAAGACATGGTAAATCTTAGATGTTACTGGCTATACCACTAAATTTGAGTTATTAGGTTCACTGAGGAAACCTTCGCTCATCACCATCTATTAAAATAGCCTTCCAGAAAACTATATCTAACTCTGAATATCCTCTGACCATCCCTCAAGAAGATTACCATGGAAAACATGATCATGGATCACCTTCGGCTATATGTTTCCACACTGAGGATCATCCACCTTCAACATCATATAGTATTGTACCATTATATGAAAATAATGCCCACTAGTACCATCCACTCTTGCATCTAAGTGAAATGTTGCTAACTCCCCCATATGTTTCCAAGAATCCACATATTCCCAAGAAACCTCATTCTGTGACTTCTTTCTCACTGCATCATCCATGAAATTTAAATTCCACTATGTTTATAAGAACATTAAATCATAGTATTGAAGATAATCTATCCGCCTCTATTGTCACATATCTATATCTCGCAAGGAAAATACATACGTAAAACTATTTTGATCTGTGAAGACCACTATGTTCCCCCCAATGAGGTAATTTAACCACAACATATGTGAAAACATGACCTATGGGAGCCTAGATCATGGTTATCATAGTTACGTTAATGAGGATGAAACTGCCTAGACCCATAATAGATCATTTCTTTCTATTGCATCGAGACATATTTTTATCCCATATGGGAAGCCTCCCAAAACACCTCGAACATCACCCCTTCCTCTAGGAAACAGAGAACTAGAGAACTATCCAAATTACCCTTCATATAGGTGAACATTGCCTAAAAATACTTGCTTCACACAAGATAATGGTATTTTCTGGTTAGAGCTATCAACAGAGTTGTAAATCAAAAGTAATTGGGTACAAATATCTGATAAAATCAAGAAGGAAAAATAAAACAACAATCATATGAAACATTCTTGGGTTATGTCCAAGAAAAAACAAAATCGCCCTTCAATGTGACCCCTGATACACCCTATTGTGACACTACATGTCCATGTAAGTTCACCTATCGTGTCAATAACATACACATAGATTAGTTTCCATAGATATGTTGGTGTCAACGAAACTATAATATGGGCCAAAGATGGTCAGTATGATCATACTATGACATTGAGTATATTAAAATTTCATTAATGTGTAAGATGACGAATGAGTAAAGGAACTCATGAAAAACATATTTAACTTTCCCCAAGAACAAGGATGATGTGTTCATTCCACAAAACAACATGACTATGAACTCAATGTCCCCATATATACATCCAAAATTTGTCTTCTAGATATCTTGCATCTTTAACCATCAAATTGTGATATCTAGACTGTATATAAAACTTTGAAAACACCCATTCTCTTACCATCATGTCAAAAATATCATCTATCCTTAAAATAGCGTAATGATTCTTGAATGTCACTGATTATACCCCCAATAGTCTATGAACGACCTCATACATCCATCTACATATTGTAGAAAAAAATTAGAACCCCATGATGAAAAATTGGTCAAGATAAATCCATTATTCATTAGGTTGTCAATCTGTATCCATGACTCTTACAACTAAGATGGATCCTTTCAATAATGATCCATCAAAATCGGAGCAACATTAGGATTCAAGTATATCCTAAAATCAATTTCTCGTTAATGGGGCAGCGTCAAAAAATCATTGTAAACAAATCTAGTATATCTTCAACAACTATTTTAAACTCCATAATATCATCATCCACATAGTACAATGATATCTCATCCATGAAGCTGTGAAGGGTCTCCACACGCCGATATCCCATATGAAAACTCTACTCACTAACAAAATCCACACGCTGGCCATTCATGTTTGAAAATTAGATTCTTCTTCAAAGTATGCTGATAATAGAATTCATAGAAAAAAAAAGTAAATTCATAGAATGACATGGTATGGTTGTATCAGGGGGATGAAAAGGTCCCCATGAGACTAATGTGGTCCCCTAATTAGTCTACATAACCATCACACATAAAACAAGCCAGTCTTACTTCTAACTGGCATAATCAATGCTAGGGGAATTGATATCCTATCTATATATAGTTTTAGATAATGGGATAGACTTGCTAAAACATAGGAGTGAAATTATTTTTAATGAAATAAATCCCAAGAAATAGTAGTAAAATAGTTGATCGTACCTCTAACAGTCTCTGGCCTTACTAGAACTGCTACCTATTCTATGTGAAAATGACCATGCCTAGATCATCACTCCCTATTTTGATGAATGAATGCACAACCATTCCCATGACAAGGCCCCTATGACACAAAGTGAGGTTTATCGCTACCTTCTCCATCTCCCCTCAGTGGAGCATGAGTCTATTGTTCCTTCTACTGAAATTTCCAAGATAGAAACTACTCATGAGTCTACTATTAATCCTATCCAACCCCACCATAATAAGAATGAATAGATGATGGACGATAGTTCGGTAGATTCCCATATAATCAACATATGAAACACAACCTCCCCCAACTCACAGAAAGTGCAGGAGGACCAGAAGGTTGAAACAAAAACTACTGAGGTTGACTCCCTGCCGATCGAATCAACAATGTCCATGGTGCATGAGACCTGATACTGGTAACCCAACATATAAAAGAACCATATTAGATACACTATCTTGGTAGAACATTTCATGAGTGTATCCACTCAATCACTTATCCCTTATTAAAAACCTCGTAGTATGTCGACAATGTAATGCACGTAACTACTTACTGTATAGAAGGACGATGTTCCTCCTCTTGGAATCATGCATGAGACTCAACATATAGAAAGTGATCTAGTGTTAATTAAAGTCAACTCTTGATCCCAATCCCAATATCCAATAATGAAACATTCCTTTATTAGAGGGGTAGTAACTACATCCTCTTATCATCCTTCGTGGTTGATAAATGGAATTTTTCTCAGTATTCCCTCTAGAAATCTACCCACAAAACATGATCCTCCTTATTCTCTCTGAGTTATAACGTCCACCACTAATGCAAAACTCCCTGAATCTGACACACCACTGATGGAAACATGTAATCTATCAGAAACATTATCAATATGATGTTGATCTCATGCTACTCAAGTCATCTCTCAATCTCCATGTCAAAAATACTACGCTCATACATTCCCTAGGCCTACCAATGGTAATCATGTAATGTGCTATGGAACTGGTAATCCTCCTCCACTAAATGAACCCTCTGACGACCAACCAAATAAGCCCATTGATCCTAAATTTCCTGATCCACACATATATAATGACTGGTTCCCTTTTTTGAAAAGGTAAACAAGGAATTCCTAAAGCTGGTTTGTATGGAATTTCATTTAGGATTCATTCATTAGGCTTAGATTACTTGCATTGAATTATGAGGGAACTAAAACCAATTGTCCTTTCCAGTGTTCCCTGGTCAATTTTGTTGTCCAAGATCACCTAATATTGTATCCCTACTATCTCATGAAATCCTCATTGTTCCTAAATCCAAAATCCAACCTATATCTCGAACATCACCTCTTATACCATTTTTTCATGAACCCTCCACCAATAGTTGTCCCTCCTAGGCTTGAAATTATGAAAGAGAGTTACTGACCCCCCATGTAAACCTCCAGTAGACCTTGAGGTGGTGAGTAGAACCAAGGGTATATAGGTCACACTCTATGGGATGCATAAACTTAGATAAGAAATCAAGATCATGATATAATTCAACCTCAAAACAACTTGAAAGAATATATTATTGAAATCCAAAATCATTCCCATATGCATGTTTAAAATTAAAACTGTTACAAATGAAAACAATACATGGTAAGCACCAAAAGAGAATCAATGTAGTGAAGAAAAATATCCAAATTAATGAGCTAATAATGTCTAACATGGTCCCCATAATCTTCTGGAAAAAATAAAAGATGTTTTATATATTTAGGGTGAGCATAATAGTATACTCATTAAGAGAAACCAAACCCTCTCATGCATAAGTGGAGGAAGCATACTAATGAACCTAAAAGGAATCATCAGAACGCAACATCACCTAACAAGGTATACTATCAACCCCAACTGCACCAAGACACACTCACCAAATAACGAATGTTAAGTAATATAGTATAATCCACATCCATATAAGGTTACCATTCACCAAATTCCATCTAATTAGATACACTCATACCTAAATGAAAATTATCCTGGTGCTCCCACCTTTCCTGAACATATCAAACAACAACCCATGTGCCTAAATAGGGGCCTCACAGCTAGTCCCATCACCTTAGAAAATGAATCTCATCATATCACACCCGTATAAAACTAGCCCAAATTCGATATCACATCTCACTATAAAACACTTGTATTAAATACAATATCAGATCCATCCCACAAACCCATTGGACAAAAACTACACATCAACCCAAAGAAACCTAGGAAAGCACAATACATCTCATCCTGTAGACAACTAGGAAGCACATCTCACCTGCAAACACCCATGCCTCACACAAAAACCAACCTGAAAACTCTTGGTATATCACTGCCTAGAATTTCGAGAAGTTGTGATTGGGTTTCCATCCATTCATCATCCATCCAAGCTGTTTTAGAAACACCCCCTCCCCATTACGAAGGTGTTTTTTCACGTAGATCTCAACTAGGGTGGGTTCACTATATAAATAACATGGAAAAATAAAAATATTATATATAGATACCAAACACTCATCCCATCATGTGGGTTGTCAATCAATAACCTTCCCACAACACTAACATTCCTACTGCAATCTCTAAATAAAAAACCATACAAAAAATACAAACTTCAATCAAACCCCCATCCAATTCATTTAAATAACTCTTGTTATTTTTTAGAAAAATAATTTATTATTATTCTATCTGAGAAACTACCAATAAACTCACAGAACAAGGAACACATCTAAATTGGCTTGGAGGAAGAAGAACCACAATTAGTTAACACACTTCACATTTCTTTTCCATTTAACAAACATTCATATCATAATAAATCGATCCTATTAAACATAGTGATTCATTGAGATTGCAACATATGTGGAAACTCTGGGTGAATTACCCATACCAACCCATATAATCATTATTCTCTATTTTCATCTTGCATAGTCTATCCTCTCACATAAACATACAAAAAAAAATTAACCATATCCATTATCATCTTCCACACTACATAACCACACCACACTCATCATCACAAAACCGTACAACCTGATCACAACCTTGTTGTAAAATACATCTCGTTACTTCCACAATCCAACAGTCTCTCAACCTGAGCATCAAATAAACCACATAAACCACCCCATACACATAACCCTAAACAACCTATGAATCACATCCAAATCATTATTTATTCCATTTAAACAAAGGGGATTTTATTCAATTTCCACTTCATAAATAATTGGAATCTTCACAGAATCCATTACATCCTATAAAATCAATTTAATGAATCAAATATACATGGTAAATTGATTCCATATATATAAGTTCATTTAAGAAAATGCCAATAATAATCCCTCACAATTCATCACATATGCATAAAAAATTACCACCAATGAACAAGATTTTCACTAATTATATAGACCATATAATCACAACATCAACAGATAACAAAGAAGAACGTAAGTAACTTTTTTCCTTCCCCACATGTTAATCTCAAATATATTAAAATATATTTCTTTTAATTCATGTAGCTTCACAAGGGATACAATATTACACCCACCATACAAGATACACAGATAAAAGAGAGACAAAGGGATCTATGCATTGAAGAATAGATGATAAACACATACTTATTTAATAAAAAAAAGTGACACACATGCAGCAGTATTAACATCTAGGGAAAAAAATCACTACCAATAATAGAAGTTCATAACTCATCACATAGCAATGGGTCTCAGAATCAATAAGAGAAATGGAAATTCCAAAATATGACTAGATCTATGATTTATAATGTTTATATCCTAAATGAATGGGAGAAACAGTTTTTATTGAAATTAAAGTTAGATCTTGACCAAGAGAATGTTGTTTGGAAGTAAAGGGAAGACTCAGATTTCTTTTTAAAAGATAGAACCAATTAGAAATGTTTCCAAAAACTCTTAAATATATAATTAAATAAATTTTACATCAATGAAAATGTTAATGGGGTGAAATGTGAAAAATTAGTGAAATTATGGGGAAAAAGGATTACTATTAGAATTGGACGCCCACTAGAAGAGTCATTGGTGTGAGTCTCTAGTGTCGGTTATTGGTTAGTGAGGTACCGATGTGAGATACCATCACATGTCAACATTATGAATCCCTGTTGTGACACACGGTTACGAGATACCACTATGACTCACGGGTGCGAGTCACCATTCTGAGACTCCATCGTGAGACACCATTGTGAGTCACTAGGGTGACCTACCGATGAGAGAACCATTCGAAATCATCAGTCATAACTCATCGCTGGAAAACAATAATTTTTTAATACATATTATATGGGTCACTGTAAACTATAAGAACACTAACAACACCAGATTTTCACAATGTATTGGACCACTATGGTATGGGATTTTACAAAAACTAATAATGGATACCGTTTATCATTACTAAAAATAATGTGATGATAAAGGATGCCTTTTATCAACACTGATATAACAATGATAAAATGCTAAATTTATCTAATCAATTTTATAGAGATGATAAATATTCCATTTATCATAGATTTTTTATGGCACTAATAAATAACATTTATGTCAAAGGCATGTTCTATAGTAGTTATATTATTAATCATACAATCCATATATGGACATCAATTTTCTATAGAGTTTTCCTCAAGAATTTTTATTTCTAAAAACAATTTCATTATATTTGTGGGAATAACTATACATTAAATTATAACCAAATTTATTATTCATTGATTAGTAACATTAACTATAACAACCCTGATCTTTTATTACACAATTAAATATAATTTATTACATAAAATTCACTTGATACAACATAGAATATGGAGAGGTCTAGTTTATTTATGGATTCGGGTCATTACATAACAAATAAAAACATGAAAATACAATATCTTTATTGAAAGATTCCTTTAAATGACCACTTCATTCCCCAGTAATTAAAATTTCATGGGATAACCTGAGGAAAAGCATAAGAAACGGGTGATCTATAAAGCCTAGTAAGGGAATAAACATGGAGTAACATGAGAAATACAATACATGTTAGACAATAGTCATATCATTAGATAACAATATAAGGATAAAAATAATTTATTGATAAATCTTGATAATAATAACATGGAAATGTGGCAACAACACTTTACATGGAATTATCATGAGCCAAGGATCATTGCACATGATGCATGAGTAAATACTCATTGCACATGAAGCACAAGTAAAACCACGTTGCACTTGAATTATCATGAGTAAACACCAATTTAACATGAAATATAATGATACTATACTTTACCACATTCATTGAGCCGGTATAAGGGCACACCCTTCTTAAAAATTCCATTTCATACATAAGTGTTCCACATAGATCATATTACATGGATTCATACAACATAATCATTTATTCCACGATAATGGAATGAGGAATTCATACATAGAAATTTATAATCAATTATTAAATGTGAATAATGGTTAATACCCTTGATAGACAAATGGGCATGGTATTCACTACACAATGACATTGGCTTAGAAAATAAGTGTTATTTCGGCAGTGTAATGGGGGGATGTATGAATTCAGAAAAATGCTTGATGATAGAGAATGTGGCATCTCATAATACGTACATTAAATGGATAGTAAGGGGGTCATATAGATACTTGTACCAAAAATTTAAATGGAATTTACAGTCATGATTCAAAATAATTAATTGAATGTAAAAGAAGAGAGAGATATTTGTTTCAGAATTTTGTCATTGTAATGGGTGTAAATGGGAGGCATTTAATGAGAGATAAAGGGGTCTACCATCATTATAACATAAATAGGGATGTATGTGGGAGGTGTGAAACTATACCCCAACATTTATAATTTAAATTAAAAGGTCATAAAAAATATACGAATATTGGGCAAAAATTAGAAAGCAAGAAAAACCCATACTAGGAAGTGTGCTTCCAATGGCTTGAGAGAGGCTTGAAAGTGGCTTCTTGGGAGCTTGGGGCACCTTGGGTGGATTATATAGTGAGGAGGGAAGAGTTTGGATGGACTCCAAAGGCTTTGACCGAGGAAGAAGTGGGAGTTTGGGTGGCTTTATATAGGAAAGGTGAATGACTTATTTAATATTTAGGTTTGGGACACCTCATGTTAAACTAATCAAAACAATAAACCAGCCCATGGTCTTTGCACTTTTTTTCTGAAAAGGGAAGTGGAAAAAAAATTATATGGCCAAAGTCCTAAAACATAAAATAATGGGTTTGATTATGTGGAGGTGAGTTACACTCCAAAGGATAATAATTTAAAAAGACAAGATGTTTAATAAGTCATGAAGGTTCTACTAATGCTTTGTAAAATAAGTCAAAAAAACCCAAAATGACATTATTTTAATGTTAAAACATATATTTGATGAAAATAAAGCTTAGATTATTTTATTACCTCACTATTAGGTCATTATGATGTCATAAAATACATTATTTATTTAAATGGTATTTACTTTTTAAACAAAAATTTGTCTGTCTTAGAAAGTTTGGAAAAATTCACTGTTGGATAATTTCGACATCTAGATTCTATAAATAATATTTTTTTTATCTAAATAATTTTCTAAATATGGTAATTTTCACTTTTAAAATAAAAATAGATATTTATCGAAACTCACAGGTTTTGAGAAAAATTTCTTTGCAACTTTAATAAAAACTACAACTTCATTCATAAAATGATACCATGTTTTTATTTTTTAAGAAATTAATTTATTAACAATAATAATATTTTATTAAAATATTATTTAATTCAAAAATCCATTAATTCATCACAATATATTTCTTATTTGAACATTAACAAAAAATAATATTTGTGTTTTTAAAAAGAAGAACTATTTATGAGGTAACAATAATAAAATAAAATTATATTCATTATTATATACAAAAATAATGTAAATAACCATAATACTAGGGTCTATTTACATAAACCCTTATAACACATGCATAAGGCCATAGAGTAATGTAACAGCCCGAGATTTTATGAAAAATATTCTTTTTTAATTTTATTAATGTCTTGTGTTGTACGCTACACCAAAAGGAGCTTGCACAACACACATCCTTGACTTGCCTTGCATTACACACAACTGCGACCTTCCTCGATAGCGTGTGTAGTACACGATATGCTATTAAAATATTATTAAAACTAGCCGTTATGAATAGTAATAACCACTTTTTAAAATTTTAGAAATTTTAGCTCTCACAATGGACTTCATTTTTGGATTCGGAGTATCAAATTTAGCCTAAGGTGAAATTTTGGTACTTTTCGGATAACTTTCATATTCTGATGAATAGTGAAAATTACTAAATTGTAATTAAAAACAACTTTTTTAATCGAAATAATTAATAGTGATAAATTATTAATTTGAGTGGTTTTAAAGTATATTTAGAATATATTTTTACAATTTAATACAATGTTGGACATTGGTTGTAATTTCACATTTAAACCAGACATAATCAAGTGTCAATCTTTTGATAGATATTGTTTCTTAAAAACACGATATTTGTTTTAACAGCGGGATTTAATTATAAAATTAATTAATGCAACTTCTATGTTATGAATTTGGTAAAATAGACTTCATTTTTGAATTCGGAATATGAAATATAGCTTAGGATGAAATTTTGGCATTGTTCTGAAAAACATCAATTTTTGATTAATAGTGAAACTACTAAGTCGTAGTTAAAAAACTGAATTTTTCATGAAACCTAATTTTACCGCTTCTGTGAATGGAATTTCAAAAATCCGAGAGACACGGTTGATGTCAGTAAGTAAAATGTGGTTCAATGAGATGAAAATAATTTTTGGTGAATAGTAACTTTTTACTTTTATTTACCACGGTTAAAAGTAAATAGGGTAATTAAGGGTAAGAATGATATTAATATTACCCTAACACATGTCCTAATTCTATTGGAAATGTGTATCTCGACCAAAAACAGCCTTAAGTGTAAAATATTATCATTTAGGCCCACTTGGATTAGATTAGGACATTTATTATTATTAAATTCAAAGAAGAGTTAAAAGAGTTAAAATCAAAGTTTATTTACTAAAACATTTTTAATATAGGGTTGTACATAAGATAAATTCGATTTTAAATATTCATTAGAAAGATAAAAATATTTCCTACATAATGGTATTTTATTTGTAATTTTTAGACATCAAATAAGTTAATTTATTTATGACACAAATATGATGCAGTAATTATCTTATTTATGAAATATTGACATAATTGATGTTATAAACACCAAAATAAATGTAATTTGAGACTTTTTATGAATTCCACTAATTTTCTAAGTTACTATGATATATTAGTGTTGATTTAATCAACTTGGTTCGCACATATAATTCTGTTATGACTTTCACAAAAATAATATATCAAATAGTGTCAAAATTGACACAAAATAGTTTTTAAATCAAATATTATATTATTAATTGTTATTTTATTCCTAAAAATCTAAGGTTCGGCCAAATGACTTATATAAGGATATATATATATTAATAATAAACAATTTGGGGTTCTTTTGGCATGTTATAGTAAGTGTATTAACCATATAGTGAAAGAAAACAAAAAGACACGGTAAAAGTTAAATTATTTAACTTGGAGTTAAATCTAATTGATAAGGTTAAAATAATACCCTAAACTTGTCTAAATCATATTGGATGATAGGATTTCGAACCATCCCCACTTTAGCTTCGAAATAAGACCCATTGGAACCATTATAAACCGATTTTGACTTTAATATAAAATAATATTTTGAGATATTCCTAAGGTGCCCCTCTCCTCCCTTATAAAAGGACACCTCCTCCCCCTCCTCCTCACACCAATTTGAGCACTCAATCTCGGCCGAACCCTGCCAAAATCTCTTCTCCACTTCCCTAGAAACATCCTAGAGGTTCTGGCCTTCATCCAAGACCAATTTTAGTGCCCTAAGAGGAGGTCTCAAAGAGGCGCTTCAAAGAAGAGGTAATTACCATTACCAATTCTTTCATCTTTATTTATTCTTCCACTTCTTCTTCATAGGTTGTTTCATTATTAAGTAATAACATCAGTATCACTCATATACTGATATGTTATTATAAGTATGAAACAACCCTATTTCACCATCTATCCATCCTACGGAAAAATAAATCACCGCGCGTGCGTACGTACGGAATACCGTCTCCACGCCGTGGTGTAATCTATTTTCCACCACCACCTTACATGGATGGGTATAATGGTGTAAATAATAACTATAAATAGTTATTACAACATCATATTGATTCTGATATATTGTAAAATCCACTCCAATTCAATTCAATATTTATGGAAATGATATCATCACTAGGGCGTACGTACGGAATACCGTCTCCACGACGCGATGAGATTCATTCTCCATGTTAACCATTTAAGAATGATTATAAAGTATATATAAGAAATAATAATGAAATATATATAAAGCTACTGGATTTATGTATATATATATATATATATGTTTGTCATCTACTTACTTCCATTCAAGATAATAAGGAAAGGAAAACAGCGTTCATGCGTACGTACGGACTACCGTCTCCAGGAACGGTGATTTTCATTTCATTTATCTATCTATTATATATATATATACTGAATATATATGATATATAAATCATATTTTATATTCTGGAAGTAAGTAAATCATGATATAAGTAATAATAATGTCAAGAACAACAAGTCAAAACACCTACGATAAATGAAACGATTTTACCCAAAATGCTTCTTTAACATGGAATTTACAAAAGAACGGGTAATATAATGTCATAAGTGAACAATATATGATATCATAAAAATGAATATGATTATGTAATAAGTCAATGACATTATTTAATCATTATACAGGAGGTTCGGACACATACGGAGCAAATCAGACCTAAGGTAAGGGAAATATCACAATCTCATTTTTATCCGAGATTGTTTATTCATAAGTATTTACTAGGGTGTATTTTATTATCCACACCCATGTTTCATCAATATGTAATATTATTTACATCCACCTAAAATTGTTTAAATCCATTTTTACCCTTCGGTGAGTTTTTAGTAATATGTATGAAAGGTATCTTTTGTCGTTTTTCGTACGATGTACTTTTTGACTTTTCCGACAAAAGAACGAAGAATGTTTTTTTAACTTATATGGCATGAATGGATTTTTAAAAAAATTATTTCCAAGAAACTTCCTTTACATGTTTTCAAGTTTGTTTTTAATCAACTTATTTTATTTTAAAGTCGTATGACATGTTATGAAAGGAAAAATGTTTTTGAAGTAGAAAGGATATTTTCCTCAAGAATGGAGTTCAAATGTTTTATCAAAATTATTTTACATCTAAGATAATATAAGGTTCTGTTTTTATCCCTATTATTACATTGATTTGATTATGTTTTGAGGAAATTATTTTTATGAAGTCATTTACCTTATATGATTTGTTTTATGATGTCATGATGTTTCCAGAATCCCATTTTTGTTACATGTGTTATGCGATGATGTATGATTTATGATTATGTGTCACACATAAGAAAGGATTCATTATAAGATAGGTGGGACCTATATCTCCCTCCAATGCATTGATTAAAGATTTTATATCTCATGAGATAGACATGGCTGGGATGGTAGGTTATACCGGTTCAGTGAAACAGGAATGAAACGAGGGTTACTCGATTCAGAAAGGGACTTTGTCCACTAAGATAGTCTTGGAAATGAGTCTTGACTAACAAGAAATGATTCTCTATGATTATGTGTGAATGCCACAAAGTTTCATGTTTTATGTTATGATTATTGTGATTACATTTCACTACCATGATTTATCCCATGTTATGAAATTATGCTCTCTTTTGCAGGTTATGATTTCTAAAATGTTATGTTCTTATGAATACGATGTGATTGATATTTCTTTTGTTTACCCTTACTGAGCATTTGTGCTCACCCTTTTATGTTTTCTTTTCCCCAGGATATAAAGAAAGGTTTTAGGTAAAAAAAAAGGAAGATCTTTATGGAGATGTTGAAGATCTTTCACCACGATTAGAAGATTTTATTCCGAGTTTCCAAAGACACTAAACTATTACGATCCATGTGTGTGTGTTTTTGTTATGTACTAAGTATTCTGCAAAAGTAATGTAATGTTCATGTACGTTAAGCTATGGGTCTCTACAGTTGGTATCAGAGGAAAGGTTTAGTCAACCTTTGGAAACTAGGATGCGAAAACGTTAGTGAGATCCCTAGAGATATTTCTAAGGTATGACTAGGGATGTCCCTAAGGATAAGTATACGTATAGGATATAGTCCTAGAACTACGGTAACGATCTTAGAATTTAACCTAAGATGTTAGATATTGAGGATACTCCACCTTTATTATGTTGTTTTCTCTAGCATGATTTTTGCCTCTCACAATATTCTTTTTGTGTTTTAGTTAATGATGGGAACCCGAAGAAATTCGGTTAACATTGAATCCAATGGACAAATTGGTGACTGTGAGCAAAACAATTGTGTAATTCCTAGAGAGAAAGATATTGTGAATATGCCGAATTAGTCATCGCGATATATGATTAACATGGTGAAATTTAGTGGTATGCCCAATTCATCAATGAAGAGTAAGATAAACTATTATTCATGTTCTCATGTTGAGGAGCATAAAGAAAGGAAGATTGAGATTTCTAAAGAAGGGAAGAAGAACCTTGAGGAATACCTCAAATGGAGGGACCGATGTTATCTGTGTGGAGAAAAGGGTCATAGAGAGACAGACTGTTATGGAGTTCAATGTCTTATTTGTGGAGAACATGGGCATTACCCAACTCAATGCCCAGACCTAAAAAGGTACTTCTAAATCAAGGAAGGACTTATTCCAGGACAATCATTGAAGTGGATGGACTGAAGTGTTTATGTATTGGTATTCAATAATAATGTTGTTGAGGTACTTTTATGGTGTATTGAAATATTTATGTATTGGTCTATTGTGGTTTTCAATAATTCTAAGGTACTGGTTACCATGAAAAGTGATTCAAATAGTTTGGAAAGTTGATGATATGCGCATAATGAAGGGATAAGGAGGAAATGAAATGTTTGACAGTATTCATGAGCTCATGATTGATATAAGGACTAAGTGATTTCATGGTTTGAGTATATAGAATTTTGAGGATTTTGGTATGTGGAAAGTGTTAACTTTAAACTGCATTCATGTTTTCACTAAGGTATTCAAGAGAGTACATGATTAAGGACATTGAATGTTTGGAATGTGACCAACAAAACATATCTTATGATATATGGGGATCAACGATGGTATTAAATCTCTTGTAATCATTTTCACTATGTTATGAGAGTGGACTGTAGTATTATGGATAAGCCTAAAGATTGAAATGGATTATGTTGGACATAAGTGAGTATTGTTTAAGGATAGAAGTTTTTTTCGATATTATTGATGGGATGTTATAGTAATGTAGTTTTAGAAAAAGGACAACCTGCAGGACGGGCGACAGCCCATCGCTTCGGACAAGGCTGTGGGAATCGAACCCACAACCGAAGTGCGACTGGCCTTTATCGCCTACCACTGGCCTACAGGAAGTCCCTGTTTAGTAGAAACTAGTTTTATTATATTAAGCAGTATGATATATAAAGTATAAGTCCATTTTAGGAACCATATGTGATTAATCTCACTATAGATCGACTTATGTATATAATTTTTTGCTAACCTTTTGTTTGAGAAAGATGGAATGACCCGTCATTCTATCACATGATCTGCTAACACTTCACGAATAACAAATTCAACTTCATTTATTTAAGAGATAAAGTGGAAATTGTTCAAGGCATGAACAACAGTGAGATTGTACCAAAATAAAGAAAGTATTTATTCTAATTCAAATTCTTCAACATTAGGGAAACGATCTTGAAAACCAAAAAAAATGTTGTCCTAGTGATCTTATACCTGATGAATCGGATGGTACCTTAGATCGTCACAAATTTATGGATTTGTGATTGTTGGCTTTTCCATAGCCATGTTCTCTACCACTCTCCATCAGAACATGATGGTTAGATTTCTCTTCCATATCCATATTTTCACCTATGTGGAAACCCAGTGATTAGTTTATTTGGGTAACCGTTATGTTTCATACTTTTGTTTTTAAATATTGGTTTTGGTATTCCTTTTTACGATGTGGGTTTCTATTAAAGAAACTTTCAAATAGTAACCCATTTATAACCCCGACGAATTTCGAAGGTGAAATTCATTTTAAGGGGGGTAGAATGTAACAGCCCGAGATTTTATGAAAAATATTCTTTTTAATTTTATTAATGTCTTGTTTTGTACGCTACACCAAAAGGACCTTGCACAACACACATCCTTGACTTTCCTTGCATTACACGCAATCACGACCTTCCTCGATAGCGTGTGTAGTACACGATATGCTATTAAAATATTATTAAAACTATCCGTTATGAATAGTAATAACCACTTTTTAAAATTTTAGAAATTTTATCTCTCACAATGGACTTCATTTTTGGATTCGGAGTATCAAATTTAGACTAAGGTGAAATTTTGGTACTTTTCGGATAACTTTCATATTCTGATGAATAGTGAAAATTACTAAATTGTAATTAAAAACAACTTTTTTAATCCAAATAATTAATAGTGATAAATTATTAATTTGAGTGGTTTTAAAGTATATTTAGAATATATTTTTACAATTTAATACAATGTTGGACATTGGTTGTAATTTCACATTTAAACCAGACATAATCAAGTGTCAATCTTTTGATAGATATTGTTTCTTAAAAACACGCTATTTGTTTTAACAGCGGGATTTAATTATAAAATTAATTAACGCAACTTCTATGTTATGAATTTGGTAAAATAGACTTCATTTTTGAATTTGGAATATGAAATATAGCTTAGGATGAAATTTTGGAATTGTTCTGAAAAACATCAATTTTTGATGAATAGTGAAACTACTAAGTGGTAGTTAAAAAACTGAATTTTTCATAAAACATAATTTTACCGCTTCTGTGAATGGAATTTCAAAAATCCGAGAGACACGGTTGATTTCAGTAAGTAAAATGTGGTTCAATGAGATGAAAATAATTTTTGGTGAATAGTAACTTTTTACTTTTATTTACCACGGTTAAAAGTAAATAGGGTAATTAAGGGTAAGAATGATATTAATATTACCCTAACACATGTCCTAATTCTATTGGACAACTTTATCTCGACCAAAAACAGCCTTAAGTATAAAATAGTATCATTTAGGCCCACTTGTATTAGATTAGGACATTTATTATTATTAAATTCAAAGAAGAGTTAAAAGAGTTAAAATCAAAGTTTATTTACTAAAACATTTTTAATATAGGGTTGTACATAAGATAAATTCAATTGTAAATATTCATTAGAAAGATAAACATATTTCCTACATAATGGAATTTTATTTTAATTTTTAGACATCAAATAAGTTAATTTATTTATGACACAAAGATGATGCAATAATTATCTTATTTATGAAATATTGACATAATTGATGTTATAAACACCAAAATAAATGTAATTTGAGACTTTTTATGAATTACACTAATTTTCTAGGTTACTATGATATAATAGTGTTGATTTAATCAACTTGGTTCGAACATATAATTCTGTTATGACTTTCATAAAAATAATATATCAAATAGTGTCAAAATTGACACAAAATAGTTTTTAAATCAAATATTATATTATTAATTGTTATTTTATTCCTAAAAATATAAGGTTCGCCCACATGACATATATAAGGATATATATATTAATAATAAACAATTTGGGGTTCGTTTGGCATGTTATTGTAAGTGTATTAACCATATAGTAAAAGAAAACAAAAAGACACGGTAAAAGTTAAATTATTTTACTTCGAGTTAAATCTAATTGATAAGGTTAAAATAATACCCTAAACTTGTCTAAATCATATTAGATGATAGGATTTCGACCCATCCCCACTTTAGCTTAGAAAGAAGACCCTTTGGAACCATTATAATCCGATTTTGAATTTAATATAAAATAATATTTTGAGATATTCCTAAGGTGCCCCTCTCCTCCCTTATAAAAGGGCACCTCTTCCCCCTCCTCCTCACACCGATTTGAGCACTCAAGCTCGGCCAAACCCTGCCAAAATCTCTTCTCCACTTCCCTAGAAACATCCTAGAGGTTCTGGCGCTCCTCAAAGACCAATTTTAGTTCCCTAAGAGGAGGTCTCAAAGAGGTGCTTCAAAGAAGAGGTAATTACAGTTACCAATTCTTTCATCTTTATTTCTTCTTCCACTTCTTCTTCTTAGGTTGTTTCATTATGAAGTAATAACATCAGTATCACTCATATACTGATATGTTATTATAAGTATGAAACAACCCTATTTCACCATCTATCCATCCTACGGAAAAAGAAATCACCACGCGTGCATACGTACGGAATACCGTCTCCACGCCGTGGTGTAATCTATTTTCCACCACCACCTTAAATGGATGGGTATAATGGTGTAAAGAATAACTATACATAGTTATTACAACATAATATTTATTCTGATATATTGTATAATCCACTCCAATTCAATTCAATATTTATGGAAATGATATCATCGCTCGTGCGTACGTACGGAATACCGTCTCCACGACGCGATGAGATTCATTCTCCATGTTAACCATTTAAGAATGATTATAAAGTTTATATAAGAAATAATAATGAAATATATATAAAGATACTGGATTTATGTATATATATATATATATATGTATGTCATCTACTTACTTCCATTCAAGACAATAAGGAAAGGAAAACAGCGTTCATGCGTACGTACGGACTACCGTCTCCATGAACGGTGTTTTTCATTTCATTTATCTATCTATTATATATATATATATACTGAATATATATGATATATAAATCATATTTTATATTCTAGAAGTATTTAAATCATGATATAAGTAATAATAATGTCAAGAACAACAAGTCAAAACACCTACGATAAATGAAATCATTTTACCCAAAACGCTTCTTTAACATGGAATTTACAAAAGAACGGGTAATATAATGTCATAAGTGAACAATATATGATATCATAACAATGAATATGATTCTTTAATAAGTCAATGACCTTATTTAAATCATTATACAGGAGGTTCGGACACATACGAAGCAAATCGGACCTAAGGTAAGGGAAATATCACAATCTCATTTTTATCCGAGATTGTTTATTCGTAAGTATTTACTGGGGTGTATTTTATTATCCACACCCATGTTTCATCAATATGTAATATTATTTACATCCACATACAATTGTTTAAATCCATTTTTACCCTTCTGTGAGTTTTTAGTAATATGTATGAAAGGTATCTTTTGTCGTTTTTCGTACGAGGTACTTTTTGACTTTTCCGACAAAAGAACGAAGAATGTTTTTTTAAACATATATGGCATGAATGGATTTTTTAAAAAATTATTTCCAAGAAACTTCCTTTACATGTTTTCAAGTTTATTTTTAATCAACTTCTTTTATTTTAAAGTCGTATGACATGTTATGAAAGGAAAAATGTTTTTGAAGTAGAAATGATATTTTCCTCAAAAATGGAGTTCAAATGTTTTATCAAAATTATTTTACATCTAATATAATATAGGGTTCTGTTTTTATCCCTATTATTACATTGATTTGATTATGTTTTGAGCAAATTATTTTTATGAAGTCATTTACCTTATATGATTTGTTTTATGATGTCATGATGTTTCAAGAATCCCATTTTTGTTACATGTGTTATGCGTTGATGTATGATTTATGATTATGTGGCACACATATGAAAGGATTCATTATAAGATGGGTGGGACCTATATCTCCCTCCAATGCATTGGGTAAAGATTTTATATCTCATGAGATAAACATGGCTGGAATGGTAGGTTATACCGGTTCAGTGAAACAGGACTGAAACGAGGGTTACTCGATTCAGAAAGGGACTTTGTCCACTAAGATAGTCTTGGCAATGAGTCTTGACTAACAAGAAATGATTCTCTATGATTATGTGTGAATGCCACAAAGTTTCATGTTTTAAGTTATGATTATTGTGATTAAATTTCACTACCATGATTTATCCCATGTTATGAAATTATGCTCTCTTTTGCAGGTTATGATTTCTAAAATGTTATGTTCTTATGAATACGATGTGATTGATATTTCTTTTGTTTACCCTTACTGAGCATTTGAGCTCACCCTTTTATGTTTTCTTTTCCCCAGGATATAAAGAAAGGTTTTAGGTAAAAAAAAGGAAGATCATTATGGAGATGTTGAAGATCATTCACCACGATTAGAATATTTTATTCCGAGTTTCTAAAGACACTAAATTATTACGATCCTTGTGTGTGTGTTTTTGTTATGTACTAAGTATTCCGCAAAAGTAATGTAATGTTCATGAATGTTATGCTACGGGTCTCTACAAGTAAGGTGTGAAATGGTCACAGACTCTTGGGGTGGCTCGGATAACATTTCTCAGGTGGTAATCTCTATTGTTAGGTCCACAGGGCTGAATACCCTGAGAGGGGGGGTGAATCAGGGTATGACTGATTGAAAATTAATGCCCGTTCTGATCTTGTTTCGCTGTTAAGAAAACCAATCTTCGCTCTCTTTCCTATTGCACAAAGTAAATCGGAAGTAAAGCATGCACAAGACACAACAATTTTACTTGGTTCACCGCAAAGGGAAACGTCCAAGGAGCATACGCCGACAAGTTGCCAGTCGTAATAATTCCACTAAACTTCACTAGCTGTGGATTACAATGTTCGGGCTAGATCACTTCTATGCCCAGGCTCACTGCCTTTACAAAGTTTAGGGTCATCTCACTGCTTTCCCAAGTGTCACTCCCTGGTTCTCTCTCTCTGGCTCACTGCCGGTGGAGAGGATCACCTTCTTTCTCTTCCTAAGCTCACTACTCTAGAAGGGAATCCAATCACAGTTTATAGACCTGCAGGTCTCTTCATTTGCATGAATACATGCATCCTTAAGTGTTGATGGATGCTATGTTATAGTCCAACTTTCATCCACTGATGAATACCACTTTTCCTCTGAACACTGGGAAATTCCTTTTGGAAACACCTTCGCAAAGCACCCTACTTCGCGAAGCTCCCAATTTCGCGAAGCTCAAACAAGCCTACGCGACGCTCCTGCCTTTTTACGAAGCTCTCTCGCGAAGCTCTCTCGCGAAGAACTCCTGCGAAGCTCAACTCATTTTGAAGCAACTTCTCTCGCGAAGCTCACTGAGCCAGTGCAGAGCACACAACTTTCGCAGAGCAACAATAGCCACAGTGAAGCTCCTCTTTCGCGAAGCACACTGGCTCCGCGAACTACCTTCGCAAAATGAGAGCAAATGATCTTCCATGAAAATGCTCTCAACTTCGCTCGAAGGGGTCGGCCTCTATTTATAGGTGATTCCACCGACCCTCGTCCCTTCCACGCGAAGTCAACGTCACGTCATCTCAAATCGCGAAGCTCCAAAGATTCTGCCAGAATTCTGTCCAAATCGCAAAGCACCACGTCACTTTTCCATTCACGGAGATTGATGTAGTCGCGAATAATCACCATCAATATACATTCGCAACTTCTCCGCGAAGCTCCCTCACGAAGCCCAACATTCCTTCGTGCCTTTGTCGCGAAGCTCCCTCGCAAAGCCCTTCACCGCCGCGATGCGCTTCAGCCTCTGTCGTTCGCGAAGCTTGGCGTAATCGCGAAGACTCACTGCCTTCATTCTTCTGGTCTTCGCGAAAACCAATCCATGCATCACATCTTCGCGAAATTCATGCCTTTTCCATATGAAATTATTCTCTTCAGGGAAATCCACTTTTCGCGATTCTCACCAAACTCCAAATTTTGGACCCCAAAAATTTGCAATCACTGGGAAACGGCGCCACCTTGTACTGCTCTTTTGTACCGCCTCCAGATCATCCATTCCTTTGTCATCGTTCTTTGTCGACAAGTATTGTCAACAACTTCTTGGGAACTCGAAAAATATCCATGAAAACCTACTTTTTCAAAAAACACAATCAACCCAAAAATACTTCAATGTTACCTTGATGGATTTTTTCCCAACATCTATCAACTTCCATTTCTATCGTAGGAGGTCCCGCTCGAGCATAACATATTTATGCTCAACTTGTAAATGGTCAAGAGATAATCTTGATGATGCAATATCCTTTCCGAGCTCTGAAAAACGGGCTTTGTATGGGGCACATCTACGGGGTGAGGCAATCAGATTCTTTGTATGGGTAAATTTGATTTGTTAAAGCCCTATATTTATACTAATCAGGTGATCACTGTTCAATGTCCATATAAGAAAAAGTCACAATTATTAACATAAAACCAAATTAGTTGACATTTTATATAAAAATTTTACATAAATATGCATTTAATTACATCATGATGTATTTATATTAACGAATTTTTGGGTCATTAAAATCTTCCCCCATTAAAAAATTTCACCCTTTAAATTTTCATTTCCCATACTAAAATAGATGTGGGTAAATATGCTTCATCTTTTCCTCCGATTCCCATGTTGCTTATTGTAACTTGTCGTTTTTCCAAAACATCCTGATGAGGGGCATTGTCTTATTTCATTGAACATTTTCTCTACTATCTATGATCTTCACTGGTTGATCCTCATAATAAATGTCATTCTCTAATTATACCACCTCTGAAAGGAGTACAGGTGAAGGGTCCGGTATGTACTTCTTTAAGAGGGATACAAGAATGACATCATGTACATTGGCCATGGTAGGTGGAATTGAAAGTTGATATGCCACATCACCGACATGATCAATAATCTAGAAGGGGACTATGTACCTTGGACTTAACTTCCCTTTGATTCCAAACCTCATTACATTCTTCCATAGAGATATGCATACAAATACTATGTCTCTAACTTTAAACTCAAGGTCTCAATTGATGGTTATATACAAAACTCCACTATCGACTCTGGGCTACCTTGATATGCTGCTAAATGATTTTCACCTTCTCCACCATTTATTCGACCATTTCTGGTCCAAGTATCTTACGCTCACTGACCTCATCCCAACACACCAGTGTTCGGTACCTTTTCCCATAAAGGGCTTCATATGGTTAAATTTGGATTCTCGAGTGGAAACTATTATTATAGGTGAACTCAAACAGAGGAATATGATAATCCCATCCTCCTTTAATGTCCATTGAGCATGACCTCAACACGTCCTCATGTTTTTGGATAGTCCTCTCGGATTCTACATCGGTTTGAGGATGATAGGTTGTACAGAAGTTTAGTTTTTTATTCCGAGCATGTTGAAGACTCTTCCAAAACCTAGACGCGAATCATAGATCTCGATCAGACACAATAGACAGTGGTACTCCATGTAGCCTTACCACATCGCTGATATATATTCGTGCTAGTTGATTGATTGAGAAATCATCTCAAATTGAAATGAAGTGTGTATCCTTTGTAAGACAATCCACATAAACCCGGATTGCATTGTTACCTTTGGATGTCTTTGGATGTCCGGTGAAAAAGTCCATGGTGATGTTCTCCCATTTCCATTCTGGAATGGGAAATGGTTGCATCATTCCCTTAGACATCTGCCTCTCTTCCTTCATTTTCTGACACACTAGGCACTTTGATATATATTCAGTGATCTCCTTCTTTATATTATCACACCAATAATGCTCTCAGAGATCTCGATAAATCATTGTGTTTCCTGGGTGAATATAGAAATTTGAACTATGTGCCTTATCCAAAATTTCCTTCTTCATCCCCTAAATTGATGGAACACATAATATTTTCCCAAATCTTACAATTCCTTCTTCTTTACCATTAAAATCTATGGATTTCACTTTTCTGATAGCTTCCACTTTTTCCTGAATTCCATCATCATCTTTTTGTGAATCTTATAATCTTTCCAAAAGTGATGGTTGAGCAATCATTTGTGAAAAGATTGACTGTTTTCCCTTATTTATGATTCCCATGTCCACCTTCATTAAATCTATGAAGATTGTATCCTTTTCTATTCTCATCAATGATAGAATCGTTGGGACCTTTCTACATAGGGCATCTTCCACCTTGTTCATATTACTAGGGTGGTAATGTATTGAGCAGTCATAGTCATTGATCTGCTCTAAACAACCTTGTTGGTGGATGTTCTACTCTTTCTGTGTGAATATATACTTGAGGAATTTGTGGTCCGTATATATTTCACACTTCCCCCAAAGAGATAATGCGGCCAAATTTTCAAAGCGAAGATCATTGCAGCCAACTCGAGGTCATGTGTTAGATAGTTCTGTTCATGAACATTCAATTTTTTTGAGGCATAAGCAATGAATTTTTCATTTTTCATCAACACACATCCTAGGACCTTATTCGAAGCATCATAGAATACCACAAAAATTTCTCCACTTGTGGGTAAAGTGAGCATGAGCGCAGTGTTAAGCCTCCTTTTTAACTCCTTGAAGCTTTCTTCCAATTCATCACTTCAAAAAAACATTACTCCCTTAAAAGTTTTCTTGGTAAGAGGGTTGTATAATCGTGATAAATTTCTCACTAATCATCGATAATATCTTTCTAACCCTAAGAAGCTATGGATATCTGTTACCGATATTGGCCTCGGCCACCCCTCAATTGCATCTGTTTTGGAGGGATCCATAGATATCCCATTGATTTTTATGATATGGCCCAAGAATGAGACATCCTTCAACCAGAATTCACACTTGTTGTACTTTTAATAGAGCTACTCCTTCCACAAGGTCTCTAGAATAGTTCTCAAATGCTTCTTATGATCATATTTGGTTTTGGGGTATATAAGAAAATCATCTATAAATACTACCACAAATTTTTCAAGGTAACCTATAAAGTCTCTCTTCATAATGACCATGAAGATTACTGGAGAATAATTGAGTCCTAAGGGGGTTAACATGAATTCATAGTGCATGTCTCTTGTACGAGAAGTAGTCTTGAGGATATCTTCTTTCTTCCACCTTACTTGATAATATCCTGATTGTAAATCCACCTTGGAGAAGTATTTTGATCCACACAGCTGATCGAACAAGTCATCCGTTCATGGGAGATGATACTTGTTCTTTATCATGATTTTATTAAGCTCATGATAATCGATGCAAAGGACCATTTGCCCATCATTCTTCTTGAAGAATATGACTCGTTCACCCCATGGTGAAGCACATGGGCATCTAAACCCTTCATCCAGATTCTCCTGTAGTTGTTTCTTCAGTTTCTCAAGATCCACAATATCCATTTGATATAGATTTTTTGATTTTGGAAATTCCCTTGTGATAAGTTCAATTGATAATTCAAAGTCTCTTCTCGGAGGAAGACTAGGAAATTTTTCAGGAAACACTTCAGTGAATTTCCTCACAATAGTCATTTCTTCAATGATATTTTCCTCCTTAGAATCATTCATCTAAGCCAGATATGCATGTTTATAGGGAAGTAATATATATTCTTGAGATGATGGATCTAAATAAGATTCATCTTCCTCATAGCACTTGCAAATAATTGGGGGTTGATTCTCCACATAGAGAGCGATTTCCCTCTCACGGCATTTTATGTTGGCACTATGTAAGGAAAGACAATCCATGCCATGAATTGCATCAAATTCCACTAGAGAGAGTATGATGAGGTTCACCGAGAAGTATAATCAATATATTATGATATGGGAGGAGTTATATTCATGGTATCTAATGATTGACTCATTTTCCGTACTCACCAACGACTTCACTTCCTGGATTTTTGGTGGTGATGGGATTGTTCTACTAAACATTCGAGACATAAAAGAATGCATAGAACATGAATCCAAAAGTATATTTTCCATTCTTGAATGAAAAACTAGCGTACCTATAACCACTTCATTTTCGGGGTTCAATATGTCATTAGTGATGGAAAATCACACCCTTGTTGCCTTGGAAGTTGTTTGTTGCCTCCAAAAACCCTTATCTTAGGGCACTGGTTTTTAGGATGCCCTGGTTCTTTGCAGTTGTAGCAATGAACCACACGTTGAGGTTCGAACAGAGTGTTCCTATCATATGTCGTAGCTGTGGGTCTTTCTTATCGACATTTAATAGCTAGTTTCCCTTCTCTTCCACACCTAATGCATTTCCTCATCAGCTTCGTGAAATTTCATGGGTTATTCTTTCCGCACTTTTCTCAAGTGGGGTGTTGGATCTTCTTAGCACTATTGGATTTATCAATTAGACCACCAGCATTGAAGTCCACCTTATGCTTCTTATCCCAATGATACCCCTAAGATTATTCAATCTACATTTCAACCTTGAGGGAACATTAGAAAATTTCATTACAGCGGTTGAAGTCACTGATCTCCAGCGCTTCCCACAGGCTATGTTTCAGCCCACCATAGAAGTGGCCAGCCTTGAATTCTGGGGTAACAAAAAATCCAGAAGCATATCATGCTTGCCTTGTGAATTTTTCCTCGTATTCTCCGAAAGATTCATCGTCTTTTTTCTTGAGGGAAAGGATGCCCCTTTCCATCTTATGTCAGAGGGTGTGTAGAAAATATTTATCGAAAAACATCTTTCGGAAATCCTTCAATTTCAATGCCACGATCTCCTCCTCCTGTTTTGTATTTTTGATCAGCATCCACCATTCATTAGCTTTACCTTCCATATGATAAGAATGCAAGATAAACTTTTTCTTTTTCACAACATTGAAGGATGGATAAGACCTTTTCAATGGATTTGATCCACTGTTCTGTGATTGAGGGATCAAATGATCTATTAAAAGTAGGAGGCCTTTGTCTCCTGAAGCTCTCGATAGTGACTTGTTCATTCTTGGGGGGGTGGGGTTGAACATTACTCTTGACCCGTGTTTCTATTCAATTCTTGAGTTATTTGAGGGAGAATCGTGGAAATGTTCGCGATTTCTTCTCCCATCGGATTGGGCATCTCATTAGTACAATCGTCACATCGATCTTCACATCGGTTTTTAGCCCGAGTACTCCTATTACCGGCCATTGGCTGGTATAAAAGGGATGATAGGGGTATCACATAAAGGGTAATACAAGGAGAAAACTAATGACTCATAAATAACTTTTATTTCCTTAACATATGAATATATTGGATTCAGACTATGTTATCCCAGATATACTTTCTAAGATATATTCTTAGGGGATTTTTTTTAATTCCCTTAATAAGGGTTCATACTAAATTATGAATTTACCAACGCATATCCCCCAGGAGTGTCACAACCAAGAGTGAAGCAAGTCACATTGTCTTGCACCTACTCCCATTCGAGTCTAGCTCAATGCGGTGTTTTCAGGTTTTATCCCTTGGATACATCTGTACCAGAGCTGCCTCTACCAACTTGTATCCAGACAGGGATGTGGTTGCATGATAAACCACTTAATCAATACTCACCAAAATGCATTGATGTTTTTATTATACATAGTCTTGTCTCTGAGGGTTCACTAGGGTTTTCTAAGCCTAATCCCAAATATATCTAAACATATCCTCTGATACGAACTATGACATCCCTGATCATTTATTACACAATTAAACATAATTTATTACATAAACTACACTTGATACAACTGAGAAGATCGAGTTATCTACAGTCTTTGGGGATTAGGATCATTAAATAACAAATTACACAATGAAATACAATATCTTTATTGAAAATTTCATTTACATGACCACTACATTCCCTCGTACTTAGCATTGCATGTGATAACCTAAGGACATGGATAAGAAAAAAGTGAGCTATAAAGCCCAGTTAAGGAATAAAAGTGGAGTAACATGAGGAATAAAATACATGCTAGAAAATATTCATATCATTATAGCACAACAGAAGCAAAAACATAAAGGTGTGATAAATCATAATAATCATAACATGTAAATGTGGCAGCAACACTTATCATGGAATTAGCATGATCCAAGGCTCATTGCCCAAAAAGAATGAGTAAATACTAAATGCACATGAGGCACGAGTAAAAAATCATTTCACTTGAATTAGTATGGGTAAACCCCGATTGCACATGACGTATCATGATACTATATTTTACCCAATGCATTGGAGCTCTATAATGGAACACCCTTCATAAACATTTTATTTCATGCATTAGTGTGCCACATGGATTATATAACATGGATTCATAAAATACAATCATTTATTCCACGATAAAGGAATATGGAATTCATACATGGAAATTTATAATCAATAAGTAAATGTGCATGAATGTGAATAACCTTGATAGATAAATGGGCATTGTATTCACTACACAATGACATTGGCTTAGAAAATCGATGGAACTTCAGCAGCGCAACGGTGTGACATAAGAATTAATAAAAATTGTTTATAAGAGAGAAAGGGGAATCTCATCATATATACATGAAATTGACAGTAAGGGGGTCATATAGATACATGTTCCAACAATTTTAATAGAATTTAGAGTCATTATACAAAATAATTACTTGTATGTAAAAGAAGATAGAGATATTTCATTCGGAATTTTGGCATAGTCACTAGTATAAATGGGAGGAATTTAATGAGATAGAAATGGGTCTCCCATCAATATAAAATAAAGAGGTTAGTATTGGGAAGGTGAAAAACCATACCACAACATTTATAATTGTAATTAAAAAGTAATAGCAACTTACAGAATATTGGGGAAATGAGAAAGGAAGAAAAACACTTACATGGAAATGTGCTTCCAATGGCTTGAGAGAGGCTTAAGAGAGGATTCTTGGGATAATGGGGCACCTTGGGAGGATTATAGAGAGAGGGGAGAAGAGGTTGAAATAACTCCAATGTCATTGAGTGAAGAGGAAGATGGAGCTTGGGTGGGTTTATATAGGAAAGGTAAGGGAATTCTTTAATATTTAGGTTTGGGACTCCTCACATTGAAAAAATCCAAACAACAAGCCAGACCATGGTTTTTTCCAATGGTTTTTGGAAAAGGGTAGTGGAAAAAAAGTATTTTATAAGGAAATAGTCCGAACATCTTAAAATAATGTGGTTTCATGGGTGGAGGTGAGTCACACTCCATAGTAAAACAATTTAGAAATACAAGATGTTTAATAAGTCTTGAAGGGTCCATTAATGCTTAGTAATATAAGTCAAAAAAACCAAATACCACATTATTTTAATTGAAAAACATATATTGGCCAGATATAAAGCTTAGAAAATATTATTATATAACTATTGGGTCATTATGATGTCATAAAACACATTATATATTTAAATGGTATTTAATTATTACCCAAAAATTTGGTTGTCTCTGAAAATTATAAAAAATTCACCGTTGGATAATTTCAACATCCTGATTCTATAAATAATATTTATTTTATATAAATAAATTTTTAAATATGTAAATTTTTACTTTTTAAATGAAAAATATCATTTATCGAAAATTCAGGGGTTTTGACAAAAAATGGCATTCAAACCTTAATAAAAATTATAATTGAATTCATAAAATTATACGATCATTTATATTTAAAAAAATTAATTAAATAACAATAATAACATTTTATTAAAATATTAATTAAATAAAAAATCCATTAATTCATTAAAATATCTTTTTTAGTTGAACATTAACTAAAAATACTATTTGTTCTTTTAAAAAGAAAAACTATTTATGAGGTAAATATAATAAAATAAAAATATAATAATTATTCTATAAAAAATAACGTACATAACCATAATACGAGGGTCTTGTTAAAAAACCCCTTATAACACACACATACAACTGAAGATTATTGTGTGATATGGTGACAGACTCTTGGGGTGACTCGGATAACATTGCTCGGGTGGTAATCTCTATCAACATCCATTTCTCTCATGGGCGGTCCTCCTCAATATTAACATATTTAAGCAAGTCATGGGATTGGTGAAGAGAGAAGCCCAATGAAGCCACCTCCATTCCATGCTTTGAAAAATGGGCTTCGTATGGGGCACTTCTACTAGATGAGGCCATCACTTCCTTTTTCTGAGTAAAATGGATTTGTTAAAGCCCTATATTTATACTAATTAGGCGATCACTGTTCAAATACAATATTATAAATGGTCACAATTCTTAATATAAAACCAAATAAGTTGAAATTTTATATAACATTTTCACATAAAGAGGCATTTAATTAGATCAATAAGGATTTCCATTAATGAATGTATGGGTTGTTACATTAAATATCAATGTTGATCATTTTTTATTCCATAGTAATTTATGAAATAGTTTTAAAATAATTTTATTTTGTTTTAGAATAAGACTATTGAATCAAATAATCTTTAAAGATATTTCATTATTTAAAAACATTCAGTAATGCCAACACATGTAATTAAAATTTTTATAGGTGTGTAGTTATATAATCTTATTTATTCATAATTTAAAATTCCATATTGAACATAAAAATTCATTTCATTGCATTACATTATACACATAAAACTGATTCATATTTGATCAACATATTGGAAAAGTTAATTTAAACGGTATTAATTTTCTATTTTAGTGTTCTCAACATATTTCAAGAGGATTTATTACATAAAAAATTGGTTATCTCTCCTCCACTATATTATTATCGAAATCACAACATTTTTTACAAACATACAACACATCACATTGTTATGAAATTATTCAAATTGTGACAATAATTATGATATTCCTAATACAATATTTTATTAATTCCAAAGTTGTTATTTTTATATATTTTTAAATTACACAAGACTATAAAAATAACTCAAACATATTAGTAACATAATCCACCAAACATTTAATTCATTTAACATTAGAATATATTGTCTTCATATATGAAGAACTAAAATAATCCAACACATATAAAAACAATTACCAACTTATAGTATTTTTCAAATAATAGTTTAAAATTTTAATTACTAATAAAATGAATAAATAACCCAATATAGGACCTCCGATTGAGAAAAAAATTAATTTATTAGGTTTTTGATATCTTATGGATTTAAACATAAATATAATCATAAAATTTCATTCATTAAAATTCCCCATGAACACCAATTATCTATGAATAACAAGGTTACCCTTTTGGAAACACAATATAGCCTCCATGAACACCAAGATGACCTCTGGGATGTTCGAATATTTTTTATCTAACCCCTATGTTTTTTTGGATAAGATAACTCTTAGTAATCTGTATGAACATGGATTTTTCATCTATATTCTCATTGTTATGATTTTCAATCTATATGATCCATCATCCTAAAGCACAGAAATGTTTACTCAGTGTCACCCATATATAGGGTTGACACATGGGTCTCGCCAGTAAATAATGAATGGGGTCATATGGAAGTAATATTTTCATTTCCAAAGTACTATTTTGTTATAGGTGGAAAAATATCATCATTCTATCGTATAGACAAAATGGATACCATTTTTCACTGCCATGAACCCATTACTCCTTTTGACTAGATATATGTGTCTACACGTCCAAAAGTTTGATCATGGATAATTATAATTCCTAACATCCACTAGATTATCCATTATTCAAATTGTTGGAAACAAGTCATGGTAGATGACTAACTATTGATTGGATCACATAAAAATATAACATAACATATAATATCTCATCTCGTAAATTCTAATTCTGGCCTTAATATTTCATAATTTAAAATTTATTTACCCTAAAATACTGTAGATGTTAATAGAGTATAAAAGTCAATCAATTATTTTATAAAATTTTCAACTCTAATTTAAGGGATTGTAAATGTATTTTATTCTTCTCATTAATATACTTCAATTTTGGTATTTTAATTTCTATTAATTAATGGAACATATATTTTATCTATATTATTCTTAAACTCCAAATTTAAATTATCTATAGTATATATAATTCCATTTATCAAATTTTAAATAACCTATTGGAAATGGATTCATTGTGAAATAGGGAATAACATAATTATATTTCATTGATTAATTTCACAATTAAACATAAATATTAAAATAGTAATGTTATAGAAAAAATTAATATTCAATAATTAACAAAATACACTAATTTTAAAATGGGTGTGATTTTTTCAATATGAAATATTTAAAAATTAAATTTCATCCAAGATGGAAGGAATCTCTAATACTCATAGATTTTATATCATTCCCAATAATTTTCCCATTTAAGGGTATTTAAACATATATAATGAATTGATTTAAATTATTTTTAATTTGATAAAATACTAAAATTGTATTATTCATGATTTTATACACACATTATAGATACACGGTATTATATAACCACCTACCCTATGGAAAATATCACATTATAGGGACTAATAAATTTTTTCTAGTCAAACACACTGTTGAACGATAATTTTAAATTACAATCCTTTTAAATAAAAAATTGTATATCCTCTAAAATGTTATCAACTGTGGTTGGGAATTTCATTATATCACTTATTATAAAATAAATTTATAGATTATAAATCTATTAAAACTAAATTGGGAATCAAATTCACATCACATTTAGATACATTCTTAGTCCAAATAATATACTTCAGAAATATTTTAAACAATTTTTACTTTTACAATAATCATAATGCTATATTTTGAAACATCATTTGTTGATTTATAAATATTTATTAAAACATATAATATGTTTAAAATCAAAAAATAAATGTGCTTACAGTTAAAAAGGATATAGTGGAATAACTAAAATTATTGGCCTTTATATATATTTTTTCATTTTAATCTCTATTTGGATTAACAATTTAACTAAATAGTAATATTTAAAATGAATTCAAGGTCATAATTTCAAATTTTTTTCATGATTATATATATACACTTTATTTATGATCCTTTGAATTTCATTAACATTATCGGTTATTCCCCAATCATAATAATGGGAGGACTATTCTGATAAAAATAATAATTGTTTGGATATATTTGGTGCTACCATTAGAGTTAAGTGGATTATTATAGTTCAAATGAGTTTTAAATTAACAAAACTAATCTAATAGAAAGTATGATTAAATTTATAGTGTAATATGAATATTTTATAAATTTTTTATATATTAATATACCAAAGGATAATATGTCATGGCATTATATTTTCCATTACTAATTTTTTTCAAAGAAGATATCCATTAATTCCACTAATACACAATATAATGGAAATAAAAATAATAATAAAAAATAAACAATGTAAAATTAATGGTAAATGAACATAAATAATTATATTATAGAATATGGTATTTACACCTTAGAGATAAAGTGTATTCTTTTATATAAATATATTTTAATCATTTTATCACAAATCGTAAAAATTCAATTAATATGAATGAAAAATATAGTAATGTAATAAAATGATTTTCTTCTACTGAAATACTATAAGAAATTTTATAGGTAATTCAATAATGTAAATTTGTAATTAGATAAATCATTATTAGATAAAGAGAAAATTTAATGTGAACTCTACTAGAGTTTTATACAAAATATTCTTGTCATCATTATAAAATAATACATTACAAATAGAATTAATATATACTTTCCAAAATGGTAGAGGAAGAACAAATAAAAACAAGTATACATTTTAATTAAATTTAAAATATATACCCATTAATATATATATATATATATTATCTAAGAGAAATATGTGGTGGGAAATAACACATTTGTTAGTTAAGAGACGGAAAAAATATATATATTTCAATACCTTTATCACAACACACATAAACAATATATATATATAATACATATATTTGAAGAAAATGAAAATAAAATATTATTTTTACATGTGATAATACATACGTATGATTCAAAATAATATTAATTTAATTGGTGGGATGTAAAATATGTATAAGGAGGGAAACCATTTTTAATGAGGATATGGATTATTTAGAACAATCGTATATCTTTTTTTAATATAAGATTTTTTTCAAGAAAATGATTTGAACATAATGTAAATTTCCATGAGAGAGATAAATAATGATCCAATATTTAATATCATTGTGTGTAATAAATAAATTTGTAGATAAAGAAGTTCATAATGAATCATTTATACTCAATAGATTTATTTAAGTTAACAAAATCCATACCACATTGGTCTTATAATAATATAATGAGGATATATTTTATAAAAATATATGGATCTTAAAAACCATTAATTAAAAGAATAAATGAATATTATTTCCTCTAGAAGTAATAAAAATATATTAATGATACAATGCATTTATATATGAATTATGTCTTTATGAATTAAATTTGACATAATGAACACCTTACACAAGGTGAAGTGTTCAAATCGACAAGTCCTAAAGGATATGATTCCTATATAAACAATAAATTAAATTATAAAATCAAGTGTAAATAAAAATTTATTAATGGTGAGGGAGATACATAATTTCATTGAATTTTGGCATTGAATCAGAAATATGTCTTCATGTGTAGAAATTGAGACCAGAACCCCATACCTTCTTTTGATGATTTTTCAAATTCATTATCAAATCCAAAAAACACAAATATATCATCAACCAATTTTAAAATATTATTAATATACGTTAAATTTTATATATTTGAAGTTTGATATTTTATTATAAACATATATGTTATTTGTTGTTTATTTCTACCATCTTTTGTTACTAACATTTATTTTTACATGCATTCTTTAATTTCGTGATTTTAAAAATCATTATTTTGTAATATAGTCATCATTAATAGAATAAATTTTTTAATTTAATAGAAAATATTTAATTATTTTTTAATCTCATATTTTATTTAATAATTGTTTCGATTATTTTATGTGAAAGAGAACTCAATGTCAGTTTAATTTTTTTTTTTTGGAAATTAGTGAAGATATTTAGTAATAAGTTAATTATATGATATAATCACTTCATAACCTTAGTGAAATGATTATTTTATTATCAACTTATAACATTATATTTATTTATATTCCCATAGTCCTCCATTTAATATATATGTGACATTTTCTATTAGGATGTTATGCAGACAAAAAATGAAAATTTCACAATCCGAGGAATATTATTGATATAAATTTAGTTTTTCATTGCAATAATATAATTTTTCTGGAATAATAATGTTATGTTATATTTATTTATATTTTAGAGAATCATATTCAAATATTTTAAAATTTATAAGGGATAGAAAATGAAAATTAAGATACATTACATTATGGATATGGTTTTCTAGAGAAAAAACAGTTCATATTTTAATTAACCCATTAATTAGAGTGAATGTTGGGATTTTTTAATTTTATAATAATAGATATATGAAAAATTCGACAATAATTCTTCATTTCCATCCATTTGCAAACTATTATATGCAATCATGTAAATTTGAAAATGATGCTTTGTAAAGGCTGTGGACTACACAAGCATGTTATAAATGTTATTTTTTCTATTTTAATTCTAATTAATAAATAATTGACGTAACATTAAGATAATATAAATTAATTATAATAATTATACTATGTTCATTATATTTATATGTATGAGATTTATTTGTGAGAGTAATTTGAAGATGAAAATTGTAAGGGGTAAGTAATACTAAAGTATGGACCTTAGTAATTCACTTCATGAATTTTATATAATTTATTATGATAGGGTAAAATTTAGTGACTATGTTGTTTATTTATTTCTTGAGAAACATATGAGAGGAATGTTTTTTGGGTTGCGCATAAATTTCAATCAGTATTAGGAGATTTGAAATAGGGGAATAAATCCCCATTTATAGAAAATGAAAAGAAAAATTTTATTAACTTTTATTTTGTTTGTCTTGTAAAAAAATATAATATTAATGGAAAATGTTAGTGATAAGCCCTCAAACATTCCTCTTTATATGATATATGTTGATGACTACTAGTGATATAATAATATGTGATAGTGGGGATACTATACAATCATAACAGGGCAATAAAATATCATAAATAACCAAACATTTTCAATTACATTAAATAATTAGAGTTCAGAAGTAATAAATATAACACAGTTTTACTAAATAAATGACTTTCAGAAAATTTCATAATGGGGAATCCATATAGAAATAATTGATTTCCCACCAGTTTTATCACATATAATATTGTTAATAAAAGAATCCAACAAAATTGTCCAGGCTCTAGAGACTATATTGAGTTGTACCACATAGTTGATATGCATATAAATATTTAAGACACCCCAAATTATCAGTCCCCTAGACATAGCCCATTTTATTCCAACAACTAATTTAAATTATACTCAAGTACCATATTTTTGCGGCTCCTAGAGTAGGGAGTGAGTATAAAAAAATGAGTGGAACTCCCACATGATCCTATACATATAACAGAATTAAAGGGTATGATTATGTCAAATACTAATAAATATAATAATATATATATATATATATTCATAAAATAACAAAATATATGTTTTTTAAAAAACATTCCAATGGGATATAATCATACATTTCAAAGAATAACTTCAAATATTTATTAATATAAATCTAATATTGATGTCTAAATACCTAAAACATATCTTTTAGAGATCTTGAAAATAAAATAGTTATATAAATACAATATTACTCATGGAATGTGTAATAAATTATATCCATCAATTTTTTATATCGTCCAACCATACTTGCTGCATCCAAAAGTAGAAATGTCCTTGAGTAAGCTATGATACCATACATTGACTCTTTTCCTAACCTATAAAGCACCTAAACCTTCAAAAATTAATTGATGTATTTTAGGTATTATCTTAAAATTATATAAATATAGTATTGGGATAGAATTCAAAAAACACATAATATGTAAATGTAGACTTTTTTATGAGTCAAACATCCTATTCTAAATGTATTTGTCACATTGGAGCACATATAATATATAAATGCTCTAACCCATAGGTGATATTCATGTATTTCTATCGTAATTCCACATAATGTCACGTGATCAATTAAATAAACATATCAACAACTCCATACCTATGAAATTTATAGTCAAATTATCATAGTGTATCCACCATAACATTAATAGGGATTCATTGTTAACTCTTAAGGTAATCATCATCAATACCCAAGACTATCTCAAATAGGGGTTCTAAAAAATAATAAAAATCAACATCTCTAATACCAATTCATAAAGAAATCTTAGTAAAAAAATTGAACATCTGGTAACATTACCGATAAAGGTTGAATTTTAATAAGCTAGATCATATGAAGTAGCACTACATATTTCAATTAGATAATATGAAAACATATATACTCAATTTTTGGTTATCAGGAAGTCCAATGTGGAATCCTAATAAGGAATCATTTAGTCAATATGACTATGAGGTTGGATCCCATGAAGTACATATGGGTATCCCAACAATTTCTGCAGATTTCATTAGGCCACATATGCTGATTTCTGGAATGCTCAAATCGAGGAATTGATATATCAATAACACCCATGTGAAGGAAAATATTAAATCATGTTTTTGGTTGAACAAAAATACCCCAAAAAATTCTTTTATCCCCATAAAATCATATGTTCCTTATTGGGTCAGTGTTTCCAACTATAACCATCTCTACAAAAAACCATGATGTAATGGCTTGTGGATGGTCTCCAATCATGTAACCCACTTAATTGCCCTATGTAAATTTCATAAATATGTATCCCAATTAGATTACTAAATTACAAAAAAACTATTCTTGGATCAACAACCACCACGTGAGGATGATATATCTTAGGTTATCAGGAACTGGGAAGCACGGACTTGTCATATTCATGAGGTCTTACCAGAGTTAGATCTGTCTTGAGATGGTTCATGGCCAAACCACATTGATAACAACACTTGCATATTGTACAAACATCCATCAAAGTAGAGGATTCATGTTATCTATCCGCATAGTGTACTAAATGGCTTACATTCCTCTCCATCTGTAGTCTAACCTCCTATAGTTTTTGGAGGCAACATTATGTCACAAAAATATAATTCTATGAAGAATCATTCCGTGGAATATATCAATAATAATATGGTTAAGTGTGACCTATTGAATTTTTCCATCAAAATTTAAAAAAAAAATTAAGAAAAAAACCAATTTGTATAAATTTAATATAATATGTTTCTCTCAAGGGTGATATCAGTATGCACACACTACCATAAACATTGTTAGATACCATTGGGAAGATACTATTAACCACCTATATTTTCAAAATCCATACATTCAATTCCTAGGGGTTGATATCAATTACCAATGAATGTTCTATCTCATATGTGATATATCATGTTCATGTTTCATGGACAACCAGCAGAAATTATAAAATTATAAATAATGTATATTTTGGAAAACACAACATTATAAAAATAATTAATCAAAAGAAACAAAAATTTTGTAATGTAAAAAAACGGACTAGATGATTAATCACTATATCACAATGGCTTAATGGTCACAAATAACCCTAATCAAATCTAGAAGTTGAAGTCATAAAAAAATAATTAAATAGTGTCATAAAAGAATTAATGAAATTTATTTTCTTCACTATGACATTATATATTCACTATAGAGAACTAATTTATTGAAATAAAAAAATAGAAAATATAGATGGAATCCTAGGTAATTTTATTACTAGGAAGAGAGAAATATATATAACACACTCTTTAGTCTACCATGACTTGATGGAATAATTAATTAAAACGGATCAATAGAAACAAAATTAATTAATAGAGAATATATTATAATTGTTTGATAATTTTATAGATAAGAAATAATAACTAAAAATGATATGTAATTTTATAAAGAGAAGCCCCATTATCAGTGTTGAATGATGGAATAATTAAATAGGAGGGAAATATCACATGGGGGAATAGGATGAAAAATAAATGGGGTTATATTTTATGTATTGTTTTGGTAAAATATAAATTTCATTCTTTTAGATGGGTTATACTATTTTGGTGCATGAATGTCAAAACTGTGTGCATATTCTGTGTTATTAATAGCTGAGGCACACATCCTAGCATATTTAGTGAAAAATATTTCAAATTTTTTTTTCTAGGTATGCAATTTATTATATACATCCTACTGTTTTCTATATGATCCCACACAGTTATACCATCCCATGTGCCCATATGAACTCATCCACAACATTAGAGGTAAAATTATACCCTATATTAAACTATTAAAAGCTCTATATAATGACATGAACCCCTCTATATTATTTATACACCTTAAAGAGTCCATGTGAGTCTAATACAACATATAAAAACCTCACACTTGGGTATTTCAATGATTAGAATTCAATTCAAAATCACTAATAATTATTTGGAACATCTAGTAACCAAAAATTCAAATTAGGTTTTGAAATTTCCAATATTAAAAATGGAATCTCTTATAACCTATCCAAGATAATTTCTCCCATTTTTATAAGTATTTTTGGGTATAAAAATTGAAAGAAATTAAATTATTTATAAACACCATCCAATCATTCGTATTGTATTTATAGGTTCCCAAAATGCATACGAGTTCTATTTTAAACATATAGTTCTTAACATGTAATAACCCAATCCAAATCTCATAATATTTATTGAAACATTAATTTAGGACTCAAATTTTTTTTATAACACAACCATCATCAATTATGTCACACCAATTATCAATCAAAATTTTCCCCTTACCACATTTTGTAATTGATTTTAGGGGAAAATTCCCAATCATGAGACCCCCACCATTAGAATTTCCAACCGAAACAAGACCCTAAAACCATAAAAATTATCTCAATATTTTTCTAAAATTAATTATTTATATCACACAAGAGGACACTAATCAAGTTCCTCAATATAAACTAAATATATGAATTTTAATCGACCAAGGTTATATTAGTGAGACCTGAATTTTCATTGAAAATATATGTTTAAACATATGTTGAATCAAGACTCTTTAGGATTTTTTGGGATTATATTCCCCAGTTTGAAAATCCAGTTATATCTTATAATTCATGTTCAACCACTTTTAGTTGATTGATCTAAAAAATATTAACTTTAATAGCTAACACATGATCAAATACTCATAAGGATAATTTGTCCTATGGAACTACAAGATCAATATTAGAAACCTCACCGAATATTATATATATCTTATGGTGATCATTAATAGATAAATCATCCCTTACACAATAGAAATCACCTTGAAATCCATTAGTACTAACTTCAATTTTCCAATTGGAATCAAAATTCCAAAACAACCATCCAACGACCAGTCCCAAGTTCACTCGACCCTTATCACAAGTGGCCAATAATATTGAAAACAACATGATTCTCCCACCATATGATCATCATTTTCATTGAATGATCTAGATGATAACAAAAGAAAATGGAAACAGGTATATTAATTTCGTGACATAATAACAGGAAGGTCTAGAAACATTATACCTTTCTATTAAATGACTTGTAACGTCGCCTTTTCCCACTACCCAATAACATTTTCTTGGGAAAATATAAATTTTAACTCCCAATAAGGTTTATCTCACTCAAATGAACCAATAGTGAAATTAAATAATATTTCTTTCACTATACCTCTCAATGATCATAATTTCTAATGATTCAATAAACTAAACTACGTTATACATTAGGATAGCATAATGCAAAACTAATTCACTATCATCATACTCAATATAATTTCAATATATTGTTCATTATTGTATCTAGGATGATGTACACTATGATTCCATATATAGGGATATAACTCTATCCTTGATATATTCTTACAACAATCTAGTATGTGTATTCCTTTAATGAATACCTTACACCACATCGCTCGATTATGTGTGTTTGGGTTTAATGACATGCCTGTCACCTCATGAATCCCAATTTTCATTCCATGACATCCATCACAAAATAAAAAATTACATTTTATTTTCTCAAATATCTTGTTCATCACTTCTAAAATTTATTTAATCAAATCCATTGGTCTTCATACTTTACACTATGAATCATCTATTATTTATATAAATGATACCACATATAGTTGATGGTTACAATTAATATCTATAAAACACATCTGGACTAAAATATCATTCCATTAAGTTATCCAGACCCACACTTCCATGATATGAAAATAAATCCGTAAAACTTTACCATTATACGTGTAATTTTATTCTTATTAATCCAACAATAACTATTGATGTAATCTTAAATACTAGTAACCTCAACTATGACATTATATATTCCATAATAACCTTTCATTGGGAGTAATTATAGTCATGATTGAATAATTATTCTATAAGAAACTACTAAAATGTATTAATACTTCAATGGGTCTTGGAATCTGAATTGTCATAACCATCAAACTCAATCCATATACCAAACCCCACCTGATTCTTCTTAAGAAAGCAAAGTCATCATCATGAAAAAAATAGAAAACACTTGAACCTCCAATGCATCATTCTCATTAAGAATTTAAAAGAACTATTACTAATTAAAATTAAAAATACAATCCGCATCCAACCCCTCATACATGTTACCCTCAGTAAAACCAAACAATAACTCCCAAGGTATTTATTATTACACCAATGGAATATAGGTTTCTTTACTAACCATAACAATCATGTCTCAAACCATGTATACTAGATTCATCTATCACGCCCCAATAAAAAACCAATTAATATGTTTTGATCTCTTGGGACATAAACCTTTAAATATTTTTAGACTTAGTGCTCCCTATTTTTAACGAGATGGTTCGCTAGATGACCTCAGGCTCACCTCCCAACATTCCAGAGACATCAATCTAGAATCAAGGGTCTAAAAATTTAGATGGGAGACTATAACCTATTATAAATAGTACCAATGAGAGTCAGAAATAATATTATAGTAACATATATTGGAAAAAATAGGGATAAATAATCATACAACCAAATATTAGAAAAGATAAACTGAATAAACCCTTATAATTACAGATTAATGTAATAAAGAGATGAATGAAACTAAATGGAATGTCGAAGTCCATAGAGATAAAAGAATAAAAGACACATATAAATTCAACATCTACTATTTTACATCAACCAACCTTCTACAAAGCCCTGTGAGAATTTCTCTGAGTGTGTACCACAACCATTCATAACAAAACCCTAAAAACAAACATGCTTCTTTAACACCTTATTGGAATATTTTTTATAATGTATCACAACCATTCCAAAAACATACATCACAAATGATATATAATATCACTACTCCAATACCACTATATATGCATCTCATAATTTTTCTTGCAATTGACCAGTATATATGCATCACATTCTATATGAGGCCTATCCCTATATAAAATCATCAGAACACGTGTCAGGTCCTAGCTTGTAATATATTAATAGCAGGATGTGTCAAGGAATAAAAAAATATATAAGCTACACAACATGTCTGAGTACCTAGCCTAGTATATAAGCATCACAATATGTGTAAAGGACTAGCATAGAATAAATTAATTGCATCTTGTTTCAGAAGTGTTGTTCACAATAACAAGTATACCACAACAGCACTCCTATCACAATATAAAATCATAAGAGACAATTTTAATTTTATGAAATTATAGTTTTCATTCAATTTACTCATTTAAAAAATTAATCAAAAAATATATTATCCCAAGTGATTCAATCATAATAAGTCACCTAACAAACATATTATGATAAATTTATTTGTATGAAATTATCCAATTCATAGTAATCAAGGGTTCTAAAACTCTAAGGGTCTCCATGAACCATGTCTCATCAACAATGGAACCTAAAGAATCCACCCAAATCCATTTCATGAATTTCGATTAATCATTTTAAAAAAATTATATGTTTTGTTTTATTATTTTGATCAAAAAATTACATATACAATCTAAATAAATAGACCACATGGTTTGGTTTAGACTATCAAACATTAATCGGTTGTTATAAATTATTTTAATGGAAAATGCCTAAAAAGACAAAAAAATATACGATCATAAGAAGAACCTAGATCTAATAAGTCAAAGATAAAAACCAAAAAAAATTAGGGTCTAAATTTTTACACCTGAAAAATAAAACAATGATAGAAAATAGTAAAATATAATAAAAACAACACTCTAAGGATCAGATGCAGAAACAGGGTATCAGAAACAATGGGATGGGAACCAAAATTACCCAGACAACCTTATGTATTTAGAAAATAATGGCATAAAAAATTAATAAGGAGTTTCAAATTCATGAATAACATTAAACTAGTAGGTCCAAGGATTTTATGGATTGTAAACCCTTCATGTCTTGTATTTGTTAGTTAAAAATGTATGTTAAAAATCCCATCATCTAAAGTTAATAAGAAACCTAATCAACATTTACACAAAAAGATTTAGAATGCAAACGTGTAACCATATCATGTAAGGAGCTAGATAATAATATTATCATGTTTTTAGTTGCAATTAGTGTAATATATTCATGAGGTGTAGTTTCTATGTAGATGGTTTTGTTCCAAATCTCTAATATTGGACATGAACCACCACCAAAAGCATATATACCAAGTAAAAAAATAATATAACCCCATATAACATGATTATATATATACACCATGAAATAAAAAAACATAAATCTCTGAACATGAGGTCCTTTTCTCTAAATATGGATATCCATATCAGAAGAAGAGTACACCACCTTGGTGCCAACTAAAAACTCATGGAGAGATAAAACATGAAAGTAAAGGGACCATACAACCTCTAAAATATATAATAGAATATCCCCATGATTCTCTGAGAATCACTTTGTTGTCATGATGAACAACTCAAGACCATGTGATCCTATGCCATACTCCCTCAACTGGTTCTCCTCCTAATCATTCCCATGAATCCACTACAGTTGAGCAATAAATAAAGTCCTCCCCTATATATATTTCTGACTATAGTTCACAATATATATCAAAATCCGCTCAAATGATGCATCAACACAATACTAATTTTTCTTTACATCTACCTCATAAGAAGGGTCTATATAATATACCTGATATTAAATCTTTTGAAACATTCCATTCATAATACAGTGGTCTTAAAAAAGGTATAATTATGATGCCACTTCATTGACTATATCAACAATCTCAACTAGCTTAAAAGTAACCTCGGTGTTAGCATTACCCTTTTCATGATACACCAATTCCCAGACCTAGATGACACCTAGAGATAAATTATTACCAATCATGAACTATATAGATAATCTAATATGGGTATAATATGATTACATTAAATTTTGGGCAGTCATAAACCATTTACTGATTAACTAAACCTACTCAGTCCTCCCCTTCATGTGAAAAGGTCCATTATGCACTCATGTTCATACCTCTAACTGAAAAAGAATAAAAATATAATCTCTAACATAGAAACCATAAAATGAATTATCTTGGTTGATTCCTTGTAGTTGTATTTATATGTGATCTCCATGAGTGAATGATGATACTCACATGAACCCCCAAAATCAAAATCACTAGCACCGAACATATCCTCTAGAATCAAAATAGTGCACTTAACTTGACGACCAATCTAAAAATATAGTATACAGTAAAAACTAAATGTGATCCCATATTTTTTTATGATACTTACAAAATAAATAAGTTAAATGATGAAATTTCATAGAAGCAATTCCCCTTGGAACACCATGCAACTGAACTATATCATGCTTGTATAGACATACCAAATCATCCACAGTGATGATATACCAGATAGTAAGGAATTATGATACATTATCCATTTTCTTATCTCACCCATAAATTATAATTCATTTATTGTTTCCTAGGTAATCTTATCAAAAAATCCAAAGTGACATCATCCTATATCTAATTTTGAATGTGAAGAGGATATAAAAGCCTAAATAACCTCTAATGTTTGACATTCACCAACTATAAATGTGAAATATATTTCCATGAATCAAATTATCAATATATTAATTCAAGTACACTTTTAATTTCTAATTACATCATAATAAATCATTGTAAAACAAGGATTTACCACCAACCTAGGAGAATGAAACTATCTCAACATCTCCTCATGCAACCCATTAGAACACATACATGAAAACAAAATAACAGAATGTCACTAACACAATGAGGACATCATGATGGTGGATTCCCACTAAATATGTTTTCCCTTATATCTATGAATTCAGTAAAAGATAACTTTTCTAACTCTATCCTATCATGATACACCAATATTATAACATTTATGTTAGATCCATTCATCTGTATGAATCATAAAAATCATGAAGAAAAACTATATAGAGATCAATAATTCCCTAATAATCACCATATTCCACCATTAGAACTACCCTGTATCCCATATAAATGCGTCTACAATAATGTTTCCCTTACCCAGTGTGTAAGACATCTTGATGTAAAAAGATAATGGTACTCAATACCCCTCCTATACAGAATTTTATTGTTTCCTTAATAAAATATATAAATTAGTCTCTTCTAGTACTTTTACACAATATTTTAATCCCCAAAAATATATTTCATCAAGTAACTCATGTAATATACCACCACTTCCATCTGCAAATCCGGAGTAGGGTAATTCTACACATGTTCTCTCAGCTTCTGGATCTATATGAAACAACTCAATCAACATAAATTAAAACATCCTAGAGTCTATATATCGATGTTTCATAGTGCAGAAAATATTCCTTACTTGAAAATAAAAAATTGAGGATCAAAATTATTGTATGACATCAATTATGATCTTTAAAATATCAATTTCATTCATTTGAAACAAAAAAAATCACCCATTTCTTGGTCATCATTGACAACAGTTCTGATATATAAGAGAAGGCATGTATGAAGCACATGTAATAAACTAATAGGACAATAAAACATTATATCACAGAGATAAACTTAGTTCACTCCAAATCTACCACAATGTCGTCCTTCTCTATGTACTCTAACACTATAGCTTTCAAGATAACATTGACCATGATTTTTATGCTATCAATCCATAAAATACATTTGGATAACTTGTTATAAAGATGATACTCTATGAGTATACTCAGGAAGATTCCAATATGTTGAAAATGATCATCTGAAGAAAAGAGTACATGAATATGTAATAAAAAATACCAAGAACTAATCCAAGGATGGAATATCCTATTATTCATGTATATCAATACTACATGTGTGTTTGGAAGACCTAATGGAATCACTATGAAATCATATAAGACATATCTTATCGTGAATGAAGTTTATGGTATGTATGATGATCTCAAAATCAACTAGTACTACCATGCCCTTAATAATATCTTACAAAATATCATATAAACTTTCATATGTTTGATATGATCAGAAATTTGTGAAAGGGGTTACGGATTATCGACTATCATCTTGATAAATATGATATAATTGATACATAAGTCAAATGTACCATCATCCATCATGAAAAAATGAACTAGAGAACCAAAAAAATATATACTATATCATATACAGCCCCTAGATTTCTGATCATCAATTTGATCATTCATCTCATGAATCACTTTTGGTGTTATCCTACGTGGTTGAATAAAAATTGGATCTACTACATGAACCAACTCTATTGTGAACGTAATAACTTTATTGTGTTGTTAACCGAAGAACTCTTCATAAAAAATGTTATAAAATTGGTCCTACAATAGATGACTATAAAACAAATGATATTTAAAATTATCCTAAATAATAATTTGTATATTAAACTTTATGAAATCTAATCTTTACTAAATTGGTCTTGCATGACCCTCATGAAGAGACAAATCACTTTTATGAGAACATATGCCTCCTATTGGTGATTAAAATGTAACTCTTCTTCGGTTATAGTTGATATGATCTCATTATTGGACTAACAAATACATAACAATAATAAAATTGAATCCTATCATATCTATAAAATATATTCGAATTGAAGTTATAGCCATCAATTTTGAGAGAACACTCCTTTCAAAAATTGATTCTATATGACTACACTCACAATGTTTTTTCAATATTCATGACCACATCGATTCTCTCCAAAAAAACAAATATACTTTTTTTACAATGAAAAATATACAATGGAATGTGATAAAAATAAATAAAATAAAATATATGAAAAGTTGGTTCATACATGAATTGTACCTCTGATTGTTGAAGGAAATGCATCAACAGTGGTCAAAGCAGAGGATATATCATGAAGAGGACATGCCACTCTACCCATATATTCAGTAATACTCCATGTATGGTGCTATCTGAGATTACTACCACTAGTCCACTAGGGTACCACCTCCACATCCTTAACATGATCATCCAGTCGAAATCTAACTATTGTCTGGTGAGGGTAGTTGAGCCCCACCCAGACTAAGGGATCTACCTAAATCCAATGGCTCTATATTTCTGTAGAAAGTTACCCCAACACGTCTACTGATGACCCACAATTCCACAACCAGGTCACTCTGTATAATTTTACAATTACTACGGCCACTTATTATGATGATTGTTTACACTGATTGAACAATAATAGAATACAGCTCTAAGATGGATTCCTGCAGTCCAGACTATTATACAGGATATATTCATGGTGAAAAATATCATAACAACACATCTTTTGACACAATGATCCTCTCCCAGTTCAACATGCATAAATAGTACACAGAATGTTTGGGGCCACACTCATGTTTCCTTTTTTAAAGAATACATGATTTTTCATATCATACAAACTTATCAAACCAAAATCATTTACTTGTTACATGAATTCAACGTGATTCCAATTCTATAAATACCACACAATATAGATCTCTTAATCTTCCAATGATTTCAAAATGAACTATAGTTTTCGAAAAAAATTAATCAATTCTATCATTGACATTCCCACCCTTGTAAAATTCAATTTCTCTTGAGCATTCCCATCCCTCAACATCTCCATATAGAATTTGATCAAGACAACTTCTTAGAAGAACATTCATGATAACTCCTATTACTACCTGGCCTTCTATAGAATATCCCACAACCACATGGATGGTCACACATCATATCCATATCAAGATTCACCCTTCTATAATTGGGTGTATTAGGATGATTGTAGAACATCTGGACAAACTCAATCTTGAATATGTACCACTTAGAGCCTCCCTTAATAAATAATGTAGGAGAATTATATAGCTAAAACCATCTCATCATCAAATACATCGATGAAATTTTGTAAATAGACGCCCTTTACAGAGACAAAATATCACTGAAAAATCATTAATGGGGACGAGAACCCATTTGATCAACATGAGCTTTATGAAATATCACATTTAGCTATATCTGGAGTGTACTGACTTCCACTACCAAAATTATCAACTCAAAGGGTATGGTGAGAGATTTTTTCTACAAGACAATCACATTCCATTGAAAAATATATTTAAAAAACTTGGCCAACTTCACCATATTACGTCAAATAAGAACCATCATATCATGGTCTCTCTATTCATGGCCTGAAAATTGTTTCATCATGACATATCAATTCTATTATATCATTTAGGTTAAATAACATGTGTTTTATTTAAGATTTTATTAATGAATTTATATAAAATTAACTAAATATGAACTTATCATGAAAAATTCCTGTAATATCATATATATATATATATATATTTTTTTATGTACCAACCATTGTACCAGCATACTAATCTATTATCTTACTGATCCACGAGTATAAATGTGAAGAAATAATAACTTCACAGAACATTTGAATCACCCTTGGTGAAATAAAATATGATTGTAATAAGGGCACATCATTAACAACAATCCCATCCCCTGTCACATTTATTTTTAATCACAAATAGTTTACCTTAATCTATGAGAATTCTCATTACAATATCCCAACAGATCATTGTATATTTTCAATTATTTATAAATAGTAATGAAGGAGAAAAGAAACATGGTTTATTAATGACACTTTATACTGTCCTCGAACTAGTTCTCACACGATTGATTGATATGGTTGGATACATGACCTTCGGTATGCCTTCACGTAATTCATAGTATATCATCTTGAAACATGTTTCTAAGGAATATATAGAATAGAATATACCTTCTAGTAATGAGTTTAAATAAATGTATAAAATAATAGATTAGTATAATACATAGTTGACACAATATGGATAAATTACGAAACAACCAAATATGTTAATGGATGAGTTGAATAAATCCATAAAATAAAGAATAAGGTAAATAAATGTTGACTAAAATAGAATCACATCCCAATGTTCATAAAATAAAATTTTACTAGAATCACTTAATTATTAGAACCAACCCAATTATGAACCACATCGTAGTCCTATCTCCATGATCCAACCCATCAAATATGAAACAATAAATTAAAAAGTTATTTTTCTCCATCTAAATCATACTTCGTTTAATATACATTTCTTCCAAATGGAATTCAATGTAGTGTATGAGTATAACATGATAGGTAAAGACCAATGTGTCTAAATAAATAAATTCTATGAGGCATAGTACATGTAATAAATATAATTAAAGGTGTACTAATTAATTAAACAACTAATATAATACATAAACCAACCTACTATTTCACCCTTTTGAAATGTATTTGATCATGTAGCATAACCATACCAACAAAAAACATGAAACCAAAAAAAATTCTTTTGCACTATTTCATAAGGATTTTGATAATGTACCCCAACCGTTCCATATACAACAATATAATCATGGTATAACATATGACTGGTTCAATGTTAGTGAAAAAAACATCCAAAAATGTTTTAGGGGATAGTTTTATATATAATCATTATATCAAGGGTTACTTCTAATCCTAATACATAACAATCAGATCATATATTAGGCCCTGACCCAAAATTTAAGCATCACAATATGTGTCTAGGATTATCCTGGTATATAAGCATTACACCATGTGTTATGTCCTATCCCAATACATAAGAATCATACAATGTTTCATGGCCAAAATATGTAAATAATCATTTATTCATGTGTCATAGGTGTATTTCCAAAAAAAATATTAAAACAACATGCTTATACTAATATAACCACATAATATGAAATAGTTAATTTTTTCCATTTACCGGTCATATTATAATTTATACATTTATTCAATTAATAATTTAATCCTTTTTTAAATCAGATTCCCTAATAAAAAATCTTCTAAAAATGATTCATGTTGAAATCTTATGTAATCCATGATCCAATTCATATTCATAACGGGGTCTCTTACCCAAAGGTTATCCATAGGCCAAGCCGTATCAATAATGAAACCCACAAGATGAATCCATTTACATTCAATGATTTACCCTTAAACAATGATTTAAAAAATTAAAGAAAATATTACATCGGAGAATCAATCTTTTTCATATACATTGTCATTAAAAAGAACACAGGTTTATGTTCTATCTCCCTACTATTAACTGGTGATTCCCTACCATGAAAAAAGTCACATAAGATCAAATAAAGAATCATTAGAGTCCCTTGTCATATTAAATTCCTAAATCAAGCATGTATAAAAATATATAACCCACAAAAATAAGGGATGGTGGAATAGTATAGCGAACGAAATGAAATGAAACTATCTAGGTATTAGATATGGAAATAGAATGTATTAGATGCAGTTAAAGGTTAGAAAATATCATTAATCACCATAGGTCTAGAGATGGTGATGTAATTGAATAATATAATAAGAATATTCATATAAAGACACATAAATCTATTGGGTATGAGGATTACATGGCCATAAAACCCATTAGGTTATGTATTTTTCTATTACTGTGATACACAGAAAACCTGATCACCTAGGGTTAATATTTATCCCTATTAACATTTTCACAATATTAATTAATTGAAAAAAATATAACCACATCATTTCATGACCCTATTCATTACCTGTTCCCGGAGTTAGTTACACATCATGTAATATATATATATATCATGTAATTTCAATGCAGATTATTTTCTACGATGTTTTTTCTAAAGGACCCACACAACCACCAAATCCTTCCATAACATGTAAATCCGTCATAAGACTACTTAAAAAGATTATATAAAGACTAAATTTATTAATATAAAATATATCTATATACATTAGTAAATTTTCCACAATACATAATCTCTATCCCCAAACAAGGCTTGACCACCAAGGCTCTAATTAGAAACTCATGGACATACATATATGGAAAATGATTTGATCTTACACCATTGATCTATCATAAAAAATTATATTTAATCTACCACAACTATAAAATTTATCAAAGTGTTTTAAAAATAGAAATCTTAATTGGGTTATCTCTTTATCAAGTTAAAAACTAGTGATCTTTGAACCACATCATACATATTGGCCAACCAAGACCCTTCCACAATGAGAATCCACATAAGACTGTACTCAATTCAAGATAATTATATAACCATATTAAATATATGGAAATTTCCCTAAATGGGGATATGTATTGGGTAATAACCCCTTGAGTTTCAATATCATCATAAATATTTAGACACCTATCAGTGTTGTAATTAAGGATCTAACAATATAAATAGAAACAATGTTGGTTTATATAAAATATCATGGTATGGAATATAGGAAAATATAAGTATGTTGTTCTTAATATTCAGTTAACCAGTAATTAAAAATGATAATCCCACATAAATAATTATAAAACTAAATCAACTACTGAAGTTAGCCTAAGAGTTTCAATAGTTTATACATGGCATTATATGAATGATCTAGGTAGTAAAATACTAATGTTGTTTGGTTATGAAGAATGTGAAATCAAGGTATTAATAAAACCCCCATATAGTTTTTATTGAAAGAATAAATAAATAAAATCAATTAATAATTCCCCATGAGGTGTACAAAACATGGGAACCATATGCCTTTTTAACACACAAGGGCCACTACACCTCCGGTGACAAAGGAATGAGCCTTTATCCTCATCATTGAATGTATCATCAAAAATCCAAATGATCTTCCATTAAAAAAATATAAATACATTATATATTATCAAATATAATGTAATTCAACCGAAGTCTATTATGGGAATAAGTATTTAAGTTGTTTCTAACACATTAAAAAAACATATAATATTTTCATCAAATTCACACACTAGAATGCCTAAAAATTTTGGACATGATATAAAAAATATGATGCATGAGTCAACTCATTCAATTATAATTCAAAAATAAAATGCAGTCACTAACCAATTTCCACTTTTAATAGTGATATTAATCCATCAATGGTCTCTTTACAATTGGATGAGATCCATAAATACATAGTAGGTTATAAATTCTATAGATAACGCATGTCGCTCAATATTGATATCATATACAACTTTGATATCACAAACCAGGAACAATGATCCAATTTCAATAGAAATAATTAATTATTACTAGAATAATTCTTATTGATTCACAAATATAAAATCAAACATATATTCTTTCACATTCCAATTAATAATTTCTACCATATCAAAAATAGTAAAAGAATAGGAAAAGATGAACCTTTAGTACCACTTGTTCATTTCCATGCCTCACTAACTCAATAATAGTATCTCAACCTGTTGTTGACATAACATCAAGAAGAAAACATTATAATCCATCCCACAAGTTGGGATGACTTAGGATATGATTTTGGGGAGACTATGCATACATATAAAAGCTACATGTTATTTAATATAATCAAACACTATATATAGTAAAAAATAATTAAATGGATGAAATATTAAATTTAAGAAGGACTTAATTATGAAATGAAATTTGGTAAAACCCGTATTAACAATGTCATATATAAAATATTTATTTCATAATAGTCCAGAAACAGTTTTTAGAGTCAATAATGTAAACAGATATAATATAATAATAACATATTTTATACTTTGAGTGATACCACATAAAATATATACACATACATATTTGAGAAATATGTCTCATTCAATCCCAGTTCCCCTAATGACCCTATGCCTCCATCCATGTGAATGTTTTCTAAGGTACCATTGTTTAATGGAGTCCTGATTAGGGTGTAATTATAAAAATACATTGGGGACCACAAACTATAAATTGTAAATAACAAGTAAATTTAGTGGATGTATATGTGAGATTTCCATAAATATAACATTAAAAATGTTTATGACTCTTTTACTTCGGGGTGCACGCGTGTGTCCGTCACGCATGGGAGGACGCGCGGCTCGTTGCCCCACATTCCCACTTTCCAAAGGCGGGTGACATCCGTTCTTTGTTCAAGGACGTCTGCTCCTTGATCGAAACCGGGATGATGGGATGTCAGTTCTTCCTTCCGTGGGTTCCTCCTCAGAGCTCGTCACTTAGCCAGGGTATCCCTCATAGATTTAAGACGAGTTCATGAAACTTGTTACTGGTGCCATATCTGCATGGTCGCCAGTTAATTACTCTACTTCCGTCGAGATGCTCCAAGGGGTCTTGTCGGGGCAGCAACCGTCGGTGAGGAGAATGGTCACGTTTGGTTGTCATTGGCATGTCTGTCTTCTGTCCCTTATCACAGGGCTTCTCAAGGGTGCAGATGCCCGAGGCACCCCACGTCGAACGTGGGGATTGTGTACCATCTGAGGTTTTCCTTATCTTCCCATGTTTAACATGGGGTACGCCTTGAGTTTAACGTCTTGCGGAGACGGATCAGACTGATCGGAACACTGAGAGTGGATCAGATTGAAGGACCCCCTAGGGGGAACACCAATGTTGGGGTCAGCACGTTGGTGGATTCTCGTCTACCATGGAGTGGGATGGGGTGGCATGATCTCACCGGGATGTGGCGGACCGGGTAAGGATCAGGATGGATGATGGAGTGGGACATGGGGATTACGCTCTGAGACGACCCATAACAGTGGCTGTGAACCAACATGAAGGGGTCAGAACAACTGAGCGATGGGCTTGAACCTCATAGAGGCTTCCAACGTACCATGTGTTAGAACGGATCAAAGTCCATGTAGTTCAGGGCATATAGTTTAACGTCATGTGGGACGAGATACAGTTTAACGTCATGCGGGACGAGATACGGTTTAACGTCATGCGGGACGAGATACAGTTTAACGTCATGCGGGAAGAGATACAGTTTAACGTCATGCGGGACGAGGGCATTTCGGGCTTATGCTCAGAGGTGGCCCCGAGTGGATATGGGACTTACGCTTTGAATCATCCCATGGTTGATATGGGGCTTACGCTCTTAGGTGGCCCATGGTGGTTGGGGAACCGATGTGGAGAGGTCGGAATGACCGAGTGGTGGGCTTGAACCTCATGGAGGCTTCCTATGTACCGTGCGTTAGCACGGATCAATGTCCACGTAGTTCACTGGGATGGGGCTTACGCTTTGAGGTGGCCCATAGAGGTTTTCATGGTCGATTCGCACTATAATCCCACGTGAGTCATGCTCGGTGTGAGAAACCAGAGGCAGTAGGGACCAGACGACCACGTCGCAAAGGCTGTGTCCGTGAGAAGCGGAAAGGGGCTTACGCGTCGAGCGGCTCAAAGAGGAAACATGGTCTTACGTGTGGTTAGCGGCCCTTGGTGCTGGGGATTACTCCAGGATGGTGGCCCGTGGAGCGAAAAAGCGCAGTGGGAAAGGGACTCCACTGGCCTTGGCAGGGGGGAAGCATGGAGATGCACATGTGCAACCTTCCACAAGAGAGGCTAGGGGCTTAGGCTCTAAGGCAGCCCTTCCCCCGTGGACAAACGCCACTCTGACAAGGAGGATCTCATTCCATGCAAGGAATAGTTCATTCCTGTGGAGAAGATTGTGTATAAAGAATTTCTGAGTTGGGGGGACCCTGCGTGCGAAGCATGGGGTTAGACCACAGTCTAACGCCATGTGTTAAGGACGAGGTGCTTAGCAGTTTAACGTCTTGAAGCTTGGACGAGGTGGGTTCGCTCCACAACCCTAGGGCTTACATGCCCAATTCCCTCTACCCCTTTTGGGAGGGAAGGCATCGACAAGGCCGTTGAAAAGGGGGGCCATAGGGCGAACTATTAAGGGGTCCACGTTAGCGTGGCTATGCGAAGAAGTAATAGCTGTTAGCGTGCCTATGCGGAGAAGCATAAGGAAAAGAAACGCAACATGAAACACAACCCAAGGTTCCTTGAGGTTACTACATACGAGCTTGGAAGGCCATATGGGAAAACAATGCATGGCGTGCATGCCTGGGAGGGAATACATGAGGTGCCGACGCGGAGAGGCAGCCAAGGGGCGTCAAGGTAATGGGGTCGGGGTGTTGCGCGCAAAGGGAAGGATTTCACGCAAAGCACCGGGATGGCGCGCAATAGGGCCAAAGGATTGCGCGGATAGGTGATTGCGCACAAGGTATTGGGTGCACAGAAGGCGATTGCGTGCACAAGACATGGATTGCGCGCAAGGAATGAACCCGGAGGAGGGGAAAAATTCACTTAAGGCAGTGGAGTTGCGTGCAAAGGCGAACCCCGGGGCAAGGTTGCGTGAAAAGAGGAATTACCTAGAAGTCATCTTGCACGTGGGGGGAGTCGAATTGCATGCACGGGAGCCGTTCAGAATTCTGAAAACCCCAAACCATTTGGGGTCGACTACTATTTATAGGCATCTACCGGCGCACGAAACATTCCTCGCCGGAAACCGCCGGCGCGCAAAATTTCACTGCGAAAAATCGGGGCATGAAAAATTGAGCGCCTCAGCGACTCAATTACGTGCATCCCAGGGATAATTCGTGTGCACATCATTATTTCGTGCAAGTCCACCTTTATTTCGCTCACCGCATCCCGGGCCTCCGGACCGGGCCTCTGATTCCGAATATGACTTCTCTTTTCCATTTTGAAACTTCCTCTATGAGTTACGGGCTTTTTTTGGCGTCTACAAATACCCCCCCTCGTAGTTGGATTGGCGAGAGGTCGCAACAGTCGGATTCCGAGGGAAACGCAGAAACGCCGAATCAGGGTCACTCCTGGGCACTTATTGCGCAAACAACCCATGCGGCACGCAAAATGATGGATCGGCGAGAAATTTGCTTTCCACGCGGCGTGGAACTGTGGCCTCGCCTATAGTAAGGGGCGCTGGGTCCCAAATCTGTACTTCAGATTTTCCGCGCGATAGGCTTATCGCTCTCTTACGTGAAATTTTTCCCGCGGCTGTGCGTAAAAATGCTCTGGCAGCGCGGGATTCCTGCCAAATTTTGGCCGTCTTTGGGCGCCTACTCAGGATATTCCGCGCTTAGCGTGCCGATTTTGCGCCCAGCTCCTAGATTTCTCGCCGCCACATCAGATTTCACCCAATACTCTCTGATTCCACGCACTACATCCTAGTTTCATGCAACTACTAAAATATTCGAGATGGCTTAAAACTGAGTTGATGAGGGGGAAGTCGCTGCTCGTTGGACCGAAATGGTGGCGACCGAGGGGGTTTATGGAGCCAAGGTGCTCGTCTCCAACAACCTGACCTTGTTCAATCTGCTAACTTCGGACCAGAAGACATATCCCCTGTCTAAAATCCTCCCACTCTGGAACTTTGGCATCCTGGAGGAGGTTCCCCTACCGGGCTTCGAGGTGGACACACCACGGTCATGGGTGACCCGAGAGGATGATCTTCCTTGCTACAACATCACCAAAAAAGGTCTTCCTGCCAGGGAAAACAGACATACGGACATATATGTCTTGAACCTGAGGACCAGGACCATTACTGGGGACAAGCCTGTCACAAAGAATTCTCCGGACCTCTGCATGAGTACGTTCTATCAGAGCGTCACAGATGACACAAAGGGCTGGCAGAAGGATTGTGACCTACGGTCCGGGGCCAACTTCACCAGCGAGTGGGCCTGGGCGTTTTGGGTTTGCCATACTTGCAACCAGTTCGGGGATGAACTGCGGCATATTGGCATGTTCGAGGCAGTATGGACATCGTAGTTCCACTTCCACCATCAACCTGAGCTCAGGCCGAAGCTATTCACCCTATGGTCTCCTGATACTAACACATTCCACCTTAATCATGGGGAAGTTGGCATCAGCTTCTGGGACGTTCACTGCATCAGAGGTATCCCACTAGAGGGATACTAATACGACGAGTTCATTCCTCCAAAGAGAACCTGGGATGGCAGTTCATAGACGCCTATGCTGACGTGCCACCTGTTGGAGCTGGCCAAAGCGCGGCTGGGGGTCAAGGAATTCTTGAAGGAAATTTCCTACAAGGGCTGGTTCAGCCAATTCCTTGAGAAGGATCCGGCCATCATGATGCCGGGACGGGGTAAACAGTTCCCAACCATAGCTCAGAGGAGCAGGGATGGGTCATACTGGAGGAACATGGAGGCGGGGCAATACCAATCATGGGCCTACCACGTTATTGAGACCCAGGACCCGAACATCCGGTACGCCGAGATCCTTGCTGCCTTCCTGAGCAGGTGGCTCCTTCCAGTGTGGGACGTGGGGATGGGAATTCGTCCAGCAACACCGGTCATGGAGGGCACCATGGCTGCCAACAGACGGTTCAACTTGGGGGGTCCCCATTCTGGCCAAGTTGTATGCCATCTTGGGACGCATCTCATGAGGAGGGTCACCTCGGAGAGTATGTGGTTCCTTCTAGATCATCCACGGCTGGGTGGCAGCTCATCTCGGTGGGTACACATTCCCAAATGCCATCCGTACTCCTGGAATTGGCCTACGATTGTCCATGCTAAACATCGCTGGGGTGGCGCTGATGATGCTCAATGGGGAGGGTGTGAGAATCCGCATTGGTAACCACAACAGCTTCCACTTCAGCCCATTCTCCACCCCGGTCGGCCAGATGGTGGACAATGGGTTAGGCTCTCTGGAACAGTATGAATATTTCCAGAGCATTTGAGGTGGGGTGCTCATGGATAAGATCGACGGGAAGGTGATATGTGAGCCTTACGTGCCATCCCTATTCGCTAGGCAATTAGGGAGCCTCCAACAAATTCCGAAGAAGGTATTCATGGTTGTCTGTTAGGAGAATAATCCCTGCGTTCTATGACATATGTGGTTGATGTGTACCACTTTCGGCTTTGTCGATGTCATTACTCTTCCTCCCACCAGGGTTGACGCTGGACTAGCAACCGAGTATGTTAATCATTGGACCATCGCATACCATGAGAGGATTTTATGCAAGTGAGTCCTGCAACTCTAGGTTACTCGCGCGGAAACCAGGCGATGGGAAAGAAGGCAAGGTGCTATTGGAAGGGGAGAACTAGGTATGCATCATGCAGCGAGGCCTGCGCAGGCCAAGACTTCAGTAGCGGGAACATAACACAACGCCACCGCAACCTCATTGCCCACAGGGGGTAACGTGAGGCGGCCAGGGAGCTACCCGGGAATCAGATAAGATACATGGTCAAACCTTCCCAAGATGCAATTCTCCCAGCACGGTGGTCAGCCTAGATGACCCTATGGTAATCGCTGAGTGTTGAAGCCATCTGGTTGAAGATAATGAAAAACGGGATCCAGCTGCCAGAGGTCGGGCTCGTTCAAATTACCGATGGAGTAAAATTCCATCAGCGACATTATTATCTAACGGCTACGGACACATACGCGCACCAAAGCGGTCGGCGTGCGCAGCCACCTTTCCTAGTGAAAGTGATGCTCGACCAGAAGCATGATCCGGAAGCGATGTCGCCGGGAGAATGCGACAGTGACGAGGAGTCAGAGGGGGAGGAGGAAACTGGAGAAGATGATGGTGAAGGAGAAGATGGAGAAGAAAGAGAACCTGAAGGTGAGGGGTCATAGGGGGAGACCAAACCAGGGAGTCTCTGAGAGAGCGGTAAGATTGTCATCTCTGAGCTCGACATAACTGAGATACTCGAGGTCTGTCTCTATCTTCATTAATTTTCCTTCTTCATCCGTTCTCCTTTTCAATTTCTCAACAATATCTCAACCTCACTCAGGAGCGTCAGAGTGTTGGTCGGGCATCCTCACTAGAGGAGGGAGGATAGGAACATGTGGGACATGATGGGAATATGAAACCCATCATTGAATTGACAAGCGCAGAGGGGTCTCCCATGATGGTGGCTCCTGTAGTAGCCGGAACACTGGAGACCGACGCTCTAAATTCCTGTAAGTCTCACGCTTCACTACTGGTGCATGGTATCAAAATATCCCAACTAAAAAGTGTAAAGCTTGCGTAGTGATCTCAACATTGGAGGCATGCCAGGCTGCGGAGCCCGGGTCGTCCATGAGAGGACCAGTGGCAGACATACCACCTCATTCAGAACATGCTCCCTACACTAAGTCGGCCCCGAAAATTGGTGATCTGGGGGCATCAGACCTCAGCGGCGTTGTTCTTGTGGCGAGGCCAGAAGATGATGAAGGCATCGTCGCTGCTTGGCTGAAGGAGGAAGGTTGCCTGGACATCGAGGATCATATTCCTCACGAAGACATCCATGGGGTAGATCCTACTGCCGATCTGCTGGTTGCCTTACTTATGTACCGACCCGCTGACCCTGAGGAGATAGATGACTCAGACTCAGAGACAGCCGAGGAGAGCCGGATGACACTGCGCAAAGGGTGGAAGTGTATACAGCGCCTTCTCAGACATCCCCAGTGGGATTGGCTAAGGAGGATAGGATCACTCTAGACCTGGCTGCGGTTCCTGTGCGTTGGAGGGGCTAACGCTCAACGACTTCATCTGACAGTCCGTGATTACATGGCCGAGAAGATACGTGATATCAGTCGGCGCACCAACATTTACCAGTGTCGGGAAAGATCGGCAAGCGCCCAAGCGTTGCTGACGGTGGAGTGGGAGGTCCGGAACCTCGAAGGGAAGGTGGCAGATAAGGAGGCCTTTATTACAACATTCTCTGAGCTTGTGGAGCAACTGACGGCCAAACTAGCTGATGCGCAGGAACAACTGATGGAGGCGAGTCACCAAATGACCGTACTTTGAACCGAGCGAGCGCAGGCACTTTCTAGGGTTGGCGATCTGCGCTCTACGGAAGCTGATGATGAGAGAGTCTTAAAGGAGCGAGAAGAGTTCCTGGAGGCTATCAGCCAAAGGGTAGCAGCGCTGGAAATAATGATTCAGCACGCTGATCCCTAAGGGTTTTGTTTTGGCCATCTCATGAACTTCTTGCTTGTACTGCTCATCATCCCAATCCAATACATGGCCAAACCCATTCATTTGTACCCTTGGTTTAATATGCTCAACCATAATTCTGAAATGAAAAACAACTCATCCCTAAGCTCCTATGGGTCACACCCAACATGAGAAGCAAAGGATACTCGTGCTATCATTTCTTCCAACTGTGGGGCATTAACCAAGCTTCAGGCATCTGAAATTGGGCCTGGATTCCTGAGGAGGAGACCTCAGACCGATCGATATATCACCTTATCAGTGTTCACTAACACACGAGCGGGGAAATGTCGGGGGCATTGAAATCCATATGAATATATGGAAATGGAGAGTAAAGGTGAATCACGCTGCCCGAATTCGGAACACTATAGGGCGGGACGATAGAGGATAGCTGTTAACCGTGGCAGAAAAACGCATCCATACCGTGTTATCCTAGAAAGGGGATAATAAATAAGGGCTGACCGCTGACCATGTTAGCAACACTGGGTCTATCTCAAATATCATCGGTCAGTTTTCCGGAACATTGGCCTAGGATAGCAGGCGGACCATAGGTCTATCATCCATATTGCTACAATAGACAGAACAAAGGATTATCATCCATATTGTGTCAGCAAGAGGACCAAATTCTATCATCCATACTGTTAGGGGGTCCCGTAAAACATGACCAGTCCTCCAGAACGTTGGCCCAGGACAGTAGGCGGACCATAGGTCTATCATCCATACTATTAGGGGGTCCCATCAAACATGACCAGTCCTCCAAAAACGTTGGCCCAGGACAGTAGGAGGACCATAGGTCTATCATCCATACTGTTAGGGGGTCCCGTTAAACAAGAATGGGAATGAGTATCTGAATAAAGGGGCACATAAAGCGTGGAAGGTGGAGTGGTGGTTTGTTCGAACAGAGTCCAACACTCCTAAAATTGTGCCACCATGGCGGAGGCGCATTAGGCGGACATATCGACATGATAACGGGTCATCCCAATTTTCGGGCAGGACCTCTTTGGCTAGAGAACTACCACTTCCCATTATTACTATGGGGATCCCGAACTTATTCGAGGTAGATGTCCCGATTACACCACTTCCAAAGAAGTCAGACCGAGGGGCCGACAATAAAGAGGGACGGGGTTTGGTAATCCCTAGGGATGGACCCAAAATGAAATGTCTGGGCTTTCCTACGTATCTCATTAGGATGAGAATCAAGCCACACATAGTACTAGAAGCACAGTTTAACGTCGTGTTGGACTAAATACAGTTTAACGTCATGCGGGATGAGGGACACATCTCATATGGGGATAGGCACGACACGACGAGTAACCTAACGTGAATGGGGACATAATCCCACACCACACCGTATAATCCCACAAGAGAGCGAGTCGTAGAAAGAAAATGAAATGATCTTAGTTTGAGGTATTAGAACTCATACCAAAGGAGAAGGGGAATGGGAGACACACGGTAAGGAGATTGAAAAAACCAACATGAATGGGGAAAATCCATGCTTATTATGTCCTCCCAGGGGCGCGTTTAGGCCGAGAGACCAAGCGCGAAAAGTTATGTTGGGCCTGTGGGGAAGTTCCCAGGCGCTCCTACATATCTCATAAGGATGATAATCAAGCCATACGTAGTTCTTGAAATGCATCATGGCATGATGTGGCGCCTATGCCAAGGATGAAGGAGTCGTGCGGGTCTAACCCTCGCACCAAAAGAAGCGGAATTTGATATATCTTGTTTTCTCGTGGAGGTAAATGGTTTTTATTCTGTGGGGCGACTGGCCTAGGGAAGAAATTCCTGGAGTCTCCACAATAATGAATCCATAACAGGCGTTGACAAGCGGCATGGTAATCGACCAATACCTGGTGTGATGTCCCCCATGGGGAGGTCATCACAATGCAGTGACATTTTTTGTCGTGCGGCCAACACGACATCATCATAGTTTAAGGTCATGTGGTAGGACCAACAGCACAGTTTAATGTCATCTAGTTTGGACCAACAAGAGAGTTTAAGGTCATATAGCTTTTGACCTGACAACACAGTTTAAGGTCATATGGCTTGGACCAACTGCACAGTTTCAGGTCCTATGGTTTGGACCAACAACACAGTTTATTATCGTATGGTTTGGACCAACAGCACAGTTTAAGTTCACATGGTTTGGACCAATAGCTCAGTTTAAGGTCATATGGTTTGGACCTACATCACAGTTTAAGGTCATACGGTTTGGACCTACATCACAGTTTAATGTCATATGGTTAGGACCTGGGGGAACACGCATGATGCGATAAAGCATACCTGACGCGGGTGAGGGCATAATCACATACCATCACTGTGCGTGATTATGAGAGAGGATCCTCGGGCAAAAGGGGCCTACAAGGATTTGACAATAAGGAGGGGGACAGGAGATGCTAGCTCCCAGCTGTGCTGGGCCCGAAATTCAATGTCTGAGAGACTCCTCATTCCCCATGGGGATGAGTTTCATGCCACAGACAACCTGTAAAGAAGAAACCCAAGCACATACTCTAGCGCTCAGATTGCGGGAGCCCTGAGAGACACTGTTACGCAGCTTGGTCTGTCTGATGTGTGGGGTGTACTGAGGGTTAGTATAAGGAGTGTCGATATTCCACCTTGACACGATGGGTCGTAACATAATCTGAATCAAGAAACCAACATTTAGGGCCAAGGAAAGCTGGCGTGATGATTGGGGATTACTGCTGACCACGTTCATAACACAACATCCTATCGTGTTTTCCTAGAGGTGGGGGAAAACAAATGAGCATCAACCGCTGACCACATTCGCAACACAGGATTCATATCAATTTGTTTCCTGAAACCTTCCAGGGTGTTGGCCCGTGACGGTAGGAGAGCCCTTAGATGTTGTATCCAGGCCATTCTTGGGGGTCCCTCTCGGAGTGAAGGTTGGTGGGGCCTCAATGAAGGGGAACATGAAGCTTGAAAATTGGATGAAAACTTTCCTAAGTTGAACTTGACACTCCATGTCCTAGACGAGAGTAATCTGAACACATTAGCAGACCACTGGAAAGGGTCAAAGGGCTCAGTCTAAGAGCGGCCAAAAGATGGCGGATTCCCGAGGGAAGGGCAGGCCAAAAGACAGAGGAAACCGGGAGATCTTGGGATCTCCTAAGAGACAGGGATGGACCTGAAATCTAAGTGTTCAGGCGGTCTGACGTAACCCATAAAAATGGGAATCAAGCCATACATAGTTCTAGAAGGGCAGTTTAACGTCATTTTGGACAAAATAAGGATCTTAGTTTTAGGTCTTAGAGCTCGGACCAAGGAGCCCATTTGTATGGAAAAATGTAGGATAAGGTCATTTTGGATAGGGTGCAGTTTTAAGGTCATGTGGGACCGTAGGAGGATCCTAGATTTAGGTATTAGAACTCAGACCCGGGTGCAGTTTAAGGTCGTGTGGGACTGTGTGTAGTCTAAGGTCATGCAGGACCAAGGAGGCTTAGGAAATGTTCTGCTTGAGTAACCTGGAGTTTGTGGGAGGAGTTACGCACTCAACATCCATATCCCCCAGGGAATACGTGCCATTGGGATAGAACTGATGAACAATGAAAGTCCCCTCCCATTTGGAATCCAACTTGGGTGGTTTCCTACAGGGAATCATTGGTGCTCTGAGAGCCAGCACCATGTCACCTTATAGGAAGGAGCAGAGGCGAACCTTCTTATTAAAAGATCGAGCCATCCTTCTCTGATGACTTTCCATGTTATGTAATGCATGAAGTCTATTTCGTCCAGCACTTCCAATTCATCTAGATAGATTTCGGCAACTCTATCTGGTGCTTTCTGGTCATAGACTGTCGTGCGCAATTAGGGAAATTGGATCTCAATGGGCAGGATGACCTTATCACTGTACACCATGGAATATGAAGTCACCTAGGTGGAGTTACGAGTCATCATCCTATAAGCCCAGAGGGCGTTGGGGAGCTTGTCCGGCCAACATTTCTTGTTCTGACCAACCATATTTTGTATAATATTAGAGAGGGTTTTGTCAAATGCCTCGATATGTCCATTCGCTTGCGCATGATAGCGGGTGGTGTGGTTAGAGCGAATGTTGTACTTGGCATAAAATTTCTTCAGCTCGGCTGCTCGGAAGTTTGTTTCGTTATCCGTGAGGATAGCGTGAGGTACTCCAAACCGATAGATGATTTTGGAGCTCATGAAGTCAGCGATAGAACATGCCTTGACTTCCCTGAGCGGGATTACCTCTACCCACTTCAAGAAGATGTCTATAACTATTAAGATGAACCAACATTGGTGAGCCGTCGCCGTCAGGTAAGGTCCTACGACATCCAACCCCCAGACTGCAAAGGGCCAAGAATACTTGGTTGTATGGAGAGGCTCCGGTGGCCGATGAAAAACATTTGCATGAACATGGCACGCGTGACACCTCTTGGAATACTCGATGCATCCATAGATCATGGAGGGCCAGAAGTATCCCAGTCTCCGAATCTAGTGAGACAACATCGACCTGGCCTGGTGGGCGCCACAGGAACCAGCATGCACTTCTTGCATGACCTGTGGGATCTCGACTCCTTGAAGTTAATGGATGAGAACACCATCAAATCCTAACCTATAAAGGAGCTTCTCAAGGCTGGTACCGCTTTGAAGGGTGAACTGCGACGCGCGGAGTCGGATTCGCTCTCGCTAGGCTCAGTCCGGAGGATGATTGTCATGCTGGAGATACTCAACCAAGGGCGTCCTCTAGTCAGGAATTGTCTCGATTATCGCACATGAGGCCCTCAGGGATCCTAACGTAGGGGAACCAGTGGTGAGTTGGTTCACTCGCAGGCCATGATCGCCCTCCAGAAAAACAGGACCAATGACTCTCCGGTGCGCCACGTGGATTATTAGGTCATCCTGTTCGGGCTCTGCAAGTGATGAGGCCAGGCTGGACAAAGCATCTGCTCGACAGTTATGTGACTAGGGAATGTGAACGACCTCTGGCCGAGAGCGTTACATAGCAATTAGATGGAGGGTGAACTCCAGCAATGGCACGAGCTCTGGATTTCTGACAGCATAGTCACCATTGACCTGCTTGATGAGTATCTTGATGTCCCCTTTTACATTCAGATGGGGTACGTCAATCTCAAGAGCCAACTCGATGCTAGTGGTCAGGGCATGATATTCTGCCTCATTGTTGGTGCAGCCTTTTGACAATAGGAATGAATATGGAAGAACAGCCTGCTCTAGGGTGATGAAGACGATACCCAGGCCCACTCGGTTAAGCCTAGTTTCGTTGAGCCTTTTATCGGTGGGGCTCCGGGAGGCACCGTCAATGTTATTCTGCCAGCATGGGATGGCGTGATCGACTGAGAGGATTTCCTCATCAGGAAAGCCTAGATCTTGTGGCTGGTTCATGGAGTTTGGGTGGGCAGCTAAGAAGTCTTCCAACACCTGTTCTTTGATGAACTTATAAGGTACGAACCTGACGTCGAACTGATGGAGGATCACTATCCAGCGTGCCAATCAGCTGGTCAACATAGGTCGGTTCAGGATGTATGTCAACAGGTCTACCCGAGAGACAAGTTGTACCTCATGGTGCTGCATGTAGTTCCGCAATTTCTGCATGGAAAATATGAGTGTCATGCAGCTCTTCTCGATGGGAGAATATCTACTTTCCGTGTCAAGGAGCATGCGGCTGAGGTAGTAGAGGCTATTCTCTGTTTCCTCATTGTTCTTCTGGGCGAGAAGTGCGCCGAGGGATCCCTCATGGGTGGTCATGTAAAGGATCAGTGGATTTTCAGAAACGGGTGGCATCCGGACTGGAGGTTGAAGAAGATACTACTTGATTTCCTCAAAAGCAATCTGACACTCTTCGTCCCCTGAATAGGCGGTGCCTTTCTTCATGAGACGAGAAAAGGGCTTACACTTTCCGGCCAGATTCGGAATGAATCGGCGTATATAGGATAAGTGTCCTTGGAGGCCCCGAAGCTCCCAAATATTATTCGGGGGAGGCATCTGACTGATGGCCTTGATCTTCTCGGCGTCGATCTCGATGCCTCAATACCTAACAATGAAACCAAAAAAATTTCCAGAGGTGACCCCGAAGGCGCACTTCAACGGGTTCATCTTCAAGTGGCGAGAACGGAGGAAGCCGAACACTTTCTCATGGTCTTTGAGATGGTCCTGGCACTGACGAGATTTAACCACCAGGTCATCCACATAACACTCCACCAACGTCCCGAGAATCGGCTTGAATATGCGGTGCATAGCTCGTTGATAGGTGGAACCCGCATTCTTCAGGCCGATGCGCATAACCTGGAAGAAGAAAGTACCCTGGGGGGCCCTGAAGGTAGTGAACTCTTCATCCTCAGGGGCCATCCGGATCTATTTGTACCCGAAGTACCCATTGATGAATGAGAGGGCTTGGAACCCGGTTGTGGCATTGATCAACAACTCTTTCACGGGAAAGGGAAAATCATCCTTCGGACAGTGGTGATTGAGATCACAGAAGTCGATACAGACCCGGATCTGCCCGTTCTTCTTCCTGACTGGCACAATTTTGGCTAGCCACCTGGGGTTCTGGAATTCCTTGATGAATTTGGCCTTGATGAGCTTATCAACTTCGGCCTCAACCATGGAACCATGAGAGGGGTGCATCCTTCTAGGAGGATTTTTGAACCCACGATGGTTTGGTGGGAGGCCGAGGCGGTGGATGGATACCTAGGGATCTAGTCCATGAATCTCATCATAACTCCAGGAAAACACATCACCGTGCTGTCTGAGGATGTCTATGTACCGTTGCCGTTCCTCAGGGGGCATAGCGGCGCTGACAAATGTGGGTCTCGGGTCCGCCTTGCTACCGAGGTTCACCTGTACTAACTCGTCGACCATAGTGGAGAATCCCCACTCAAAGGCAGGAGGAGCATCTTCCATGTCCTTCTCTCCGCTTTTGGGGGGATCACCCATTGAGGGAGCCATTTTGGGGCTGCCAGACCCTGATGGGAAGCTGGTGCTGACTTGGGCGGCAGAGGTCATCACGTCAGGAGACTCATGCACCGTAGAGACCATGGCGACGAAGGCGGTTGATCCAATCCCATCTGTCCTTTGGTACAAGGGGCCACGCTTTATGATATCAAAGCAGTAGTGGCGTGTTGGCTTGAGTCGGTCGATTCCGGCCCGGCAAAAAAGACACATATGACATACTGTCATTGCCATGAGACCAACGTCCCGATATCGTACAGGGGTAGGAGGCTCGGGTATCACATGAGCCAGGTTGGTGTAAGAGTACGAGGTGATTTTCCGGCGTCTCTTGGACCCAGAAATATGCCTTCCTCTAGTACCCGAGATAACAAAGCACTACCCCATGTCGGGGGTCATGGCTTCCAACCGATGGATTGGGAAGACATATGCGTCGTCCAAACCTACCCAGGTATCACTCATGACAGTGGCAGGCTCGACCTCACCTGCTAGGATCTACTTGTCCTTCCACTTGTAATATTCAGCCTCTAGATGACGGGCTTCACAGGAGGAAAAAGAAGACACATCTCAATGGAGCACTCCCACTCAACCCTTAAGGGAGTATTTGAGGCACTGGTGATATGATGAGGGGACCACTACGTGAAGGTGGAGCCATGTCCTGCCCATCAACATGATGTAGGTGGTGTCCTGAGAGACAACCAAGAATTCAGTATTGGAAATTAGGCCTCCGAACTGGGTCTTCAGATGAATCTTGTCGAGTGGAGTTTTCCAGGCCCTATCATACCCCTGAATCCTGAGTTCGGAGGGTGTTAGATCATCCTCAGACAGGCCCAGCTTCCGCAATGTCCGAGTTGGGATTAGGTTAATCCCAGAACCTGTGTCAACACGACATTGGCAGACTTCCATGCCATTGAACTGGCCGGTGATGTACAGTGGACGGATGTGCCCCTATATGGGAAGGTCTTCATCTTCAACCGAAAACGAGAAAACCGAATGATATTCGGTATCCTAAATCACCTCGGTGTGGAAGGCTTCTACAGCCGCTACCTCCGTTTCAAACTGGAGGGGGATCCTTAGAGCCTCGGCGAGCGGCTCACACATTTCAGATGACAGGAGAAGGGCCTCAATGATAGAAAGTCCAGCCAGAATGCCGGCCTGGTGCTTCAGAACATCATACTTTCGAGCCAAACGCGAGATTTTGCTTATAGGAGGCCGCTCTGCGATTGGAGGCATGACGGACCCTGCCGGCGGGACCGGTGACTGACTGCTACAAGGCACATCTCGTTGTTTACTAGTTGAAGCCCAAGATGTGGCTAACGTGTTAGGACCGGAAGGCTGTAGTCGGCATGTGGTAGGGAATTGCTGGTTGCGGCAGGGCCGAGGTAGTCCCGCCAGATCCAGCAACACAAATGGTGAAGGAGGCGCACCTGCCGACACCGGGTGAGGGATCCGTGTTTGCTAATCTCTGTATCGGGCCTGCTGCCCGGTCTTGGTAGTGTGTACAGCTTAACTAGAGACGACGACTACTGTGCCCTGGCGATTCATGTAGCCACGGCTCTGCCGACTTTGGTGATGGATGGGGACATTGGGAAGGTCCACCTGGCCTTCCTCATCATCGGGAGTCGAAAAGGGATTTACCAACTCTACGGTGTTAACCGAAGCATACCCTGGGCTTTCACTCGAGGAGTAATCCACTACCGGAAGAAGTCTCGGAGGGATCCCCATTTCTGGGGGCATAAAATCGCCAAGCGTGCGAGAAGATGACGACACTGGTAGGGCGCGTTCTTTCTTCATGCACCGCAGCTCGCTCTTCTGGGAAAAGGTAGGCTGGGATGACGATGCCAAAGCGGCGCTCACAGATTCTAAGGGCTCTGGCTGACTCAGGCGGGCACGGATGATGCCATGGGCATGGGAGACCGTCCTGCAGGCCATCCATTCATTATACTTCCGGGACCCGCGGTCAGAAACCTGTTCGCATTCATCCTCATTGCCACTAATGCCGTCTGATCTCATGAAGACACCTGCCACATGTGCCGGGGCTGGGCCCAACCTGACTATGTTGTTGTAAATATGGTCATGGAGCCAGTCCTTGAACATATATCATCGCTGGATAGTGTTCCCTAGGGTTCATTGATACGGTCAGTAGTTAGGGATATCAGTGAGACACACCTCTTCTGGCTTCCAGCACTCAGGCAACCGCACGATCCTCTGATCCAAGGCGCTACAGAAATAACCGGGGACCTGGGCCTCTTCAAATGAGTATGTCTGATTCATTCTATCTGGAAAGGGGGCTCTTGGAGGCTGACCATGACCAGGGGCCGGAGGAGCAGGCCGAGGAAGTAGAGCCTGATTATCTCACCTAGGTGGTGGCGGTGCGTTACACAGAGGTGCTTGCCGGTTTTGAGGCGGTCGCTGCTGGGCCGGAGGTTGTGCCCATGGGGGTGGACCCCTATGGGGCTGCTAATCTGGCCTTACTGGTAGAAACTCTAGCTGTCTAGGGGCCTCTATATGTGCTACAACAATGGGCTCGGCTCTGGCGGCTCTACATGCAGGGATTACAGGAGGCAGTGGGAGTGCCTGACTGGCCTGTTGCAGGGCTTCTTCAAGGTGATGAGCCTTGTCTGAGAAGTTCCGGAACCCTCCAGGGTAATTCGGAGTGATCAGAGAAGGGACCAGCTCTTCCTTGACGTTCCCTACACACATAGTCAGTAATTTCTTCTGAGTTAGTGGCATGTCAAGGGAGTACGTGAGCCCCTTCCACCAGGCAACGATGTCCGCAAACCTCTCATCGGGCCTTTTCTTGCACCTGAAGAGGTCTGCAATGTTTTTCTTCTAAGTTGTGGAACTAAACTGGTAGAGGAATTGCCGGAGAAGGTCCTCCCAACTAGTCACAGATCCAACAGGGAGCTGGTTGTACCAGACGAATGCTGGTCCATCTAGTGTCTGAACAAAGCAACGGAGCTTGGCAGCCACCTGTTGCGCCGGAGTCCCTAAAATAGGCCCACATCTCGAGTTGAAGTGGGCCAAGTGTTGTGGCGGGTCTCTAGTCCCGTTAAAGGGGGCTAAAGTGGGGTTCCCAAATCCCAGCGGGGCCGGCATATCATCCACCCATGCTGGGTATGGCTTGCCGTCCGGTGGGATTGCCACCTACCGAGTTTCCAGGGCCTCTAGGAGGGAGATGAGTGCTTCCATTAGATCGTCCAGACACGGATTCCTATACTAATAGGGATCTATAACCACAAGCGTGTTTCCAGGCTCTTTAATTTGGATGTCAAGCTCAGCAGCTCGCGGGGCGTCTGGTGGAGCGACTCTCGGGGCAGCGGGAGGAAACTAAGCAGGGTCCCCCAGGTGATCCCGCCGCTTGGGAGGGTTTGTTGAAACATATCGCACCCTCTTGCCATGGGCTCCGGTATCTCCCCTGTCGGTGAGCACAACATGGTCGCGGTTGCCTGGGGGAATCTCAGCAAGGGGTTTGTGCTCCTGCCCCTGCTGTCCTAGCCTAGGGTTACCGTAGACTGGTCGCTGCTCTGCAATGTGTTCGACCAAGTGCTCATCAACCAGCCTCTTTTGCTCAGCAAGCTGTTGGCGTAGCGTGGACTTCTCGGGATCTTCCTCTACCTTCTACACCAGGCATATGGGTCGGCAACCAGATGGTGGTGTGGTATCTATTGTTGTACGCAAACTCCACCAATGGTAGGTGGTTCTCCCAGCTACGACCAAAGTCGAGGACACATGCACGGAGCATGCCCTCAAGAGTCTGAATGGTCCTCTCCATCTGACCATCCGTGTGAGGGTGAAATGCGGTGCTCAGACATATATGGGTCCCGAATGCCTCTTGAAACACCTTCCAAAGCCTGGAAGTAAAGAGAGCATCTCGATTGGATATGATAGATGATGTCACACCATGAAGCTGTAAAATCTCCTAAACGTAGAGGTATCCCAAGCTCTCCACTGAGCCCAGCTCTCTGATAGGTAAGAAGTGGGATGACTTGGTGAGTCGGTCGACAATTACCCAAATGGAGTCATGAACTCTAGAAGTATGTGGTATTCTAGTCATTAAATACAAAGATATCACATCCCACATCCACTCTGGGACCTCTAAGCGATGTACCAAGCCTGCTGGTACCTGGTGCTCCACCTTCACCTGCTAGCAGGTGAGGCATCGAGAAACAAACTCTTCCACAACCTTCATCATCCCCGGCCACCAGTGCTGTCATCTGAGATCCTAGTACATCTTCACCACTCATGGATGTACCGTTAAAGGGGAAGTGTGAAACTCTCTCAGCACCTCCTCCTATAAAGAAACTGGTACCATGGTACATCCTCTGAAAAGGAAGATATGCTCTCCTCCCATAGAGAATCCATCAGGTGCCTGTCCTGAGGATATCTATGCATGTCGCGTCTCATAGTCAGTGTCCCCATGACGTGCCTCTCTGACCCGATGTAGTAGTAGAGGAGTGACTTTGACTGACTATACAAAGGCTGCTCCATATCTATCCAAGAAGGATATCTGCAAAGCGGCTACCTTCTCTGTCGACTCCCTATGTAGCTGAATGCTCGTCCTCCTGCTGAGAGCATCGACTACAATGTTTCCCTTTCCAGGAGTATATTCTATCTGAAAGTCATAGTCTTGGAGCAACATGAGCCATCGCCACTATATTAGGTTCAGGTCCATCTGTGAGAAGATGTATCTGAGACTCTGGTGGTCAGAATAGACTGTAAAGTGCTCGCCCATCAGATAGTGTCACCACATCCTCAGAGAGAAGACCACTACTGCTAACTCCAGGTCATGGGTAGCATAGTTCTGCTCATGCTACCTCAACTGTCGTGATCCATAGGCGATCACTTCCCTCTCCTGAATCAGGACACATCCGAGTCCAGTCCCTGATGCATCACAGAAGACTACGTACCCTACTCCCTCCTCTGGTAGCCTCAAGATGGGCGCACTGGTCAATCTATGTCTCAGCTCCTAGAAGCTCTGCTGACATCTATCTGACCACACGAAGGGTCTCCCCTTCTTCATCAAAGCTGAAAGCTGTGCTGAAACTTTGGAGAAGTCTGGAAGAAATCTCTGGTAGTACCCAGCTATACGCAAGAAAATATGCACCTCTGTCACGCTCCTGGGTGGATCCCAAGCTAACACTGCCTCGATCATCGCAGGATCCACCTCAACTCCCACCTCATAGATGACGCGTCCCAATAAGTGGACCTCACATATCCAGAACTGACACTTCGAGAGCTTACCATAAAGCCGGTGGTCTCGGAGTGTGTCCAGTACAACCCTCAAGTGGTAGGCGTGCTCCTCCACAATGGTCAAGTATATCAATATATCGTCAATGAAGACCACGACAATACGATCAAGGTAAGGCTGAAATATCCTATTCATGAAGCTCATGAACACTTCTGGGGAATTGGTTATGCCGAAAGGCATAACCAAGAACTCATAGTGTCCATACCGACATCTGAAGGCTGTCTTATGCACGTCCTCGTCCCAAACTCTGAGCTGATGATAGCCTGAACTGAGGTCTATCTTAGAGAACCACCGTAATCCATTCATCTGATCGAAGAGGTCGTCAATCATCGTTAGTGGATACTTTTTCCTCACGGTCACCTTGTTCAGGCGGTGATAGTCGACACACAGTCGCAAGCTCCCTTCAACCTCTTGGTGAACAAAATCGGGGAATCCTAGGGTGAAACACTGGGTTGGATGAATCCCTTGCCCTGGAAGTCCTCTAGTTGTACTCGTAGCTCTCGAAGCTTAGCCGGAGCAATCTGATATGCTGGAGTGGATATCGGGGTTGTCCCAGGGTAAAAGTCAATATAAAAGTCTACCTCTCTGTGAGGTGGTAGTCCAGGAACGTTGTTGGAAAAAATGTACATATACTAATCCACCACAATAGGAAAACAAGGACTCCACACGTCCACTGCTCCTAGGATGAGGCTAGCCAACTGATGAGTGATTGGCTATCCTCTCCTCTGCGTGAGTCCATCCTGAACTGCTAAGGCTCCCTTCTCACTGGTGAAGGTGAACCTACTCCCATCGGTGCGAACACACCACACCTTACGCCTAATACAGCCGATTTCATCATGGACTGTAGATAACAAATACATGCCCAAGATGAAGTTGTAAGGCCTCAACACCGCTACAAGAAGATATCAGCCGAAGCTCTCGCCACCTGGAGTAAGCTCACAATGACGGCACCAGTGCATAATCATCACGTCTTCCCCAGTAGGAGTCTGTAGCCGTAAGGATCGAGCCAACGACTATGTCAGAATCTCGGAGCTCCAAACAAGGGCAGCGACAATGAAATAATGACTCGTTCCTATGTCTATAATAACTGCAACAAGAGTGGAGTAGACATAGATAGTACCTCGAATCATCTCTGGTGCACCGTGGTCATAGGCCTCCATTGCCTGAAGCTGAGCCTGCCTCTGTCCGCCAGCTCCCTGTGGTCGAGGTGTTCCCTCTAGTGGTGGTGGTGGTAAAGCCTAAAAGTGTTGCCCACCACCTGTTGCTCGGCCATCTCCTCTGCCTCGTCCGCCTACTCCCTGCGGACCGCCATGACCGACCCTCTGTCTCTCCCTGGGTGGTCCCACAACAATTGTTTCCTCCTCTGCATGGTGGGTCGGGCAGTCATGAGCCATGTGGCCCTGCCCGCTGCATGCGTAGCACTGTCTGCTCCTTGTAAGACTGGATCGGCACCGTGTTCCCCGCACCTCTGAGGCAGTGTCCTGTGGTTGTCCGCCTGATGGTCTGGTCTTCCTAGACCTCTATGACATCCGTCGACTACCAACTGCAGAAGACTCTGCTACATGCCACCCTGCGGTAGGTATCACTACTGGTGTAGGCTATGTAATAAAGCTCTCTACGATAAGGGCTTTCTCCAGTACTCCTTCCTGCGTCGGAATGATGAGGGAGATCATCGATTCCCTGATATCATGCCTCAGTCCCTGCTTAAATGTATGGTCCCAGGAGAATGGGTCCCGTACCATATCCGTAGAATATCGCGAGAGATCGGTAAATTTCACCGAGTACTGGGCTACCGTCATGCTATCCTGCCGCAGCTGTAGTAGCTCTTGAATGCGCACCACACATAGGGTGCCTCAGACGAACTCTGAGCAAAAGAGGCTCCCACATTCCGTCCAAAAGAGTAATGCCTCGTCATGCACTTGGTGCATCAGGCTCCACCATATTCCTGTTGCCGCGTGCAGGAGACTCGCTGTAAGGATCACCATGAGGTCAGCTGGAATCCCCACTAACCAGAAAACTCGAACTACATCCTCCATCCAATCCTTGGCTGCATGACGGTCCGTCTCTATGTAGAACATGAGAGGCCTCTGATGCTGAAACTCATGCAGTGCACTAAGGATACGTGCACTCTCAGTGGCTGGGGCTGGTGGCCTCAGTGGCGTGGCAGGTAGAGGTACCGCCAGTGCCTCCGCTGAAAAAGGGCCCTGCACTGAGGCCTCGTCACTCGGTGGGTTGTCGTCTCGTACAAAGCTCTGAACCCTAGATGGATGCCATCCTGGGGCCATCCTGAAAATAAATAGGTGCACCACGCTCAATACAGTATACCTGGTGGGCTGACACAAGGTAATCACAAAGAAAATTTTTGAAACACACATGCAATCAGTGTTTTCGTGCATTGACTCATAAATCAGAAGTCATGGTCCTGGTGTACGGATACCTCGGCCTCTGCACCAACACTGGACTCCCTGGACTGATAACCACACTCAATACACTTAACACTATTGTTTCACATAGAATAAATATCATAGTACTGAGTTCTTCGGTAGAACCGAACCCCTATGATACCAATTTTTCACGACCCGTCCTCAGGGACGGTGCCGTGACTACCCTAAACCCGCCTTCCATAGGCCAGGGGCTGGCGACTAGCACCAAAGGCGTAAATACCGATAAAAGGGGAATACATTTCCTTTATAAGGAAAAAAACGCCACATAGTAATCATGATTAAGTAAACACTATATAAACTAGGTACAAAAGTAAGTGTTGGAAAGTAAATGGGCCAGAATACAAACCCACTGAAAGTAATGTACAACTGAAAGAAAGTACAACAAATGAAATGTAAAGCAACAACGCCGAGCCGTCCACTGGAAATACCACCTTAAGGGTGAGTACATATAGTCTCCTCAGCTCCATGGATCTAGTCGTCTGCTCCGTGTACGTCCCGCCCAGTGGTCCACCTCCAGGTACCGTCCAGCTCTACGAGCTCATACCTCAATCAGTGATGTCCTTCGTCTTCACCCAACACAACGAAGTGCGGACAATGCACGTGTAGGGGTGAGTATACGCTACTCAGTAGATACCCCGAGACCCCTGAAGGTCTCCTAGAATACAAAAATGATAATCCACAAAGGAAAGATACAATCACAATGTGGAAACCAACTCTACTTAGGTATATGCCCATACATATACCTAAGTCATAAATTCTAGTTTGGCTTCAACATTTGATCCCAAGATTGATCTAGTCCACAGAGGATAGCACAATCAAATCCACAAAGGATAACAAAATCCAGTCCACACAAGATAACAAAACAATCAAATCGAGGATATTGATTGAAAGTCAAGACTCAGCTCACACAGGTATACTTCTTCATAAGACGATAGAGATGATCCGATGTAGCCATTGATTCATCTAAGCTGTCAGACCCACGTAGGATACAAGACCAGGTAAGCTGTCAGACCCAAAAAGGATACAAGACCAACTACTCTGTCGGACCCACGTATGATACAAGTTAAGAGTCAAATACTGTCGGACCCACGTAGGATACAAGAACAATAATACTGTCGGTCCCACTTAGGATACAAGAATAGTAGTCATTTCCGTCAAACCCACGGAGGATTTCATTACGGTCGTCGTCGCTTCCGAACCCACGGAGGATCCCAGTATAGTCGTCATCGTCGTCATAGTCGCAGCCAGCTCTAGGGTTCCCACACACAACATGTTCGTTTTCGGGAGGGTCCACTCCATGAGCAAAGGGGGTCAATAAATCAATGGACAAGTAGTCCAGAGTTGATGTATCCCAAAGTTCCGTCTCATCAAAAGGAACTCAACGTGACAGACGGCGCGTCAATCGAACACCCAGTCTGAGAGTTATTGGCTTTTTCGTCCCAAGGTCCCGATTAGTTTTTAAGCTAATACCAAGACAATTGTACTCCAACTAAGTCAAAACCTCGAGCAGAGTAAGACAAAAGGTCCGTCTCACTAAGAGTAATCCAACAAAGTCGACGGCATGTCAATCGGATGTTCGGAGCTCAAGTTATAGGTGTTTCCGCTCTGAGGGCCCGGTTGGTTTCGTATTCGAACCAACCCAACTGTACCCAAAGTTCTTCGAAACCTTGAGTTTAATATACCGAAACCACCCTCTCAATCCAAGGATCGCATCTCAACTAACGGTGTGTCAATCATAGGTCTATAGTCCATGATATGGGAAAATGAATGAAAAAAGTCCGAAGAGGGGGGTCTGGGCCCGGCCTGGCCCGACCCAAACCCCCTTCCCCCCCTGGGTCGACCCGAATTGGGTCGACCCAACCAGGGTCCAGGTCCGGCCCGTTTAGGTGAGGCCCGGCCCCACCGGTGCACCCTGGCCCAGAGTGGGCGGTCGGGCCAGACGCTACCGGTTCGGCGATGGCCGAGCAGGGCGGCTCGGCGCTGGCTGAGCGGACGCGAAAAGGGGGTGTCGCCCCCTTGATTGAGAAACAGCCCCTGCATGGGGGGGGGGGGCTTCCTCTTTGCCAGTCGGGGGTTATGACCCCCGGATTTTCTGAACCGGCTGACCGAATTGGCCGCCCGGTGTGCCATCGCGGGTCCCCCGTGGGTCCTACCTTCCATGCGCCGGTGGTCGGCGGTTCCGACCGCCCCTCCCTGCACCATTGTGGCCGTGTCCGACCGGCGCGGCGTGACGGCACCGCGCCCCTCTGCTGCAGGCCGACCCCGACTACAACTTCTTTTGGCCTCAACGGCATGGCGCAATGGCGCCACGCTGCTTCGACGTGGTGAAAAGTTCTCATTCTCGGGCGGTGTCGTTGCACCGCCCCACCTTCGTTCCAAACTATAACGGTGAACATCAAAAAAAAGGGGGAGGATGATCAGCCGTCTTCGTGCGGTCCGACCTCCTCCCATTAAAATGATAAAAGGCAGCCCAAAATATTTAACAATGAACGCAAGGGATAATCACATCATAAAAACACCCCCTACCTTAAAGTAGCTGTCAAAAGAATATTGTCGAGGAAAATGGTTTCGCGAGGTAATGCTTCGTCTGTGCTTGACGGAGAACATCCAAGGTGGAGCATCATCTCACACCGACTGCGGGGAGGAGAAGAAAGGCATGAAGATCACTGATTGTGGTGATGGCGTTCTTCATTGAGTTCTTTACGTTCTTCATGTTCTTTAATGTGGAAGACGACGTTCTTCAAGACTAGATCCCTCCTCTCCAAAAAAATCTCCATACAACGATTCAACAAAAAATAAAATAAGGCCCAGCCTTATTTTATTACTCATGCCAACCTTTTTCAAAAAACCAATTGAATTCAAAAAATTAATTCACATGCGTCGTCCAATTAATTAGGCATTTTATTGGCATGTATTTTAATGTGGGAGACTTAAAAAATTAATTACTAGAGGGGGGTTTTAATGGGGTGTTGGTGAAGTTGAAGGAGGTGGGGGCTCGTGTGGGCCCCACTTCACTAATATACTACATAGTGGAGTTAGGATGTAGTGGGTCCTAGTCGAACTCCCCTGCATAGGTTATAACTACATAGAATAGAAATAAAAATTGTAGCATAATTTTTTATTTCACTCTTCATTTAACCCATTTATTTATCAACCTCACCCGAGCAAACACAACTCCAGAAAAGGTCTTCTTAAGCAAATACCGAAATTTCAGTTTCATCGATGCCCTTGGATTTTGATTTCGAGCACCAGTTGAAAAGTTAGGAAAACCCGCTCATTCGTTCACTGAACTTACTCGAGCTAAACTTCAAAAATTCATTCCTGGCACACCGGGCCTTGGAATCAGGTGCCGTCAGAACTACGTACTCGTAAAATCCCAAAAAAATTAAGAAAAACATTACCTTGAAATTTATTGGTCTATACAAACCAAAATAATTATATATGTTATTATGATAATGTATAAATTATTCCACCCCTAATACATCATATAATAAATTTACGTATCGCTTTAGCGTACGTGCCGACATCTTTATCTACATAGAAATATAATGTAAACACTATTAAAGTCATTAAGAGGTATTTATAATGATATATTTAATGTTTATATATAAAATTTATCCCCTAAATATTATTTTTAATTAAAATATCAAATATGACTTCTTTCTATTTGATTGATTGGTAAACAATAATGTCACTTATTTGTAAGTGCAGACTACCACCTCCATAAAGTGATGCGAATTTTTTGTCATTCCCCATTTACATAGTTATTTATAAGAGTATATATAATAAAAATATATTATATTTATTATATTATAATTCTCTTGAAATAGTGAATTATTTTAAACCAATTCATTATTAATCCCTTCCAAAAGTAGAAACATGAATTTTCTGAATATATGTAAAACAATCTATAAGATAAAATGAAAACAATTTTTCATCCCAAAGTAATATTAATGGTATAAATTATAGTTATAATGAATATATATGATAATTATATCATGTTTTTAATTATTAATATTTATAAACCAATGACAAATTGTAACTAACATAACTACAAAACTAAAAAAACAAGAAAAATGGTGTAGTAATCATATGAAATTGAAACATTAATATGGATTTGTTAATAAATTGATATTAAAATTATATAATTTTAACATAAATGATATTATATATTTTAATATTAATGGGGAATATTTTCACACCAAAAGTTTCTATTCCAAAATTTGTTTCAAATCCTCATTGTGTTTATATTTTTCTCTTAGTTTCCAGTTGTTTCGGGTTTTAAATTTTGGTGCTTCTATTGTTCTTGATCTAGGAACTTGGTATTAGGGGAACGGTATGGTAATTCACATTCTCTTATTTCAAAAGGGATTGTGTGAAGTTGTGGTGTTTTGGATTTGGATTTTTGACACTACTAGTGACACAACTTGTTGGGTGAGTTATTGAGGTGGTTTAGACCGTTGAGTTGGATGAGTTTTGGGGTGAAGATGATCGTTTATTTGTGATGTTTTCCCCAATTTACATTGACTATAAATCCCCATTGTAACCTCTGATATTAGAAGAGAATGTAATATTTTTTGGGTGGCCATAACCGACCGTATGGTTAGGCCGCACGGTTTACAAAACCGTGCAGGAAAACCGTCAAATGGTGTCCGACTCGGAAATAATTGTTTTGAAATTCCATGTTTTCCCTTCCAGAAAGATACCAAATTCTCCCCTCCCCTCTATTTTTCTTCCTAAGTCAATGGAAACCCTCCAAATTCTCACCCTCCCTTGGGACTCAATTTTGACGGTAGATTTGATATGGGAAACATCAAAATGATGCAAGTATATATTTCTCTCTATGAATGAATTATTCTTCTTAGGGTATCTTCCATTCTTTTAGCAATATCCTATTTTCCAATAACTATGGATTCATAATTGGGGTGTGTCTTTGGTATTCATGGTTTAATATTGAGGTTTTTGGTTTCATTTCACTTCCTTGTGATGCGGTGGTGGTGCGGTTGATGTTACTCACCAAGATTTTGGGGGTTTGACTAAAAACGTAGGTGAATCCATGTGTAACCATTTTCTGATGACTAATAATTATTAATTTAATTATTTTTAATATTACTCATATATTTTCCATAGTGAAAAACTAATTTTTATGTATTTTGTTAATATGTTAATTTAATAGTTTCACTTTTTTTAAATTGGGTGTTTTTCATGTGTAACCCTTTTTTTAATCTTTGGGACTACATTATAGCATAAGATAGTGTTTTATTAAATGTTTTTCTGGATTCCATCTTTTCTTTAGATGGGTATTGGTGTGATTTTGGGTCTAAAATATGGGTTTTGAAAGTGTTTTATGAGTAAACACTTTTTTATTCTTCCTAAAAGTGTTATAAGGTAATGTGGGGTTATCATGTGTATCATTGGTGGTATTATTTGATGTATTTTTATAGAAATTGAAAATGATTTAATAAATGTTTCTAGGGATGTAAATTCTCTTTTTTATTGGTAGTGTTGTGATTTTGGCCTTGAATGAGTGTTTTGAAAACAATTTTGTGTGAAAAACATGCTTATACCCATTGGGTTTGTTTTATAAAAACTGAAAATGATTTAGTGAGTTAAAAAAGGTGGTAAAATGATGTACATGTACTGATTTAGTGATTTTATTCACATAAGATGGGTTTTTGAAAGGGAAATATGTGATTTCATCTATCAGACGTTTTTAGAATGTTTTATAAATTTCTGAATTGTTTCATTAAATTTTGATGTGGGTGAAAAACATGTTTTTTGGCTATATCATGTGAGTTTGTCGATAAAATTAATTTTATGGTTAAAAGGGTATTATAGGAAAAGTGTGTGGGCTATTATGGGATTTTGAATATCATGAAAATGTTTTATCAATTTTTGTAATAGATTTGTTGATATGTTAACTAGATATGAAAAATGTTGTGGGCTGTTTTGGTGTGAGTGTGATTTCAAAATGCATGTGAATGAAAAATGGGATTATGTGACTTGGGTGATACAAATGTGGGATGTTTTGTGAATCTGTGACGTGGAATTTGTGTTTTAATGTGTTTATTTTAATTCATGTATTGTTGAACATGTTTTTTCATAAGAGGGAAACTCGTGTATCTTGGTGGGTGGACTTGTACAAGTATGGTAGTGATCCCTAGGGTTTGTCCTCAATTTAATGTCATAATATTGATGAAGAAAACACTTACTCATCTATGATGATGATGATGATTGGGGACCACTAGTTTATGGGTGATTTCCCTACTAGTTCTCGTACACGAGAACAGATATTGTGATGGTTACTCTCACAGAGATATGAGGTACTTGTGATCCACAACAAGATAATGGGTAGAGGTTATTTTCTCACTGTTTGTACTCATTAGTTACATTGTTCATACTTTCAGAAAATGGTATTGTTAGATGGAAAATTTAGTGTCATTGACATTATTTTTAAAAGTGAAGATTCTTTCGAACAACCCACTTAAAAACAATTTTTATTTAATGTTTCATCTTTTTGAAATTGTTACAATAATTCCATGTTTATGAAAAATTATATGTTATTCATCTTTGAATGTTAATCACGTGTAATCACATAGTGGTGGTATATGACTGGGATTTTCCTCATCCACTACTTACACCCTTGGGTGTATGTAGAGTTGGTTATTTTTGACGCAGGTTTGGGTATTGATTTGGTGCCAAAGGATCGGATTTTTAGCGGTCCATTGTGATACGGAGTTGTGGAGATGGCATGATGGTTGGATTATTTCCATGTGGAGGTTCATGTAAACTTTTATTTTGTTTTTACCATTCTAATGTTCATTAATAATTTTATTAAATAGTTTAATTCAATTCTGAAATTTAGTAAATGATTTTTTTGTTTGAAAAATCCATATTTGGTTTATTGGATTTTTTGGTTGATGTATGTTTATAAATTATGGTAAATCATTCCCATTTTTTATTTTATGATACTCGAGAACTTCTTCCAACCCGCCAAGATTGGGAAAACGCTCAAAGCCTTGTCGTCGGCTGGGTTTGGTGATAGTTTTTAATGAAGACCGTATTCAGTTTGTGACCAAATGCTATCAAAGGAGGTTAGGATTACACTTTGGGTCATTTTATTTAGGGATGATTCAGTATTGTCAGGATTTTGTATTTTTTGGGACTTGACATTTTGGTTATGGGTAGTGTTCTTGGCAATCGCACCTCATGACGGGATTCAAGTCTCCAAGGGAAGTTGAGATTTATCCGAGTCCTTGGTTTTCTTGGTTTGATGATGATTATGGGGAATGAAAGATCGTTGGGTTAATGGTCTTAGTGAGTTCGTGTGGTCTAGAAATCCAAATGGAGCTACATATATTTCCGTAGAATACTCATTTTGATGGATAAGTGATTGTTGTATTGACCCCAACCATATTTCCAAGTCACCCACTAAAACGAGTTTCCTCTCGCATGGTCTTGGGTCCATTAGTTCTAAAATGATTGATGGTTCTTTTAAAAAAACTAATTGTTTTTAAGAAGAGTAATGTTTTTGTGAAAATATTTACCAAAAAAGAGGAAATAGTTTTATTTTTCAAATGGTGGAACCAAATTTTCATTATTTTTTAGAAATGGAAAATGGTTTGTCTCACCTATGTTGAAAGATGGAAATTATGTTAATGTTTATTTTGAAAAAGCATTTCTTAAATAGTTTTCTAAACCATTGGTAGGTGTTCTAATGGGACAATATGTTTTTAAATTTATGTTAATATATTTGAAGTGATTTTTCAATTTAATGATTGATCCTTTTTGGAATTTTTTGAAAGATGTAAAATGGGAATTTTATGTCATGGTTAGCGGTTTTGAGAGAAAAAAATTCTGTGTTGGTTGACTGTTTTGGTTTTGAAATGTTGAAATAATTCTTGATTTAAACTTCTATATTTCTGTGAGTGACCTCATGGACGATGTTATATTGGATGATGGATGGTTTATGTCATGTATGGATGAGTTATAGGATGGATATAAGGAGGGTTCTCGGTGTGGCACAGAAACATGCATGTGTGAGGCCCATGGGGTACCATTGGTGGACACACTAATTGCTGAATTTTTTTTGAAGAAATGTTTTGAAAGGAATAAATGATGTCATTACAACTTGTTTTGGATAATGCATAATATGTTTTTTTTTTGGAAATGTGGATGTTATAGGTATTTTTTATTCCAATAACCCCTTGTTTTTGAACGATGTTTTGGGTTTGGGTTTCATTGGAGAGTTTAGATGAAGGACTGGTTAAAAATCTCTTATGAAAAATGTTTTGGGATTACTTTATGGTGGTTCCCTTCATGTTTTTTGATCTATTTTGTGGCTCATTTTGACCAATGGTCCATATTATTCATGTCCTTCGGTTCTATCGTTTTATAAGGTATTCCCCCATTAAGGGTTAGTGCAAAACTAAAGTACACCCCAGATTATTTCTGTATTGAAAGACCCTTTAGTTGATCCATATAAGGAATAATTTTCTCATGCATTGGTGATTGAGTCTACACAATTTCCATTCATGGTTTTATGTATCCTCATTTATTACGAGAGTGATCGAGGAAGGTTCAATGAGACCATAGTTTCTTATGATAGCTCATTCATATAAGGTGAAGGTAGTCTGGGGTTGTCAGTTTGAATGTTGTCTGAAAGGGACTATGTGTCCTCGTAGTCTCTTTGAAGAACATGATTATGTTAAACCACTTGTGTGGAAAATTTGGTCATAACATGTTGATATGGTAAATTCCTAATATTATGTGTTGTTTTGGGACTGGGAACAAGGTATCATTCCCTGCATTGTTTCTATCAGTCGCAATGGTCATGTTCTATGATGCCTTGTGTTGTCAGGTGCTTGTTTGACTGTAAAGGTGAAGGCCGTGCAATCCTCTCAGAGTCTTTGTTATATTGGGAGTATATATCCATTTAAAAAAAATAAAAAACATCTATTTTAAAGGAATTTATTTAAATGATCCATATCCTTATATTGTTTCTCTTCTAAAGAAACAATGGGTGATGTGTATGAATCTTCTAAGCCATTTTGTAAGTTTAATGTCAGGTTTTGATAAGGTTAGTTTTGAATGTATTAGGTCTTGGTGAACCCATATTGGATTGCAATATATTTATTTGTAGAAATGGAAGAAGAAGTTCCATTCAGGGGGTTTCCTGAGCTTAACTACGACGCCGAAGATTCTTCAAGAATTTGAGATTTATAAATAGGTCCCTAAGAGAATCTAGCACATAGTTAGGAGAAATACCTTGGTTGTTCATAACATTGTTCCAATTCCAATCCCCATTATGTATGATATGATGATATTAAACCTCTGGGGTTGTTTTCTTGATTCAATTGTTCCCGTTCAGTGGAAATAGTTGGAGGAACTCATACCGATGTTATTGTGCAATGTAATTATTTTCTCCTTTGGTTTTCATTGAGTTTTTTGAGTATGGTTGGGAATTTGGATAGATAAAATTATCACATAGTTTGTTCAAGATTATTAGTGACTGTGTTCTATGAATCCAAGCAGACAAAATTATCCCCACTGTTAGCGCATGGTTTCCAAAACTATGTTAACTAACCATACGGCCATCCCAACTTTTAAAAATTTGGGGTCTTTATATGTCAGACTGTGATAATCAGTCATGATTAGCAGTTGTTATGGTGGGGAGCCCATTTATGTCTCCTCGTACTAGTAACTCATATTTTTCCTTAGTCGTGGCTTGATGGTAGGTAGTCTTGTTCAGATATATCTAGCTACCAACATCCTCCATGAGTAAACATTTGGATTGGAGTGTAACCAATGGTTTTGTTGAAGTTAGACTATGGGGACCACATTTTTTTTTGTGGTTCAGTCTATGTAAATTTCATGTGCCTTGTTCAGATAGTGTTTTAGGAGTTTTCATTTGGTATAATTTCTAAATGTGCTTGATTGTTTTAGGAAAGTGGTTCATGATTTATTTTATGAGAGTATTCCATCTTTAATTGATCACAAGAGGTGTTCTACCTTTTGGGGAAATGATTAGAAAAGGTGCAGTTCTTGGAATCTCAGTTGAGTTAGGTTTTTTATTTTTCCTTTCTGTGGATTTCCCTTTTTGGAATGATATATGGTGGAGAGAATTTTCACACCCAGATTTCCAATCCCATGTTTTTTTTATAAATCCTCTTTTGGTTCTTACATTTCTCTTAGTTTCTAGGTGTTCCAAGTTTGTTGTTTTGGCATCACCTATGTTCTTGATATATTACCTTGATCATGGAATTTTAGTATGGTATTTTCCTCCTATTTTTCCAAAAGGGGTGGTGTGAGGTTGTGGTGTTTGGAGTTGTATTAGTGACACTCCTAGTGGTACCACTTGTGGTGTATGTTATTGAGGTGGTTTGTACCCTTGAGTTGGATGAGTTTTGGGATGAAGAGAATGATTTTATTTTGGAAATTTTTTCTCGTATCCTTGGCCTATATTTTCCCCATTGGTTTCCCCCTTGGAACCCCCTGATATTGGAGGAGAATCGATGGTTTTTGGGATGAAAGAATAGGCCCCACTGTTAGGCCAAATGATTTACAAAACTGTGCCGGAAAACCATTCAAGGCTGTCCACCTCATAAGAAATGTTTTGAAATTCCATGTTTACCCTTCCATAAAAAACCAATTTTCCCCTATCTTATCCATTTATAGCCCTTACTCTATGTACTACCTCCAAGCTCTCTCACCCTCCCATGGAACTCAATTTTGAACGGTGATTTGATGGGGGAATCATCAAAGTTAGGCAAGCTAGTCTTTACCTCTTTGATTTCTTCCTTGACTTTATGGTTTCTTCCACCCTTTCAGGAAGTTCCAATTTTCTAGTAACTAGGACTTCATACCTAGGTTTTTTATTTGAGTTTCTTGGTCTAATATTTTGGTTCTAGGTTTCTTTTCACTTCGTTGTGGTGTGATGGTGGTGTGGTTGATGTTACAAACCATGATTTGTGGATTTTAACTCAAAAGGTAGTTGATTCCATGTGTAACCATTTTCTGATGAGTTTACATTTTTGATTTAATTTTTTTATATTTTCCTCATTTATTTTTCATTGTTTGGAAAACATTTTTGATGGTTTTTGTTATACGGGTAATTTTATACATTCACTTTTGATACAAATTGGGTGATTTCCTTGTCTTACCCATGTGGTAGTCTATAAATTTATTGTATAACTTATGAAAGTGGTTTATTAAATGTTTTTTCGGTTGCCAATTATGGGTTTTTATGGTATTGGTGTAATTTTGGGTTTAAAAGAGGGTTTTGGAATGGGTTTTATGTGTAAAACCATGTTATACTTCTTGAAAGTATTTATTGGAATTTTTTGCTTTACATGAGTACCGTTTGTGGTATTATTTATGATATTATTTATAGATCTTGAGAATGGTTTAATAAATGTTTCTAGGGACGAAAATTCCATTTTGGTTTAGTAGTGGGTGATTTTGGCCATTAAATAGGGTTTTCAAAAGGGTTTTGTGAGAAAACATGGTTATACCCCATGGATTTATTTTATGAAAATTGAAAAAGATTTAGCGAGTTAAAATAAGTGGTAAAATGATGTACATGTTCTGTTTTAGTTTTTTTATTCACTACATATGAGTTTTTAATGTTAATGAGGTTATTTAAGATGTCAAAAAATTTTGATAAGGTTTTATAAATTACTGAATTGTTTTATTAAACTGTGATGTGGGTGTGAAACATGATTGTCGGATGTTTCGTGTGAGTTTGATAATAAATATGGTTTCAAGGTGAAATGGGTATTATGTGAAATATTTGTGGGATGTAATGTAAATTTGAATATATTTTAAAGGTTTTATAATATTTTTTAAGGGATTTGTTGAATTTTTAATGATATGTGAAAAGTCTTGTGGGAAATTTTGGTGTGAGTATGATTTCAAAATCAATTGAATGAAAAATGAGATTGTGTTACTTGTGTGATACACATGTGGGATATTTGGTGAATGTGTTATGTGAAGTTGGTATTTTCATGTGAAAATTATATTTAATATGGTTTTGAACTTTTTTTGAGCACTAGAGGGAAACCCAAGTATATAATTGGGTGGACGTGTACTAGTATGCTAGTGATACTTTTCGGTTTAGTATCATTTTGATGTAGAATGTTTGACTATGAAAATACTAACTAAAAAATGATGATGGTGATGAAGCTTATTGGGTACCGTTATATCGTGGGTATGTTCCTTACTAGTGGCTGATGCACAAGATCAAATATTGTGATAGTTAGTGTCACCGAGATACGAGGTACATAGGACCAACATCGAGCTACTGCATGGGAGTTATTTTATTATTTCTTGTTCTCATTAGTACTTTTTTCTTACATTTGGCATATGGTATAGTTTGCTATAAAATTCATTAGTGTTGGGATTATTTGTAATTGTTTTGATTCTTTAAAATAGCCCACTTGAAAACTGTTTTTATTGAATGTACCATCTTTTAAATTTTTTTACTAGCAATCCATGTTTATGAAAACTTGTAAGATTTTCATCTTAGAATGATTATCACATAGAATTTATTAGTGGCAGTATCCAACTGGACTTTAGTTCACTCCGTACTTACACCCTTTGGTGTAAGAAAACATGGTTTTTTTTGTAGGTTTGGGTATATCATTTGTGCCAATATATAATGTTTTTCGTGGTCCAGGGTAATGTGGTGTTGTGGATATGGCTTGGGGGAGGTGTCTTTTTCCATGTGGTGGTTCTTACATAGTTTTTCTTGTTTTTTAACTTTGTAATTGTCATTGAACATTGTTTAAAATTGTATAATTCAATTATAAAATTTTTTAAAAGTTGTTTTGGTATAAAAAATATAGGTTTTGTTTATTTGTTTTTTTATCATTTTATGTTTATAAACACATGTAAATTGTTCCCATTTTTGATTATATGATACTCGTGCACATATTCTAGCCAATAGGGATTTGAAAATCACTTCATTTATTGTTACGGGGTGAGTTTGGTGCCATTTTTTATGTTGAATAGATTCAGTTCGTTAAAAATATAATTATAATATATTTTATATTTTTATATTTTATTTTGGACTACCTAAAAATTATGTCAGATATATGTTTATAGTTTCATCTCAGTATATCATAATTGAGACTTGTTTTCAGGAAATTTGACACGTTATTATTTATATGGTGTATATTCATACCATTAATTTATAATGGATATATCAAATAATTATAAAAAATCATTACAAAACCATATTATTTTCAATCTTCCTATTTGTTAAATAAATACATTACAAAATTCATATGGGTCTTCATCTCAATTTGTTATTGTTGTAACAAATTTGATGTGATACCCCCATTATTATTTTTTGAGTTTTATATAATAATAATTTATTTTTTTTATAATTAATATCATTATCTACTATGAATTTAATATTTTGTTTAATATTATTTCTTACATTAGGTCTGTTGATCAATAGTTTGATAACATGTCATGGTTTTTATTACAATTTTTTTCACCGAGATTATTCATTCATAAATTTCTAATGATGAAACTATAGGATATATAAATTTCCAATATTATTTATCTATATAATCTATTTATTTTTTGATATTTCATGTTTTACTTTATTGTTACTCTATCTATGTATCATGATAAATAAATATTATTTATAAGGAAAACCATCCATATTTTTCTCATCAATTTGTAATATTTAATTTATTTTGTGTTTGTTCACTAAAATATTTTCATAAATATTCTAAAAATTATATATAGATTATATAAATACGCTTTTAACTATATATTAAATTATTTAATTTCTTCAATGATATATTAACATCATTTTATAAGTGTCGCACTTCTAAAATTTAATAATAAAATTTAAACTAATTTATTCCAAAATATATATCAGTTGAGTGGATTTCACCACCATCCTGATTAATATTTTCATTGAATATTATTTTACAATATTTAATTTTTCACTTGATTGATTTTTTATATAATATTTCTATTTTTTATTTTAAATATTTTATTTGGATATAATAGTTTATTTTATAAAAAATGATCTAGTAAAATTTTAATGGCACTTTCTTCTATATAAACATCCATTTATGTTTCTTATCATTTATTGGGGACATAATTGAATCCAACCATGTCTATTGATTATTTTTATAGATTATTATTATGATAATGAAATTGTTATCAAACCCATATCCTTTCAACATGTTATGATATGTTTCTATGATGATGGTTTTATGATCTAAGAGAATTCATGTGTATAGTTTTCATTATGTGGTGTTAGTGAATAGAATCATAACCCCCACCCACAACACCCACAATGAATTTGGTAAAATAGGGTATTACTTGGGTTCATAAGTATTAAAATGGGAAATTAATCAAGCACAGTAAAATACATTAATTAATAATATATTCTTGACAGTGAACCTTGAAAAAGGAAATGATTGAATGAAGTGTGAACCAATTCTACTAGGATTGTCCTGGAAGTCTTCCATGACTAAGGAAATGATTTTGTATGTTTATTTTTATTTCATTAACTTAATCATTAATTTTTTGTAATGTTAACATAGATCATTATTTTGTATTAATGATTCCACACTTCTATGTATTTTTTCATTCGCATGAAAAATCCTTAAACCATGTCCCATGATTAATGATATTTTACTGAAAAGGTATGATAATTTCTTGTCATTATTTTTTTCATACACATTTACACATATATTATTCCCCTTTATTATAACTAAACTATATCCCTAACCATTTCCCATACTAATAATCTTATCTCAAAATTTGTTATGTTTCTATTTCAGATATAATGAATAACTTGTTATAATATGATATGTCTATGAATGATTCTAATTTTATAATTATAATAAGAAATGATTTCAATCATTTATGTATATTCTCCCAAGTAATTCATGATCCAAATACCTTAAAAACATTGTATCTATCAAATATATTATAGATAAGTGTAAAGAATATTATTCTATTAAGATTTTTTATATATGAAAACACTTTTTTGGGATTTTATACATTGTTTCATAGAAATCTATAGTATCATTTAGAAACATGGATGATAAGAAATTAGTGAGAACCATTTGTATTATAAAATGTATTTAAGAAAATTTTATTTTATAGTAAAGAAATCGATGTTTTTTTCCTAGAAAATACATATATTCTATGATATAAGGATGTGGACGAATCTAGGGAACATATGCACAAAGTATTAGTAACTATGAATGGGGTGAAATTGGTGTTTACACAATCATCATTGGTTCACAAAATTTGTGCATAATATTTCATAACTAGATAGACACTTTGGGGGAATACGAATCAAATAATTCAAATATTTATCATGAACAATTGGGAGGGATACAGATAGATGCTGACCGTAGATACCCTATGATAATCCTAATGTGTCAATGTTTCAAATTAATGTCATAGAATTTATGAAAAATATTTAGATTTTTCATTTAAAAGTGTTTAAAACTAATGTTTCATACATTATGATTTTAGATTTATTAAAATATAGGAACCAAGGGGAATTAAGAAAACTTTGAATGTGATGTACGATGCAATGATTCCCCTTTGGAGAGAACTAATTAATGGGGGGATGGAATATGAATGTTTTTAATGTTTCATAAATATCTATATCATTATATGATTAATATCATCAAAATATGTTTGTTTTTTAATTAAAATAGTTAGATAAAAATATACTACATGAAAAAAATGAAGCATAGAAGAAGTAGTCTCCTAAATTTCAAGGATGTTTGATAAAATAGTTGAGAAAATATCTAGAAACGTTTTTTTATGGAGTAAAATGTCATCTAGGGAGTGATTTCTCAACCTTATTGAGAAGTATGTGTGTTCCTGGTGTTCCTCTTCTGGATACTCTATTGATGCAGTTCCAAATGAGTAAACAATAGTAAGATTAATCATCTTTGGATCAGTAGATATCATATGGGGAAGGTAGAGGATATCCCCAAGATTCTACCCATCCTCATATAATCAAATGTGGATGTAGGGGTGGCCGTTAGTAGGGTCATAGAGGTTATGGTCGACTTCATGTTTTAGTATTCCAAGTGCGACGAAATCCAAATATCATTTTTGTTACCCTTTTCATGCTTTATAATAGGGTACATGTGTTGTTTGATTCAGGAGAAATGCACTTCGTAATATCTCCTGCCCTTGTCCATTCACTAATACTTAAGGAAGAGAGTCTTCTAGTGACCATGGAGTTGACTGCCCATGATGGTGGTCGAGATGACTTCTTTGATGTATGTTGAGACTATGAGCTAGTATTGGGGGATCACCACACTTATGATAATTTCCCATGTTTATGAATACAACTATATAATTTTTTCCTTGGAATGTATTGTTTGTATTTGTTATAGGATATCGTGGATTGATTCTGATGTATGGTGGTGATTTTAATGTTTATGGAGTTCCATAATAGTTTTCTGGTGAGAGATACTGTTGGATGGGTCATAGGAATGTTCCAACCTTTTCATCCTTGATGGATTTGCTGAAGAAGAGTTCATCAGTGTTTAAGTAGTCGTTGTTTCCTAGGGTTGTTGAATTGTTCCCTGATGTCATTCCATATGATGCTGTGCAATTATCCCCTCAATGAGAGATTGGGATCAAAATTGAAATACAACTAGTAATTTATCATATACTGATGTCCATGTATTGGATGGAATCATTTGAGTTGTCATAGTTTTGAATACAGATCAATGTTCTATTGGAGTGAGGTATTCGTTAGCTGAGTCATTCACCCAGGGGTGACACGGTATTTTTCATGAATAATTTTTATGGGAGTTTGTGGTTTTCTTTTGATTATCATAACCTTAAACGAGTGACTATGATGAACTACAATCCTTTTTTTGTGGATTGAAGATTTATTTGATTGATCGTTGGGTGAAATTTGTTTCGTGGAGATCGATTTAGAGTCATTATATCATTAGACATGTGTGGAGGATGAGGATATCTATAAGAATACATTCTACAGTTATCATGGGCATTGAAATTTCATTCTGATGTCGCTCATTGTAGAGAATTATCCATCTGTGTTCCTAGGGTTGATGAGAACTATGTTCCATGAGTTCTATTATAAGTCCATGGTGGTTATCATCGATGAAATTATCGTGTACTTCGTGTTATTAGAGGGACATGCAGGGAATCTGTGTGGTATTTTTTGGAGTTCATCATTGGGAGAAGATATTTGGGATGATTTTGACGTGTTAGTTTTGGAATGAGAAGTCAATTTCACGGGTAATGTTATATCCCATTATAGAGTTCCAATGGATCCATTGAAGATAGAATAATTTTTGTAATGGGAATCCTCCAAGATTGTGGAATAAGTTCAATGATTTCATGGTTTTGTAGGCCATTATAGGATGTTCTTAACTGATTTCTCACAGGTTTGAATTCCTCTAAATGTGTTGACCCAAAATTATTAGCTATTTTTATAGACTAACCAGTGTTAGACATATTTTGAGTATCAGAAGAATACATTGGTCAGTGCTTTGGTAAATTTTCTGCTAGTAGAAAGACTTCTGTTTGTGATTTTCTATGATTCTTAATGTTAGGGAAAATGTTGTATTATAATGCATCAATGATCTGTCATTTCTTATGAGTCTCAGATGGTTTGTCCCCACGAACGTAACAATGCCACCCATGATCTTGAGTTGGAGTCAAAGATCATTACCTAGATGTTATAGAGACAGTACCTCATTGGTTAGTGTTTCGTGGTCTTCAATATTTATAAGAGTATGAGGTAAATTTTTAACCAATTTTACTAGAGCAGTCTAAAGCATCAGTGGACGGGGTTCATATAGGATTTCAACATTGAAATTTTATATACACATTGGAAGGGGGATGTTATAGATAATACACTGAGTATGATGGTGTGTAATTATGTTGTGTATGAATTATTTTATTTTTGTAGAGTTATATAAGAATATTCATCATTTCATTTGGATATAGGATATGTTGGGGGCATAAGTTGTCATTTATCGATGATGGTGCACTAATATATATTAAAAAACCAGGATAAATAATAGTTGGGGGATCATGAGGTGTATGTATGGAGGGACCATGTTGTTTGTGAAAGGCCCTTAATGCTTGGTCTGAGAATGAATAAAACCAGGTGTTTCTTTAGGCAATGATTTTTTTCCATTAGTTTTTGATGAGACAGTTCTCAGAGAGTTCCATAGTTATTCCATAGTGATACATCCTCGAAATACAATGAACTAACAAGTATTGAGAGGTATGTTTTATATTCTAGGGTAAAGAGTTTAGTTTCATAGTTTTTACATCTATGTCTTGTCTTTATTAAGGTTAAGGCCGAGCACCACATCCATAGTGTTGTTCTCCATCCATTAGTTGTTCCTCAGTTGAAGTGGGATAACATCTCGATGGAATTTTTTACCAGTTTACCTTGAGATAAAGAAGGTTATACTAATATATCGGAAGTAATCGATAATTTGAAAAAATCATCACACTTTATATAAATAAGGGATTCGAGCTCAGTGGTGGTTATGTCAATGAAATATCGGGAGGAGGTGGTGGGACACCGGTGAGTTAGGAGGATGATCATTTTCGATAGAGAACCACATTTTACAACATTGTTGTGGAGTGGTCTACAAAATAAATTTTTTATTAACTATTCCTTAGAAACTATTTTCATCTTTAAAGGATGGTCAGAAAGTACCAACTATACATACTCTTGAATACTTGGTTCGCTGTTGTGTCCTAGATTTTGGAGGATTGAAGAAGTGGAACACTCCCATGGTAGAGTTCACTTAAGACAATATTATCCACTCCACCATTTGTATTTCATCATTTTTATCCTTGTATTGAAGACCTTAATGTTCTCAGTTACACTGGACTCTAGTCGGAGAGTAAAAATTTCTCAGACTAGAACTGGTACATAGTAGGACAATGATGGTTCATGTGATTTTCAAGAGGTTGAAGGGAGAAAAAGATCATCAAAAGTCCTATGTTTATCATTGGATGAGACCATTGGATTTTGAAATTTTAGAGCACATGTTTCTTAATGTTACTCACTGTCATGTGAATCAATGTACTTTTAGTGGGAGTAAGCCTTACCTATCATTTTTTATGATATGACATTATCTTTTTCCATGTTGTGTATTTCACTATTTGGAAAGGTATCTCTTCTAGGTGAGTGTTTAGGAGTTGGTTCTGGTTGTCACCTAGTTTCTTGTTGTTTATTGATGAATTAGTGGAGCTCCTATTTTGGAATGATATTTGAATGATATTTGGAATTGTGATTGTTCGGACCGCTTTTTATATTTCCTCTCTATGTTGGTTCTGGATTCTCGTGTCCGAGAATAGTTTGAGTGGTATATGATTAAATTGATTGGACCAATCTAATTCATTCCCCTGTTGAAATACATTGTTTGAGCTATTCTATAAGGACATGGTGACTCATTTAAAGAGTTATAGTTTTCCAATCGTAGCTCGTTTCACCGGTGGGGAAGGAACGTTGATTTATAAGTGTTGAGTCAGAACGGTGAGTCAACAATGGTAAATTGTGAATGGTGGCTCCCCAAATGTTAGGTAACTAAATTGAATCTCACAAAATATTCACTCATCAAAATGCAAGTCTTCCAATGTTGAGTCATCTAGGAATGACTTTTACAGTAGTGATTCATCATATGGTTACTCATCCAATGGTGAGTCATTCAACAATGAGTCATCCAATAAGGAGTCATGCAGTGATGACTTTTCCAATGGAGAGTCATAAAATGGTCACTCATACAATGGTGATTTATTCAAATGTTGGATCATATTAAGAGGATTAATACAATGATGAATCATCCAATTTTGAGTCATCTAACAGTGACTCATCCAATGATGAGTCATGAGCCATGTTTCCAGTTTAACAGTTTCTCCCAATTGACGTTATCAATGATGTAAAATGAATTTGAAGCCTTTTTATGGTATTTATGGTAGATTCACAGCCCATAAAGCATATTTATTTTCTCATAATGTTACTAGTGCCTTTACTCAGTCAAAACATGTAATCTTTACTAGATCCTCTTCTAATGGAAAATCTAAAACCTATCATAACTGTTAATCCATTTAGATTTTACAACGGCCGACATACCTTCTGACCTTGTTCAGATTTCATGTTTTCCTTGCCATGGGATTCCCATAGTTCTTAATCTAGTAGGATTCGTACATTTTTCTTATCCTTGGATATTATTTCCCATGATTTTTTTCCTACTGCAGGCACACCACCTTTTTTGGTGAAAGAAGGATTTGTCGATCTGACATCGATATAAGGTGTGTTGTACATCGTCTCTTCTAGGTTCCTCATTATTTTTTATTTTGTTTATCCTTTCATTGAGATAAAATTTGATCTCCATGATTCCAATGGAACATTCTTGGTTATTGGATTGCCTGGTGGTGTTGCGGCACCCTTGGTTGGATTCTGTTGATGCAGGAGAGGTGACAATGATCTGTTGTGTGGTTCATTCTCGAAGAAAGATATTGAATACCAATTGAGGCAGGGGATTCATTTCATTATTTAATATTTTTTGCGAAACTGTATATTTATCATGATTTTTACATTTTGTTCGGAATGAAATTTACAAAATAATTATTTGAACTGGAATAAATAATTGGTATCAATAGAATATCGTTGTTTTTTATTTACAACATGATTACTATTGGCATCTTATTTTTATAGATTGTGTGATATATATGAAATTATTTCTTTAAAACATTCCTCCTCATATAAATTGGTAAAGAACATAATTCTAGAATTAAATTATAATTATTTTGATAATAATTTAAAAAGGGGTGTTAATGATTTTGGTTGTTGTAAATGGATTCAAATACAGTTGATTTAGATATGCTTGTTTAACATTAATGCTTTATGTAACTGAATCATTTTGATTATTGTTGATAAATGTAAAAATTAATTTTTTTAATTAATTGTATAATTAATTTATGATAGCATAAGAACCTATATTAATAGTTTTCCTGTAGTTGGAACCTATGATAATGAATCAGTTAGTTCAAGATGGAGTAAATAACAAATTTTGAATGTAATGCCTGACATGGTGAGAGTTACCTTTTTACTTTTAAAGGCCATGTGCCTTACGATTTGGATCCATGAGGGTTTTTTGGGTCTATCGTATGACTCCCTTTAGGGCCAATATCTCAGTTGTTATATTTTATTCCTTCTACTCAAGTAGTTATATTATAAGGACCCGACCTTATAACATTATATAATGTTGAATTAAATGAATAATTCATGTTTAGAATCTTTTCAGGATTAGAGTTTTAGAGAATTAGTCATAACAATTACACTACGACTTGAATATTACATGTAGACACTACTACTTAGTATCCATTTTTTTAATAAAATAAAAACACTTAAAAAGAACCGTGTCTAGTTCCATGTGTTAGATAGCATGACTATTCCTTGATCCCATCCTTGACCCTATTCATATTTAAGTCTTGTGGAAAACATTTAAAAAACTTGGGGTGATCATAAAAATCTCCTTAAGTGATAAAATAAGAAAGGAAAACATTATCCCATCAATAAATACAAATCAATGAAACCATACTTTTCAATCATAACATACCTTACGAAATCATAAGATTTATGAATAAGACACACAAATCATAAATCATAATGGTTACTTATGAAATCCATATCAAACATACATTGTAGTAATCATATCTACATAGGGAGTTACACTTGGAATACCCATCATGGTATATTCCCTAAATCTATTAGGAGAAACATTCATGTTTACCTCCATCACATTACCCAATACATTGGAGAGCTATCTCGGGCTCACCCGCCCTAGGTTTATCACGGAACCACTCATATACATAATCAATGCCCAATAACCATAACATATCGTAACACATAAAACATTTATAAAGGAAATATAACATTTACACATTCAAATATATCAAATCAAGATATTTAAATAGACAATGCTTTATCAAATCATTTTTAAAACCATTTAAAAAATTATTTTTGAATCAATGTGTCCCATACCACTTTGAAGATTTTAATTTAATTTTCATTTGGAAACTTTAATGTCCGTATAAATATATCCTAAACCCCATTTTGAAAACATGGACATTAATGAGAAACATTTATAAGAATAAATCATTAAAACATTTAAATTGATATTTTTGTTAAAGAGTTTTTTTAACAAAAAGAGAGATGCTTGAATACAAATAAATGAGGAATAACATTTAATCATAAATTTATAATATAATGATAATAAATGGATTCATGATATAATATGTCAAATGATAGTATATACACCATATAAGAGTTAATTGGTTCATAACAACAATGAAGTCTCAATGGAAATGTAAATTGAGATAAAATCCCTTATAAAGTTTGTATCCGTAAATTAAGGATAAATAAATTACATAATTATGTGTGAAAAATATAAATACACTAAATATAAGTATATATTATGTGTAAAACAATTATAGGTCATTCAAACATATTCATAGGATGACATATTCAGGATGTTCAAGTTTAACCTAAAGAATTGAAATTGGGTTAAGAAGTACCCTTACAAAACTTTGACAGCCTAACGACGTCACTTTAAAATTAAGAAAACGTGTTGATGAGACAAAAGGGTATCTCATAACTTGGAAATAAATTTTACATCAATAGGATATAGAAGAACATATCCCTACATAATAAGATGTAATGTAAAAGACATAACGAAAATAAGCCTTTTAAAAAGAGGTGGGTGAATGGTTCCCTTACCGATTTGGTTACTTTAGAACATACACCACATGAAAGAAGGATCATATAGTAAAGATTTAAATACTCATAAATGAAATTATATTACCTAAAGAGTATACTCATGGGATGTAAATACACCACGAAAATTGAAATAGTGGAAAATATAGCATGAATCTCACGAGAATAAAAATTGAGATGAAACTCTTTACCACGTTGTAATCAACTGAGTCGTATGAACAGAAGTTAATAACCACCAAATTAATCACAGAATACTGTGAATATAATGATAATTATGATAATATATATATATATATCTAATGGCAGTACACAATACACCACAATAAATAAATTAGTGGGGAATAATGGAAATCTCACGGAATTGAAAGTGAGATAAGAAAATCCCTTACTTCGTGTCCAACTTGACTCGATCGTTCTTTAATCTCCTGAATAATATACTAATGTTAATTTATAATTGCATAAGAACCTTTTTAAATTTTATTATTCCTTTTATATCACTTATTACAATGTTATAAACATTATGTAATCATTTAAGTGAATAATGTTCATCTTGTCGATATGTGGTACTTGAGTCAAAAATGAACACCTTATATTACAAGTTGTCCATGTAGTCAATATTCCATTATATATAGAATGATATTAAATATTAAGATATCATATATATCATATATATCATGTATATATATCTATTTATAATAGTACATAACATTTAGAGGTAAGAAATGAAATGCACCATTCCTGGAGACGGTAAGTCGTACGTACGCATGAACGCTACTTTCATTTATATTTGATATTTTAATGGAAATAAAATATAATGATACATAGGTATATTATAATTCCTTTATAATATCATATATAATATATTTAACTACATCCTTTATACATCCCACATAATGCATTAACGAATCACATCACTTTGAGGGGGCGGTAGTCCGCACTTCCTCAATTGAGATTATCGTATTTACCCAATATGGAAACCATAAAGGAGTAATACAAATGGAAAATACATAAGAATAAAGAAAACATAAACATAATATATATCATATATAAATACAGTGACATCATAATGGCCACCATTATAGGCGGTAGGAGATAATTGAACAAACATCATTTCGTGAGGTGTTAGTTTTCCATCCACAGGAACATTATGTTTTTCATCCATTAGATAGCAGTGTGTGTATGTGTAGTTAAAAGACATATCATTTCAAAATAATAGTATATTGAGGATTATGGGGTTGTTTCCAATGAATGTAATAAAAAGTGTTTAGGGTTTGGAGATGTAAAATAAGAGAAAACAATTTAAGAGAAATTGTAAACTTTAATTTGGGTAACTTCCTTTTGATTGAACCAAAAGGACTTCCTGACGTGCCTTCTACCTAAGGTAAGGATTCTAGGGGGAGGAGAGGGATGTAAGGAGCTTAATTGGAAAGATTTTGGACGATCCAAATGGCTTGAGAGGTTAATGGAATTGGTTATAAGTGGTCTTCTTTTATAAGGGGGAGGAGGGGCTCTTTTGGAATGTGTGAAAATATTATTTTATTATAAACTTATCTTCGGTTTCAAATGGTCAAAAAATCATTACACATGACAATTAGATGACTCATGGTCGAAATAAAATCATACATTAATAATTGGACATGTTGTGGACAATATTGTAATCATTATAATCTTATTTATTTAAATTGTTTATTAATGAGGTAAATACTGCATCATTATTGTGTCATAAATAATTTAATATATTCGTTGTCTAAAAATTATAAAAAAATATAATGGTGTAGGAAATATTTTTATCTTTACAAATAATATTTATAGTCGAAATGATATTTTATATAACCCCTTATAAAAATTAATTACTAAAAGATCTTTGTTAATGTCAATTTTGCCTTTACATTAAATTAATTAATCCAAAATTTCATTATTAGAAACAAGTGGCTCAATGGGGCCCAATGATGCCCATGGTCGGCCACTACTCATCCAATAAGGATAGGACAAGTGTTAAGGCAATTTTGAAATATTATAATATTCTTTTAACCTTGAATTACCCTATTTACCTTTAACCGCGATAAATAAACGTCAAAAGTTACTATTTCCTATAATTTATTTTCAGATTATTAAACCAAATTTACTTCTTGATAACACTAATTTATGTCAGATTTTCTAAATTCAATTCACAGAAGTTGTAAATATTCATTTAAATCAAAAAGTCAGTTTTTTAACTACCACTAAGTGGTTTTACTATTCATAAAAAATTAATTTTATCAGAAAAATACCAAAAATTCAGCCTAAGATATATTTGATATTTCAAATTCAATAATTTTGTCTAATTTACCAAATTTAAAACATAGAAGTGGCATTAATTAATTTTCAAATTTATTCCCGTTATCAAAACAAATAGCGTGTTTTTAAGAAACAATAACTATCAAAAGATTGATACTTGTTTATGTTCAATTTCAAAGTGAAATTAATTACAATGACTACAATTGGATTAAATGGTAAAAATATAGTTTAATTTCACTTTAAACCCAATTAAAAAGAAAATATAACCATATAAATAAATTATATTAAAAGGCACTTTTGAATTAAAATACAATATTTTTCACTATTCAATAAAAAATGAACTTTATCGGAAAAATTTCCAAAAATTACCCAAAGTTAATTTTAATTTACCCATTCTAAAGAAGTATTTTATTTGGTCAAATATAATGTATTAAAGTGACCAAAACATGATTTCAAAATGGTTCTCCATTAAAAGGCGATAAATCGGCCTTTTAATGTAAATTATGCTTAAAATTGGATTCATTCACATTCTTAGCCTCTAATTTTTTTAGGATAAATGTAAAAACATTTAAAAAAACATGTATAATCATATTGTAGTTAGTTTCGTTCATTTCCTCCAAAACAACGGCTAGGATTTAACTACATTTTAAAATAATAATATATTATTTGTATGCAACGTAAGATTTCAAGGAAACCTATTATTCCGTATCAGTTACGCTATCAAAAATAGCAACCCTTTTAAAGTAAAATTAATATTTAATTCAAAAATTAATAAATATGAAAAATTCATATTCTTTATTTACCTGCAATGTTACATATATGTACTATGATTACTAATCCTGGAGGGATATTTTGGTATTTGGGGTAGGGAGGCCCGCTAATTTTGGAATCATTTAATTCCTAGAGTGGAGATATTCCTCAGGTTTTTATATGCGTATGGGGGAGGAAACCAATGATAAAGGAATAGGTTGAAGCTGGGATTATCAATAGATATAAGTGTTTTATTTTTCTTGAAACTATGGTCTGTTAATTTTTATTACTTTCCCAAATACTTGAGGCATATGGTTATGTTTACATTATTTCCCAGAGAGGAAAATATGTGTGGGTTATTCCAGGTTATTTCTTTGTTTAACTTCATGAGGATTGATGTGTCTATTCACTTATTATAGGTGGAAAATAATAAATGGGTAGTTGTTGATGCTCCTTTCGTCACAGAATCTAAAGATCGGAAAAGGGAATATCTGAGCTCAAAGTGATTCATCCTTTGAAGAAAACATCAAAAATCGACAAAGGCAGGAAGAAAGGATCAACAACAACTGCACCGTGCAAGTTATATCACTGTCGCGCAAGTACACTTGCACGACGCTCTTGGTCGCGCAAGTGACTTGCGCGACCTAAGTGATAACCGCCCGGTAACCGCCCGGGGTCTTCTCCTACCTATAAATAGACTCTCTGGGCCCCCCATTCGAGAGGATTTTTTTTTTCAGAAACTCGGATTGAAGCTCCCGACGCCCAAGTCTCTTCTCAAAGCTTCCGGAACACTTCTAAGGTAATTTCTTACCTAGAACGGAAGATCTAAAGAGAGGGAGGAAGGCCTAAGTGTTGAAACTCATCAACACTTGCGCGCCTGAATGGCCAGCCCTTGAGGGAACTGATCATACTTGTGCTTCGCCTTATTCCTTCAATAGAATTTGCACGTCCCTTTTCTGGAAGAACCTCAAGAGGATTCTAAAGAGTTTAATAAAGAGTCGCTCAAGTATTTCAATGCTGGTTGAAAATCGCGCAAGTACACCATGTGTCGCGCAGGTATACCTGCGCGACCAATACTTGCGCGCCCAAGCAAGACTTGCGCTCCTTTCAAGACATGTGCGCCCCTACCTTTCTGGGTTCCCATCATTCCAATTTTACCCCTCTTAAGCCATTTCACCTTTCCTATTCAAGATTCAGTCTTCAAGATACTCTTCAAAGCCATTTATGGCATGATTTCTTGATTTGACTTCCTTATCTGAAAGGAATTCGGTGGAATATCTCTCAAAACCTAGTGATTTATACATCTTTATGTCACCAAAGATTGAGAGTTCGTTCATTCAACCTCATCCTTTAAGATGAGAGAATCCTTAACCTGGGTCTCCTTTTTAGGAATAATCCCCAGTTATAAATCCTTTAATCTGGGCATCTTCCTCAGGAGTAAGCCCCAAATTCTTAAAGTTCCCAAACTTGGGCATCCTCTTCAAGAGTAAGCCCCAATCTCAAATGTGGGCATCCTTCTCAGGAGTAAGCCACAAACCTTAATCCCTATCCTGGGTCTCTTTTTCAGGAATAAGACTCAGTCATAATCTTGGGCTTTCTTTTCTGGAGTAAGCCCCAAGTCCCCTAACCCGGGCCTCCTTTTCAGGAATAAGCCCTAGTCATAATTTTGGGCATCCTTCTTAGGAGTAAAACCCAATCATAAGTCCCCTCCTAATTTGGGCATCCTCCTTAGGAGTAAGCCCCAAGATTAGAGTATTCAAATCTCCATGAATCACATATACCTTTATGGACCATGTTCATGGATTTTATCCCTAAAAGTAATTCCTAAACCTTCATCTATTTGGGCAGTCATACATACATAAGCCCCAAAAAATTTCTTATGATTGCATCTTTCATGGCACAATTGTCTAATTTTTACCAATACCTCTTGTTTCTCACACCGAGCATGACTCACGTGAGCTTAGAGTGTAAAAGTAATTATGACATTCTTCTTTGAGCCATCAATCATAAACATCATACTCCATTACTCGAACTACGTGGGTTCTGATTCCTTTTCCAAAACAAAGGATACGTAGGTAGCCCATTTATCGGTTCGATCCCATCATTGAAATAATCTCTGTCCTTCTGAATGACAATAAACTTCAAGTGCCCCACTGAGTGGCTTTAAAACCAGCCTGGTCATCATAATGACCAAGAGACTTTTATATAAATGTTTTGAAGGATACCATTGACCAAGAATCTCTAAAAAGATATAGATGATTCTCTATTGATGAAGAACCTCGAATACATATTAAAGATTCTCTAAATTTCATGCATATTTAATCATTGATTGTTAAAACTAAAGGAAAGCTCATTTTATACTTGGTAATGTAATAAGGATTCACGAACATAACTTAAATCTATAAAGAGAGTCCCGGAGTAGACAATAATTCCCCTCAAAAAGGTGTGATGAGTCCGACCTCCCATCATCTTGACCAATGCAAATTCCTAAGCCTCATTAGTCCACAAACTAATGAGCACCTACCTTTGGAAAGTAGGTCCAAACGGATGTGCAATCATTGGATGTTTCCGGTTCTACGAACAAACCCGCTAGAAACCGATCGGAACGTTTGAATCTCCCATCCCGGAGGTCATCCCCGCAATCCGTGCGAAAAAAATGGCGAACCTGACGTGAATACTTAACCAAGTTAAAGTGATGTTCTTCTTATTTGTTAGGCCCCTTGGGCCAACAAATCAATCATTGACATGTGCTCATCCAAAAGATGCAGTGGCCAAATTCATCTTGATTATGTCTGTTATATGGAACATGCACTTTTTTCTCAAGATCTTCTACAAAATGGATTTTCATAAATTCACCCCTGTGAATACTGCTGCTGTGAACACCTCTACTGTGAGGTCTACTGCAGTGAAAACCAATGCTGCTACTCTTGCTGGAACGTCGTCCGCTCTGAAGATGACATCACCAACTCAGCGTCTTCAACGATGGGTTTCTAATGCACTGGTTAAGGAGTACCTTCGCAACGGTACTATCCCAACTCCGGAGGCCGCTCGTCAAGCCCTCCAAGTTAACAACTCTACCTGGTCGTCCGGACAATGGCGACCAGCGATCAAGAAGCAGGCGTTGCTGACTACCGTCTCCAACCGTTTCGGGTCGTTATCCCCGGAAAGCAATTTCCATTCACTCCCTTACTCTGAGGAAGTGAATGAGCAGGTCCCGCAGGGCCTTAATTCAAAAAGACAGGAGTCCTTCTCGAGGGCTCCCACAACAATCGCCGCCAGACTCGTGCGGTAGTGCGCCCGCAACATGATAAGGGTACCGACTCCAAGCATTCAGCTCAGGTTCCTCGAACACGAGCAGGCAAGATGAACCGCCAGAGACGGAATCCTGTTAACAATGGGCAGGTTGTCATCCCTGCCATCTCCGGAGAAGTCCACCAACCTAACTTGGTGGCAAATAACGAGCAGGCACAATCACCTTTCCGTTTTAATTCCTCTGTCCAGCAAACTCGTTTGGAAGCATCACGCCAATCCTGCCAGGCAATTCCGACGGAGTACCATAGGTAGAAACATGCACCTTCTTATACATCACCAGTTAGTCAGCAGGCTCGTCTGACTACATATGATGGATCTCGTCAACCGCGTTTGGCGAAGTGTAATCTACAGGCACATACACCTGCTAATACTAATCAAGCCTACCAACAGTCTCACTTGGTAGCGCACAGAGAAGTCAGTCGGGAAGCCCCGATGACAAACTGGAGGCAGACTCAACTCTCTGCCTCCACACATGAGTACTGTCAGGATTCACTGACAGGAAAAGGAGGACAGGAGAAGTCACATACACCTACTCCAAGCCCGGAATGGACGTATATCCCCGTTCCGGCGGCTGAAGTCACCAAACATATTTTGTCAATGGTGAAAGAGCAGAAGCAAATTCCTGCTCATATTCTGGATGCTTGTCAGGATATCATAATAGCTTCAACATCATCTCAGGGACAGACACATAAATCTATCCCTAGCAGTGGAGTGACACATCAACGATTAACTCCGGAACAGATACACACATCTTTTCCAGTCCAAGAGGGTTATGGGGCATACTCCCCCATATCATACGGACAATCAAGTCAGGCACATACACCTGATTTGAGTGGAGATCGTCAGCCTAACCTGACCATCTTTCCTGATCAGGCACATACACCTGCTCAGAGTAACCACTTTCGTCAACAAGTGGTTTCTAAAGTGAGTAAGAAGGCATCTACAAAAAAGATCCGCCTAGCACAGTCAGGAGATCAAAGGCCAATCTGAAACATGGCCTTGCTCGATGCTGGAGTTCTTGAAGCCCTCAGACATTTATCTCTCGGAATTCAAGATTCTACTCCCTCAGTTCCCAATAACGGGAACATTAATTTTGAAGGTCTTCAACAGACACTTCTTCATGAAGGATTGCTTCATGAATGTTCGGTCAATCTTGAAGTTTATTCTTCAGATGAGAGCCATAGGAGCCCTCTGTGTGGTCAAAAGACCAAGAAGCAAGAGATCTCATTTTTTGATGTAACCCATTATGGTGGTCCTCCCCATGATGATGAACTTCGCTATGAAAGTCCTCTCCGTAGTAGTGATTCACATTGCCTGGAAAATACTCCAGTGGATAATGTAGTGCCGAGAAAGCCCTCTTATCTTGAGGCACTTGCAAATGGGAAACCAGTCATGTCTGATGCTTTATCGCTAACAAGTGAAATACTTTCTCAGTCAGATGATAGCCCAGGGTGTAGGTCATTCTCCGAACCACCCCTAAGTCATGCATCTTCTAGTTTGATCAATGATCTCTCTACCAACCTTGTCGAACCTAATGAAGAAACAAGGAAGCACCAGCTCTGGTCCAAACAGGTAGAAGAATCTTCATTTAATGATAAAGAGGAAATGCTGAACATGGGGAAAACTGGCAAAATGTGAAGTACCAGTCATGTTTTGGCCTTTGGCTGACTCATAGTACGACATTACAAAGATGTTGACGGATGATGGAATCCATGATATTCGTCTCAACATATGGAAAACTCTTTGTCAATTAATGAAGAAGGTATTATCTTATGATGAATATGAAAATCATCTTAAGATAATAGGAGGGCTACAACGTTAGATTGATTTGGAATCTCTATCAGTCTCTCGGTATCTGAAGGCTGAAAAGCAATAGAGAACCCTTCAATGTTCATGGCTTGGCGCACTAAGAAAATTGCGTCAGTTAATTTCCAATGCTCCATCTGATGTTCATATCAGAGGATGGGGTGTTCACGGAGCACTACATTTTACAGTGCTTTCCAGTCAGCAAAGCCCGCCGAAAATGGTCTCATGCAATGTTATTGCCCATGGCCGGCCGCAATCAATGAGCTTTGTTCATAATCAAAAGCTTGCTCAAGAACAGGCTTCAACTAGTTCCTCTCAAAATCAAGTATATAGAGAACACGTTGTTGAATTGCTCCTACATCAAGCAGGCAAGAATATTGCATAAGCCTCTCGTCTGGAGCAAACACGTCATCAAATGACAGAAGTTTCGGAAATCATCCAACGGTCTGTTAAACTAGGTGATAAAAGTGGATACAGGTTAATGCATCCAGCTAATTTCCGAACTAATATTCGCAAGATCAAGATATATTTTAAGAAGATCTCAGACATATCATGTCAAGAGACACCCCAGCTTGTCAGACTGCGGACTTCTCTAACCCAACCCTCAGAGTCAACAAATGGGATTCGAGGAGTTGAGCAAAAGCAGCAGGAACATCCCCAGTCCACCGGACTGGGGACTTTTTCAAATCCTCAATCCCTCCCTCATAGAAATTCAGTATTCTCTTGATTAGGGAATAAGCCTCAAGAGGAACGAAGAGCCAAGCTATCAGGAGATTCTCTCCAAGTGACGGTTCTCCAAGAAGTTCCCAAGGGATCAAGTCAACGGAATTCCAGGTCTCATCATGGACATGGAAGAAGACAATATCACAGAAATTCTGATAGAAAGGATTCCATGCAATATGCATCCATTAATGTCATCAATGCCGTTGCTGCGGATTCACCAGATGAGGCTCAATCAGAGGGATCAGACGAAGAGGTTCCTACTCAAGAAGTTGCGCACACAGACCTAAATGAAGAAGATGTCCGCACACGTAATCAAAGGCTTACCCAAAGTCTAGGTATTCCTTCAAATAACCCACTTCCCCCTCTCCGAAAAGGATCCAATAAGTGGAAAGGAAAGAATCAGGTTACTTCTCACCCTTCCTATGAAGGAGTTCAATCGCTCTCATTAGAGAAAAAGTTTGCACAACAGGAGGAAGAAATGAAATAATTAAGAAGGTTGAATGCAGAACTACTTCAGAGTAGTCTTCTTCTTAAGAATGCTGAAGTCCGACAGCCGAAGGAATTTGTTGTAACTACTGAGATGGATCAGGAATATCCTCCTTTACCAGTACACCCTCAGAGGTCTAATCCTACGGGTCAAACACAACAACGGTTGGCAGCACTACCATCAGTTGCAGCACCAACCACTACGTCTGTCCAAGATCCATTCATTGCACCTACCCAAATCCAAGTTCAACCTGATGTTTCTCAAAAGTTAATAACTACTATTGAAGTCATTAACAGCTCGGTTAGAAACTATGGAATGGAAACGGGTGCAAGTTCAACCTGAAAAGAATGTTTACCATGAATGGATAGATTCAATTTCTCCTCCATCCAGTTTTGGAAACCCTGTTTTCCCTACTTTCAATGGATAAGGCGACCCTGAACAACATTTGACACATTACATGTCTTGTTGTGATCCTATGATGGGAACTCCAGAACATCAAGAAGCAGTGAAACTCAGATGCTTCGTGCGAACCTTGCAAGGACCAGATTTTGACTGGTATACAAGCTTGCAATCCCGGTCAATCAACGGATGGGAGGATCTTCGTCAAAAATTCCTTCTTCAGTTCAGCTCAACTTTGCCAAAAACGACAGTTTTCTATCTTACAAACTGCAAGCAAAGGGAGAATGAAAGAGTCTCTGATTTCATTGCTCGTTGGAAGGGATTAACGTATTCCCTGAGTTTAGCACTCCCTCAGGAGGAACTGTTGCCAATCTATGTGGAAAATTTTCGTGACGAATTACGCACGCCATTGATCCCTGTGAAATACACAAGAAGGTTTCGAGACCTTACTTCAATCCCTCAATAGATTGAAGATTCCCTTATACAGGCTAAGGTTAAATCTCGTATAATTCCATCAGCTCTAGGAAGGAGAATGGGAAAAGCGGAAACTGCTACAGTTATGCTTAAACAAGCACCTGTACCTATTTCTACATCAAAACCTTCATCTTCTCAACGGGCTCCACCTCCTAAACGCCAAAAACAAAGGATGTTTCGTCCAAATGATCAAAGAGATCAACGACGAAAACAATTTGAGGATTTGAAGTGTAAAACATACTCTTTCCGAAGTGAGCAAGTTCCTGGTTACTTCATTTCAGCTCTGGAAAATAATTTGGTTCAATTACCAGTGCCCAAGAGGCCAAACAAGGAAGGAGATGAAGACTATCCCAATTATTCTCCCTTTCATCAAATGTTGGGGCATCCCATCCAGGAGTGTTTTGTCTTTAAAGACCTCCTGCAAAAGATGGTCGACTTAGGACAAGTCAAATTGAAGGGTTCTTCAGCTCAGGTAGCATGTATTACCGCTACAGATCCAGAAGAAGGAGGTGAGTGGCAGGAAGTCAAAAGCAAAACTGAAAAAAAATATGATGATTGGATGGTCATAAAGACAATCAATCAGACCCAGTCCATTTTGCAAACACAATTGAAGAATCCAATTGTGTCTCCTACAAAAGTTGTTGTAAAGCTTCCATCAAAAGACAAATCCTCAAAAGGGCAGCGCAATTCAAAGAAGAAAGAGGAATCAAGAGAAGATGAGTATGTATCAAAGCCTAAATTGTCTTTGACTCTGGCAGATTTCATGCCATCTACTTCAAAGCAACGGGCACCGTCCCACCAAACGGCAAAGCCTAAAGAGGCTAACCAGGCAGAGTCTTTATCAGACGAAGAGTTAATCTTTGGTTCTATTAATATGATTCAATTAACAGATCCATATTCCAGTCTTGATGAGCCTGAATTCCCTGTATCAAATAAGGGAATCTGAGGAAGTTATAGAGGTTCATGATATAGGGGAAGACGTGGATCTTTCCGAAGACACTACTCTAATTTTACCCCTGCTAGCACTGTATATGCAGAAGAAACTCGTGGTAGAGCCCTTCAGCGAGCTCAAAAAGAACAAGCAAGTTCTTCTGCCAATGGCCAACTCAGTTTTGGAACAGTTATTTTGGAAGACCGAATAAAGGTTCCATCTTCGTTATCTCAGCACGTAAATGGATCTAATCAGTCTAATCTTTCAAAACCAAGGATGTTTCCAACTTCAATACAAGATGCATCAGCTTCCAAAGCATCTGCTTCCAAGATACCTGCTAAACCGCATATTCCTATTGGGATACGCAGACCTCTAGATCAAAAGTATGATATATTGAAACACTTGGCCCAAGTACCAGCCATGTTATCAATTTTGGATGCTTTGAATCTATCAAAAGATCTTCGTGAAGCACTCATCGAAGCTTTGTCAAGTCCTCAGGAGTTTGAAGCTGAAATTGTTGCAGCTGAAATCTATCACATAGAGAATAATCCTGCAGAATGCCATGCAGTGATATCTTTTACTGATAATGATGAATATGATGTTGTGCATGGGCACATAAAACCTTTGTACTTATCTAGAAAATTCAATGGTGTAGATGTTCGAAGAGCTTTCATTGACAATGGTTCAGGAGTCAACCTCATGCCCATTCGTACACTTCGTCGATTGGGCCTCACGGAATCTGATTTATCCCCTTCTACCATGATGTTACAAGGATATGATAAAAATGAACAAGAACCACTGGGAGAAGTTACACTCAGAACTCAGTTTGGAGATCTTGTATCCAATTCGGATTTCATGATTGTTGATCAAGACTCAGCTTTCAATATCTTGCTTGGAAGACCCTGGCTACATCAGCATGCATCTATTCCTTCATCATACCATCAATGTCTCAAATACCGTTTCGATGGTCAAGTTGGAACATTGTATGGTGATAAGGCCCCGTTCAAGACATGTGAGTCTCAATACATTGATGCGGAATTTTATCACATGAAGGGAATAGAAAAATCTACAATGAAGGAAATTACCAAAGTTAATGCTCCATATGGTTTGGAGAAAATTCCTATAAATCCATTTTCACATATGAGTACAGATTATGTGTTACCTATCAGTTAAATTGACAAAATAGGCCCAAATCAAAATACTCTTATGGAAAGATCCATAATATCAAATACGGTGATCGAGCCAGACAACATGGGAGAAATTGGTAACCTACCAAGCAATGATGAAAGCATAAGTGGTGACGTTTTCATTTCATCTGCTGAAGTCCAACAAGTCTATACTTCGCTAATCAGGCCAGAAGAAGTTATAGCAACACCAGAGGTGAATAATGATGTCGATTCTCAATCCATCATCTCCTCTTTATTTCCTGAAGAAGACCATTTATCATCAATAGGGTCGGAAATGGAAGCTTCTTCTTCAAAATGTGAAAATTTTGACATCTCTTATGATCATGAGAATTTCGTTTTTTCATCTACTTTGCAAGTAGAAAAGGAAGAAATAACACATGATGAAGAGGAAGAGGAAGATCTTAGAGATGCTCCTCCAGCATTTGAAGAGGGTATCTCTACCACTGTGGATGAACTCAGAGAAGTAAATATAGGTACAGAAAAACATCCACGCCCCATTTTAATTAGTGCGGCCATGACCCTTGAAGAGAAAGAGATGTATATTTCTTTTCTAATGCAAAATAAAGATATTTTTGCTTGGAATTATACAGAAATGCATGGGCTTGATCCTGATGTTGCTACTCATTATTTGGGTTTACCAAAAGAACATCGAGGTTTTAAGCAAGCCACGAGAAGAACACACCCAACCTATGCTTCCAAAATGGAAGCTGAAGTGGATAAGCTGATCAAAGACAACATCGTCAAAGAAGTTCAATATCCCAAGTGGTTGGCTAATATTGTCCCTGTAAAGAAGAAGAACAGACAAATTAGGGTTTGCATCGATTTCAGAGATCTTAATCGGTATTGTCCTAAAGATGATTTCCCAGTTCCGATTACAGAACTCTTAATTGATGTGACGACTGGCTATGAAGTACTTTCTTTCATGGATGGATATTCCGGATATAATCAGTTCCGAATGGCTCCAGAAGATGAGGAATATACAGCCTTCAGAGCTCCTCAAGGTGTGTTTTGTTACCGGGTGATGCCCTTTGGTTTAAAGAATGCAGGTGCAACATATCAACGCGCCATGCATCGTATCTTCAAACCTCTTTTAGGGAAGTTTGTTGAATGCTATGTAGATGATTTGGTGGTTAAATCCAAACAACTTTCTAATCAATTGGCTGATTTGGAAGTCATATTCCACAAGCTTCGACAACATAATTTGAAGATGAACCCCTTAAAATGTGCTTTTGGGGTAACCTCAGGAAAATTCCTCGGCTTTGTTGTACGCCATCGTGGTATTGAAGTCGATCATGAGAAGACCAAATCAATCCTTGGTATGTCACCTCCTCAGAATTTGAAAGAATTAAGAGGACTTCAATGACACTTAGCCTATATTCGGCATTTCATCGCCAATTTGGCAGGAAAAAGTTTACCCTTTGCCAAATTATTGAAGAAAGGAGTCACTTACCAGTGGACTGAAGAATGTCAAGAAGCATTTGATGTTCTCAAGAAATACCTCTTGAGTCCACCAGTACTCATGCCACCTGTTGAGGGTAGACCTCTTATCCTCTATGTGACAGCTTTAGAGCGATCATTGGGCGCCTTTATCGCTCAAAAGAATGATGCTGGGAATGAAAATAGTCTCTACTATCTCAGTAGAACTATGCTTGAAGCAGAAACCCGGTATTCAAGTATTGAAAAGTGCTGCCTAGCATTAATATTTGCAGTTCAGAAACTGAGACACTACCTGCAACATCACGAGGTCCAATTGGTATCTGGTAATAATCTGCTCAAATTCATTCTTAGTCGTCCAATGCTTACAGGACATCTGGCAAGGTGGGCGGTTATTCTACAGTAGTTCGACATTCAGTATGTGTCTCAAAAGGCAATTAAGGGCCAAGCTCTGGCTGATTTCCTGGCTGAACATCCTTCAGTGGAAGACACGTATTCAGATATCGAACTCCCTGATGAGGAAGTTTTCTCTATTCAAGAGAGTCCTCAAACATGGGAAATGTATTTTGATGGTGCTTCTAGAAGTCCAACAGGGAAGAAAATGGAAAATCCTAAATTCAACAAAGTTGGTTTAGGAATTGTGCTCATTTCTCCAGATAAGGCAGTGTTACCTTATTCCTTTTTGTTGTGGGAAGGTGGTACCAATAATGAAGCTGAATACCAAGCTCTCATTACAGGCTTGGAGTTAGCGCTTCAAGCACAAGTGAATCACTTAAAGGTGAAAGGTGATTCAGACTTGGTAATCAAACAAGTCAATGGGGATTATGCCATCATAAAAGAAGAATTAATCCCTTTGTATGATTACGTCAGAGAGTTAATGTCGGATTTCCCTTCAGAACCGACATTTTCTTATGTCCCAAGATCACAAAATGCTCAAGCTGATGCACTGGCTAATATAGCCACAGCGTTAGCAGATCCAAATCGGGACGAGACAACCATCTGTATTGCCCACCGTCGTGCAATTTCACCTTATGTTCATGTCAGAACAGAGGAAATTAATGAAATTAGTCCCATTCCTGAACCGTATGGTCATACTACAGGATGGATGTCACCTATCAGGGAATACCTTCAAAATGGAACACTTCCACCTGATAGAGCCGAGAAAGAACAAATCCGGCGACGTGTGGCCAATTTTACTCTTTATGATATCCCAAACCACCTCGAGAAAATTCTCTACAAACGTGGTTTTGATGGAGTTCTATTCAGATGTATTGATGGTGAAGAGACAATGGCTTTCATAAAATAAGTGCATGTAGGAGTCTGTGGTGCCCACCAGTATGGACATAGACTGTCTGATCAAATTCGAAGGCTTGGATACTTTTGGCCTTCAATGATACAAGATTGTGTTAATTTCACAAAGAGGTGTCATTCATGCCAAGTATATTCCAACTTCATTCATAAACCTCCAGAGTTGCTTCATAAAGCTAAATACTCATGGCCATTTTCCACATGGGGAATGGATGTGGTGGGACCTTACCCTTCAGCTACGGCCAAGCAGTTTAAGTACATTCTTTCTGTTACTAATTTCTTTTCCAAATGGGCAGAGGCAGTACCTCTCAAAGATGTTAGTTCTAAATGCATTGTTATCTTCATCAAGTCTAACATTATTACTAGATTTGGTGTCCCTCATACCATATTGACGGAAAATGGCACCAACTTCTGTTCTTCTCAGGTAAAGAAATTGTATCAAGAATACAACATTAAGTCCAACCAATCATCTCGATATCATGCGGCGGCTAATGGCCAGATAGAAGCCTTCAACAAGACTCTTTCAAATATACTACAAAAGATGGTGGATAAAGATAAGAGTTCATGTCCTGATAAACTCTTTCATGCTTTATGGGCTTATCGGACTACCACTCGCAATGCAACGCGGTCAACTCCATATTCATTGGTATATGGAACAGAAGCAGTCTTGCCAATTGATGTTCAATTGCCCTCACTCAGAATAGCCATTTGTGATCAGTTATCTACAGATGAGCAATCCCAAAAGCGGTTGAATGAATTGGAACAGTTATATGAGAAAAGATTGTGCACTTTGCACCACATGGAAATCTATCAGAATCAAATAGCACGAGCTTTTAACAAAAAAGTTCGTCTTCGTTCATTCATTCAGGGATAATTGGTATTGGTTCTCAGAGCATCAATGATACCAGGAAAGAAGCCTCCCAAGCATGAACCAAAATGGTAAGGACCTTATTCAATACATAAGGTCTACTCTAATGGATCGTATTCTCTAATCTCAATGGATGGAGAACACATCACGACTCCAACTAATTCCAGATTTCTGAAGAAGTATTTTGTATAAACACAAAATATTGTTCCCAGAGCCAAAACAGTCACATTGGTTCATATTATGTCCTACATGACACTAAACTGTATTATGTCCTATCTACATGACGTTAAACTGTACAAAAGTTCCTTATTTGTCCGAGATGACATTAAACTATATTTTTTCCGAGATGACATTAAACTATATTGTGTCCTAGCAACATGACATTAAACTGTGTGGAACTTTCATCATCCAGCATGACGTTAAACTGTCACATTAGTTACTATTATGTCCTACATGACACTAAACTGTATTGTGTTAAACTATATTATGTCCTAGCAACATGACATTAAACTGTGTGGCACTTCCAGCGTCTAGCATGACGATAAACTGTAAAAATTCCCCAGAACTGATATCCTCATATTGGTTCACCTTAGTCCTAGCTACATGACTTTAAACTGTACAGCAATGTTCTATCGTCCAACATGACGTTAAACTGTATAAATGTTCTATTATCCAACATGACGTTAAACTGTAACAGTTACTTTTTTTCGTCCAACATGACATTAAACTATAGAAAAGAAGATGTCCCTGCAACATGACACTAAACTGTACAGCACCAGTTCGTCCTTGCTATATGACGTTAAACTATACAGCAATGGTCCAGTATGACTTTAAACTGCAACTTTGTCCCACATGACATTAAACTGTGAAAAAGATCCCTAAACCATCCAGCATGACCTTAAACTACATCATCCCTGGTCCTTGTATATGACCATAAACTATTTGAAAATCCTTTATGTCCAGCAAGACGTTAAAATGTGACGTCCTAACTACATGACGCTAAACTGTATAAAAGTCCCTCACGTCTGGAAAGACATTAAACTATATAATCATCAATGTTCCAGCATGACATTAAACTGCATCATCCATAGTCCATGCATATGACCTTAAACTATTTGCACTTTCGTCCAACATGACATAAATGGTGTGTTATTTTGTCCCTACTACATGACACTAAATTGTGCAGCACCAATAGTCCTAACTGCAAGACTTTAAACTACATAGTCACTGGATATGTCCTACATGACATTAAACTGTGCATAGTTAAGGTTGTTGTTACCTCTTGTTTCTCACACCGAGTATGAATCACGTGAGCTTAGAGAAAACCTCAACCATAACACTCTCTTTGGGCCCCTAACCATGTGTAAGTCCCAACAACATTTTTTATTAGATCATTGTCCCCAAGAACAACTTGATCATTAATTCATTCTTTAATTGAACTACACGGACTTTGATCATTTCCCTCCAGGCTGGGTATGTAGGAAACCTCCTAGGGTTCAAGCCCGAAAACAATCTCTTCACATCGGTTCACCACCATCTCATATGATGTTGATTCGTGAAACCTCACCTAGAATCAATATCTTTACATTGATTCACTTTCGTCCTTATTATATGACGTTAAACTATGCAACACTTTTGTCCGGTACGACAATACACTACAATATTCTTTGATTTCCTCATTTGAGAGAGAACTATTATTGACATTGATTTTTTTCAGTCATGTTTCATTTCAAAAGACTACGTACATACATGGTAATGCCTAAACATTTTATCTCAGGTTAAACCATCATTGCACTAAAGTCCCCTTTCACCCTTCACATGTACGAACCAAATTTGTACAAAGGGTAGTTCAAGAACTACGTGGGATTGATTCCCATCCTTATGGGATACGTAGGAACATTCGAGTATCCCTCGAATCCAGCCCCAAGTTTTTTGGGCCTAACCCCAAATTTCACATTCAGTCCCTTAGCTGAAAAGTCCTCATTAAAACACACACTGTGTATTCATTATTATGGTCCTAATTCTATGACCCTAAACTAAGATTTCTCATACTTTCGTCCTGCATGACGTTAAACTGCATTTCAAGAACTACGTATGGCTTGATTCTCATTCTTATGAGATACGTAGTGAAGTCCAAGTTTCAATTCAGGACCCAGCAACAACATGATTATGGTTATCATTGACCTATGTATCTCTATATACATTGGAAAATACCCATATTTATGTGTTATAATCCTAACCTTAAATATTTTCAGATCTTTATAACCCTTTTCATGACTTCTAGTCACAAAAATTTCAAACTTTTGAGAAATCGTTTGCCTGACAATGCAGCACGTGCCCATAGGTGGCCTTGCATAAACAGTCCACATAACAGACTTGTCAGCCGAAAGATGCTATTTATTTGACCATGCAGCCAATGCCCTTAGGTGGCCCTGCATATTTCAACCCCCTAACGGGTTTGTTAAATAATGGTAACTTCATTCTTCGGAAGAATGCCTCTTTTGTCCTTATTTGTCTTAAACTACAGTATGTAGGGATCCGCAAAAAATAGACATCCTTAACATATTTGTCCCATATCCATTTTCATAATCTGAATGTATTCAATTCTATGGTTTATTCTTCTTCCCTACGTTTGGGTCAGACCTTCTTAGGAGTGATATTCATCCAGTTCTTCGATATTCTTGTTCGGAAATATCTTCTCCATATTCTAGTACCTCTTTAAATACAACAAACTCTATACTTTAGAAAATTTGAATCTCCATAAACTTTCACTGGCTTTTAGCACTTGCAAAGTAAATTTCTGGGAGTTCTTTTGCCTGACTATGCAGCACGTGCCCATAGGTGGCCTTGCATAAACAGTCCACATAACAAACTTGTCAGCCGAAAGATGCTATTTATTTAACCATGCAGCCAATGCCCTTTGGTGGCCATGCATATTTCAACCCCCTAACGGGTTTTGTTAAATAAAAGTAACAACATTATTGGAAACTACTTCTTCTAATGCCTTTTAGCTCTTTTTCATATCATTCCTCAGATTCAAATATTCTTAAGCCATAGTTTACATTTTTTCCCTCATACTCGAGTATGGTAATATGTTTTTAGATAAATTGTCAAGGAATTGAATCAATTTTAGTACATTTAGGTCAAAGATATTTCGACCTTAAACATTATCCCCTTTATGTTCGGCATGCATGACTTTAAACTGCCCACAAAAGACAAAGGAACTCTGAATAAAAGTCAAGTTCCAGCTCACTAAATATACATTTTTGTATGATTTAGGTAATATTGAGCAATTAAAAGGTTCAAAGATTGTAGGATTATTTTTAATAATCCTAGTAAAAATCAAACTATGCTTACTAGGCCTATTGGCTTAAGTAAAATTGAAGCAGGTAATGAAAGAATGCAGGTACAAATGATTGAAGACAAAAGTGTTTTTCATTGATACTCAGGAGATAGAAAGACATCCACAGACTGGAGTCTCTTCTCTTTTTCAGGAATTACAGAAGATTGTCAACATAAGTCTTTATTTGATATATAGCATCCCGAGCTTTATCAGCAGTTATTTGAAGCTCGTGCACTTGACCAGCTTCACTATTTTCAGCCTGCTGAAGTGCCCTCTTAGCATCTGTGATGGATTTCATGCCATTAATATGAGTTTCATCCAATGATTTATTAAGCTGATCAAGTTCCCCAGTAACAGCATCTAACTGTTGCTGGATTTGCACCTACTGGACGACCTTTTATTTGATTTTTTTCATTACATCCTTCATCTTGGCAACATAATCAGCCTCATCTTGGGATACCACAGCCTCAAATTCTCCTATGTTGACTGACAATTTCACTCTGGTCAAATCTTCATGATTTGCGTGTGCTTGCTCCCTCTTGAAAATGATCTGTTTCACCGCGGCATGGATCTTTTCATACCCAAAACCACCAAGTCCCAGTATAACAAATTGGGATGACAATAGAGAAATTTTTGATGGTAGCTCTTCTAAAGGAACCCCAGATATGATGTTCCATATGTTGTTCCATGCCTTACGTTGTGAAAAGCTGAATGCTTTAAGCATCTCTGGATCTGATTCAATATCATCATCAGAAGGGGGTATGTAATCTGGAATTAGTGTACTTAAAGAAGTGCCCTGTCCTGCTTTCCCCCCCCCTGATTTGTGCTTCTTCACTTTCAATTCCTATTGGGGCAGAGGATGAGGCCTCACCTCCGGATCTAGTCATTGTAGTTGATGGTCCTGCATGATTAATTGAAAGATTTAGTCAGCTTCAAAGGATTACAAAAGAATAGATTGTCTTGCGAATAAAGTACAATCACAAATATTATTATCCCTTACCCAAGGATGGTTCAGCAACCTGAGAAGACTTTTCCCCATCTTTCCCGGTTTCAACAAGATTTTCAAGATGGGTCTCAGGAGGGTTTATTGGATTTAGCTCTACTTGAGCTAATGTTTCTGCAATGATATGGTTGACATCAGTGTCCACACCCTCTTCGGGCATCGGCAGTTCAGCAGCTTCTACGGAAGAAACTGCATTTTGTTTTCAGTCTTGGTTAGAAGTGTAAATTTTTTAAAAAAAATTGGGCGAAGGGTAGCACTCACGCCCAATGTCTTCTAAATCACATGACAACTTAGAATGATCATAAAATTCGTCGAAAGTCATTCCTTGATTCACCATTTCATCCAATGATATTTCAGGATCCTAGTTAGTCTCACCAGTGGGAGCATTTGCTACATCTTCTTGCCGACTTATGTCCTGCAACCCCTGACCCTGGACAGCATCTTCAGTAGTAGGAGGGATACTGGGAATGGATGCTAGCTCTTCTCTTGGAGCAACCAAGTCAGCTTGGGTCTGTGATTGTTCTACAGCACCCTCCAAGGCCTTTGAAAAAGGATCAGTCCCTTCCCTCAAGGGGGAAATTGAAGAAGCCCCTGCAATCCTCAGAAATATGAGTAACCATATGATTATGGGTATAAACTCATGATTGTTCGAAGGACTTACCGCTGCTAATGAAACGTTTAGCTGTGGATTTCCTCCTTCATTGCCTTTGCTTATTTTGTTTTTTTGGAGTATCAGTGGTCTCCCTTATAGGCACTTGGATTGGCGAATGGAAGGCTGTGTCCAGTGCCTCATTCATGGCCTGCTGGCCTGGAGATATCTCGCCTGGTTCGCGAGGAGAATCAGCAGCAGCCCCGATAGCAGTACCACCAGGGCTATAATGTGGTGAAGGAACCCCAGTTCCTTTCTTTGCAAGCTTCGAGATGAAGAAAATAACTTCTTTAAGTAACAAAGCTTCAACTGAAATCAAGTTGCAAAGAAAATAAGGAAAGAAAACTTACATCTTCAGGAGCCACGTACTCTTGCCATTCCTCATCTCCAGAACCACCAGCCCCCTCAGTGGCGCCACGATCAATCATTTCCTTCACCCGCCTGGTGATAGGAACCGAGTCATCAGTGGCATATATGAGCATTTCCAGCTCTCTGATGTAAGCTCGCACTTCATTGGGGTTATCTTTGTATTGAATATTTTTAGAAGCTACAAGATTTCCTATTCCAGGAAGTTGTAGGCCCTCACACAAATCCAGCCAGGTGGTCTCAGTACCACAGTATAAGCTCTGCCATAGCTGAACAGCCTCTGGTCTTAGATATAAAGGCTGTGAGGAAGGTCCTACAATTTTCGATTTTAATTTCTTCCCAGCTCCTGCAACTACAGATATATAATAAGAAAGTAAGACTTATTACTTTATAAAGTAGCAGTGATTGAAATTATTACAATGAAATAACTCACCAGGAGTTGATGGAGTGGGTCTTTTAATTCTGGTCGGAGGATTATATCGGGCACGAAACCGCTTTGCTTCCGGTTGTGCCTCATCATCCCCATCGTGATAATACGATGAATGAGTTCTAGAAGAGGAGTCTGTTGAACCTATTTTAGGTGGAGAAGCGTCACCTTCATGAGGAAGGGTTTCTTTCTCTACAGTCCTCTTCCTCTTTCCCACTTGATATACTGGGTGATTCAATATCCCTTTGGGGTATGATGCTATCCAGTGTTCGGCATAAAATGTAGTCAGATTATGTACCGCTTTTTAAACTGGTAGATCAAATACTTCCCCAGTCTTCTCTCTTGATTTCAGCAACCATAGTTGTCGAGCAACCATCGGATGTTTCTCTAACCTGACATGTACCGGAGGGGATACAACAATCTGTTGCAAACATTTGAATTGGCGTGTAAATCTATATGGAGCATAGGCCTCACATATGATTTCTCCATCAATCCTGGCTACTAACACGCCATCCCTACAAGCTAGCATGTATGCCCTCAAATCCAAATGGGATGTCCAATCATCAACAAACCACCCGGATGGTGGACTTCCATAGGGAAAGAAGTTTAATTCCTTAAACATTCTCAGCCTTACTTTCATGTCATAACCATTAACATCTAAGGGAGCAATTCCAGAGAATGCTTGCACTGACGGTCTGAAAGAGCTTCCAGGAATTTGTAATCCATTCTGTACATTGTAAGTCCTGAAGTGAGTGGAGATCCATCCCCACAAAACTTGGAATGGTCCTACTATTATAAAAGGAGATTTACCCTGGAAGATGTGAAGTAAACTCCTGTGAATCTTTTCTAAAATGGGGGTAGCTAACCCAACCATTTTTTCCTCAGCCAACTTTGCCGCAATAACGAAGGTCCCTGGCCTAACGCCTCCCTTCGAATCCCTGACCGGCAAGAGATAAACACTGAGCCACATTGCCAAGAAACCCTCCAGACGAGTTCTCTTTGGAATTCATTGATTAACTTCATATCCCCACTTTTCAGAATCTCCTTCTTCTAGAGTTGGCCAGAATGTGCCAGGAGCTCCTCTCTTCCCAGGCTTTGGACATGTGGCAGGACGTCTGGGCCTGGTATCCTTGGATTTCTTTTTCTTAGATCCTTTTTCTTTTGGATCCATCCCTTTCTTCTCAGTAAGAAACACATTCATCCATTCTTCTGGATGAATATCATTTCTAAAATGAGTTAATGAGGTCTCTGAACTCTTGATCCTGTAGACGATTTTAAATAATTCTCGAGCTAAAGCAGGAGTCTTCTCTGAATCATTCCAAGTCACCTTGGGAGGAATGAATTCATCATACATATCACCCAAGATTGGAGCTCCTGAAATCTTGTGTACATCCCACAAACTGATACCTACTTCTCCATGAGTCAAATGGAAAGAATTTGTTGCTGGGCTCCAGTGGCTGAGTATCTATGGCACGAAGTTATCATGTCTGTAAACATATGTTTGCACAACCCAAACAGCCTCATATATTGCAGTTCTCTTCAGGTCCTCGATAAACTCTGCGCAAGTCTATCGCACCCAGTATGCCCACATCCAAGTTGGCTTCACACCTCCCCCAGGACGGAAATCCCAACTTTTCTTCCAGCCATTGGATTGATCCATCTAAGCATTTCGGAAGATTGAAGGATGACAATGTGGTTGAAGCTCAGGTGTATGTTTTTTCAGATCTGGTGTGCAAGGGCTATGATGAATCACATAAGCCTTCTCCACTGTTCCAGCAGTTAGAAATACTCCTCCACCTAAGATATTTGCTGATGCAAAATTGGTATAATTTTGAAACCACGAAAATGGAAGATAATTCTTTACTTCTGGAATAATGACTTCTTGTAGATGACCATAGCCATACAAAGGTAGATAAGTTATTTGAGGAAAGTTGCAATGATATTTTTTCAGATACTTAGCCAAATCTGGAAGAGTACTATCCTTGACAGTATAGTAATCGTGGCCAATGATGTTCATCATATCATCTATCCGCTTGGTAGCCAGTTCATCAATTAATCCGGGTCTAAGAGCCATTAATTCTGCACAAAGAGTTGCATAAATTAATTTATAAATGAATTAATTTTTCACAAACATTGTGGAAGAAATCAAAAAATGGCTAAGGCATTAAGGCGCGCAAGTATGGAGATGTCGCGCAAGTGTTACATGTGTCGCGCAAGTTTTTGTCGCGCATGTATTACCGCGCAAGCCCTATTACCTTTACAGTAGCGAGACAGCGAGGGAACAGTGGAAAAGAGACTTGCGCGGCTTAGGTGACCTGCGCGGAGAGAGCTCAAGAAATTTGGGATCAGATGCTACACACGTCCAAAAGCCATGTTTTTGTAGGCCAGGAAGCCTATCTGCGCGCCGTACCCAGAGCGCTTAAGGCCTGTGCGACGCAAACTTGCGCGCCGCCCTTTGTGCACTGAAGAATTGCGCGCCCCCCTTTTCCTTTGGATGGATTCAATTTCCTCAGATTCAAATCCTCATTTCTCTCCAGATCCAAATCTGAGGGGGGACTTTTGTTGACGCTCCTTTCGTCACAGAATCTAATGATCGGAAAAGGGAATATCTGAGCTCAAAGTGATTCATCCTTTGAAGAAAACATCAAAAATCGACAAAGGCAGGAAGAAAGGATCAACAGAAACTGCACCGCACAAGTTATATCACTGTCACGCAAGTACACTTGCGCGACGATCTTGGTCGTGCATGTGACTTGCGTGACCTAAGTGATAACCGCCTGGTAACCGCCCGGGGTCTTCTCCTGCCTATAAATAGACCCTGTGGGCCCCCCATTCGAGAGGAATTTTTTTCCAGAAACTCGGATTGAAGCTCCCGACGCCCAAGTCTCTTCTCAAAGCTTCCGGAACACTTCTAAGGTAATTTCTTACCTAGAACGGAAGATCTAAAGAGAGGGAGGAAGGCCTAAGTGTTGAAACTCATCAACACTTGCGCTCCTGAATGGCCAGCCCTTAAGGGAACTGATCATACTTGCGCGCCGCCTTATTCCTTCAATAGAATTTGCGCGTCCCTTTTCTAGAAGAACCTCTAGAGGATTCTAAAGGGTTTAATAAAGAGTCGCTCAGGTATTTCAATGCTGGTTGAAAATCGCGCAAGTACACCATGTGTCGCGCAGGTATACCTGCGCGACCAATACTTGCGCGCCCACGCAAGACTTGTGCGCCTTTCAAGACTTGCGCGCCCCTACCTTTTTGGGTGCCCATCTTGCCCATTTTACCCCTCTTACACCATTTCACCTTTCCTATTCAAGATTCAGTCTTCAAGATACTCTTCAAAGCCATTTATGGCATGATTTCTTGATTTTACTTCCTTATCTGAAAGGAATTCGGTGGAATATCTCTCAAAACCTAGTGATTTATACATCTTTATGTCACCAAAGATTGAGAGTTCGTTCATTCAACCTCATCCTTTAAGATGATAGAATCCTTAACCTGGGTCTCCTTTTCAGGAATAATCCCCAGTTATAAATCCTTTAATCTGGGCATCATCCTCAAGAGTAAGCCCCAAATTCTTAAAGTTCCCAAACTTGGGCATCCTCTTCAGGAGTAAGCCCCAATCTCAAATGTGGGAATCCTTCTCAGGAGTAAGCCCCAAACCTTAATCCCTAACCTGGGTCTCTTTTTCAGGAATAAGACTCAGTCATAATCTTGGGCTTCCTTTTCAGGAGTAAGCCCCAAGTCCCCTAACCTGGGCCTCCTTTTCAGGAATAAGTCCCAGTCATAATTTTGGGCATCCTTCTTAAGAGTAAAACCCAATCATAAGTCCCCTCCTAATTTGGGAATCCTCCTTAGGATTAAGCCAAAATATTAGAGTATTCAAATCTCCATGAAGCACATATACCTTTATGGACCCTGTTCATGGATTTTCTCCCTAAAAGTAAATCGTAAACCTTCATTTATTTGGGCAGTCATACATACATAAGCCCCAAACAATTTCTTATGATTGCATCTTTCATGGCACAATTGTCTAATTTTTACCAATAACTCTTGTTTCTCACACCGAGCATGACTCACGTGATCTTAGAGTGTAAAATTAATTATGAAATTCTTCTTTGAGCCATCAATCATAAACATCATACTCCATTACTCCAACTACGTGGGTTCTGATTCATTTTCCAAAACAAAGGATACGTAGGTAGCCCATTTATGGGTTCGATCCCAACTTTGAAATAATCCCCGTCCTTCTGAATGATGATAAACTTCAAGTGCCCCACTGAGTGGCTTTAAAACCAGCCTGGTCATCATAATGACCAAGAGACTTTTATATAAATGTTTTGAAGGATACCATTGACCAAGAATCTCTAAACAGATATAGATGATTCTCTATTGATGAAGAATCTCGAATACATATAAAATATTCTCTAAATTTTTTGCATATTTAATCATTGATTGTTAAAACTAAAGGAAAGATCATTTTATACTTGGTAATGTAATAAGGATTCACGAACATAACTTAAATCTATAAAGAGAGTCCCGGAGTAGACAATAATTCCCCTCAAAAAGGTGTGATTAGTCTGACCTCCCATCCTCTCGACCAATGAAAATTCCTAAGCCTCATTAGTCCATAAACTAATGAGCACCTACCTTTGGAAAGTAGGTCCAAACGGATGTGGAATCATTGGATGTTTCCGGTTCTACGAACAAACCCGCTAGAAACCGATCGGAACGTTTGAATCTCCCGTCCAGGAGGTCATCCCCGCAATCCGTGCGAAACAGTAGTTAACATTATCATTGTGTTGAGACCCCTATGGAATATTAGAATGTTTTATAAGAATATATAGAATTATGGAAAGTGATTATTCTTTTAATTAAGGAATGGATTTTTTAACCCATGGGGTGGGAGCTTGCAGGGATTCAATGCTGGGGTTGTATTTTTGAGAACCCATGGACTCTATTTTCATATATCTAGAAGCAATGGATCATTGTTGAAATAAAAATGAAATGTATTTTGGAATTTATAATTATTAATTAATGAATTAATAATCAATTAATGTAATTTTTAATAGTTAAATAATAATTATGTAATTTAATGTGTCTGTTTAAATGGTTATGTGATTATAGGATATCTAGTCTTAATAGTGGTAGTTATGAGTCCATGAAACGTTAGCTGTAGTGGATCCTTAGACTAGGTTGTTCCCATAGTGGGGTTGTGAGATATATTATATCTTTTACTTTTCTTGAGTTTATACACTACCCCACCATGTCAGTTATGGCGACAAAATCTCTAGGGATTTTGAGCCCTAGGGTGTTTTTCTCAATATCTTGGTGGGAGAATAGATGACTAACTACCAACTTTGGCCCCACTATAAACTCATGGTAGTCACCCATACTGATAGGAATGACAATTATTTTTCCACATATATGTGTGTAATAGTCTGTAGAGGCTTGTTTTTATCTCAGACACATATATTCTGAATATATTTTGTTACAGTTTACTACAGGTATAATGTGAATTTGTTTTGATGGCTTGATGATCCTTACTCGGTGTGTGGGATGTGAATGAATAATGTATAATACCCAACATTTAATACTCATTAATAGAGATTAGGTGGACCTGGGAATCTACCTCGTAAATTTTGACTACCTAGAATTGGTGGTTTGTTACACGAGGTAAATGTTTTTGTGCATGACCAGGTGACTTCATGAAATCCTTTTTAGAGAGAGATGCTAATGATATGCGATGTTCTGGAAAATTAAAAATGATTTGTTTAGTGGTATAAGGGTACCATTGATATCATTGACTATATAATATGTTATTTTATAAAATACTTGTTGTGAGTATCCATGGTGAGTCTGGTAATATTGTATATCTTCTTAATAGATTAGTGAGTTTCACCTATAGGTCACTATTATTTAGCATGATTTCTTTACATTTGAACGAGATGATCTAGGAATTATCCTACAATATATACTATTATAATCCCCCAACATTTATATAAACTATTTTCTAGGTCAGTTGAAGTATGTTCGAGATCAGTTTGGCTACTACTAGATTCTAGGTTTTACAGGCGTTTTTTGGGCTTCATGGTCACCATCGTTTTACTTTCATTGGGTACGTGAAATTTTCTATATTAGTTTTAGTAGTTCTTGGATGACATTACATATATATACTTGAGTTTATTTTATAATTTTTTTCGAACTTGAGTTGTTTTTTCTCTTTATTTCCTCTCTCATTTTCATGTTTTCTCTTAGAGGGTAATGCCTCCCATTTGTGTGTTTATTATATCATTGGTGCGAGTCTCAAAATCGAGGCCTACTAGAGGTGGGAACCAGGTGTCAAAAGTCTATTTTCACATTTCTGGACAAAAGGGATATAATTTTTCGGGAGGGTTCTTGAAAATTTCTATAAAGTTTGATTCTATTTCTTATAAAACTTAACATATATAATATAAAAAAATTTAAAACTACATGTTTTCTCTGCCATCAATTGTGAAGGTTCACACCATTTCCCTAATTATTCAAAAACTGATTTCATTATAAATCAAAACATAACCACATAAATTCCATCATATAACTGATAATATAATCATAGATCCATATTTATTCACATAAGATGAATTCGGCCTGACATAAAAGAAAAAAGACCTCTAAAAAGACTTAAATCTAAAATAATATCTATGAATTTTATTTTTTTCTAAACATTTACTAAACATAGTGTATCCATAAAGAAAATACTACTAAATTATATTAAATAATATAAGATTGTAATTTTATTTTTATAGAACCATACCCATTCTCCATCAACTGGAAAATAAAAGAATTGCTTCTTTCTACGTGTAAACCATCGCCTCCCCATGGAAATATAATTTATTTTTCACCAACATATTTCATTAGTTGTTATAATGATGGATTTAAAATATATACATCATATTTAAAAAATTATTATTATTATGTATTTATAATGTACTATCTACCTTCATACCATCTTGCTTATTGTCAAATGATAATGTTTCTTGTGCATACAGTTGGACTACAACATACATAATGAAATGTGATTAGTTTATGAGTCCCAATTTACAATGTTATTTATAAGAATATATTTACAAAACATATATAGCATTTAGGATATAGTAATTATATTATAATGGTTAAAATTAATTTACATGTATTTCTTTTAATTAATCAAAAAGTGGAAACATCACTCATGTGTACTGCTATATTACCATATCCACAAAGTGATGCAATTAATATTTCAACACCACATAAAATGAAGGATTATAAATATGTATATAGTTAGGTTATATTCTATTTATATCATTATTATTATTTTTTATATGGGGGTTCCTAGATAATTGTTTATGGACAATGAATCTAAAACTGAAACATAAATGATAAATGATGCCGTTAACCACCAAAATGAATACATTAGTAGATTCTTGTTAATAAATAGTTGTAGAAATGTTAAAATTTAATCATTAATGACATATTATTTATGAATATAATTATATTATATAACTATAATAAATCAAAATTTATTAATCATCACTATTATAGTTCTTATGAATTATGTAGGATATAATGTAAAGGTTTAATCTCAACATATCTTCCTTGATAATTTTTTTAATGGTATTAACTAATTTAATATTTTTTTATTTTTTATAATGCCCAAGAATGTATTTTGTTATAATAAATAATTTTATTCAATTGATTTTTATTAAAATATTATTTTATTGAATCTAATGACATTAAATTGAAAAACTTCTAATGACATATACGATTTTCTTATCATTTTTTGATTGAGGAGAATGTAGAGTTATAAACTAGTATTATTTTATCGGGTGAATCTACTAAATCCAAGATAAATTGTATCATTAATAACATTATTATCATGTCATATAAATTTTATTGATTTTATTTATTTAATGGAGTTTATAATTAAAATTTTAAAAGCCAATTTACTGTATTATATTACCATCTTCTTTTCCTATATTATTTATTAATAAATTTTTTATGATGAGATTTTATATTATATATCACCCAAATAATATTAATTTTTTTATACTAGCCATGTTTCATTGAATTTTAAAAAAAAATTAATTTCCCTTCTTTATGTACCTATGTGAAATAAATGATGGTTTTATAGTAAAAAAAGGAAAACCAATCACATGTTCTCTTTGGTCAGAAATCCATTTCATAATGTCCACATATTCATTAAAAATAATAAAATAATGTTATTACTATTATCCAAATTTTAAATAATGTAATCTGTTTTTATATTTGAATTCCATTACCAAGGATTAAAATTATTCTTCTTATCATTTTTATGTTATGGTACTTCGGACATTTTATCATAAATCAGAAATGGATATTTTTAACATTTATTGCATCATCAGGTTTCCCCTCTATAGTGAATAATATTTTCTTTGAATTTTCTATTATATTTTACTTTACATACGTTTAGGTAAATTATTTCCATTTTTGAGAATTTTATATTATAAATATTTTAGTTCAAAATGAAAGGGTAGTTTCCTTTAGAAATTTTTTTATGATTGTTTAAAAAAATCTAATAATAACTACAACTATTTGTTTTTATGATTTATTTGTTATATGATCCATTTCTATAATAATAATTCATTTCATGGAAATCATGTGATAATTTTTATTAATTTTTTAGAAATACATTCATTAATATGGATTTTGAGATGGTGATATGATGAATATATTATGATCATGTGGTACACATATGTACAGTTCTATTGTGTGATTGGTTTTAATATAATTATGCAATCCTCTAATGCATTGGGAAATGAGGAATATATCATGATATAATAACAACTAAAATGATAAGTGATCCCAGTTTAGTAATGAATTATGCAGAATAAAATAATATTTCGAGTGATCCATAGTAATGGAAATGATGGAATGGGGAGTAAAAACAATCCACAATATATTATTGGATGTGATAATTGACTAAAGAAAATATAATCCATTCTTATTTGAATTAACAATATATTCCACACTCTTATTTAATTTTCTCATGTATGATTATTTATTATTGATGATTGATAAGTCATGTTCTGCCTTTCTTTTGAATAAAGTCATTTCCCATGATTGAAGAATATTCATTTCATAATGATTGGGTATGATTATTACATGTAATGATAATTTTATCATTACCATTTTCATATACTACTATCATATATTATTATTTATTTATATCTATTATTTTTACCCAGAGAAAGTGTTTAATATCACCTTTTCTAATATTTTCCTCTATGTGGTTATGAATAACGTATTTAATAATTATATAAATGTGAAGGTTCTATGTTGTGAAAACTATAATTGGAAAATATATATTTATTATATGATCTAAATTTATATGTATCCATTTTTCTAAGATATAGAATGTTTACATTTATGGAATAGATTTTATTGATATGTTTTGAATATTTTCATATTATGATATGGCCTTTATATAGTAGTTTTTCTATTTTTATATAACCTATTAAAATAAATTGTTATTCATTTAATTTTGAAATGGAATATCATAAGGAATAATATCCATAATTCAACCAACAATTGAAAAATCATATGCATGTGAAGGATATACTAAAATCCTAATACATTCAATAAAATTCTATGTAAAATCCCTTAATAAATATTATAGAGAATATTTTAGTGACACAATATAGATAAAGGGTATAATGTTATATTAAAACACAACCCAATCAGTATATGATGGTAATATAGATAAATTTACATACAATAACTGAGAGGAATATTAAAAATTCTTAAAGTTATTGAATTGGATGAAAAATTATATAGATTCAACTTATAGGGAAGAAATATTCCATTATACAATTCTTTGATATTAATCACCGAATAGAGTATAAGATAAATTTTAGATTAATTATTGGAATAAAATTTTGATTCAAAAAGATTATTTTTTAGATAAATAAAAATACAGATGTAAATTGATAACATATTTTTTGAAATAATTATTATAATTTTCCAAAATGACAATGTTATATATCATAGTCAAAATTAATTATTGATGTGACGAAGTGAAAAAAATTGGAAAATAAATTTACATTTATAAATATATTTCAAAATAAGATTCATGTAATTATTGAAAGGTTATGAATGGATTTACATTTTATTGTGGATAATTAAACAAGATATTTTAAGGTATAAATAATATCATAATATTAATAATTAAAATAAATGAAAACCCATATAATATAATGATTAAAATAATACATTTGAGGAGAATAGGTGGAAAAATGTTAAAGTTATACTAGAAAATACACCATAATATTTCCAAATATAAATGATAAAATTACCTTTAAGGATGTTAATGATAAGTTCAAGACACCTTCATTTCAGAGAATATAAAGTATAAAAAATTTACTATTTCGGTGAAATTTGATATCAAAGTAAAATATTTGAAACAAATTTAGTATTATAGTAGAGATATCTCGAAACTAACATGGAATAAAATATTAGTGTGGATGTAAGCTATCAAGTGAGAATGAAGTTTACGAAGTAAAATTTTAACTGAATGACTAGAATTGAGTTCACTATATCCATTTTTTTACATTATTAAATTTTCTATAAAAATAAATTTGAATACAACACATGATATATGAATTTATCCAAAAAATTAAAAGATATCATGTTGTTAGGTAATAATTTTTTTTAAATAAAATAAATTATATACATTTAACACCGCAAAATATTAGAAACATTTGAATCAATTCCCATTGAATGATATCATATAAAATGAGACAACAAATTGATGATATTATTATTTTACCATGATGAAAAAAATTAAATTATTATTAGATACATTACACTAATGAAATAATTGTGGGTAATAAAAAATATTTTAAAAGGGGTGAAAATATATATATTAAAACCTTACATTATTTACCTGTAGATTCAAATGGAATATATCATACTGTACAATAAACTAAATAGTATTAATATTTTACATTATAACATTATTCATTTACATTATCTTTTTTATAATTTTTATGTTCACTTATTATGTATATATTTAATAGTTTTAGAATTTTTATTATCAACTCCTAGTAAGTTTCACTATTATTTTAATGTTATATGATGTGTATTTTAGTAACCATTATTTAAAAATATGTTCATCAATAATATATAATTTTATGAAATTTTCATGAATAATAATATTTATTTGTTTAGGTATTATCTCATTGATCATTTTTTAGTTTTTTAAGAAAAATGAATCACTATAGTCTAATTTGGGTAATGTTAGTGATTTGTTATGATATTTTAATAACATGTTAAGTAATTAATATAACCTTGAAAAACCCAATATCTGATTGTTAGTTTGTTATTTACATCTAATAATATATTTATTTTAGTTCCAATATAAATTCATGATATGGTTTTATGTCATTATTATTGTCGGATGTCAGACCAACCTATATAAATGAAAAATGTAATTAATGGATGACTATGGAAATTAAATTTGATTAATTTTAAAATATATAAATAATATATAATTATGAATATATTATATAGATTTTTTATTGAGGTGAATCAAATTTGATTAGATAGATATAAAATATAATAGACTATATGAAAATTTAGATAAGTTTCTTAGTGGATGTGGTTGCCAACATAATACGTAATTAAAATTTTCATTTGAAAGTGAATGACCATTTATTAATGTGTGTTATAATTTTTTCCATAATAAAAATAAATAAATTATATATTTTAAATTTATTCCCCAAAACCATTATTATTAAAATTTATGAGGGGTTGTGAAGAAAAATAGAATACATATATCAATAGGGAATTTAGTTCCCATAATTACCCAATTGATGTTTTCTTCTAAACAGAAGGGAATGAATAAATATTTACGGTTTAATTAGTGCAATAACCACTAGGAGAATATTACCCTATCCAAGTGCTATATCCTAGAAAAATAAAGGGACTCTATTATACAAATCAATAAAGAGGAATTATTTATTTTTTTATTGATATATATTTGATAATTTTAGTGTAAAATAGTTTTATAAATGAAATTATGTTAACAATAATTAGAAAATATCATTGTATGTTTCTTAATTAGTTTAATTTATGGATTTATAAGAATATATTGAATGATAATTATAACCAAGAAATTTTATTTAATAATATGATGATAATATTATAGTAAATATATTCGAGGGATATATAACTCTTAATATATGAACAATATTTTGATAATAATGATTAGTTTGGCTAAATACATAATTTATATTGAAAATTAAATTTGATATTATTATTTAAATTTAATTATATTATTAATTTGAATAAAAAGTTATTTTTTTCTAAACAATTTTTCTTTTTATTGAAATATACTGGATAATATATTATTTTATTTAATGGATAAGGGTACATATTTTTTGGTGTAATTTATAATTATAAAAACGTTTTATGGTGATTCAAGTCATTTTGTAGAAGGAATAACTTCAATTAACAAAATATATGATCGAGGTATTCGGATGTTTGCTATATGCAATTGTTATTATTTTATATTATTTTTGTATAACTTTTGAAAATGGTTTTGGAATATATTATTTGGTGAAACCAATTGTACATTTTTTAAAATTGGGTAATACTTATTTTTTATATAAATAAGGATATATTTTACGGAAATGGATTATGTTGATCCCTATGTTATTTTTAGGTTTTTGAGACATATGGATTATTTTATCATATGATTCCTTATACATTTTGGATATCCTAAGATAAACACTTGGGTTGGTTACTATTTATCGACATAATGAATTAACTTTTATTATTTTATTTATACTATAATCAATTAGAAATCAATTTTTCTTCTCCTTGAATGAAAAATTCATCTTGAATATACATATTATGGAGTTAAAAATTAGATATGAGTGGTAATGTATTTATGAACAACCAAATGATGAAACATTAAAATATTTAAAAAATTAATGCATGAAAATTTTCACTTTTTATCAATCAATATATGAAGATAAACAATCAGATCTATGAAAAAGGACCTTGAAAGTGAATGCTTTATAATTTTTCATTTTTTATGAGGAAGTGATATTCATCATCATCCATCACAAATTTAAGATTTTTATTCTTTAAAATATGCATATCCATGCTCAATGTAATATTCTATAATTATTGGTAAATTATGATTCTCTTTAATATCCAAATTTCACATTCGGAATATTTGTCATCAAATTTGGAACTTGATTATGTGTTATTTTATGGATCATTTATTTTTCTCACATCCTCTTTTAAAATTATTTTTTGTTGTCCCATTTTATAAAATTGGATATCAAAAAAATAATTTATAAATATTTTACCAATGATTACCATTAAAAAAATTTAGAGGATGTAATTTAATAAAGGCATTATAATGTAACAACTTCACATTTTAGAATTTTTTCCTTAAAGTGTTAAATAGATTTGGTGACATGAAACATTAAAAATAAAATGAACCATGATATATGATATCTAATATATTAAGTTAGAATTGAAAATTAAAATAACCACACTAATAAAAATCTTACGAACATTTTATATAATTAAGATGTATTTATTAACTCATAATTTTGAAGTGATAAATTTATAGTAAATCCCCTTTATGTGGAAGAAATATACTTTCTTAAAAATCATTTTAATATAATTTTAAGAATATAGATTATAGAAAATGTGTACAATATTTAGATATTTTATCTGAGTCAATGAATAAAATTTTTGAAACACAAATTAATATAATATATTAGCTTCAAATTTTTGTATTTTTTAAAATTATATATTTTTCATAAAGTTGTAAAAAATAATTATATTTTTATAATTAATAAATTAATTTCATTTTGAAGAACCATTTTGGTTAATATTTGAAAATAAATAGTTATAAGAACTTTATAAATAGGAAAAAATAAATTCTTTTCATTTTGATATTGTTGTAATTTCTTAGAAGTTATTGTTTTCCAAAAAACGATTTTTTTGATAAAATTATTTTCAAGCATGCAATATATTTTCATCTAATGAAATAAATTTAATATCTATATATTTAGAGTTAAAATAATATTTTTCAAATTTATATTTAATAATATTTCATAACATATATTTTATGGTTTTTATAAAAAATTATTTGACATTAGATTTTTTCTTTTAAATAATATGTTTTTCTAAAATATGATGTCACGACCCCCTCCCACCAAAGATGCCCCTCCGGAGCTAGAAATGGTGAAAGGGAGATAATAACCCTCGAGTCCCACCTCGAATAGGCCCCGGGGTAGCGACTAGCACCAAGGGTTTGAGTTTTTCACAAATATGGGAGACATTACCCTTTTTATTTTTATAGATCGGGAAATAGGACAAGTCAACCACCAAAAAGGAAAAAGGGAAAGTGTATATAAATAAACCTAAACCAATCCCACATTCATGTTTAAACAAATTTATAACAAGGTACAAGTACAAGAAAACTCAAAGTAAAATACCAAAAGAAAACAAAGGTACAACAACAGCTACAACTCCAACTGTCCAACTAGTAGGGTCCCGCATGACCCTGGTAGTCCTCCTGGAAACCTGAAAGTAAACGTAGGGTGAGCATTCAAGTATACTCAGTAGGGAATCCTAATGCTCTCGTGCACAAGTGGGGAGACATCCTAATATCCCTTGAGAACAACAGAAGAAACCTAGAATGGATGCCTATCCACCCAACCTCACTAGACACACTCACCAAAACACAAGCACAACAGGTAGTAGTATATAAGAAACAAGAGTATTAGGTACCCCATACCATTTCCCTTTAATTAGCTTCTCTTCCTAATGACAAACATCCTGACGCTGCCACACTCTCCCCGCCCGCAAACACCTGGGCCACACAACCACGTATCCCACCCGCACACACTTGGGCCTCACAACCACGTATCCGACCCGCACACACCTAGGCCTCACAACCACATATCCGGCCCCCACACACCTGGGCCTCACAACCACATTTCCCGCCCGCACACACCTGGGCCTCACAACCCTGTATCCCGCCCGCACACACCTGGGCCTCACAACCACGTATCCCACCCGCACACACCTGGGCCTCACAAGCACATATCCCTCCCGCACACACCTGGGCCTCACAACCACGTATCCCGCCTGCACACACCTGGGCCTCATCCCGAAGATTCTTGGGAAATAGTAGACCCTGCTCGAAGAGTCTTTGGCTAAAACCACCCCAATCGAAACCTACCCGAAGAGTCTTAGGTGAAAGGTCACCTCAATCCATCACATCCTAGGGGAGAAGTAGCAGGAAAGAGATAGTAACTAAGGGAAAAACACCCTCTCCCATAAAATGGGAGTGTTCAGCACTAAGTTCTCAGCATGGGTGGGGTGCGATAAAACACAAAAGATACAGATATATATATAAATATACCAAACACACAGCCCAACCTATGGCTTCTAAATAGAAAACTGAGCACGTGCCTTGGAACTACTACTACGAAGTATGCATACAACAAACAAACCCAACCCCATTTAGGTTTTCACATTTCAGTAGAAATAGTTTATTTAGTTCCTTTACTACTGGGAAACTATCCACAACTAACCACACCAATCGTTCGTAAAGCATATCCCTGCCATCCACAAATCAAGATAGGAAAAACGCGAGCAACACAACCAATTATTTCTTATCAACCAACCAAGCCAATTGATTATTATTTATGTTTCATTTCCACACCCCACCATTCATTGACTCTTCCACTTTTATTTATTAATCACAACCCATAACCCGTTCACATTAAAACCCAACCCTGCAGCCCCGCTGCCAACCACCATAACCAAAACCACACCGAAACTTGTACATCAATATCCCTTTAATAGCATTTATTGCAGCCCTGCTTCCCATCACCATTATAACATTCACACCAACCCACAACCAAGTCAACCACAGCCCTGCTGCTCACCCTATCCACACAACCCATAGAACACCCCCAACACATGCCACGTAACCAAGCCAACACCCACATGTTCATTATTCCATTTTGTTTAACCGGTGTGATCACACAAGGGTTCCATATTATCATTCAATCATCCATCTTTACGTGATTATCCAATTTCCACATTTCACAAAGTTTCCATCCCTAAGAAAACCCAAACGGAGAGGGAAACATTTAATTGCGTAAGCAATGTCCCCCAACGTCCATGATTTTTAGTAAGTAGAAGCTCAATCAATTCACAACATAATATCACAGGATATAAAGTTACAGCAATCACAACTTCCCATCACCGTTATATAAGCCAGTAATTATCTTTATTAAACCAGTTAAAAAGTGTTTCACGTAAACAAGAGGACACCCAGCCCGCATGATGCACAAATTAGAGAGACAAAGGAAAGATCCCTACCTCAATAGGTTCTTGATTGCAACGCTCCTCTGGATCAACCTTAGATTACGTTCTTCGGCGTCCCTCACCTCTGTCGGGTCCCGGAAAAACCTCCTCGGGTGGAAGTCGGTAAGAAAAGTATGAAGGAAAGTCAATGGACCCAGGCTCGGATGTTACGCCTCGTCGTTATGATCTCGTGGCTGCTGACGGATCGTAAATTGGAGCTCGGACGAAGAATTTGTGGAAGGAAGAGCCTTCAAATATCTTGAGAGAGCTCTGCTCAGAGGAGAGGAGAGGAGAGGAGAGGTGTGAGTTGAAAGGAGAAGGGGACCACTCCTTTTATAGGCGTGAAAAGCAAAAGTACACGGCATGTACTTTATGTTACACGGAATGTACTCAGTTCTTTCACACGGTCTCCACGCGGCATCCAACACGGCTCCACGGCCGTTGACTGGTCAACACGCAGTTTGAGGGTAACACATACGCGGGGAAGGACTACCCGGCATGTAGTTTAGACACACGGCATGTACTCATTTATTGCACACGTCAAGGGAATGACTCCAACACAGTACACGACCATTGAATGGTAACACATACGCGGGGAAGGACTACACGGCGTGTACTCAAACTACACGGTGTGTAGTTTCGAAATTCTGGAATGTGTGGAAAAGTACATTTTACCTTCCAAAACACTTCTTGACCTTCTTGTTGACAAAGGAAAGGGCTGGAGAGGTCCGGGCCATTACATCAGATACCTCTTAAAACATTCTCATCCCCGAGAATTCAAAACCAACCCAGAGGAACCCAACAAGATACCTCTTAGGGTTCTCGTTATAATAGGAACCCAACCAACAACCCTAATCATATGTCTTAGGAATTCCTTCTCATATGTCGAGATATTATCCGCTTTAGGCGGCACTGAATGGCCTGCCCGGGTTTCATCGCATCCTCATTAATGCGTCTCAATTAAGAATTGGGTCTTCCCTCTTTCATACATTAGGATTTATCAACTCGCACTAACCCCAAAACCTCACAACCAACACACTCCCCGAACACGTGGGTTTGGTAAATTCCTTCACCTATGTCGAGATATTATCCGCTTTAGGCGGAACTGACTCGCCTGCACGGGTTCAATCGCATCCGCATTAATGCGTCTCGATTAAGGGTCAGGGTTTCCCTTTCCCACACATCCGGACATGTTACACATTACCAGGGAACAAAGAAACAAAAGTTCTCACAACTAAAAAGCCAAGAATTCCATATATCAAAGGTACATAGTACAACATCAACACAATGATCAGAAGAACAAGGGAAAAACACAAGTCAAAACAACTCCAGGTACTGAGCATGCATCTGGGTCTCCCGCTCCCAAGTGCTCTCCTCGAGGCCGCCATGCCTCCACAACACATGAACCAAGGGAATGGTTCATCCATGGATCACCTTCTCTTTACGATCTTCGATTCTGACTGGATGTTCCTTGAAGGTCGCGTCGTCTCCCATATCTAACTCTCCCCAGTCGATAACGTGGGAGTCGTCGTGTAAGTATTGACGAAGCTGGGAGACGTGGAAGACATCATGAACCTTCTCTAACTGAGGTGGAAGGGCTAGCTGATAAGCCACCTTTCCAACTTGCCTCAACACCTCAAAAGGTTCGATGAACCTAGGTGAGAGATTGATCCCTTTCCCAAACCTCCCCTGCCCCCGTCGAGGGGATAACCTTTAAGAAAAGATGATCCCCCACCTCAAACACCAAGGGCCTCCTCCGATGATCAACATAAGACTTATGTCGGTCCTGAGCCGCTTTCATCCTCTCACGTACAAGCTGGACATTCTCTGTGGTGCTATTCACTACCTCTGGCCCAAGAGCACCTGTCTCACCAACCTCTTCCAAGCAAATGGGTGAAAGACATGGCCTTCCATACAAATCCTCAAACGGTACCATGCCAATAGTAGGGTGAAAGCTGTTGTTGTAGGCAAACTCTACTAAAGGCAAGTGTCGTACCCATGATCCGCCGAAATCCAGAACACATTCTCGCAGCATGTCCTTCAACGTCTGGATAGTCCGCTCCATCTGGCCATCAGTATGGGGGTGGAAAGAAGTGTTAAGGCGTAGTTGGGTGCCAAAAGCATGTTGTAACCCCCTCCAGACTCTTGAAGTAAACTGAGTATCCCGATCTGAGATGATAGTCCACAGATTTCCATGAAAGCACACCACCTCGTCTATGTACGTCTGTGCTAAAGTTCTCACCGGGACCGACTCCTTGATTGATAAGAAGTGAGCCGATTTCGTCAGACGATCCACCACTACCCAGATAGCATCATAACCACCCGGAGCTCTGGGTAGTCATGTGACGATTTCCATTGAGATTTCATCCCACTTCCACTCAAGGACATCTAAAGGATGCAACAAACCACTGGGAACATGGTGTTCAGACTTCACTTGCTGACACAATAGGCATTTAGGCACAAAATCTGCCACTGCCCGTTTCACCTCGGGCCACCAAAACTGTTCCCTCATGCCTCGGTACATTTTCGAAACTCATGGATGTACCGCTAAGGCTGAGATATGGAACTCACGGAGAACTCCCTCACACATCACCTCCAGAACAAACAAAATTCCAAGGAAAAGCATATGATGTCGGCTATCCTCTGACCATCCTTCTGGAGCGTCTCCCAGATCGACACGATCCCACATCACTTCTGCCTCGGAGTCCCCCCACTGAGACTCTTCCACCGGCTGCAACAAAGAGGACTGCACTGTCATCTGAAACAAACATCCTCTAACACCTTCTGCCCTGGCATTCAAGTGAAGGGAAGCCAACTCTCCCATTTCCTTCCAAGCATCAACAGATTCCCGAACCATTTCCTGATGCGACTTCCTGCTCAGGGCATCAGAAAAAATGTTTCCCTTACCATCAGTGTAAGAGATCTCAAAGTCATTGTCTTAGAGAAACTCGACCCATCTCTGCTGCCGCAAGTTTAGGTCATGCTGGGAGAAGATATAACGCAGGCTCTTGTGATCGGAGAAGACCACAAAGCGCTCCCCAAAGAGGTAATGTCGCCATAACTTTAGTGTGAACACTACTTCTGCAAGTTCCAGGTCATGGGTGGCACAGTTACACTCTTGAGGGTGCATCTTCCTAGACCCATAACAAATCACACCCTTCTTATGCATCAGCACACACCCCAAACCAAGTCCAGAAGCATCACAACACACTTTATACAACAACCCTTCCTCTGGAAACCTGAGTACGGGAGAACTGGCCAACTTCTCCATCAGGTAGTCAAATGCTTTCTGGCACTGATCGCTCCACAGGAAGACGTGGTTCTTCCTCATCAAAGCTGTCAAAGGAGCAGGAACTCGAGAGAAGTCTGAAATGAACCTCCTATAGTAACCTGCTAACCCCAAGAAACTATGAACTTCTCACACGCTCTTGGGTGATGCCCAAGAAACAACTGCCTCCTCTTTCGGTGGGTCCACTGACACTCCTTGATGAGACACCATGTGCCCAAGGAAGTGTACTTCTTGTGTCAAGAACTTACACTTCGACAATTTCCCATAAATCTGGTGGTATCGAAGGACTTCCAAGACTGCCCTGAGATGCTCAACGTGCTCCTCCTCTGATCTTGAGTAGATCAGGATGTCCTTGATAAACACAACGATGAACCAGTCCAAAAACTCTCGGAATACAAAGTTCATGAGTCCCATGAACACAGCCGGTGCATTCGTAACTCCAAACGGCATCACTGCAAACTCAAAGTGCCCATACCAGAACCTGAAAGCCGTCTTCAAGATGTCACTGTCCTTCACCCTCAGCTGATGATATCCAGATCGTAGATCAATCTTGGAAAACAAACATGCTCCCCTAAGCTGGTCGAATAGATCATCTATCCTTGGGAGGGGGTAACAGTTCTTGACCGTTACCTAGTTCAACCTTCGTTAGTCTATGCATAGCCTGATACCACCATATGCCTTCTTTATGAACAAAACTGGAGCACCCCATTAAGACACGCTGGGTTAAACAAAACCCTTCTCCATCAGATCATCAATCTGAATCTGCAACTCCTGCAACTCCGAAGGTTCCATCCGATAAAGGGCCATCAAAATCGGATGGGCACCAGGATGTAATTCTATCCAGAACTCAACGTCACGTCGGGGGGGGGGGTAGAGTTACAACCTCCTCAGGAAAAACATCGAGGAACTCCCCAACAACCTCTGGGACATCCTTCATCTATGTATCAGCTGGAACCACTGATAACCCTCCTAACAAGGAAAGGAGAGGATCCACACACCGGCATCCTGCGTGATAGCTCCTCTTGTCAAAAAAAGATACGCGCTGCCCATCCACGTCGGAGAACACGACTCTTCTCTGGAAGCAGTAAATAACGTAACTAATAAAAAACAACCATTTGATGCCTATGATGACATCGTATGGCTTCATCTGTAATATAAGGAGGTCCCCACTAGATCGATGTTGTCTCAACGTTAGCCCACATCCCCGACAAACAGAAGATACGCTGGTCTGGCCTCCAACTGGTGTACTCAGTACCAATGGTACGTAAAGTCTCTCTACGTCTATTCCCAAAGCATGGGCTAGACTAGGTGAAACAAAAGAGTGTGAGGCTCCCAAATCGAGCAAAGCAGAAACAAGAATGCTGAACAAACAAATCGTACCTCGCACCACCTCTGGTCCTGCTGGAGGTGCCAACTCTGTTACGTGCAACTGTCCACACCCTAGCTCCTCTGCCTCTCTGATGTCGTCCACCTCCCCAACCATGCCCTGGTCGAGGTCCCTGAGGAGCACCATGAGTTTGGCCTCCTCACGCAAAGTGTGCCCTCGGAGGAGCATGGTCCTTCTACTGCTAGAAGGGCCTCGCTGGCAACTGGTGCTGCTGAGGTGGGCACTGAACTTGCCCACCTACACCGTACTAAGCTCGGGTCAGGAACCGGATCTGAACGTGCCCGAAACCTCCACATGAAAAGCACCTTGGACCCAGGCTCATGAAAAAGGGGCGAGGACTCGAAGATCTGAACTGGAACTGCTGGGGCCTGCTCCCCACTGGCCTAAACCTAGAAGGTCCCGTCGTAGAAGACCTGCTGCTGTCTACCTTCCCCTTCGACGAGCCTGGCTAGATCCCCTCTCTGGGTGCACCTCCCAGTGAGTGCATCCTCTCTACAACCTCTGCCTTCTTCTATACTACCAAGTACGTCGGAAGGGTGAATGGGGTGACAGCATACTGGAGCAAAGGACGGAGCGCCTCCTCCAAACGTCTCGCCCGAAACTCCTCATCTGGAAAGAGATCTGGAGCAAAGCACAGGAGATCCTTGAAATTGATCCCCAGCTCTCGTACTGACATACTCACCTGCTGAAGGGAGGGTATCTCCTATAGCTTCTCCGCCTTGATCATGGAAGAAAGGATTTCCTCTCGATATTCGTTCTCAAAGTCAGCCCATGGAAATTCTGCCTCTATCCTCTCTCCGAGGTAGAGCGTCCACCACTGTCACGCCACACCTCTCAGCTGACTGACTGCTAGGAGGACCCAGTACTATCTCGGAGCAAGGATAAAGGTAAAAGCAATCCCTAGCTCCTCAAGACACCCCTCCTTCTCCGTATCTAAAGTACTACCCTCGTAATTCTTGAGGGTCTGTCGCTGGAAAGAACGGAGAGTCTTCTGCCACTGGATATCTTCCTCATCTCGGTCAATCCTCAACTGATCGACCGCCTGAATCTGCTGGGCCTTGACCGTCTGAGCCACCCGGGGACGACGTCCAGGTGCCATAGCTGTACTGTAAACATGTATCGCCTAAGCCCAAGTGGTAAGGAAAATTCAAGGTTTTATTTTAACATTTTATTTCAATTTCTTTCCCAGAACACCCAAACAAAGTAAAACACAATCATGATGATGGATGTACCTTTCCTAGGGTCTCTACCATGTAATCAATGTAGTCCCACTTGGTCGTTCGGTAGGCTCAGAGTCCTTGCATCGGATCATGGGGGGCCCTAAAATCTCGTGTCCTAGCCGGTCTTCCTTGGCCTATGTCACGCACCAAGATTAACTAACACTGTTTCCCTATCATCCCATGCAATCCTAACTGTACCTAACTCCATAATCCATCCTATCTCTCAACCATTACCTCTGATACCATTCTGTCATGACCCCGTCCCACCAAAGATGCCCCTCCTGAGCTGGCAATGGCGAAAGGGAGATAATGACCCCCCGAGTCCCGCCTTCAGTAGGCCCCGAGGTGGCGACTAGCACCAAGGGTATGATTTTTTCACAAATATGGGAGGCATTACCCTTTTCATTTTTAAAGATCGGGAAATAGGTCAAGTCAACCACCAAAAAGGAAAAAGGTAAAGTGTATAGAAATAAACCCAAACCAATCCCACATGCATGTTTAAACAAATTTATAACAAGGTACAAGTACAAGAAAACTCAAAGTACAATACCAAAAGAAAACAAAGGTACAACAACAGCAACAACTCCAACTGTCCAACTAGTAGGGTCCCGCACGGCCCTGGTAGTCCTCCTGGAAACCTGAAAGTAAACGTAGTGTGAGCATACAAGTATACTCAGCAGGGAAAGCTAAAACTCCCGTGCACAAGTGGGGAGACATCCTAATGTCTCATGAGAACAACAGAAGAAACCTAGCAAGGAATCATATCCACCCAACCTCACCAGCCACACTCACCAAAAAACAAGCACAACATGTAGTAGTATATAAGAAAAAAGAGTATTGGGTACCCCGCACCAATTACCTTTAATTAGCTGCTCTTCCTAACAACTAACATCCGGACGCTGCCACACTCTCCCCGCCCGCACACTCCTGGGAATCACAACCAGGTATCCCACCCACACACACCTGTGCCTCACAACCACGCATCCCGCCCGCACACACCTGGGCCTCACAACCAGGTATCCCACCCGCACACACCTGGGCCTCACAACCACGCATCCGGCCCTCACACACCTGGGCCTCACAACCACGTATCCTGCCCGCACACACCTGGGCCTCACAACCACGCATCCCACCCGCACACACTTCGGCCTCACAACCACGTATACCGCCCGCACACACCTAGACATCACAACCACGTATCCCGCCTGCACACACACCTGAGCCTCATCCCGAAGATTCTTGAGAAACAGTAGAACCTGCCCGAAGATTCTTGGGCTAAAACCACCCCAATCGAAACCTACCCGATGAGATTTGGTGTAAGGTCGCCTCAAGCCATCACAGACTAGGGGAGATGGAGCATGAAGGAGCTAGTAACTATGGGAAAACACCATCTCAAATAAAATGGGACTATTCGGAACTAAGTGCTCAACATGGGTGGGGTGCGATAAAACATAAAATATACAGATATATATATAAATATACCAAACACACAGCCCAACCTATGGCTTCTAAAAAGAAAACTGAGCACCTGCATTGGCACTACTACGACGAAGTATGCATACAACAAACAAAACCAACCCCCTTTAGGTTTTCACATTTTTATAGATTTTGTTTATTTAGTTCCTTAACAACTCGACAATAATCCACAACTAACCACACAAATCATTTGTAAAACATATCCCTGCAATCCACTAATCAGGTTAGGAAAAATACGAGCAACACAACCAAGTCCTTCTTATCAACCAACCAACCCCATTGATTATTATTTCTGTTTCATTTCCACGCCCCACCATTCATTAACTCTTCCACTTTTATTTATTAATCACAACCCATTACCCGTTTACATTAAAACCCAACCATACAGTCCCGCTTCCAACCTCCATAACCACAACCGCACCGAAACCCGTACATCAATATACCTTTAATAGCATTTATTGCAGCCCTACTGCCCATCACCATCATAACATTCATACCAACCAACATCCAAGTCAACTGCAGCCCCGCTGCTCACCCTATCCACACAACCCACAAAACACCCCCAACACATGCCACATAACCAAGCCAACACCCACATGTTCATTATTCCATTTTGTTTAACCGGGGTGATCACACAAGGGTTCCAGATTATCATTTAATCAGCCAACTTTATGTGATTATCCAATTTCCACATTCCACAATGTTTCCATCCATAAGAAAACCCAGAAGGAGAGAGAAAATTTTAATTGCGTAAGAAAAGGCCCCCAACGACCATGATTTTCAGTAGGTAGAAGCTCATTCAATTCACAACATAATATCACATGATATAAAGTAACAGAAATCACAACTTCCCATCCCCATTATAAAAGCCAGTAATTATCTTTATTAAACCGGTTCAAATGTGTTTCAGGTAAAAAAGAGGACACCCACCCCGCATGATGCACAAATTAGAGCGACGAAGGAAAGATCCCTACCTCAATAGGTTCTTGATTGCAACGCTCCTCTGGATCAACCTTAGAAGACGTTCATCGGTGTCCGTCACCTCTGTTGGGTCCCAGAAAAACCTCCTCGGGTGGAAGTTGGAATGAAAAAGCCGAAGGAAAGACAATGGACCTAGGCTCGGAAGTTCTGCCTCGTCGTTATGATTCCGTGGCCGCCGACGGATCGTAAATCGGAGCTCGGACGAAGAAGTTGTGGAAGGAAGAGCCTTCGAGTCTCTTGAGAGAGCTCTGCTCAGAGGAGAGGAGAGGAGAGGAGAGGTGTGAGTTGAAAGGAGGAGGGGACCCCTCCTTTTATAGGCGTGAAAAGAAAAAGTATAAGGCGTGTACTTTATTGTACATGGTGTGTACTCGATTCTTTCACACGGTCTCCACGCGGCTTCCAACACGGCTCCGCGGCCGTTGACTGGTTAACACACGGTTTGAGGGTAACACATACACGGGGAAGGACTACATGGCATGTAGTTTAGACACACAGAGTGTACTCATTTATTGCACACGGCGAGGACACAGCTCCAAGACGGTACACGGCCGTTGACTGGTAACGCGTATGCGGGGAAGGACTACACGGTGTGTAGTTTAGACACACGGCGTGTACTCATTTACTCCACCCAGAAAGGACATGACCGGAAACAAGGGGTATACCCAGGAAGGGGGTACACGACATGTACTCAAACTACATGGCGTGTAGTTTAAAAATTCTGGAAAGTGTGGAAAAGTCCATTTTACCATCCATAACTCTTCTTGACCTTTTTTTTGACAAATGAAAGGGCCGGAGAGGTCTGGGCCATTACATATGATTTCATTGAGAAATATATGATATTTTAAATTTAAATTTTTCCACAGATAGAAATTGAATTATGTAAAATTGAAAAATTATAGTGAATAATTAAATTAAATATTATTTAATATTTTATATTAAATATTTTCCATTATTAATATTAAAAACAAATCATAATTTTACAGTGGTTAATTTTTAAAAGTTTTTCCAGGGGTTAGGCTGAGTGAAAAGGGTAAAATATACCCAAATTACTATATAATAATATTTGGTTTGATATATTTCTCATTAATCATATCAGTCCTTAATATATTGTAATATATACAAACTTTACCAATATTGCAACTTTATATAATTTCAAGAATTTAATAAATTTTGTGTATGTCCCTCACAACATTTATAATATTGCACAAAGGTTAATCCATTATTTTCACTGCTTGAACATTATTTATTATATAATACCTTTCCAAAAACCATAATAAAATCCTCCCCCTAATCATATATATTTTCATCATCTTGTATAAATTTCTTAATTGAATAAAGAATACGACAAATGTAATCTCTCAAGGAGGAGATAGAATTATTATCCAACATTATTCATTTTAATTTCATCGTAACAATTTTATAAATATTAAAAAAACATATATAATTTTGTTTTATAAATATTATAATGTTTTTATGACTATTTGAAATAAATATTCCTCCTTTAATTATTAAATTGGATCTAAAAATTTCACTTCTACACACATGTAGATAACCATCTCCATATAGTGATATGATTAATTTTTCATCACATAACGTCATTTCTATTTTGAATGATGTATTTTATGTATTCATATTATATTTATAAATTTAATATTATTCTATACTTATAAATTTTTCTATAAATTGATATCACAGTATTCATTATATACGATAAAGTCTCCTGTCCATATGTCTTGACTACCACTACCGTGATGTGATGCAAATTTTTTATTATTCCTACCTTACATGGTTGCCAATAAATATTGATATAATTAATATATATTATTATTATGATACAATTATATATATTGAAAGGAAAAATTTTATTTTATGATAACTATTCTCAATCAATCCAAATGTTGGAACAACAGTCATGTCTATAATTAAATTACCACCTATAGTATGTAATGTAAATCATTTTTCAAAATAAAATAATAAAATAGGTCATATATATTATTATTATTTATAATATATTATAAATATATATATATCATTTTTAAAATACATTATATTGGGGATACATCATAAATTTTAATAGATTATGCTTGTTGAACTACTACTAAACGAATAATGAAGCAGCTACCACCCAACATGAGGACATCAATAAATAATTGTTAACTAATTTGTTTTGAAAATTTATAGTTTGAAATTAAATTTAATTATATGTATTCATATTATTGTAGTTACTAATTATAGTAAATATATATTTATCATAATATAGTTCATTATTCTTATGAATCAAGTTAATCACAATGTATGATTTTCATCTCAATTTTCCTTCATGGATAATTTTTATAATGTAATTCACTCGTTTCATTCCTTATAATGTATGTATAATTTCAAATAATTTAAAATTCAAAAAAAATTATTAAATGAATATATATAACCATTATAATTTTTCATGCCAATTTATTTCAACAGAAACACTACTAAATTCACAATGGTTCTTTGTCACAATTATGTTTTATTGAGATATATTTGATGTTACGTAACAAAACTATAAAGTCTAGAGTATCTAATAAATTATTTAAAAATTTTATATATATAACATTTCATTTCATGGAATTTTGTTCCTTTTTTTGTCCTTTCAGTGATTGGTTTTATGAATATAAATTTTCCAAAGCAATACGTTTTTTTGATGCAATGTTATTTTTACGGCATTATTTATAAATAAATATATATTAATGAATTTAATAAATATATATATAAATTATAATTTATCAGAATCTCAATAAGTTATTTTAAGAGATTATAATTTTTCCATTCATTGTACTTTATTTATGTAGTCAAGTATCTAAATTAATTTTTTTAGGTAATAAGGAATAGTAGACTATTTTTTATCATTGGTTGAAAATATTTTCATCGATGTATATATTTTCATTAATATATTTTAAATAATGGTTTTAATATTAAAAAAATATTATTAAATGTCGTTTTATCAATGTATTTCATTATTTACCATGACATAAAATTAATATTCTTATCAATTTCCAATCATGGTAGTTTTTTTACCAAAAATTATAAATTAATTCTTTTTAATAACACCACATATATATTTTATCCCTAAATAATGAATATAATTTTCCTGAAAGGATAAACTATAATATTCAATTATATTTTTCCAAAAAAAAATCATAATATGTTGTAAATTTTATGATTTTAAATATTTTATATAAAATGAAAGGGAATTTTCTTTAGGAAACTTCATAGTGACTATTTAATGTAATTATAATTTATTTCCATATCCATTGATATTTATTGTGATTTAATGGGGATATTATCCAATGAAATAATATCAATTATTTTCATGGATATATTATTTTTATGATGATGTATTGCTTAAAAAAATTGTATCCTTTCAATGGGTAATGATATGATGATATGATGAATGTTTTAAGATCTTCTAGAACACATATGTTATTTGTTAATTTTTTATGTGTGGGATATGAATTATAAATCCTTATAATGAATTATAAAATTATGGATATCTAAAGTTATTATAAGGACAAAAATTGGCAATGAACCCTTTTGTAGAAGATGATTTATAAAAAATGATTATTTTGGGAGTGAACAATGAGTAAGGAAATAATGGATTTATAAGAACAACATTTCAACTATTATAGTCATGGATGTAAGAATTTACTAAATAAAATATATCATATGATTTTTTTTATTAAAAAATTCATTCATTCCTCTAATGTAATATAAAAATGGATTAGAATTTATTATTGATGACTCCACATTCATAAGACATATGTAATTTTTATGATAGATACTTATGTGATGCCTCGTAATTAATGATAATTGAATGATTTTAAATTAGTATTTTATGTTAGGATTATTTTCTCATACACATCATTATATCTTATTCACACATCATAAAATTCATGGGTTGTTATAAAACTCATGGTAATAGAATAGGATTGATATGGATTTAAAATATAATAACACAATGGAAAAAATTAACAATTCCATAATTAATTATTACAAGATACACATATGGTATATAAGTCTGTATCCAAATATAAGAACTAACATTTTAGAAAAATAACCTACAATAATTATTATATAGAATATATTATTAATATCACATATATATATCATATATCAAAAAGAAAATAAATTTTTAATAAATAGATGTATATAATATAGGTATACAACAATTAATTAATTGAATGGATCATTTATTGTTTATATACGAAATAAATTGAAAGGAAAAAAACTAAATAGTCAACGAATAGGGTAGAAAATGTTAGCAATAGACATTATTATTATTAATGAACATTATAAGAAAATATAATTTAGTGCCTAATTCATAGAGGGAAAATTCTATTGAAATAAAATAACATTGACATATAGTGACAAATATTTTACAAATCAATAACATTTTTTAGAAATTGTTCCCATTATTATCAAATATTAATATGATATATTTCCCATTTCATATTGATTTTAAAATTTTAATATAAAAACATTATAAATTAAAATAAAATTTTATAAATAACTAGAAAAATATTATCCTGAGAATATATTAATTTTATGAAAAAAAAATATTTTTTTGGATGATAAAAAAACATATTTTTTGGGAAGAAAAACAACATAAACATTTCAAAATAAATAAGATAAGTGGAACATTATGGTCACATAAGACAATACAAAATTGCTTTTATTAATATAATCGAATACCTTATTGGTATTGTTGATAATGACATTTTCTTGAACCCTCCATTATAGAGGATTTGAATTATTATAAAATATTAATTTGTTATATATAAATTTTATAAATTAAACATATTTGTATTGAAATTAGTTTTCTACTAGAGAACTTGAAAAATTAACATGAGGTACAATCATAGGTTGTATGAAATCTATATTTCGAGAAAGAAGTTAATAAAAAATAATTTTACCTTAACGAAGTCAATTGAGTTAAGAAAAAAAATTTAAAAATTAAATTATATTGATCATAATAAAATATAAAATGGAACATGATTTAGCTTTCCAGACATTATGGTTTAATGATGTTATTGTGAACGATAAAATTATTGTCTTAAGAAATTAAATTTTATACCAAAAATAATTATGAAATTTGAAACATTTTAAATGTACCCAATTGAAATATATTATTTAAAATTAAAATATAAATTCGTTGAAAAACTATAAAATGTTGAAAATTATGAATGGGAATTAAATACACTTTACTAAATAAAACATGGTAATAAGAAATATGTCAGAAGGGGTTAAAATTGAGATAAAAACATACAATGTTTACCTGATATGTTCAATACACTCTATCCTCACATAAAAAATTAATATATTTATATTATATTTTTTGATTAAATTAATTATAATTACTTTATTGAAATTTAATTACAATAATTAACTGGGAATATATAACATAGTTATATAAAAACATCCATCGGGGGTTAAATTTTTTTTTTCACACATGCTATGTGATATTGATTTTTGTAAAAAAATAAATGGAAATAATTTTAGAATTAATAGATAATTGTTGGTATACTCTTTGAAAAATTATATTTATTAATACTTATATTGTATCATTAAATATGTTTTTAAGTTATGTGGTCGAAAACATATACATTGTTGACTTATTTATGTAGTTTTATAGTTTTTAAAGGATATTTTAACAGCATGTTAAATAATTACTATGACCAATACAGATCCGTAAAACATTCATTAATTTATTATGAACATTTAATTTAATAATTATATGAGTTCCCATGTTAATCCATGATATGTTTTTATATCATTTTCTACATATGTGTTAGGCCAACCCAAACAATAAAATTCCATAATTAATAGATGATCATGCTCAGGAATGTTTTTTCATTACCCTAATATATATACATATTAATAATAATATTTAGATATTATTATAATAGTGAATTAAATTTTAATATATTTTACAAAATAAAATTGATCTTGATAACAATGAGATGTAATACATACGGAAGCGGTACATCGCACAAGGCATGGTTTAAATTTCAATTTCCTAATGCATGAGAGGGAATTGAGGACTATTATAATATTATTTCTCATTATCACAATTTTATTATATTATTTAGATTTATTTCTTAATTTTATTATTAATGATAGTAAGGAGAGAGTGTGTGGTTTAATCAAAATGTGTCTCTTGTAAGAGGCATCGTTCCATAAAAGTACATGATCAATAATCTTTTTTATATATATAGAAGTAAAATAATTAATAAATATAGTTACACTAATATAATAAAACACATTTATTATGTGTTTAACTATTATGGATCAGAAATGTTTGTTATATGTTTATTACGAAGAAAATGGTAATGAGTAAGTAATTCATATACCTACACTTATGAATTCCTCTTGAATAAATAATATTAATTACATGAAATAGTTTGTCATGTACATACCAAAGGATTTGGGTAATTATTTATAATTATAATTTATATAAATTTGGATAGGGTTCATTGAAATTTTTAGTGGACTATGAAACATTGAATGGGTTAATGTGATCCCCTTTTACTTGTGATGAATATAGAATTTTTTTAAAAAAAACATTATTTGTTAAAAAAATGAAACAAATCTATTTAGGGTTCTGTGTAAAAAATGTTAATAATGGTTTTGGAGAGGTATTATGTAAATGAAACACCCATCACCAATTTCATATAATTTAATATTATGTTATAGTTCATTTTCACCCTAATTGTAATATTTTTAATTTTTCACATTTTAATGCTAGCATTTTGTTGAATAAATTTTTTTCTAACTTATTATTAAATATAAATCCCCCTACCAGTTTTTTTCACAATCATACCATAACATTAATTTAATAAAATTATCATAATAAAATATATAAAATAATATATTATATTTATACTATTTTTGTAGAAAAAATTATGTTTATTCCATTACGTGTTTAGAATAAAATATAGCTTTAATTAAAAACAAATTTTATTTAAATAGAATTATAAATTTTGTAAATATAATATTATATTCATTATTTAAAATAAATTACTTTATTTTATTATTTTAAAATTACTTGATATAAAAAAATAATTAGTTAAATTATTCGGTTTACCATTATCATTATAAATAGTTGTAAAAAAAAATTTCACACAAATAATATTTTTTAACTATTAAATAACTTATATATATTTATTCCAAATATATAATTTTCATTAAAAATTAAAATTTGAAAAGATGTTAAAGTTGAGTTTTTATATATGTAAACATAATTCATCAAAATATATTTTAAAAAAATATATTTTTTGGGATTGATATTTTAGTGTAGAAAAAAATTTAAAGGTATCTAATTTCAGTTATATGTAGAAGTTTATTATTAATGAAAAAATTATATTTTATTATCCTATATGAAAACCATAATTTTATCAAATTAAAATTAAATAAAAAATTATGTGTAAAAACATAATTTTATTGAATATTAATACTTAAATACATAAAATTTAGAAATCAGTTTCACAAATTCAATAATTTATTAAAAAGTGTATATATTTACTCATTAAATACATCATTGATCAATTTATGGTTTATATAAACGCAACTATAATTATTATATAATTATATTGTCATTAAATTTACTGGGTGGGTAAAAGAAAATTATTACTTTTTCACTATTTAACTAAAATCAATTTTTGAACATTCTAAAATTACCATCCCAACATAATATTTACATTTTTAGTACCAAATTAAATTTAATTAACAATAATTATAATTTAAATAATTATAAATTATTTATTATAATTAAAAATAAAATATATAATGGAAAGTCACAATAATTGAAAAGATCTATTTTAAAAAATTAATTTTTCATAAATCTATTTTGTATAAATTTGTAATTTATTATATCCATTTGATCTACTATATTTTTATTATCATTATAATTTTCCTGCCAAAAATGTTCAGATAATTTATTTTAGTGTGTTTTTTAAAAATAAGTCTATCAATTATATTTTCAATTATAATAAAATATATTGTGAAATATTGTGGTTTTACATTATATGGTGTCATAGAAATAAAATAGCGAAAATTATTTTTTATGAAAAAATGACCAAAAATATTTATTCCATGATATTATCATTTCTATTATTTAATCCCTATTAATTTATATTATTTTCATAATCATTATATCAATTTTTCAATCCTATTAAGGTTAATTTCAATACTATAACACAATAAGGTATCATATCCCTATTGAAATATCCTCAATATAATTTATTTAAATCGAGAACCATTACATCAAATACATATATGAGTAAAATGATTAATTCCACCATTTTATAGGCATAGAGTTTTCAAAACCATTCAACATAGATTTATTAACTATATTATATTATGCCTTCAAACAACATTATCTAGTAAGATACCCATATATAAAATGATTACGACACATTACAAAATTTTATTGAAAATAAAATTTTATTGAAAAACTTTCATTGATCAAAAAAAGTTTTCTATATAATAGTAATAAAATTATTGATTTCTATGAGTACTAAATTAATTTTTAATTTGTATTTTGTCATACATATTAGATCCTTTACATAGTTGAGGTTCAGAGTATTAGTGGAATGGGTGCCCAAAAAGAATTTTATTCTTCTACAATAAATAATAATCTATTACAAATACTCGGGGGTTATTATCATTCAAGAAGGATGAAAAATATGATACGTAACACACGACATTTTTATAACCAAGGTTTTCCTCCTAATGGCTCTATAAAATAAGATATGAATGAAAAATTAGGTAGGTTTAATACTATCTATGTCATCTATCAATATATTTTCCAATTTGTTTCATATATAGATTCTGAGGGGGAATATAATGCTTTTGATGGTGTGAATGATGATTATTATATTATAGCCTCACGTATATAAATATTTATTTTTATAATATTGACTTTTTTATCTTCTAACTCAAAAAAATAAATTTATTTAATCTGGAAAACATTTGTATGTGTATTTTATCACGATTCACTGATAATTTTATAATATCTAAAAAATCAAAATAAATTCCACTATTAGAGTATTGAAGTGATGATATAAAAACCTAATTTCATTATTTAAAATACAGTTTCACTATGTTTGATAGAAATAAACATAATATTTTCTCACAGAAATTATAAAATATCACAATTTGTTATGAAATTTTATTATCAACGAATAAAACAAATTTTCATAAAATTGAGTGTTAGTTAAAAATAATTCATAAATAATATTATATTTGGTATGAAAAATAAAAATAAAAAATACATATTCATATTCCTTCCATTTAAGTCACCAACATACTTATAATGATCATATTTAAATAATAATATTTCATATTTTATTTAGTCTTCCTATTGTTTGTTGTATACGCTATCTAATGTAATATATATCTATGAAATTATCAAGTTAATAAATTTTGACCCCCATCAAAAAAAATTTAACCTCATAATTTAATATTTATTAGTAATCAAGGGTTTTAAATTTGAAAAATTCTTTTTTGGAACCACAAATCATAAAAATGGTTAATTAAAAAAGATCAGAAAAATAGGGAAAAGTAAAATTTATGGTTATCACATAACTAAATGTTCACATAGATGAAAATTGGATGATATTTAATATATTGAAATGGAAGAAAATTGTAAATAATTGTAGAGATCTTAAGAGATCATTTATCAAAACAATATGAATTATCAAGAAAAATTTAAAACAAATAACTCAATAAAGTATGAATTAAGAGTCAATTGATACATTTGATGTAAAGGTAATGGAATAAATTTTTTTCCCTGATCATTTTCCTGAATTTGAGGAATCTATTTACAATATAAATAAACCACACGTGGAAATTTAATTTTATAATACATTTAATTTTATACATTGTTAAATCTTAATATAATATTAAATTTCTTCTCATTGATGAGAAATCTAAATGGGTTGTTTATGAATTATGAAATAAAATAACCATCTAATAGATCACATGATGGAAAAAATAAAACAAATATTCCTCTTATATTTACTAGACCAATAATTGTTGAAATATATTTTCTGTAAATAAATTAATATATAATACCAAAATATAATATCCAAATATTTAACATAATTTATTCCATAAGTTTAAATCCTTTAAACCCTTCACCATACATATATTAAAATGTACAAATATTTTTAAAAAATCTATTTTATTTCAATAAAACTTTTTTATCTATTTATATTCAATAAAAATATCCTAAAATATCATTAATGAACTAAATATATTTAATAAAAATGTTTATTTTAAATGTTTTGATGTATATATGATTTCATTATTACTAGTACATTACGTATTCCATTTGTAGGAACTACACCCTAGTAACCAATTATATTTTGGTCCAATCCAATTTTCTTTTATGGATATGTTTTTTCTGGACCAATAGTTTTCAATTTTTCTAAATCTATGTTTCAAATCTATGATAATAATATTCATTATTCTTTGTGATTTATTGTGGTTATCAAGAATATTATAAACACCATTAACAATACATTAGTAATAAAATAATCATTTTCACTATGGTTTTCAATATAACTCATTCTTTTCTAACAATTCAATGAATATTAATTGTCTATAATTAAATTAACATTAAAGAATCTCTTAGATTATCTTTTCCACATTTATATGTTTTTATATATAGAATAACATTATATTTAGTAACATCAAAAAAATATTGCAAATAAATTTGGAAAACCATCTATGATTGGATCCCAATATGTTTCAAAATTATTGTAAATATAATTCTTTAAAAACTACACTAACAACATGATTCAACAGTTCTAACTAGTATTTTGAATCATTACACTTCAATTATTTTCATAATATTGTTCTTTAAATTATAATCATTTCATTAGGGAATTGTCTCCAATAATTAAAATATTCCTAACATTTATGATAATAAAATGATAGTGGTTAGTTTAGTTGAACATTACATCTTTCTATTGTGCTAACCAGAATCATCATATTCTGTGTCAATAAGACAGTTTGATTCCACATATTCTTCACATTAAGAATCATCAATCTCCACTGAGGTAGATAATATATTCTTTATTTTCACATATCTAGAATATATGATATTTAATTATCTTCTATTTTTATTTTTTTTCACATAAGCATCCATGAGACATGATCCATCCCTTCTTTTAGTTTTTTTTAATTTCAATTATTATCTTATACTCGATTTTAACTTGTGATATTTAATTTGGCGTGATAACATGATTTTTATCATCTATTTTTATTAGGTTTTGAATATCGTTAGGGAAATAATTACATTTCCTATCACATTGGTTTTCCTCATTTTCTCTCATATTTTTTATCATTTACAAATTAGATTAAAATAAACAAGATGATAATGTGTTAATATATACAAGGAATCAAATATACCTAGATATAATAATTTATAAATGATACGTTTTTTCTAACATATGGGCCTATATGATTCAATATATATTATTCCTTCTAATCATTTCAATTAGGGTTTTATACCTAATAATTAATTGAATTACTAATTAAATTTTTATAATGGGATTCAAAATTAAAAAATTATTTCACTGAGGAATCTCAATGAAAGTGTGCAATAACACTAGTTTTATAGTACTATGGAAAATTTAATTTGATGACGAAACAACAATATTAGAGTTATTTACAATAGGATTATCGTTTACCAATACATATCCTCTTATAGTATTAAGATATCAATTTATATTCTATGAATCCACTAACTTTATACTTCACCAGTATTCCATGATATTTTTTATACACATTTTTTTCATGGAAATATATGTTGGGTTAATTGTAAAAAAAATTAATCCTTGTTATGATAGTTATCTAAAACATTACATGGATAACAACTACAGAGACTCAATTCCTTTTATATATATTTTTATCAGATTCTTTTAAAGTATCATCCATTAATTACAACCCATCTATCATTATTCCAAGTGTATCTGTAAGACAAGATTCATAATACATCAAATTGAAAATGATATATTTTTTATATATTTATATTTTGTATTGTGAACATAAATCTTATATAACTCTTTTTATATATTTTAAAACATGGTAATACATAAGAAAAAAAGGTTGAGATTAAAATTCCAGTATGTAAATTAATATGGAAGAAAATCATAACATGTGAGTCAAGTTTATAACATGATATAAAAAAATTATAAGTACATGAGAAATGAGATTGTAGAATGACATAATGATATTTTTAACATAAGTTAATGGAGTCATCATAAATTTATAATCTACAGAAATTAGTTAATAAACACTAGTAATTTCTAGCTTCATTGAAAATATCACATTGTGAAAACAAAATTCATAATGTGTTAGGTTTAATCGTTAATACCTACATAGTGACTAATAGGAAAAATATAATTACCCAATTCATTAGAACACTTTTGTTTCTCCCATCATAAAATTAATATGATCTATGTTTTCTACAACATGAAATTAATCATCATTCATAAGTTAAGAATATATCATGGAACAAAAATGTGTTCTAAAATATTGTATCATATAATAATAAATATTAATTTAATAATGTATAAATTTTCTAGATCAACACAAGGAATCAATTACATAGTAATGTTAAGGGAGAGTGAGCTATGTTTAAATGGATGTTACATATATATATTTTAGAATCATTCCATAAAATTAAATTTTGTTTTTAATGATGGATTGAAATAATTTAAAAATATTAATACCATTCTTGAAGAAAATAAACGTTTCACTATGAAAATGATTTTTAAAAATTAGTAAATAAAATATATTATTTAAATATTTTTTTTAAAAAATTACATGTAATTTTCGAATTTAATATTAAATTAAAATAGTGGTTATGATTGTAGTTAATTCTGTACATACCGTATAAGTGAACCAAATTCCATTCATGTAACTATACAAAAAGTGAATCATTAAATCAATGAAAATAATATTAATTTTAAATAATATCATTGTATTTATAGATTTTTAAAAATTACATTAAACAATTGTAAACTAATATAAACTCATTTTTTAAAAAATTTTATAGAAAATAGGTAAACCGATGAGAAAACATTGTTGACCACAGAGAGAAATAAAGTCAATTTTCATTAAATAAAAAACTAAATAATTATAAGTACAAATGAGAGGTAAGTGGTAATATTTAATCTAAATGATCATGAAAAACCAAATGAGATGAAAATTAATGGTTTTTAAAGAACAATAATGAAATATTTTTATACAATGTAAATTAATATATAAATAATCCTCATTGAAATAATACGGAAACTTAAAACACTACACACATGGTTACATTTGATTAATAACCCCAATTAATGAATAAATTGTATTATAAATTAAAATATGAAAAAAAATTATCTATTCCTAATATAATATTTAACAAGTACTTGTATACACCATATACTGAAAATTGGGCTAAAAAAATAAAATGTGACTCAAACAATAATGTCTTGAGAGAAAAACTCTTAACATGATAAGAAATCATCGTGTACATTATTTATCATCCTAAAAAATTAAATAAATAAATTTACTTAGTTTCATAATATAATGATTCAATTTTATTATTGTTTTTATTATATTTTTGATTATTTCTTATTTAATTCCCAAACAAATTAATAAAATATGATATGTTCTAATGATATATGACTCATATATCCAAAATCACATTGGTAAGATAGATACGGTCAAAGATATTATACTTTAATCCCAAAATCAAGGGTAATAATGAAATACTTATTTTTTGACATAAATTATACCGCTAATAAAATCCATGTAATATAGTTATGAAAAATTAAATGTGATACAATCACTGTGATGGTAGATCATATGTATGCATGAGTAATGAATCGATTTCTTAACAATCATGACAGAAATAAGAAAAATGAAATGTTAACTATAAAATATTCTAATTGTATAATAAATATATTATTATTTATTAAAATAAAATAACATATATGTCATTTAGGTGTTGTGGTAATAAAAATAAATTGCATCACTTTTCAAGGGGGATGTATGTTTTAGAGAATGACGAACTGATACATTATTCAATGGAGGGTATGGTAAGAAATTATATGATATACTTATTTACAAAAACTACTAATATGTCATGAATATAATATATAATCTTAAATGATTTATTTATTAGCTTCCATTTAATGAATAGGTTATGAAGAAATAACATGATATCACAAGGCGGTACTATGTCATTCACACATACCACATTATCATATTCCCTACGGGATGGAAAGTAAGAATGTACATGCGATACTATAATTAAATTATAATAATTATATCCTAAAAATAAGACACACACACATATATATCATTATATAAATTCTTCAGAATTAGTGATGAACAATAAATTATATTGTTTTTGGATGCTAAAGTTTGTCATACACATGATCAATTCTTTTTTTATCATTTTATGTTGGAAGAAATGGTTTTAGTCCATTACCATAACATAGAAACATATAAGTATATGAAATATACTTAGGATACTACATCATCATGATTTAATAATTCATTAAGGTGTATTAAAAAATAAAATAAAATTCATAGTTAAGAATGATAATTATTCTTCAGAACACATCTTTATGATTATACCAAAAGCCTTAAAAGGGTAATTTAATAATAATAAAAAGTAATATAGGATTATTTGTATAAGAACCGAATTTCTAAATCAGTTATGAATCATTAAATTTTTGGTATAATTTTTTTTTTGGAAAAAATGGATTCTTACTGAGTTATCGATGGTCTTAATGTTGTATGGGGATTGTTCAGAACCTGAAACCCATCCTTTTAGGAGAAATGCGAAAGACACACTATTATAAGAAATCATACATTAAGGATTCATGGTAATATCAAATAGTGAGAATAATCTATATTTTTTTGGAAAAACCATCTCGCATGGTTGTTGTATGGTTTCGAAAATATCAGACCTACCTGTGTGGTACACCCCTTCAGATTTCTAGTAGGATGAACTAAGTTTTCTCCCATTTGGAATCTTTTAAAATACCTAGACTCTGGGTAATGAGATCTCCTTAATCTGAGATCCATTTAAGCTTCTGTTCATCACATTGGGTGCATACTGGTAAGGACTCGATTCCATTTCAGTAGTTATTTTCTTCTATTAATCTTAGCATTAAAATCGATGTGTAATCATATTTACTTATTTATTCCATATACTTCGTTAAAAGACAAATTAGAGGCTAATAATAGACTAGTATAGGAACAAAAACAAAATGTGGTAGGTTTATAACTCATCACTCAAGTGAATTTATTTAGGAATTTGTGTGTGGGGACCGCTGATTTCATAGGGTGTTATTTATTGAATATGTTTTCTAGGAGTATATTCATTAAAACAGTATAGTTATTCTATTTCCATAAATGTTATTGGTTATTGGATGTTACATCCACAACTCCTCACACCCCATCTAGGGATATATTACATAATTTATTTAACGTGTTTTAATAGTTTTGTGTCACCATTCAGGTGTACTTGATCTTGACCATAATAATGGTAAGCCTCATTATATTAAATGCCTAGTGAATCAAGAAATTGTGAATTGATTGTACCATGTCCCTTCCACCTAACCCACCTAAGAAATTGTGTAAATATATGTAATTAATTCAAATTATATTATGAAATAATTCTAATGTATATGACTTGGCCATATTAAATGTTATTCAATGTTTTGTTTCAAGTTTAGAGAAAACATTTACATGTTCAGTGAAGGTAGTCGAGTGAACCAAATTAATTGAACATGGCTTATATAGTTTTAATTAAATGGTATCATTCTAATTTTCCATTTCAAACTAATGAATATAAATTCTTTAACCATTTTAATTTATAAATGGAAAATTTATCATATGAGTAAATAAATTATAGTGAATTAATTTTATGGTTACTTTTTTTGCACATAGGATTTAACATATTTACAGTAAGGCGTGACTCGTGCTAGCTCTTGGATTCCTGAGGGAATTCTTTGGGAATTATAGGAAGTCATTACAATTTAAGGAATGTAGTTTCCATTGTTGAGACATTCATAAGAAAGTGATCCTTATCTACCATTGGATACCCTTTATAATACCATGGGATCCCAACAATATTAGTAAAGGGAAACATGAAAACACTCCTAGTATCCATCGTGACATAAGGTTCATTGGTTACATCCTTTGGCTTGGCCAATTATTATGTTTTATTTTTCATGGAATAAATTCCTTGGATTCAGAAAGAATTATTATTGTGGGAATTCCAAGTAACATACTCCTTAGATTACAACTTTACCCCCTCAGATAAACATAATTACTAATAAGTTGGCATCACTTAAGGTCTAGGTGGCCTTAGTGATTACCATAGATCCACTTTATATTTAGTTATCAATTAAGTATTCCTTGTTATATTTTAAAACCTCCACTAATTATACAATCACGAGGTCAGGTCAGTGCTGGATATGGCTCACGTGAATTGTTTATATAAACTAGTAATCAATTAATAAATAAATTGGTTATATATTAAGACAACATCTGGGGAATGATGTTGGGACTTGGGTATTTAGTTACATATTACTTCCTCCCATTATATATTACATCTTATATAATGTTACATTTCCTTTACATGGGCCCGATGTTATACAAATTATTTATGGTGCCCACTGAAATATATCCCCCACCCTCTTAGGGTGTCATTTGGTACCCAGAGAAGATCACATGTATTCATGTGTTGATAAAGGGAATCATAATGCTTCAGAAACATTGTTTTGTGTTGTTCTAGGATATTGATGGTTGAAAATAACCAAGTTGTAGCACAAGATGCTTGGAATATTTTAGGAATTTAATTTTCTGGATATGTTTTTTATGTGTACTAAATAGTTTGTATATATGTTTCCCATCATTCCATTGACATGACATATATCATTATCTTCTATTGTCTGTTTTTCCAGTTATTTCAGTTATTGTTAACCTTGTCCCTTTCTATCGTGCATTCTATCTACTTATTTCATCCACTATTATCAAATTTTTATAATTATCTCTTTTGATAATATCTTACATTGGGGGAATAATCCCCCAATAGACTCACCCTCCACCCTTACATATAGACGTAAGCCTATGGCCTCGTGAAGAGTTTATTGAGTACATGTGTCCAACCTGGCTTGGGGATCCTATTAAGTTGCATCCAGGTTCATGACATCCACAAGTTATATGAATGGTATTTAAATTCATACTTTACAATTTAGATACTATATTCAGATGATTTTTAATGCTTGGGAAATACTAATAAGTTGTTCTTTGGCATCATAAACTCGTGTTTGGGTTAAAGCCTAGTTTCCAAAATTGTAATACATGGTCCTGATTATTCTTATTAAAAATGATATCAACTCACAATTTTGTGAAATAAATGTTTTGTGGTGTTATAGATTATTTTTCTGGTTATGATTCTATTTTATCCATGTCCCAATGATATGACTATAAAGATAATTTTTACATGAATCATATAGGCCCCTATAATTTTCAGGTCATGAAAATTTCATTAATATAAATGTTAATTTCACTATGTTCATTTATTTATATGCATGTGATAGTATATTGATCCTTTCTTTTATATGTTCTTGTGCATATTATGGGTTGTGATTAATTTGTTGTATGATTAAATTTATGAGGTTTTATCAGACCTCATGGGTAATAATGATTTACTCATTGAATCATGCCTTAAATTAAAAATTCATGTAAGAGTTATTTTTATTGATAAAGAGAATGGTCCCTGCTCACTTGGATTGATTGTACATTCTAAATGAAAAGATACACAAGTTATATGAAAATGAAAACATAAAAGATCAATGGTTTCCCATTCAAATCCAACCATGACATTTTTTATGAAATGTAGAGGAGTGGTCCCATTAATAAATAATAAATTTAAAAAAGTGGAATCCATTAAATTATGAGGAAATGTACTAATGAACCGTAGCCTACTAGAACCAATGATGTCACGACCCCCTCCCCACAAAGTGTACGCCTCCTATGCCATAAATGGGAGAAGGGAGATAATGACCCCTGAGTCCTGCCTCCTGTAGGATGTGAGTGGGCGACTAGAACCGAGGGTATAGTAAACACACAAATGGGTGGCATTACCCTCTAAGAGAACACATGCAGAAGAGAGAGATAAGATAGACACCAACCAACTCCAACTGAGAACTGAAATATAAAAGAAACCCAAGTACATATATGAAATTCCATTCAAAATTACTACAACTGAAAGGTAAAACTACAAGTACCCAAAAGAAAGTAAAATGGAAGCGACCACAAGCCCGAACAGCTCCTCCAACCACAAGCTATTAGTAACCAGCTTGACCTCCAACCTAATCCAAGTTACCTGAAAAACAGTTTATATATACGTAGGGTGAGTATAAAAGTATACATAGTAGGACCCTCCCCGAAGCCTCTCATGGATAACTAAGGAATGCCTACTGAAGCATAGTGATCAACAAGTGAAACTAACTCGTCACCTAAATAGGTATACTATGTTCCCAACCTCACCATGGATACTCACACCAATGTAACGCATAAGAGAATGTAGCATATAGAAAATAATATCAAGGGTACCCCACTACTACTTCCCAACTGGTTCTTTGCTTTTCCCCAATGACATACGTCATGTGCATCTCTCTCCAAAGGCTTGTCTGTATACACCTGTGCTAAGCTCCAAAATCTGCACCATGTGCACCACAAATTCTTGCCCGCAGACACTTGGGCTTAGCACCACACCATCCTCATATCCAAAAGTTACCATGTAGTTTCCGGGAGCCACCACAGCTCAAATAACTTGTATCATACGTCGAGTATTATAACTCAAGACATTAAAGCACATACCCTGAGTAAGGCTCTTTAAGTCATCACACCCTATACACGTTACACCTATAGTAGTCCATATGCTACTATATCCAGAATAAATGTGTGAGAATAACCGAAAGCCATTACAGCCCTCTACACAGATATATGAGAAAACTAACTGTTGTTCCTAATGGAACTAGTATCTACCAAGAAAAGAGAGTGGGGTCAATGGGGGTAGTCAGCCATTCACCCTCCCAGTGGAATGTTGGGGGAAACACCCCCCAGGGATCAGAATCCCTGGGGTGGCAGTTGCCTTTACTGACAGGGTGGAGTAGCATATAGAAACACAAAAATTAAAGAATATATTATAACGCACAACCACACTATGGGAATGACCTTGTCTTATACAAAACAGCAGCTAACGTCTCTCAGAATCTGGGCTGCCACCTCTAAGACTAGGTATCCTATAAGAACACAATCATTTAAAGGGATTTATTAGAATACTTCATTCCCTTTTTATCAATTCCATTGTAGGTTAATTAATTCTTCAAAAATTAATTAACCATGAACAATTCCACATTAAATTACATTAACATCACATCCAAAAACCACTGTCCCTTCAAATGTTCTCAACCTCATAATTAAGTTTCAACAAACTCCAACCCCATTGGTTAACATCATTTATTCAAACATTCATTAAAAAATTAGTTTCCCAAATTCCCATGCATTATAGAAAAGTATCCTATGAAACTAAACACAAGGAGCTCAACACGGTGAGTAGATGTACTACCCATTGAGTCATTTCAACCTATATCAAGAGTGAAGACCCATTCTCCATTGAGAGGCTAAACATGGAAAGCACGTGTAACACACCGCGTGTCTTCGCCTCTTTTGGAAGATGGGTAAAAAATACCAACTGCCTTGAGCAGTGGGAAAAAGTAAAGAAGATAAACAAATGAAAAATCACCAAGAATCCAACAATCACATCCATACAACTCCATCATCCCTAGTGTCCTCCCTGACACCCACATGCAGAAACTGATGCATCTCGCCACTTGATCATCCATGGTGACCTCCCAGACACCCACATGCATTAACCGACGCATCTTTCCACTCTAGGCGTCATCCGCTACCACAATCACAAGTCCTCCATGCCCCCACATGTCATAACACTCTCCCAAGATAATATCACCGCAGAAGCAGCAGGAAAACAAAAATCACATCAAATTGGGCCCTTGTACCTTTTACAAGGCATCTAGCCTTCAAAAAAAAGAACCAACATATTTCAGGTTTACCAACCAACTGAATGAAACATGTACATCGAGATAAATTTTATTAACATCATATGGGAACAAAAACCACAACAACAACAAATGGATTAGTTTGCATGAAACATTATCTATAGACAAGTAATTATCAATTAATTCGGGCTTTACACTCTTTATCAATTTCATCAAGAGACACATGCTAATAAGAAAGGCATATATATCACACTATCTTGAAAATCAAGAGGGGAACTATTATCATGGAACAAAGAAAGAACATGCGATCAAACCAATTCTTTTAATCCAATTCAAGTATTTAATTAGGTCAATTCCATTATGATCCAAAGGCCAAATCATGATAATTCTATGATTGGAGATAAACAATTATAGAATCCACGAATCCACTACCTCATCTATTTTGACTGAAACCACAAAGGATGAAGAATGCCCATGAAGACCAGGCAGATTCACCAATGATCATCCCTAAATATATTCTTCTCAAGAAACCAGCTTCGATTCATGAAGCGAAGCCTCCAGATCACCTCCAAAACGCTTGGGAGAGGTCATTCAGCCTCAAAGGAAGGTTAATCCCAAGTTATGGCTGCTTAGAGTCTTCAATGAACCATTTAGAGGGAAAAGAGTTCAGATCCACAATTATACGATCTAACTTTAAGTACCTGCATGGTTAGTCCACACAGTTTAACAAACCATGCTCTAAAATTGTGTTAGTTTCTGCCTCGTCAAACACTCCTTGCATGGTTAGTCTACATGGTTAGACAAACTGTGCGCTATCCGTGTGTTAGCCACTTCCTCTAAGATCAGCCTTGCATGGTTCGGCCGCACGGTTTAGGCAAACCGTGTGCCAACCATGCCAAATCTATTACCCTTTAGCATTCTTAAAAAGTCCACCCAAATGCACCCCAAGCAACCTTAACCTTCCAGAACACCTCTAACACCACATTTTCACAAATTAACAGACTGAAGAGGTCCATGACATTACATCAGATACCTCTCAAAACATTCTTGTCCTCGATAATCCAAAACTCACCTTAAGATAAAATGAAGCAGGGTCTGAACAACCACCCAACAAGATACCTCTCAAAAGAGAAAAAGCCACCAAAGCAACAAATGGTGTCATCTCATAAACATGAATGTTTCAAAACCACATAAGTTACAATGATACATGAAAAGAGTTAAACATCAAACAACTTTGTTTTCTGAGCATGTATATATGGCTCGTGTTCCCAAGTACTCTCCTCCAAGCCATAGTGTCACCACAAGACACGAACTAAAGGGATTGAACACCCACTCAAAACCTTCTCCTTGAGATCTTGGATCTCCAATGGTCTCTCCTCAAAGGTTGCATCATCATAGACATCGATCTCTCCCCAAAATATGATGTGAGAGTCCTCATGATGATAATTACGTTTTTGTGATACATGGAAAACATCATCTATCCGACTCATCTGAGGGGGAAGTTATACTCAGTACAGTACATATCCAACATGAGATAAAACTTTGAAGGCCCAATAAACTGGGGAGAAAGCATTCTTCCACGACCAAACCTTCCCTGCCCACGACGGGGGGTCACCTTCAAAGACACATGATCCCCAACACTGAACTCTAAGGGTCTCCATCTTTGATCGACATAGGATTTATGACGGTCTTCTACTGTCTTCATCATCTCACAAATCACATGAACCATCTCTGTTTTATTCTATACTAGTTTTGGTCCGATAATTGTTGACTCTCTGACCCCAGTCCAGCACAAAGGAGAACTGCATGTCCGACCATACGAGGCTTCCAACGGCGCCATACCGATGGTAGAGTGAAAACTATTATTATAAGTGAACTCCACCAAGGGTAAGTGCCTCATCCATGATCCCCCAAAATCATGAACACAAGTGCTAAACATGTCTTCAATAGTATGGATGGTTCTCTCCGTCTGACCATCTGTTTGAGGATGAAAATTAGTTCTAAGGCATAGATGAGAACCGAAAGAATGTTGGATAATTCTCCAAACCATAGAGGTAAAATGATGATATCGATCAGAAATGATCGTCCTTAGGAAACCAAGAAGTCTCGCCACCTCCTATAGATACTGCCTCGACAAAACATCCACTGAGCTTAACTCCATGATTTATATAAAGTTGGATGACTTCATTAAACTATCCACTACCGCTCAAATAGCATCACAACCTCCTTGAGATCGAGGTAAGACAGTAACAAATTCGGTTGATATGTCTTCCCAATTCCACTATGGAATATCTAATGGCTGGAGAAGACCACCAGGAACACGGTGTTCAGACTTCACCTTCTGGAAGACTGAACATCGAGAAACAAACTCTGCAACCACACGCTTCAGCCCAGGCCACCAAAACTGACTCCTCAAGGATCGTTACATCTTTGTCACACCAGGATGCACTGCTAAAGGAGAACCATGGAACTCTCTGAGGACCGTCTTGTGAATCCCCAAGGGAACAAAAATCCTTCCATGATACAACACTTTGTGTTATTCATCCTCAGACCAACCATCAGGGGATTTACCACAAACAACTCGGTTTCTCCAGACCTCCACCTCAAGACCCCCCAACTGGGACTCTTCCACGTTATACACCAGGGATGAATGCACCATTATCTGAAAAAGATAGCCTCTACCCCCAAATTCTCCCATATCAAGATGCCAAGCTGATAGTTCTTCCCTTACTCTCCAGTAATCACCATATTCACGTACAACATCACTATGTGACTTTTGGCTCAGTGCATCAGCCATAACATTCTCTTTTTCGGGTGTATACGATATTTCAAACTCGTATTCATGTAAGAACTCCATCCACCGACATATTCGTAAGTTCATGTCACGCTAGGAGAAAACATACGTCAAACTCTTATGATCATTGAAAACCACAAAGCATTCACCAATGAGGTAATGTAGCCACAACATCAAAGAAAAAACCATGACTGCCAACTCGAGATCATGGGTGGCATAGTTGCGTTCATGGGGACGCAACTGCCAAGACCCGTAAGAAACAACTGAGCTCTATTTCATAAGAATACATCCAAACCACAGATGTGAAGCATTACATAAGACATCAAACTGAACTCCTTTAGTTGGAAGACAAAGGACTAGAGCACTTACTAATTCTCCTTTAAATACTATAATGTTGCCTGACACTGATCATTCCATATGAAATCCTGTTCTTTCCTGGTCAAAGCTGTCAGAGGAGTCGCAACCTATGAGAAATTGGATTCGAACCTCATGTAGTAGCGTGTGAGAACAAGAAAACTTTGCCCCTATGACACTATCATGGGGGATTCCCAAGACACAAATGCTTCAATCTTTAATGGATCCACAGCTACTCCCTGCTTGGACACAACACGCCCCATAAAACAAACTTCTCGAGCCCAAAACTCACACTTCGACAACTTCCCAAACAATTTATGTTTGTGAAGGACTCCCAAAATGGCTCGTAGAGGCTATGTATTCTCCTCTTCAGATGTGGTGTACACAAGGATGTCGTTGATGAAAACTACCATGAACATGTATAGGAACTCACAAAATACAGCATTCATAAATCCCATTAACACAGCTGGAGCATTTGTCAAGCCGAAAAACATTACAACGAACTCACAATTCCCATGACGGCAGCGGAAGGCAGTATTCGGGATATACTCATCCCTCACATGCATTTGAGGATATCATGACTGCAAGTTGATCTTCGAGAACCAACTTGCATCCTTCAGTTGATCAAAAAATTCATCAATCTGGAGAAGAGGATAACGATTATTTATTGTCACTTTGTTTATGTCACGATAATCGACACACAACAGGAAACTACCATCGGCCTTCCTCACGAATAGAATGGGTGCACCCCATGGTTACACACTTGTTCAAACAAGACCGTACTTCCACAGACCATCAAGCTACATATGGGGCTCTCGTAACTCGGAAGAGGCCTTCCAATATGGAAACATAGGGATAGGAGATGCTCATGGTTGTATCACGATCCCAAACTCAATCTATCGTCGAGGGGGAAATGCTACAACCTTGTCTGGAAAGACATCAGGGTACTCCTCTATGACCCTCGGAAACGCCAACTGCCGAACCTATTAAAAATCAGCATCATCACATCAGCCATGGATGATAAGAATGGAATGTGCTTGTGACCCATATGAGGATCTCGCTCACCCAAAAACACCACTGGCTCTCCATCCACACAAAAGAAAAAAACCTTCTTCCAGAATCAATCCATGATAGCCTGCACTAAATACAACCAATCCATACCCATGATGACATCATATGGTTGTATCTGTAAACATAGGAAATCTCCCCAAGAGTGGTGTTTCCCCTACAGTAGATCACAGTCTCTACATACTTTAAACAAGCCAACTCGACCTCCAACTAGCGTAGTCAATTCCAAGGGCACTGGAATCCTCTATACTTCAGGTCCCAAAGCATGGACAATGGTAGGTGATATGAAGGAGTGTGTCACTCCGTAGTCAAACAAGGCATACACCAATGTAGAAAACAAGCAAAGGGTAACTCGAACGACATCTGGCTCACCTGGTCCTGGCAACGCTAGAGCATGAAGTTGACCACAACCTCCTCCACGGCCTCTCTCACCCTGATGAAGACCACCATCATGGCTGCACTCTGCTCTCCGTGGAGGAGGAGCATCATGGGGTTGTCCTCTGCCTACCCCATCTCCCCTCTTGTGATCTAAAGCTGGTGCAACTGGCTGCTGCTGCCTCAGCTGGAACTGTCTCAATGGAAGAACCTGGAGTATAACGCCTGGTACACGATGACCACTCTGAAATGTCGGGAACTCTTACTACTAATGGCCACAACCACCACAAGAAAAACAAGCACCTGGTCCATTTGCATAAGCATGAGATTTCCTGCCTCCAGAGAAATGAGATATGAAGGGCTAGGACCTACCCCCGGTTGAATGAAAACTCTTCTTCCCTGAAAAACGGGAACCACAAACCACAGCTCTGCTTTGAGAGGAATCATGTTGATTCCCCTCTCGTGATGATCCGGTCCTGGCCAAAGTCTTCTTGACAACCTCCTCCCTCGCCAGCACATAGAGATATGTCTTCAACATAAATGGGGTGACCTGGCGCTGGATCTCTGGATGCCAAACCTCCTCTAAATGCCTCTCCCTGGCCTCCTCATCTGATAACAGGTCCAAAGAATATCGTAAAAGTTTACTGAAATGGATTCCAAACTCTCAAACACTAGAGCACCCCTGTTTAAGGGTAAGAAGATCCTAGAGACTGGACACCTTTGCAGTCGAGAAAGGAACTTGACTCTGAACTAGTCTCAGAACTCCTCCCATGAGATCGTTGACTCCTCACGATCCCCGAGGAACAAGAACCACCACTTCCTTGCTGCTCCACGCAGTATCATAACATCCATGGACACCGAGTGCTATTTATAATCATTGATCAAACTAAAGCCTATCTCGAACTCCTTCAACTAGTCTTCTGTGACTGCATTTGAAATGGATCCCTCATACTTATGCAGACTATGGCACTAAAACTCTCGTAGTGTCTTCCTCCATGTGTCGTTGTCATCAACCTCTACCCTACGACGATCTACTGGAACAACCTGCTGGTCATTTTCTGCGCATGCCTGATGAAGACTTCTACCGGGAGACATACATATAAATAAAAAAACATAGAGATCCTAAGCCTGGAATATGGAAGGCTCAACATTAATTGATTAATTGTATTCATTTATTCATTTTAGGTTAACCTATCCCAAGGTCTACCCATTCAAACATAGGCACAAAGAAGAATGATGCATGATCCTTTCCTAGGTCTATACCCTGCAACTAGTATCACCTTGTTTAGTAGCCATTGTAAACATAAAGGTTTGTACATCAGATCTTAAGGGGGGCTGAACACCTATGTATCATCCAGTTTCTAGTGTTTACCACACTTTCTAAAAATGAATGACACTGTTTCCCTACCAATGCATGAAACCTCACAAGTTCTTAACTCCAAACCCCTTCCAATCCCTCAACCTGGCCTCTGATACAACTCGGTCACGACCCCTCCCCAGAAAGTTTACCCCTCTTCGGCCAGCAATATGAGAAGGGAGATAATGATCCCCGAGTCCAGCCTCCAGTAGGCCCCGGGTTGGCGACTAGCACTAAGGGTATAGTAAACAAATAAATGGGAGGCATTAACCTCTAAGAGAAAACATGCAGAAGAGAGAGATAAGATATACACCAACCAACCCCAACTCAGAACTGAAATATAAACAAAACCCAAGTATATATATGAAATTCCATGCAAAAGTACTACAACTGAAAGGGAAAACAACAAGTACCCAAAAGTGATTAAAATGGCAGCGACCACAAGCCTGGACAAATCCTCTAACCACAAGCTAGTAGTAACCATATTTATCTCCAACCTCCTCTATGTGACCTGGAAAACAGATTATATATACGTAGGGTGAGTATAACTGTATACTGTTGGGAAAAAATCCCTCAAGGTAACATTGCAGTATTTTTGGGTTGATTGTGTTTGTTGACAAAGCAGATTTCCATGAAGAATTATCGAGTTCCCAACAAGTTGATGACAATCTATGTTGAAAAAAGAATGATGACAAAGGAAAGGACGATGTAGAGGCGGTACAAAAGACCAGTACAAGGTGGTTCCATTTTCCTATGTTTGCCAAATTTTTGGGGTGCAAAATTTTGAGGCTGGTGAGCATCGAGAAAAGTGGATTTCTATGAAGATCATAATTAAATACAGAAAAGGCATTAATTTCACGAAGAGAGGATTTATGTTTTAGAATTCACGAAGAACAGAAGAATGATGGTTGTGATTCTTCGCGATTATGTAAAAGCTTTGAGAACGGAAGAGTTGAAGCACATCACGGCGATGAAGGGATTTGCAATGGAGCTTCATGGTGAAGGTGCGAAGGAATGTTGATGGTGATTCTCCGTGATTAGGACAAGCTCTGCGATCAGAAAATTGTCGTGGTGCTTTGTGATTTTGAGAGAATTCTGGCAGGTGTTTCGGAGCATCGCGATTGGGGATGACGTGGCGCAGACTTCGCACGGAATAGTTGAGGGTCAGTGGAATTGCCTATAAATAGAGGTCGACCCCCTCAAGATAAGTAGATATAGATTCCAAAGAAAATCCTTTTCTCTCGTTTGGAGAAGGTGGTTCGTGAAGATAGTGTTCTTTGCGAAAGAGAAGAGCTTCACGGAGGCTAATCTAGCTCCGTAAAAGGCTGTGAGCTTCGCGAGGCCATGTGCTCAAAGGAGTGTGATTTGTGAAGAGTCAGGAGCTCTGCGATGACCTAAGCATTGCAAAGGCATGATCTTCGTGAGAGTGCTTCGCGAGAGTGTTTCGCGAAAAGGCATGAGCTTGGAAAAGCCTTGTTTGAGCTTTGTGAAATTGATAGCCTTGCAAAGTAGGGTGCTTTGCGAAGGTGTTTCCAATGGTAGTTTCCCAGAGTTTTTGAGGTAAAGTGGTATTCATCAGTGGATGAAATTTGAACTTTAACATAGCATCTATCAACAATTGTGGATGCGTGCATTCATGCAAATGAAGAGACCTATAGGTCTATAAATTGTGATTGGATCCCTTCCAAGTGCAGTGAGCCAATGAAAAAGAGGATGGTAATAATTTCTGCTGGGAGTGAGCCAAATTGAGAGGAACAGGGAGTCACCCTTGGGAAGATGTGAGCTAACCATAAACATTATAAAGGGAGTGAGCCTAGTCATAGAAGTGATCTAGCCTGAACATTATTGGAAGTGAGATTTAGTGGATTTGGGATAGCGGCACATCGCCGTTGTATACTCCTTGGACGTAGCCCAGTAAGGCTGAACCAAGTTAAAATCTTTGTGTCTACCTGCTTGCTTCCCTGCATTGCATTTAAAGGATCATCATCATATAAAGAAGAAAAGATGTGGTCATAATGAACACACACGTGAAAACAAAGTGACCCTTGTCACAAATAGGACAAGATCCAGTGGGGCACGAATAATTTGGAAAAGAATATCCATACACTGATTCACCCCCCCCCCCCCCCCCCTCTCAGGGTATATAGGCCTCTGATGGTCCTAACAATTGGTATCAGAGGGATAGTTTTATTTTATCATATTTGTTTTCTCTTACTTGGTTCAGTCGATCTGTGTGGTTAAAGACTCGGTCTACTCTTATAACAGTGTGCCTTGACAAAGGGTAGAACATCAAATAAGAAGCAGAAGTTGGGTGGTATCCCTCAGTGCAGAAGTGTATGTGAAATAGTGTGATTCTATTAAGGGAATCTAGTAGTGAACGAAATGTTTATTTGGATAAATTTTATAGTGAAAATTCATACTCATTCAATGATGCTGATTGAATGAGTGAAGAACTTAACATTCCAAGTGATATTGGAACTATTGATGATGAAGAAACTCCCAGAAGTCGAAAAGTGGAAGTTGTCCACAAAGAGAAGGAATTGGATTAGAAATTCACTGGTGGAATTAAATCTAAAGAAATTCAGATCCATGCACTGAAAATTGAGATCAACAAGTTTAGAGATTTGAATCAAAGACTTATTGACCTAACTACTAATCTAAGAGAGAAAAATGATTCTCAAGATGAAGAACTGCGAAAGATATCTCCAAGGGTAGAAAAATCAAAACCCCATGTCAAGGGAAAGAATCTGAACTCAGATGAGATTCAAAGTTGGAAATCTAGAAATGAGGATCTTTCTACACAGCTATATAAACTAGTTCAGAAGAATCATAGGCTACAACAAAAGAATGCATGTTGATTTGATTCTATTGAAAAAGAAAAATTTAAAGTGAAGGAGAAAAGTGACATGGTAGAAAAGATCACAAGAGAACTGGAAGATGAGATGAGTAGAGGAATTCTTCTCAAGAGTGAACTTAAAGTCCAACTTGAATCAAGGGCTATGAAGATTCAAAATTTGGAATAAGAGCTTGAATTAGTAAATAAGGAAGTGGATAAATCCAATACAAAAGAAAATTCTAAAATGGAGGATGAATTACACTTACTATTTGATTATCCTTCAACAAGTGATGATAAAATGAAGAAAAAATATTCTATTTTTGAAGAGAAACAACAGAATATATTCTCAGCTCAAAGACTATCATGTTTCGGAAAATTTGGTATTGGATTTGATGAATCCCTTCCTATGCTTGATAGGAATAGAGAAGTTAACATATCCAGAGATAAGATGAACCTTGTAGGTGCATGAGATAGACAAAAAAAGGATTTTGCAGGAGGCAGTGATTGCATGTGCTATTTTTGTGGGATTCATGGTCACACATCAAGCTTCTATTCAGAGGATCAGGAATACATTTTTTGTTGTGAAGACATAAACTATATTAAATTTGAGAATTATAAGAAGCATCATGAGAAATCATAGAGTAGAGTCTCTCCAAGGAAAACATTCATGAGATGCTATTTCCGTGGAAGAATGGGACACACTATGAGTATATGTCAGGAAGCTCAGGGGCTCAATATTAGAGGAAGAACTCGAGATGCATCAATATCTTAGTTCAGAGATAACAAAATGAGGTATGAATTTAATGGAAGATGTTTCATATGTTCTAATCATGGGAATCTGGAAAGATGCTGCAGTAAGAAGAAATCAAGGAAACAAAGGGAACTTGAAAGGATATTCTTGACTCCAGTGATTCATAATGAGAAATTATACACTAGTAGACAAAGTGTTAAGTTTAATAATAGGCCTAGAGCCTTAGGGTAATAATGTGAAGCTGAAAGAAAGGTGTATCAGTCAACTCCTCTGTCAAAATCACAACATCTCTCATGGAGATAATGTGATCAAACTTGGATGATTAAGGGGAGATCTACTCCAGTTGTGAGAAAGAAGAATGCAGGTTCAGTGAAGGACTCTCCACCAGCACAAAATAGTGTTGTGACTTAGATATCAGATAAAAGAAAGACGAAAAAAGAATGCATTGAAAAATTCGCATGTCCTGTTCCACAGCAAGAATTGGAAGAAAGGTAAAGATAGCTACCATGGTGGAAGAAGAAATGTAAGATGACAAGTAGAGAGATTCCTACCTAGATAAGGAATCAAGAAAAAAAATATATTGTTGGAACACCAAAGAATGAAATTTCTACCAGTGGTTTTAAACCCAAAATGCTGACAAAGGATAGGCCTGCAGAATATACATATCAGAAAAAGACTCAGCATACAGGTAATGAATGCTTAGTCATATGGCCAGAGCCATTGAAGTTGTCTAGGCAGCTAGAAGAAGCAAGGAAGGAGTGTGATGCTCTCCAAGAAAGAATCAATGGTATGCCCCAACAAGATCAACCAAAATCATCATATAGAGGATTCTAGAAGTAACCCCCCTCTCCCTATGTATATAAATGCTATTAGTTGAGGATTCAAGTGTTTTGGGTTTTGTGGAGATATGATCCAAGGGGAAGTGGCATCTAAAGATGCAAAGTAGAGAAGTGATCTGCTTCAGAGTTTTAATTGACTCGTATCAGGTACCAGAGTTGATGATGAAAGGGAGCAACAAAGTACACTAAGAAGTGATTGTGTTATTAACATTGTCTCTTGTTTCTTACACTGAGTTCCAACTCAGTAGGCTTAGAGATTTAGTTAATGGAAAAATGATGAGTAGAAAATTGGTAAAAATGATATAGGTAGATGCTGAGAAAAGTATTTGAAATATTTGATGCTACTGAACAATGAAATAGTGAGAAATTTCATGATGAATGTTTTGAGGAAGAAAGCAACACAAGGGGAGCAGAAGTGACAGTTGCTGATTCAGAAAAGAATCAGATGTGGGAGATTTTTTCGAGGCCAGCAGATAAAAATTTCATCGAGACTAAATGGGACTATCACAACAAGATGAATGAAGATGGAACAATGATTCGGAACAAATCATGACTACTGTGAAATGGGTACTCCCAGATCGAGGGAATAGATGTTGATGAGACATTTTCACCTGTTGCAAGGCTAAGGATAATCAGATTATTCCTAGCCATCACAGTTCAAAGGAAGTTCCAAGTGTTCCATATGGATGTCAAATCTTCATTTTTGAATGGTGTTCTGGAGAAAGATGTGTATATTGAGAAGCCAGATGTTTTTCTCATTCATGAGGATAAGAACAAGGTTTTCAGACTGAAGAAGGTGCTGGATGGGTTGAAACAAGCACCAAGATCATGGTACACAAGGCACGATCAGTACATGAAGAATCTTGGTTTTTAGCACGGGGGAGTTGATTACAATCTCTATTTCAACAACAACAGTAAGGAAAGGATGATGGTCTTGGTTTATGTCGACGACATAATATTTGGCAGATCAGATGAATCTTAATGCATACAGTTTTCCGAATTCATGAAAAGTGAGTTCGAAATGTTAGTGATTGGAGAGAAATCATTTTTCCTTGGTCTACAAGTGAAACAAGGAAGGAATGGAACATTCATTTCGCAATCCAAGTATGCCAAAGAGGTTATGAAAAGATTTGGAATGGAAAATTCCAAGGAGATGAAGACTCTGGAAGCTACCCAGATGAAATTGTCCAATGATGAGGATGGTAAGGCAGTTAATATCACAGAATATAGGAAAATCATTGTAAGTTTGTTATACTTGACTGCAACAAGGCCTGGAATTGTATTTGCCACATGCCAAGCAGTGAAATATCAGAGTAATCCCAAATAAATCCACATGTATGCGGTAAAAAAGAATACTTCGGTATATCAAGGGCATAGTGGAATTCAGATTTATGTATAGTGGAAAATCTAAGTCAAAATTATTGGGATACACTGAGGCAGATTGGGCCGGTTCAGCGGATGACAGGAAGTCAACATCAGCAGGTGCCTTCTATCATGACAGATTGTGTGTTTTGTGGCTAAGAAAGAAGCAAAATTTAATTTCATTGAGCACTGCAGAGCTAAGTATATTGTGGCCACTCAAGCAATCACATTGTTATTGTTAATGAAACAACAGCTTGATGATATGGGAATTGAAGTGAATTCTCCGATCAGAATCCAGTGTGATAACTCAAGTGCTATAAATCTCAGCAAAAATCCAATCCATCTCTCAAGGACAAAGAACATTGAGAGAAAATATCATTTTATCAAGGATAAGGTTTAGTAAAGAATTGTGAAGTTGGGGTATGTGCCTACAGAACGACAGGTTGCATACATTCTGACAAAGGCCTTACCCAAGGAAGCGTTTCGAAGGCATCGATTGGCTCTGGGAGTCCAGTTGACTCCCTGCACTTGAAAAAGTGTGGCTGTGGAACAACCCCCCTCTCCCTGAGGTATGATGTGTTTTTCCCTAATGTTCACCTTTGTGTTTTTACCCTGTTACAGACCACAGAGGAGTGCCATTTGGGTTTGCTGACAAAGGGGGATAAAACAGTAATTGTTCAAGGGGGAGTGAGTTTGGCTATTGGAGAAATCATGAATTATATGGGGAGAAGCTGACTGGTGGAGCAGTGAGATAGGGGGAGTGCAATGAGATAGGGGGAGATTATCAAATCTGACGATGCTAGAAGTGATCTATTAAAGCATATGTATCACAACATCTGAGGATCGTGATAACAACAGAAAAGCGGTGTTGGAATGGTGTGAGAACATTTCCTGCTATCACCAATTAGTATCGGTATGGTTCAAAAATTGGTATCAATTTTTCAACTGGTATCAACTTGGAATCGACAATTGGTGTTTAACATGAAGTGATTCATTGATGAACTTTCCATACTACTCTTGTTTTTTACGCCGAGCATTGCCCATGTGGGCTTAGAGTACGTGTTATGTGAATCCTTGAACACTATCTGAATAGCAAGAGGTGAATGGTGGTAGTTGTTGGAAGGAGACTTAGTGACGTATCAAAGTGCAGAAAATAATTCTAAGAAGAGTTGTGAAGAGTTTTCAACAAACCCAAAGGGGGAGATTGTTGGGAAAAAATCCCTCAAGGTAACATTAAAATATTTTTGGGCTGATTGTGTTTGTTGAAAAAGAAGTTTTCCATGAAGGATTGTCTAGTTTCAAAGAAGTTGATGACAATATATGTTGACAAAAGAATGACGGCAAAGGAACGGAAAATCTAGAGGCAATACAAAAGAGCAGTACAAGGTGGCTCCATTTTCCAGTGTTTTCCAAATTTTTGGGGTCCAAAATTTGGAGGATGGTGAGCATCGCGAAAAGTGTATTTCGATGAATATCATAATTAAATATGGTAAAGACATGAATTTCAAGAAGAGAGGCTTCATGGTTTTGAATTCACGATGACCAGAAAAATGATGGCGGTGATTCTTCGCGATTACATGAAAGCTTCACGAACGGAAGAGTTGAAGCACATTGCGGTGGTGAAGGGATTTGTGAGGGAGATTCATGGAAAAGGCATGAAGTAATGTTTACGGTGATGATCTGTGATTACGACGAGCTCCGCAATCATAAAATTGTTGTGGTGCTTTGCGATTTTGAGAGAATTATGGAAGAAATTTCGGAGCTTCGCGATTGGTGATGACGTGGAGCGGACTACGAACAGAAGGGTTTAGAATCAGTGGAATTGCCTATAAATAGAGGTTGACCCCCTCGAGGGAAGTAGAGAGATCTTCCAAAGAAAATCATTTTCTCTCATTTCGAGAAGGTGGTTCGCAAAGATATTGTTCTTCGTGAAAGAGAGGTGCTTCACGGCGGCTAATCTAGCTTCGTGAAAGGCAGTGCGCTTCGCGAGGCCGTGTGCTCTAGGGAGTGTTCTTTGGGAAGAGGAAAGAGCTCTGTGACGGCCTAAGCATTTCTAAGTCTTGATCATTGCGAGAGTGCTTCGTGAGAGTGCTTCAAGAAAAGGCATGAGCTTCGCGAAGTCTGGTTTGAGCTTTGCGAAATTGGGATCCTTGCGATGTAGGGTTCTTTGTGAAGGTGTTTCCAAAGGTAGTTGCCCAGTGTTTTAGAGGCAAAGTGGTATTCATCAGTGGATGAAAGTTGAACTTTAATAGAGCATCTATCAATAGTTGAGGATGCATGCATTCATGCAAATTAATAGACCTACAGGTCTATAAACTGTGAGTGGATCCTTCCAAGTGCAGGGAGCCAAGGAAGGGGAGTAAGGTAGTTCTTTCTACTAGCAGGGATCCAAAGAGAGAGGAATAGGTAGTGACACTTGGGATGTAGTGAGCTAACCATAAACTTTGTAAAGGAAGTTATCCTGGGTATAGAAGTGATCTAGCCCGAAAATTACTGGCAGTGAGCCTTAGTGGGTTTGGTATAGCGGCACATCGTCGTTGTATGCTTCATGGACGTAGACCAGTGAGGGTGAACAAAGTAAAAATCCTTGTTTCTGCCTACTCGCTTCCCTACATTGCATTTAAAGCATCATCATCATATAAAGATGAAAATAAGTGGTCATAATGAACACACAAGTGAAAACAAAGTGACCCATGTAACAAAGAGGTCAAGATCTAGTGGGGCAGGATGAATTTAGAAATGAATATCCATACCCTGATTCACCACCCATCATAGAGTATATAGTCCCCTATTGTTCCAAACATATACTCATTAGGATCCTCCCTGAAGACTCTCGTGAAAAAGTAAAGAAAGTATGCTAAAGCACAGTGAACAATATGTGAAACTAAATCGTCACCTAAATAGGTATACTATGTTCCCAACCACACCATGGCTACTCTCACCATGTAACATAAAAAAGAATGTAGCATATAGAAAATAATATCAAGGGTACCCCTCTACTACTTCCCCACTAGTTCTCTACTTTTCCCCAACGACATACGTCTAGTGCAACTCTCTCCAATGGTTTTCCCATATACACCTGGGCTAAGCTCCCCAATCTGCACCACGTGTACCACAAAGGATTGCCCACAGACACCTGGGCTAAGCACCACACAATCCCCACTGCCAAACGTAACCAGGTAGTTTCCGATAGCCACCACAGCTCTCATAACATGTGTCATACCTTGGGTATTATACCTCAAGCCATTACCGCCCATACACTAAGTAAGGATCCTCAAGACATCACAACCTATACACGTTACACGTATAGTATTCCATAGGATACTATATCCAAAATATATGTGTGTGAATAACCACAATCCATTACAGCCCTCTACAAACATATATGGGTTTTACTAACCACTGTGCCTAATGGCACTAGTATCTACCAAGAGAAGAGAGTGGGGTCAAAGGGGGTAGTCAACCATCCACCCTCCCATCGAAATGTTGGGGAAAACACCCCCATAGGGATCAGAACCCCTGGGGTACCAGTTTCCCTTACTTAAAGGGTGGACTAGCGTATAGAAACACAAATAGTACAGAATTTATTATAACTCACAACCACACTATGAGCTTAACCTAGTTTTAGACACAACTGCAGCTAACGTCTCTCAGACTCTGGGTTGCCACTTCTAAGACTGGGTATCCTATAAGCACAAAACCATTTAAAGGGATTTATTAGATGAATTCATTCCCTTTTTATCAATTCCACAGTACATTAATTAATTCTTCAAACATTATTTAACCATGAAAAATTCCACATTAAATTCCATTAACATTACATCCAAAACCCACTACTCCTTCAAAAGTTCTCAAGCTCATCATTACGTTTCAAAAAACTCTAACCCAATGGGTTAACATCATTTATTCAAACATTCATTACAGAATTACATTCCCAAATTCCCAGGCATTCTAGGAAAGCATCCTATCCTACTAAACACAAGGGTCTCAACACGGTGAGTAGATGTACTACCTGTAAAGTCTTTGCTGCCTATATCAAGAGAGTAGAACCATTCTCCCTTGAGAGGCTAAAAACATAAATCATGTGGCATACCCAGCGTGGCTTAGCCTCTTTAGGAAGATGGACAAGCAAGACCAGCAGCCGTGAGTAGTGGGGAAAAGTAATGAAGATAAACAACCAAACAAAGCACCAAGCATCCAACAATCATATCCATCCCATTCCATCATCCCTAGTGTCCTTCCTGACACCCACATGCATAACTTGATTCATCTCGCCACACCATCATCCCTGGGGTCCTCCCTGACACCCACATGCCTTAACTGTTGTTTCTCGCCACATTAGGCATCATTCGCTTCCCCAACCACAAGGCCTCCATGCCCCCACATTTCACAACACCCTCTCAGGGTCACATCACCGCACAAGCAGCAGGAAAACAAACATCAAATCAAATTGGGCCCTTGGTCCTTTTACAAGGAATCCAGAATTCAAACAACAAGTACCAATAGATTATAGGTTTACCAACCTACTTAATTAATCACGTACATCGGCATCAATTTGATTAACATCAAATTGGAACAACAACCACAGCAACAAAAACCGGATTCATTTACATTCCCATTTATCATTATCCATTTTGTTATCAATTAAATCCAAATTTAATTTATTTATCAATTTCATCAAGAGAAACATGATAACAGTTAAGGAATATATAACACACTATCTAGCAAATCAAGAGGCGAAACGTTATCACGACCCAAAGAAACAACATGCGATCAAACCAATTCTTTTAATCCAGTTCAAGTATTTAATTAGGTCAATTCCATTGTGATCCAAAGGCAAAATCATGATAATTCTACGATTTCACATAAACAATTAGAGAAGTCACGAATCCCCTACCTCAACGGTTTTGACAGAAACCACAACGGTCGGAGAACTCCCAAGAAGACCGGGCCGATTCACTAAGGGCCCTCCCTAGATCTCTTCTCCTCGAGAAACCGGCTTCGATTCGCGAAGAGAAGCCTCCAAATCGCCTCCAAAATTCTTGGGAGATGTTCTTCTACCACCAAGGAAGATTAATCCCGAGTTATGGCCGCATAGAGGCATAAAAGAACAATTTAGAGGAAAAACAGTTCAGATCCACAACTTTAAGATCTAACTTTAAGTGCCCGCACAATTAGTCCACACGGTTTAACAAGCCGTGTGCTAATCATGTGTTAGCTTCTGCCACGTCAAACACTCCTTGCATGGTTATTATGCACAGTTATTCAAATCGTGCACTAACCGTGCATTAGCCATTGCCTCCATGACCAGCCTTGCACGGTTTGGTGACACTGTTTAGGAAAACAGTATGCCAACCGTGTGAAATCTATTACCCTTTAGTTTTTTTAAAAGTCCACCCAAAGGCACCCCAAGCCACCTTAACATTCCAGAAAACCTCTAACACCTCATTTTCACAAAGTAATGGACCGAAGAGGTCTGGACCATTACAAATGAAACTAATATCAGAGCATTTTCTGATACGTGGCTGTCAAATCGGGGAGTTGGGGTAGTATGACTTGGGTAGTAAGTTTTATTACCATCACACTCCACTATTTATGTTATAGCAATTCTTATATTTTTATCTAGGGTGTGTTATTGTAAATTTTAGACCAACGTAGCGATGACATCTTCCTTTCATGATCCAGGAGGGTGGCAATGACCACACTTCATACATGGTGGTCATTGAGATAGTAGTACTACTATAATTAGTGAATATTGAGTCATTACCTCTTGTACCTAATCCCTGTACTGATTCCCATTTTTTTAATAGTTTTATATGCCTCATGAAGTCCTTGAATTGTTCTCCATGAGTAGCACCTATGATGGATGATCAGACTCATTAGTTTCAGTTGTATCATCTTACTCTCTTTTATTGTTGTGGAGCTATGTAGTAAACATAATCTTTACCAAGATGTCACAGTTTCTATCAATGAAAATAACGAGATTCCACAATATTTTAGATTCAAAAAATTTACTTACATGATTTGTTATTTTCCCACGATATGGTGGGATGTGATTACCCATTATGGATACCATCAAGGCATGTTATTTTTCTATTTTTAGACTACCTTCTATGATATTTACTTTCATAAGATGATATGTGTTGATAGATCTATAAGGATCATGAATCTAACAAATGTTTCAGTGCCATTTATGTATTATTCAGCACATTTTAATGAGTTTCGGATGATTACCCCACTTCTAGACAATGATGATCTTTCTCATTCTATATGTTCCAAGGATAGGATAAAATATCCCCTTCATAAAATGTATAATGTAGTTTTCTTACATACATTATCTAAAATATTAAATCATTATCATATCACTGAAAAAATAATAGGGGATGGTTATAGTATTAGTTATAAAGGACTAGTCTCATTTCAGGCCAGTAGTTTTTCCAAAGGAAGGAAGAGATCCATCGAGGTTTCTTGTCAGGGAAGTGGCAACTAAGGTACCCATTTAGTTCTCTCTATATTATTCCATCAGTGTGGATGATAAGGTAATATGAATCCCTGGTGTGATAGAGACCAACTAGAGTTCTTGGATTGTGGATTTATGGGGAATATTGATTGTTTTAAGACCATTCCATCATCTTCTAGTGTTTGAGGTTCGACACCCACTCCACCATCCAGAGTAGGATTATTTTCATAAAATAAATGTTGGAGTTTGTTTAGAAATAGAAGGACTAGTTTACATGGAGTTCTTGAGGGTTTTAATAGGATACCTTATCCCCAACAACACTAACAGAGTTGTTTTGGTCATGGAAGACCAGATGATTCTCATGACAGTCGATTATGTCAGCTTCATGCATTAAATAGGATTCTGGAGGATCAGACATATTGACCTTTTAGAGTACAAGGTACTATTCTAGTATCCTCCACTAATATATTGGTTTTATTTTTCATAGGTTCTTCACACTCATTTATCTATCATGGAAATCGTTTATCTAGAAATATAGTATAATTATGGTTTAATGAACTTAGAAACACCACTATGAGTACGGTCAGAGAGAACACACCAGTGTAGGAACTATCCCCCGAACATTGGATGTTACCCCTCTATGATGCAACTATTTTTTATTAAGATGAATGGAATTGAGGTCATTCATAGGGTGGGTTGGTTGGTATTATATTACACCATTGTAAACTGGTATTATTGAGGCGTATTTTTTACATTACCCGAGGGTTGTTGTTATCTACATAAAGATGAGTGAGATATCCTGGATTGCAGAGTTGGAATAGAGAATATTGGGATGGGTGTGTAACCTAAAATATTTCCAATATATTTATAGAGGATATTTGTTTAAGAGATGATGTATTCCATCATGTAGTATATCATTTTCAGGATGTTTTTCTCAATGGTATTTCTGGATTACAAATTCAGATAAGGTAGATATAGAGGTCGGAATTTTTCCAAGACCTGTACCAAGGTCCATTCCGTGGTATACGATGAAGCCTACAAGGATACTGGAGATAAGGTGGATGTTATAGGTCATTGATGCCAAAAAATTTATTTTTCCTAGCAATTCCTCATGGGGTTTCCATATTCTATTCTCCAAGAAAAAAGATGTGAACCTTCATCTGTGCATGGATTATAGATGGATAAAACAAATTAGATTTAATAACATGTATGCACTTCCTTGATTAGAAGATCTATTTGAATAGCTCTGAGAAGATATGTTCTTCTTTAAAATGGATCAGTGGTTGGGCTATCATCGGGTGCAATTCAGATCATCATACATACCTCGTTCATCTTTTCATAGAAGGTATGTTCTGCATGTTTACTCAGTAATGTTGTTATTCCATAATAATGTTCCTTCCCTTTTCATGATTTTGGTGAATAAGGTATTCCAACACTATTTGTATTCTTTTTATAGTCAATTTGGACAACATATTGGTGTATTTTCAAGGTCATATAAACCATGAAAACCATATTGATATTTTTTTGTACATTGAGAAAGAATCATATATATGATAATATTTCTAGTTTCCACTGTTGGATTGAAAACTAAATATTATTTTTAATATTATCTCATAATTGGGAGTCTCTGTTAACAAAGACAAGCTTATTTTGGTGGTTTCCTATGAGAAACCTTATAATTTTTTTCTTCATATAAAGAGTTTTATGGGGATGGATATATATAATATGTTTTTAATATAGGACATATCATGCATTGTTTCACATATTTCTATCATTGAAAATAAGTGTGTTAAATTCCTGTGGTTAGAAGCATTTGAGGAATTCCTTCAAGAGTTGAAAGGGAGGCCTGTCTCAACACAAATTCTGATTCATCCAAATCATGGAAGAGGTTATATCATCCTCTATAATGTTTGAGGTATCAGCCTAGGAGCATTGCCGATGTTGGAGTCCCTATTCATTGCATATAGATCTTGGTTGTTGATTCCTCATGAGGGAAATTACCAGATTCCTGATCTAGTGATAACACCAGTGGTCCATGCCTTATGTCGATGGAGACACAATCCATTTGGGTCTGTTCATTGTGTTATAAAAAATAACACGAGCCTAAAAAATTGATCCCAAGATAGTTAATAAGGGTCAAATATCTTTATTACCTCAATTTATAGCTTTCTTAAATGCCTTAAAAAGGTAACATAGTAACTGATGAACTGAGTCAAAAAGACTAGTCACAGGTCGTGCGAGAATTATGTGATGAATAGAATTTAATGTCTATATTTTTTGAACTTAATTGGGTGTTTCATGACAATAATGTGTGTTATTACATTTCATCCTTGACATAATACTCTTCCATCCTTCATAAGGTTAAATGTAGATATTTTTCAGATACGAGAGGACTGGTTCTCTAGGAGATTTTATTAGGAGGTAAACCACATCTGCATTGCTCTATGTATAGATATTACAACCTATATATTTGTTGGTGTGTCTGGGTGTCTACAAATATGAGGTAGCATTTGATGTAAGATTCTCACTATTCTAACTGGTTAGTTCATTCCTAAATCTATATAATGTATCGAGATATGGAATTACAGTATTTTCAGCATGGGTTGAAATTTTAGGTAGATGAATTTTATCGTATGGTGATCCACCTATCAGTAGGTGAGGTTTGAAACTAGTGTCTTATAAGCTTATTACAACCACATACAATCTTGGAATGTAAATGGGAAGATTTTACTGTGGATTTTGTAGTTGTATTACCTATGTTTATGTGGTGTAGAGACGTTTTTTGAGTAGTTATTGACTGAAAAATAAAGGTATCCCACTTCATTCATATTTAGAAAACTTTTTCAGTTGATGATATGGTATGATTATATGTCCATGAGATTATATGACTACACTGGGTCCCTTGTATTACCATTTCAGATATGTACACTCGTTTCATGTCATAGTTCTAGAAGGGCTTGAAGAAAGCTATGGGTACACAAGTTCTTCTATGCATATATTTTAACCCAAAGTCCAATGGATAGTTAAACTATATGATATAGGTTCAAAGGGAATTTTTTCAATAATTTCTACATGATTATGATTGTTCATGGGATAAGAATATCCCTATAGTCATGTTCTCCAATAATATCATCATTTAGGTGATAATTCATATGGCTCCTTTTGAGGTCGTATATGGTTGGTCATTTTGTTCAACCCTGTGCTTGAAAGAGTAAATTTAGGTAGACCAACTAGGTCCTTATCTCATACAAGATACATTAGAAAAGGTTTAGTATATTAAGAAGCATATGTCGACTACTCAATCTACATATAAAGTGTATGTTTATTTCCATGACAACCTCTAGAGTTTTAGGTCGAGGATCGTGTTTTCCTGTGGGTATCACCTAGTCTAAGGACTAGATGGTTACATAGACAAGGTAATTCATCACGTCATTATGTATGTATATTATAGAACATGGAATGAGTAGGGCCTATATCCTAACAATAGTTACTACCTTATAGGTATTGTACTATGCATTACCTCTTCCATGTCTAACAACTCTTCCATTATCAGGACGACCCACCTCAAACTTCAGATGCTGAGAAAGTTTATCTTGATGTTTATGATTATTATACTGATTATCTTATATTCATCATCAATTGGATCCAAAAATCTCTCTAAGGCTAGTCTGTCCCTGAAGTACGGGTGTTATGGGATCACAATAGTGTACATGATGAGACTTGGGAGCAGGAGGCTGATGCATGTGCTCAAGGGAAAGAGTAAATCCAAAATAGTGTTTCACCAACCTTGGATCATAAATTGGGGGTGAGTTCCTTTATAGTGGAAGATTTTATGTAATTAGTTTTTTAATCATGCATGGGTCCTCAAAATTTCAGGATAATGGTTTATATTGACTTAATATTGAAGCCTAATGAGTTAGTGATGGCACCGAGGGGTTATGATTTTTTTGAAGCCTGTGATAGATCATTTTTAAGAGAAATGGATTTTTCTCATGCTTATTGGATTCCATGAGTTTAGGTCTCAAGATTATATATAACATTTTATATGTTTTTCATTTTCAGACATATCAATATCACAGAGTTGGCACATAGTTTCTAATCCGTGAAACCTAACCATGTGGTACTCACATTTATATAGGTTCCCATGCATGGTTGGCACAAGGTTCTACAAAATGGGCATCCAACCCATCCAAAGGATATGTTTTGTTGAATTATTCTATTTTACCCTTAATGATCTAATTAACCTAACCCTTATTCTGTTATCCAATTTCTTGCGGGATGAACTCCTTTTTCTCACATTTGGTTATTTTTTATGGAATTACCTATGTAACGCCCCGACCCCGGCTACCCAGAGTCGGTGCATTACTTCGTAACATTGGCATGATCACAAAAGATCAAGTCTCGAAAGACTGATTAGTTTAGTAGCCTTGGAAACACTAGATACATTTGTAAACGTTACATTACATCATAAAGTAAACCAAAACAACAACAACATATTGTCTTCATATCCCCTCACACTATCCCTGAAGGTCATTCATAATATACTTCTTCAAATCCTGGAAAACATTAAAACATTGAAAGGGGTGAGCTCAGATGCTCAGTAAGGATAACAATATTGCGGAATCTTTCATAAATAAACATTAACATTTAAGGCAATGTATAACTAAAACAAAAGCCTTTTAAACTTGAACTTCAACATAATATGGCAAAAGTAAAATGAGATAATGCCATTCACTTCTTCACATGGATATTCTACTGGCCGAATAATCACATGCAATATCAATAACCACTTTCATAATGAGGGAATGTATAATGCCGGACATTCTGAAACATTTTGTCAAGGCCTCGGCCAAGACATCTAAAATGATTAAGGCCTCGGCCAAAACCATAAATCAAATTGGGAAAGGGCCTCGGCCAATTCCACGTCTAGTTGTCTCATGCGACCTACCGATGCATCGAGGAGCTATAGCGGGCTCCACCCGTCACTTATTAAGTCCAATACATTCCTCATATGAATAGGTTTAAACATATCATAAACCATAACATAATCATATCACATAAAACATGCATAAAGGAAACATAACATTTCCACATTTCAATCACAAGATATCAATACAACACTTTGATATGATAAAAACGCTTTCAAAACCATTTTCAATACCAAAATAAAAGAAAGTTAAAGCTTTGTATTTATTTTTCATTAAAAAAAATGATGGCTTGTAGAGGAAGCCGAAACTCAAATAATGGTCACGGCGGCGGAGAAGTCATTGTCGCCGCATAAGTACGGAAAGAAAAACATTCCCTTTTGTCGTTTAGAAAAATGCTTCGTATAAAAAGATTCCTTTTGAATAAACGTAAAAGTCAAAGGGGTTTATACACCGTATAAAAGAAATTTTTGTATAAAACAAAATATGCCTCAATGAAAGGAGATTGAGACGAAGTCCTTAAAAAGATCATTTTTAAAATAAAATAGATATATAATGTGTATTCACTATAGGTACACATAAAGAAAGTAAAAATACAAAATAGGACATAATAATATCATGACATAATTTGAAAGTAGGAGATTAACCCAAAGAATGGAAGTTGGGTTTAGAAATTCCCTTACCTTGTGTCCGACTTGACTCAACCTTTCTTTAACCTCCTGAATAATAAACTAGAGTTAATATATACCTTATTAAGAACCATTTTCAACTTCATTATCCTTATTATATCACTTATTACAATGATATGAACATTATGTAATTATTTAAGTTAATAACGGTCGTTTTGTCGATCTTTGGTACTTGAGTCAACAATAAGCTTCTTATAATTACAAGTTGTTTATGTGGTGAAATATCCATTATATCCAGAATTATATTCATGATTTAGATGTCATATATATCTTATATATCCAGTATATACATTCATTTATAATATTACGTAACATTTAGAGGTAAGAAATGAAATGCACCGTTCATGGAGACGGTAAGTCGTACGTACGCATGAACGCTACTTTCATTTCAATTTCATATTTAATGGAACTAAATCATAATGATATAAATGTATAATATAATTCCAGTATAATATAGTGTATAATACCATTTACTCCATCCGTTATACATCCCACATATGGCATTAACGATTCAAATCACTTTGAGGGGGCGGTAGTCCGCACTTCCTAAAATGAAATTATCGCGTTTTACCCATAATGGAAATCATAAAGTATGACATGAATGAGAAATACAGAAGCATAAGTAAAACATAAACAAATTATAAATCATATATAAAAATAGTGACATCTTAATGGCCACCTTTGAAGGTGTTATATGAGTGTTGAACAATCATCGTTTCGTGAGGCAGAAATTCGCCATCCACAGAAACCGTATGTTCTTTAACCATTAGACGAAGGTGTGTGTAAGTGTAAACCAAATACTTATCATAACAAAATCCTAGTATATTTTAGGTACTGGTGTTGTTACAAAAGAATGGAATGAAAAGAGTTTAGGGGGTTGGAGAAGAAAAATAAAACAAAACAACATTAGAAAAGACATTACCTCAAAATCGGGTAACTCTTTTTGATTTGAGCCAAAGGCTTCCTTGGGAAGAGTTCTGCCCAAAGTGAGGATTCTAGGAGTAAGATGGGGAAGTTCGGAGAGTATTTGGTCAGAGGTTGGCCGAGACAAATGGCTTGAAAGTGTAAATGAGGTGGGAGAGGTGGGGGCCTTTTATAAGTGGAGAGGAGGGGCACTTTTGGAAAGATTGAAATGTTACATTATTTCACAATGCTTTTCGGATTCTAAAGGTCCCACACATATATAACTCGAGGCTAAGGTGATAAGGGTTCGAAATATCCTCATCCAATTGGCTTTGGACAAGTGTAAGCCTTGGATTTTGCATTATCTTCCCATTTTATTTAAATCGTTAAATAATGAGGTCATCACTACATCATCATGATGTCATAAATAATTTAATTTATTTAATGTCTAAAAATTATAAAAAAACTACTATGATGTAGGAAATCTTTTTAGCTTTCCAATGAATATTTATAGTCAAAATTGGGACTTGTGTAACCCCACTTAAAAATTGTTTTAGTAAAACATTTTATGTTTGTATCATTTTTTACTTTAACATTAAATAAAAGGTGATTATGTCATTTTCTAACTAAAGTGGCTTCATGGGGTCCCCAAGTTGACCCATGGGTTGTCTTGGTCGGCCATGACTCATCCAATAGGAGTAGGACAAGTGTCATTCTCATCTCATATTATAAAAATATTGTTTTTACCTTAAACTACACTAATTAACTCTAATCGCGATTAAGAACTTAAAAGTTACTATTCACCAAAAAATTATTTTAATCTCATTGAACCGCATTTTACTTCTTAATGACAACCATGTATGTCGGATTTTAGAAAATCAAATCACAGAAGTGGTAATATTTCATTTAAACGAAAAATCAGTTATTTAACTACCACTTAGTGGTTTCACTATTCATCAAAAATTGAAGTTTTTCAGAACAAGGCCAAAATTTCACCCTAAGCTATAATTGATATTACGAATTCAAAAATGATGTCTATTTTACAAAATTCCAAACATATTAGTTGAATTAATTAATTTAATAATTAATTCCCGCTGTCACAACAAATAGCGTGTTTTTAAGAAACAATTTATATCAAAAGATTGGCAATTGTTTATGTCCAATTTCAATGTTAAATTAATTCTAATGACCACCATTGGATAAAATGGTAAAAATATATTCTAATTATACTCTAAAACCACTCAATAGTATAATTTATCACTATGAATTATTTTGATTAAAAGAGTTGTTTTAAGTATTTTTCACTATTCATAAAAATTTTGAAGTTCTCAGAAAATTTCAAAAAATTCAACATAGGCTAATTTCAATATTAGGAATACAAAAATGAAGTCCATTTTGAAATATAAAATTTCTATAATTTTAAAAAGTGGTTATTACTATTCATAACGGCTACTTTGATTTGTCACGATGTTTTAGAACTCGAAGTTGCGTACAATGCAAGCTATTGTATTATTGAATGAGAAGCGTATCGTGGAAGCTCGGGGTGTTACATTCTCCCCTCCTTCAATAAATTGCGTCGTCGCAATTTGAAATTTTTCTTTGATAATAAAAGGTTGAAAAGAGAAAATACCTTTGTGGAAAACCCACATCAGAAATAAGGTTAATAAAATTTAGCCTTAATAAGAGGGAAATGGAAATAAGAAAGTCACCACCAAATTATGATCTCGATAAGGAGAACATTGGTGGCAATTAAAGACATATAATTGGAGGAAAAACGTAAATATTTGTAGGGGGTGATTGAGGTCGTCAATCACAATCAACTGTCAAATTGAGGGCCTCAAAGCCTTCAATCTATGTTGATTTAAAATATCATCAGTTCAACAAGACATAAGGTATTAGGATAACACATTTTTTGTTTTAATATCCCTTTACTAAAGTTTAAGAATTAATTTATTCATTGAATAAGAGATAGGTATATATATATTTATGCTTGACAATTAGTGTTTCAACCTTCAACTCATCTTTCACTCAAAAAGATAATAGAACTCAAAAATATTATTATTATCCTAATTGTATAAGGTTCCAAATGTTAACACATACCATTTAGATTAGTAAAATTATATTGTAATAACCAGGGAATTCCTGTAGGCTAGTGGTAGGAAATAAAGGCCTGTCGCACTATGATTGTGGGTTCGATTCCTCCAGCTTTGTCCGACGCGACGGGTTATGCCCCACCCTGCAGGTTGTCCTTTTCCTAAAACTATAGTATCATAATATTCCAAAAATAATCTTCATAAATTTTTTAACCTTAAACAATACTATCCAAAGTTCAACTTAATCCATTCCAACCTTAATAGTTATCCAAAATACCTCCGTCCAGACTTTCTCTAAAAGGTCTCTAAATTCCAAAATCAATTTATCAGATTCCCAAAACAAAGAAAAGTTTCTCTTATTGTCACATACTAAAAATATGATTACCTTAATCATATTAAAACCTTACTGAAATCAAAAAGTACTACAGTACAATCCATATATATATATTACATTATTCTTATAACCAGAATATAATCCTTGAGTCCAAAAGCACCAATACATTAGTTATTCTGCTTCAACTGTAGTAACAGCATAAGATTGTCCTTGATCCCTTGGCCTTTCCTGAGGTAAGTTTCCCTGACGCTTAGGACATTCATTTGCATAATGACCCATTTCTCTACAATTGTAGCATTCAACTTTGACAGCCTCTTTCTTTCCCTTGCAATCACGAGCCTGGTGACCCTTTTCCCCACATTTATAACAAACTCCCATTCCTTTTAGGCAAGTACCAGGGTGATTATTCCCACAATTATCACATCATGGAAAATCCTTCTTTCCCTTTTTCCCTTTATCTGTCTCTTGTTCCACCGTTCTCTTCTTCTCTTGCTTTACTTTGTTGTCATAAGACTTAGAGAATTCCTTTTCTGTCTTGATAGCACACGAGACAATATCTTCGTATGATGAAAAGGATTGTGATACCAAAGCTCGACGGAGAAATGGTTTTAACCCATCAAAGAAACGATCAATCTTACTCCTTGGGTTACGTATATAATCGGCAGCATGCCTCGCTAACCTTGTAAAGTTAGCCTCATACTTTGCGACATTCTCATCCTCCTTCTGCCTCAGACTCAGAAATTGCCTTTCCATATCTGCTCGATGGTCACGAGGAAAGTATTTTTCTAAGAAAAGATCTTTGAACTCCCTCCATTCCATATTCGATACGTCATCATCTTCCTTTGTGTTTTGAATCAGCGACCACCACTGATCGGCATCTCCAGTGAGGCGGTAAACTCCCATGACAACCTTCTCCCTTTCACTACTCCCCAAGGCATGGAATATTTTCTCTAAGGAATTTATCCATTTCTCAGCTACTATAGGATTTGTACTCCCATTAAAGGTTGGTGGTTGTTGCCTCATGAAACGATCTAGCATTGATCCTCCACGTTGCGGATCAGGGTGCTCCATACGAGTAAGGTTATTATTCATAACCTGAGTGAGTTGTCCCAGTATGGTAATAAGTTGATCAGCACCAGTTGTATCTCCAGATCCACAATAATTATCTTGATCAGGAGGGAAATCCCTACACGGAGTTCGTGCATTGATACGGTTTCCATTCCTTCCACTAGGCGCCATTTCTAAACAATGGCATAAACTAGATTAGTTTATGAATCAAAATACATAATTCCATACTTATAAAACACTTAACATAAATTGAACTATTTATGGATATAATCCATAATCATAAAAAGAAATGTTTTCTTTGAGAAAGTATATACTCATAACCCTTCATAGTGGTTTGTAAATAAAATGAGAATTATCCTAAGCATATCCCCCGGGAGTGTCGTAACCAAGAGTGCAGCAAGGCCCGTTGTCGTGCACCAGTTCCCGTTCGAGTCTAGCTCAAAGCGGTGTTTTCGGGTTTTACCCCTAGGTACATCTGTGCCAGAGCCGCCTCTACCTGCTCGTATCCAGACAGGGATGTATTGCTCGGAAAAGTCATAACATCTCTATAATACCAAAATTCTAGGAAGTTATTCTATACTAATCCTCAAAGTCTATCTTTGAGCTATGTGCTCTAATCAGAGTTTATCTAAATCTAGATTCCAAGGTTAGTACTAAACTGCCTCTGATACCAACTGTAACGCCCCGACCCCGGCTACCCAGAGTCGGTGCATTACTTCGTAACATTGGCATGATCACAAAAGATCAAGTCTCGAAAGACCGATTAGTTTAGTAGCCTTGGAAACACTAGATACATTTGTAAACGTTACATTACATCATAAAGTAAACCAAAACAACAACAACATATTGTCTTCATATCCCCTCACACTATCCCTGCAGGTCATTCATAATATACTTCTTCAAATCCTGGAAAACATTAAAACATTGAAAGGGGTGAGCTCAGATTCTCAGTAAGGATAACAATGTTACGGAAGCTTTCATAAATAAACATTAACATTTAAGGAAATGTATAACTAAAACAAAAGCCTTTTAAACTTGAACTTCAACATAATATGGCAAAAGTAAAATGAGATAATGCCATTCACTTCTTCACATGGATATTCTACTGGCCGAATAATCACATGCAATATCAATAACCACTTTCATAATGAGGGAATGTATAATGCCGGACATTCTGAAACATTTTGTCAAGGCCTCGGCCAAGACATCTAAAATGATTAAGGCCTCGGCCAAAACCATAAATAAAACTGGGAAAGGGCCTCGTCCAATTCCACGTCTAGTTGCCTCATGAGACCTACCGATGCATCGAGGAGCTATAGTGGGCTCCACCCGTCACTTATTAAGTCCAATACATTCCTCATATGAATAGGTTTAAACATATCATAAACCATAACATAATCGTATCACATAAAACATGCATAAAGGAAACATAACATTTCCACATTTCAATCACAAGATATCAATACAACACTTTGATATGATAAAAACGCTTTCAAAACCATTTTCAATACCAAAATAAAAGAAAGTTAAAACTTTGTATTTATTTTTCATTAAAAAAAATGATGGCTTGTAGAGGAAGCCGAAACTCAAATAATGGTCACAGCGGCGGAGAAGTCATTGTCGCCGCATAAGTACGGAAAGAAAAACATTCCCTTTTTTCGTTTAGAAAAATGCTTCGTATAAAAAGATTCCTTTTGAATAAACGTAAAAGTCAAAGGGGTTTATACACCGTATAAAAGAAATTTTTGTATAAAACAAAATATGCCTCAATGAAAGGAGATTGAGACGAAGTCCTTAAAAAGATCATTTTTAAAATAAAATAGATATATTATGTGTATTCACTATAGGTACACATAAAGAAAGTAAAAATACAAAATAGGACATAATAATATCATGAAATAATTTGAAAGTAGGAGATTAACCCGAAGAATGGAAGTTGGGTTTAGAAATTCCATTACCTTGTGTCCGACTTGACTCAACCGTTCTTTAACCTCCTGAATAATAAACTAGAGTTAATATATACCTTATTAAGAACCATTTTCAACTTCATTATCCTTATTATATCACTTATTACAATGATATGAACATTATGTAATTATTTAAGTTAATAACGGTCGTTTTGTCGATCTTTGGTACTTGAGTCAACAATAAGCTTCTTATAATTACAAGTTGTTTATGTGGTGAAATATCCCTTATATCCATAATTATATTCATGATTTAGATGTCATATATATCTTATATATCCAGTATATACATTCATTTATAATATTACGTAACATTTAGAGGTAAGAAATGAAATGCACCGTTCATGGAGACGGTAAGCCGTACGTACGCATGAACGCTACTTTCATTTCAATTTCATATTTAATGGAACTAAATCATAATGATATAAATGTATAATATAATTCCAGTATAATATAGTGTATAATACCATTTACTCCATCCTTTATACATCCCACATATGGCATTAACGATTCAAATCACTTTGAGGGGGCGGTAGTCCGCACTTCCTAAAATGAAATTATCGCGTTTTACCCATAATGGAAATCATAAAGTATGACATGAATGAGAAATAAAGAAGCATAAGTAAAACATAAACAAATTATAAATCATATATAAAAATATTGACATCTTAATGGCCACCTTTGAAGGTGTTATATGAGTGTTGAACAATCATCGTTTCGTGAGGCAGAAATTCGCCATCCACAGAAACCGTATGTTCTTTAACCATTAGACGAAGGTGTGTGTAAGTGTAAACCAAATACTTATCATAACAACATCCTAGTATATTTTAGGTACTGGTGTTGTTACAAAATAATGGAATGAAAAGAGTTTAGGGGGTTGGAGAAGAAAAATAAAACAAAACAACATTAGAAAAGACATTACCTCAAAATCGGGTAACTCTTTTTGATTTGAGCCAAAGGATTCCTTGGGAAGAGTTATGCCCAAAGTGAGGATTCTAGGAGTAAGAGGGGGAAGTTGGGAGAGTATTTTGGCAGAGGTTGGCCGAGACAAATTGCTTGAAAGTGTAAATGAGGTGGGAGAGGTGGGGGCCTTTTATAAGTGGAGAGGAGGGGCACTTTTGGAAAGATTGAAATGTTACATTATTTCACAATGCTTTTCGGATTCTAAAGGTCCCACACTTATATAACTCGAGGCTAAGGTGATAAGGGTTCGAAATCTCCTCATCCAATTGGCTTTGGACAAGTGTAAGCCTTGGATTTTGCATTATCTTCCCATTTTATTTAAATCGTTAAATAATGAGGTCATCACTACATCATCATGATGTCATAAACAATTTAATTTATTTAATGTCTAAAAATTATAAAAAAACTACTATGATGTAGGAAATCTTTTTAGATTTCCAATGAATATTTATAGTCTAAATTTGGACTTGTGTAACCCCACTTAAAAATTGTTTTAGTAAAACATTTTATGTTTGTGTCATTTTTTACTTTAACATTAAATAAAAGGTGTTTATGTCATTTTCTAACTAAAGTGGCTTCATGGGGTCCCCAAGTTGACCCACGGGTTGTCTTGGTCGGCCATGACTCATCCAATAGGAGTAGGAAAAGTGTCATTCTCATATCATATTATAAAAATATTGTTTTTACCTTAAACTACACTAATTAACTCTAATCGCGATTAAGAACTTAAAAGTTACTATTCACCAAAAAATTATTTTAATCTCATTGAACCACATTTTACTTCTTAATGACAACCATGTATGTCGGATTTTTGAAAATCAAATCACAGAAGTGGTAATATTTCATTTAAACGAAAAATCAGTTATTTAACTACCACTTAGTGGTTTCACTATTCATCAAAAATTGAAGTTTTTCAGAACAAGGCCAAAATTTCACCCTAAGCTATAATTGATATTACGAATTCAAAAATTATGTCTATTTTAAAAAATTCCAAACATATTAGTTGCATTAATTAATTTAATAATTAATTCCCGCTGTCACAACAAATAGCGTGTTTTTAAGAAACAATTTATATCAAAAGATTGGCAATTGTTTATGTCCAATTTCAATGTTAAATTAATTCTAATGACCACCATTGGATAAAATGGTAAAATTATATTCTAATTATACTCTAAAACCACTCAATAGTATAATTTATCACTATGAATTATTTTGATTAAAAAAGTTGTTTTAAGTATTTTTCACTATTCATAAAAATTTTGAAGTTCTCAGAAAATTACAAAAAATTCTACATAGGCAAATTTCAATATTAGGAATACAAAAATGAAGTCCATTTTGAAATATAAAATTTCTATAATTTTAAAAAGTGGTTATTACTATTCATAACGGCTACTTTGATTTGTCGCGATGTTTTAGAACTCGAAGTTGCGTACAATGCAAGCTATTGTATTATTGAATGAGAAGCGTATCGTGGAAGCTCGGGGTGTTACAACCTATGGATCCGGATATATCCTTTATCTATGATCAGTTTAAGCTTCATTTTTATCATGTATTATGTGCACTAGTATTTACTAGATTTTTTTAGCCATTCATCATCTATCTTTCCCTCGAATGATTTTTTAGGTGTATCCGTTATTATGAATTTCTCATATCTAAGTCATACTAAGCCCAATTAATGACTAATACTAGATGAGGAGAGTCATAAAACTCTAGCATAGATGTTCTATAACTCATCCCTCATGTTCATTGAGTTTTTAATTGATGTTTGGTTCCCCTCGATTTGATCGAGTTTCATATATCTAATTGAAATTAAATTATTATATTCAATAGAACAATACGATTATGAAAATTCTATAATTTTGATTTTTTTGTGGTTACATAAAAAAATCCTAATGACCAATGTAATGTTATATTCCATAATTTATTATTTTAGTGTTTTAACACTTTTAATCCATTATTAGGGTATGCCCATTCTTGACCACACTCATGGTTTTACTTCTTATAATAAATTCATAATCAATCATGATATTGTAAATGGTTGTCCCATGTCACTAAATTTTGAACCTCCTATGGTATGTGGATAAATTTATGTAATTCATTAAAATGATATTATGGAAGGTAAAATTATATATTTTACTTTTATATATTAAATGTAATTGAATTTCTAGTCCCACATATGTAGCACTCATTTCCATGTTCATGGAAGGCAGTGAAGTTAACCTTATTAATTAAACATTACACATATGGGTTTAATTAAAACATTTCATTCCGTTTCGTTTTTTCAAACTATTGAAAGAAATGTCTCTTAATAATAATAATTTTTAATTGCATAGTTATGATATGAAAAAAATAATTTATTGATTTGAATATATGTTGAATCTTCATGGACATGGGAACTGAAATCATTTTAGGAAGGCATGAATCATGATAACTCTTATATTTCTTTGGGAATTTATTGGGTACATGATGACATCATTACAATTCAAGGATGGAAGTTTCATTGGGTGATTCATACTTGGGAAATTGATAATTTCATACATTTGGATACCCTATATGACACTGTATGACCCCTTTATAATTAATATAGGATGTGTTAGATATACTCCTTGGATCCAACATGATATAATGTGTAACATCCAAGGTAACTATAGAATAATACCTCTTCATTTCTATTTATATGTTTGACTTACAAACTGTTGTTACATTAATAGGGACACTATCTCTGATAGGGTACTCGATACACAATAATGGGTTTATCTAAAATCATATGTTGCACAGAACACTGAGTTATACCAAAAAATAATACAACAATCATATTATTTTTTAAAATTATACTTAACACATAGACATTATATTAGAGAGAATGAACATATATGACTATAATATGATTACCCACGTTTTGTAAATGTATATATATTTATTCAACAAATTTTAGTGGCTAAAAATGATAATGAATCCTGTAACACCCCAAGCCTCTATGGTACGCTTCTCTTTGAATAATACGACAGCGTGTGTTGTACGCAACATCGAGTTCTAACACACCACAACCAATCAAACTAGCTGTTATGAATAGAAATATCTACTTTTTGAAATTTTATAAATTTTAAATCTGAAAATGGACTTATTTTTTGGATTCAGAATATCAAATTTAGCCTAGGGTGAAATTTTTTAACTTTTCAGATAACATTTATATTTTGATGAATAGTGAAAATTACTAAATTTTAATTAAAAACAACTTTTTCAATCGAAATAATTTATATTGATAAATTATGAATTTGAGTGGTTTTAAAGTATATTTAGAATATATTTTTACCATTTAATACAATGTTGGTCATTTTACATAATTTTACAATTAAACCGGACATAAATAAGTGTCAATCTTTTGATAGTTATTATCTCTTAAAAACACGCTTTTTAGTTTAACAACAGGAATTAATTTTAAACTAATTTCTTCCACTTCTGTGTTATGAATTTGGAAAAATGGATTCCATATTTGGAATCAGGATTTTCATATTGTGTAAATAGGTAACTTTTATTTTTAGACATTTTGAATAATTATTTCGGTAAATATTTTATTTACCATGGTTAAGGGTAAATCCGGTAAATAAGGGTTAAAAAAATATTATAATAATAACAAATTACCATAAAACGTGTCCTAACCATATTGGTTGATACACGTCCGACCATGGGCATCTTTGGGTCGATTTTTTGACCCCATGGAGCCACTTTTAAGTGATAATGACACTTTATATTAATTAAGTTAAAATAAATACAAAAATGACATAAGCATATATCTTTTAGAAAAACAATTTTTACATAGGGTTATATATGTTGGATTTTCAACTATAAATATTAATTATAAAGCTAAAAATATTTTCCTACATAATGATATTTTATTTATAATTTTAAAAATTTAATAATTTAATTTATTTATGTCACAATGATGATACTGTAATTACCTAATTAATGAAAAATTAGAATAATTTATATTATAAATACACAAATTAATATAATTTTTGACTTTTTATGAATTACACTAATTTTATAAAATACTATGACATGTTATTATTGATTTAATTAACTTTTTTAAGTAATAATTATATTATGATTTTTTAAAAAATCAATTATTGAATAGTTTCAAAATTGACATAAAAGAGTTTTTAAAACAAATATTATATTATTAATTGATATTAAATTCCTAAAAATCTAAGGTTCGGCCAAGTTACTTATACCATGATAGGTGTATCATTAATGGACCACTTTTGGGTCGGTTGGATGTATATAGTAAGTTTATTAACCATATAATATAAAAATACAAAGAGACACTGTAAAAGTGAAACTAATTAACTAAGAGTTAATACTTAATGATAAGGTTAATATAGTAACCCAAACCAGTCTAAATTCTATTGGTTGAGTGATTTTCAACCCATCCCCATCTTAAACTTTAAATAATCAACTTTGGATCCCTTAGAAACTGAATATTAATTTATTATAAAATAATATTTCTAGCTTTTCCAATGGTTCCCCTCACCCCTCTTATAAAAGGGCACTCTCCCTTCTCATTAACTCAAAAATTAAAATCATTTTGGTTTGAAAATACTCTATCCAAATACTCTCTCAACTTCCCTCACTTCATCCTAGATGCCTTCCTTTAGTCAGAAAGCCAACTTAAGGAGCCCTTTTGATTAAATCAAAAGGAAGAACCTGAAAAAGTGGTAATGATTTCACCAACCTTTTTCAAGTTCCTTTCTTCTTCCACTTCTTCTTTCTTTGTTATTACCATTATAAAATAATAAATCCAGTATATTTTATATAAATTTATGTTATTATAAAAATTTTACAACCATATTTCAGTATTATATCTATCCTTTGAATAACATGTCACCATACGTGCGTATGTAGAGACCCGAAGCTTGACGTACATGGACATTACATTACATTTGCGGAATACTTAGTACATAACAAAAAACACACACACAAGGATCGTAATAGTTTAGTGTCTTTGGAAACTCGGAATATAATCTTCTAATCGTGGTGAAAGATCTTCAAAATCTCCCATAAAGATCTTCTTTTTTTATACCTAAAACCTTTCTTTATATCCTGGGGAAAAGAAAACATAAAAGGGTGAGCTCAAATGCTCAGTAAGGGTAAACAAAAGAAATATCAATCACATCGTATTCATAAGAACATAACATTTTGGAAATCTTAACCTGCAAAAGAGAGCATAATTTCATAACATGGGATAAATCATGGCAGTGAAATGTAATCACAATAATCATAACTTAAAAAAATTAAACTTTGTGGCATACACACATAATCATAGAGAATCATTTCTTGTTAGTCATGACTCATTGCCAAGACTATCTTAGTGGACAAAGTCCCTTTCTGAATCGAGTAACCCTCGTTTCAGTCCTGTTTCACTGAACCGGTATAACCTACCATTCCAGTCATGTCTATCTCATGAGATATAAAATCTTTACCCAATGCATTGGAGGGAGATATAGGTCCCACCCATCTTATAATGAATCCTTTCTTATGTGTGCCACATAATCATAAAACATACATCATCGCATAACACATGTAACAAAAATGGGATTCTTGATACATCATGACATCATAAATCAATTCATATAAGATAAAGGAATTCATAAACATAATTCCATCACAACATAGTCAAATCAATGTAAAAATATAGATAGAAACAGAACCCTTTATTATCTTAGATGGAAAATAATTTTGATAAAACACTTGAATTGAATTCTTGAGGAAAATATCCTTTCTTCTTCAAAATCAATTTATTTTCACAAAACATCATGCAATTTTAAAAGAAAGAGATTTTATTGAAAATAGTCATGAAATCTTTTAGAGGAAGCTTCATGAAAATAAGGCTTTATAAAACAGTAGAAATCCGTTCGTGCCGTATAAGTAAAAAAAACATTCTTCGTACTTTTGTCGGAAAAGTCAAAAAGTACCTCGTACGACAAAAGATTCCTTTCATACATATTACTAAAAAATCACCGAAGGGTAAAAATGGTTTTAAACAATTGTAGGTGGATGGAAATAATATTACATTTTGATGAAACATGGATGTGGATGATAAAATACACCCCATTAAATACTTACGAATAAACAATCTCGGATAAAAATGAGATTGTGATATTTCCCTTACCTTAGGTCCGATTTGCTTCGTAAGTGTCCGAACCTCCTGTATAATGATTTAAATAATGTCATTTACTTATTACAGAATCATATTCATTGTTATGATATCATATATGGTTCACTTATGACTTTATATTACCCGTTCTTTTGTAAATTCCATGTAAAAGAGCGTTTTGGGTAAAATTGATTCATTTGTCGTCCGTGTTTTGACTTGTAATTATTCATATGATTACTTAGATCATGATTACTTAATTCCAGAACATAAAACATGATTTATATATATATATATATATATATTCAGGATATACATATATATAATAAATCATTAAATGGAAAGAAATACACCGTTCATGGAGACGGTAGTCCGTACGTACGCATGAACGCTGTTTTCGTTTCCTTATTGAATTGAATGGAATTAAGTAGATGTAATACATATAAATAATTCCAGTATCATTATAAGTTCATATATTTAATTAGTACTTATTATATATACTTTATAATCATTCATGAATGGTTAATCATTGAGAATGAATCTCATCACGTCGTGGAGACGGTAGTCCGTACGTACGCACGAGCGATGATATCGTTCTCATGGTCGTGGAATTGTGTTGAAGTGTATACTATTTCAGTATCAATATCACTTTATAATAATCATATATAGTTACTCATTAAACCATTATACCCATCCAATTAAGGTGGTGGCGGAAAATAGATTACACCACGGCGTGGAGATGGTATTCCGTACGTACGCACGCGCGGTGATTTCCATTTTCCGTAGGATGGATAGAAGGTTAATTAGAGTTGTTTCATGTTTATAATAACATGTCAGTATGTAATTAATACAGATCTTATTACTTTATCATGAAACAACTAAAGAAGAAGAAGTTGAAGAAGAAAGAAATTGAAAAGATCAGTAATGGATATTACCTCTTCTTTGAAACGCCTCTTTGAATCCTTCACTTAGGGAACTAAGATTGGTCTTTGAAGAAGACCAAAACCTCTAGGATTATTCTAGGGAAGTGGAGAAGAGATTTTGGCAGGGGTTGGCCGAGCTTGAAGGCACAAAGTTGTGTGAGGAGGAGGGGGAGGAGGTGTCCTTTTATAAGAGAGGAGAGGGGCACCTTAGGAATATCTCAAAATATTATTTTATATTAAAGTCAAAATCGGTTTATAATAGTTCCAAAGGGTCTTATTTCTAAGCTAAAGTGGGAATGGGTCGAAATAATATCAACCAATAGGATTTAGACAAGTTTAGGTTCTTATTTTAACCTTATCAATTAGATTTAACTCTAAGTTAAATAATTTAACTTTTACCGTGTCTTTTTGTTTCTTTCACTATATGGTTAATACACTTACTATAACATGCCAAACGAACCCCAAATTGTTTATTATTAATATATATATCCGTATCTAAGTCATTTGGCCGAACCTTAGATTTTTAGGAATAAAATAACAATTAATAATATAATATTTTATTTAAAAACTGTTTTGTGTCAATTTTGATACTATTTGATATATGATTTTTGTGAAAGTCATAACAGAATTATATGTTCGAACCAAGTTGATTAAATCAACACTAATATATCATAGTAACCTAGAAAATTAGTGGAATTCATAAAAAGTCTCAAATTACATTCATTTGAGTATTTATAACATCAATTATGTTAATATTTCCTTAAAAGGGTAATTACTGCATCATCGTTGTGTCATAAATAAATTAATTTATTTAAAGTCTAAAAATTATAAATAAACTATCATTATATAGTAAATCTTTTTAGCTTTCTAATGAATATTTATATTCGAATTTATCTTATGTATAACCCCATATTAAAAATGTTTTAGTGAATAAACTTTGATTTTAACTCTTTTAACTCTTCTTTGAATTAAATAATAATAAATATCCTAATCTAATCCAAGTGGGCCTAAATGATAATATTTTACACTTAAGGTTGTTTTTTGTCTAGATACACTTGTCCAATAGAATTAGGACATGTGTTAGGGTAATATTAATATCATTCTTACCCTTAATTACCCTATTTACTTTTAACCGTGGTAAATAAAAGTAAAAAGTTACTATTCACCAAAAATTATTTTCATCTCATTGAACCACATTTTACTTACTGACATCAACCGTGTCTCTCGGATTTTTGAAATTCCATTCACAGAAGCGGTAAAATTAATTTTTATGAAAAATTCAGTTTTTTTAACTACCACTTAGTAGTTTCACTATTCATCAAAAAATGAAGGTTTTCAGAAAAATGCCAAAATTTCATCCTAAGCTATATTTCATATTCCGAATTCAAAAATGAAGTCTATTTTACCAAATTAATAACATAGAAGTTGCATTAATTAATTTTATAATTAAATCCCGCTGTTAAAACAAATAGCGTGTTTTTAAGAAACAATATCTATCAAAAGATTGACACTTGTTTATGTCTGGTTTAAATGTGCAATTACATCCAATGACCAACATTGTATTAAATTGTAAAAATTTATTCTAAATATACTTTAAAACTACTCCAATTAATAATTTATCACTATTAATTATTTCGATTAAAAAAGTTGTTTTTTAATTATAATTTAGTAATTTTCACTATTCATCAGAATATGAAAGTTATCCGAAATGTACCAAAATTTCACCTTAGGCTAAATTCGATACTCCGAATCCAAAAATGAAGTTCATTTTGAAAAATAAGATTTACAGAATTTTAAAAAGTGGTTATTACTATTCATACCGGCTAGTTTTAATAATATTTTAATAGCATATCGTTGTTTAGTGAAACTCGGTATTGCGTATTACACACGCTATCGAGGAAGGTCGCGATTGCGTGTAATGCAAGGCAAGTCAAGGATGCGTGTTGTGCAAGCTCCTTTTGGTGTAGCGTACAACACAAGACATTAAAAAGAATATTTTTTATAAAATCTTGGGCTGTTACAGCGTACGTATGGCTTACCGTCTCCACGTCGTGGTGTAATTGTTATTCAATAAATTATTATTTGGATGTGTATAATAATGATGTGTAATTTATGTAAATAATAAATATAACATGATAATGATTCTGTATATATGATATACCATCCAATTATATATTATTTTAATATCAAAAGAATGATATTGTCGCTCGGGCGTATATACGGACTACCCTCTCCACGAACGCGATGAGATTCATTCTCCATAATATCCATTCAAGTCTAAATCTCATTTGATGATTAATAATAGAATCTAAGTACTTGATATCATTCGGGATATGAATTAGATACAACCTATCCGTGACAAACATGTCTTACGTAACAAAACATATAAAAGAAAATGAGTAAGATAAAACCCGAAACAATCATAATAGTAAGATATTATTAACAAATCAATGTTAGAAGATCATATATGATATCATATTGATGTATATGATTCTTGTATAATTTAATAACAATTATTTCACCATTATACAAGAGGTTAACCTACCCCCAACCAAGGACAAGCACAAGGTAAGGGTTTATTTCGCAATCCTTTCATTATCCGAGGTTGTTTATATGTAATAATCGACGGGGACTTCTTTATCATCCACATCCATGTTTCTTAAAAATGTATTTCAAAACAATTTTACTATTTACTATAATATGGGTTAAATTCATTTATACCCTTGTTTGACATTTTATAAGAGTTTTATAACGGAATCTTTTCGTCATTTTCCAAACAAGGGGCTTTTTAACCTTTTCGACAAAATTATGGTAAGAATGTTTTTTTAACTTATACGACGGGTGCGGCTATTTTTCATCGATGCTTCCCTTACAAGCTTATAATAATATTTTCAAAGAAAATGTTTTAATTTATAAATATATGACTCTTAAATGATTCCAAAATATAAAGAGATATTTCTCTAAAAAGAGTTTTGACTTCATCTATGTCAACATCCTTTGATGGAATTTACACTTATATGAAGTTGATTTATTATGATACAAAACTTCTATATTGTATTGAAGGTTTTGTGATATGTTTGACTGTGGATGTGCTATTTTTATACCATTCATGTTTTATGGATGATGTATTTACGTTTCGTATTCTAGTATTAATACGAATTTTTATGTTATGTTTAAACCTTTTCATATGGGAATGAATTGGACTTAATATGTGATGGGTGGAGCCCGCTATAGCTCCTCGATGCATCGGTAGGTCTCATGGGACAAACTAGTGTCTTGGAACAAGGCCTTCACAAAATCTTATTTTTAGTCATGGAACGAGGCCTTGGCTATGTGGTTATGATAGTCTGGCATTATGCATCCCATCATTATGAAAGTGGTTATTGATATTGCATGTGATTATTTGATTAGTAGAATATCCATGTGAATAAGTAAATGGAATTATTTCATTTTATTTTTTACATACTATGTTGAAGATCATGTTTAAAAGGATATTGTTTTAGTTATACATTGCCTTAAATGTTTATTCTTATTTATTAAAGTTTCCGCTATATTTTTATCCTTACTGGTCATTTGGGCTCACCCCTTTCAATGTTTTATTTTTCCCAGGATGTGAAGAAGTAATTTATTAATGACCTTCAGGGATAGTATGTGGGGATATGAGTGTGGACTATGAAGAAAATATGTTGTTGCAGTTTTCATTTTTATGATGTAATGTAAGACTTATGAATATATCTAGTGTTTCCAAGGCTACTAAACTAATCGGTCTTCCGAGATTTTATCTTTCTTGTGATCATGCCAATGTTAAGTAATAATGTACCGACTCTGGGTAACTGGAGTCAGGGCGTTACAGTTGGTATCAGAGGAAGTTTAGTACAAAACATGGAAGCTAGATTTAGATAAACTCTTATTAGAGCACATAGATTTAAGATGGACTTTTAGGATTATTATAGAAGAACTTCATAGAATTTTGGTATTCTAGAGATTTTGTGAGTTTTCCGAGGAATACATGCCTTTCTGGATACGAGAAGGTAGAGGCGGCTCTGGCACAGATGTACCTAGGGGTAAAACCCAAAAACACCGCTTTGATCTAGACTTGAACGGGAACTGGTGCACGACAACGGGCCTTACAGCACTCTTGGATACGACACTCCCATGGGATATGATTAGGATAACTCTCATTTTTATTACAAATCATAATGAGGGGTTTATGAGTATATACATCCATAAAGAAATTTTTTTATGATTATGGATTATATCCATAAATAGTTCAATTTATGTTAAGTGTTTTATAAGTATGGGATTATGTATTTTAATTCATAAACTGATCTAGTTTATGCCATTGATTAGAATTGGCGCCAAGTGGAAGAAATGGAAACCGGATCAATGCACGCACTCCATGTAGGGATTTCCCTCCTGTTCAAGATAATTATAGTGGAGCTGGTGATGCAACTAGTGCCGATCAGCTAATCACCATACTTGGAAAACTCACTCAGGTTATGAATAATAACCTTACCCGTGTGGAGCACCCTGATCTGTAGCCTAGAGGATCAATGTTAGATCGCTTCATGGGGAAACAACCCCCAACGTTCAATGGGAGTACAAATCCCTTAGTAGCTAAGCAATGGATAAATTCCCAAGAGAAATTATTTCAGGCTTTGGGGAGTAGTGAAAGGGAAAAAGTTATCATGGCATTTTACCGCCTCACTAGTGATGTTGATCAATGGTGGTCTTTGATTCAAAACATGAAGGAAGATGATGAAGTACCAAATATGGAATGGAGGGTGTTCAACGATCTGTTTTTAGAAAAATACTTTCCTCGTGACCATCGAGCAGATATGGAAAGGCAATTTCTGAGTCTGAGACAAAAGGAGGATGAGAAAGTCTCAATGTATGAGGCTAACTTTACAAGGTTAGCAAGGTATGTTGGAGATTATATACGTAATCCCAGAAGTAAGATTGATCATTTCGTTGATGGGTTAAAACCATTTCTCCATCGAGCATTAGTCTCACAATCCATTTCATCGTACGAAGACATTGTCTCATGTGTTATCAAGACTGAAAAGGAATTCTCTAAGTCTTATGACTATAAAGCAAAGAAAGCGATGAAGAGATCTGCTGATCAATCTGGGAATGAAAATAAGGGGAAGAATGGAATGGTTGAAAATCCATCCTGTGGTAAATGTCGGAAGAAATACACCGGTACTTGCTTAAAGGGAATGTGTGTTTGTAACAAGTGTGTTGAAAAAGGACACCAAGCTCGTGATTGAAAAGGGAAGAAGGAAGCTACCAATGTTCAGTGCTACAACTGCAGGGAGATGGGACATTATGAAAATGAATGTCCCAAGTGTCATGGGAACATACCTCAAAAAAGGCAAAGGGATCAAGGCCAAGCTTATGCTATCACTACTGCTGAGGTAAAAGTTCCAAAAGACGTGGTGGCAGGTAATTTAATGGTTTTCACATGTTTATCAAATGCATTATTTGATTCTGGAACATCACAATGTTTCATATCTTCCCAGTATTCTAAGAAAATTAGATATTTCCAATTTGATTTAACAAGGGAGTTGTCAGTTAAAACTCCTAAGGAAAGTATCATCGCAAAAACAATTTGTGAATCAGTCCCCATTAGAGAACATAAATGTTATTTATCTGCTGATATCATCATCATTCCTATGATTGAGTTTGATATAATCCTCGATATGGATTGGCTTTTGGACTATGATGCGAAGATTTATAGTAAGAAGAAGGAGGTTATGATTTTTGATGATGATGATAAGGAACACCTTATCATTAGAGCAGAATCTTCACCACATAATTCTTTTCTAGATCCACCCCAGTAGCTCAACTAAATTCAATTATTGGGGAGGAAGAGAATGAAATGACTATGGTTGAGGAAAGTAATGTTTAAATAGAGGATGTACCTATTGTGAAAGAATATGTAGATGTATTTCCAGAAGATTTACCTGGACATCCTCTAGAACGAGAAGTTGAGTTTTCCATTGATTTAATTCCTGGATCAAGGCCTATATCAAAGAACCCTTATAGAATGGCCACTGTGGAATTAGTTGAACTAAAGAAAAAACTAGAGTAATTGAGTAATAAGGGATTTATTCGCCCTAGTGTTTCTCCATGGGGAGCACCTATTCTTTTTGTTAAAAAGAAAGATGGATCTATGAGGTTATGTATCGACTACAGGGAGATCAATGCTATAACAATAAAGAACATGTATCCCCTACCTTGCATTAATGATTTATTTGACCAACTGCATGGAGATCAATACTTTTCAATGATTTAACATCAATCTGGATACCATCAGTTGTGTGTGAAGAAGGAACACATTCCAAAGACAGCATTTCGAACCAGGTATGGGCATTACGAGTTTATAGTAATGCCTTTTGGATTGACTAATGCACCCTCTATATTCATGGATATAATGAATAGAGTTTTCGAGGAATATCTCGATGAATTTGAGGTGGTATTAATTAATGATATCTTGGTGTACTCCAAAAGCTACGAAGATCATGAAAATCACTTGCGAATTATCCTGAAGACTCTGAGAAGACATGAATTATATGGGAAGTTTAGCAAGTGTAAATTATGGCTTCAGGAGATTTCTTTTCTTGGCCATATTGTCTCTAAATATGGAATATCTATTCATCCTTATAAGACCAACGCAATCCATGAATGTCCAACATTTATGAGTATAATGGAGGTACGTAGTTTTATTGGTTTAGCAGGTTATTATCGACGTTTCGTCCAGAATTTTTCCCGATTGGCTAACCCATTAACAAAGCTCACATGTAACGGGGTTAAATAATTTTGGACAAAATAGTGTGAAAAATGATTAGAAGAACTAAAGATAAGATTAGTCAATGCTCCTATATTGACTCTACCATCGGGGAAAGATGGGTTCGTTATTTATAGTGATGCATCGAAGAAAGGACTTGGTTGTGTCCTTATGCAGAATGATAGGGTTATTGCCTATGCATCACGATAGTTGAAAACTCATGAAAAAAACTATCCTACTCATGATCTCGAGTTAGCAGCTGTGATCTTTGCTTTGATGATATGGAAGCACTACCTCTATGGTGAAAAATGTGAGATTTATACTGATCACAAGAGTTTGAAGTATATTTTCTCACAAAAAGAACTCAACATGAGGCAAAGGAGATGGATTAAATTACTCAAGGATTATGATTGTACGATACAGTACCACCCGGGGAAAGAAAACAAGGTGGAAGATGCTTTGAGCAAAAAAGATCATGGAGTTTTGAACAATATGAGAATTTAAAGGGATCTAATTTTCATGGATCTAGTGAAGATGGACATGGGAATAACTATGGATGGTGAAACATCAATGCTTTTTCAAATGGTTGCTAAACCATATTTACTATAAAGGATTAAGAGTGCTCAGACTAATGATGAAGAATTTGAAAAGAAGATTAAAGCTGTGAATGATGGGAGATTGAGAGACTTTGTGTATGAAGAAGGAATTTTGAAATTCGGGAAGAGACTTTGTGTTCCCGATATACCTGATCTAAAGAGAGAATTTCTGGATGATTCTCATAGTTCCAATTTCTCTATACACCTTGGGAGCACAAAAATGTATAGAGATTTGAAGGAACATTTTTGGTGGGACAACATGAAGAGGGAAATTGCTGATTTTGTGTCAAGATGTATGGTTTGTCAACAAGTGAAAGCCGGAAGGAAACAGCTTGGAGGAGTCATGCAACCTCTTCCCATACCGTAGTGGAAATGGGACAATATTATGATGGACTTTGTTATGGGGCTACCAAGGACTCCGAGAAGAAACGATGAAATATGGGTTATTGTTGATCGTATTACCATGTCAGCACATTTTCTTGCTATAAGAGAATATCTAGCACTGGAATGTCTAGAAAGACTATACATTAATGAAGTTGTGAGACTTCATGGAGTACCCCTATCGATTGTTTCTAATCGTGATCCCAATTTTACTTCATGATTCAGGAAGATTCTTCAGAAATCCTTGGATACTGAACTTCATTTGAGCTCTCCCTACCACCCTCAGATAGACGGACAATCAGAACGGACAATTCAAAACATAGAAGACATGTTGAGATCTTTCTCACATGACTTTTAGGGTATGTGGGATCAATATTTACCTTTGGTTGAATTTTCCTATAGCAATAGCTTCCATTCGAGTATTCAGATGGCACCATATGAAGCATTATACGGAAAGAGATGTTTCACACCAACCTATTGGGATGATATTGGTGAATGAAAACTTGTAGGTCCATAACTAGTGGAGGAAACAATGGAAAATATGAAGGTAATCCAAAATCACATAAAGCAGCTAAAAGTAGGCAGAAAATCTATGCCGATAATCGAAGGTAGGATTTGGAATTTCAAGTCGGTGATCATGTTTTCCTGAAGGTATTTCCATGGAAGGGAGTCATGCGTTTTGGTAAGAAATGTAAATTGAGTCCCAGGTACATCAGACCTTTCGAAATTCTAGAACGAATTGGGGTTGTAGCTTACCGATTGACAATGCCCCCAAGTCTCTCCAAAGTTCACGATGTATTCCACGTATCTCTGTTGAGGAAATAAATTCCTGACCCAACGCATGTACTCACCTATGAAGAATTAGAACTGGAACCCAATCTGTCTTATTGCGAAGAGCCCGCCAGGATTCTTGATACAAGATAACATGTACTGAGAAACCGGACAACTCGTTTGGTAAATGTCTTGTGGAGAAACCATAAGATGGAAGAGGCAACGTGGGAACCCGAGGAACTTATGATGAAGAACCACCCGAGTCTCATCATGAGGTAGTATTCTATAAATTTCGAGGAAGAAATTATTTGAAGGAGGGAAGAATGTATCACCCCATGCTTCTACGGTACGCTTCTCTTTGAATAATGCGATAGCGTGTGTTGTACACAACTTCGAGTTCTAACACACCACAACCAATCAAACTAGCCATTATGAATAGTAATACCTAATTTTTGAAATTTTATAAATTTTATCTCTCAAAATGGACATCAATTTTGGATTTGGAATATCGAATTCATCCTAGGGTAAAATTTTGTAACTTTTCGGATAACATTTATATTTTGATGAATAGTGAAAATTAATAAATTTTATTTAAAAACAACTTTTTCAATCAAAATAATTTATATTGATAAATTATGAATTTGAGTGGTTTTAAAGTATATTTAGAATATATTTTTACCATTTAATAAAATTTTGGTCATTGTACATAATTTTACAATTAAACCAGACATAAACAAGTGTCAATCTTTTGATAATTATTATCTCTTAAAAACACACTTTTTGTTTTAACAACTGGAATTAATTTTAAATTAATTTTTGCCACTTCTGTGTTTTGTATTTTGAAAAATGGATTCCATATTTTGAATCAGGATGTTCATATTGTTAAATAGGTAACTTTTATTTTTAGACATTTTGAATAATTACTTCGGTAAATATTTTCTTTAACATTGTTAAGGGTAAATCCGGTAAATAAAGGTTAAAACAAATATTATAATAATAACAAATTACCGTAAAACGTGTCCTAAACATATTGGTTGATACATGTCCGACCATGGGCATCTTTGGGTTGATTTCTGGACCCCATGGAGCCACTTGTAAGTGATAATGACACTTTATATTAATGAAGTTAAAATAAATACAGAAATGGAATAAGCAAATATCTTTTAGAAAACCAATATTTACATAGGGTTATATATGTTTTATTTTCAACTATAAATATTAATTAGAAATATAAAACTATTTCCTACATAATTATATTTTTATTATAATTTTTAGACATTAGATAAGTTAATTTATTTATGACACAATGATGATGTAGTAATTACCTAATTAATGAAAAATTAGAATAATTGATATTATAAATACCCAAATAAATATAATTTTAGACTTTTTATGAATTAAACTAATTTTATAGGTTAATATGACATGTTAGGATTTATTTAACTAACTTTTTTCTAAGTAATAATTCTGTTATGAGTTTTACAAAAATTAATTATTGAATAGTGTCAAAATTGTCATAAAAGAGTTTTTAAAACAAATATTATATTATTAATTGATATTAAATTCCTAAAAATCTATGGTTTGGCCAAGAGACATATATAATGATAGGTGTATTATTAATGGACAAATTGGTGGTCTCTTGTATGTATATAGTAATTGTATTAACCATATAATATAAAAATACAAAGAGACATTGTAAAAGTGCATCTAATTAACTAAGAGTTAATAATTAAAGATAAGGTTAATATAGTAACACAAACCTGTCTAAATTATATTGGTTGAGTGGTTTTAGACCCATCCACACATTAAACTTTAAATAATCCACTTTGGAGCCATTAGAAACCGAATATGAATTTATTAAAAAATAATATTTCTAGCTTTTCCAAAGGTGACCCTCACCCCTCTTATAAAAGGGTACTCTCCCTTCTCATTAACTAACACCTTCAAAGCATTTTGGTTCCGCCAACCTCTACCCAAATACTCTCTAAACGTTCCTCGATTCATCCTAGAGGCCTTATTTTAGTCAGAAATTCAACATAAGGAGCCCATTTGATCAAATCAAAAAGAAGAACCCGAAGAAGAGTTAATGATTTCACCACCCTTTTTCAAGTTCCTTTCTTCTTCCACTTCTTTTTTCATTGTTATTACCATTATAAAATAATAAATCCAGTATATTATATAAACATTGATGTTATTATAAAAATTTTACAACCATATTTCAGTATTCTATCCATCTTTTGAATAACATGTCACCATACATGCGTACGTACGGCTTACCATCTCCACGTCGTGGTGTAATTGTTATTCAATAAATTATTATTTGGATGGGTATAAGAGTGATGTGTAATTCATGTAAATAATAAATATAACATGATAATGATTTTTTATATATGATATAACATCCAATTATATATTATTTTAATATCAAAAGAATGATATTGTCGCTCGTGCGTACGTACGGACTACCGTCCCCACGAATGTGATGAGATTCATTTTCCATCGTATCCATTAAAGTCTAAATCTCATTTGATGATTAATAATAGTCTCTAAGGACTTTATATCATTCCGGATATGAATAAGATACAACATATCCATGAAAAACATGTCTTGCGTAACAAAACATATAAAATAAAATGAGTAAGTTAACACCCAAAACAATGATAATACTAAGATATTATTAACAAAGCAATGATAAAAGATCATATATGATATCATATTGATGTATATGATTATTGTAAAATTTAATAACAATTATTTCACCATTATACAAGAGGTTAACCTACCCCCAACCAAGGAAAAGTACAAGTTAAGGGTTTATTTCACAATCTCTTCATTATCTGAGGTTGTTTATACGTAATAATCTACTGGGAATTCTTTATCATCCACATCCATGTTTCTTAAATATGTATTTCAAAACATTTCTACTATTTACTTGAATATGGGTTAAATACATTTATACCCTTATTTGAATTTTTATAAGATGCTTATAAAGGAATATTTCTGTCATTTTCCAAACAAGGTGCTTTTTAACCTTTTCGACAAAATTAAGGTAAGAATGGTTTTATTAACTTTTACGGCGGGTACAACTATTTTCCGTCAAAGATTCCCATACAATCTTATAAGAATATTTTCAAATAAAATGTTTTAATTTATAAATATGTGACTCTTAATTGATTTCAAAATAGAAAGAGATATTTCTCTAAAAAAAGTTTTGATTTCTTCTATGTCAACATCCTTTGATGGAATTTACACTTATTTGAAGTTGATTTATTATGATACAAAACTTCTATATTGTATTGAAGGTTTTGTGATATCTTTGACTGTTGATGTGTTATTTTTATACCATTAATGGTTTATGGATGATGTATTTACATTTAGTATGCTAGTTTTAATATGAATGTTTATGTTATGTTTAAACATTTTTATATGGGAATGCATTGGACTTAATATGTGACGGGTGGAGCCCGATATAGCTCCTTGATGCATCGGTAGGTCTCATGAGACAAACTTGTGTCTTGGCACAAGGCCTTGACAAAATCTTTTTTGTAGTCTTGGCAAGAGGCCTTGGCTATGTGGTTATGATTGTATGGCATTATGCAGTCCATCATTATGAAAGTGGTTATTGATATTGCATGTGATTATTCGATTAGTAAAATATCCATGTGAATAAGTAAATGGAATTATTTAATTTTATTTTTTCCATACTATGTTGAAGTTCAAGTTTAAAAGGCTTTTGTTTTTGTTATACATTGCCTTAAAAGTTTATTCTTATTTATGAATTTTTCTTCTATATTGTTATCCTTACTGGGCATTTGAGCTCACCCCTTTCAATGATTTATTTTTGCTAGGATGTGAAGAAGTAATTTATGAATGACCTGCAGGGATAGTATGTGGGGTTATGAGTGTGGACTATGAAGAAAATATGTTGTTGTAGTTATCAATTTTATGATGTAATGTAAGACTTATGAATATATCTATTGTTTCCAAGGCTACTAAACTAATCGGCCTTTAGAGATTTGATAATTATTGTGATCATGCCCATGTTATGTAATAATCCACCGACTCTGGGTAACTGGGGTTGGGGCGTTAAAAATCCAATTAATATCATAAAATACTCTATCAATTTTAAATGGTCTTTTTACTATCATTTGTTAGAGAATAATTTTTAAATATAGTTTTTCCTCTTTTATATGTTCTATTTGAAAAAATAAACATATTATTTGGAATATAGACATCAATATTTAATTTGGATGAAATTTTGGTTTTTTATGATAAAAAATCATATTTTAATGAATAGTGAAAATACTTCATTTTTTATTCAAAACATCCTTTTTTATATAATTTATTTGTATTTATATATTATCTTTACAATAGGATTTAATGTATATTTATATTTTTTTCTTATCATTTATTATAATTTTTTCGTTTAAGGTAATTTCACATTTAAATTTGACATAATCAGATGGAAATATTTTGATAGTTATTACTTCTTTAGAACCGACTTTCTTATTTTCACAATGGGAATTAATTAATTAAAATTATGTGTATTGAATTTGAAAAAGTTCATTCGTTATTTTGAATCATATTGAACAAATTATTTAATTTGGTACCTTTTTTGACATTAAGAATGGTAATATTAGTTGTTATTTTTATCTACAACTTTTAAAGGATACATTAGAAAAATAAGGGTAGTAATAATATTATAATTATAAAACAACTACCCTATCAGAAGTCAAAATCTTATTTTATGAGTCATGGGAGACCATATAAATCCTTATCCAAACTTTTGGCATTTATAATCCACATGGGTGTGATAATTACATGTTATAACAATGAATTTATATTAACGAGAAATATAACATATACATGCATCTTTTTACTAAATAAATTTTTATATATTATTATATGACACATATAATTTACTATAAAAATTCATTATAATGATAAACATATCTAATACATTTTGTTATTGTATTTATAATTTTTATACATTAAATAAATACATTTATTTATGACACAATGATGATGTATTGAGGACCTTTTAATGAAACATTCAAATTAATGGAACTCTACATGTTAAAATATATCTAATTTGAAACTTTTTATGGATTCCACGAATTATCATGATGATTATGACATGATATATTTTATTTAATGTAGTTTTTTGAACTAATAATGTTGATATTAATTTTATAAATGTCAATTACTAGATATTGTCAAAATTAACATAAATGAGTTTTTAAAACAACAAACTATTTTATTAAATGATAAAATAGTCGTAATGAACAAAGATTATGTCAAACAACATTGATAATCATAAAAATGGCATTAGTGATTCACTTTGGGTCCCCTGGTATTTTATAGTATGTACATTAACAATAAGTGAGAAACTACTAGATGACATGGAAAGAGTTAATGTTTTTGACAAAGGGTTAAAGAGAAAATATAGTTTCATATTGTGACATAAACATGTATAAAACCTATTTGTTTATATTTTTTATACTGATACACAAATTACCTTAGAAATATCTAAATTTGGAGATATTATAATTTTAAAATAAATTTTAAACAAAATAATATTTCATGACTTTCCTAAAGTGTGCCTCCTCCATCTTAAAAAAATCCCCCAACTCTACCCACTTAATCCGAGCACTAAACCCCTTGGATCTTCCTAATTATTATAAAAAAATCACAAAAGATACTTAAATTTATATTAGAAGCCTTACCTTGGGATTATGGAAATTCATGAAAGCATTTTGTCTCAAATCAGAAAGAGTTACCTGATTTTGAGGTAATGTCTTCTCTTAATATCCTTTATTTATTTTCCATGTCAAATTCATTTGATCTTATTATTCTATGATTATGTAATGAAAAAGGATCCTAAATATTCTATAATCTTTTTAAGAATATTTTTATACCTACACTTACAAAAAACCCCATAAAATTGATATAGAACATATAGTTTCCTTGTACGTGGAACTACTGCCTCATGAAACAATGATTATTCAAATTTATTCTACCACATATCATGGTGGAAATTATAATTACACTATATTTATATATGATATATATTATATTTATATTGTCTCTATTATTATATAATTCTTATTATGACATTCGTTTATTCTTTCCATAATGTCTAAATACGATAATTTCATTTAAGTATTGTGGACTACTTCCCCTCATTGTGATATAATTCATTGATGCCCTATATGGAACCTATAATTCATGGATGAAATCAACATATTTAACATATATATTATATATATTATAATTTATTTATAATATATCTATTTATAATTTATGTTTCATTCTTTTAACATGTTAGAGGAATAAAATTAGCGTTCATGCATACGTAGGACTTACCGTCCCCATTAACAGTGCATATGATTTATTAACTCCACATAAAATGGATTATTATACATTAATATATATAATGGATAAAAAAAATATAAATCATAAATTCTATTCTGGATATAATGTAATTTGGGCCACATGGATAGTTTTTAATCATAACATGTTCATATTTGACTAATGTACCGAACATCGGAAAAACATCTGTTCTGAACCCAAATAATTAACTAATTGAAATAACCTAGTAATAAGTGATATTAAATTAACTATAAGATTGATATATGTTATAAATTAAGTATACAGTAACCTATATTTATTATTCAGGAATAGAAAGAATGAACGAGACAATGCAGACTCGATGTAATGAAAATATTAATTCAATATCCATTTATTGATTTAAATATCCTTTTCAATTGTTTTCATTTTATTACAAATATATGTGTGAATGAACTGTGATTTTTTTACGCTAAATATCCACATATATTGGGTGTATTTATATTTTTCACACATAACTATGTCATAGTTTTATCTTTAATCTAATTATACGATCTTTGTAAGGGACATCATCTCAATCGCCATTCATTGATACATATTTTAATTTATACATGACCATATTTATATGTTGTATAAAAATCCATTTGAATATTAATTTAATTAAAAAGGAATATATTTCTATGATGAGTTTTTCGAAATAATAAATGGAATGTTTTTCACATACGTAGCAATATTGACTACTCTGCTGCCATAATTGTTGTTTGATATTTTTCTTCATCTATAAGTTTTAATTTTTTTAGAATAGAAAAGAAAACACTTATTCCCTTTAGGGAGTTTCAGTATTGATAATGGGTTTTAATGTATATTTAATATTTAAATATCTAAAAATTATTATTTATTATTTCAAATGAAATGTTAAGAGTGAAATTATTATATTTGGAATCCTTATGTGTGCTAATTATATAATGGCACATGGAAATCTGAAGGGTAGTTACGTGCATAGAAAAATAGGGTTTGTTAAATGATAAAACATAGAAAAGTGGTTTTGTGATAATCCAAGTAAGGGTTGTTATGTTATAACTTCTAATGCATTGGGTAAGGAAGTTGGTCTAATTTCTATTCCATTTTCTGATATGTGGGGAAGTCAAACATATGGTTATTCAATTTATGTATGATTATGTCCCATGGTATGATTATATGTTATCTAATTATTTCTATGGGGTTTATGATAATATTTCTATTACAAAAGGGTAACAAATTATCTTATATCCAGTGGAGATTATTTACTACTTCATAAGGGTAAAATGTATTATGTTATGATAATTTATTCATGGTTTACATGTTTTCAAAAAGCTACAGGTTTTCCATATTTGTGTATCCCTGACTGAGATTGTTAATCTCATCCCATTTTTGAATTTTTTTTACCAGATATAATGTAGAGTAGAGTCAATGATTAGATCAGATAAAATTTATGATGTTTAAATATAATGAGGAACCTTGTTTCTTTTTAAAAGTTGTGGTTTTATGATAAAAATGGAGAGTGAGTAGAAGTATTTAATTTGTAATATTTAATCTATTAAATATATGTTATGGAATAATTATTTAAATATATCAACCTGAAATGATCCTTGATGTGAAACAAACACAAAATTATTCAATTAACTCAATATTATGTAATGTTTCAGGTCAGGTCCATATAGTCAGTATCAGATGTTAGATTAGAAAACATTAGAGGTTGCAGTTTTGTTTGAGCATATTTGAAAAGATGTATATAAAAAAAATTTAGCCTATTAGAAAGGTTCATATTTATTTTAGATAAATTTAATGACTTTAAAATAACATGTATAAAGTTATATTAGTGTCTACCTTCCCCATATAGTAGTAAATGATGGTTCTATTAATATACTAACAGTGAATGTTTTGATATTTGTATATTGATGGATCTAGCATAAACCAAACTAACAATGGAAGTGAAGAGAAATTTGGAGGTTTCCTGAATAAGAAACTTAATGAAGTAGGATCTATAATTAAAAATCTTGTGGATATTATGAATAAACTAAGAGGAGTCATGATTGACCACATGAACAATGGGGATTTTTTCAAGGAATTATATATGTGGGAAATGAATCCATATGTACAATTAGGTAATAATCATAAAATTATGTATATTCAATGACATATGTGTCAAGGATGTGGAAAGAAACACATAAGAAAACGTTTTAATGGGCTTAGAAGATGTTATAGAGGTGGAAATGATGGTTATAAAGCAATTACCTTCCATGAAAAAAGTAAGTTTTTAGTTCACTCCAGGAAAGTGAAAGAAGTTATTATTGAGTTATCAATTTAATGACATAAATATGGCAAGAATGATCATTGTGAAAATATATTTTCTATGAATAATATATCGGAATGGGATCAAAAGTACCATAAAAATGTTTTTTTATATATTCTTAATTCCAATCTTAATAAAGATGTGGAAACTGAAAATGACCTATGGATGGTACATATTATTTCATATCTCATGATATGACATTATTAAATCATAGAACATGATTCCTATTTTTTGCAAGAAATTATTATTATTGAATAATATGGAATATCATTGTTAATATATCATAAATGAAACTAAATGATTAGAAGGTAATTTAAGAGTTATTGTATATTATTGGATGATGAAATATATATAAGTATTAACACTCATTTGATGATGGGTTTACATTGGATGACCTTTTCTAGTATATTTAAAACATATGATTGTAATGTGAAAATGTTATTTGAGGAATAATTATATCTTCTTTTATGGATATAATTACAAATAACTCTTATTTTTTATATGATCCCTGATTTTTATATAATTAAAGGATATGAAGTTTGGGATGAAAACTGAATTGAATTAGCTAAACATGTCATTAAAATATGTAATGGTTATTTTTTAAGATTTTATATCATAGTGGTAATGATATATAAATTACATAGTGTTATAAATGGTACATCCTATAAGATTGGTGAAAACCTATCGTGTCTGGCAAGGAAACTGGAATCTAACCAACAACTGAAGGGAGACGAGGGCACATCCCCTACCATTATCTTACGTTATGTCCCTAGTTAGTATGAATTCATTTTTTAGTTAAAATAGTAGATGGAATTATAATATATTTATTTTTGTAACTTATTTTTTATCAAATAGATATCCTTAGAAATAGAAAATCATTAGGGGATTGCGTGACAAATTTTATTTTGGAAGATGCTCACTTTTTTGAGAACATTACATGATTAACGTAAATATAACACTATAGGATCTTAACAGAGTAATAGTTGAATTGTATTTTGGAATGATATATGATATTAATTATTGACTTGTGTTAATTAGGTTATTTATAAAAGTCATTAAACTATATTGGAGAAAATGTGATTATTTAAATTATATTTTTGTTTTGATAAATTATGTGTGGTTGATGTTATATTAATATAAATGATAAAATTTATATTTCAAAACTATGTGACCAAATACTTATGCATTATGAGTTTCATTCCTAGATTGTTTAATTTTGAATAATTTAAAGGATAGTTAATTGTAGAAAGGTCGATATTGATATTTTGGTATTATTGTTAAATTTTAGAGATTAAAAGTAGTCCTTCTTCTTATAAAGGATTTTTATTTTTAGGGGATTATATTATCTTCCACTAAGAATTTATGTTTTGGATAATTTTTCATGATTGTAGAAATATATTTTTAATCTTTTTAGGATTAATAATTTTATTCATCTGGAATACTAATTATTTTGTAAAAAATATGAGTGTGTGGTGGAATTAAATTTAAATTTAAAACACTAATTTTTATTTAATTGTATTTACTTATGTTCTATTTCTATGTAATAACATAATTCCTCAACTTTTTGAAAATGATCATAAATAAAATTTACATTTACATTTCCAAATTTGAAATCAATGAAAATTTAACACATTAAATGTTTGGGGTTTTCTTATCATTAACCTTCTCCTAATCATGTTTTCTCTCACTTTCCACAAGAACAAGATTGAATATTTTTTCATCCATACCCTTTTTTCTTACATGGAACCCTATTATGAGTTATTTGAGGTGACCATTATAACTCACCTTCTATATTTTAATGTGGAATTTTTATTATCCTTTTTCTGATTAGTGTTGTAAATAAATGTATTTTAAAAAGGAAGACAATATTTACCAAGCCCAAATATTGAAATTGTGTTAATGAAATTTCCAAAATGGGAGAAGGATGTAACATCCTATGTAATTATAGAATAATACAATTTCATATCTATTAATACTTATGAATTAGTTAGTGGTTTACCATAATAGGGATTCTATCTATGAAATCGTACTTGATATGTAGCAACACGTTTTTCCAAAATCATACGTCGCACCCAACACTGAGTTATACAGAAAAATAATACAACAAAATGATAATTATATTAAATGGTAGTTAAATCCTAGTCATTGTTTTTTAGGGAATGAAAATAACTATTTATAATAGTATAAAAAATATTTTTTTACATTTTTTTACATTTATCAAATAAATTTCGGAGTCAAAAAATGAGAATCCATCATATGTTAAAGATAAAATACTATAATATTATTAAAAGGTAATTTTAACACATTTTGATGGAGAACTAATTTTAAATCTTGTATTTTCCACTTTTATATGTTATATTTGATAATATATGCGTAATATTTGAACTAGGGACATCAACATTTAATTTCATAGAAATATTCTTATTTTTCTAGAAAAAATTCACATTCTAATGAATTGTAAAATATACGGAATTTTTTATTCATAAATTCCATTTCGTCAAATTTATTTGTATTAATTAATTATTTTTTCAATTTTTTTTAGATTATTTTTAGATAATTTTTTATCATTTAATTCAATGTTGTTCGTTGAGCATAATTTCACATTTAAACTGGATATAAACACATATCAATAATTTGATATATTTTACTTCTTAAAAACTAACATCCTTATTTTGGTAATGGTATTTAATTTAAAAATAATTAATGAAAATTTTGTGTTTTTAATTTGGAAAATGAATTCCCTATTTCAAATCATAAGGTCCAAATTATGTAAATAGGTACATTTTTTGGACATTATGAATAGTAATTTAATTAATTATTCTTATTTACCCTGGTTAAAATTAAATTAGATAATAAGGTTCAAAATAAAATTTTAGTAATATATAACTACCCTAACACATGCCCTAATATTATTATATCAGTCATGGGAAAAAATAACTATCCATATTACAATATTTTAGCATATTGGAGCCACTTGGGTATGATAATTACATGTTTTAATAATTAATTTAAAATAAGGAGAAGTATGACATAAACATGTATATATTTTCTAAAAAAATAAATATTATGTTATATAACATAACTCATCAAATATAAATATTCTATAGAAATCTATAATTATTTCTTATATCATGGTATTTTATTTATAATTTTTATACATTAAATAAATAAATCTATTTATGAATGAATGATGATGCATTTTTTACCATATCAATGAAATATTCTAATAAATGATATTTTAAATGTTAAATATAGGTAATTTGAAATTGTTATTCCATACCTGAATTTTTTGGATTATTATGACATGTTATATTCAATATATATTAGGTTGTTCCAATGAAAAAATTATTATGAATTTAAAAAAATTAAATTGCTAAATATTGTAAAAAATAACATAATTGAGTTTTTCAAACAAATAATATTTTATTAAATGATAAAAGGTTACAAATTTTATTAATAATCCAATTTAGTTTCTCTTTCTAATTTATAGTAACAATATTTTTCACGACTCGCCTTCACTGAAAGGAGGGAAGGGACAACAGATTGCCAAGCCCTTCCTTCATTAAGTTGAAGGAGAGATAATGACCCTCGAGTCCCGCCTCCAGTAGGAACAAGAGTGGAGACCAACACCAAGGGTATAACATTTTCACAATATGGGAGGCATTACCCTTTTTAGTTAACCAAGATTGGGATAAATAATGAGTCAACACCAAACACCACCAAGTATAAATAACTCAAGGTAAAATCCAATCTACATGCATGTTTCAATAATAAAACTGAATAATGTACAAGAAATCCAAAGTACAATACCCAAAAAATGGAAAAATACTAAGCATAATCCAACAACGACCAATAGCAACTCCAATGTCCAGACTAGTAAGGTCCCGTACGGCCTCTGAATCCCTCCTGGAAACCTAAAAGTAAACATAGGGTAAGCTTACAAAGTATAATCAGTAGGGACACCTAAAGTTATCGTGCACAAGTGGGGAGACGTCCGAAAGTCCCGTGAGAAGAAGAAGAAACATCATCTATTGAGGAATCTATCTATCCCACCTCACCGGCCACATTCACCAAATAACACAAGCAGTAATGTAATAGTAAGAAGAAAACATTTGGGTACCCCTCACCACCATTTCCCCCCTCTAGCTAGAAACTCATCCCTAAAGGAAAACGTACTAACGCTACCACGCTATACCTTCCCGCACACACCTGGGCCTCACAACCATCCACATCCCTTCCCGCACACACCTGTGCCTCCAACCACACCTCCCTGCCCCCAAACACCCGAGCCTCATCCCGAAGACATCTGGGAAAAAAACCAGCCCGAAGAGTCCTGGGATAACAACACTCCAATCAAAACCTACTTAAAAATATTAGGTGTAAGGTCTCCTCCAGCCATCATAGCTGAGGTAAGAGGGAGCAGGAAGGAGATTAACTAGGGGGAAACACCCTTCCCCATGAAATGGTGTGTGCGACACCACGTTCCCAATGAGGGTGGGGTGCGACTAAACCGAAAACATACAGTTACACATATATATACCAACAAAGAGCCCAACCTACGACTCCTTAATCCGATACAAGCAGGTGCACAAGCACTACTGCCTCAGAAAACGGCACATAACAAATACTTCCCAGTTTCCTTGTTCATGTTATCATTCATAACAGTTTAGTAAGAGTTATTCCCTTCACTACTGGGCAACTAACATGCACAATCACAGTTGAAACAACAATAAAGCAAGAAGGAAAACCATTATGTAATTTATGAATTCACACCCTGTTCTCTTGTAAAGTCACAAAAACTAGGGATCAAGTGAGATCCCTCGAAGTAATATAAACAAAACAAGCCCCGAGACACAACTCCATGTCCCCAAAATCAAGGAGCCAACGGTTTCTCAACAATAGTGGATCCCACCCGAATTTTATTCACAGTAGAGAAACCAGACAACCTCAGATTCACAACCAGAGAAAGTATTACAACAGGGGATCCCATCCCCACCCATATCAACCCAGAAAAATAATCATGTGAAAGAAAACAACCAAATAAATACCACCAACACAAGGCAGGACCTTGCAGGTATTTTCATATTTTAAAGAATTAACACACTTCATGGTTTCAATTCCACTGGCTTTAACCGGAGTTATCACAGAAAAGGGTTGATCCCAGTCCTTTCAATATATTTAGTCGAGTTTACGTAATTAACCAATTCCATGTTACGTTTATTTAAACATCCTGGAACACTGAGATTCATTAGTGCATAGAGAAAGACCACCAACGTCAATGATTTTCAGTGAGCATAGTCCTGTATAATTCAAAACACATATCAACATAAGAGAGTACAACAGAACATCGATCACAACCCCACTTTCCTTCTTTAGTGGTCCATTCATTATCTTTATTAAGTTTGTTTTCATCAAATTCCATAGAGACAAAAGCATACCCACCCCATATGATTCAAAAAAAGGCGAGATGAGGGAGAAAATCTCTACCTGATTGATCAAGGACCGACCTTAAGTCCTAGCGTGGAAATTGGAAATTAGGAGTAGCATGAACTCCATAGAACTCGATCAAGGAAAAATTCGCAATAGGGGTACGACTCGTTGGGAGTAAGGGTACTCCGAGGGCAGGGTGATAGAAAACAAGAAACACAGAGAGAGGAGAAGCCTTTAGGATATAAGGACTGAGATACAGAATTCCCGAGATGGTGAAGATATGGAGAGAAAAACTCGAAATAGGGGAAGAAGCGGGATTGTGGTTTGACCATGCGGCTGGGCCACCCCACACATCCAACTTAAAAGGTCCCCACCCTTTAGGGTGGTTAAAACCAATGCAAACATTCTTAACCAACAAAGGAATCCTCACAGCATGCCATAGATGAGTTTCAGTAAACAAAATGCATGGTTTTTCATTTAAGGAGGGTACCCCACCAATTATTTAATTAAACACCATTAGTGGGCTTTAAAAAAGGCTTAAAAGGGTCAAAACATATTTTAAAAACCAATTTGTGGGGTGCCACTCGAAAAATGTGGAGAGGTCACCGGTAGGCTGAGCTACCGATAACCGGTAGGCCGAGGTTACCAGTAGGCTTCTCTACCGTTGATTCGAGGCCACCGTTTGGCCGAGCTATTGGTAGGTCGAGCGACTGGTAGGCCGAGACACCAGTAGGCCGAGCCACCGGTAGGATGAGGCCACCAGTAGGCCGAGCTACTGGTCAGATGATCTACCGGTTGGCCGAGCTACCAGTAGGCCGAGCTACCGGTTGGCCGAGCTACCGGTAGAGCCCACCGGTAGGCTGTGATACCGGTAGGCCAAGGCCACCTGTAGGCTGAGTCTTCCAGTAGGCCAAGGCCAGTGTTAAGAGACTTAAGTTTCACTAAGAAGCTGGGATGGCCGTCCAGACCACCCAGAACACCCCAAAAATCAGATTTTCACCAAGTAATGGACCCAAAAACCCCGGGCCATTACATAAGATACTTCTCAAACTATTCACATCCCTGAGAATATGAGAAGAAACTAGGAAGGAGAAAGGTGGGGACTAAACAAACACCCTTTAAGGATTCTTCTCTGGGGAACCCCTTAGTTGTTCGAAAGATGGAACAGAACCCCCCCTAGAGTTATCATTCCCAAACATCCACAACAAGCACAAGGATCACACTGTCCAACACCTGAGTCAAGGAGTCCCTTCCTACATATCAGGAAATTATCCACGTTGGGTGGCACTGAATCGCCCGCACAGGTTTAATCACATCCACAATAATGCGTCTTGATTATCAGTTAGGTTTTCCCATACTCACTCATTCGGACATGAAACAAGTAAAAAAATCATTTCATATATTAAAGCACAAGGTAAAACATCTCAGAAATACTCATAAAAAACAACAACAAAGAAGTCAAAACAGCTCTGGGTACTGAACGAGTAGCTGGGCCTCCTGCTCCTATCTTCTCTCCTCCAGGCCACCATGCCTCCACAACACACGAACCAAGTCGATGGTTCTTCCACGAAGTACATTCTCATTACGATCCTCGATCTTGATCCGTCGTTCTATGAAGGTAGCATCATTTTAGACATCTAACTCTGCCCAATCGATGACGTGGGAGTCGTCATGTAGATATCGACGAAGCTGGGAGACGTGCAAGTCATTGTGAAGTTTCTCCATGTAATGCCCCGACCCCAGTTACCCAGAGTCGGTGCATTATTACTTAACATTGGCATGATCACAAGAATGATCAAATCTCGAAAGATCGATTTGTTTAGTAGCCTTGGAAGAACTAGATATATTCATAAAGTTTTACATTACATCATGAAGTGAAAAACTACTACTTCAACATATTGTCTCCATAATCCACACTATTATCCCCTCATAATATCCCTGCAGGTCATTCATAATTTATTTCTTCACTTCCTGTGAAAAACAAAACATAGAAAAGGGGTGTGCTCAAATGCCCAGTAAGGATAACAATATATCAGAAACTTTTATAAATAAGAATAAACATTTAAGGCAATGTATAACTAAAACAAAAGCCTTTTAAACTTGAACATCAACATAGTATGGATAAAATAGAATGAAATAATGCCATTTACTTATTCACATGGATATTCTACTAATCGAATAATCACATGAAATATCAATAACCACTTTAATAATGATGGAATGCATAATGCCACACTATCATAACCACATAGCCAAGGCCTCGTGCCAAGACTACAAATAAGATTTTGCCAAGGCCTTTTGCCAAGACACTAGTTTGTCTCATGAGACCTACCGATGCATTGAGGAGCTATAGTGGGCTCTACCCGTCACTTATTAAGTCAAATGCATTCCTCATATGAACATGTTTAAACATAACATAATCATTTGTATTAAAACTAGCATATGAAATGTCAATACTTTTACCACAAACCATTAATGGTATAAAAATAACACATCCACAGTCAAACATAACTCATTCGATACAATATGGAAGATTGTATTGTATCACATTAACCTCAATCAAGAATAATGAAGGATGTTGACATAGATGAAAATAATCATCAAAACTATTTGAGAGAAATATCCCCCTTTTCTTGAAAACATGTAAAAGTCACACTATTTGTCAATAAGCCATTTAAAAATGATTTTTGAATCAAAGTGTACCATACCACTTTGAAACTTTTAAAAGGAGTTTTAATTTTAAAACATTAATGTCCATATAAATAAATCCTTAAAACCATTTTTTAAAACATGGACATTAATGAGAATGATTTAGAAGAATATATCTTTACAATATTTAAATATGGTATTTTAGTTAGAGATTCAAACCAATAGAGAGACACTTGAATAAAAATAATTGAGGTAATCAAAACATTGTAATATCATGAGAATAAAGGAATTCATGATATACTATGTGAAAGTACATTATATACACCACATAAAAGTGATTTGGTGTATAACAACAAAGAAGTATCAATGGAATTTAAATTGAGATGAAATCTCTCATAAAGGTCGTATCCTTAGGTTAAGCATAAATCAACGACATAATTATGTGTGAAAAATATAAATACACTCAATATGATTGGATATTTAGTGTAAATCAATCAGATTACATTCACACATATTCTTGTGAAAACAACACCAATGAATTGGATATTTAACTCAACAAATGGAGATTGAGTTAAAATTACTCTTATCAAGTTCATACCAATCACTTGAGAATTTATCAATGGAGTGATTATGTGTATCAAAAGTATATCCACAGAAAGGGGAGTGGAAAATATGACATAAGAAAATTAATAGTAATTCCACACATAATCTCAGAGTAAAATAATCAATGAAGTTTGCGTAAAGCCGAATAATTAGAAATTGAAATTTCAAATTCCATTATCCATTTGGTAACTTATGAAACATGAACCCTTGAAATAAGGATCATACAATTATTATGTAAATACCCATAAATTAAATTATATTACACAATGAATACAATCATGGGCAGTACACATACACCACATGCAATAAATAAGTGGTGAACAATGGAATTCTCACGAAATTAAGAGTGAGATAAGAAACTCCTTACCACGTTAATCAACTGAGTCGTATGGACAAAAGTTAATAACCACCAAATAATTTACAGAATAACATGAATATAAATAGAATCATGATAATATATATCAAATGACAGTATACAATACACCACTTTCAATAATTTAGTGGCGAACAATGGAAATCTCACGGAATTGAAAGTGAGATAAGAAAATCCCTTACTTTGTACTTTTTCCTTGGTCGATGGTAGGTTAAACTCCTGTATAATGGTTAAATAATTGTTATTGAATTATAAAAGAATCATTTACTTTAATATGATATCATATTTGATCTGTTAACATTGATTTGTTAATAATATCTTAGAATTATCGTCATTTCGGGTGTTAACGGGTTCATTTTACTTTATATTCTTTGTTATGTGAGCCATATTAATTATTAATGGTATGTATATTATTCATATCCAGAATGATATCAAGTCCTTAGATACTATTTTTAAATCATCAAATTATAATTATACTTGAATGGATATGATGGAGAATGAATCTCATCGCATTCGGGGAGACGGTAGTCCGTACGTATGCACGAGCGACAATATCATTCTTTTGATATTAAAATAATATATAATTGGATGGTATATTATATATAAATAATCATTATCATGTTATATTTATTATTTACATGAGTTAAAAATCATTATTATACCCATCCAAATAATAATAAATTGAATAACAATTACACCACGACGTGGAGACGGTAAGCCGTACGTACGCACGTATGGTGAAATGTTATTCAATGGATGGATAGAATAATGAATATGGTTGTACCATATTAATAATAACATCACAGTATATATATGATACTGGAGTTATTATTTTATAATGGTAATAACAAAGAAAGAAGAAGTGGAAGAAGAAAGGAACGTGAAAAAGGGTGGTGAAAACATTACCTCTTCTTCGAATTCTTCCTTTTGATTTGATCAAAAGGGATACTTAGGTTAAATTTATGATCAAAATAAGGCCTCTATGTTGTAGTGAGGAAATTTTAGAGAGTATTTGGGTAGGGGTTGGCCAAACCAAAAGGCTTTGATGGTGTGAGGAAATGAGAAGTAGGAGTGCCCTTTTATAAGAGGGGTGAGGGGCACCTTTGGAAAAGCTGGAAGTATTAATTTATAATAAATTCATATTCGGTTTCTAAAGGCTCCAAAGTTGATTATTAAAAAGTTAAGGTGGGGATAGGTCTAAAACCATTCATCCAATAGATGTTAGACAGGTTAGGGTCACTATATTAACCTTATCTTTTAGTTTTAAATCTTAGTTAATTAGTTTGACATTTACCATGTCACTTTGTATTTTTATATTATATAGTTAATAAAAATACTATATACATCCAAGAGCCCCCCCAAGTGGTCCATTAATGATATAACTATAATTCTATAAGTAATTTGGCAGAACCTTAGATTTTTAGGAATTTAATATCAATTAATAATATAATATTTGTTTTAAAAACTCTTTTATGTCAATTTTGACACTATTCAATAGTTAATTTTTGTGAAACACATAACAGAATGATTACTTAGCAAACTGTTAATTAAATAAATCCTAATATGTCATAGTAACGTAAAAAATTAGTGTAATTCTAAAAAGTCTCAAATTATATTTATTTGGGTATTTATAATATCAATTATTCTAATTTTTCACTATTATGGTAATTACTGCATCACCATTGTGTCATAAATAAATTAACTTATATAATGTCTAAAAATTATAAATAAAATATCCTTATGTAGGAAATCTTTTTATCTTTCTAATGAATATTTATAGTCTAAAATACAACATATATAACCCTATGTAACAATTCTTATTCTAAATGATATATGCTTGTGTCATTTTTGTATTTATTTTAATTTAATTAAAATAAAGTGTCATTATCACTTACAAGTTGATCCATGGGGTCCCAAAATCGACCTAAAGATACCCATGGTCGACCATGTATTAACAAAGAGGGTTAGGACAATTTTTAGGGTAATTTAGTATTATTATAATATTATTTTTAACCCTTGTTTACCGGATTTACCCTTTAACCATGGTAAATATAATATTTACCGAAGTAATTATCCAAAATGTCTAAAAATAAAAGTTACCTATTTAAACAATTTGAACATCCTGATTCAAAATATGGAATCCATTTTTCTAAATTCAAAACACATAAGTGGCAGAAATTAATTTAAAATTAATTCATGTTGTTAAAACAAAAAGCGTGTTTTTAAGAGATAATAACTATCAAAAGATTGGCACTTGTTTATGTCTGGTTTAAATGTGAAATTATGTTCAATGACCCAAATTATATTACATGGTAAAACAATCTTCTAAATATAATTTAAAACCACTCAAATTCATAATTTATCACTATTAATTATTTTGATTAAAAAAGCTGTTTTTAATTAAATTTTAGAAATTTTCACTATTCATCACAATATGAAAGTTATCCGAAAAGTACCAAAATTTCACCCTAAAATAATTTCGATATTACAAATCCAAAAATGAAGTCCATTTTGAGAGATAGAATTTATAAAATTTCAAAAAGTAGGTATTACTATTCAAAACGGCTAGTTTGATTGGTTGTGGTGTGTTAAAATTTCGAAGTTGCGTAAAATGCACGCCATTGCATTATTCGAAGGGAAACGTACCGTGGAAGCTTGGGGTGTTACATTCTCCCCTCCTACAATAAATTGTGTCCTCACAATTTTTAAAATTGTGCTTGGGAATATAATGGAATTTCCCACAAAGAGTCAATAAAACTATCACTTTAAAAGAATGAAAGACATGTATAAAGGTCATCCAAGATAACCCATACTCGGATTCCATGTAAGAAAACATGGATATGGATGATAAACTAAGTGTCAAGTTCTGACGGAGAGGTATAGAAATCATGATCAGGAGAAAGTTAATAATAAGAAAACCACAAACTTGTGTTCGGACAAACGACCATTAGTCTCCTAGTAGGAAAGTAAACAGACAACATTTTTTTTGTTTTAAGTTACATTACAAAAGGACGAGGAATTCATTTATGATATTGACTAAGAACATTAAGAGATGCACTTACTTTTTAAGTATAGTTTCATTCTTTAATAAATTTCCACCAATAACTCAATTTTTTTAAACGATGAGTATTCAAGAAGACTTGGTCACAATGGAAGAGCTAGAATAAACTTCTATAGAATCACATGATCCATGCAGGATAAACTATATATTTACATTGTCTCTGAAGATCAATAAAAACCAAAATGGTTAGTGAAAGATCTAATGATCCCCCAAAAGGATATTCCATGAGATAAATATGCACTAATCTTAATTTCTAAAATTAAACCAACAATACCACAATGTTAAATAAATACCATTCAATAATCAATGGTCCGTAAAATCCTTCAATATAATCCAAACTAATATTTAAACCCAAAACATAGAAGAATTTGATTATGTAGTCTCCCATGTTAAATTGTATCTTCAAATGACATCAAATACTCTTAAAGTCACATACTTAAATGTAATTAACATAATCACATATTCTCTATTATAGGTTAATCATTTCCATAAATAACCCAAATCACTATAAATCCACAATAAAAAACGTAGATAAAAATCTACCATTACTCTACAAATGAAACCCCATTGTATTCTATTTTTCATGGGCATATAGTGTTCTCAACAAAGCGAACATCTTCCAAAATAACATTTATCACTTAATCACCAAATCATTTTCCTATACCAAGGGTATTCATTTGATAAGACCTATGAACCCAAATCAACTTATTATTGATCAATAAAATCATTTAACTAAAAAAAATAGTCACACTATCCAGGGACTTCACGTAGTCCAGTGGTAGGCGATAAATCCCAATCTCACTTTGGTTGTGGGTTCGATTTCCACAGCTTTGTCCGACGCGACGGGTTGTCACACGGTCTACGTGTTGTCCTTTTTCAAAAAATATATTTTATAATATTACTAAAATGAGATAAATTCTTCCAAATAACATAATTTAACCACAAATGTTATATCATACCTTGCATTTTCATCCCAAATTATAATAACTTATAATTCTCTCAAACCCCAATGATCATATAAAACCAAATGGTTATTTATACCTATATCCACAAGAGAAGAGACAATTCTTCCTCAAATATCATTCTCACATGGCAAACTGCGGGGTTACAAATTCAAGAGAAAATTATTCCAATGTAATCCCATCAACAAGGAGCGCTAATACTTTTTAAACATTTCTCCAACCATTTATTTCCACATAGCTTCTTCTTTGACCATGAAAATATCCTATAGAATAGGACATTCACTCGGGTAATGTCCAGGTCCCCTACATTTACGGAAAATGATAGTAAATGGACTCTTGGGACCATTTTTATCTTCTTCTATAGTACTTTTCATTTTTCTTCGGCAATTCTTCACTTTATGTCCTTCCTTCCCGCACATAAAGCATTTCGTTGTCCCATTGAGACACTTTCCTGGGTGTCTCCTTCCACATTTCCTGCATGATGAAAATTGAGGGTTCTTTTCTCTATGGCCTCCATTGCGGTAGCTCTTATCATTCATCACCTTTCTCTTCCTTGTTGAGTCTGTTATTTAGTTAATATATATGTTGTTGATCATATTTTCGGAAAACTGATTTGGCATAAAGACGATATATTTTACGCCTATCAACATTCCATTTTTTCGCTCATTGCCACCACCATTCCCACCTTGTACATCATTCTAAAAGTCACTATGACTTCCTTGGAATCCATCCAATGACTAAAACTAGAAAGCATTGTGTGAGTAACAATAGTCATGAAATCATTTAGAGATTAACATGTCACCATATTCTCAATTTGAAACATATTAGGATTAACCAAGGTCATTTACTCTCATCTTATATATATATTACTTAAATCGGTTTGTAAAGAAAATGTAAATTATCCTAAGCATATCCCCCGAGAGTGTCATAACCAAGAGTGCATCAAGGCCCATTGTCGTGCACCAGTTCCCGTTTGATTCTAGCTCAAAGCGTTGTTTTCGGGTTTTACCCCTAGGTACATCTGTGCCAGAGCCGCCTCTACCTGCTCGTATCCATACAGGGATGTATTGCTCGAAAAACCCACAAAATCTCTACAATACCAAAATTCTAGGAAGTTCTTCTATACTAATCCTCAAAGATCATCTTATGTCTACATGCCCTAATAAGAGTTTATCTAAATCTAGCTTCCAAGGTTTGTACTAAAATTCCTCTGATACCAACTGTAATGCCCTGATACCAGTTACCCAGAGTCGGTGAATTATTACTTAACATTGGCATGATCACAAGAAAGATCGAATCTCGAAAGACTGATTGGTTTAGTAGCCTTGGAAGCACTAGATATATTCATAAAGTTTTACATTACATCATGAAGTGAAAAAAAACTACTACAACATATTGTCTCCATAACCCACACTATTATCCCCTCATAATATCCATGCAGGTCATTCATAATTTACTTCTTCACTTCTTGGGAAAAATAAAACATAGAAAAGGGGTGAGCTCAAATGCCCAGTAAGGATAACAATATAGCAGAAACTTTTATAAATAAGAATAAAAATATAAGGCAATGTATAACTAAAACAAAAGCCTTTTAAACTTGAACTTCAACATAGTATGGAAAAAATAAAATGAAATAATTCCATTTACTTATTCACATGGATACTCTACTAATCAAATAATCACATGCAATATCAATAACCACTTTCATAATGATGGAATGCAAAATGACAGACTATCATAACCACATAGCCAAGGCCTCGTGCTAAGACTACAAATAATATTTTTCCAAGTCCTTGTGCCAAGACACTAGTTTGTCTCATGAGACCTACCGATGCATCAAGGAGCTATATTAGGCTCCACCTGTCACTTATTAAGTCCAATTCATTCCTCATATGAACAGTTTTAAACATAACATAAACATTCGTTTTAAAACTAGCATACGAAATGTCAATACTTTTACCACAAACCATGAATGGTATAAAAATAGCACATCCACAGTCAATCATAACTCATTCGATACAATATGGAAGATTGTAATGTATCACATTAACCTCAATCAAGAATAATGAAGGATGTTGACATAGATGAAAATAATCATCAAAACTATTTGAGAGAAATATCCCCCTTTTCTTGAAAACATTTAAAAGTCACACTATTTGTCAAGAAGCCATTTAAAAAAAGATTTTTCAATCAAAGTGTCCCATACCACTTTGAAACTTTTAAAAGGAGTTTTAATTTTAAAACTTTAATGTCCACATAAATAAATCCTTAAAACCATTTTTTAAAACACGGACATTAATGAGAAAGATTTAAAAGAATAAGTCTTTAAAATATTTAAAAATGGTATTTTAGTTAGAGATTATAACCAAAAGAGAGACACTTGAATACAAATAATTGAGGTAATCAAAACATTGTATTATCATGAGAATAAAGGTATTCATGATATACTATGTCAAAGTACATTATATAAACCACATAAAAGTGATTTGGTGTATAACAACAAAGAAGTATCAATGGAATTTAAATTGAGATGAAATCTCTCATAATGGACGTGTCCTTAGGTTAGGATAAATCAACGACATAATTATGTGTGAAAAATATAAATACACTCAATATGATTGGATATTTAGTGTAAATAAATCAGATGACATTCACACATATTCTTGTAAAAACAACACCAATTAATTGGATATTTAACTCAACAAATGGAGATTGAGTTAAAATTACTCTTATCAAGTTCATACCGATCACTTGAGAATTTATCAATGGAGTGATTATGTGTATCAAAAGTATATCCACAGAAAGGGGATTGGAAAATATGACATACGAAAATGAATAGTAATTCCACACATAATCTCGGAGTAAAATAATCAATGAAGTTTGCGTAAAGCCGAATAATTGGAAATTGAAATTTCAAATTCCCTTATCCATTTGGTAACTTATGAAACATGCACCCATGAAATAAGGATCATACAATGATGATGTAAATACCCATAAATTAAAGTATATTACACAATGAATACAATCATGGGTATTACACATACACGACATGCAATAAATAAGTGGTGAACAATGGAATTCTCACGAAATTAAGAGTGAGATAAGAAACTCCTTACCACGTTAATCAACTGAGTCGTATGGAAAAAAGTTAATAACCACCTAATGATTTACAGAATAACATGAATATAAATAGAATCATGATAATATATATCAAATGGCAGTACACAATACACCACTTTCAATAATTTAGTGGCGAACAATGGAAATCTCACGGAATTGAAAGTGAGATAAGAAAATCCCTTACTTTTTACTTTTTCCTTGGTCGATGGTAGGTTAACCTCATTTATAATGGTGAAATAATTGTTATTGAATTATAAAAGAATCATTTACTTTAATATGATATCATATATGATCTTTTAACATTGATTTGTTAATAATATCTTAGAATTATCGTCATTTCGGGTGTTAACGGGTTCATTTTACTTTATATTCTTTGTTATGTCAGCCATATTAATTATTAATGGGATGTATATTATTCATATACAAAATGATATAAAGTCCTTAGATACTATTTTTAAATCATCAAATTACAATTATACTTGAATGGATATGATGGAGAATTAATCTCATCGCGTTCGTGGAGACGGTAGTCCGTACATACGCACAAGCGACAATATCATTCTTTCGATATTAAAATAATATATAATTGGATGGTATATCATATATACAGAATCATTATCATGTTATATTTATTATTTACATTAGTTAGACATCATTATTATACCAATCCAAATAATAATAAATTGAAAAACAATTACACAACAACGTGGAGACGGTAAGCCATACGTACGCACGTATGGTGACATGTTATTCAATGGATGGATAGAATAATGAATATGGTTGTACCATATTTATAATAACATCACAGTATATATATGATACTGGAGTTATTATTTTATAATATTAATAACAAAGAAAGAAAAAGTGGAAGAAGAAAGGAACTTGAAAAGGGGTGGTGAAAACATTACCTCCTCTTCGGGTTCTTCCTTTTGATTTGATCAAAAGGGATCCTTAGGTTAGATTTGTGATCAAACTAAGGCCTCTAGGTTGTAGTGGGGGAAGTTTATATAGTATTTGGGTAGTGTTTGGCCGAACAAAAAGGCTTTTAAGGTGTGAAGAAATGAGAAGTAGGAGTTCCCTTTTATAAGAGGGGTGAGGGGCACCTTTGGAAAAGCTAGAAATATTAATTTATAATAAATTCATATTCGGTTTATAAAGGCTCCAAAGTTGATTATTAAATGGTTAAGGTGGGTATAGGTCGAAAACCATTCAGCTAATAGAATATAGACAGGTTTGGGTCACTATATTAACCTTATCTGTTAGTTTTAACTCTTAGTTAATTAGTTTGACATTTACCATGTCACTTTGTAATTTTATATTATATAGTTAATAAACATACTATATACATCCAAAAGACCCAAAAGTGGTCCATTAATGATATAACTATCATAATATAAGTATCTTGTCCGATCCTTATATTTTTAAAAATTTAATATCAATTAATAATATAATAATTATTTTAAAAACTCTTTTATGTCAATTTTGACACTATTCAATAGATGATTTTTTCTGAAACAAATAACAGAATGATTACTTCGAAAAACGTTAATTAAATCAATAATAATATGTCATAGTAACCTATAAAATTAGTGTAATTCAAAAAAAGTCTCAAATTATATTTATTTGGGTATTTATAATATCAATTATTCTAATTTTTCACTATTATGGTAATTACTGCATCACCATTGTGTCATAAATAAATTAACTTATTTAATGTCTAAAAAATATAAATAAAATATCATTATGTAGGGAATATTTTTATCTTTTAAATGAATACTTATAGTCTAATTTCCAACATATATAACCCTATTTAAAAAATGTTTTTCTAAAAGATATATGCTTGTGTCATTTTTTGGATTTAATTTAACTTAATTAAAATAAAGTGTCATTATCACTTAAAAGTGGATCCATGGGGTCCCAAAATCGACCCAAAGATGCCCATGGTCGACCATGTATTAACCAATAGGTTTAAGACACGTTTTAGGGTAATTTAGTATTATTATAATATTATTCTTTAACCCTTGTTTACCGGATTTACCCTTTAACCATGGTAAATAAAATATTTACCGAAATAATTATCCAAAATGTCTAAAAATAAAAGTTACCTATTTACACAATTTGAACATCCTGATTCCAAATATGGAATCCATTTTTATAAATTCAAAACACAGAAGTGGCAGAAATTAATTTAAAATTAATTACCGTTGTTAAGACAAAAAGCGTGTTTTTAGGAGATAATAACTATCAAAAGATTGGCACTTGTTTATGTCTGGTTTAAATGTGAAATTAGGTTCAATGACCCAAATTGTATTACAAGGTAAAAAAATATTTTAAATATACTTTTAAACCACTCAAATTCATAATTTATCACTATTAATTATTTTGATTAAAAAAGTTGTTTTTAATTAAAATTTATTAATTTTCACTATTCATCAAAATATGAAAGTTATCCGAAAAGTACGAAAATTTCACCTTAGGATAATTTCGATATTCCGAATCCAAAAATGAAGTCCATTTTGAGAGATAGAATTTATAAAATTTCAAAAATTAGGTATTACTATTCATAACGGCTAGTTTTATTGGTTGTGGTGTGTTAAAATCTCGAAGTTGAGTACAATGCATGCCATTGCATTATTCGAAGGGAAACGTACTATGGAAGAATGTGGTGTTACACTCCAACTATGGTGGAAACACCACCTGATACGCCACCTCACCAACTCGTCCAAACACCTCGAAAGGTCCGATGAACCAATGGGAGAGCTTACTCCCCTTCCCAAACCTTCGTTTCCTACGTCGAGGGGAAACCTTCAAGAACACATAATTTCCATCCTAGAACTCCAAGGGCCTCCTACTACGATAGTCATAAGACTTATGCCAGTCCTGGGATACCTTCATCCCCTCACGCATGAGCTGAACCGTTTCAGTGGTGCCCTGCACCACTTCTGGCCCATGAACAGTTTCTTTCTCAAACTCTGTCCCGCAAATGAGTGAACGACACTACCTTCCATAAAATTCCTCAAATGGTTTTATGACAATAGTGGAGTGGAAGCTATTTTTATAAGCAAACTCCACCAGAGGCAAGTGTCGTAGCCAAGATCCCCCAAAATTTAAAACACATGGCCGCAACATGTCTTCCAACGTCAGGATCGTTCACTCTGTTTTCCCATCTATCTGAGTGTGGAAAGTAGTGCTAAGGCATAGCTGGGTGACAAAGGCATGCTGTAATCCCCTCCAAACTCATGAGGTAATCCGTGTGTCTTGATCAAATACAATAGATCTCAGAAACCCAAGCAGCTGCACAACCTCATCGACGTACCTCTAGGATAAGGTGCTCACCGGGCTCGACTCCATAATCTCCAAGAAGTGAGCTGATTTTTTGAACCGATCAACCACTACCCAGATTGCATCATTGCCTCCCTAAGACATGGGTAGACCTGTGACGAAGTCCATCGAGATGTCATCCCACTTCCACTCGGGAACATCTAAAGGCTAAAACAACCCTTGAGGAAAACAATGTTCAGCCTTCACTTACTAACACACCAGGAATTTAGCCACAAACTCTGACACCACCCACTTTATCCCGGGCCACAAAAACTTTCCCCTCAGGCCTTGGTACATCATTGAGACCCCATGATGTACCGCTAAATCCGAGCCATGGAACACACGGAGAACACCTTTACGCATCATCTCCGGAACAAAAACCTCCCATGGAAAAACATCTGATACTGACCATCCTCCGACCATCCCTCAGTAGCATTTCCCTGGTAAACACGATCTCACATCACTTCCACCTCTGATTCCCCCCACTAAGACTCTTACACATTCACCACTAAAGAGGAAACTACAGTCATCTAAAACAGATAGCCTCTTCCATATTCCACCCTTGCATCCAAATGCAAGGCCGCTAACACTTCCATCGCTCTCCAAGAATCTACAGATTTCTGAACTACTTCTTTCTGCGATTTCCTGCTAAGGGAATCAGCCACACCATTACCCTTGACCATAGTATAAGAGATCTCAATGTCATAGTCTTGGAGTAACTCAACCCATATCTGATTCCACATGTTCAGATCCCACTGGGAAAATCCATAACGCAAGATCTTGTGATCTGAGAAGACCACAAAGCGCTCTCTAATTAGATAATTCTGCCACAACTTCATTGCGAACACCACGACCACAAACTCCAGATCGTGGGTGGCATAGTTACGTTCATGAGAACATAACTACCTAGACCCATAAGATATCACTCCTCATTGTATAATCATCACACATCCCAACCCAAGGCCAGAAGCATCACAGAACACTTCAAACAACACCCCTTCTTCTGGTAACCTGAGTATTGGAGCACTAACCAACTTCTCGTTTAGGTAGTCTAAAGCTGTCTGGCACTGGTTGCTCCGTATAAAGGCCTGGTTCTTCTTAGTCAAAGCTATCAATTGAGGTACAACTCGAGATAATTCGGGAACAAACCTTCGGTAATAGCCTACCAAAACCCAGGAAACTACAAACATCCTCCACATTATTTGGTGCGTCCCATGAAACGATTTCCTCATTCTTCAATAGGTCTACTTCTATTCCCTTCTGAGACACTACGTGTCCAATGAAATGTACTTCTTACATTAAAAACATGCAATTAGAAAATTTCCCATAATGATGGTGGTGTCGAAGGACTCCCAAATCTACCCTAAGATGTGCAAAATTCTCTTCTTCTATTCTTGAGTAGATAAGGATGTTGTCAATGAACACCACAACGAACAGGTCCAGAAACTCTCGAAACACAGAGTTCATGAGGTTCATGAACATAGCTGGTGTGTTCGTAACACAAAAGGCAGGACCAAAAACTCAAAGTGGTCATATCTACACCTGAAAGCCATCTTCAAGATACCACCTTCCTTCACTCTCCACTGGTGGTATCCAGACCGCATATCGATCATAGAGAACCAACCTACTCCCCTCAGCTGGTCAAACAGATCGTATATCCTAAGGAGGGGGTAACGATTCTTGACTGTCACCTGATTCAACCTCCTGTAGTATATGTATAGTCGTATACTACCATCTACCTTCTTTAAGAACAAAACTGGAGCACCCCACGGTGACACACTGGGTCGAACAAAGCCCGTTTCCATCAGATCGTCAATCTGAAGCAGTAACTCCCACAACTCAAAAGGTGTCATCCGATAAGTAGAAATCGAGATCGGGTGGGCACCAGGTTGTATTTATATACCAAACTGAATGTCACATTAAGGGGGTAGAGTCACAACCTCATTGGGAAAGGCATCAGGGTATTCTTTTACGACATCTGGAATGCCCACCATTCTTGCGTCTGCTGACCCCACTGACACCCTATCCATCATAGAAAGGAGTGGCTCCACATGTCGACTCGCCACCTGATAACTCCACTACCCAACAAAAGCCACACACCATCCATACTCATTGTAGAATTCAATCCTTCTCCGATAGCCGTCGATGATGGAATGCATGAAGAATAACCAGTCGAAGCCTAGAATGGCTTCGTATTTCTGCATCTGCAAAGCAAGAAGGTCTCCACTAGACTGTTGCGGTCCCAACGTCAGTGTACATCACCAGAAAAGGTATGATACATTGTTCTAACCCCAAAGTGGTGTTCACAACCCTAGGGGCACAAAAAGTCTCTCGGAATCTAGACCCAAAGAATGGGATAATTCAGGAATAACAAAGGAGTGTGAATCTCTTGAATCAAAAAGGCAGAAACAAGAGTTCTGAATAAACTGATTGTATCTCGAATGACCTCTCATCCCGCCGGAGATACTAACTCTATGGCACGCAACTGTCCACACCCATCTCCTCTGCCTTGCTGCTATCGACCACCTCCCCGACCATGCCCTGGTCGAGGTCCCTGAGGAGCACCCTCCGGCAAGGTCGTCCCTCGGAGGGCCAGGGGCCTGCTGATGCTGTTGGAAAGGCCCCACCGGCAATAGATGCTGCTTAGTTGGGTGCTGAAACTGCCCACCTCCACCATGAAGAGCTCGAGTCGGACACCTGCTCTGGACGTGCCCAAAACTATACAAGAGAAACACCTCGGTCCTAGCCCTATGGAAAAAGGGCGGGTGCCAAAATCATGGGACTGGAACTGATGATGCCTAATCCCTTCTTATCATAACCTAGAAGGCCATGTCACTGGAGTCCTTCTTGGTCTTCTTCTGTAATGCTAGGTACGTCGAAAGAGTGAATGGAGTGATAGTGTAATGAAGAGATGGACGGAGTGCCTCCTCTAACCGTCTTGCCAAGAATCCTCATCTGAAAAGAGATACAGGGAAAAGCGCAAGATATCTTTGAACATGATCCCCAGATCCCTCACTAACATGCTTCCCTGATGAATGGAGAGAGACTCATGTCTCTTCTCAACCTTCACTGTAGAGGAGAGGAACTCTTCAAGAAATTCTTTCTCGAAACTGTCCCATGAAACCTCTGCCTATGTCTTCTCTCCCAGGAAAAGCATCCACCATTGACGTGCTGCTCAACTCAGCTGATTGAATCTCAACGAAACCCTATACTCCCTTGGATAAAAGATCAAATAGAAGGTGATGGCTAGCTCCTCGATCCATCCCTTCATTATAGAGTCAGAAACACTGCCCTCGTACTTCTCGAGGGTTAGTCGCTAGAAGGAGCATATAGTCCTCTACCGCATTTCATCCTCCTCATCTCGGTCAACCCTCTGCTGGTCAACTGCCTTGATCCACGGGGCCTCAACCGCCCGAGTTGGTCATGGATAACGTCCGGGTACCATAGCTGTAAGGTAAACAACGAATTCCAATGCCCGAGTAGCAAGGGAATTATTATTATTATTATTAAATTTTTATCCCCATGGTGCCCAAAATCAATTAAAAAACAATTAGTATGATGCATGTACCTTCCCTAGGGTCTCTACCCTACAATAAATGTAGTATCACTTGGTCATTTGATAGGCTCAGAGTCCTTTCATCAGATCACCGGGGGGGGGGGAAATACCGTGTCCTAGCTGGTCCTCCCTTTTCTATTTCATAAACCATGATCACCTAACATTGTTTCCCTACGATCCCATGCAATCGAAAATGTGCCTAAATCTAGAATCAATCCTATCCCTCAACATCGCCTCTGATACCATTCTGTCATGACCCGCCTTCACCGAAAGGAGGAAAGGGACAACAGATTTCCAAGCCCATCCTTCTTTATGTTGAAGGAGAGATAATGACCCCTGAGTCCCGCCTCCAGTAGGACCTGGAGTGGCATCTAGCACCAATGGTATAACATTTTCACAATATAGGAGGAATTTCCCTTTTTAGTTAACCCAGATTGGGAGAAATAATGAGTCAACACCAAACACCACCAAGTATAGAAAACTCAAGGTAAAAACCATACTGCATGCATGTTTTAATAATACAACTGAACAAAGTACAAGGACTAAAAGGTACAATACCCAACAACAAAGGAAAAAAGACTATGCAGAATCCAATGGCGACCTTCAGCAACTCCAACGTCCAGACTCGTAAGGTCCCGCACGGACTCTAAATCCTTCTTGGAAACCTAAAAGTAAACGTAGGGTGAGCATATAATGTATACTCAGCAAGAACACCTAAAGGTATCATGCACAAGTGGGTATATGTCCTAGAGTCCCATGAGAAGCAGAAGAAACATCATCTATTAAGGAATCTATCCATCCCACCTCACCATCCATGATCACCAAATAACACAAGCAGTAAGGTAATAATAAGAAAAAAACAATTGGGTACCCCGCACCACCATTTCCCCCTCTAGCTAACTTCTCATCCCTAATGGAAAATGTGCTAATGCTACCACGCTTTTTCTGCCCGCACACACTTGGGCCTCACAACCATCCACATCCCTTCCTGCACACACCTAGGCCTCACAACCACACCTCCCTATCCACATAAACCTGGGCCTCATCATGAAGACACATGGGAAATCAACCTGCCCGAAGAGTCCTGGGATAGAAACACACCAATCGAAACCTACCTGAAGAATCTTGGGTGTAAGTTCACCTCCATCCATCACAGCTGAAGGAAGAGGGAGCAGGAAGGAGAGTAACTAGGGGGAAACACCCTTCCCCATGAAATGGGGTGTCTGATACTAAGTGCCCAATGAGGGTGGGGTGAGACTAAAGAAAAAACATATAGTTACATATATATATTCCAACACACAGCCCAACCTACGACTCCTCAAACTATTACAAGCAGGTGCACAATCACTGCTGCCTTGGAAAATGGCACACAACAAACAGTTTCCAGTTTCGTTGTTCATGATATCATTCATAAAAGTTCAGTAACAGTTATTCCCTTCACTACTAGGCAACTAAGAAAAAAAATCACATATGAAACAATAATAAAGTAGGAAGTAAAAACATTAGGTAATTTAAGCATTCACATCTGGTTCTTTTGTAATGTCACAACAACTAGGGATCAAGTGAGAACCATTAGAGTAATGGAAACAAAACAAACAATGAGACCCAACCCCATGTCCCCAGTATCTAGGAGCCAATGGTTTTTCAACAATAGAGGATCCCAGCCAAATTCGTGTCACAGTAGAGAAATCACTCAGCCTCAGATTCACAACCAGAGAAAGTATAATAACAGGGGATCCCATATCACCCCAGTGAACTAAGCCCGTGATAGAAAACAACCAAACCACTACAACCAACACAAGGCCGGACCTTGAAGGTATTTTCAGATTTAAAATATTTAACAAACTCTATGGTTTCAATTCCACTGGCTTTAACCGGAGTTATCACAGAAAAGGGTTGATCCTAGTGCTTTCAATTTATTTAGCCTAGTATACATAATTAACCAATTCCATGTTATGATTATTTAAACATCCAGGAGCACTAAGGTTCATTAGTGCATAGAGAAAGACCACCAACGACCATGATTTTCAATGAGAATAGGCCTGTATAATTCAAAATACATATCAGTATAAGAGAGTACAACAGAACATTGATCACACCCCTCTTTTACTTCTTTAGATGTTCGTTTGTTATCTTCATTAAGTTTGGTTTCATCCAATTACACAGAGGCAAAAGCATAACCACCTTGCATGATACACATAAAGTAGAGATGAAGGAGGAAATCCTTACCTGATTGTTCAAGGATCAATGTTAAGTCCTAGTGTGGAAATCGGAAATCAGGTGTTGCAGGAACTCCATGGAACATGATCAAGGAAAACGTCACAATAGGGGTAAGACTCATCGGGAGGAAGGGTACTCTGAGCACAGGGTGATAGAAAACAAGAAACTCAGGGAGAGGAAAAGTGTTTAGGTAATAAGGAATGAGATACAACATTCCTAGGATGATTAAGATATGGAGAGAAAAAACTCGAAACTGTAGAAGAAGTGGGATCGTGGCTTGACCACGCAGATGGGCCACCCCACACGTCCATCTTAAACGGTCCCCGCCCTTCGGAGTGGTTAAAACCTACGCACACCTTCTTAACCAAGGAAGGAATCCTCACAGGATGCAGTAGAGGAGTTTATGTAAATGAAACACATGGTTTTTAATTTAAGGAGGGTACCTCACCAATTCTTGAATTAAACACCATTAATGGGCTTTAAAACATGATTAAAGGTGTCAAAATATGGTTTAAAAACCAATTTGTGAGGTGCCACTCGAAAACCATGGAGAGGTCACCTATTGGCTTGGGCTACCAGTAGACTAGGCTACCGGTTGGTCGGGGCTATCGGTAGGTCGGGGCCACCGGTAGGCCGAGGCCACCAGTAGGTCGGGCTACCGATAAGCGGAGCTACCGGTAATCGGTAGGCCGAGAGACCAGTAGGCTGAGCTACGGCTAGGTCGAGGCCACCAGGAGGCCGAGCTACTGGTAGGTCGAGGCCACCAGTAGGCCAAGCTACCTGTAGGCAGAGCTACCGGTAGAGGCCACCGGTAGGCCAAGGCTACCGTTTGGCCGAGTATAGCGATAGGCGGAGGCAATAGTTAGGAGTATTAAGCTTCAACAAGAAGCTAGGATAGCCTTCCAGACCACCCAGAACACCCCAAACATCATTTTTTCACCATGTAATGAACCCCAAAATCCTGGGCCATTATAATATTAACCATATAATGTGAACTTAAAAGATTTCATGTTAAAAGTTAAATGTTATAACTAAGGGTTAATGAAAACAGATATGGTTATACCTATGAACGAAACATATCTAAAACCTATTGGTTGTAATGATTTTGATAAATAATTATTTTATCCTTTTAAATCAATCACTCTCGATCTATTATAATTTAAAATAAATTTTTTAAAAAATAATATTTCTTGAAAATCTTAAAGGGCCCCTCTAACCTATTTTAAACAGCCACCACATCTGCCCATTTACTCACACCTCTAAATCCCTGTGGATCATCCAAATTATTCTCAAATAATATCCCAACACCACTCCCTTCATCATCGAATCACTACCTTTTTCCTAAGGTGTATGAACCCAGATCTTATTTTTAGGTTTGTTTTTCTCTTATCTAGAGTTTTTGAGAAAAAGATGGGTTTCTAAAAATTTGTGAAGTACACGCCGTGTACTTATATGTACATGCCGTGTACTTATATGTACACATCGTGTAATCAGATTCCACATGTATATTTGTGCTGGCTATGTAACGGTCGAGCACATAACCATGTGTGGTGACTGAGATTCCGCTTAAATAGGGGCATGGTAAGGGCATGTATAGACCAAGTACCTCAAAAGTACACACCATGAAATTTATTTTTTTCATTAACTGTGTCGGGGTCGCTTATGATGGAAATAACCATCTCTTTCTCAACAAAGTTTATCAGAGAGCATCTATACGATGCAGATCATCACTGAGCCCTCGATCGAGCGTCCATTCTCCGAATAAGACTATATCAGTTGCGTTGGAATCACATTAGTGTGTTCTCCCTTCTACTTAAACACCTTCTTCTTATTCCTTCTTTCTCGTGATATATCTTAGGTTGTACGTTTGAGACGTTTTTGTAGATCTATGAAGTTTTATGGTGATTCAAGGATTGAGAATCAGATATAACGATCCTACAACACCAAGGTAGGAATATTGTGCCTTTTTGTATATTTTCTTTGAGTAACATGTGTAAAATTTCCTAATACCCTTGAACGGGGTATTCCGTGTTTACTATTTTGACCCTGTTAGTTTCCTGCAATGCTTTTATTCTTGAATAGAGGATAACTGAATGTGAATATGGTTAATTTATATGCTATGTATGTGTTTTCCCATGGATTTTTGTTTATGACCGTCTGGTCTTGCTTAACCTATTATTTTTTCTTATTGTTTTCCATGCCTAGTATTGTAGAATGGACTGTTTATTTATCTAACAAGAAGTTGTCTTTTAGATTGTAAGCCAAGTAGTTATTGAGGTTCACTTTTGCTTTATTTACATTATTGGGCTCTTTTAACAAACAAAGGGCTATAAGAACCTAGTGTAGTAAACCATAGGTAGAATGGATGTAAGGGCTTCTCCTGAGTGTTGGTTTTTACTATAATGATGTGAGACCATAGGGGTAATTGACGGAAGTTCTTCCACATAGTGTTTTAGTTCCTTGATACATGACATAGGGGAATGTGATGTAAGTTCTTCCCCAGACACCTTTTAGTTACTGATACGAGAATATTGGTGGAATTGACAGTGAGTGCTTCCTCAGAGAGTCTGTGCTAAAGCGTAACCATAGGGGAAAGACTGTGTGTACATCCCAAAAAGTTTATCATGTTTTCTAGGTAGGACCAGAGGGGATTAGGCTGTAAAAACATCCCACAATGTTACCTATTTTTTATTTTCTACTTACGTGATATGTGTCGCATGAATTCTATGGAATGTAGAAATATTTACTGTAGAGTACTTATTTTTTTACTGCTTCCTTTTACATATTTTCTGGCATATATATTCACTGACTGTTAGCCACAGATATTTTGGTGGTTTCCTACTGGGATGAGTCTCACACCCTTTTTGGGTAATTATTTTTGGTATAAAACAGATTATATTGTTGCATGTATATATAAGGGCCCACCCCCTTCTACTTCAGGCACTTGACTACTTTGGAGCTGGAGAGAAATGGACCACGCTGATGATTTCGATGCTGAGGATTTGATTCTAGTTTTTCTTTTATACTTGGTTTTTTACTATATTCTAGCATTGTGGTTTATCTGTATGTTTTCCTAGATATATTCATCAAGAATCATATATATATGTGCTCCATTTATTCACACTTGTATTTTTCCACTATTTAATGTTGTATGGAATTATTACTGCTTCCACTCTTGTATATCTATTTTCCTTCTGTTGAGTTACTATGCCAAAGAGGGAAGAGATTCCCCACTATCACACCTGAGGCCCTCACACCTAGTCTGCAGCCTCTGGTGTTCCGGAAAATGTAATTGAGGCCATGTGACTAACTAGGTATGGGGCACCATGAAGCGACATCTAGAATCGGGACGTTACAAAGTGGTATCAGAGGCATTATTTTCTTCTTTACATACTGTTTGGATCTAATTCTCTGGGATAGGAAGGAATATGTACTTGGTAATAAGTTCTACCCTATAGTAGCTAACCCGTGTACATGGAAAAGAATAATTACTTCATTTATTTCAATTTTATGGGTTTGCAATTTTACAGTTGATTTGATTTTTACCATTATATGATTCACAAGTATTGTGTAGTTATTGTTGATGTTATTGAAGTTCTATTTCTATTTCAACCTGGTGAGATGAGGGTATGCCATCTCAGGCATCATATAGGAACTTTCTAGAAATCACAAGTCATTCATTCTGGCCATTCCATTTAGGGGGCATTAGCAATTACATGTTGTTGTGATAGATGTTGTGATATATATACTTGATGTTGTCATATATGCTTTGATATAATACCTTCTTTTGATAAGGTATTTCTTTTCATAAAGCTTTATTTCAATGAATGCCAAAAATTTTGATCCTCTGTTGTTAGGGGCCCTCATGGACCTGAATTTGGTGGATCACTTCCTTTTTTCCTTGTAAATGACAGTTATAAGATTCCATGATTAGATTCGCGGGGAGTATGGGCCCTCATAGATCATAATTTGGCACTTTAATGTTTGTTTCAGTGATTTTTTGGGTTCTAGAGTAGTTTATGAGGCTTACTATATAAAAAAACCCAGAATACATGGTGTGTATTGATGAATACACACCATGTGTTCTTCTTTTCAGGAAGAAACTATTTTTCTTAAGTACACGCCATGTAGTAGCTAACTGTTTCTTAGACTGTGTGGGTGTGGGCATGGGGTTTTGAATCACTGGAATGGGACACTATGTACCAGTTTTACACATCGTGTTATAGAACCATGTAACTAATCATGTGACTAAAAACATAGGTCAACTAAGTATTTTCTAATACACATCGTGTCTATATAGAACACGCCGTGTTGTGTAAACTGAGAATCTGACCATGACACGAACAACACGGGATGATGAAATCTCATAGTACATGCCGTTTTTGGAACAAACATTCCATGTAGTGTAAGTCATGTAACTGGCTGTGTCGCTAACAACACGGGTCATCGAAGGTCATCTACTACACAACGTGTCTAGAAAGAACATGTCGTGTAGCCTTTTTCTGGGACAACCGGGTACCTTAGTCGTGTAGAAGGACTCGGGAAGGGGAAGGTAAGTCAAGTACACTTCTTGTGTTTTGAAAACACATCGTGTGTTTGGGGTATAACACAACCATTTGTGGAAGGAGTACATGCCCATGTTAAAGGATTAAGGGAACCAGTTATGTAGGCATTTTAAACGTCGTGTATCCATGTTTGGAAAAACATGAATTCTTTATTTCTACTATTACCTTATTATACTTCTATGTTTTAGTCTTTGTAAATCATGATCTAAGGTGTGTGCTTGATGTTGTAGAGTCATGCCACTGTGAGGACCTCCAGTTTTCCGACAGTTACAGGGCAGGGATAAGACACCAAACATGGTTGGTCAGGGACAACAAGTAGGTCCTCCAGTTTTGCAAGTCTTGGAACCAACCATCATTCTGGACACAATTGTAGATGCAATGTTCCGAGAGGGATTTAAAATGTTCAGTTATACCTTCTACAAATTACAACATCCTACCCCTTCTATGGAAGAGTTGACATGGGTCATTCAGTAGTAGCATCCTCTCACATTTACCAGTGAAGGAGGACCTCTGGATACAAAGTCATGGTCGGAAGCCATTCTTTCCATCGCTGAGCATCAGGATATGCCTCTAGAGATGAGGGTCAAGCACTCTATGTACATTCTTCAGGATTACTCCAAGAGATGTTGGTATGTGATCTCATAGGCAGGACACCAGTAGGTTATGGAGTGGGATGAGTTTCAACATGCATTCTATGACTACATCTAACCGGAAACCTTGAGGGTTGATCGAGCCCGACAGTTTAGAAGTCTGGAGGATGTTACTCTTTTTGTTATGGAGTATTCTTCCCACTTCATAGAGTTGCAACGCTTCATGCCCATCCCAGGAGGTGATGAGTTATTCGTGTTAACGAAGATTGAGATGGTCTCAGGCACGACATTCGATCTCAGGTGAACATCTTCAGGATGACTTCCATCACTTATATCATCATCTAGGAGCTAATCACGGAGCACAATATGAGGTATTCTAGAGTTGTGAGCTAGGGTGTCTCAACATCTAGGGATGGTATCCCTCTTACTAACAACATGAATCACCATAGGGAGTCTTCGTGTGGAGATCCGTGGAGGGGGGCACTTCTTCTAGTAGCCAAGTTGTGTGCTACCAGTGTAGAAAGAGCAGGCATACAAGGCCACATTTCCCGAGAGACCTAGTTGAGTGCTGATCTAGAGGAAATATGAGTCATCATTAATGTTTCATTCATTTTTACACCTTGGAATGTGGTGACAAGGGTTCATCTATGCCTCGTCGTTTTGAAGGAGCGCCAGTATTTTCTGACAAGTCTGAGAACTTGAGTTCTTTCGTCCATTCATGCTAAGGTGGAGGTTGTGGATGTGGTAGAAACCCACCAAGAATTCAATGACAACATGGTGGATCAGCTCAAAGTGGTCAGGAAGGGTCATATGGCCTCGGTACAGGCCAAACATTTACAGTGGAGCAGACCCAGCAGGAGCAGGATCTCAGACCCTCTACAGTTCAAGGTGCGATTCTTATTTCCTCAGTTTTAGCTTCTATTCTTTTCCATACAGGTTCTTCACATAACTTTATATATGTTGCTGTTGTGTTGATCCTTGGGCTCTGTATCCTATCTTACACTAAAATCATGACGTTAGAAACATTGATGGGGACTTGAACAGTTATTGTATGACAGTGCAAGGAGTTCCCTCTTGAGTTGGTGGGTGTCTCTTTTTATTATACCAATATATCATAGAGAATAAAAGCTATGATTTCATTTTCGTAATGGACTGGATAGCTCCCTTCTAGGATATTGTTGATTACTATTTTGTAGGGTGAGTTTTACAACACTAGAGGGTGGATCGTTTCTTCACAATGGCGAATGGGATGACTAGGTGAGCAGAGTAGGACCCGAGCATCATGGGTTGGGAGCAGGTACATCCCAGATTTCTAGTCTATATCTGGATGACCATGGGATTACACAGATAGACATTCCTCTAGTGGTGGATTGTTTTATGGATGTCTTTCTAGAAGATGATTCATGATTACCTCTAGAGAGAGAGGTGTACTTTTCTATTGATCATGTTCTAGGAGTGGCATCGGTGTATGTTCCTCCATATAGGATGTTACACCTGAGTTGTAAGAGCTCAAGAAGTAGTTATAGGAGTTCCATGCAAAGGGTTTCATCGGAACCAATACTTCTCCTTGGGGTTTTCATATCCTATTCACAAAGAAGGAAGACAATACCCTCATACATTTTCTTGGTTTATCATAAGTTGAACTAGTTTACAGTTCAAAATTAATATCCCTTTCTGAATATTAATGATCTATTTGATCATCTTCTAGGAGCACAATTGTTATTGAAGATTGAATTGAGATCTGGTTACCATCAGATGTGTGTTAGAACCTATGATATACCACTTACATCCTTCCAGAGTAGGTATAGTATATACAAATATGTGGTTATTCCATTCAGTCTCATGAACGTACATGCAGTTATCATGGAACTGATGAACCGATTGTTCCCTCCATACATGGATTCTTCCATGGTAGTCTTTGTGGATGTTATCTTGGTGTACTCTCACACTCAACACGATTTTGCTACCTATCTTGAGATCGTTTTGAGTGCACTGAGAGAGAATCAATTATATGATAATCTATCAAAATGCAAAATTTGGATGGAACAAATTCACTTCTTGAGTCCTGATATCTCAGAGGTAGTATTAATAGTAGACCTATAGAATGTGAGACCAGTATTTTCCTGCAAGAATCCGACGAGTGTCTTTGAGGTATGATGTTTATTTTCTACTGGCTGGTTACTAAGGACGTTTCATACATGGCTTTTCAAATATAGCAGCACCACTGACAGCTCTGATTAAAAAGGGAGAATGTTTATTGTAGTTAGATTCTTGTGAGTCAGCCTTTCTGGATCTGAAAGAGAGGTTGACTTCTGCACGGATACTAGTATTGACAAATCTAGGAAAGAGCTATACTATGTACTCTGATGCATCATGTATCAAGATGGGAGTTATTCTTATACAGGGAGAACGATTCATTGCATACGGGTCTCGCAGTTGAGGCCAAATGAGAGTAATTACTCGATGCATGATCTCGAGTTGGCTACTGTTGTCTATGATTTATGCTGTTGGAGACATTTTCTTCTTGGAGAGAGTTTTTTGGTTTTCACAGAACACAAAAGTCTCAAATATATCTTCACTGAACATGATTTGAATTTGAGACATCAAAAGTTGGTTGAGTACCTTCAGTAATTTGACTTTGAGCTTGCCTATACACCTGGGAAAGAAAATGTAGTGGTTGATGCACTGATTAGGATGACATAGATATAGGTAGTTCAGGAGGCCAATCGTGAGTGGTAGCTTATGGCTCTGATCTCTAAGATGCATGTGGAGGTGAACGACAAAAATGGGTAGATGTTTCTTTCTTCTATAGTTGTTACCTCTATTAATCTTGACCGGGTGAGAATGAGAAATCAATCATATTTTGAAGGCCTAGTCCTACATGAGAGTGTCTTAAGAGACTACCATATTCTTGGATGGATATTAGGTGAGGATGTGGTCTTGTGTTTTCATGGGCGCATAGGGGTGCCAACAGACCTACGCAAGGAGCTGATGCAAGACTATCATTCCACAGTTTGGGAACTTCATTCTAGTGTCACAAATATGTATCATGATCTAAACCATTAGTTATAGTGGAAATGTAGGAAAAGAGATGTTACTGGCTTCAGCATGAGGTGTTCCACCTATCAGTAGGTGAAGGTGGAGCATCAGTGGCCAGTAGGGCATTTGTAGTAGTTACCCACTCCTGATTGGAAGTATAACGATGTCGTGATGTATTTTTTGACATGTTTTTCAAGGTCGCCTCATGGTAATGATGCAGTTTGGGTTGCCATTGACAGACTCATGATTATTGATAACCTCTTTCCGATCAAGGAGACATTCAGTGTTAATTAGATTGGAAGGTTGTTCATCTAAGAGATTGTATGATTAAATGGGGTTCCACTCTCCATTGTTTGAGATAGGGATGTCTGTTTGACTTCTCTGGTTTGGATGTGGCTTTAGAAGACTTATAGTACATATGTTCTTTTGAGTACATATTACCATCCCCATATAGTTGGCTAGTCCGAGAATACGATTTTGGTGCATGAGTATATGCTTCGAGCATGTATCCTAGATTTTAGAGGTTCTTGAGAGAAGCACGTACCTCTTGTAAAGTTTTCCTACAATAATAGTTTTTATGAATCTACTTATATGGTACCTTAAGTGTCTTTATACGACAGGCCATGCCGATCACCCTTTTGTTGGCTGGTGGTAGGAGAGGTAGATGTGATGGGACCTCGTCTTGTCCAGGAGACCATTGAGAAGATCTAGTTGATTCAGAATAGGATGGATACTACTCAGTTATGAAAGAAGTATTATGTTGAGCGATGGATACATCCTCTAGAGTTTGAGGTTGGAGATCAGGTGTTCCGGCATGTCACACTGGGTTTCGGACACAAGAGGATTAGGGGACAGGGTATGCTTTCACCGAGGTACATCGGGCCATTTGAAGTGTTGGAGATATTTGGGTGGGTTACCTATCGATAGCAGTTACCTTAGATGTACTGGGAAATTCATGACGTCTTCCACATTTCTCATCTTTGGCATTACTTTTCAGACATGTATCATGATTTTCAACCAGCGGAAGTTGAGCTAGAGGTGGATGCATCTTTTAAGGATCATCCTTTCCATATTATTGATCGAAGTGAAAAGGTTCTTCATGGTCGGTATATTCCTCTAGTATGAGTGCAATGGAATCATGGGTGAGTACATGAAAAGGAATTGGAGAGGGAGGATGATTTATGATAGTAGTGGATGGAGTTTTTTGGGTATTCTTCTTCTACTCCACCTAGCTAAGGAAATTTAGGGACAAATTTATTTAAGGGGGGAAGTTTGTAAGAACTCGGATATTCTTTTCTGGTTTGTTTTTTTTGTTTTTGAAAAAAAGAGGAGTTTCTTGAAATATATGAAGTAAATGACATGTACTTATATGTACAAAATGTGTAATCAGTTGGCCCATGTATCCATGTGTAGGCTGTGTAACGATCAAGAAAACATTCGTGTCTGTTGACTTGGAGGCCATCTTATGTGCGGCTCAATAAGGGCAAGTACACACTATGTACCTCAAAAGTACATGCCCTGTACTTTTTTTCATTAAACGTGCCATGGTAGTGTCTAAAAGATAGAGTCGTGTCTTTCTTGACCTAGTTCATCCAAGATCATCTCTATGGAATGGCTCTTTGCTGAGCCCTTTATCAAGCATCTGTTCTCCGAATATGGTTCCGTCAGTTGCGTTGGAATCACATTGGTGAGTTCTCTCTTCTTCTTAAACACCTTCTTCTGATTCATTATTTCTCAGGAGATATAGTGGGTTTAACATTTTAGAGGGTTTTTAAGATATAAGAAGTTCTAGGGTTATTCAAGGCCTATGACTCAAGTATAAAGATCATTCAACACCGAGGTTTGTGGTTTGTGCCTTTTTGTTGAAAGGATTTGAGTTATATGTGAAAAATTTCCCAATATCCTTGAATGGGGTATTATGTGTTTTCTATTTTAGCCTTTTTTCCTGCTATATTTCTATTCTTGAATAGTGTATAATTGAATGTTAATAGTGTTAATTTTTATGATTTGGATGTGTTTTCCCATGCATGTTTTTTGGGACTGTTTGGTCATACATAGCCTTTTACGCTTCCTTGTTGTTTCCCATGAATAATACTGTCAGATTGAGTGTTTGTTTATCAGGCATGCTATTATGATGTAGACTGTTATCCAAGTTGTTTTTGAGGTTTACATTGGTTTTATTTTCATTATTGTGATCGTTTGTCTTACACAGGGCCATGAGAACCTGGTGTAGTAGTCCATAGGGAGAATGGGCATAAGGGATTCTCCAGAGTGTCTGTTTTTACTATTATGATTCGAGACCATAGGAGGAATTGACCTAAGTTCCTCCTCAGAGTGTCTATTGTTCCTTGACGCATGACATAGGGGGAATTTGATGTATGTGCTTCCCCAGAGTTCCTTTAAGTAACCGATACGAGACTATAGAGAGAATTGACAGCGAGTGATTTCTCAGAGAGTCTGTGAAAATGTTGAACGAGAGGGGTTAGATTGTGTGTACTTACCAGAGGGTTTCTTGTGTTTTCTAGGTAGGAAGAGAGGGTATTATTCTATGAGAACATACCAGAGGTTTACCTAATTGTGATTATCTACTTACATGATATTTGGTGATTGAATTCTTTGAACTGGAGGAATATTTACTTCTGAGTACATCCTTTTTTACTTTTTCCTTTTACTTATTGCCTACCATATATATTCATCCACTGTTAGGCATGGATATTTTTATGACAGCACACTGTGATTAGTCTCACAGAAAAATTGGGTCATTCTTTTGGGCCTAAACATATTATATTGTTCCAGGTATAGATAAGATAATGAACCCTCCTACTTCAGGTACATTACTACTTTGGAGTTGGAAATCCCGGGACCATGCTATGGCTTGGGATGATGAGGTGTTGATTCTTGTTTTTATTTTGCACTTGGTTTAGTACTTTATTTCAGCATTGTGACATGTTTAGTTGTTTTCCTAGACATATAAATCAAGCATCATTTATATATGTGCTCCATTTGTTCTTACTATTAGCCTTCCGCGGTTTACTATTGTACGGTATTATTAGTGCATCCACTATTGTATATCTGTTTTACATCCATTGTGATACTTTTCAAATGAGGGCATAGATTCCCCACTATCACTCCCAAGGACCTCACTTCTAGTCAGTAGCCTCTGGAATTCGGGGAAAGGTGATTGAGGCCATGTGACTAACCAGGTACGTGGAGCCTCTGGGAGGCTTCCAGAATCGTAACATTACATATGGAAATTTAAGAAATCATTTTGTCTCAAATCAAACAAAGTTACCTGATTTCTAGTTAACGTCATCCCTCAAGCTCCATTATTATATTTTATTTCTCCACACCCTATTCTCTTATAAATATATAAATATATAAAACAAATAAATCCTTAATATACTATTATGGTTTTATTCTAAGGGTTCAATAGACACTCACACACATCTCCATCTAATGGATATGGAACAAACTGTTTCAATGTACGATGAACTACTACCTCACGAAACGATGATTTCTCACTTTTTCTATATAATACCAAATGTTGTCCATTATGATGGATATGTATTTATATAAGATATATATTATTTTTATATTTTTTCAATGCTTCTATAATTTTTATTATTACATACCTGTATGGTTTCCAAAATGTGTAGATATGATAATTTTATTTCATGAATTGAGGACTACCACACCCTGAAAGAGATATGAACTGTTCATTCCATATATAGAACATATAAATGATGATGTTAATGAAATTATGTAACATATATATCATAAATATTATATTGGAGTTTTTATTTACCTATGTAAAAAAAATTTTCACTCTATTAACATGACAATTAAATAAAAGAATCATTCATGCGTACGTATGAACTTCCCTCTCCACTAACGATGCATATCATTTCTTACCTCAAAATATTATGTATTATTTTAAATACCATTATAATGGATATTTAAAGGATATTAAAATCATGAAATATATTTTGGATATAATTTACTCTTTACCACATCGAAAATGTTTAATAATAAGTAGTTAATTTTTGAATCATGTACCAACCATCGAGAAAGTGTACTATATGAACTCAAATAATATTTTAATTTCAATGAAATGGTAATAAGAAATATAAAACTATTAATATTATTAAAAAATAAAATAATTATTTTTAAATGAACATAATTTTATGATTCATGAATTTGAAGAACGAACGATTCAAGTCTGACTCGAGGTAAGAAAAAATCTTAACTCAATCTCTCTTAATTTAGTTAAATAAGACTTTCAACAGTTTTTTCCCAAGAATATGTGTGACTAACCTATGACTATTTTACAATGAATATCCACTTATATTGTGTGTATTTATATTTTTCATGCATAATATGGTCGTTTCTTTATCCTAAATCTAATTATATGATCTATTTAAGGGACTTCATCTCAATATCCTTCCACTAAGGAATACATTAATATATACATGACCTTATATATATAGTGAATAATAAAAACATTTGACATTTAATTTCATTCGAAAATAATCTTATTCTATGATCCATTTTACTAAACAAAAAAAGAATGCTTTCAACATATTCGGCGATAATGAATTCTTCACGGTCGTGACTGTTTATGATATATAAATCCTATTATAATATTTAATATTTTTTAATTTGAAAAGAAATACCTTATTCCCTTTTTTGGTGTTTTGGTATTAAAAATGGGTTTGAAAGTGGATTTACTATTTGTATATCTTGAAATGATTTTTTATGATAGGAAATGAAAAGTTATGAATGAAATGTTGATAATTGAAATTTTTATGCGTGATAACAATATTATGGTACTTTGACATTTGATGGATGGTTACATGGTAAACCAAATATGAGTTGCATCATGGTAAACCAAATATGGGTGGTTCTGTGATAATCCAACAATGGATGGCTACATTATAACCTCGAGTTCTTTGGGAATGGAAGTCGTAAGTACGGTCATTCCATTTAGTGATATGTGTGGAAGTCAACTGTATTGTTGTTCAATTTAAGTATGATTTTATCCCCTATTATCTTTATATATTATATGTTTTTTATATGGGTGTTATGTTAATATTATGTTTACAAAATGGTAATAAAATATTTTATAATCTGTAAAGAGTATTTACTACATCATAAATGTGAATAGTGTTAATTTATGATAATGTATTCATGGTTTACATGTTTTAAAAAAGACAAAATTTTTCTTTCTTTGTGTATCCCTTCATGGTTTTTTATTATCATAACATGTTTTGAAATTGTTTTCATAGGATTTAAAGTATGATAGTCAATTATGGGATCATAGAAATGTTATGATGATTAAAATAAAGTGAAATCAAGATTCTATTAAAAAAATTATTTTATGAAGAAAAGTGGATAGTGAGTAGAAGTGTCTACATTGCAATATTTATATTGTTCTATATATGATATGTCTCAATTCTATAATTTGATAAACCTTAAAATATCATCAATGTGAAATTATGCCAAAACTCGGGACACACCTCAAGATAATGTAACATCTAAGGTAAGGGCATTATAGTTGGATCAGAGGGAAATTTTGAGGACATTAGAGGTTAGGGTGTTAATTGAGCATAAGTTACGTGTTGTATATAAAGCCAATAGTTGGAATATTATAAATATTCATATTTATTTTAGATAAATTAATGCATATATGATAACTTTTATATGTATAAATTATTTTTTATCTTCGTCATATCATAGTATATGATAGTTTTAAAAGTATACCCACACTGTCCTTTATGGTTTTTCTAAATTGATGGATCTAGGAGGTACCAAATAAATAATGGATGTAAATAAAAATGTGGACTTTCTCTAAATAAGAAACTGAAGGTAATGGGAGCTCCAATAATAAATCTTGTGGTTATTATAATCCAAATATTCTGATTCATGATTGACTATTTGAACTATTGTTATTTTTCTAAGGCATCATATATCCAAGAAACAAATTCTTTTAGAAGTTAAGGTAATAATCACAGAAGTATGTATATTCAAAGAAATATGTGGCAAGGATGTGGAAATAAAAACCTTAAAAAATGTTTTAATGGGAAGGTAAGATGTTATAGATGTAGAAATTAGTGTCATAAAGCAATAAACAACCATGAAAAAATAATGTGTTTAGCTGACTCTATGAAATGGAAGGATGTTATTTCTGTGTTATCAATTTAATGTTATAATTTTGGGGATAATATTCATTATGAAAATAAATATACTATGAAAAAGTTATGGGAATGTAATCACTAGGAACATAAAATATAGGTTTACAAATACCTAATGAAAGTCAAAATAATGACGAGGAAACTAAAAATGATATATGAATTGTATGTATTATTTCATATCTTTTGATTTAACATTAATTAATTATGGAATGTGACTCCTGATTTTATTTATGTAAATAATTATTAATTATTAATATGTAAAAGAATGGTTAAAGGACCATGACAGACACTGCTTGATTATAATGTATTTTAAGAGTTATGGAAGATTGTAGGGTTCAAAAAGATTTTTGAGTATTAATGCTCTTTTGATAATGGGATTACATTGGAATACCATTCCTAGTACATGAGAACATTACTATTTTTATTCAAAAATGTTATTTGAGGAAGAAATATCTTTTATTTTATCCAAATAATTAAAAATAACCTTTAATATTTATTGGATCCTTGATTTTGAAATAATTATGTGTTATTACATTTATGGATGAAAACAAAAATACAGGAAGAAAACATGTGATTAAAATATTTTAGGGTTATTTTTAATGATTTTATAACATTATGGGAATGATATAGGAATTATATTGTGTTAGAAAAAGGAAAAACCAGAGGATGGTTGAAAACCCGTTCAATACAGCAAGGGAAATGGAAGCGAACCCATAATCAAAGGGTATAAATGAAATATTTCTTACAATATTTCTAAGTGAAGTCCCTGGTTAGAATGAATTCATTTTTTAGTTAAACAATTTAATGGAATATGAATAAGAATATTTTGGTGGCATATGTTTTATCAAATGAATATCCTTATATTGGAAAATGTTTTTGGGATTACATGATAAAAGTTATTTTGGAAGACATTCACTTTTTTAGGATCTTTATATGATTAAGCTAAAAAACACTTTTGGATCTTAATGGTGTAATATTTTATTTATATTTTGGAAGGATATATTATTTTAATTGTATAATTATGGAAATTAGGTTATTTATAAAATTCATTAAACAATCTTTGAAAAAATGAGACCAGGTTAATTAATTTTTGGTATGGGACAATTAGAGTGGTTTATATTGTTTTTAGATAAGTGTTAAAATTTATCATGGAAAACATTGTGATCAAATCCTTTTGATTTATGGGTTTAAATCATAGTTTGGATTATTTTTAGGACTTTTAAATATGATTATTTGTCGAATGGTCTATGATGAACATTGGGTATTACTGTTAAATTTTGGAGATTAAAATTTTTCATTCTCCTTATAAAGTATTATTCTTTTGGGGGGATTATCTAATCATGTACTAACCATTTTTGTTTTGGTCAATGTTTTAATATAGGGTAAATAGATAGTTAATATTTTTTGTATTAATAAGTTTATTCCCCCTGAATAATCATCATTTGGAGATAATGATCAGTTTTTAGTGGAATTTGATTAAAGGATAAAACTACACATTTCATGAATGTATATTTATCTTTGTTCTTATTATTTTATTTAAATAATTTCACATATGTATAAAGAGGATCAAAAAATGAAAACATTTTCTTTTTTACTTTTCATACTACAAAACCTAATTAAATATTAAACCATTATATGTTTTTAGTTTTCTTATTGTTATATTTTTATTAATAATTTTTTCTATCAACCTCCGTCAGATAATGATGGTTATGTTTTTCTTCCATATCCCAGTTTTCCTACAAAGAATCCTATTATGGGTTATATTCGATGACCCATTTTACTTCACCTTATATCAATTAATGTGGTTGTTTTATTAACCCATTTTTTGATGTTGGTATTCAATGATGGTGTTTTGAAAATTCATACACCAGTTACGAAGCCCTAATTTTAATATTACAAGGATTCAATTTCCAAAATGGGGTAAGGATGTAAAATACCATTAAATTATTGAATAATACATTTTCATAGCCAATATTATTTATTACTTTGAGATTTGTTTTACCTTAATGGGGTCTATATCACATATAGCCTAGTCGATAGACTATAATGGGTTTGTATGAAATATTATGTTGTACACAACATCTAGTTATAATGAAAATTAATTCAATAATAATATGATTATTTTAAAAGGTAGTTAACTCATATCCATTGTATTGGTATGAATGGATAGAAATAAATATAATATGATTATAATTTTTGAAATTTTTTTTATTATCCAATAAATTTAAAAGGCATTAAATTATAAATAATCGAATTTTAATCATAAAATATTCAAATAAACATCTTCTTTAGAATTGGGATATCAAAAATTTCTTTAGTTGAAATTCGTGTGTTTTTATGATAAAAAATTTATTTTTTTAAATAGAGAAAAATACATCATTTGTAATTCAAAAATGCATTTTCATCTAATTTATTTGTATTAATATTTTATCATATGAACTGTTTTTTGGGAATATTAAATTTTTATTTCTTTCATTTTAATACAATTCTGGAATTTGGATGTAAATACACATTTAAAATTTACATTAACACATTTCAATCTAATGATAGTCTTTACATTATTAGAACCTACTTTCTTCTTTTTAGAAAGGGAATTAATTTAAAATTAACTAATGGAACATTTGAGTTTTGAATTTTAAAATATTGAATAAATATTTTGAATCATATGGTATATAATTTTAACTAAGTATATTTTATTTTTGGACATTATAAATAGTAACTTCAGTAATTATTTTTCTTTACCACACTTAATGTGTAAATAAGGTAAATAAATATAAAAATAATATTATAATTATATAAAACTACCATAAACAATGTCATCATATTATTTTATTAGTCATGGACGAATGAAAAAAATAATTGTGAAGATATTTTGGCATTTTGGAGCCACTTGGGAGTGATAATGAGATGTAATAATAATTAATTTAATGTAAAGTGAAATATAACATAAACATGCATATTTTTATTTTCAAAATAATTAAAATATGGTAATATGACAGATCAATTGGAGTAAAAAGGGTCATTAATAAACATTAAATATTTCCTAATTAATGGTATTTTATTAAGAAATTTTAAACATTAAATAAATTAATTTATTTATGACATAATGATGATGTAATGATTACCTTATTAAAAAATGATTCAAATAAATGACATTAAAAATATTAAAATATATGAAATTTGAACATTGAGATGCCATAAAAAAATTTGGATTATTATGAAATTTTATATTTGATTTAAAGTATTTTTCTATAAATTAATAATGTTTTTATGATTCTGATAATAATATATTACTAAATACTATCAAAATTCACATAAATGAGTTTTTAAAATTAATTATATTTTATTATAAGATATAATTGTAAAAAAGATCTAATATTCATCCAAAATAATTATATAATGTTACAAATTTCATTAATTATCCACTATATGTTATCTTGGAACTTTATAGTAACTATATTAATCATATATAATAAACATACTAGAAGACATAGTAAGAGCTAATTTTATTAACTAAGGGTTAATTCCAAAAGAAAAGGTTATATTTGTGACATAAAAATTTATAAAACCAATTGGATGAGAGTATTACGAAACAAAATAAACTTATAATATAATTATAACACTTTCGAGCTATTATAATTTGAAAAAAAGTTATAATAAAATAATATTTAATAACATTATTAAAGTTTCCCTCCACCCTCTTATAAAGGACACCACCAATAATAACTTACTCACACCTCTCAATCCCCTTTGATTTTCCAAATTCTACTAAAATAGGCTCCCAAAATCCCTCCTATACTTCTCAATGAATTAAATATGGAATAATTAAATTTAATTAATAATTTAGGCTCAATCAAAAATAGTTACCCGATTTAAAGGTAACGTCTTCTCTCAATATCCTTTCCATTATTTTTCTTTCCCCACTTCCAATGCCTTTTTTATAATATTATTACAAAAGAAAAACAATATTATCAGTATACTTGTATATTTTTATACTATGGTTTCTATGTAAACATACACACTATGCCATCAAATGGATATAGAACATATTGTTTCTGTGTAAGATAGGCTATTGCTTCAAGAAATAACTATTGTTCAATTTTATTCTAACACCACTCTTGGTGGCCATTATAAGGGTAATTTATTTATATATTATATATATATATAAAATATACATTATATATAATTATTTAATTCTTATTACATAATTCATTAATTTATTCTATAATGTGTAAAATTTTATAATTTCATTTGAGAAATATGGACTACCACCCCCTCAATGTGATATGAATCATTTCTGACTAAAATGTAATGTATATAAAATGGAATTGAAAAAAATATATAAGATATATAACATAGATATTATAATTGAATTATAATATACCTATGTATTATTTATTTTTCATTCCATTAATAAGGCAATGAAATAATAGTTGTGTTTATGTGTACGTACTGAAAACCAAATCCATGAATGGTTTATTTCATTTAATATATCTGAATATTATGTATTATTATAATTAAATATATAATAGTTATATGATTTATATTTAATTAATGAATACTATTATGGATATAATGTACTTTTGACCACATGGACAATTTGTAATCTTAACAATTTCATTTTTGACCCATGAACCGAACATCAACAAAACATCTGATATGAACTCGAATAATTAACTCATTTATATAACATGATAATAATTAATATAATTGAATAAGAAAATTTAAAATTGTACTAAATAAATTATAAATTATGTTAATTTTATTATTCAGGAATATAAATAACGAACCAGACTTGTCAGACTCAAGGTGTGGGAAATCATAACTCAATCTTCTTTCATTATGTTGTCTTGTCATTTGTTTTATTTTTCTTTTCAACAATATGTGTGAATTACATATTATTTTTTAAAATAAATATCGGCATATATTCTATGTATATATATTTTTCACAAATAATTATTTCATTGATTTATCCTTAATCTAATCATATGATCATATTAAGGGACTTCGTCTCAATCTCCTTTCATTTAGGAAAATATTAATTTACACACGACTGTATTTATAGAGTGTATAATAAACCTTTTGACTTTTAATTTTATTTAAAAGGAATAATTTTCTACGAAGAATTCTGGTAAACAACAAAAATAACGTTTTTAACATATAAAGTGACAACGAATTCTCTGCCGCTGTAATGGTGATTTGGTTAATTTATTCCTTTATAAGCTTTAATGTTTTATAGATAGAAAAGAAATCCCTTATACAATTTTTTGGTGTTTTGGTATTTAAAATGGATTTGAATGTGTATTTACTAATAGAATATCTTGAAATAATTTTTTATAAAAGCAAATAAAATTTTAAGAGTGAAATGATGATATTTTCAATCCTTTTCTGTGATAAATATATAATGGTACCTAGACATTTGATGGGTGGTTACATGATAATCCAAAGAAATGTGGTTATGTAAAAAACCAAAGAGGGGTGCTTCCATGATAATTCAAGGATTGGTGGTCACATTATAACCTCCAATTCATTGGGTATGGAAGATGGTTGTATGGTTATTATATTTTCTGATATAGTGGAATTCAACTATATGGTTATTCAATTTATGTAGGATTATGTCCCAAGTTATCATTATATGTTATATCTTTCATGATACAGGTTATATGGAAAGAATTTTGTTACAAAAATTGTATGTAAAGAGATTATATTTAGTGAAGAGTATTTAATACATTATAAAGGTGAAAATTATGACTTTATGATAATGTATTCATGGTTTACATGTTTTCTCAAAGGTGATAGTTTTCCTTAATTTCGTATCCCTTGCTAATTTTTTTATTCTTATCTCCAGTTTTGAAATATTCTTTTGTAGAATTAAAAGGACAATAGACTCGGATGGGATGTTGGAATAGTTGTGATGTTTAAAAATGAAGAAAACCCATGTTTATTATTAAAATTATTTTTTTATGTATATAAATGGATAGTGAGTAGAAGTATCTACATTGCAATATTTAAGTTGTTATATAGAATTTATGTCTTACTTATCATATTCTATATACTTAGAAATATCCTCAATGTAAAATAATGTAAAAATTCTTGACATAACTCATGATTATATATCTTTTAAGGAGGAGACCTTATATAAGGTTACTTTATTAAATCATTAGGCATGACCAAATCATATCCCCCTTTTTACCACGGATAAATTCCATAGAATCAGTTAGAAAAATTATTATGGGATTGCATGGATGAATCTCATAGGATTGCACTACTACCCCCTTAGATAGAATCAGTTACTTCTCAGTCAGTAGATCTAGAGGTCTACTTTTCTATAGTGATTACCATAGAATCACTTTCTATTTTTTTACCAATTATAGTTTACATGTTACATTATGGAACCTTTATTAATTAATCTATCCTGAGGTGATGCCAGTGTCAGATATTCCTCACTTGAACTATTCATAAAAATTTTTAATCAATTAAATTTTAGACAAGTTACATTTTCATACAATAGAAAAGGGATGAAGTATGTAATAAGGTGTTCAATTACACTATACATCATTACATTATATCTGCATGCATGCAGACAATTACATTTTGATTACGTGGGTATGATGTTATAGACACCATTGGTGGTTTTGCACTGAGATTTGTCCCACTAGCTATTTGGGTGTCTTTTTTTACCTAAGACTGGTTACATGGAGGAATGTTTCAATAAAGGGGATAAAATTACTTCAAAAACTTCATTGATTTTTGTGCAAAGATGGGGCTAGTATTAGATGAACGATTTTTAGAACATGATTCATGGGGTAGTTAATTTATTTATGTTTCGTAATTAGATTTTTCATGTATGACATATACTTTTTTTCTATTTTAATTATCTTTCTAGGGGAATGACATATATCATAATCACTTATTGATTTTTTTTTAGTTATTTTTGTTAATTGTATTCTTATCTCTTTCAACATTACATTATATTTTCTTAATGACTCTGATATTGATCATTTTTTATAATTATCCAATGTTCAACAATATGGTGCTAAGGTAATTTTATCCCCACAAAAAAAATCCATCGGCCCTTAATACTAATCAGTATCCTCTCGAAATCAAAGATATGCCCTTTAGGCTATGTGGACAACTAGGCTCAGGGAACTTATTATGTGGCATTCAGGTATCAGACGTCACAACAGTAGTAATGCAAGGAAGGGATTTGGGTAGTTTGTGGATGAAATAATGCATCTTGGAATTGTGAACTTTTTAGTAAACTTGGTGTCCTTTTTATAAGTGGGAGAGATGACATATTGTGAATTTTGGAACAAAATTATTACACTAATATTTTACTCATTCCACAAGGCTCTATAAAGGGCCATTTTCAAAAAATAAAATATATAAGGTCTTGATATAAATATAAAATAGATCATTCATAATTTTGGAATTATTTTTACCCCTATTTATTAGTTTATCTTCCCATAAACTCATTGTTACCTTATCTATGTTTGTTAATTTCTTCTATATCGACATTAAATTATGCTCAAAAAGTAATGTTGATCATAATAGATAATATAAATAATTTTTTTTAAAATATAGATTAAATTATTAGAAATTGAAATAATAGATTTTGAATATTTAATTTAAAATTAAACATATGGATGTATAAAAAAATGATTTTCAAGAATTTCATTCATCCAACAAAAGATGATAATATAATAACTGTATGAAAATTAATAATAATAAAATTATTTTAACTACATATTAATATAATTATATTTTATAATTTTCATTAAAATAATTATTCATTAGGAATTAATTTAATTAATTAAAATAGATAAACCTTACATCCATTTAAACATTTTTTTAAAAAAACTAATTTTTAACCCTATGAATAAAATTTTATTAAATTTAAATATATAATTGATTTCAAATAAATTTAATGGAATTTATATACATAAATATTAATTTTTAATTAAAAATACTTTTAAATTACTAATTAATCATAGTTTTAAAAAAAATTAAATTTGAAAAAAATATATTTAATTTTTAATTATTCATATAAAATTAAATTTTTTCCCATAAATATATAAAAATAATCCTAAGATAAAATAAATATTATTATTTTAAAAGTTAATTATAATTCATCAAATACCATTTCAAAAAGATGAAAAAGTACTTATAATATATAATCATATAATGAAGTGAAAATCATTTTTTAAGAAAACATTTTTTTGATAAATAAAATAACATTGATTCATATTTTATGATTATTTAATAATAATAAATATATAAATTTAATATATGAATGATATTTTATTATTTTGCAAAAATATATAATCCTTAACAGAACTGCAAATTTATCATATAGGTTATAATTCAATTATTTAAATAATAATTATTCATAATTCATTTTTGATCACTCTTTTATGTCGTATATACTATTAAACATAATGTTATTAATATAAAAATATCATATAATTACATACATTTATGAAACATCCATTGAAATACCAAAATTTCCATAAAATATTTAATTATTTAAAATTGATAATATATAATTTTTAGTCAAATTGGATGAGTTGGGACTATAAAAAAATGTCAATTATGGGAATATAACATTAATTAAACTAAATATACCACTTGGTGGGAGTCCCCCCATAGAAAATATCATCTCTACAAACCCTAGACTCTCTCTCTATATTATTTTTTATTATAATGTTAATTGGTGGAAGTTATAGTCAAATGATTTACATGAATTTTAGTAACTATCACTTATTTTTTTAAAATGTTATGACGCCGAGGCCACCACATGGTATATATAAAAAATTATTCTACTAGATATTTTATAACACTCCCATTCCAGACTGAATAGAATATTATTTTTTTCAATCGTACATCCGTATAGAATTCAAATTTACCCAGTCTCAACATTAAAATCATAAATAATACTTCCTTACAATTATATTGAAAAAATAATAAAACTCACATAACTAAATAATTTTAATTAAAATAAATGTTAATAAAATAATCCGAAATCAATATTGAAAAATTAATTTCATAATCTAATAAATTCTAATGTAGAATATTATGTTATAATATACATCAAATTGTAAAAAAATTCAACCAAAAAAACTTACCATATCCTAATAGAAAAATCTAAACATTCATCAATATATAATCCTAGTGCTCATAACCCATAAAACAAATTATAAACCATTAAATAAAAATCGTTCAGAGGGAAAATATTCAAACAATAATAATATAATATTAAAACTCAGTATAAAATATTTCAATTCATCTTTATTCAGTTAGTCTACCCAATCAAGACTTATATTTATAAAATATTCAGTTTTATAACTATCTGATGGATGATTGTTAGATATATAAAAATGATAATATGAAAAGAGTAGATCCCTAAGAAGGATTATCATTATTATTTATTCCATTTATCAATAATATAATCCACTAGTAAATATTATGAAAAAAAATTAAGTGACCATATTTATTATATCATAACTCTTGAGTATGAGTCCCACTCAATACATTTCAACACATCACATCAATATTAATTTTACACACATGGATGGTAAAAAAATTCCACAACTGTTTCACAAATGTTTAGGGTTCTTAAAATGTTGCATCTAATGATAAATGATATTTAACATAGTAACCAATTTTTATTTATCGTTATATCTAAATGATTATTATTAATCAAAATTAGTAGACTTGATGAATCCGCATAAAAAATATGCCCACATGGTTATCATGTCACTATATAACATCAAAAAACAATTATCACATCTTTATTTAATATATTGAATAATTGAAATTACATTTTACTATAATATAATTAAAATTATCAAATACCCACATGAACAAAACTTTGAATACTCTACAACATTACAAACATAACAATAAGGGTATCCAATGGTTCCCCCTATGAACATAAAACGGATTACCCATAATGACTATAGGGTAAACATACACATAAATATGGAATGACTAGTCTATGTCCTAATGAAAATATCATTTAAATTAAATTTCATCCTCAAAATACATATTCAAATTAATTTTTCATAGCTACTACACAGAAAATCCAGAATAAATATATGATCTTACATTTATTTTCAAAATAGGACTCATTATCTACTACTAATAACCTGTCAATGTAATAAATTTCCAACATTATTCCAAAAAAATGATCCATGTTTTTTATAATTTCATTAACATATTAAAAAAATAAAATTTTATCTAATAAAAATCATAATTCTAATTAAGGTAAAGACATCCAAAATTATTATTATCTATTATCATCGCATTATCACTTAGTAAACATGACATCATGATCACATAAATTCTTATGAATACAAGAAACATTTATTAATCAATTACATTAAATAGTTAAATTTTCATCAATACATTGAGTATGGTTTATTCAACTCATCATCTATATATGGTTGAATAAATATAAAAGGTAGCTATCACCTTACCATAACTGTTTTATAAACATGTATTGTAGTTTTTTCATCTTACTGTGTATCTTTAACGAACATTATAATTTTATAGTTTTTTTACACCAAATATAATCAAAATATTTCCTTCACAAACAAGAACATATCTCATTTACAATGTTGAGTGATGATAATGATTCCATTAAAGTAATTATTGATGACATATATAACATATCCATTATAATTCCTAGATTATAAAAATAGTAGTGTTACCATTCCTTGATAATTTTAAGACTTATCTATAAGGAGGATCACCTATGATTATTCTAATGTGGAGTAAAATTTGTTACAATTTTAGACCAAATTCACCCTTTAAAAAAATTAATATAATTATACATGAATATTATTTATAAATATTATTAATAAGGATATAATTCTTCCCTATTTCTTCTACCACTACAAGAAAACTACAAAATCTGATTAGTATTTCGCTACTATACTAGGAAAATAATGATACCACATATAGTCACAACCTATTAGGGACATATATTTTATAAACAATCTTGGGTAAAATCCTTTACATCAGGATGGAGTTTTTAAATCCACACCTATTCTTTATTATAGGTTTAAAAAATGTAATCCAATCAATAATATATAGATGGAAATTCAAAAAATAATAATTAATTTCTCTTTTTCATGCATTGAATTTTAAAACTGAAATAGAATGTCTGAAATCATTGTCTACATGTTTCATATGTTATTATTTTTCAAAAATTATTGTATAACATACAAACTATAATATGGATCACATTAAATAATCACATTAACTTTGGAAAATGATATTGTACTCAGAGAAATGTTATCTGATTTCACTTAATTACCATTTTAACTTTAAAATAATAATTATAGTGAAGTGGTTGACAAATATTCCAATATTCTGGCTACCATTTTATATCAATTGAAATTATACCTTAAATGGAAACAAAATATTAAAATCCTAGATCATTTTTACTGATAATCCATCCACTATATTCATAGTTCACATAACAATTTCAATTTAGTCATTCATCAATAATAATAATAATTATTAATACATCACATATCGTATTAGGCATCAATATATTTATGGGAGGTATTTCCCCTAAATTGGACTATAACATACAATCACACAACAATCGTTATTCCTCCTATTTGAACACATATACAAGAGATAGTTCATAATTAACATTCTAAACTATCACAATCATCATTTTATTTTTGAAACACCCAAAAAAAATAATATTATACTAAAAAATAACTATATCTCAATTTATTGGTATTTTAACACCACAAGACCACATCTAACAGGAATGGTGATAACTACAATTTTAGGCCTCCATATATTTATGGGAGGTATTTCCCAAAAATTTGAATATAACATACAATCACACATCAACATACACATCAATTTTATTTGAATGAAAATTTTTCATTATGAATTATGAAATATATATTTATATGAATATCATGAAATAATTATAAATTATTCATATGAAAATCCATTTATAATATCACATTTTAAAAATATAATTGTATTACAATTTATAACAGGAATGTGTTTTTCACAATGAGGTATTGAATAAACTATTAACCACCATCAATTATACATAGACTAGCCTTGCAATCAGTTGTTTTCTATACATATTGATCTTCATAGAAATATTCATATTAAAATGATATTTAAAATTCTGGATTAAATATATAAATACATAATATAGTAATCACATGTAGAGTACTGATCAAAATAAATATACTATCTATAATCATCAATAAAATTTTATGACTATAAATCTATCATTACCAAAAAAAAAGTTATATAAAATATCCTAATTAAACTACTTATGATTAAATTTCAAAAAATACACAAAAAAATATTATAAATATGTTTTATGTATGAATCAAATTTCATCATCTATTTCCAATCATGAAATTAAAGTTATATGTAATAATGTTGGGATAGTACTGGATGTAAATATCATCACATATCTTATAACACATGGAAGAAATATTGTATTCTGTTATTCTAAGTTGTACCTAAGTTATATCATATATATTTAACTACTATCATAATCATGTGTACTGTATAAAGAAATAAATATCTCATAATCTACATATATATATTTTTATCTTGATTGAAATACTAACCAAAATTGATAAATATGTTACTCATGGAGAAAATTCAATGATCTCATAAGTGAGAAATGTGATATGTGGGACATGGTGCAATGATGGATGGATGTGATGGATCTTGAGGGAATCCCCTATAACTAAATCAATTCATTATAGGGATTTAACAACATGATAGAAAAAATAATGACTCCACTGTGAGTTGTGTTAGTGGAATGTTAAGATTAGTAGTAGAAATCTTTTCTCCAATCCCTCCATGAATAATAAATTTTAGATTTGTTTGAAATGAGCTTTCTACATCAACACACATGGTAGATTATTGAACAGGGGTGGTTTCACAGCCCTGTAGATAATTATGGATTGATATTATAAAAACAATACACCAAAATTTTATAGTTGACAAAGGATAAGAGATACACATGTGTTTAATACCATAAACCTCTATCCATATTATTATAGAGATGGTGTGTTTCCACTAAGGTTAATTATAATCAATTGAATTCTCATGAAAAAGACTATAGAAGACATTATAACACAAACTATCCCATCTATCAGATTCTGAAAAATCAATTACTATATAAATTACCCATCTCCACTTATCCTATCCATTGTGTTTTCTCAACTGGATACTAGAAGAATTATCTATCTCCAAAAGTCATACATATAAGATATTAGATGAAATAATAATCTATAAACATCACATATAATTTACCATTTTTTTTCTAACATTAATCTATGTGTTTTCATATATACATGAACAATTATTTTGAAATATCTAAACAAATTAGTTGGTTGGAAGGGGAGTGATCAATAATATCCCTCTCTAGGGACAATGAATGGGTGATGTTTTAGGCCAATCTCCACAAAATCCTTTAATTTTGAATAATAATATTTTATAGATCATATCAAATCTCAAATATGATATGTCTATAAAATTATTCACCCAAATAAAATTCCATGATCACAAATAAATAAGAGATGACAGTCCATGTATAAAAATAAGTATGCTATAATATCTTCATCGAATCCCCAATTACTAAGGTAAGATATTTTTTAGAAAAACCAAATAACAAATGAGTAAAAGTAACATTCTTTTTCTAATAGAATGTTCTTAGATTATTCCATATCCACAAACTAATAAAAAATAATCACCACCAAAATTATTGATTTTTAAAATTCATACCTCATTGAATTCTAGTGATAATAAGTCAATAAGGACTATTGGTGTTGTTAAATTGATTATTTTGGAAGATCAGAGCATGGTTGATAAAAATGTCATGACATTATTTTTTATCCATTTTATCTAATGTAGCCAATTATTATCCACCACATTATCCGACCATATTTTATTATTATTGAATATTTTACCAAAATGATTCATACATCTTATCATGTAGGATTTAATAAAGAATTTATATTCATTTTTTATATTAAATATTTATTTTTCATTATAAATTTTAATTTCTTATGAAATAATTTCGTATTACTTGATGGTATAATTATCCATAGAATTATATCCCAATTATTAATTTTCTTGAAAAATATAATTAACTACCATAGTGACTGATATATAATTCAATCACTATTCTTGTATTTTTCTTCAAATTAAAGAAATTATTTGTGTTTATGTTAATCAATTCATTTATAGAATCCAATCAGCATTAAAGAGTTATATTTGTTTCATAACATTCAATGAATCCAGAATATCTAATTAAAATAATTTCATAATTTTATCAGTTATGTCATTTAATTATTTCATTATATGAACACACATATTTGAAAACATAATTTCTTACATTACATAACATTATTCCCATAAAAATCTATCATTTATGAAAAAAATATGGAACTCATTTCATCCCCTTTAATAAGTAATTTTTATATGAGTACTCAAAATATTTCAAGAGAAATTATTACTTACGAAATTGGTTATCTATCCTCTTTTATATTATTATTGTATTCACTATGATTATTTAAATAACCATACTACACAGAACATGATAAATAAATTCATCAAATTCTTAAAATAAATATCTTAATCAAAATCGTAAGTTTATTTTATCCAAATATTATAGTTATTATATATTATTAAAATTCACATGGCAATTAAAATAACCTAAACATCTTTTTTTCATTATCCATAGTCCATTAAATTCTTTTAACATTTCAATATCATTTATTATTTTATGATACACTGTATCATGATAACACATATTTAAAAATATTATCAATTCAGTATATTTTCCTAAAAATGGTTTCAATATAAAATTTGTAAAATAGTATATAAAAAATTATAGTACATCAGATTTATCCAAACATGGACTCATTTGGTTGGTGAGATCTTATTAATTTTAGCATAACTATCAGCATCAAATATTTCTCTCAATCATTCCCCATTACCCCTCCCCCCATGTGTGAGAAAATATATTAGACCCTTGTGGGAAAAAAATAATCATTCTATACAAATTAGGATGGACTTTGATATGCTCCTATATAATTTTTATAAAAACACTATATTTTTGGAACATACATATCCTTGGTGTCTACATGAGCAAGTATTATCTCAATAGAGATTCTCACACCTATGCTATGTGGTTTAGATGATCTAATATCCTAAATCCCACATATGGTTACACCATATCACCCAAAGATAGAGTTGGGAAGTGGTTCCCCCATTATATGATCAATGGGGTCATATTGATATAATATTATCTAATCCATATTAGCATGGGAACATGAATTATACTCCTCTCACTTGGATCGAGTGGATACCCTTGGAAAATTTAATGAACACATATAATCATGGGATTTGGATGGCGTGTCTACACTTACCGTACATAAATCATAGATTATAACACATCCTCATTTATATTATCTCATCCTTGGTTCTTATTGTTGGCCTCTATCCAGGGAGGATTTCTAACTATTTTAAAATATATACGATCAAAAAAAATATTACCCTTTAGTATATAATCCTTTTGATTCTATATATGGGCATCTTTTTTATTCAAACAATATATACAACTAAATATTAACAGAATATAAAATGGTATAAAATTAGATTTATTATATTTTTTTTTAATTTAAATATATAATTATTATTATTATAAAGGTAGTTGTCTAAATTCAAAAATAATAATATAGGTGAATTAATGGTCCATAAATATTTTCTTTATTACTTTAATATTCCAAATAGATATTATCTCTAGTATATATATTTAGATTTTTTAGAAACTTTTTATTAATCTATTTGTGATGGATTCTTTATTAAATAATAAATAACATAGTCAAATTTTATTCTAAAATATTATTATTTGACATAAGAATTAAAATATAAATTTAGTATCATAAATGAGTAATCCATGTTTTTAACATCTCATTTACTTTATGATAGATAATTTATAAATATTTTCATTGATTCCTATTTTCATTGTGTGTGTAAGACTGTGGAAAAATTGGTATGATATCTATAATGGCGAAGTGAGAGAATTGTTATATCCTTAGCTTTAATTTTTCATTTCTCAAGCCATCTAAATAATTACATTCTATGTAATATAATTTCCTGAAATGTAAATCCTAAAATGAAAATAACTATTTTTTTCTAGAGGCATCAAGTCTTTCAATGGATATGAGTTTTAAAATTTACAAGAGGTGTAACTTGGTTACACACTGTGAAAAACTTGAATCATTTTTTTATTAGTTAGACCACATAAAATTAATTTTTTCCTTTCACCAAACATTCATTCTATCGGCATATAAGATTCATTAGATGCTTTTGGGAGCCTCCAACCCATCCCAACATTTTTTTTGATTCATCGTTGTGGTGATCAGTGTGTGTCTTTGTGGTAAATCGTTCTTCTAACCTCAACATATCTTTCTTTATTCCATCATTTCAGTTTTATGGATCACCTCTAGTTGGATGGATCTAAGCATCTTTTTTTAATCTTTTTTCCCAAATGAGTTACCAGATCTTATCAGCTTACGTTCTTGTTGGAGATATTCATTTTATGCCTTTTCGTTCCGTGAAGAAGGTAGGTGATTATGTCATCGTTTTCATATATAATTATCTGTTAATTGAGTGATTTAAATTTAGTATTATTTAATTTTTTTTTCATAAATCGATTAAATTTTGTTCAATCAATTTAATAATAAACTCATTTCAGTGAATTTTTGTATTGGTTTTAATTAGAATGATTTTAGTTAAACCCCCCAATTCCACTTAATTGAGGTGAGTTTGGGAAATGGATGGAAACTACATGAAAATTAAATTGTTTTATATAATTGGGAAATAGAATGTGAAAGTTCATGTTTTGGATTCAAATCCATGTTTTTTGTCAAAATGGATTAAAATGTTTTCTTTGGAAAACTAGTGGCATCATCATAAAAAATCATTATTTTGATTAAAAATATGTTACTATTTATAATTAGAAAAATAGCATGTTTGAATGGGGGGAATGGGATTTAATTATATTTTAATCGGTCTAGAAATAAATTTCACATCATTAATGGTACAAAAGTACACGAAATACATGTGAAGTTATTATTTTATTTGGAAAATACTTTATTGTTTACAACATTGTAAAAAATTATATCCACACATGACATTACAAAGGTGATGTTGATGAGTCCCCTTTTACTTAGTCCCAAATATGTGTTTGTACATAATTTTAATTTCACTTTTTTTTATCCCTATAGAGTTGATCTTCGATGGCTATTTGGAACATCACCATATTTTTCGTTTCATTGAATTTCCAATACAAATACCATTGTTATAAATTTCATGACATGTTATTTAAATTTATAGAAAGTATTTAATATAAAATATTTTATATTAGCCACTTTTTTATATGTTCTATTTTTATAATTAACCCTTTTTAATGTAATTTCCTTCCAAAGGAATGTATTTCCATCATCTAAAATGAGAAGCATGAATTTATAACGTGTTTCTATATTATAAATTAAAAATCTTGTTTTTTAAAATATGAATATTTGAATATAAAACCAAATTATTTGGAAATCAAATGCACTGTCCTGGTTCATTAGATATTATAAACTTATTATGTTTTACTTGGGAAAAATACTACTAGTATTTCGGACACATATAACATGTTCCATCAGGTTTTTTTGATTATACCCTTTCATGTTTGTGTAAGGGAATGTGATCTCTTAGGGGAGGATATAGCTACTGAACCATGAACATGGTTAGTTGTTTACTTTAGAAATTGTGTTTTTTCCCAATTTTGGTACATTGGTTTTATTATGATGGGATATATATACTGTTAAACCTCTGTTAAATTAATCAATGTTGATTTTCTTTGAAAATTCATATTATCTTATGTATTTTAATTCTGCTATGTTTGATGAGAAATTGTTCCATATATCAGTTTGTATGATTCTAGGTTCTAGTATCTAACCCATGTGGATCAAGAACACCCTTCATGATATGTTCAGACAAGCTTGATTATCGGGTCACCATTGTACTTATACTGTTTCATACAAATGTTGGGATTATAGGGAAGTTCACTTTTTTCTTAAAGTACATGAACATTGTGAAATTTTTTCGAGATTTATGAAGTAGTTTCGATTGAGTACCTGGATATCTCTCAAAACAATAAACCATAAGTCTCCATGGGTGGTTAGAATCAGACTTCTTGTAGACTTGTTCTATAATTTTTCCAATTTTCATTTGGATGTGTTGAAATATAAATATTATGTTATCTATTTGTTGGGATTAATTTCCCTTATATCTCTATTTGAGTGTTAATATGATATATTATTTATTGACTTCTGATATAATGTAGAATAGTTCCTCTGAAAATATGTGCTAATTGGTTCGTGGAGGAAGATATTGCTAAACATAATCATAAAAATCCTATTATGGACATGAAATTGGGTGAGGTGATTGTGTGAGCTGTCCATGCTCTGGTAAATGCACCGCCATTATTTCCCATTAAGGTATCTGATGTGGAACCCAAGATGGATGCTCTAAAAATTTGTTATCAATATTTACATCACCAAATTCCATCATCGTTTAAAGGAACAAATGATCCTAAATTAGGTGTGGGATGGTAGATAATTATGGAATTATTTTTGGGTTCTTGGAGACACACATCAAAATCTATGTGTAGTGTACCACCTTTTTGAAGGATGGATTGAAAAAAATAGTGGGACACAATGATTATAGTGATGAAACATGAGGGCTTAGGGTGGAATGAATTAAATAATATTTCCCTAAATAGTTCTATCAAGAGTTGATGATATTTTCCAGATCCACTTATTTCTTCAATGATGAGTAAGCCGATAAGAATGTGATAGATTATCCAAACCGTTTTGCTGAGCTCATTAATTTCTCATCTGCAAGGGATAAAAATCAGATTATGTAGGCTCAACTATTTTATTGGCGAATTTTTATTTTTATTCATTATCAGGTTTCCTTCCTAATATTTCCTTCTTATGTTGATGTAATGTATAGAGAACGTATCATGAAACTAGACCGGTATGGCTAGTCGGTGTTATGCGGAGTTTCTTTCTTGCCTAGTGGTAGCATGAATTCCACTATGGGAAGGAAAATTAGTGATGATTATCATGGAATTTATCAATAATAGGGTCATTATATACCTATTAATGTGTCTATAAGAAATCATTTGGTCTGTTACAAGTTTGTAATGCTAGAACATTCAACGAGGGTTTGTAGTGAGGCACCAAAGATCATTGTCTCATGAGAATGCTTGATGAACTTACAACGATTATTCCATATAAATTTCACTACAAATAGTGGAATGAGATAGTTAGATCTTCCTAAAATGGTTGGGGTATTAAAATACTACAAATGAAATAGGTTTCCATCCACATGTATTCTGAATGAATCTTGTTCACATAGTGTAAGAGTCTCTATATGAAACATTTACGAGTCCAGCAACCGAGAGAGGAATCACTACTATGGATTCATAATTAGTGGTTGATCTATTTGATACTCGTTCATCTCATTCATTGTATTTCAACCCGTATTGATAATATTCAAAACCATCATATAATGATTTTACATTATTCATTAGATATTAATACACGCCTTGTTATAAATTGAAATAAGTGTCAATATAGTCCTACTTGTTTTTTACCTCTATCATTTTTTTATCTTCTATATATATTTGTCGTTATAAACATTTATTATATATATGTCACATTAGAGATTAATTATATCAATTTTAACAATGATCATATTGGTGGTTATCTTCTATTGGTCTCCTTTACAACACCCAATGGTTTGACTTATTTTTTCAAGGAGAATGTGACCCACGGTCAAATAGTGAAAGACCTTATTATCTGTATATGTGAGAAATAATATCAGTTTATAAATTTAATCTAGATTGGAATCATTGAGATGTGATATCCCATGATGTTTCACCATGTTTCCCAACATGTTTCCTACCATAATCATTGGTTAGTCCCAAGTATGGGAGGTTGAGTTTTCTATTTTTTTTAATGTTTGGTACTCAACCAACATCTATCATATCATACCATATGTAATTAACTAAAATAAAAGAATAGAGGTCACATTTGGATAATCCTTTATAGAAATGATTTATACACCTGAGTGTGTCACCTTGGGGGGCACAAGTTTACTTTTCTAAGAATGGTGATGGTTCACTCAACCATTGAGTTGATGATTGAAGGCTCAATAGAGATATAATAAAAAGTAAATATATGTTACCAAATAGTAATGATATGCATTAGACATTTAATGGGGGTAAGTAGTTCACATTGATATTCCTTAGAATAGTTACCATGTGTTTTGTATTACAGATATTAACAATATGAAAATTACATTCCGGGGAATGTACAATCATTATGAGTTCATTTTTATTACCTTTTGTGTAACAAATTATCCTACATTAATTATTGAATAATTGAATATTATTTTACATGAGTATATGGATATCCTTGTGCTAGTATTTGTTGATAAAATTGTTGTATACTCTAAATACTAGGTGGATCACGTGCATCATATGAGAATAGTTCTGATTTTTTTGCAAAATCCATAATTTAGAGAAGCCTTTGATAGGTGATTTTTATATTAGATAATTGAAATTATTTTTACATGAGGTATTATAACATGTAATATATCTTGATAAAAAATGGTGACATATTTTATTACATGGGAGCAACCACAAAATGTCATTGAAATTTAGTGCTTCTTAGGCTCAACCAAATATTATCGTCGGTTCATGGGGGCTTAACATAGTTGGATTCGTTGATGAAATTAGTAACTCTGATGTGATTATATATTTATTTGGATGAAAATTTAATAATTATTTTATTGATACGTCAGATATTATAAAAATTTTTAGGGTTTTACTATTCCAGAGGAAATGAAGTGCAATGTGGTCTTTTTATGATGCATCAGGTTTAGCCATGGGTTATGCTCTTATGTTGGGTAATATTGTAATTTATTATGTATCACATAATCATAGTAAACATGAGAAGAATTATTCAATGCATGAACATGAACTTGCACATGTGATTTGGTCTCTTTAAATATTGGTGGAATTGCCTTTTCAGAGAACGTATTCTCATGTAATATGGCCAAATAGATTGAGTTATATCATCTCTCAACAGTATTTGAATCTCCACTAGATGTGTGGGGTATAATACTTTAATTAATTTGAATATGGCATCAATTTTACCCTAGGTAAAAGGAATGTCAATGCTGATGTCATAAGGAGGAAACATCTAACTGAGGCAGAAAAATAATCATCGAAAGAGTGGGATTTTTTGGCTCTCTATGAATAGTTTCATATTTGAGCTCAGGGAAAGGGGGATGATGTTTATTTGGATTGTTTTCAAATTATATACATTCTACATGAATATATTCTTTACGATAAGCATCTTTATTATGAGTTTATTTTCATTAGAGAATTTATTTATTAGATAGGGATAATTTCCACATGTTCATTCACCATAGTTTGAATTATATTCAGTCAGAATTTATTTATGATTCCATCATCCATATGGAATAATGTGATGGTGGGTTATCATATAATTTAGTAGTATGTGAACCCCAAATCCAAAAATATGTTTTATAAAGTTTGGTGGATGTTTTAGTGGCTAGGTATGTGGAGATTAATTTTTTATTTTGTCTCTCATTGTTATACATTGACATAGGTTGAAGATATCCTCCCGAAACCATTAGATTTAATTCATCCACTTCTAGTCCTGACATTGAAGTTTGATGGAATCTCTATGGACATTGAGTTTGGGTTACAACAAACTCATTGATTGAATAATGTGATATGGGTTGTTATCAATACTTTGACACAATCATATCACATTACAAAAATTATTTATACAACCAAAGGTGAGGAGTTCCCAATTCTCCATGTTAAAAAGATTATCCCTTTTCATGTGGACCCCTATAATATATTATCTGATAGGTATCCATATTCCACTTCCATCTTTTAAAGAGGTCTTTAGGTGGAACTGGTATCTCATGTGTTTTTGAGTACGACATATAATTAGCAGTTGGATGGTTAGATAGAAAGAGATTTGAAAATACATATGGATATGATTCACACTTGTGTTCTCAACTTTTCTAGATCATGGGATGATCATTTTGAATTATTATTTCTTTCTTATAAAAAAAGTTAATAGTCCTCGATCATAGTGGCTCATTTTGATGCCAAATATGGTCTTACTTGTAAATTTTATTGTGTTGATTGGGGATTGAGGATTGTTCCTTGGTTAGGCATATATTTGTCCAAGAGACGATAAGAAAGATACAAATAATTCTTCAGAGGATGTTGATGGGACAATGATAACATAAATCCAGTGCCGATCTTTATCACGTACCTTTAGAGTTGTTAGTTGGTGACAAATTTTTTTGAAGGTTTAACCTAGTTGGTTCATCGATGGTGTGGGTGGTAAGGGAAGCCTTCTTTTAATTTTGGGGGACTTTTTAGGTTATTATGTACATGGGTAAAGTAGTGTATCTTATTTCACTACCACTAAAACAGAAATCAATATATAATTTTTTTCCAGAATCTCTTCTCTTGAAGTATCATTATAATCAATCTCACATTTGGACCTGAAGTGATCTTGAGACTGATCCTAATTTTTATTTCATTGAAAAACTAGTCATGATAGCAGATTATTAAACAAGGGTACTTCATGTAGGATATTACCTTCGTTTCATGTTATTTGGAATGACATATTTTATTTTCATGAGACATAGGAGAGGGCAGCACCGATCAGAGAGTAGTGGAATCATCTTTCTGGATTGGAAATTTCATTGTATGCCTTCTAGGGATAATACATTTTTATCATGTGGATGTTGCAACATAATTTTAACTTTCAGATAGTTACATTCTATAACTTTTTTGGTTTTTAATTTTATTGACTAGGTATGGATAATGAGTAAATGGGATGATACCTATAATGGTGAAGTCATATATTTTTTGGATTCTCACCATTATGTGGTCATATCCACAACCTATTGAATAAATACACTCCAAATAATATGGCATTATGATGTTTAAATCCTAAAATGAAAATCATTTGATTTTAGGAGGCAGAACATTTCTATGTGGATATGATATTTCAAAATTACATGACATTTAGCTGGGATACCCATTATGAAAAACCTTAAGTCCTTTTTAACATGTATTCAGGAAAAAATTTATTTTGTTCTTTCCTAAATTCTTTTATCCACTCAATCTAGATCCTACCCGAGGTGATATTTGGATCCTCAAAATCCTCTGGATCATTTTGTTCAACTATTTATTTGTGTGGTGTTCACGATGCATCTTTCCAGGTAATAATTCTTCATACCTCTCTATCTCATTCTATATTCCTTCAATGGAGTTTGATGTTACATCTTGAGATTCATTTTTCTAATCCATGTGTTTTTGAATATCAGTCATATGTTGTGTTCCTACACCTTATACACCTTTGTTCTTATTAGTGGTTTTATCTAATCCACATTCGTATCTTTTTTTTCAAATGTATATTCCATTATTATAAATTTTTTATATGTCTTGTAAATTTATGTGTGATATTTTATAAGAAGGTGTTTATTTAATCTATTTTGTGACACGTGTTGTTTGTATAAATAACCCTTTGTTTAAAGAAAATTTCACCAAGTGGAATTTTTTTCCATCAACATAAATATAAAGAAAGGATTTCTAATTTTTTTCCCACATTATAATTGTAAATCATAATTTGTTTAAATATTCATTTGTGAATGAAAAACTTATTTATTTAAAAATTTAAATCACTCACTTCATAAATTTGGTGTTGGAAACTTTTTATGGAATCCCTCAGTGTAATTCTAATGGTATTTGTCTTTCATAGTTATTGTTCTTATGAGTGTTTCTAGATTATGGTTATATTAGATTTATCAAGGAAATGATCTCTTGAGTGAGGATCTTGTTGTTTAAACTTGGACTATGTGACTTTTTTTCTTTGGGAGATGGGTGTTTTTTCTATTTTGGTTCATTAGTTGTAGTACTTTTGTATTTTTTACTTATTAAAAATGTAACCATATTCCCAATTGAATTTAATTTGGAATTATTATTTTTTTAATCTCTTTTACATCCTCAATATTTTAGTCAATATTTTACACACTTTTATTTTTTAGGATTCTAGGTTCTAGTCGTCAACCCATGTAGATTGAGATTCCCATTTGAGCTATGTCAGGACCCACTCAGTTATCATGTTTCTAGGGTACATTGGTTGGTTTGTGACAATATTCAATAAAAGATAACAAATTTCATGCAGATATGTTGTTTTATAACTAAAATATATACTATTTAGGTTTTCTCCAACATAGATAAAGTAACTACAAACCAACAATCATCCATCATTCCAAACAAAGTAATAATTTATAGGGTTTAAGAGATGGTTTATTAAATTACATGAATTAGAATTTATATTAAAAATAAAAAATGATTATCCATTGAGTTAGACATTCATAATAGATGTTTGAAATTGTATAACCACATACCATTGGAAGATCACATGATTCCTTTGCCAAATACTATATTTTTTGTATAGTTATACACACTAGTGATTGAATACATAAAATATCATACATTGTAAATAAAAAATATATATATACTATAATATTTTTCAAACTATGATTTGGATGTCCACTATAGAACATAAATGAAATAAATTTATAGATATAAAATCAATAAAAACTAAATTGAGCTGCAAATTCAAGTCACGTTGAAAATGCATTCTATAGTAAATCCATATATTACAAAAACAATTCCACCGTTTTTCATATGATAATTATAAAAAAATTTGAAGGTGACAAATCAGGTTTTGATATCATAATTATTTAGTAAAAAAAATTGTATTTTTAAAATCACAAAATACATGTGGTAAAATATTTAAGCATTGAATTGACGAATTGACCTTTTTTTCATTTATTAGTTTTTAAATATATAATCTCCATATGTATAAGTAATTTAAATGAGGAGTTATATTTAAATGGAATTAGTGGACCTCATGTTTATATTGTGTATTTATTTTATATATATTTAAGTTATTTTTCATTAAATTCATGTTAGTAATATTAGAGATTTTTTATCTATCCAAATTGAAGGAGGATTATTCCGATAATCAAATTAAGTTATTATATATGTCTAGTGGATACCAATGGTTGTGATTTAAAAACTATATTATTAAATTGATTTATGTCAATGGATCTAATATACAAGTAATTAATATTAAATAATTAGTGTAATATGAATATTTTTAATTCATTTTTATTCATTAGGTTCCTTAGAGATAATATGTTTGGGTTTTTTATTATTATTTAAAAAAAATCTATAAGGATATCCCATAAATCTAATTATAACCATTACAATATCAATAAAAAATATAATCGAGAAAAAAAATTCTATGATTGAAAAATATAGAACATTTATAATCATATTAAATAAAAAAATGACAATAAATTTCCAATAACTTTTGGGTTTCGTGTTTGGGGGAATTATGGGAGACAATAAACTAAAAAATCCCATTACTTTTTCTATTAATGGAAATTTTTCATTATTTATTGTACTAATAAATTTATAACATGTTTTTAATATAAATAAAAACATTCTACAAATAAGAGACTCTTTAAGACACCTTATACATTTCATATATTCATAATTTTTGAATATAGAATCATAAGGAAGGTGTTATAAAAGATTTATAATAGGATAAAATATTTTCTATAGATTACAAACATAATAATTGAGAATAAAATAATTATATCGGAATAATATTGATATATTATAAAAACAAAACCAATAAAAAATAGATCATAATATATTACACATGAAACTTCGAAGTGATTATAATAAAGAAAATCTGGATAGTTCGAAAACATGAGTCAATAAACAAGATCCCTGAAATTATAGACGATTCATAAGAATAGGCATAATTGTATTTCCAAAATAAAGGAAACGGAAATAGTATGATATAAAATAATTCCCCACCCATTATCAAAAACCAATATCATGTGCATGCCTAAAAAATCGATCAATCAAATAATAGCTACACATTTTTTAATAATTTAAATCATGTTCCTAAATTTTTTGTCTCGTTTTTATATAATTCCATAACCAACACATTGGAGGGTGATGTAGGTCCCCTCCAATCATTATCAATATGAAGTAATGATGTTTCAAATCAAACGATTCATCATATCATAATTAAACACTGTAAATATCAGGGGTTTCAAATTCCTTTAAAATTGAATCAATTGAAGAAAACATTATTAGTTCAACATATTATCAAAACAAGGTATACCGAAATTTAATAAATGAATATTTAATGATAATATGTATCATTATAGGTAAATTAGTATAAAAATAATAATAGAGAATATTATATTTACACCTTATTGATAATGTAAATATTATTAATTATGTAATATAAAAAATATATCATTGAATCTAACATAGTAAAATAAATTTTAAGAAATGTAACATAATATACTATGATCATATAAGAATGTCATTGAATGGAAAACAATAAACATTAAAATAACATGAATGATAAAGGGTTTCATGTATTTCCTTGTGTTTATTCTCAAAAAATAGTAAATTTTAATTTATAAGATATTTCATTAATCTAAATTATAATGTTGAAGAATAATTTTGATATATAGTGGAATATGGAAGTTAAAAATAATGATGTTTCCTAGAAAATTTCCAATCAATGTTGTTATATAATACAATAATGGTCATATTCAAATGTCATTTCAAAAATAGTGGAGAGAAAAGAGGGGAAAATACATATACAATTTAAAAACATTCAAAAATATATCCATTAAAATATAAATGTGTTATATAATAAAAGTGAGTGGTGGGAGAAAAAAAATTACTTTTTATGGATAGAAAATAATTTAAATATAATAATATAGAATTATTAATATATCAAATTATTACAATATATAAAAACATTCATTTGAAATGAATCAATGAAATATATTATTTCCAAACATGGTAATTCATAATGTAGTTTCCAAATAAAAAAATCTCATTCATGGGAAATAAAATATTAGGGGAAACCATTTTAATGAGGATTAAAATTATTATAAAAATCACAAATATATTTTGTAGAATAAATGATATTAATGAAAGTGATTTGAAATCAGTTTAGTTATCCATAAGTGGGTAAAAGAATGTTTTTTGTAATTATAGATAGGGCACGACCCATGCCAGGAACGAGCCATGACTATGATTGAAGGACATCCCATGGGTCCCATTCCATGGTGATGAACAAATGAAATAGATCACTCCATTGTGATTCTTATGAAAAAACACATGAGATGAAATATCCATTTGTTCAAAATAGATAACCGAGGAAAAAATTTACATTTCACTGAACAATGTGTGAACCAACCACTGTTGGGACTGCACCTCGACTATAGTTTGAACATACAAAAGAAGTCTAATAAAATATTCCCAAACTTTAAGAAGAAACACCTTTTACATCATGTCAATAAGAAATCATATGTATGTGTTAAATATGAAATGATGTACAAAAAATAACAATAATTACATTATTATTAATAATGCTAACACCTCACACCACATTCCTTCAGTCATGAAATTAAAAACACCAAAAAACCCCCAAATGAGCATCTCAACTCAACGATCACCTTACCATAGACGGAATGAGAAACTGTGGTCCGTATCAAAATATACATACATTTATTGTGTCTAGGTCCAAAATAAGGTCATCCCATCCCAAACTGGATGGACATATTTTCCAGGGCTGACCCGCTCCAAATGGCCCGCCTGGGTATGCCATTGTCCGGTCCCCCACTCCATGGTCTGGCCTCCTCCCGGACCGCATGGCCCATGGCTCACCCACCAACACTGACTAGAAAAGGTGGTCGGTCCTCCTTGCCACTCCAGCGTCAACATACAACCTGCACAATGTGTGTATTTTTTCATGGGGTTATGAACCACGACCTCACCTCAATCCTCAAGCTGACGCATCACATGTCTGATGTTGTAGAATGATATACTGCTCAGCCTCCCACCATTCCAATCTCTCCGTACAACCAAGCTGCACACCCAATCGCATACAGTAATCCCTTCGGCACCCATCTCGCCAGACAATGGTTCCCACTGACCTCACTCATTGTACCGATCTGATTCACAATCATCAACTACCTAGGGCCACTACGGGCTGCTTCCAGTGGTTCTTCACTAGTATCTCCTTCTACATTCAACCACTATCACAACATGGGTCCAAAATTATTTTTTATCATGTTTTGGGATACTCAGAATGTGATATTCACATTAATGGGCTTCTCTCAACAAATAGTAGGAGTTTTGATGGGCCAAAAAAATGGAAATAAACATGAAGAACAATTAAATAATAGGGTGAAAAAAGTGATTTTAAAGGATGATTTATGGCCATGTTATTGTGTCCATAAATGATGATAATAAAAATAAAGAAAAAAATATCCAACGAATGATAGGAAATCTGGATGTAGTAGTCCTACAGGAATTTCAACCATGGTTTCCACCTTAGTATTAGGTCTCTCGAGGTGGAGGTGTACCTATTACATTGGTGGTCTGCACAAACTATAAAGTTCATTCTTAGAAGGTATCATATACACATTCTAAATGAGATTAATACCACTTCCAACACCACATAGTGTGTCATGCATTTCTATTTGTGGGTTATCCATCACCCCGACTGGTACATGATACATGTTCTATCAAGGTTGACGTTGAGTAATCAAGGTACCGAAAAAGATGGTAGGCGAGTAATCTTATTAAACCACTAGAGTCTTGACCCGGAAAGTGCGTGGAATATCCCAAGATTCTTTGCCTCTCTTGGAAGGATAGTAACTGTAATCTAGACACTCTTCCACACCCACTGGACATAACCAAATAAAAAAGTGTCATAAAGGATAAAATCTACAAGATATATCCATGACCTGATCCCTAAATCCAATGCACAAATTCGTAGTAAATGAACATTCCAAAGAGATATATCCACCACACCTTGATATTATCCACTTTCATGGGAACTAAATCACCCACATAGGTTTTATCGCATCACAAAAATGTGTCTCATAGAAGGATGTACCTATCATCATCATGAATTCAATTATATGTCATATAAAATTGAAAAAAGGTTACACTGATGCCCCACATCACCACAGTAAAACATAAAACAAGGATAATGTATGAAAATATACATTACACAATGAATAATATATTCTACTTAAAAATTTATAAAAAAACTAGGAATGTCTCTTATTATATCTTTCTTTGTAAGATTGTAGAAAACCATAGATTTTAACTATTCATGGACCCAGCTGACATCTTTCTAAAAAAGACATGGGCTGTCAGGTGATTGTGGAAGGACCTCACAATGTCATCCCTACCTCCAACACCACCTTCTCCTCTTCCAATACCACATCCCTATGGACCACCTTGAGTACAAGTATGTATCTATCATGGTGGTCCACTGGCTACCTACCTGTTGTTCACAAAATTTTTGGTTGGGTAGCCTCATGCCATGTGACCTCTCCCCTCATATGTATTACACTAACCGTCTCCAAGATTCCCCTGTGCTCTCCACTTCCTCTTCCAAATACCACAATTTTCATGATACCAATTATGTGGAGGCAACATGTGTCAATATATTGTCAACTAATGCCTTCTTACTATTGTAGAACTCTCAGATCTGTTGCACTGACTACCACAAATAGATGCATGACGTCTATTTGATAAACATTTTTCTATCAGCACCGCCTATTCTAGTACCACGAAATATGTGGGGATTCAAAAAGGAACAATTATATCATGGATCTCTCAGTAGAGTCCCTACTCAAACATCCATGCATGAAAGTAGTCACCATTGGGAATGTCCAAAGAGTAGAGTGTATGTATTATAAAACTAATTGAATACTCAGTCACAACCATACCTCCCCACTAAAACTAATGGTACTTCTGCTGTCGAAGGGAGTGCAAGAACGAGGTGAAGAACTCCTCACAGAACAGCTAATGAATGTTATCCCATGAGACTGCTAGCTCATCCTGTGTCTGAGTAACAAAGCTCCACAATCACTCAGTTGTTCTGTATAATATGATGGCTACCAAAACCACCAAAAGATATTATGGATTCCATACAATCCTGAAGAGGTGGACCACTGAGTATAGAAAAATCTATGCTACCTGACTGTCTAGCTCACCACAGAACCCAAACGGTCTCTTTCACGAAAGAAAAATATGTATTTAACCGCAAAATGTGGGAACCAGACACCATGGGTCCGCACCTCGAATGTAGTTTGAATGCTCGAAATTAGTATAAACAATTACACATATAATCTATGGTCACAACACCTCTGATGACAATTCAATCAAACTAAAGATGTAGTTACTACATCTAAAAGAAGGTAACATAAATAATAATAATTAAATTATTATTAATTAAGTGAGCACCACGCACCACCCAACTTCGGACATAAATTAAAATTTCCAAAACCACAAAAAATGTCTTACTCCACTCAAGGATCCTATATCCATAGACAAACTGAGATGCATAGGCTTGTATCAAAAGATAACTTCAATTAAAGTATAAGGGCCCAAATAGGACTGGCCCGAACCAATCCAGTCGAACCCTTCCGCCTAGTCTGGTCTGCTCTGGCCAACCAGACATTGTTTTGCATGCACATATCTGCTCATTTGGACCCGACCCACAGAGCACCCTCAAACATCGACCAATCATTGTGTCCAGTTCTCCTCACTAACACTACATCATCCCACAACCCACACAACATAAGATCTTATCACCTGGGGTAGTAATCCACGGCCCTGCCTCGATCCTCCACCTAGTGCATTGCATATCTAATGTCATAGCATGCTTTCCCACTCAGCCCTGCATCGACCTGGTCTTATCATCATAGCAAGAAACATTCCCAACCACCCATGCTAGCTTCCTCTTCACCCAGATCACCAATTACTGGCCCCCACAGACCCCGCCTGCTGCACCAACCTGCTCTGATTCCTGCCCCACCTTGCACGACTATCTTCCACTACAGCTAATTCTTCCCTAGTGTCCTCTTTTTATGGCCCTGGATTCACAACAAGAGTCCAAAATTTATTTCGGCCCATGTTTTGGGAACATCTAAATGAGATATTAACAGCCGTGGGCTTCTCTCAACAAACTGTTTGAGTTTCGGCATGCCCAAAATTAAACAATGATGAACTGAAGAATAGGGAAATAAAAGGATGAAAAAAAGTAATTTTCTGAAATGTTTTATTTCCATGTAAGTGTGTCAATCAAGTAATGTAATTGAAATTCAAAAACAAAATAGTAAACTAAGGATATTTAATTAAAAACATGAATCAAAGCATGATGGTAGAAGAAATACTACCTCGATGCTTCCATTGATGGAAGCCAATGCGATCATTATGCTCTATCATCAATCTGGCAAAGTTCTAGTGAAGATCATTCCTTGATCCAATGATGAATAGGGAAGAATGGTTAGTTAGAGAGAGAGATATAAGAGTGGATAGAGAGGATTAGGGCCTACCCTTAACTCTTCAACTTCTATTTATAGAATCTCCACTTAGAGTAGAATCCAAAATACCTACACCCTCAATATTAATATCACGCCGAAGAAAAACCACCCATTTTGAAAAAAATGGGTTTCTTCGATTTCCAATTATATTTCCCTCTCTAATTTTATTGAGGATGTCCTTAGAGATAAAATAATTAATGTTAATTATTTTAATTACCATTTTTCCAATGTGTGTTGTTTTTCACAAAAGTTGTGTGCCAAAAAATTTATACAACTTCTAGGGTAAAAGACTCATTTTGAGCTCAACTGTGACATCAAATTTCATATCTGAGAAACCATTTAAGAGATATCTCACTTCTAACTCATGCATAATATAAATACAATTAATATTTATCCTTAATTTATTCTGGGCACATAGTTTCTCGGAATTACATTCCATCTCAACACAGAGCTCTATAAGTAAATGATGTAATATTCTAATTTCTTACAAGAAAAAAAAATCTCTCTACATTTATAATGACAATGTGGAAGGATGAAATCATCTGATAAAATAGTTTATTATGAATCATTTTAACTTAATGGTTAGGGTTTTGTAATCAGAACCCATACAACAGTAGCATCATTTTTATAACAGAATTATTTTAGATGACTGAATATTGTATTTATATTAATACACCATTAATTAATATAGAATTTTAATTTTTAATAATTTTTTTGTACACATAAAATATTAATGTTATCATACTGTAAAATAATAATTATTTTTCAATATGTTATATATGATAAATAGAACTTCTTACAAAATTTGAAATGTTTGAATTCACAAATCATAAAGGAATGGGATTTTAATCAAATATTAAATAAAATTGATAAATATTGTGTGTATTAGATAAGAAATTTCATGGAATCATGGTGTAGAATAGTAAATATTTTTCCGGGAATGAAATTGAGAATAGAAAACCCTACCTTGTATCCTTGATTATTCAAATTCACATGGAAAACCAATTAAAAAAACATAACTATATTAATATTTAGATTAAATATCCTAGTCAGTAACATAATTTTTTCTATATTTTATGGATGATCATATATTATAAATATATATGTTAGTTATAGGTTATTTCTACCAACATTTTTTATTATCATTTGTTTTTTCATGCATTCATAATGATGTTGATTTTGGTACCCAATATTTTGTAATTCCATTATTATTTTTAGATTGAATATGAAAATATAATAGATTAATTATAAATTTTGGAATCACCTGTTTTGATAATCCCTCATAATTTTTCATTTATATAATAATCATGTTTCATTTGTTTTCAACTTTTTTTTCATGTAGCAATTATTTATTTTTAATCTCACTATTTTCATGATTTAGTTTACATTTTAAATTTTTATAAGTAAATGGTCACCTTTATAAAGGTCATTTTAAAAAGCCTTATGTTTATGTTACTGATTGAGACTACTATTGTAGGGTTGCTGCTAAGAGGTTACTACTAGAAGGATACCTCTAGATGGTTACCGCTAGATGGTTACCTCTAGAAGGTTACCACTTGAAGGTTACCGCTAGAAGGATACTAATGAGGAACCTTACCTGTGAGTTACCAATGATTGTTAACCAATACTAGTCTACCACTCATGGTCTACTAATCTAGAGCTACTGCTAGAGGAAATTTGTAAAAGGACACTAATGGGAATACTACTGCTATAATCTAACTAACGTCACTGCTAAAAGTTTACTATTAGAAGGTTTTTGTTTTAAGCTTGCCTCTACAAGGTTGTTTCTATGAAGTTACCACTAGATGACTACTAATGAATGGTTAGTAGTGGAATTACCATTATAATTCACATGTCTACCGTGGATAACCCTACCGCTGAGAAGATACCATTGAGAATGCTACCACTACTAGTCTACAGATACCTATACTATTATACTCTATACAATGTCAATTTTCATAATATTTTTCTAACGGTCATATTTAGTAAATTTAATGATCTTGAAATTTATTAATGTTGATTATAGACATATCAAGAGACCGTATGAGGTACGAGGAATACCACACATGTCTTGATCATTCCTACTGTTGGATATGAGGAATAAAGAGAAGATCAATCTAGATAAGACTATGCTGAGTAAGAGATATTACACGACATACCTGAAGAACAAGAAATATATTCACAAAGATTATTTTTGGAGAAAAAAATTCAACGATGACATGATGTGCTTCATCGATTATCATTCAAACCAGGAAGCTGAACACCTCAGTACTTGGAAGCATGAACCTAAAGTTGTGTCACCCTGTTCTGGGTACAATTTCCAGATAAGGAATCAAAATAGAATTCCTTCACACCATGGAGTCCAAAGCTGAATGAAAAACACAAATATAATTCTAAACTCAATCCTAGTAACATTAGTTATATTGTGTTATTTATATTATATTAATGAGTAGTGTGTGTTTTTCACTTACACACACATTTTCCCCCTTCCTTATGCTGGAGGATACTGTAAATCCTCATACTATACATTCCTGATATTTTTGTTTCCCACATTTAACTCTGGAATATTCCATTTGTGGCCTAGTTATTTGTTGTTTCCATGAAGAACTGTGGTAGAGGTTTCAATATCTAGATAGTTTGTGATATATATTATAAATACTAAAACAGGATGTGTATCTAGTTCATTATTAAAAACTTCATGGTGGTAGGTTATCACCGAGTGGAGAGGATTAAGTCTCATATTGAGACTAAACCTCTTATTTATTTCAGCAGTGTACATTATGTTGTAATACTATGTTCTTCTATTATCCACAGCCTATAATTTCAAAGGTAGAAAACTATTTTACATTAATTCTAATAGTTTTTTTTGTATGTATGGGTGTCAATTCATTAAACATGTTTTAAAAGTTGGATACGTTTTTAAAATGATTCACCTAATGAGAAATCATCTTTTGAGAGACTTTTTAAGAAATTGATCATTCAAATATCTACTTCCTTAATTAATTGGGCAGTTTCAAATTGAGGAATTTTATCATAACGTTTAGAATATATATTAAGTAGGAACCCAATTCACCCCCTCTTGAGTTTCCAAAATGACCAACATTTTCTATAAGAGATGTTGTTATTAATACCATCAGAATAATTTTTCATGATTTTAAATTTATTTTCAACTATGATTTTAGTTGGATCATAATGATCTTAAAATTTATTTCATATCTAAATTTTCAGTTTTTTAAATTCTATTTAGGTTTGGATAACCGATTTGAGGGTGAAGCCACTAACATTACACCATTATTTAATTATAATAGCTATGCTTAGTGGAAATTGAAATTGAAAATTTATCTAGAGAGAATGTGTCTGGAAATTTGGACACAATTGAAGAACAACAAGAATTATATGCCACTGCTAGGTACACATGGTCTTACTTGACTATGTCTACATATAATAATAATAATAAAGAAAGGAATTAACTGTATTATTCTTTACATAATGAATATTTCAATAGAATATATTCTTGTAAAACTGCATATAAAATTTGGAATACATTGGTTGTTTCCCAAGTGGGAACAAACAATGTTAATGAAATGAGATTAAATAATTATACTATTAAATATGATAAATTAAACTAATTCCTAAAGAACCTATCTTTGAAATGTATCTTAGGTTCAATGAAATATTAAATACATTGTGTCTGCTTGAAAAACATGTGGACATCAAGGATCAGATTATGAGATTTGTACTATGCCAACCTGATAGATAGAGAGGATCTTCCATTTCTATCTATGAATCCTGTGACATAAGAAATCTACCACTGAAGAAACAAATTGGAAAACTCATTATTTATGAATAAGAGCTTAAGGTTAATCATGAAAAAAGTGAAGAACCAAGAAATAAATCCATAGCATTCAAGACTACTACCTCAATGGGAAAAGACAAGGAAAATGTTCATGTTCCAGAGGATAGTTTCATCAATGAAGATGCAGATTCTGTTATTGGTGAGGGGATGGATCATCTTTATAGAAGATTCAAAAATTGATACCGATATAATAATTTCTTTATAAAGTCAAACTATATAATAATGTATGATAGTAAAGGAAATTGGAAAAAAAGAAAAAAACGGAATGACAAAACAAATGAGATTATCTATTATGAGTTTTAAAAAAAGGTCACGTTAAGGTTGATTTCCCCAAGCATAAATTTAAGATGAAATATGAAGACAAGGGAAAGAGATATAAAAAGGCTATGAAATCTACTTTGAGGGATTTAGAAGACAACTCTAATGGATATGAAAATTCTGATACTGAACAGAAGAATCATGAAAACCTATGTTTCATGAAGGAATCATCTGATGTGACACTTAATTCTCCTATACATTTTTCTTACTATTCTGGGAATGAAAGTGAATACATCATGATGAAAATATGAACAAGGATGAACTGTTTTAATATTTGGGAATGCTTGAGTATACCATTAATCATCTCAAGGATAAATATAAATAATTGAAAAGGAAATATGCATTAAATACCAATTATAAGTCTAATTTGGATATTGTGAAGAAAACATTTCCTCTTATGTTAAATGAAAATATAGAAATGAAATTATCAAATGGGAAATTAAAAAAGGATCTTGAGAAGTTTACTGCTAGTATGGACACCTTGACTCAATTTCATGGGAAACAATTTCCTCCAAAACACTCACCTAGTCAAGGATATCAACAAGGATAAAGAGGTCTTATTAAAAACAAATTTCTTCCAAATTATGGATAGTTCACTTCTAGTTCATGTTCTGGATCATCTCTTGAAAAAGAATTTTCTAAAGGACCTAGAAATGTTTTTATGTTTTAAAATATTTTTGATGATTATATGAAATATGTATGACAAATATGGGTTCCCAAAAAATTTCTTTCTAACCACTTTGGACCTAATAAAAAATGGGTACCAAAGATACCTTATGACTAATCAGTTTTGCATTAAAATTTTATAAAGAATTCTTGTAAAACACTATTGTACATAGACAACGGATGTTCAAGATAGAGGACCGGAGAATATTAATTCGTTAATATCTTAAAAAAATTTGACGGTGGAAAATTACATTTGGTGATAATTATAAGGTAATGGTCATCGGCTTTGGTCAAATTGGTATTCCTGGTACTATTTAAATTTCAAAGGTACTTTTTTAATGGGTTAAAGTACTATCTACTTAGTATATCTCAGTTGTGTGAAGATGGTTTTAATGTTAAGTATAAAAATTATGCATGCATTGTTTTTAATTATAAAAATTAATTAATATTAAATACTCGTACAAATGAAAATGTATATAAAGTATATTTAAACACTTTACCTATATAAAATGTTTATAGTTAAAATGATTTTCATAACGAATGTTGATTATGGAAAAGAATATTAGGACACTCAAATGTGAAATCATATAGGAAAATTACTAGGGATGGTTTAATTAGAGACCAACCTTAATTGGAATTCCCACTTAACAATGTTTTTAATCCTTTTCAAAAAGTGAAAACAACATAGTGCTTCAATGAAAACAAAGAAATAAGTTTCAACTTCTCAACCACTTGAGTTGGTTCACATGGATTTGTTTGGACCATATAGAGTTTCATGTTTAAATGGGAAGAGCTATATCAATGTTCATGAAGATGACTTTTATAGATACACTTAGGTATACATTCTAACATACAAAAGTGAATCATTTTCTTACATTATTATATATTCTATGTCTGTGGAAAATTATAGTTAAAATAGAATTAGGACCTTGATAATTGATCATGGATGAGAGTTTGATAATTAATAGTTTGAATCATTTTTCCATAATAATGAATATAATAAAAATTTCTCTACACATAGAACACCTCAAAATGGAGTTGTAGAAAGAACAAAAAAGATACATCAAGTGATTTCTTGGACTATTCTTAATTAACATAATATTACTGCCTATTTTTGGGCTAAAGCTATTAATACATACTATTAATCATCAAAAGATTATTAATTAGACATGTTCTTAAGAAGGTCCCTTATGAGGTATTGAACAATATGATTCCCAAGGTTAATTAATTTAGAGTTTTTTTTTTGCAATTTCATTATCCTTGAATCTAGGGATAATCTCCCCAAATTTTCATCCAAAATTGATGGACTTATTTCCCTAGGTTACTCAATATCTAGATAATACTATAGAGTATTCAATAAGTGATCCAAATGTGTGGAATAATCTATTCATGTCATATTTTATGAGACTGATCCACATGAACCTGAAACATATCTTGAATATCTTTAGGAAGATATGTCAATTATGGACATTAATGGTAAAAAAAAGTGAACCCCCCAGTGAAAACAACTAGTTATGGAAATTTTCCAGTATCCAATCTTGTTCAATCTGATCCTATAAAAAACATGGGAAGTCTAGTACCACCATTTATAGAGGTATTAGAACTCTCAAGAATCATCCTTTGGATGTTTTAGTAGGTGATCTAAATAGAGGAACATAAACTAGTGTTTCATTGAGAAACCAGGTTGAACATCAATCATTTCTTTCATAGCTTGAATCCATAAATATTAATGATGCTATAAATGATGTATTTTGGGTAATAGTTATGAAAGAAGAATTAAATCAGTTTGAATGAATATTTTTTTTGAGAATTATTAGTAATACCCAAGGACACTTTGACTATAGGCACTAAATGGGTGTTTAGAAACAAAGTTTACGAGTCTGGAAATATAGTTACAAACAAGGATATATTTGAAACACAATGATATATTTAAGAAAATGTAATTGACTATGAGTAAACAATTTCACCAATTTCTAGAATAGATTCCATTATGATACAACATTCTTATGCAGGACATATGAATTTCAAACTTTATCAAATGTATGTTAAAATTGAATTTCTAAATGGGTATATAGTCAAGGATGTGTTTCTTGGTCAACACCCTGACTTCAAAAATCCCCGTTTTTCAAATGTTGTTTTTATACTTTATAATGATTTATATTGTCTAAAATAATGTCATAGATCATGATATGATAGACTCAGTTCTTTTCTTATTTCAAAATGTTTTACTAAAGGGATAGATGATCCTACTCTTTTTGTTAAATAGATTTAAAAATAAATTTTATAGTACAAATTAATGTAAATGACATTATTTGTGGATCCTCTAATTTTTTTATGTGCTAATTTTTTAATGATGAAAAAAATGTATTTGAAATAAGTCTAAATGGGGAACTTAAAATTTTCCATGGATTTCAAAATTTTCAAAATAAAATTGGTATTGTTTTAAATAAATGTAAATATACTAAGGATCATTTGATACATTTTGGATTGGATAGTAATAAATGTAGTGATACACCTCTGAGTACCACATGTATGTTGGATGCTAATGAAACTATAAAACAAGGGGATCAAACAAATTATAAAGGTATGATTGGGAGTCTGTTCTACCTTTCTTCTAGCTGAAATGGTATTATGTTCAATGTATGTTTGTGTAATCATTTTCCATCTAATCTCAAATAATCTCATTTATCTGATGCTTGATGATTTTTTAAATATCTCAAGTATTCTATCAACTTAGTACTATTTTATCCATGAGGAAAATCATTTTATTTGATATTTTTTCAAATGAAGTATTTGTTGATTTCATGTTAGATAGAAAGAGTAGCTCTAGAATATGTCACATTTTGGGAAATTCACTAGTATAATGGTGTAGTAAAAAATATAATTTTGTTTCATTATCCATTACTAAAGATGAATATGTTGGTGCTAGTATTCGTTGTACTCAAATTATATGGATGAAGCACACTTTATTAGAATATGTATATCAATTAAAACATGTATCTATAAATTTTTATAATAAAATTGCTATTAAAGTCTCTAAAAATCTGGTATCCCATGCAGGGAAAAAGAACTTTGATGGAGACATCACTTTTTGAGCGTTCGTTATCAAAGAGGTGATATCACTCTTGAATTAATTGGAATTAAACCTCAATTGGCTGATATATTCACAAATCCATTGAATTCTGAGAGGATTAAAAACATCAAAAATGAGTTAGGTATGATTAGTTTTAGTTAATGACACCTCAATGCTGGACCTCACCGTTATGATACCCTATCGTTGGACCTCACCATAAGGACACCTCACCATTGGACCACACCATTAGGACACCTGACCGTTGAAACTCACAATTAAGAAACCTCACCATTGGACCACATTGTTAGGATACCCAACCATTGGACTTCACCATTATGAAACCTCACCGTTGGACCTCACCATTTGGACACCTCAACATTGGACCTCATAATTAAATAATATAACCATTGTACATTACCGTCAGAACACCTTACCATTGGACCTCACCGTTAGAAAAAAATACTATTGGACCTCACTGATATAACTTACTCTGGCACATTACCACAATTCGATCTTAATGATATGTCATGGACTTCGTGATTTCTACTATAATTTGAAACATTTAAATATTTCTCATTTATTTTAATTGATTTTTTTCGATCACTAAATTATAAAAATAAAGTGCTAAGTCAAATTTTTATACACTTTAATCCCCTCCTGAGCCTTTTTCTATTGAGTCCTTGAATATAACCTACAACTAAACCCCTCGATCAACATCAAATAACACTATCAAGAGTAAATAGACCGATGGTTCGTGATGAAGGATATGCACAAAACCATAAGAGACTACTAACTGAGTCTTGTGGGGGAAGAGAAGTTATGCGAAATCTGAGGAATAATCATTTTTTGAAGAGGGAAATCATGGTCAAAAGAGAATTATGTTAAGAATATATGTTGTTGGGCATGTATCTAGTATTGAATAGACTTTATGTTCATGATTCGGTAGAATTCATCGCAAAAACAATGGACCATATTTCTTGAATCTAGTAAAGGAGTTTTATGAGTTTCTGATCTTCAAAAAACCTGATGATGAGAATATAATGGTTTTAAAGGTAAATTGAGTTAGTTTTAGATTATCTTCAATTGAATGGGCAAGAATGTTTAAGATTCCCAAATAAAGTCATATTTGATAATTATTATGGAATGGTGCCTCCTACTAGTGAACCTTTGGGATATGAAGAGGCTATGGCTGAAGATACAGGGATTGGAGTTCCTAGAAAGGTAATTTCTGCTGAGATGGATAGGGAAAATAGATTACTATTTATGTTTATCCAACATGTATTGAGTCTCAGAAGAGATGACTTTTCTAGTTAGATATATCATGACCAATTTTTTCTATATTTTATGAAGCATGGAAAAAGGATAAACCTTTGAAAAAATTTTATGGTTTAGTTAGAGGATATGAATAGGCTTGGTTCCAAGTCAAATTCATTGTTCTCTGTAATGTTGATATCATTGACATTGAAAGTGAATGGTTTTGATGGAAACAAAAAAGAAAACATAGTTTTAAAGGACATATTTTTTATTAAGAAATGATATTAAATAGTGTGAGGATAAACTAGAACCCTTGGAAATTGGAATGTGTGAATTATGAGGCTAATATATATGAATACATCAACCCTATTATCAATCCTACTAGACCAAAGGATAAAAGAGATCCAGGTTTAAAACATGATGAAGTGGAACCTGTGTAGTCGGTTGTAGAAGATGAGGTTGATATTGTGTAGTAAATAGATGAATCTTTGGTAAATGACATGAGTGATCCTAGCATTCCATCAAGTCCCCATGTCTGTGCTGTATTATTTTATAATCCTAGTTAACAAATGAATCTGATCAGAATAGTGACTATCCTAAGGGACACTGATGATAAAGAAACCACTGAAGAAGAATGAGAGGAGAATTTCCTAAGAGACATTACTATTTGAGAGACCACATAAGAGGAGGATAAAGTTGACTCAGATCACAAAGATTCTGAAACTGATAATAATGATGAATGTGAAGAAGACTGCCTAAGTCAAATTTTTTTGATAGGATGTACAAAAATGGAAGAGAATGAAAAGGAATAGGAAGTTGAATCTATTGCAATTAAAATGGAATTGGTTGACGATTCTATATAAGATGTAGCAGTATACCTTACTAATGAATCAATTGACCAAGGAAGAATGGAGGAGGAGAATGTAGTTTTCCAGGAGGAATCTCTCTATGTTAGGGGGAGGAACCTATTTCCATAGGTTCCTTTTCATTTATTCACAAAATAGAAGGGTTTTTTGGGGGACCATATTTTCATTATTTTGGGATTAGACAATAAAGACTTTGTAGATGAAAATCCTAACAGAATACATCCAATTCATTCCCTTTTAGAGACCACTATACTGCAACTAGTTTTTCTTCTACCTTATGATTATGTAAATAAGGATGACTTTGAGTAATTGAAATCATATTTGAAGAGATTATTTGATGAAAGACCCATTGGGATCAAGGGAAAACTATCTAATAATCAAGAGCTTGTAGAATCTTCTTTAGAAATATTAATGTCTAGAATTCAATAAAATATGCTACATGACATAATGGAATGATAGAATCAGGTATGTGCCTTCACAAAATCTGTGGAGATTGTGAAATAGTATGTTGTGATATTAGACTCATATATGGATTCAAGATCTCATGTGGAAAAAGACATTCAGTATGTTAAGAGTGTTTTCAAATAGATGGTAATTGTTTTTTAGGACTTTTTGAAGTCTATGGAAGTGCATGTGAATGGTGAGGATATTGATGTGAAGAGGATGATAAGTGGATTGACTAAGTCTTTTAAGGTGACTGTGGATTTTACAATGGACCCTCTGTGTGAATCTACATCCTCATCCACCTCTCTTCCTATTGATCTAACATCCTTCAGATCAGTTCTCAATGAAAAAATGGAGAAGCTATCTTATGGAAGTACCTCATATCCTTAGTTATGGAATCATATCATTTACACTCTATAGAAATTCATAATCTTGTAGGTGACTACATGAGATAGGATACCCAAGATCAGCAGGAAATAAAAGATAATATTTACTTCTATTATAAAAGGGTTTATAATAAGCATCATATGGACAGTCTTTTCATGTCACTATGGAGAACGTGAGGATACCTTCGGTCACCCAGGACATTAAGGGTCAATGTAGTAGTCGTATATAGTTGACTACTACATTGTAAAAGTTCATGGGGAATAAGGATGAAATTATCTCAGCTATGGAAAGATGAGAAATCATCATTATGTATTTCAAGAACCTCCTTCTACCGTTTCTCCATGTGGATTGTACTCATATTATTATCCCTCCAGCATTTCCTTCATCCTCAGCTACATTCGAATATATCTATGGTTCCCTTTTGATGACTTGTCTATGTGCCATTAGATTCATTACTCCAATGATTCCTTAACGATCTAGTCATTATCGATCTACTGATGCTTCTCTAGATGCTCCTCCCACCTTTCTTACTGCTAATACTAGAATTTTACATCCATCTACTGAACTGTACTCCTCACCTCCCATTATAAATTCTCACATGGACATATATAAAGTGTATTTACTATCAGTTTTCTTATTTGATATGGAACGTTTTAATATTTATTGTATAATTCACACTTGTTTTATTAATTAAATGATCTCCTTTTTATCATTTTTTATTTAATAATCACAAATAGGGACAATATTTATGATTGGAGCCCCTTCATATATGAAATTTTTATAAATTTATTCTCTAATATATGATCAAAAATAAAATTTGTTCAATTTTATGTCATTACTGATATTATTCATTTTAATTATTTTAGTCATTTTGTTTAAAAAATATTTATTCTATCTCTAATTCAATATGATTTCATTTGGATTTTGATATTTTAGTTGAAAAATATTTTGCCCTGGGAAAATTTATATTGATACCACTGAAGTGAATATAAAATGTACATAAATTTGATACAATAATACTTATTCTAAATTTAACTACCATATTTTGTGATTATAAAAAAGGGGGAAATTGTTGGCCTCACCTGTTTTGATAATTCAAAACATTGATTTATTTATATTAAAATTATGTTTCATTAGTTGTTATATTTTTTATCATGTAAAAATTATGTATATTAAATCTCAATTCATTATAGATTACATTTATAGTGTAATATTATATATGTAAATGGTCATTGGTATGTAGGCCTCTATTATGAGACTCAATTTAAGTCACTAGTTGTGGCTACTGTTAGATGGTTACCGCTTGATGTTTAGCTCTATAAGGTTACCGCTGAGAAAAATTACAACTAAGTTTCTGATGCAAGTTCACCACTACGATTCTACCGCTAAAGGGATACTGTTTTAGAGATATCGCTAGAGGTTATTGGTAAAGGTCACTGATGTAAATCCTCCCATGTGAATCTTACTAAAGTCACCGCTAAAAAGTTACCATTATAAGTTTATTGTTGTTAGAATACTACTATATGGTTTCAGCTAAGAATTTATCGTTGGAAGTCTACAGATGAAAGGTTGATGCTGGATGAACTTTTGGAATTCACATGTCTACCGTTGATAAGCCAACCGTTGAGAAGCTACCATTGAGAAGAATACAACTACTTGTATTCTGATACATATACTCTTATACTCTATACATTTTCAATTTTCTTCTGATTGTTCTAATAGTCATATTTGGTAAATTTAATGCATGTGACATTAATTAATTTTTATTGTATACATATCTAGACATCATACGAGGTATGAGGGATACAACACGTGGCTCGATCATTCATACAATTAGATCTCAAGAAAAAAAATAGAAGATCAAACTAGAGAATACTATGTGGAGTAAGAGATATTACACAACCAACAAAAATAAGAAGGATAACACACCGTCACTTATGTTGTCAACCTAAGATCTTCACAAATATTTTTTTTGAAAAAAAATTAAAGGATGCCTTCTCATGGTTCATCAAATCACATTCAAACAAAGAAGCTAAACACCTTGGTACCTAAAATCCAGAACATAAAGTTGTGACACTATATTTTGGGGAAAACATCCAAAGAAGGACTCAAACTGAAATTTCTTCACTCCATTATGTCGAATGCAAAATCAAAAACACATATAGTCTTCAAAACACTATCCTCATAACATTATCTCTATTGGTTATTTATCATAAATTTCTGAGTAGTGTGTGTTTTTATATAAAACACACACTGTCTCATATTCTTAAAATTGAGGATAATGAAAATCCACACACAAAACATTCGTTACATGTTTTCCCATGTATAACTGTGGAAGAGGCCATTTGTGTCCTGGTTGTTTCATTTTTCCAATGAAGAATGATGGTAGAGGTTGTGAGACATAGATAGTTTGTGAAAACTATTGTAAATCCCAACACATGTTGTGTATCATGTTTATAAATATAAACATCATGGTGGTAGGTGATCATTAAGTATATAGGAAAAAGTCTCGGCATGAGACTAACCCTCTTGTTTAATTCAGTTGTGTACTTTATTTTGTAAAACTAAATTTATCTATTTTCTGCTGCTTATAATATCAAATAAAAAAATATTTTACACTAACTCTAATATATATATTTGGTTGGTGCGTATATGTGTCAAATTTAGTAAAAAAATTTCAAAATTTTGATATTTTTTTACAATGATTCAGCTAAGGACTAATCAACCATTGAGAGACTAGTTGAGAAATTGAACATTTATATATCTAATACCTTAATTAATGGTGTTGTTTCAAATTGGAAGTTTTTATTATAATGTTTTTAAAATATATATTATGTAGGAACTCAATTCACCTCCCTCTTGAGTTTATGCTTTGGCCAACAATAAATATTTTTGAATATCATATATCATTCCCTATTTTTATTAGTTTTTTCTATGAAAGTAGAATTCATATCATTTTATTTCTTTAATTAAGGAAATTTATGATTATGTTGTAATAATAAGTTAAATATATAATTAATCTCTTAGTAAACATAAATAAATATTTATTTTTCAACTAATAGATAGTGATATTTTAACTTATTTTCGCATAGTCATCAATGAAATATTTTTATAGAATTGTTAAACAATGTGGTTCAAAAAACACAAAACTGAATATTTAATAAATATTTTATTCTTATTGCTTTGAAAGTGGTTTCCATTCAACATCATATTATTGATATAGATAAATGATGATATAATATATATATTGATGTTATTTTAAAACATTAGAAATATTTTTAATAAGATGGAAATTCAAAATAAAAATTCTGATAAATTACATCATGGATGTGGTAGTCCACACAAAGAAAAACTAACGTAGTCATTTCATAATAAATGAGAGGGAATTATAGAGGGTTATAAAGTTTTATTTAATAATAATATTTATATCAATGTTTTCCATTTAATTATTGAACATAATCCATTCTACTAGAAAATAGGGGAACATGAGAAATGTAAAAAATGACGCTTCATGAAGGATGTATTTTGTACAAGAATTCAATCAATATTATTTTGGTTTTATAGGTGGATGGGAAGGAAGAAATAGTTATTGTAACATTAATATAATATATAATAATTATTATAATGAGTATGAGAACATTTATTAATATTATTTTCAAGGTTTTAATGAAGAATAATAAGTAGTATTGGGTAATGAGTAAGTAGTAATTATATTGAGGACTCCAAAATCCTATTGATGAATTTAAAAGAAATGATGAACATATGTGAAATTTCATTGACTAGTGAATTTAGTTCATGAGTGATAAACATACAACATATAACATTTTTGGGTCTATATAAATATAAACTGGAATTTTGTGCTTTGAAATATTGGAATTGATCACATTTTATATGTGATGAAAATGGAACTTTTTGGAAAATAAATTATATTTTTCATGGATCTATGAAATATAATATATAATAGGTCTTGTAAAGGCTTATAAAAAGGACATAATAACACCTCCTCATGAAACAATGGTTAATGAGTACAGATGATGGTCGACATTGTTATATTAGCAAGTTTATTCCATCGTATCAGTATTAGAAAAAATAAGACATAACCAATTATCATCAATATAATTATATAATTAATGTGAAGAAACAATTAATGTAATAAAAATTAAAAAAAAAATAAATCTATATAATGATTTCAATGGAAATTCCATACTTACAGAATTTATTTCCCACTAGGCTGATCACATATAATTGAGTTAAAAATAGAATGAAAAAAACTAAGGTTATACTACATACATTGAGCTCTACCATATACTTGATCTCTATAAACATATATGATCTGCCCAAATGGATTAGTCTAATGTCATTATCCCATCCTGTTACATCAACCATCTCAATAACTACTCAATTTTTCAAACGAAAAAGTGCCACATGCCTGATTGGAATACAAACAATAGTTATGCACCACTAATGTGGCCTCGTACATAGTATGTAATTGGATTGTATCTATCTATGATATAAACATGAGGATAATAATTATAATGAAAACAACAACTATAATATTAAAAATAATTTGAAAAAACTATTACTATTTAATAAAATCATAAAAGGCATCTTTATGGAATATGTTCATCCTTTTGATTAAAAAATATAAATTACTATTAAAATATATACATAATTGATGAATATTTCTAGGAACATGATGCTCTATAGGACCATTAAATTTGGAATATATCTGAATGTAATACACCTCATACCTTGGCTACTCTTGTGGACCCAGTAGTCTGTAATCTTGATCATCCATAATTTTGGAGCAAGAACTAGAAATAACATTGATCAATCTGTGTTACTATAGGGTGAAATTTGTCCTTACCCAAGGATAAATTGTACATTCCTAAAATAAATATGTATAGGAATTTTGGGTATTTTGAAGATATCCTATAAATATGCAATTTAGACATAATTAAAACCAACGATGGTATGTATATCATGTATGATGTCGGAGTTGTAGGTCCCAATCTGTTCAAATTCTTAACATTCGAACTTAGATAATCCCAAAATGGAAAAAACCATTGGTTTCATCAAAGGAATTCACAAATTATTTGATTTAATAACACATGATCAATTCAATAACCCACACTAAAACCCCATCCATAATAAAATCATGGTGATATTGTAATAGTGTTTCTACCTTCTCCCTATAGAGATTTATAGTCTCCACATGATGAAATAGTCATCAATCCCAGAAAAATATCCCAAATAGAGGTTGAAAAAAATTATTTGAAAGCTCCAATATAATCCCCCTTTATGGAGGTATCTCTGTGAAAATTTGGACATCTTGTTACATTAGAGATCAGTTGAATAAGTCACATAAGTTGGATCCTAGGAATTACCCATGAGCATCTCATTGAGATAATATTCAAACATGCCAGATCAATAGGTGGGTCAAAGGAAGTACGACTGAGATTGCTAATGTGTAAATATCAGATCAATAGGTCTCATAATACATATAATAATAAGTGAATATAGTCATTATAATAATTTAATTAGTTTACATTATCCCATATATGATGAGTTATTGGAATAAGAAATAGAATCATATAGATATAAATAATAACCGTAATACAAAAATTAAATGAGTGATGGGTTTGAAACCCACATACCTTACACTATAAAAGCATCCAATTCAGCATACATCGTATGTGTTGGTTCTAATGTATACACCACCACCATGTCTACAATAACCCTTGATGCATAGGCTTGTGGTCAGTTAAAAATTATAGAACCAACAATGGACTCATAGTTCATTTCATTAAATATGTTTCCCTCCTTGAATCATCCATGAAATAATAACAGTCCTGGTTCAAAACTCAATACCCCAAAATGATACATCTTATTGTATCAGGATCATCGTAGCATTTCCTTTCTAGTTTCCCTTGATCCTTACTATAGGGAAACTATGCAGCGATGAATCATAACCAAATCTCAATGATAAGGCCACTTTAAGATGGTCCAATAATCTATACCAATACAATTTATAACCAGTTGTCCACCTAGTTCATTAATGTTCAAAAAATCATCACCAAGATTATTCTAACCTCCAAATGGATTGAGAGGCTACACAATGTTTCAAAGTGCTATGTGAAGAAAACATTTTTCTAATGCATATGGATAGTGTTCTTGGGCTATTAAAAAACTATGTAATTAAACCATCATAATTAAACAATTTAATTAATAATACACTTCATTTGATTGGATTTAATTTTATGACTCTACCTCAAGAAAAATCCCAGAATACACATACTACCCTAAAAATAGACAGATTCTATAGTGCAACTAAATAGACCACCTACCTTTCAAGAAACCAAACATTCATTTCCAAATTACTATAAATAAATACCATGACCCATCCAAACTCTTATGAAATATACCAAGGTCTAGTCTCATGCAAGACCACCATATATTAATTTTTATAAATTAAAAAATAAATGATCAATAAAACCATACATGACAATATCAATTAAACATGACATCGTAAAATTTTATAAAGCTAAAAACATCACTCGATGATTCAATGAATACAAACCTATAACCAAACAATCTATAATAAAATACATCACATAAAAAATATTAAATCAGTAATAATCCCTGAGAAATATTTTCATGAAAATAATGAAATCAATTCAAAATAAGATTTAAGGATTTTGAATTTCACCATCGATCCATATCACATTGAAATAACAAATAGAATATTGTTGAGAGACTAGTAGGTCATGAAAATAATAGATATAGAATAATCCTAAAACTCATATCACAATCCCCATGCTTTTGTTGAGTATGGAATAAAAAACCTAATTGGGGAAACCAGAAATTAAGAATCAGTAGAAAATATAAGTAATAGAGTCCATTGTTGGAGATATCATAACTCAAAACACTACATAATTCGATCAAGAACACCCCATGATGTTATTGAAGAAGGGAATGAGTGGATATGTGGTTCATCACATAAGAGGGAGGATACAAGAATATAAATGGGGATAACCTCTAGGTATTTTAGGGGTGAAAGTGTAAATTAAAAATTTTTATGGGACATACAATATGGGTTCATGTTTGGCCATCCCATGCGCCAACTATATTCCCCCACTGTCTAAGAGACACACCATTGGATGGTTATGAAACACTGTTTTAAAAACCCTATTCTATATATGTAATTGTTGTAGATTCCCAAATGGTTTTCTGTAGGATCCCATATGGTTCACCCAAACCATACACCTATATGAATATGGTCATAGACATAGAACAGAACAAGTTTCCTAAAATGAACAATTGAGAAACACAATATTATTCCTTGAATGCCCAAGATGCTAAAAAAACATATGAACATCCATGTGATCCATATACCGCATATAGAAAGATACCAATGAGGTATTACAATGTTTTTAATTACCATAACAGTAATAATTCAATATTTTGCCCCTGATGTAATCAATAAATAAAATTACACCTAATTATATATAATCAAAAAAATAGGATCTTATAACATTCCCAATGAAACACTACCCATCCTTAGGATGACCTTCCAGGAATAAAAATGAGATATATAGGTTATTAAAACTATCTTAATAGCTACATTGAATCTCTGAATTCCCATTGTTCTTGTAATATCTATTTTTAATATATTGTAGTTTACATGAAAAAACACAATCTAATTATCTTAATATTTACCAAAAAAATCATGATGTGACTCACTAAATCCCACCCAATAAAAACCCAAACTACATCTTCTCCCCATTTATATATCAGCTACTAGACCAGCCAACCATAGTTTCCTTCATTTAATGAAAAATTAATAATCATGTCACCCCCACAGTTGAAATTTATAACTTAGACAATCCCCTAGAATCCTAACGATTATTGAAGTATGATTCTCAACATTAATAATATTATCACATTAGAGGGAAATCCTCACGTTCCTCAATCTTATCTAAATTATAAACATCAAATTTACCAAGATCAAAGTAGTCATAATATATTTTTCATTATAAAGTAATAAATAACCATTAGACCTATCCAGCATCTTCTTGTTTGTTTTTTAATTACATCCTCTTGGTGAAAATATGATTATATGTTTGAATTAAGATCAAACAACATTCAGTTTTCTATTCTAAAAAAATATTTCTTTCATCGTCTGCCATATCATCAAACTCAAATCCTAATTACCATTCCCATGGCTCACCAAAATCATTCATAAAATATACACTGAATCCTATTAATGACTTTTAGTGTCCTTTAATATTCTATCATTCCCCAATGAAATGGAATTTATGTGGAAATCATGAAATAACCGATTCCATTAAACAAATATAATCTTAAATAAAAAATAACCCTCATATACCCAAGTTCCCATAATCATTATCATAAGATGGAAATAAATTGAAGTCGAAAAAACTATTCCAAACTATAAGATAAGCCTATTAATTTCAATATAAAAATGTTCTCCCAATAAATATAGAAAAAGACCCATCGTATTCATGACATAATAATTGAGAGTGCTATGAAATTGATCACTACCCTGCACCAACTCGCATCATTACCCATTAAAATTTCTAGATAATTGTTTCTATAGTGACCATACAAATCGTACATTACTATTACATCATTTAAATAATAAACAATATAATAGTGAAATAAAACTATTATCCAAAGGTTCTTATCCTAGGAAATTTAGTACCAAACAATAAATTTACATAATAAAAACATTATTTAATTCCTTCTTCTATAGATTCGTAGGGGTCATTGTGTTCATATTAGTACATGTAATAACATGAGGATATAAATTAATGGAAGGGTTGATCTAAATTCCATGTAATATGATATATAATAACATAAATCAATATAACATGGGTAAGAATAAAAATCATTATCATAATAATATAGTGGTATCATCATCATAATACTGATAGGATGTATTAGATAAAATCATTGAATGTAGAAATGCATAAAAAAGAATCATAATGTCTTAGTGGTGAACTACCACATATAATTTCGAACAATGATAGAATAATTTTATGGCGTTACATTAGTCAAAAATCAGAACATAATCATTCCCTAAAAAAATAACTCCATATTCAAAAATATTGCACAACATATCATGATATAGATCACTTTACTCGATGCATTTGAGTGTTGTTAAAATATGGTTTCACATGTCTCATCATAGCATTTTCATAATCACTCATGCCACATGAAACATAAAAAAATCATAGTCATAAAATAACCAATGGAAATAAAATGGGTTCCCTGAGTAGTTAATAATTTAAAAATTTAGGAATAATTTTTTGGATTAAAATATTTAATAGGAAATAACATACACGTTTTAATAATCATCAATATAGAGGGAAGAAGAAAGAATATCTATAGAAGTAAAAGATGTGATTTTTGTAATTCAGAGTTCATTGGAAAATGAATTGAAATTTCCATAAAATCATGTTATAAGAATGTATATCCCACAAAATAGTTTTTATAAATAGAAAAATTTTATTTTTTAAATATCTAATGAAAAAATACTAATGTTTCGCATTAAAGTTGAATAATCCAATGAATGAATATTGTGGGTGACAATCCATTTTCCTAATACCTGAATTCTTTCTTCACATTCATATATTGTATAAGAATATTTCATCCATTAATTACTAAATATAGAACCTATAATAAATTTATTTTATAAATTATAATTTTAAATATGTTTTTTATCTAGTTTGATTAGCTATAGTGTTGAATATCAACATGCGGGTTTGTTCGTTTTCTTGGATTTCATGCACAATTATATTGTGAACATGTATGAATGACTGTTTTAAATGAGAATAAATATCAATAAATGAAATTATATTTTATTAATGAACTCATAAATGTTAACTTGGAATTATATATTAATTTTTATTATATAAGGATATTTCATTAGATACGTTTATATTGATAATAATTTTGATTAATTCGGCCTTTTTTCGATCACAAAAAACTAATTTTCATTTATTTTTTAATATTATTAATATTAGCTTGTATGAGAACATAAAAAATGTTATAAAATAAATTTCATAATATATTTCAACAAATTTAATTGTTATAATACCGTCATTGAATGTGGTGAGGAAAATAAAAACATGTCATCCTTAATGTTTATAAAACAACACATAACATTCAATGTTTCCATTTTTTGAATAAAAAATAGTTGAGAAGTGGTTTGGTGATATATTATTACATTAAAATAATAAAAATAAATTTATATAAGATACTATACTAATCATTACAATTATATTATGGGGATTATTAGGGAAAAAATAAACTAAAAAACAAAATAAATATAAAAAAAATAAGATATTACCACTTGATTTTATCTCCTCCAGAACCACATTTGGGATATTGCCATTGGTATTTTATTGATAAGAATGTCTCTTGAAAATGGGAAATAGTATTGATAAGAGTATTCAGATGAAATGGAACATTATTCAAGGATTTGAAGGTCTATGAATAAAACAATCTGAGGGGTGGTATTTATAATGGTATAAAGGAGGGTTTTTGGATAATTTTATTCACTGTTGTATTATTTTGACTCAAGAAAATTAATAATTTGAAGCTTATAACTAAATACATTAAAATAAATAAGGATAGTTAGATATTATAAAGATTATACTAGTAATTAAATAAGGAATAGTTTCATTATGTTATATTTTATATACACCATAATTTACAATTTTTAACTATTTAAAAAATATCCAACTATTTTAGAAAAATACCAAAAATACACCGTAAATTTTTTTGACTTGTATAATTAAAAAAATAAATCCATTTTTTAAAATTTATTATATATGAATAATTTTTTTGTAATTAAATTAATCATTAAGTCAAAAAATATTGATTTTTATATTAGAAATGTTTTTATGACACATTGAAAAAATAAAGAGTGTCTCATAAAAATATAAAATAATCAGAAGAAAAAATTTGAATTAATTTAAATAAAATAAATTTAAATTTAATAATAATATTAATTATAAAATTGGAATTAAATATTTCTAACATACAAAAATATAAACACATAAATTTTAATATTAAAATTGTTATTTAAATATACAATTAAATAAATATATATTTTAATCTTGCATAAGTTAACTAAATTTCAATTAAACTGTCGTAGATGGGGTTACTATCATTTTGGACTAATTACTATTCATAATGGTTACATTATAGTTCCTAATGTCATGTTATTCTTCCATTGGTATAGTTACCATGACTTCTTGAAATATATATTATTCCATTAAATACGAGGAGTTATATATAAAACGACCTATACTTTACATACATTGTTATAACTTCAGAGTTGAAGCATACTTATTACAACATATAACAAAACCATGAACAGACCATATATGTATAGTGTCTTTAGAAACTGGTAAACATAAACAACTGGTTAATAAAATCAACTACATTGTCACCCGTTTATTTCATCATATCTAGAGTCCTTTTTGGCATATCCTACTTAATATCCTTCTTCCTGACCTGGGGAAAAGAAAACATACAAAAGGGTGAGATCAAATTCTCAGTAAGGTTAAACAAAAGAAATATCCATCATATCATATTCAAAAGAACATAACATTTTGAAAATATTAACCTACAAAATAGGTCATAATATCATCTCATGGGATAAATCATAATAATGAAAAGTAATCCCAAATAATCATAACTTAAAACATGAAACTTTGTGGCATACACACATAATCATAGAAAATCATTTCATATTAGTCAAGGCTCATTGCCAAGACCATCGTAGAGGACAAAGTCCATTACTAAACTGAGTTCACTCCTCGTTCCAGTCCTATATCACTGAACCAGATTAACTTGCCGTTCCAACCATGTCTATATCATGAGATATAAATCGTTACCCAATGCATTGGATGGAGATATAGGTCCCACCCATCTCATAATTAAACCATTCTTACATGTGCCAGAAAATCAAAAATCATACATCATAGCATAACCCATGTAATAAAAATGGGATTCATAAACATCATGCCATCAAAACATGATCCATATAAGATATCATAAAATTAATTCCATCATAAAATAATCATTTCAATGTAAAAATTGTGATAGAAACATAACCCTATATTATCTTAGATGGAAAATAATTTTGATAAAACACTTGAACTCCATTCTTGATGAAAATATATTTTCTACATCAAAAACATTTTTCATTTATTGACATGTCAAAAAATTTTAAACTAAATGATGTTGATAAAAAATAAAGATGAAAACTTTTAAAGGAACACTCATGGAAATAATGTTCTCAAATTCCATTCATGCCGTATAATTTAAAAACATTCTTCTCGTACTTTGGCTAGAAAACTCAAAAAGTACCTCGTACTAAAAAAAAATATTCCTTTCATATCTTTTACTAAAAACTCACTGAAGGATAAAATTGGATTTAAAAAATTGTAGGAGGATAGAAATAATATTATATATTTTGGAAAGATGGATGTGTATGATAAGTATTCCCCAGTAATTTCTGAAGTATAAACAATCTCGGATAAAAATGAGATTGCGATATTTTCCCTTACAGTAGGTGTGATATGCTTTGTACGTGTCAGAACCTCCTGTAAAATGACTTAAATAATGTCATTGACTTATTCCAGATTCATTATCATTGTTATGATATCATATATGGTAATATTCGTACCTTCTTATTAGTAATATTTCATTGTTACTTGTTATTCAGGTGTTGATTGCTTTTTTTTTCTTATGCATGTTTTGTTGAATAAATGATTATTATTCATTTTAGGTTATAGATACCTTATTTACATAATGGTATTAGTGTAATATATATCATATTTATTCATTTAATTCATTTATATAATTATTATTCAATGAAGATCTTGTAGAACGAGTCGCATCACATCGTGGAGACGGTAGGCCGTACGCAAGCACGAGTGATGATATCGTTCCCATGGTCGTGGAATTGTATTGAAATGTATGTATACTATTTCAGAAACAATATAATTTTACAATAATCATATATAGTTATTTTTTACACCATTATACCCACCTAAGTAAGGTGGTGGTGGAAAAACTGATTACACCACGGCGTGGAGACGGTATTCCGTACGTACGCACGTGCGGTGATTTAATTTTCCGTAGGATGGACAGTAGGTGAAATGGGGTTGTTTCATATTTATAATAAAATATCAGTATATAAGTAGAAATTATGTTATTAATTCATAATGAAACAACTAAAGAATAAGCTGTTGAAGAAGAAAGAAATTGGAATGGATAGGTAATTCATATTACTTCTTCTTTGACGTGCCTCTTATTAACCTCCTCTTAGGGCACTAGGGTTGGTCTTTGAAGAAGACCAGTCCCTCTAGGATGTTTCTAGGGAAGTGGAGAAGAGATATTGGTGGGGTTTGGCCGATCTTGAAGGCTCAAAGTTGTTTCAGGAGGAGAGGGAGGAGGTTCCCATTTATAAGGGAGGAGAGGGGCACCTTTGGAAAGTGTGAAAAATATTATTTTATTACAAAGTTATCTTTGGTTTCAAAAGGTCCAAAAGTCATTAAAGATGAAGATAAGATGAAAAATGGTCTAAATAAAGTAATCCAATCAGAATTGGACAAGTTTTGATAATTTTTTTAATCATTATAATCTTATTGATTTAAATCAATTAGTAATGAGGTAAATACTTAATCATTATTGTGTCATAAAAAATTTAATTTATTTGATGTATTAAAATAGTGAAAAATATTATCATGTATGAAATATTTTTAGATTTCCAATGAATATTTATTGTCTAAAATATAATTTATATAAACCCTAATAAAAATTAATTACTAAAATATTTTTGTTATTGTCAATTTTGTCTTTATATTAAATTAATTAATCCAAATTGTCATTAGCACTACCAAGTGGCTCAATGGGGTCCCAAAATCGACCCAACAATGCCCATGGTCCGTCACTACTCATCCAATAAGGTTAGGACAACCGTCAAGGTAATTTTGGAATTATTATAATATTATTTTAACATTGAATTACCCTATTTTACTTTAACCACAGTAAATAGAAATTATCGTAGTTACTATTCATAATATCGAAAAAAATAAAAGTAAACTATTAACATAATTTGGACCCACTGATTCCAAATATGGAATCCATTTTTCAAAATTCAAAACACAGAAGTTGCACTAATTTATTTAAAATTAATCCCGTTGTTAAGAAAATAGGATTTAAAAGTTAAAAAATTACTAAAGATTGAAATGTTTTTACCTATGAATTCAATGTAAAATTAATGACACTGAAATAAATTATATTAAATGGTAAAAATATATTCTATTTATATAAATCCATTCGATATTATAATTTAACCAAATAAATTATTGCGATGAAAAAATTTGTTTTTAATTAAAATATATCGTGTTTTTACGATCATTCAAATATAAAAGTTACCAGAATAATATGAAAAATTTATCCAAAGTAAATTTTTATTTTTTGATTCTCAATAATAATTTTATTTTGTCAAATTTAACTTATAAACATGTCAAAAACGAGATTGAAAGTGGGTGCTCCATCAAAAGGCGGCAAAACTGCATTTTTTGATAAATACTTATTTTACCCCAAAAATTAATTTTGTTCACATAAAATGTTCTAGAAAATATGTAAGATGAATAATAATGTTATTACATATAAAATTCAGTTAATACTATTCATAATGGCTAGTTTATAATATTATATTAATATATCATTATTTAGTGGAACTCGGTATTGCGTACTACACACGCTATCGAAGAAGGTCGTGATTGCGTGAAATGCAAGCCAAGCTAGTGTTGTGTGCCATGAAAGATTCCATTGATGTTGTGTATAAAATAATATAAAAAAAAACTTCTCATAAAATATCAGGGTGTTACATTCTATCCCCCTTAAAATGAATTTTGCCCTCGAAATTTGTCACTTCGTAACAAATAGATGAGTATAACTCTCCCTCATCATATCCTCAAGCTTCCATGTAGCTTCTACCAATTGGTGGTTGCTCCAGAAAACATTCTCCAAGCGAGTGGTCTGGTTCCATAGGACTTTTTTGCTATGATCCAGAATCTTTATCAGTTGTTCTTCATAAGAAAGATCTTTCTCCAACTGTACAATTTTTGAGCTTAGTATATGTGAAGGATCAGGTATGTACTTTCTCAGGAGAGATACATGGAACAAATCATGAAATTGAGAGAGATTATGTGGAAGCGCCAATCGGTAAGTTAACTTCCCAACACGATACAGTATTTCAAAAGGACAGATAAACCTAGGGCTCAGCTTTCCCTTCTTCCCAAATCTCATTTCTCTCTTCTAGGGAGATATTTGTAAGAACGCTTTATCACCCACTACAAACTCTAGGTCTTTTCCTCGTTTGTAGGCATAACGTTTTTGTCGACTCTGAGCTGCTCTTATGTTTTGTTGAATATATTGGACTTTTTCTGCCATCTCATCAAACAAGATCAGGTCCTAATAGATTTCTTTCCCCAACTTCATCCCAACAAGTTGGAGTTCTGCATTTCTTTCCATAGAGAGCTTCATAAAGAGCCATCTGAATATGGGAGTGAAAGCTATTATTATATCAAAATTCCACCAAAGGTAGGTGTTGATCCCAACCACCATTGAAATCCATAGATTAAGCTCTTAACATGTCTTCTAGAGTTTAAGTTGTTCTCTCAGACTGACCGTCTGTCTAAGGATGATAAGCAGTGCTGAAACTCAAATCTGTATCTAGAGTATGCTGAAGGCTTCACCAGAACATCGAGGTAAACCTCAGATCCCAATCAGATATAATGGAAAGTGGTACTCCATGCAATCTTACCACTTCCTTCACATATATCATGTCAAGATGATCCAGAGAGAAATCCTCTCTAATAAAAAAGAAATGTGCTGACTTTGTAAGATGATCAACTATGACCCAAATAGCATTATTGCCTTTGGATGTTTTAGGAAGTCTAGTGACAAAGTCCATAGTGATGTTTTCACATTTCCATTCGCGTATGGGTAATGGTTGTAACACCCCCTTATACTTCTATCTCTCAGCTTTAACATGCTGACAATACAAGCATCGAGATATATATTCAGCAAAATCCCTTTTCATTCCATCCCACCAGAAGTATTTTTTCAGATGCCTATACATATTCGTACTTCCAGGATGAATAGAGAATGAAGAAATATGAGCCTCATCCAGCAGCTCCTTCTTTAATTCTGGGATGGGAGGAAAAGAAACCTGATTCCTTAACCTTATTATCCCATCATAATCAAGGTTGAATTCAGGAACATCTCTCTCCTTCGTTTATAACTCAACATATTCTTTTTGTGCCTCTTTAATCTTCACATGTATAGATGGTTGAACATTCATTTGAGAAAGATAAGATTTTTCCCCTTCCATTATAAATCCAAGATACATCCTTTGTAAATCCATAAATATTGGATCTTTTGTGATCCTCATCATGGATAAGATAGCATGGTCTTGTCGACATAATGCATCTGCCGCCTCGTTTGATTTTCTAGGGTGGTAATGAATTGAATAATCAGAATCCTTAATCAGCTCCAACCATCTCCTTTGACGCATATTTAGCTCATTTTGTGTGAAAATATACTTTAAACATATATGATCAGTATAAATATCACACCATTCACCAAAAAGATAATTCCTCCAAATATTTAATGCAAAGATTACCGCAGCTAACTCCAAATCATGAGTTGGGTAATTTTTCTCATGGATTTTCAACTATCGTGACGCATAAGCTATCACAATATCATTTTGCATGAGAACACACCCCAATCCCTTCTTGTATGAATCACTGTAGATCACAAACCTTTATCCACTACAAGGCTGTGTGAGCATAGGTGCACTGGATAACCTTCTCTTCAACTCCTAGAAATTATCTTCACACTCTTCCGTCCACATGAACTGAACTCCTTTTTTAGTCAAACTGGTGACCGAATTAGATAATCACCAAAAATCTTTCACAAAACGTCGATAATATCCAGCCAAACCAAGAAAAATTCGGTTCTCAGTGACTGTTGTTGGTCTCAACCATCTTTCGATAACCTCTGTTTTTGCTGGATCCACAGATATCACCTCTTTTGAGATTATGCGACCCAAAAATGAAACTTTTTGAAGCCAAAATTCAAACTTGGTAAATTTGGCATAAATCTTCTCCTTTCTCAGGGACTTCAATAAAATTATCTAGTGATCTACATGTTCTTCCTTTCTCTTTGAATAGACAAGAATATCATCTATAAGGACTACAACAAACTGATCAAGATATTCTCTAAAGACTTTATTCATTAGATCCATGAAGATAGCAGGGGAATTAGTAAGACCAAATGGCATAAATACAAATTCATAGTGTGCATACATTGTACGAAAATCCGTCTTTGTTATATCATCATTTTTGACCCTTAATTGATGATACCCTAAATGAAGATGAATCTTGGAAAAGTATTGAGCTCCACGTAGTTGGTAAAATAAGTCCTTAATGTGTGGGAGAGGATATTTGTTCTTGATAGTGATCTTGTTATGTTCTCGATAATCAATAAAGAGTCTCATTGATCCATCTTTCTTCTTAACAAACAGAACAGGTGCTCCCCTAAGTGACGCACTAGGTCGTATGAATCCCTTATCAGGATTCTATTAGAGTTGATTCTTAAATTCCTGAAACTAAATTGGGGCCATTCTATAAGGTGTCTTTGAAATAGGCATAGCACTCGGTATGAGTTCTATTGAAAACTCAACATCACAATTTGGTGGAAGACTTGGCAGTTCCTCTGGAAAGTCATCATCAAACTCCCGTACAATGGGAATATTCTTAATCGTGAGTTTCTCTCCCACCATTTGAGATAAATAACCATCATTTAGTGGAATCAAGACCCATAAGATGGAAGAAATTTCCATTGGAATGTTATGTTCATCCTTGCATCGATAGACGATCAGATATTGATCTGGAATATGAAATGTGACTTCCCTTCTTTGGAAATTGCTATGAGTTCCATATAAAGAAACACAATCCATGCCAAGAATCACATCAAATTCTACTATAGGAAGGATCACAAGATTTTTAGGAAGCACATTCGCACAAACTTCAATCGGAGAAGAATTGTAAACTTTTGATGCGACTATTGTTCCATTAGGGGTTGTCACAGCTAACTCAACATATAATTGTTGAGGTAATATGGCGATACCCTTAAAAAATTCTCCAGAAATAAAAGCGTGGGTGGATCCAGAATCAAATAAAACATTTACTACTTTAGATTGGATGGTAAGTGTACCTTTCACCACGTCTTTATCATAGTCCACATTTCCTATAGTAATTGCATGTGACTTTCCTTTGTCTTTGGCCTTAAGAGTTTGTTGATGTCGATCATCATCAACAAACCTTTTATTTGGGAATTGATTGGCATAATGCCCCATATCCTTGCACTTGAAACATTGATGTTTAGGATGTGTATTCTATGTATCCCTTTATTTGTTCGCATCATTAGACATCTTCTTCCAATTATTTCGACATTTAACTTCCCGATGACCTTCTTTTCCACACTTAAAACATTTTATTGTCCCTTTAACACAATTCCCTGCATGTTTCTTTCCACATTATGATCATAAAAGAAAACTCATCTTCTTTTCAGTGTGGTCTTTATATTTTCCTTTGAATTCCATTTTCCTCTTCTTATCAAACCCATATGACTTAAGGGTTACTCCAATATCCATCTCAACCTTGAGAGCACATCGATCAATTTCCTCATAGCTATTGAAGTCCCTTATGGCTAACGCCCTTTGAAGACTTATTTTTAAGCCACTAAAGAATCAATCGATTTTACTCTCAGGTTGGATAATAATTCTGGAAGCATATGTAACACCCCAAGATTACATGGTGTGTTTCCCTTTGAATAATGCAATGGCGTGCATTGTACGCAACTTTGAGATTCTAATACACCACAACCAATCAAACTAGACGTTATAAATAGTAATACCTACCTTTTGAAATTTTATAAATTATATCTCTCAAAATGGGCTTCATTTATTGATTCGGAATATCGAAATTAGCCTAGGGTGAAATTTTGGTACTTTTCGGACAACTTTCATATTTGGATGAGTAGTGAAAATTACTAAATTTTAATTAAAAACAACTTTTGAATCGAAATAATTAATATTGATAAATTATGAATTTTAGTGGTTTTAAAGTATATTTAGAATATATTTTTACAATTTAATACAATTTTTGTCATTGGACATAATTTCAAAATTAAATGAGACATAAACAAGTGTCAATCTTTTGATAGTTATTATCTTTTAAAAACACGCTTTTTGTTTTGACAACGGAAATTAATTTTAAATTAATTTCTGCCACTTATGTGTTTGGAATTTGGAAAAATGAATTCCATATTTGGAATCAGGATTTTCAAATTGTGTAAATAAGTAACTATTATTTTTAGAAATTTTGAAAAATTACTTTGGTAAATATTTTATTTACCATGGTTAAAGGGTAAATCCGGTAAATAAGGGTTAAAAAATAATATTATAATAATAACAAATTACCCAAAAACGTGTCCTAACCTTATTTGTTGATATACGTCCGACCATGGTCATCTTTGGGACGATTTTGGGACCCCATGGAGCCACTTGTAAGTGACAGGGACACTTTATTTTAATTATGTTAAAATGAATACAAAAATGACAAAAGCATATATCTTTTAGGAAAACAATTTTTACATAAGGTTATATATGTTTGATGTTAGACTATAAATATTCATTAGAAAGATAAAATGATTTCCTACATAATGGTATTTTATTTATAAATGTTATACATTAAATAAGTTAATTTAATTATGACACAATGGTGATGTAGTAATTACCATAATAGTGAACAATTAAAATGATTGATATTGTAGATACCCAAAGAAATATAATTTGAGACTTTTTATGTATTAAAATAATTTTATAGGATAATATGACATGTTATAAAGAATTTAATTAACTTTTTTCGAAGTAATAATTCTGTTATGAGTTTTAGAAAAATCAATTATTGAATAGTGTCAAAATTGACATAAAAGAGTTTTTAAAACAAATATTATATTATTAATTGATATTAAATTTATAAAAATCTAAGGATCGGCCAAGAGACTTATATCATGATTTTTTTTATCATTAATGGACCACTTGGGGGTATCATGGATTTATATAGTAAGTTTATTAACCAAATAATATAAAAATACAAAGAGACATTGTAAAAGTGAAACTAATTAACTAAGAGTTAATACTTAAAGATAAGGTTAATATAATGACCCAAACCTATCTAAATTATTTTGGTTGAGTGGTTTTCGACATATACCCACCTTAACCTCTAAATTATCCACTTTTAAGCCATTAGAAACCGAATATGAATTTATTATAAAACAATATTTTTAGCTTTTCCAAAGGTGCCCCTCACCCCTCTTATAAAAGGGCACTCCCCCTTCTCATTAATTCACACATTCAAAGCCTTTTGGATCAGCCAAACCCTGCCCAAATACTCTCTCAACTTCCCTCAATACAACCTGGAGGCCTTAGCTTGATCATAAAGTCAACTTATGGATCCCTTTTGATCAAATCAAAAGGAAGAACCCGGAGAAGAGGTAATGTTTTTACCCCACTTTTTTAAATTCTTTTCTTCGTCAACTTATTCTTTCTTTGTTATTACCATTCTAAAATAATATTTCCAGTATCTAATATATAATGTGATGTTATTATAAATATGGTACAACCATATTCAGTATTCTATCCATCCTTTGAATAACATGTCATCATGCGTGAGTACGTACGGCTTACCATCTCCACGTCGTGGTGTAATTGTCATTCAATAAATTATTATTTGGATGGGTATAGTAATGATGTGTAATTAATGTAAATAATAAATATAACATTATAATTATTATTTCTATATGGTATACCATCCAATTATATATTATTTTAACATCAAAAGAATGATATTGTCGCTCGTGCATACATACGGACTACCGCCTCCACGAACGCGATGAGATTCATTCTCCATCTTATCCCTTCAAGTATAATTATCATTTGATTATTTAAAAATAATGTTTAAGGACTTTATATCATTCTGGATATGAATAACTACAACCTATCCATCAAAAACATGGCTTATGTAACAAAACATATAAAAGAAAGAGAGTAAGTTAACACCCGAAACAACGATAATACTAAGATATTATTAACAAATAAATATTAAAAGATCATATATGATATCATATTAATGTAAATTTTTCTTGTATAATTCAATAAAAATTATTTCACAATTACACAGGAGGTTGACCTACCGTCGACCAAGGATAAAGTACAAAGTAAGGGGTTTCTTATCTCACTTTTAATTCTGTGAGAATTCCATTGTTCACCACTTATTTATTGCATGTGGTGTGTGTACTACCCATGATTGTATTCATTGTGTAATATACTTTAATTTATGGATATTTACATCATCATTTTATGATCCTTCTTTCATGGGTGTATGTTTCGTATTTTACCTAATCGATAAGGGAATTTGGAATTTTAATTTCCACTCATTTGGCTTTACACATATTTCAATGATTATATTACTCCAAGATTATGTGTGGAATCACTATTAATTTGATTATGTCATAATTTCCACTCCCTTTTATGTGGATATACATTAGATACACATAATCACTCCATTGATAATTTCTCATGTCATCGATATGAATTTGATAAGTGTAATTTTAACTCATTCTCCATTTGTTGTGTTAAATATCCAATTCATTGGTGTTGTTTTTACAAGATTATGTGTGAATGTCCTTTGATTTATTTACACTAAATATCCAATCATATTTAGTGTATTTATATTTGTCACACATAACTATGTCATTGATTTATCCTTAACCTAAGGATACAACCTTTATGAGAGATTGCATCTCAATTTACATTCCATTGAGACTTCTTTGTTTTTATACACCAAATCAATTTTATGTGGTGTATATAATGTACTTCGACAAATATATCATGAATCCCATTATTCTCATGATATTAAATTTTTTTGATTACCTCTATAATTTTTATTCATGTGTCTCTCTTTTGGTTAGAAACTCTAACTAAAATACCATTTTTAAATGTTTTAAAGAATTATTCTTCTAAATCTTTCTCATTAATGTCCATGTTTAAAAAAAATGGTTTTCGGGATTTATTTATATGTACATTAAACTTTTAAAATTAAAACTACTTTTAAAAGTTTGAAAGTGGTATGGGACAATTTGATTCAAGAATCTATTGTTAAACGGCTTCTTGAAAAAAAGTGTGACTTTTAAATGTTTTCAAGAAAAGAGGGATATTTCTCTCAAATAGTTATAATGGTTATTTTCATCTATGTCAATATAATTCATTATTATCGATTGAGGTTAATATGATTCAATAAAATCATATATATTGTATCGAATGAGTTATGTTTGACTGTGGATGTGATATTTTTATACCATTCATGGTTTGTGGATAATGTATTGACATTTCGTATGCTAGTTTTAATACGAATGTTTATGTTATGTTTAAAACTTTTCGTATGAGGAATGCATTGGACTTAGTAAGTAACGGGTGGAGCCTGCTATAGCTCCTCAATGAATCGGTAGGTCTCATGAGACAAACTAGTGTCTTGGCACAAGGCCTTGGAAAAATCTTATTTGTAGTATTGGAATGAGGCCTTGGCTATGTGGTTATGATAGTCTAGCATTATGCATTCCATCATTATGAAAGTGGTTATTAATATTTCATGTGATTGTTCGACTAGTAGAATATCCATGTGAATAAGTAAATGGAATTATTTCATTTTATCTTTTCCCTATTATGCTGAAGTTAAAGATTAAAAGGCTTTTGTTTTAGTTATAAATTGCATTAAGTGTTTATGATTATCTATGAAAGATTCTGCTATATTGTTATCCTTACTGAGCATCTGAGCTCACCCTTTTCAATGTTTTATTTTTCCCAGGATGTGAAAAGTAATTTATGAATGACCTGGAGGGATAGTATGAGGGGACATGAAGACAAGATTTTGTTGTAGTTTTTTTCACCTTATGATGTAATGTAAGACTTATGAATATATCTAGTGTTTCTAAGACTACTAAACTAATCAGTCATTCGAGACTTGATCCTTTCTGATCATTCCAATGTTATGTAATAACGCACCGACTCTAGGTATCTAAGGTCGGGGCATTACAGTTGGTATCAGAGGAATTTTAGAACAAATCTTGGAAGCTGGATTTAGATAAACTCTTATTAGAGCACATAGACCTAAGATGAACTTTGAGGATTAGTATAGAAGAACTTCCTAAAATTTTGGTATTGTAGAGATTTTGTAAGTTTTCCGAGAAATACATCCATGTCTAGATACGAGCAGGTAGAGGCGGCTCTGGAACATATGTACCTAGGGGTAAAACCCAAAAACACCGCTTTGAGCTAGACTCGAACGGGAACTGGTGCACGACAACAGGCCTTGCTCCACTCTTGGTTACGACACTCCCGGGGGATATGGTTAGGATAATTTATATTTTCTTTACAAACCGAATTGAAGTATTATATATAAGATGAGAGTAAATGAACTTGGTTATTTCTAATGTGTTTCAAATTGAGAATATGGTGACAGGTTATTCTCTAAATGATTTTATGACTACTGTTACTCACACAATGCTTTCTGGTTTTAGTCAATGGCTGGATTCCAAGGAAGTCATAGTGACTTTGAAAATGATGTACAAGGTGGGAACGATGGGGGAAATGAGCAACAAAATGGAATGTTGATAGGTGTAAAAGATATCATCTTTATGAAAAATCAATTTTCCAAAAATATGATCAACAATATATATATTAACCAATTCCTAGACTCAACAAAGAAGAGAAAGGTGATGAATAATAAGAGATCCATTAGTGGAGACCATGGAGAAAGAAATCCTCAATTTCCATCATACAGGAAATATTGAAGGAGACACCTAGGAAAGTGTCTCAATGGGACAAAGAAATGCTTTACGTGCGGGAAGGAAGGACATAAAGTGAAGAATTTCCGAAGAAAAATGAAGAGTACAATGGAAAAAGATAAAAATGGTCCCAAGAATCCATTTGCAGTCATTTTCCGTAAATGTAGGGGACCTGGCCATTACCCGAGTGAATACCCTATTCTATAGGATATTTTCTTGGTCAAAAAAGAAGCTATGTGGAAATAAATGGTTCAAAGAAATGTTTCAAATGTATTAGTGATCCTTGTTAATGGGTTTACATTGGAATAATTTTCTCTTGTGTTTTTAACCCTGCAGTTTTCCATGTGAGAATGATATTTGAGGAAGAATTATCTTTTCTCATGTGGATATAGTTATAAATAACCATTTGGTTTTATATGATCATTGGGTTTGAGGAAATTATAAGTTATTATAATTTGGGATGAAAATGCAAGGTATGAGATAAGATTTGTGGTTAAATTATGTTATGATTATTTTGAGGAATTTATCTCATTTTTGTAATGTTATAAAATATAGTTTTTGAAAAAGGACAACACGCAGACCGTGTGACAACCCGTCGCATTGGACAAAGCTGTGGGAATCGAACCCACAACCAAAGTGAGATTGGGATTTATCACATACCATTGGACTACGTGAAGTCCCTTGTTAGTGTGACTATTATTTTTAGTTAAATTATTTTATTGATCAATAATAATTTGATTTTGGATATTGTGTCTTATGAAATTAATACCCTTAGTGTAGGAAAATGATTTGGTGATTAAGTGATAAATGTTATTTTGGAAGTTGTTAGCTTTTTTGTGAACACTATATACCCAAGGAAAATCGAATATTATGGGATTTCATTTGAGGAGTAATGGTGGATTTTTATCTATGTTTTTATTGTGGATTTATAGTGATTTGGGTTATTTATTGAAATGATTAGGTTAATTACTTTTAAGTATGTGACTTTAAGAGTAATTAATGTCATATGGAGATACAATTGAACGTGGAAGAATACATTATTATAAGTTTTGGGTTTAAATATTAGTTTGTATTATATTGAAGGATTTTAAGGAGAATTGATTATTGAACGGTATTTATTTAACATTGGGGTATTTATGGATTAATTTTAGAAATTAAGATTAGTTTTTTTTTCTCTAATGGAATATCCATTTGGGGGATCATTAGATATTATACTAACCATTTTGGTTTTGATTAATCCCTAAAGATAAGGTAAATATATAGTTTATCCTATATGGATACTGTGTTTTTATAGATGTTTATTCTAGCTCTTCCGTTGTGACCATGTCTTCTTGAATACACATTTTTCCAAAAAAATCGAGTTAGTGGTAAAAAGTTATTAAATAATGAAACTATACTTAAAAAGTAATTATATATCTTTATGTTCTTAGTCAATATGATAAATTAATTCCTTGTCCTTATGTAATGTAACCTAAAACAAAAAAATGTTGTCCACTTACTTTTCTACTGGGAGACTAAGGACAGTTTGTCCCAACACAAGTTTGTGATTTTCTTATTGTTAACATTCCCTGATCACGTTTTCTATCCCTCTCCATCAGAACAGAACACTTAGTTTATCATCCATATCCATGTTTTCCTACATGGAATCCTAGTATGGGTTATCTTGGGTGACCTTTATACCTCTCTTCCTTTCTTTTAAAGTGATAGTTTTATTAACTCTTTTTCTGATGTGGGACTTTCCATTATATTATCAACCCCAATTTTAAAAAATTGCAAGGACGCAATTTATTGAAGGAAGGGATAATGTAACACTCCAAGATTCCATGTTGCGTTTCCCTTTGAATAATGCAATGGTGTGCATTGTACGCAACTTTGAGATTCTAACACACCACAACCAATAAAACTAGACGTTATAAATGGTAATACCTACTTTTTGAAATTTTATAAATTATATATCTCAAAATGGATTTCATTTATTTATTGGGAATATCAAAATTAGCCTAGGGTGAAATTTTGGTACTTTTCGGATAACTTTCACATTTGGATGAGTAGTGAAAATTACTAAATTTTAATTAAAAACAACTTTTTTAATCGAAATAATTAATATTGATAAATTATGAATTTGAGTGGTTTTAAAGTATATTTAGAAAATATTTTTACCATTTAATTCAAATTTTGTCATTGGAAATAATTTCACAATTAAACCAGACATAAACAAGTGTTAATCTTTTGATAGTTATTATCTCTTAAAAACACGCATTTTGTTTTGACAGCGGGAATCAATTTTAAATTAATTTCTGCCAATTATTTGTTTGGAATTTGGAAAAATGGATTCCATATTTGGAATCAGGATGTTCAAATTGTGTAAATAGGTAACTTATATTTTTAGACATATTGAATAATTACTTTGGTAAATATTTTATTTATCACGGTTAAAGGGTAAATCCGGTAAATAAGGGTTAACAAATTATATTATAATAATAAAAAATTACCCAAAAACGTGTCCTAACCTTATTGGTTGATACATTTTCGACCATGGGTATCTTTGGGTCTATTTTGGGACCCCATGGTGCCCCTTGTAAGTGATAGGGACACTTTATTTTAATTAAGTTAAAATTAATACAAAAATGACACAAGCATATTTCTTTTAATAAAAAATTTTTTTACATAGGGTTATATATGTTGTATTTTCGACTATAAATATTCATTATAAATATAAAAAGATTTCCTACATAATAGTATTTTATTTATAAATTTTATCCATTAAATAATTTAATTTATTTATGACACAATGGTGATGTAGTAATTACCATAATAGTGAAAAAATAAATGATTCATATTTTAGATACCCAAATAAATATAATTTGAGACTTTTTATGAATTAAACTAATTTTTTAGGTTAATATGACATGTTATAAATTATTTAATTAACTTTTTTAGAAGTAATCATCATGTTATGACTTATACAAAAATCAATTATTGAATAGTGTCAAAATTGACATAAAAGAGTTTTTAAAACAAATATTATATTTTTAATTGATATTAAATTCATAAAAATCTAAGGATCGGCCAAGAGACTTATTTCATGATATTTGTATCATTAATGGACCACTTGGGGGTCTCTTGGATGTATATAGTACGTTTATTAACCATATAATATAAAAATACAACGATACATTGTAATGGTGAAACTGATTAACTAAGAGTTAATACAAAAAGATAAGGTTAATATAATGACCCAAACCTATATAAATTCTATTGTTTGAGTGGTTTAGACCTATCCCCACCTTAACCTTTAAATTATCCACTTTGTAGCCATTAGAAACCGAATATAAATTTATTATAAAATAATATTTTTAGCTTTTTCAAAGGTGCCCCTCACCCCACTTATAAAAGGGAACTCCCCCTTCTCATTACATCACAACTTCAAAGACTTTTGGTTCGGCCAACCCCTACCCAAATACTCTCTAAACATCCCTCACTACAACCTTGAGGCCTTAGTTTGATCAAAAAGCCAACCTAAGGATCCATTTTGATCAAATCAAAAGGAAGAACCCGAAGAAGAGGTAATGTTTTTACCACCCTTTTTCAAATTCTTTTCTTCTTCAACTTCTTCTTTATTTGTTATTACCATTTTAAAAAAATAATTCTAGTATCTTATATATAATGTGATGTTATTATAAATATGGTACAACCATATTCATTATTCTATCCATCCTTTGAATATCATGTCACCATACGTGCGTACGTACGGCTTACCGTCTCCACGTCATGGTGTAATTGTCATTCAATAAATTATTATTTGGATGGTTATAATAATGATGTGTAATTAATTTAAATAATAAATATAACCTGATAATTATTCTGTATATATGGTATACCATCCCATTATATATTATTTTAACATCAAAATAATGATATTGTCGCTCGTGCGTACGTACGGACTACCGTCTCCACGAACGCGATAAGATTCATTCTCCATCGTATCCATTCAAGTACAATTATCATTTGATTATTTAAAAAAAATGTTTAAGGACTTGATGTCATGAACCGAATCGGGTCACCATCAACTCGACAACCGACCCGACCCGCGGCAAGGCCCGAAGGGTGTCCCGATCCCCACGGGCTGGCACAAATGCCCGGGTATCCATTTTAACTTTGCGAATGATTTACCCGAGTAACAAAAATAAAGCATCCAGCCAAAAATAAACCAACAAAAGTAAAAGTGGCAGCCAGACGTGAAAAACAACCAAAACAGGTTTTTGAGTCACAAGTATTCAAAATCCAAATAACACTAAAAACAAGGTGACCATAAACCAACCTAAGAACTGTCACCCGGTGTGAGGACACTGCCCTTAAGCCACCACCAAAATGCCACGTAGATAGGCCTGCTAACACCCTGAACCACTGCTCCCAAAAGCTGGACCCTTACCTGTATCAGAAGTAAAAAAATCTACTTACACCCAAGGGTGTAAGTAGGGTGTGAGCAATCACCCAGCAGGATATCACCAAGAAAAGATTCCACACACAAATATCAAAAGACAAACCATTTGCAATGCTAAATAAAGAAAAAAAAAGGTGCAAAAAGATATGATTTTCATAAAATGACTTCAAAGAAATACAATTCAAGATAAACACATTAGGGTAGTAATTCAAGTGACATCTCACATATCATTGTGCGCACAATGTAACCGGTAGAACCAAAGGCTGGGAAAGCCCCAAAAGGGTACTAGAGAATGTGGGACCCTAGAACGTCGTGTCTCAGTGAAACGTGGCTTAGGTGGACACGAACCCCAGATAACGTGGCTTAGAAGGCCTTGACCCCCAGAACACGTGGCTTAGAAGGCCACGACCCTCAGATATCATATGTTTAGTTAGTGTTTCAATCGTCAAACCTGCCAGTGAAACCGGGTCGGGTCATCTCCGGAACACTAGCTCCCTAGTCCTAGTCTCCCCACCTAATACCCCGGCTTCCCTCCTTGTTCTCACCTAAAGATCAATGTTCACATAAAATGTCACATTAGCACTTAGAGCCAAACGTGTCACATGCACACTGATATCCTCTTCGAAAACCACACACACACCAAAACTTTTTTTAAAAACATAAACCACACTGCTAATGCTTTAAATTAAACTAGACACATAACTTAACAAAATCACTTTGTTAATTAATAAAACCACTCAGAAAAATTATTGAACAGTTTTCAAACATGTCGCAAAAAAAATTTAAAGGTTAAAAAGTCACTCAAAACCCCTTTATATAATAAAACATATTCTGACACGCCAAAACACAAACTGCATCATCCTCACTTTCTAAATCACAAACTGCACAGTTTACAAATAATAATAAACATCCAAAGTGAGTTTTCACAATAAAAATGGACTTTCATCACTTAAATATACTACTAGAAAATTAGATGCACATTTAAAATGTAATCAGAACTAATTTTTCAGCATGGGAAGTAATTATCAAGGTGCTGAAAAATTAAACCAACATGCAAAAGATCGCCAGATGATAATTGAGTGTGGATTCACCTACCTCAAATAGGAACAGAAAATGACACGTCACAAAACTCTCGTTGCGCCACGGTCGCACCGTTTCGAGTCGTCAAACAGGTCCTAAAACAGCAGATCATTCAACAGGTTCAATGATAATGTTAAAATAATAATAATAATAATAATAACAATAATAAAAATAACGTAAAAATAATAATAATAGAAATATCAATAACATAATAATAATAATAATAATAATAGCATAATAATAACAATAGTAATCTTAATAATAACAGTATTATAACAATAATAATAACAATAATAATAATATAATAATAATAATAACATAATCATAAAAATAACATAATAATAATAAAAATATTAACATAATAATATTAACATGATAATAATAATAATAATAACAATATAATAATAATAATAATAACATAATAATAATTTCATAATAGTAAAAATAATAAAATAATAATATTATTATTATTATTTCCATAATTATAATAATAACATAATAATAATTATAGTGATGATATAATAATTAACATATTAATAATAATAACAAAAGAAAACATTAATATCTTATTAGATAAGTTAAAATAATAATAAAAAAAAGAAGAGAAAACCGGAAGTTTTGTTGGAGGAGGGTGGCCGAACAGGGGGGCGTATGAGTGGGGAGGTGCGGGAACGGGGAGTTGCGGTCGAGCTGGGAGGCGGCGCGCTGGCTGGGCGGAGGAGGACGGAGAGCGTGCAGGGGGCGCGCCGACTGGGTGGAAAAGGAAGGAGAGCGGGTGGCTGGTCCGGCGTGGGTGCGTGTGGCTGCAGCAGGGGTGCAGCAGGGGCAGCCCGAGGCGGGACAGTGGGGGCGGGGAGGAGCAGACTAGCAGGTGGACGAGCAGGAGGCTTGGCCGAGCGGGTGGCCGAGGATGCGGGCGGTTGAGGGAGGCACGGTCGGTTGCTGGTTAGACAGGGGAGGTGCGATCGTTGAGGGAGGGGAAACTAGGAAGAGGGAAGGCACATCGGCACTGTCCAGCGGAGGGAGAAGGCGAGGAATGAGGGAGAGAAGAAGAGAAGGAGAGGGGGAAAATGTGGGGGAGAAGGGAAGGAAGAATGAAAAAAAAGAAAAATAAAAATAAAATAAGGAGGGTGGCGGCTAGGGTTTCGGGGGGAAAGAGTTATACAAAATAATAATAATTAAAATAAAATAATGATACTAATATCATCATAAAAATATCATATAATATTAGTAGTAATAATAATACTAGTTACATACTAATCAATAAACATAATAATATTATTAGCAATAATAATAATAATAATAACATCATGATAATAATAATAATAATAATAATAATAATAATAATAATAATAGCATAACAATACAAATAATAAATATAATAATAATAATAATACTGTGAAACTAAAGTAAACCGCCCGGTAAAAGAACATTCACGTAGCAAGCGCCGCATGTTAAAACGGCGAGGTCACGTGGGTTCGCCCGTGATCTGCCCGCACTTAAACCCGTAATAAAGTAGGCAACTGATTAAACTTATGAAATAAAAATTTAAAATTAAGGTCATACCTCAAGGCAAAGTCCTGGCGTGACAATTCTCCCCACCATGAAAACTTTACGCCCTCGGAAAGTCAGCTGAAAGCCTGATCAGAGAATAGAAATGGGTACTCCTACTCAACCCAAAACTTCAGCTCCCATGTTTCATGCTCATCATTCCGGTGCTTCCAGAGAATACGAACCAGAGGAATGGACTTTCCACACAACACCTTTTCCTGAGAATCCACTATGCGCACTGGTCGCTCAACCACAGACAAGTCGGACTCTAACTCCAGCTCCTCCCAATTCAGCACATGCGACGGATTGGGGATGTACTTCTTTAGTTGAGAGACATGAAATATGTCGTGAATTGACGTCAACTGTGAGGGAAAAGCTAACCTGTATGCCACCTTGCCAATGCGTTCAAGAATCTCGAAGGGTTTGACATATCTCAGTGTCAGCTTCCCATGCTTCCCCAAATGACGGTGACCCAAGCGAGGGGCTACTTTCAAGAACACTCTTTCCCCCACTGAAAACATGAGATCCCGCCGCCTCTGATCTGCATAAGACTTGTGGCAACTCTGAGCTGTCAACAATCCCTGCCTAACCAGATTGATCTTCTCATATGTCTCCTGAACAAGGCTCGGTCCCAAGAGCGAGGCCTCTCCTACCTCAGCCCCACACAGAGGAGACCGACAAGGCCAGCCATAGAGCGCCTCAAAGGGTGCCATTATAATGGAAGACCGGTAACTGTTATTATAAGCAAACTTGACCAGTCCCAAATGGCTATCCCATGAGCCTCCAAAATCAAACACAAAGGCTCGGAGTATGTCCTCCAGAATCTGATTCGCCCGCTCCGTCTGGCCATCGGTCCGAGGATGGTATGTCGTGCTCATCTTAATCTGCGACCCAAAAGCTTTCTGGAGGCCATCCCAAAATCGAAATGTAATGTGGGGGTCCCTGTCAGAAACAACTACTGATGGCACACCATGAAGTCTGACCACCTCTTGATCATACAAGCCGCCCAGTTCCTCCACCTTCGCTATATCTCTGATCGGAATAAAGTGATCTGACTTGGCCAAGCAGTCAATCACCACCCAGATATCATTCCTACATCGAGGTGTATGATGCAAACCAATGATGAAGTCCATGGAGACCTCATCCCACATCCAGGTAGAAATGGGTAATGGCTAGAGTAGGCCAGATGGTCTCTGATGCTCTGCATTCACTGCCAGGTTTGACGATTTCAACACTAACTAAACATATGATATCTGAGGGTCATCGCCTTATAAGACACGTGTTCTGAGGGTCGCGGCCTTCTAAGCCACATTATCTGAGGGTCGTGTCCACCTAATCCAAGTTCCACCGAGACACGACGTTCTAGGGTCCCACATGCTCTAGTACCCTTTTGGGGCTTTTCCATCCTTTTGTGCTACCGGTTACTTTGCGTGCACAATGATATGTGAGATGTCACATGAATTACTACCCTAATGTGTTTATCTTGAACTGTCTTTCTTTGAATTCATTTTATGAAAATCATTTCTTTTTTCACCTTTTTCTTTCTTTATTTAGCATTGCAAATGGTTTGTGTTTTGATATTTGTGCGTGGAATCTTTTCTTGGTGATATCCTGCTGGGTGATTGCTCACACCCTACTTAAACCCTTGGGTGTAAGTATATTTGTTTACTTCTAATAAAGGTATGGGTCCAGCTTTTGGGAGCAGTGGTTCAGGGTGTTCGCAGGCCTATCTACGTGGCGTTTTGGTGGTGGCATAGGGGTGGTGTCCTCACACCAGGTGACAGTTCTTAGGTGGGTTTTTGGTCACCTTGTTTTTAGTGTTATTTGGATTTTGAATACTTGTGACTCAAAAACCTGTTTTGGTTGTTTTTCATGTCTGACTGCCACTTTTACTTTTGTTGGTTTATTTTTGGCTGGATGCTTTATTTTTGTTACTTGGGTAAATCATTCCCAAAGTTAAAATGGATACCCGGGCATGGAAAAAGATCATATATTATATTATTAACAAATCAATGATAAAAGATCATATATGATATCATATTAATGTAAATGAATCTTGTATAATTCAATAACAATTATTTCACCATTATACAGGAGGTTAACCTACCGTCAACCATGTAAAAAGTACAAAGTAAGGGGTTTCTTATCTACTTTTAATTCTGTGAGAATTCCATTGTTCACTACTTATTTATTGCATGTGGTGTGCGTACTACACATGATTGTATTCATTGTATAATATTCTCTAATTTATGAATATTTACATCATCATTGTATGATCCTTCTTTCATGGGTGTATGTTTCGTAAGTTACCTAATTGATAAGGGAATTGAAATTTCAATTTCCACTCATTTGGATTTACGCATATTTCATTGATTATATTACTCCAAGATTATGTGTTGAATCACTATTAGTATGATTATGTCATAATTTCCACTCCCCTTTATGTGGATATACTTTTGATACACATAATCACTCCATTTATAATTTCTCAAGTCATCGATATGAATTTGATAAGAGTAATTTAAACTCATTCTCCATTTGTTGAGTTAAACATCCAATTCATTGGTGTTGTTTTTACAAGATTATTTGTGAATGTCCTTTGATTTTTTTACACTAAATATCCAATCATATTTAGTGTATATATATTTTTCATACATAACTATGTCGATGATTTATCCTTAACCTAAGGATACAACCTTTATGAGAGAATTAATCTCAATTTAAATTCCATTTAGAGTTCTTTGTTGTTATACACCAAATCACTTTTATGTGGTGTATATAATGTAATTTTACATAGTATATCATGAATCCCTTTATTCTCATGATATTAAAATGTTTTGATTACCTCAATTATTTTTATTCAAGTGTCTCTCATTTGGTTGGAAACTCTAACTAAAATACCATTTTTAAATGTTTTAAAGACTTATTCTTCTAAATATTTCTCATTAATGTCCATGTTTTAAAAAAATGGTTTTAAGGATTTTTTTATATGGAAATTAAACATTAAAATTAAAACACCTTTTAAATGTTTCAAAGTGGTATGGGACACTTTGATTCAAAAATCTATTGTTAAATGGCTTCTTGAAAAAATAGTGTGACTTTTAAATGTTTTCAAGAAAAGGGGGATATTTCTCTCAAATAGTTTTGATGGTTATTTTCATCTATGTCAATATCATTCATTATTATCGATTGAGGTTAATATGATACAATAAAATCTTCCATATTGTATCGAATGAGTTATGTTTGACTGTGGATGTGCTATTTTTATGCCATTCATGGTTTGTGGATAAAGTATTGACATTTCGTATGCTAGTTTTAATAAGATTGTGTATGTTATGTTTAAAACATTTAATATGAGGCATGCATTGGACTTAGTAAGTGACGGGCGGAGCCCACTATAGCTCCTTGATGCATCAGTAGGTCTCGTGAGACAAACTAGTGTCTTGGCACAAGGCCTTGGAAAAATCTTATTTGTAGTCTTGGCACGAGGTCTTGGCTATGTGGTTATGATAGTCTGGCATTATGAATTCCATCATTATGAAAGTGGTTATTGATATTTCATGTGATTGGTCTACTAGTAGAATATCCATGTGAATAAGTAAATGGAATTATTTCATTTTATCTTTACCAAATTATGCTGATGTTCATGTTTAAAAGGATTTTGTTTTAGTTATAAATTGATTTAAGTGTTTATGCTTATCTATAAAAGATTCTGCTATATTGTTATCCTTACTGAGCATCTGAGCTCATCCATTTCAATGTTTTATTTTTTCCTCGATGTGAAGAAGTAATTTATGAATGACCTACAGGTATAGTATTAGGGGACATGAAGACAAGATGTTGTTGTGGTTTTTTTTACCTAATGATGTAATGTAAGACTGTTGACGCTCCTTTCGTCACGGAATCTAAAGTTCGGAAAAGGGAATATCTGAGCTCAAAGTGATTAATCCTTTGAAGAAACATCAAAAATCGACAAAGGGATAAAAAAGGAGAACATTGCCCATGTATCGCGCAAGTTCCTTCTTGGTCGCGCAAGTACACTTGCGCGTCGCCTCAACACTTGCGCGACCCCTCATGGTCGTGCAAGGGACTTGCGCGACAGATCTGGTAACCGCCCAGTAACCGCCCGGGGTCTTCTTTTGCCTATAAATAGACCCTGTGGGCCCCCCATTCGAGAGGATCTCTTTCCAGAAACTCGGATCAAAGCTCCCGACGCCCAAGTCTCTTCTCAAAGCTTCCGGAACACTTCTAAGGTAATCTCTTACCTAGAACGGAAGATCTAAAGAGAAGAAGGAAGGCCCAAGTGTTGAAACTTATCAAACACTTGCATGCCAACTTAATTCCTTCAATATAACTTGCGCGTCCCTTCTCTGGAAGAACTTCAAGAGGATTATAAAGGGTTTAATAAAGAGTCGCTCAAGTATTTCAACTCTGGTTGAAAATCACGCAAGTATCCCTCATGTCGCGCAAGTATACTTGCGCGACCAACACTTGCGCGCCGACGCAGGACTTGCGCGACCTTCAAGACTTGCGCGCCCCTATCTTTTTGGGTGCCCATCTTGCCCATTTTTACCCCTCTTAAGCCATTTCACCCTTCCTATTCAAGATTCAGTCTTCAAGATACTCTTCAAAGCCATTTATGGCATGATTTCTTGATTTGACATCCTTATCTGAAAGGAATTATGTGAAATATCTCTCAAAACCTAGTGATTTAAACATCTTTATATCACCAAAGATTGAGAGTTCATTCATTTCAACCTCATCCTTTAAGATAAGAGAATCCTAACCTGGGTCACCTTTTCAGGAATAATCCCCAGTTATAAAACCTTTGATTTGGGCATCTTTCTTAAGAATAAGCCCCAATCAAGTCCTTTAATCTTGGGCATCCTCCTCAAGAGTAAGCCCCAAGTCTCTTAAAATTTCTCTTAACCAGTCATAAATTACCTTTGATTTGGGTTTCCTCTTTAGGAATAAAACCCAATCATAAGTCCCCTCCTAACTTGGGCATCCTCCTTAGGAGTAAGCCCCAAGATTAGAGTATTCAAATCTCCATGAAGCACATATAACTTTGTGGACCCTGTTCTTGGATTTTCTCCCTAAAAGTAAATCCTAAACCTTCGTCTATCTGGGCAGTCATCTATACATAAGCCCCAAAACAAAATTCTTATGATTTCATCTTTTACAGCACAATTGTCTAAATTTTACCAATACCTCTTGTTTCTCACACCGAGCATGACTCACGTGAGCTTAGAGTGTAAAAGTAATTATGACATTTATCTTTGAGCCATCAATCATAAAACATCATATCCCATTCCTCGAACTACGTGGGTTCTGATTCCTTTTTTTCAAAACAAAGGATACGTAGGTAGCCCATTCATGGGTTCGATCCCAACATTGAAATAATCTCTGTCCTTCTGAATGATGATAAACTTCAAGTGCCCCACTGAGTGGCTTTAAAACCAGCCTGGTCATCAAAATGACCAAGAGACTTTTATATAAATGTTTTGAAGGATACCATTGACCAAGAATCTCTAAACAAATATAGATGATTCTATATTGATGAAGAACCTCGAATACATATAAAAGATTCTCTAAATTTCATGCATATTTAATCATTGATTGTTAAAACTAAAGGAAAGCTCATTTTATACTTGGTAATGTAATAAGGATTCACGAACTTAACTTAAATCTATAAAGAGAGTCCCGCAGTAGACAATAATTCCCCTCAAAAAGGTGTGATGAGTCCGACCTCCCATCCTCTCGACCAATGAAAATTCCTAAGCCTCATTAGTCCACAAGCTAATGAGCGCCTGCCTTTGGAAAGTAGGTCCAAACGGATGTGGAATCATTGGATGTTTCCGGTTCTACGAACAAACCCGTTAGAAACCGATCGAAACGTTTGAATCTCCCGTCCGGGAGGTCATCCCAGGATTCCGTGCGAAACAAAAATGGTGAACCCGACGTGAATCCTTAACCAAGTTAAAGTGATGTTCTTCTTATCTGTTAGGCCCTTTTGGGCCAACAAGGCAATCATTGACATATGATCATCCAAAAGATGCAGTAGCCGGATTCATCTTGATTATGTCTGTTACATGGAACAGGCACTCTTTTTTCAAGATCTTCTACAAAAATGGCTTTCCTTAAATTCACCCCTGTGAATACTGCTGCTGGGAACACCTCTACTGTGAGGTCTACTGCTGTGAAAACCAATGCTGCTACTCCTGCTGGAACGTCATCCGCTCTGAGGATGACATCACCAACTCAGCGTCTTCAACGCTGTGTTTCTAATGCACTGATTAAGGAGTACCGTCGCAACGGTACTATCCCAACTCTGGAGGCCGCTCGTCAAGCCCTCCAAGTTAACAATTCTACCTGGTCGTCCGGACAACGGCGACCAGCAATCAAGAAGCAGACGGTACTGACTACCGTCTCCAACCGTTTCGGGTCGTTATCCCCGGAACACAATTTCCATTCACTCCCTTATTCCGAGGAAGTGAATGAGCAGGTCCCGCAGGACCTTAATTCAAAAAGACAGGAGTCCTTCTCAAGGGCTCCCATCAACAATCGCCGCCAGACTCGTGCGGTAGTGCGCCCTCAACATGATGAGGGTACCGACTCCAGGCGTTCAGCTCAGGTTCCTCGAACCCGAGCAGGCAAGATGAATCGCCAGAGACGGAATCCGGTTAACAATAGGCAGGTTTTCATCCCTGCCATCTCCGGAGAAGTCCACCAACCTAACTTGGTGGCAAACAACGAGCATGCATACACACCTGCCCGTTTTAATCCCGCTGTCCAGCAGACTCGTCTGGAAGCATCAAGCCGATCCCGCCAGGCAATTCCGGCGGAGTACCATAGGCAGGAACATACACCTGCTTATACATCAGCAGTTAGTCAGCAGGCTCGTCTGACTACATATGATGGATCTCATCAACCGCATTTGACGAAGTGTAATCAGCAGGCACATACACCTGCTAATACTAATCAAGCCTACCAACAGTCTCGCTTGGTAGCGCACGGAGAAGTCAGTCAGAAAGCCCCGACGACAAACAGGAGGCAGACTAAACTCTCTGCCTCCACACTTGAGTACTGTCAGGATTCACTGACAGGAAAAGGAGGACATGAGCAGGCACATACACCTACTCCAAGCCCGGAATGGACGTATATCCCCGTTCCGGCGGCTGAAGTCACCAAACATATTTTGTCAATGGTGAAAGAGCAGAAGCAAATTCCTGCTCATATTCTGGATGCTTGCCAGGATATCATAACAGCTTCAGCATCATCTCAGGGACAGACACATACATCTGTTCCAGTCCAAGAGGGTTGTGGGGCCTACTCCCCCATATCATATGGACAACCAAGTCAGGCACATACACCTGATTTGAGCGATGATTGTCAGCCTAACCTGACCATCTTTCCTGATCAGGCACATACACCTGCTCAGAGCAATCACTTTCGTCATCAAGTGGTTTCTAAAGCGAGTAAGAAGGCATCTAAGAAAAAGATCCGCCCAGCACAGTCAGGAGATCAAAGGCCAATCTGCAACAAGGCCTTGCTCGATGCTGGAGTTCTTGAAGCCATCAGACATTTATCTGTCGAAATTCAAGATTCTACTCCCTCAGTTCCCAATAACAGGAACATTAATCCCGAAGGTCTTCAACAGACACTTCCTCATGAAGACTTGCTTCATGAAAATTCGGTCAATATTGAAGTTTCTTCTTCAGATGAGAACCACAGGAACCCTCTGTGTGGTCAGAAGGCCAAGGAGCAAGAGATTTCATCTTTTGCTGTAACCCATCATGAAGATCCTCCTCATGGTGATGAACTTCGCTGCGAAAGTCCTCTCCGCAGTAGTGATTCACATTGTCTCGAAAATTCTTCAGAAGGCAATGTAGTGACGAGAAAGCCCTCTTATCTCGAGGCACTTGCAAACGTAAAACCAGTCATGTCTGAAATTTTACTATCGGCAGGTGAAACTCTTTCTCCATCAGAAGATAGCTTGGTGTTCAGGTTATTCTCCGAACCTTCCCTGGGTCATTCATCTTCCAGCATGAATAGTGATTCCTCTACCAATCTTGTTGAATCCGATGAAGCAACAAGGAAACACCAACTCTGGTCCAAACAAGTAGAAGAATCTTCATTTAATGATAAAGAGGAAATGCTGAACATGAGGAAAAAACTGGCAAAAGGTGAAGTACCAGTCATGTTTTGGCCTTTGGCTGACTCCCAGTACGACATTCCAAAGATGTTGACGGATGATGGAATCCATGATATTCGTCTCAACATATGGAAAACTCTTTGTCAATTAAAGAAGAAGGTATTATCTTACGATGAATATGAAAATCATCTTAAGATAATAGAAGGGTTACAACGCCAGATTGATTTGGCATCTCTATCAGTCTCTCGGTATCTGAAGGCTGAAAAGCAACAGAGAACCCTTCAACGTTCATGCCTTGGCGCGCTGAGAAAATTGCATCAGTTAATTTCCAATGCTCCATCTAATGTTCATATCAGAGGATGGGGTGTTCACGGAGCACTACATTTCACAGTGCTTTCCGGTCAGCAAAGCCCGCCGAAAATGGTCTCATGCAATGTTATTGCCCATGGCCGGCCACAGTCAATGGGCTTTGTTCGTAATCAAAATCTTGCTCGAGATCAAGCTTCAACTAGTTCCTCTCAAAATCAAGTATATAGAGAACAGGTTGTTGAATTGCTCCTACATCAAGCAGGCGAGAATATTGCACAAGCCTCTCGTCTGGAGCAAACACGTCATCAAATGACAGAAGTTTCGGAAATCATCCAACAGTCTGTTGAACCAGGTGATAAAAGTGGATACAGGTTAATGCATCCAGCTAATTTCCGAACTAAGATTCGCAAGATCAAGAGAGATTTCAAGAACATCTCAGACATAGCATGTCAAGAGACACCCCAGCTTGCCAGACTGGGGACTTCTCTAACCCAACCCTCAGAGTCAACAAATGGGATTCGAGGAGTTGAGCGGAAGCAGCAGGAACATCCCCAGTCCACCGGACTGGGGACTTTTTCAAATCTTCAATCCCTCCCTCAGAGAAAGTCAGTATTCTCTCGATTAGGGAAGAAGCCTCAAGAGGAACGAAGAGCCAAGCTATCAGGAGGTTCTCTCCAAGTGACGGTTCACAAAGAAATTCCTGAGGGATCAAGTCAACGTAATTCCATGTTTCATCATGGACATGGAAGAAGACAATATCACAGAAATGTTGATAAAAAGGATTCTATGCAATATGCATCCATTAATGTCATCAATGTCGTTGCTGCTGATTCACCAGATGAGGCTCAATCAGAGGGATCAGACGAAGAGGTTCCTGCTCAAGAAGTTGCGCACACAGACCTAAATGAAGAAGGTGTGCGCACACGTAATCAAAGGCTTACCCAAAATCTGGGTATTCCTTCAAGTAACCCACTTCCCCCTCTCCGAAAAGGATCCAATAAGGGGAAAGGAAAGAATCAGGTTACTTCTCACCCTTCCTCTGAAGGAGGTCAATCGCTCTCATTAGAGAAAAGATTTGCACAACAGGAGGATGAAATGAAAGAATTAAGAAGGTTGAATGCAGAGCTACTTCAGAATAGTCTTCTTCTTAAGAATGCTGAAGTCCAACAGCCGAAAGAATTTGTTGTAACTACTGAGATGGATCAAGAATATCCTCCTTTGTCAGTACACCCACAGAGGTCTAATCCTACGGGTCAAACGCAACAACGGTTGGCAGCACTACCATTAGTTGCAGCACCAACCTCCACGGCTGTCCAAGCTCCATTCATTGCACCTATCCAAAACCAAGTTCAACCTGACATTTCTCAAAAGTTAATGACTACTATTGAGTCATTAACAGCTCGGTTAGAAACTATGGAAGGGAAACGGGCGCAAGTTCAACCTGAAAAGAAAGTTTACCCTGAATGGGTAGATTCAATTTCTCCTCCATCCAGTTTTGGAAACCCTATTTTCCCTACTTTCAATGGATCAGGTGACCCTGAACAACATTTGACGCATTACGTGTCTTGTTGTGATCCTATGATGGGAACTCCAGAGCAACAAGAAGCAGTGAAACTCAGATGCTTCGTGCAAACCTTGCAAGGACCAGCTTTTGTCTGGTATACAAGCTTGAAATCCCGGTCAGTCATCGGATGGGAGGATCTTCGTCAAAAATTCATTCTTCAGTTCAGCTCAACTTTTCCAAAAACGACAGTTTTCGATCTTACAAACTGCAAGCAAAGGGAGAATGAAAGAGTCTCTGATTTCATTGCTCGTTGAAAGGGATTAACGTATTCCTTGAGTTTATCACTCCCTCAGGAGGAATTGTTGCCAATCTGTGTGGCAAATTTGCGTGACGAATTACGCACGCCATTGATCCCTGTGAAATACACAGGAGGGTTTCGAGACCTTACTTCAATCGCTCAACAGATTGAAGATTCCCTTATGCAGGCTAAGGTTAAATCTCGTGTAATTCCATCAGCTCCAGGAAGAAGAATGGGTAAAGCAGAAACTGCTACAGTTATGCTTAAACAGGAACCTGTACCTATTTCTACTTCAAAACCTTCATCTTCTCGAAGGGCTCCACCTCCTGAACGCCAACAACAAAGGCTGTTTCGTCCAAATGATCAAAAAGATCAACGACGAAAACAATTTGAGGATATGAAGAGTAAAACATACTCTTTCCGAAGTGAGCAAGTTCATGGTTACTTCATTTCAGCTCTGGAAAATAATTTGGTTCAATTACGAGTGCCGAAGAGACCAAACAGGGAAGGAGATGAAGACCGTCCCAATTATTGTCCCTTTCATCAAATGTTGGGACATCCCATCCAGGAGTGTTTTGTCTTTAAAGACCTCCTGCAAAAGATGGTCGATTTGGGACAAGTCAAATTGAAGGGTTCTTCAGCTCATGTAGCGTGTATTACCGCTACAGATCTAGAGGAAGGAGGTGAGTGGCAGGAAGTCAAAAGCAAAACTGCGAAAAAATATGATGATTGGATGGTCAGAAAGACAATCAATCGGACCCATTCCATTTTGCGAACACAATTGAAGAAGCCAATTGTGTCTCCTACAAAAGCTGCAGTAAAGCCTCCATCAAAAGACAAATCCTCAAAAGGACAGAGCAATTCAAAGAAGAAAGAGGAATCAGGAGAAGATGAGTATGTATCAAAGCCTAAATTGTCTTTGACTCTGGCAGATTTCATGCCATCTACTTCAAAGTCACGGGCACCGTCCCACCAAACGGCACAGCCTAAACAGGCTAACTTGGCAGAGTCTTTATCAGACGAAGAATTGATCTTTGGTTCTGTTAATATGATTCAATTAACAGATTCATATTCCAGTCTTGATGAGCCCGAATTCCCTGTATCAAATAAAGGAACCCGAGGAAGTTCTAGAGGTTCAGGATATAGGGGAAGACGTGGATCTTTCCGAAGCCACTACTCTAATTCTACCCCTGCTAGCACTGTATATGCAGCAGAAACTCGTGGTAGAGCCCTTCAGCGAGCTCAAAATGAACAAGAAAGTTCTTCTGCCAATGGCCAACTCAGCTTCGGCACAGTTATTTCGGAAGACCGATTAAATGTTCCATCTTCTTTATCTCAGCAAGTAAATGGATCTAATCAGTCTAATTTTCCAAAACCAAAGATGTTGCCAACTTCAATACAAGAGGCATCAGCTTCCAAAGCATCTGCTTCCAAGGTACCTGCTAAACCGCATATTCCTATTGGGAAACGCAGGCCTCTAGATCAAAAGTATGATATATTGGAACACTTGGCCAAAGTACCAGCCAAATTATCAATTTTGGATGCTTTGAATCTATCAAAAGATCTTCGGGAAGCACTCATCGAAGCTTTGTCAAGTCCTCAGGAGTTTGAAGCTGAAATTGCTGCAGCTGAAATTTATCACATAGAGAATAATCCTGCAGAATGCCATGCAGTGATATCTTTTACTGATAAAGATGAAGATGATGTTGTGCATGGGCACATAAAACCTTTGTACCTATCTGGCAAAGTCAATGGTATAGATGTTCGAAGAGCTTTTATTGACAATGGTTCAGGAGTCAACCTCATTCCCATTCGCACACTTCGTCGATTGGGCCTCACGGAATATGATTTATCTCCTTCTACCATGATGTTGCAAGGATATGATAAAAATGAACAAGAACCACTGGGAGAAGTTACGCTCAGAACTCAGTTTGGAGATCTTGTTTCCAATTCAGATTTCATGATTGTTGATCAAGACTCAGCTTTCAATATCTTGCTTGGAAGACCCTGGTTACATCAGCATGCAGCTATTCCGTCATCATACCATCAATGTCTCAAATACTGTTTCGATGGTCAAGTTGGAACATTGTATGGTGATAAGGCCCCGTTCAAAACATGTGAGTCTCAATACATTGAGGCGGAATTTTATCACATGAAGGGAAGAGAAAAATCTACAATGAAGGAAATTACCAAAGTTAATGCTCCATATGGTTTGGAAAAAATTCCAATAAATCCATTTTCACATGTGAGTACAGATTATGTGTTACCTATCAGTCAAATTGACAAAATAGGCCCAAATCAAAATACTCTTATGGAAAGATCCATAATGTCAATTACGGCAATCGAGCCAGACAACATGGGAGAAATTGGTAACTTACCAAGCAGTGATGAAAGCATAAGTGGTGACGTTTTCATTTCGTCTGCTGAAATCCAACAAGTCTATACTTCGCTAATCAGGCCAGAAGAAGTTATAGCAACACCAGAGGTGAATGTTGATGTCGATTCTCAATCCATCATCTCCTCTTTATTTCCCAAAGAAGACCCTTTTTCATCAATAGGGTCGGAAATGGAAGCTTCTTCTTCAAAATGTGAAAATTTTGACATCTCTTATGATCATGAGAATTTCGTTTTTTCATCTACTTTGCAAGTAGAAACGGAAGATATAAAACATGATGAAGAGGAAGAGGAAGATCTTAGAGATGCTCCTCCAGCATTTGAAGAGGGTATCTCTACCACTGTGGATGAACTCAGAGAAGTAAATCTGGGTACAGAGAAAGATCCACGCCCCACTTTAATTAGTGCGGCCATGACCCTTGAAGAACAAGATATGTATATTTCTTTTCTAAAGCAAAATAAAGATATTTTTGCTTGGAATTATACAGAGATGCCTGGCCTTGATCCTGATGTTGCCACCCATCATTTGGGTTTGCCAAAAGAACATCGAGGATTCAAGCAAGCCGCGAGAAGAAAACACCCACCCTATGCTTCCAAAATCGAGGCTGAAGTGGATAAGCTTATCAAAGATAACTTCGTCAGAGAAGTTCAATATCCCATGTGGTTGGCTAATATTGTCCCAGTAAAGAAAAAGAACAGACAAATTAGGGTTTGCATCGATTTCAGAGATCTTAATCGGTATTGTCCCAAAGATGATTTTCCAGTTCCGATTACAGAACTCTTAATTGATGCGACGGCTGGCTATGAAGTACTTTCTTTCATGGATGGATATTCTGGATATAATCAGATCTGAATGGCCCCAGAAGATGAGGAATATACAGCCTTCAGAGCTCCTCAAGGTGTGTTTTGTTACCGGGTGATGCCCTTTGGTTTAAAGAATGCAGGTGCAACATATCAACGCGCCATGCATCGTATCTTCAAACCTTTTCTAGGGAAATTTGTTGAATGCTATGTAGATGATTTGGTGGTTAAATCCAAACAACGTTTTGATCACTTGGCTGATTTGGAAATCATATTCCACAAGCTTCGACAACATAATTTGAAGATGAACCCCTTAAAATGTGCTTTTGGGGTAACCTCAGGAAAATTCCTTGGCTTTGTTGTACGCCATCGTGGTATTGAAGTCGATCCTGAGAAGACCAAATCAATCCTTGGTATGTCACCTCCTCAGAATTTGAAAGAATTAAGAGGACTTCAAGGACACTTAGCCTATATTCGGCGTTTCATCGCCAATTTGGCAGGCAAAAGTTTACCTTTTACCAAATTATTGAAGAAAGGAGTCACTTACCAGTGGACTAAAGAATGTCAAGAAGCATTTGATGTTCTCAAGAAATACCTCTTAAGTCCACCAGTACTCATGCCACCTGTTGAGGGTAGACCTCTTATCCTCTATGTGACAGCTTTAGAGCGATCATTGGGTGCCTTTCTCGCTCAAAAGAATGATGCTGGGAATTAAAATAGTCTCTACTATCTCAGTAGAACTATGCTTGAAGCAGAAACCCGGTATTCGAGTATTGAAAAGTGCTGCCTAGCATTAATCTTTGCAGTTCAGAAACTGAGACACTACCTGCAACATCACGAGGTCCAATTGGTATCTCGTAATAATCCACTCAAATTCATCCTTAGTCGTCCAATGCTTACAGGACGTCTGGCAAGGTGGGCGGTTATTCTACAGCAGTTCGACATTCAGTATGTGTCTCAAAAGGCAATTAAGGGCCAAGCTCTGGCTGATTTCCTGGCTGAACACCCTTCAGTGGAAGACACGTATTCAGATATCGAACTCCCTGATGAGGAAGTTTTTTCTATTCAAGAGAATCCTCAAACATGGGAAATGTATTTTGATGGTGCTTCTAGAAGTCCAACAGGGAAGAAAATGGAAAATCCTAAATTCAACAAAGTTGGTTTAGGAATTGTGCTCATTTCTCCAGATAAGGCAGTGTTACCTTATTCCTTTTTGTTGTGGGAAGGTGGTACCAATAATGAAGCTGAATACCAAGCTCTCATTGCAGGCTTGGAGTTAGCGCTTCAAGCACAAGTGAATCACTTAAAGGTAAAAGGTGATTCAGACCTGGTAATCAAACAAGTCAATGGGGATTATGCCATCAGAAAAGAAGAATTAATCCCTTTGTATGATTACGTCAGAGAGTTAATGTCGGAATTCCCTTCAGAACCGACATTTTCTTATGTCCCAAGATCACAAAATGCTCATGCAGATGCACTGGCTAATATAGCCACAGCATTAGCAGATCCAAATCGGGACGAGACAACCATCTGTATTGCCCACCGTCGTGCAATTTCACCTTATGTTCAAGTCAGAACAGGGGAAATTAATGAAATTAGTCCCATTCCTGAAACGTATGGTCATACTACAGGATGGATGTCACCTATCAGGGAATACCTTCAAAATGGAACACTTCCACCTGATAGAGCCGAGAGATAACAAATTCGGCGACGTGTGGTCAATTTTACTCTTTATGATGGTCCAAACCACCTCGAGAAAATTCTCTACAAACGTGGTTTTGATGGAGTTCTCTTCAGATGTATTGATGGTGAAGAGACAATGGCTGTCATAAAAGAAGTGCATGCAGGAGTCTGTGGTGCCCACCAGTCTGGACATAGATTGTCTGATCAAATTCGAAGACTTGGATACTTCTGGCCTTCAATGATACAAGATTGTGTTAATTTCACAAAGAAGTGTCATTCATGCCAAGTATATGCCAATTTCATTCATCAACCTCCAGATTTGCTTCATACAGCTAAATACTCATGGCCATTTTCCACATGGGGAATGGATGTGGTAGGACCTTACCCTTCAGCTACGGCCAAGCAGTTTAAGTACATTCTTACTGCTACTGATTTCTTTTCCAAATGGGCAGAGGCAGTACCTCTCAAAGAAGTCAGTTATAAATGCATTGTTAGCTTCATCAAGTCTAACATCATTACTAGATTTGGTGTCCCTCATACCATATTGACAGACAACGGCACCAACTTCTGTTCTTCTGAGGTAAAGAGATTGTATCAAGAATACAACATTAAGTCCAACCATTCATCTCGATATCATGCAGCGGCTAATGGCCAGATAGAGACCTTCAACAAGACACTTTCAAATATACTGCAAAAGATGGTGGATAAAGATAAGAGGTCATGGCCTGATAAACTCTATCATGCTTTATGGGCTTATCGGACTACCACTCGCAATGCAACGTGGTCTACTCCATATTCATTGGTATATGGAACAGAAGCAGTCTTGCCAATTGAAGTTCAATTGCCCTCACTCAGAATAGCCATTTGTGATCAGTTATCAACAGATGAGCAATCCCAAAAGCGGTTGAATGAATTGGAACAGTTAGATGAGAAAAGATTGTGCACTTTGCACCACTTGGAAATCTATCAGAATCGAATAGCACGAGCTTTTAACAAAAATGTTCGTCTTCGTTCATTCATTCAGGGAGAATTGGTATTGGTTCTCAGAACACCAATGATACCAGGAAAGAAGCCTCCCAAGCTTGAACCAAAATGGGAAGGACCTTATTCAGTACATAAGGTCTACTCCAATGGAGCGTATTCTCTGATTTCAATGGATGGAGAACACATCACGACTCCAACTAATGCCAGATTTCTGAAGAAGTATTTTGTATAAACACAAAATATTGTTCCCAGAACCAAGACTTACAATTGGTTCATACAGAAAAGGTCTGGTATGACCTTAAACTACACCATGGTCCAGTATGACCTTAAACTACAACTTCTTCCAACATGACATTAAACTGTGTCACATATTCTGTCCGAGATGACATTAAACTATAATACGTCCAGCATGACGATAAACTGTACGGTCCATGCATATGACCTTAAACTATTCGCACTTATGTCCCTGCAACATGACACTAAACTGTGCAGCACCAATAGTCCTAACTACAAGACTTTAAACTGCATAGTCCCTGATTTTGTCTTACATGACAATAAACTGTATAGAAGTTCCTATATTTTGTCCGAGATGACATTAAACAATATTGTGTCTTAGCAACATGACATTAAACTGTGTGGCACTTTCATTGTCCAACATGACGTTAAACTGTGTCAGTTCCCTTATCGTCCAACATGACGTTAAAATGTCACATTGGTTATTAATATGTCCTACATGACACTAAACTGTATATGTCCGAGATGACATTAAACTATATTTTGTCCTAGCAACATGACATTAAAACTGTGTGGTGCTTTCATCGTCCAGCATGACATTAAACTGTAAAAAAAAAAAAAATCCCCAGAACTGATATCCTCATATTGGTTCACCTTAGTCCTAGCTACATGACTTTAAACTGTACAGCACCAGTTCGTCCTTGCTATATGACGTTAAACTATACAACAATGGTCCTGTATGACTTTAAACTGCATCATTCCTGGTCCATGTATACGACCATAAACTATTTGCAAATATGTCCAGCAAGACGTTAAACTGTGACGTCCTAACTACATGACGCTAAACTGTATAAAAGTCCCTCACGTCCAGAAAGACGTTAAACTATATAATCATCAAAAGTCCAGCATGACATTAAAACTGCACAATCCCCCTTTCGTCCAATATGACATTAAACTGTATTGTCCCCATCGTCCTAACTACATGACGCTAAACTGTACAGAAAGTCCTTGATATGTCCTACATGACATTAAACTGTGCATCGTTAAGGTTGTTATTACCTCTTGTTTCTCACACCGAGTATGACTCACGTGAGCTTAGAGAAAACATCAACCATAACACTCCCTTTGGGCCACTAACCATGTGTAAGTCCCAACAATATTTTTTATTAGATCATTGTCCACAAGAACAACTTGATCATTGATTCATTCTTTAATTGAACTACACGGACTTTGATCCTTGCCCTCCAGGCTGGGTATGTAGGCAACCTCCCAAAGGTTCAAGCCCAAAAACAATCTCTTCACATTGGTTCATCACAATCTCATATGATGATGATTTTTGAAACCACCCCTGGAATCAATATCATTACATTGATTCACATTCGTCCTTGTTATATGACGTTAAACTATATAACACTTTTGTCCAGTACGACAATAAACTACAATATTCTTTGATTTCCTCATTTGAGAAGGAACCATTATTAACATTGATTCTTTTTCAATCATGGTTTTCATTTTCAAAAAGACTACGTACATACATGGTAATGCCTAAACTTTTTATCTTAGGTTAAAACCATCATTGCACTAAAGTCCCTTTTTCACCCTTTACATGTACGAACCAAATTTGTACAAAGGGTAGTTTCAAGAACTACGTGGACTTGATTCCCATCCTTATGGGATACGTAGGAACATTCGAGTGTCCCTCGAATCCAGTCCCAAGTCTTTTGGGCCTAACCCCAAATTTCACTTTCAGTCCCTTGGCTGAAAAGTCTTCATGAAAACACACACTGTGTATTCATTATTATGGTCCGAATTCTATGACCCTAAACTAAGATCACTCATACTTTCGTCCTGCACGACGTTAAACTGCGTTTCAAGAACTACGTATGGCTTGATTCTCATTCTTATGAGATACGTAGTGAAGTCCAAATTTCAATTCAGGATCCAGCCACAACATGATTATGGTTTTCATTGACCTATGTATCTCTATATACATTGGAAAATACCCATCTTTATGTATTATAATCCTAACCTTAAATATTTTCAGATCTTCATAACCCTTTTCATGACTTATAGTCACAAAAATGTCAAACTTCTGAGAATTCTTATGCCTGACTATGCAGCACGTGCCCATAGGTGGCCTTGCATAAACAGTCCACATAAAAGACTTGTCAGCCAAGAGATACTATTTATTTGACCATGCTGCCAATGCCCATAGGTGGCCCTGCATGTTTTCAACCCCCTAACGGTTTGTTAAATAATAGTAACTTCATTCTTGGGAAGAATGCCTCTTTTGTCCTTATTTGTCTTAAACGATAGTATGTAGGGATACGCAAAAATAGCCATCCTTAACGTATTTGTCCCATATCCTTTTTCATGATCTGAAAGTATTCAAGTCTATGGTTTATTCTCCTTCCCTACGTTTGGATCAGACCTTCGTAGGAGTGATATTCATCCAGTTCTTCGATATTCTTGTTCGGAAATATCCTTTCCATATTCAAGTACCTCTTTCCATACAACAAACTCTATGCTTTAGAAAATTTGAATCTCCATAAACTTTCACTGGCTTTTAGCACTAGGAAAGTAAATTTCTGAGAGTTCTTTTGCCTGAATATGCAGCACGTGCCCATAGGTGGCCTTGCATAAACAGTCCACATAATAGACTTGTCAGCCAAAAGATGCTATTTTATTTGACTATGCAGCCTATGCCCATAGGTGGCCCTGCATATTTCAACCCCCTAACGGGTTTTGTTAAATAATAGTAACTTCATTCTTGGAAACTACTTTTTCTAATGCCTTTTAGCTCTTTTTCATATCATTCCTCAGATTCAAATATTCTTAAGTCATAGTTTACATATTTTCTCTCATACTTGAGTATGGTAATTTGTTTTCAGATAAATTATCAAGGAATTGAATCCATTTTAATCCATTTTTCGGTCAAAGCTATTTCGACCTTAAACATTAGCCTCTTTATGTCCGGCTTGCATGACTTTAAACTGCCCACACAAAAGACAGAGGAACTATGAATAAATGTCAAGTTCCAGCTCACTAAATATACATTTTTGTATGATTTAGCTAATATTGAGCAGTTAAAAGATTCAAAGTTTGTAGGGTTATTTGTAATAATCCTAGTAAAAATCAAACTATGCTTACTAAGCCCATTGGCTTAAGTAAATTTGAAGCAGGTAATGGAAGAATGCAAGCACAAATGATTGAAGACAAAAGTGTTTTTCATTGATACACAAGAGTTAGAAGGACATCCACAGATTGGAATCTCTTCTCTTTTTCAAGAAATTACAGGAGATTGTCAACAAAAGTCTTCATTTGATGTATAGCATCCTGAGCCTTATCAACAGTTGCTTGAAGCTCGTGCACTTGACCAGCTTCACTCTTTTCAGCTTGCTGAAGTGCCTTCTTAGCATCTGCAATGGCTTTCATGCCATTTATATGAGTTTCATCCAATGATTCATTAAGCTGATCATGTTCCCCAGTAACAGCATCTAACTGTTGCTGGAGTTGCACCTGCTGGACGACCTTTTCTTTGATTTTTTGCTTCAGATCCTTCATCTTGACAACATAATCAGCTTCAGCCTGGGATATCGCAGCCTCAAATTCACCTATGTTGACTGACAATTTCACTCTGGTCAAATCTTCGCGACTTGTCTGCATTTGCTCCCTCCTGAAGATAATCTGTTTCACTGCAGCATGGATCTTTTCATACCCAAAACCACCAAGTCCCATTATAACAAATTGGGATGACAATCGGGAAATTTTTGATGGTAGCTATTCTAAGGGCACCCCCGATATGATGTTCCATATATTGTTCCACGCCTTACGTCGTGAAAAGCTGAACGCTTTGAGCATCTCTGGATCTGATTCAACATCTTCGTCAGAAGGGGGTATGTAATCTGGAATTAACATGCTTAAGGAAGTGCCTCGTTCTGCTCTTTCCCCTCTGACATGGGCTTCTTCACTTTCAATTCCCGTTGGGGCAGAGGCTGAAGCCTCATCTCCGGATCTAGCCATTACAGTTGATGGCCCTACATGATCAATTGAAAGATTTTAGTTGAATCTTAAAGGATAACAAAAGAATGGATTGTCTTGCAAATAAAGTACAATCACAAATATTGTTATCCCTTACCCAATGGTGGTTCAGCAACATGAGAAGACTTCTCCCCATCTTTCCCGGTTTCAACAGGATTTTCAAGATGGGTCGCAGGAGAGTTTATTGGATTTAGCTCTACTTGAGCTAATGTTTCTACAATGATAGGGTTGACATCAGTGTCCACACCCTCTTCAGGCATTGGCAGTTCAGCAGCTTCTACGGAAGAAACTGCATATTATTTTACATCATGGTTAGAAATATTTTATTTTAAAAGAAAAATTTGGGCGAAGGGTAACACTCACACCCAAGGTCTTCTAAATCACATGACAATCTAGCATGATCATAAAATTCTTCAAAAGTCATTCCTTGATTCATCATTTCATCCAATGATACTTCAGAATCTTGGTTAGTCTCACCAGTGGGAGCATTTGCTATGTCTTCTTGCTGACTTATGTCCTGCAACCCCTGACCCTGGACAACATCTTCAGTAGTGGGAGGGATACTGGGAATGGATGGCAGCTCTTCTCCAGGAGCTACCAAGTCATCTTGAGTCTGTGGTTGTTCTACAGCACCCTCCACGGCCTTTGAAGAAGGATCAGTCCCTTCCCTCAAGGGGGAAATTGAAGAAGCCCCTGCAATCCTCAGAAATATGAGTAACCATATGATTATGGGTATAAAATCATGATTGTTCGAAGGACTTACCACTGCTAATGAAACGTTTATCTAAGGATTTCCTCCTTCGTTGCCTTGGCTTCTTTTGCTTTTTTGGAGTTTCAGCTGTCTCCTTTATTGGCACTTGGATTGGCGAATGAAAGGCTATGTCCAGTGCCTCATTCATGGCCTGCTGGCCTGGAGATATCTTGCCTGGTTCGCGAGGAGAATCAGCAGTAGCCCCAATAGCGGTACCACCAGGGCTATATTGTGGCGAAGGAACCCCGGTCCCTTTCTTTGCAAGCTGTAAGATGAAGAAAATAACTTCCTTAAGTAACAATGCTTCAACTGAAATCAAGTTGCAAAGAAAATAAGGAAAGAAAACTTACATCTTCAGGAGCCACGTACTCTTGCCACTCCTCATCTCCAGAACCACCAGCCCCCTTAGTGGTGCCACGATCAATCATTTCCTTCACCCGCCTGGTGATAGGAACCGAATTATCAGTGGCATATATGAGCATTTCCAGCTCTCTGATGTAAGCCCGCACTTCATTGGGGTTATCTCCGTATTGAAGGTCTTTGGAAGCTAGAAGATATCCTATCCCAGGAAGTTGTAGGCCCTCACACAAATCCAGCCAGGCAGTTTCAGTATCACAGTATAAGCTCTGCCATAGCTGAACAGCCTCTGGTCTTAGATATAAAGGCTGTGAGGAAGGTCCTAAAATTTTTGATTTTAATTTCTTCCAAACTCCTGCAACTACAGATAGAGAATAAGAAAGTGAGACTTATTACTTTATAAAGTAGCAGTGATTGAAGTTATTACAATCAAATAACTCACCAGGAGCTGATGGAGTGGGTCTTTTAACTCTGGCCGGAGGATTATATCGGGCACGAAACCGCTTTGCTGCCGGTTGTGCCTCATCATCCCCATCATGATAATCTGAGGAATCATTTCTAGAGGAGGAGTCTGTTGAACCTATTTCAGGAGGAGAAGCATCACCTTCATGAGGAAGAGTTTCTTTCTCTACAGTCCTCTTCCTCTTTCCCACTTGATATACAGGATGATTCAATATCCCTATGGGGTATGATGCTATCCAGTGTTCGGCATAAAATGTAGTCAGATAATGTGCCGCTTTTTCAACTGGTAGATCAAATACTGCCCCAGTCTTCTCTCTTGATGTCAGCAGCCATAGTTGTCGAGCAACCATCAGATGTTGCTCTAAACTGACATGTACTGGAGGGGATACAACAATCTGTTGCAAACATTTAAATTGGCGTGCAAATCTATATGGAGCATAGGCCTCGCATATGATTTCTCCATCAATCCTGGCTACTAACACGCCATCCCTGCAAGCTAGAATGTATGCCCTCAAATCCAAAGGGGCTTTCCCATCATCAACAAACCGCCCAGATGGCGGACTTCCATAAGGAAAGAAGTTGAATTCCTTATACATGCTTAGTCTTACTTTTATGTCATAACCATTGACATCTAATGGAGCAATTCCAGAGAATGCTTGCACTGACGGTCTGAAAGAGCTTCCAGGAATTTTTAATCCATTCTGTACATTGTAAGTCCTGAAGTGAGTGGCGATCCATCCACACAAAACCTGGAATGGTCCCACTATTCTTAAAGGAGATTTACCCTGGAAGACATGAAGTAAACTCCTGTGGATCTTTGCTAAAATGGGGGTAGCTAACCCAACCATTTTTCCCTCAGCTAACTTGGCCGCAATGACGAAGGTCCCTGGCCTAACGCCTCCCTTCGAATCCCGGGCCGGCAAGAGGTAAATACTGAGCCACATTGCCAAGAAACCCGCCAGACGAGTTTTCTTTGGAATTCTTTGATTCACTTCATAGCCCCATTTTTTAAACTCTCCTGCTTCTAGAGTTGGCCAGAATGTTCCAGGAGCTCCTCTCTTCTCAGGTTTTGGACAAGTGGTAGGACGTCTGGGCCGGGTATCCTTGGATTTCTTTTTCTTGGATCCTTTTTCCTTTGGCTCCATCCCTTTCTTCTCAGTAAGAAACACATTCATCCATTCTTCCGGATGGATATCTTTTCTGAAATGAGTTAATGAGGTCTCTGAACTCTTGAGCTTGTGAAAGATTTTGAATAATTCTCGATCCAAAGCAGGAGTCTTCTCTGGATCATTCCAAGTCACCTTGGGAGGAATGAATTCATCATACATATCGCCCAAGATTGGAGCTCCTGAAATCTTGTGGACATCCCACAAACTGATACCTACTTCTCCATGAGTCAAGTGGAAAGAATTAGTCGTTGGACTCCAGTGGCTGAGTATCTCTGGCACGAAGATATCATGTCTGTAAATATATGTCTTCCCAACCCAAACAGCTTCATATATTGCAGCTCTCTTCAGATCCTCAATAAACTCTGCACATGTCTGTCGCACCCAGTATGCCCACATCCAAGTTGGCTTCACACCTCCCCCAGGGCGGAAATCCCAACTTTTCTTCCAGCCTTTGGACTGTTCCATCTGAGCATCTCGGAAGATTGAAGGATGACAATGTGGTTGAAGCTCAGGTGTATGTTTTTTCAGATCTGGTGTGCAAGGGCTATGATGCATCACATAAGCCTTCTCCACTGTTCCAGTAGTTTGAAATACTCCTCCGCCTGAGATATTTGCTGAAGCAAAATTGGTATAATTCTGAAACCAAGAAAATGGAAGATAATTCTTTACTTCTGGAATAATGACTTCTTGCAGATGACCATGACCATACAAAGGTAGATAAGTGCAGTGAGGAAAGTCGCGATGATATTTCTTCAGATACTTAGCCAAATCTGGAAGAGTACTGTTTTTGACAGTATAGTAATCAGGGCCAATGATATTCATCATATCATCTATCCGCTTGCTAGCCAGATCATCAATTAATCCAGGTCTAAGAGCCATTGAATCTGCACAAGAGTTGAATAAATTAAACTCTTAAATGGGTTTTATTTTTCATAAAATTTGTGAAAGAATTTGAAAAAAAATGGCTAAGGCATTAAGGCGCACAAGTATGGAGATGTCGCGCAAGTGGTACATGTGCCGCGCAAGTTTTGGTCGCGCAAGTATTACCGCGCAAGCCCTATTACCTTGAGAGTAGCGCGGCAGAAAAGAAACAGCGAAAACAAGAGACTTGCGCGGCGAGGAAGACTTGCGCGGCGAGAGCTCGAGAAATCCGGAACATCAGATGCCATCTACGGCCGGAAGCCGTGTATTTATAGGCCAGGGGGCCTATCTGCGCGCCGCATCCAGAGTGCTCAATGCCTGCGCGACGAAGACTTGCGCGCCAACTTCTGTGCATTGAAGACTTGCGCGCCGCCCTTTTCCTTCAGAGGGATTCGATTTCCTCAGAGTCAAATCCTCATTTTCTCTCCGGATCCAACTCTGAGGGGGGACTTTTGTTGACGCTCCTTTCGTCACGGAATCTAAAGTTCGGAAAAGGGAATATCTGAGCTCAAAGTGATTAATCCTTTGAAGAAACATCAAAAATCGACAAAGGGATAAAAAAGGAGAACATTGCCCATGTATCGCGCAAGTTCCCTCTTGGTCGCGCAAGTACACTTGCGCGTTGCCTCAACACTTGCGCGACCCCTCATGGTCGTGCAAGGGACTTGCGCGACAGATCTGGTAACCGCCCAGTAACCGCCCGGGGTCTTCTTTTGCCTATAAATAGACCCTGTGGGCCCCCCATTCGAGAGGATCTCTTTCCAGAAACTCGGATCAAAGCTCCCGACGCCCAAGTCTCTTCTCAAAGCTTCCGGAACACTTCTAAGGTAATCTCTTACCTAGAACGGAAGATCTAAAGAGAAGAAGGAAGGCCCAAGTGTTGAAACTTATCAAACACTTGCGCGCCAACTTAATTCCTTCAATATAACTTGCGCGTCCCTTCTCTGGAAGAACTTCAAGAGGATTATAAAGGGTTTAATAAAGAGTCGCTCAAGTATTTCATCTCTGGTTGAAAATCGCGCAAGTATCCCTCATGTCGCGAAAGTATACTTGCGCGACCAACACTTGCGTGCCGACGCAGGACTTGCGCGACCTTCAAGACTTGCGCGCCCCTATCTTTTTGGGTGCCCATCTTGCCCATTTTTACCCCTCTTAAACCATTTCACCCTTCCTATTCAAGATTCAGTCTTCAAGATACTCTTCAAAGCCATTTATGGCATGATTTCTTGATTTGACATCCTTATCTGAAAGGAATTCTATGAAATATCTCTCAAAACATAGTGATTTAAACATCTTTATATCACCAAAGATTGAGAGTTCATTCATTTCAACCTCATCCTTTAAGATGAGAGAATCCTAACCTGGGTCTCCTTTTCAAGAATAATCCCCAGTTATAAAACCTTTGATTTGGGCATCTTTCTTAAGAATAAGCCCCAATCAAGTCCTTCTTCTTGGGCATCCTCCTCAGGAGTAAGCCCCAAGTCTCTTAAAATTTCTCTTAACTAGTCATAAATTACCTTTGATTTGGGTTTCCTCTTTAGGAATAAAACCCAATCAGAAGTCCCCTCCTAACTTGGGCATCCTCCTTAGGAGTAAGCCCCAAGATTAGAGTATTCAAATCTCCATGAAGCACATATAACTTTGTGGACCCTGTGCTTGGATTTTCTCCCTAAAAGTAAATCCTAAACCTTCGTCTATCTGGGCAGTCATCTATACATAAGCCCCAAAACAAAATTCTTATGATTGCATCTTTTACGGCACAATTGTCTAAATTTTACCAATACCTCTTGTTTCTCACACCGAGCATGACTCACGTGAGCTTAGAGTGTAAAAGTAATTATGACATTTATCTTTGAGCCATCAATCATAAAACATCATATCCCATTCCTCGAACTATGTGGGTTCTGATTCCTTTTTTTCAAAACAAAGGATACGTAGGTAGCCCATTCATGGGTTCGATCCCAACATTGAAATAATCTCTGTCCTTCTGAATGACAATAAACTTCAAGTGCCCCACTGAGAGGCTTTAAAACCAGCCTGGTCATCAAAATGACCAAGAGACTTTTATATAAATGTTTTGAAGGATACCATTGACCAAGAATCTCTAAACAAATATAGATGATTCTATATTGATGAAGAACCTCGAATACATATAAAAGATTCTCTAAATTTCTTGCATATTTAATCATTGATTGTTAAAACTAAAGGAAAGCTCATTTTATACTTGGTAATGTAATAAGGATTCACGAACTTAACTTAAATCTATAAAGAGAGTCCCGGAGTAGACAATAATTCCCCTCAAAAAGGTGTGATGAGTCCGACCTCCCATCCTCTCGACCAATGCAAATTCCTAAGCCTCATTAGTCCACAAGCTAATGAGCGCCTGCCTTTGGAAAGTAGGTCCAAACGGATGTGGAATCATTGGATGTTTCCGGTTCTACGAACAAACCCGTTAGAAACCGATCGGAACGTTTGAATCTCCCGTCCGGGAGGTCATCCCAGGATTCCGTGCGAAACAAAGACTTATGAATATATCTAGTGTTTCCATTACTACTAAACTAATCGGTCATTCGAGACATGATCCTTTGTGATCATGCTAATGTTATGTAATAATGTACCGTCTCTGGGTATTTAGGGTTGGGGTGTTACAGCATATCTTGAAAGTCTTATAAAATTTGCTTCGTAGGTACCAATAGATTCATCATCCTCTTGCTTCAGTTCAAGAAACGCCTTCTCCATATTTGTTCGAAGAATACGAGGGAAGTACTTATTGAAAAATGTGTTCTTGAACTCATCCCATTCCATGGACTCAAATTCATCTCTTTGCTTCGTATTCTTGATAAGATTACACCACTGATCAGCATCACCTTCCCAATGATACACTACTAAGATGACTTTGTGATGCTCAAAACATTGTAGAACTGAAAATATCTTTTCAGTGGTACTAATCCATTGTTGAGCCACTAACATATCATAAGACCCATTGAATGAAGGTGGACGCTGCCTCATGAAGGATTCAACAGAATGTTGCTCCTTCCTTTGTTTGTTTGGAATTCCTGCATGGTTCATAGCTTGAGAAAGTTATGTGATCATGGCTAAAAGATTTTTCATTCTAGCTCCCATAATGTTTGGTTTTTCAGGGGGACAATCATTGCATTTACCGTCACATTCAGCATTAACATGGTTCCTTCAGGTTCCAGCAATTGAATAAAACCAATAAGGATAGTGTGAGAAACACTAATCCTAATAGGAGAACCAAAAAATCAAGAATAAAATTTTACACTTAAGGTCTTATCGTAGGTTATTCATGGCCATTTATAAAACACTAATATTGTGTTCTAGGATTAGACATATCCTTAGGGTTCTTACTAGGGATTTCACATCCTAGTTTCCAAAGGATGACTATACCTTTCCTCTGATACCCACTATAACGACCCATAATTTACATCAATTGTTATTAATTAAGAGTTGAATCATACTTATTAAAACATATAACAAAACCATGAAAGAACCATATAGGTATAGTGTCTTTAGAAACTAGGAAACATAAACAACTGGTTCATGAAATCAACTACATTGTCTCTCATTTATTTCATCATATCTGGAGTCCCTTTTTGGAATATCCTACTTAATATCCTTCTTCCTGACCTAGGGAAAAGAAAACATACAAAAGGGTGATATCAAATGCTCAATAAGGGTAAACAAAAGAAATAGCATTCATATCATATTCATAAGAACATTACATTTTGAAAATCGTAACCTGCAAAAGAGGTTAGACTATCATGTCATGGGATAAATCATAGTAATTAAAAGTAATCCCAAATAATCATAACTTAAAACATGAAACTTTGTGGCATACACACATAATCAAAGAAAATCATTTCATATTAGTCAAGGCTCATTTCCAAGACCATCGTAGAGGACAAAGTCCATTACTGAACCGAGTTCACTCCTCGTTCCAGTCCGGTATCACTGATCCGTATTAACTTGTCGTTCTAGACATGTATATCTCATGAGATATTAATCTTTACCCAATGAATTGGAGGGAGATATTGGTCCCACCCATCTCATAATGAAACCATTCTTATGTGTGCCACAAAATCAAAAATCATACATCATAGCATAACCCATGTAATAAAAATGGGATTCTTAAACACCATTCCATCAAAACATGATCCATATAAGATAAAAGGACATAATAAAATTAATTCCATCATAAAATAATCAAATAAATGTAAAAATATTTATAGAAACATAACCCTATATTATCTTATATGGGAAATAATTTTGATAAAATACTTTAACTCCATTCTTGAGGAAAATATCATTTCCACTTCAAAAACATTTTTCCTTTCATAAAATGTCATACAATTTTAAACTAAAATATGTTTATTAAAAAAACATGAAAATTTTTAAAGGTAGCTTCATGGAAATAATTTTCTAAAAATCCATTCATGCCTTAAAAGTTAAAAAAACATTCTTCTCGTACTTTGGCCAGAATAGTCAAAAAGTACCTCGTACTAAAAACGACAAAAGATTCCTTTCATATATTTTACTAAAAACTCACCGAAGGGTAAAATTATATTTTAAAGATTGTATGAGGAGAGAAATAATATTATATATTTAGGAAACATGGATGTGGATGATAAATATTCCCTAGTAATTTCTGAAGTATAAACAATCTTGGATAAAAATGAGATTGCGAGATTTTCCCTTACCTTAGGTCTGATATGCTTTGTACCTGTCTGAACCTCCTGTATAATGATTTAAATAATTTCATTGACTTATTCTAGAATCATACTCATTGTTATGATATCATATATGGTCGTATTCTTAGATTCTTATTTGTAATATTTCATTGTTACTTGTTATTCGGGTGTTTATTGCTTTTTTTGTTCTTATGCATGTTTTGTCGAATAAATTCTTATTATTCTTTTTATGTTATAGATATCTCATTTACAGAATGGTATTAGTGTAATATATATCATATTTAGTCATTCAATTCATTTATATAATCATTATGCATTCACGATCTTGTAGAACGAGTCGCATCACATCATGGAGACGGTAGGCCGTACGTACGCACGAGCGATGATATCATTCCCATGATCATGGAATTGTATTCAAGTGTATGTATACTATTTTAGAATCAATATAACCTTAATATAATAATATATAGTGATTATTTACACCATTATACCCATCCAAGTAAGCTGGTGGTGGAAAAACTTATTACACCACGGCATGGAGACGATATTCCGTACGTACACACGCCCGATGATTTCGTTTTCCGTAGGATGGATAGTAGGTGAAATGGGGTTGTTTAATATTTATAATAACATATCAGTACATAAGTAATACTGATGTAATTACTTCATAATAAAACAACTAATGAAGAAGAAGTTGAGAAGAATGAAATTGGAAAGGATCAGTAGTTGATATTACCTCTTCTTTGACGTGCCTCTTCTTAACCTCTTCTTAGGGCACTAGGGTCTGTCTTTGAAGAATACCAGGACCACTAGGATGTTTCTAGGGAAGTGGATAAGATATATTGTCAGGTGTTGGTTGATATTTACGGATCAATGTTGTGTGAGAAGGAGAGGGAGGAGGTGCCCTTTTATAAGGGAGGAGAGGGGCACCTTTGGAAAGTGTGAAAATATTATATTATTATAAACTTATCTTCGGTTTCAAAAGGTCCAAAGGTCATTAGTGATGAATATAAGATGAATCATGGTCGAAATAAAATCATCCAATCCGAATTGGACATGTTTTAGAAAATATTTTAATCATTATAATCTTATTTATCTAAATCATTTAGTAATGAGGTAAGTACTGCATCAATATTGTGTCATAAATAATTTAATTTATTTGATGTCTAAAGAATATAGAAAAAATATCATCATGTAGGAAATCCATTTATATTTCCATTTAATATTTATTGTAGAAAATATAATTTATATAACCCCTTATAAAACTTAATTACTAAAATATTTTTGTTAATGTCAATTTTCTATTTACATTATATTAATTAATCCAAATTTTCATTATCACTACCAAGTGGCTCAATGGGGTCCCAAAATCGACCCAATGATCCCATAGTTGGACACTACTCATCCAATAAGGTTAGGAAAAATGTCAAAGGTAATTTTTGAATTATTATAATATTATTTTAACCTTGAATAACCCCATTTACCTTTAACCACAGTAAATAAAAATTACGTAGTTACTATTCATAATATCGAAAAAAATTAAAAGTAACCTATTAACATAATTTGGACCCACTGATTCAAAATTTGGAATTCATTTTTCAAAATTCAAAACACACAATTTTCAGTAATTAAGTTAAAATTAATCCAGTTGTTAAGCAAACGGGTTTTAAAAGTTAAAACATTACCAAAGATTGAAATGTTTTTACCTATGAATTCAATGTAAAATTAATGCTACTGACATAAATTATATTAAATGGTAAAAATATATTCTATTTATACTTTAAAACCATTAAATATTATAATTCAACCATATAAATTATTGCGATGAAAAAAGTTCTTTTTAATTAAAATATAGCGTGTTTTCACTATTCATCAAAATATGAAAGTTACCAGAATAATATCAAAAATTTATCCAAAGTAAATTTTTATTTCCTGATTCCAAATAGTAATTTTATTTTGTCAAATTGAACTTATAAACATTTAAAAAACTAGATTGAAAGTGGGTGCTCCATCAAAAGGATGAAAACAACATTTTTTTAAAAATACTTATTTTACCTGAAAAATTTATTTTGTTCTCATAAAATGTTCTAGAAAATATCTAAGATGAATAATAATGTTAGAAAATTTAAAATTCAGTTAATACTATTCATAATGGCTAGTTTAGAATATTATATTAATATATCATTGTTTAGTGGAACTCGGTATTGCGTACTACACACGCTATCGAGGAAGGTCGTGATTGCGTGTAACGCAAGCCAAGCTAGTGTTGTGTACCGTGAAATATTCCTTTGATGTTTCATATAACATAAGACATAAAAAAATATTTCTCATAAAATATCAGGGTGTTACAATATAAGTAATTCATGAATAGGTATATAGGAAAAAAATTATGTACATGAGACATGGAATTTGGATGTGCTAGTTGACATGCTAGAGCTCCTACATGACCAAGAATATCTTATGGGATAATGTACCTGAAACATATAATTTCATTATTCAAAAATATCATGGTAATATTCTCAGGAGATATTTATATGAATACCATATCTCTATCCTCAATCTTTTGGTCATATCGATGATTTTCTACTTTGCTCTTATGCCGAATTTGGGCTACCTTGATGTGATGCTGAATGGTTTTAAACATTATCGCCATGTTTTCAATAATTTATTTTCATAATTGATTATTTTCAATGAATGAATCCCTTAATGTTTGTTTTTCTCATCTGTTCCAAAAAAATATTCATACATCACCAGTTTGAATGTCGGGTAGGAATTGTTGTTGTAAGAGAACCTGACCAGAGGAAGAAATTATTCAAATCCTCTTTTTTTTACTTTATAGAGAATTCCCTAAAAATTTCATCTACTATAAAACACACCAATATTATTGGCCATAATTTTGAGGATGATATGATATATTATATATGAGTTCATTTATTAGAGTATGACAGAGAGCTTTAATGAACATAAAGGTGAATCTCATATCTAAATTAAATAAAATTTATATTGGTACTACATTAAGCCTTACCACTTATCTAATGTCTAAATATTCATGTCAATATAAGGAAACATCATATCCAATTGAGATGAAGTAACATTTCATTTTAAGACCATCCTCAAATACCAATACTGCATCATTTCCTTTGGATTTTATCAGAAGTACGATGACAATGTCTATGATGATGTTTTTTCATTTCTATGTTGGTATGTACAACTGATGAATCATCCCCTTATAATTTTTTCTTTCATCCTTAAATTTCCGAAATACCAAGAACATTAATTTTATTCAAAGATAAAATTTTTTATATTTTACCACAAATAATGCCTCGAAGATTTTGATATGTATTTATGAAACACTAGTGAATATTGTAGGTTGATTTTTGAGCATCATTATGATTCTACTTAATTATCACCATATTGGATCGTACAAATAACCATGTCCCAGATTTTACAACTCCATCCTCATTAAATACATTCTCTGATAAATTCTCAGTTCTGACTACTTCCACCTTTTCCAATTTCTACATCATTCATTTGATAATACATGTTATTCTCAATAAGGTATGGTTGTTAAAAATTGATGTTCCATTGATAATATGTGATAATTATACCATATTATGAATGTGAATATCACACCCACAAAATTTGGATCATGTGTGGGATAGTGGTTCTCATAGATTCTAAACTTCTTTGGGGCATAATATGTCACATTTTTTCTCTGAATTAGTAGAAAACATAGAGAATATTTCAATAATTGGTGTATACCCCAAAAAATTCCCCACTTGTTGGTAGTGTATGTATTAGTGTATTGATAGGACTCTTTTTTAACTCATTGAAGCATTGTTCAAATTCACTGGTCTATAAATAATTTTCCCCCTTCCATTTTATTTTGGATATGGGGTTTGAAAATCATGATATGTTCTTCCCAAATAACTGTTAATACTCATCTAGAACATGGATACCAAAGATCCATTCTGTAGATGTTTTCCTAGGGAACTCCTTGATTTAAGTTATCATGGAATGGTCCATAGATACTCCTCTTTTATTGATAACAATCCCCAATAATGATATATCCTCCATCGAGAACTCAAAATTACTATACAATTCATATATATTCTGCCATCACAATGTTTTTATCAGAGTGTTCAAAATATTTTCTTATTTGTACATGCTCTTGAAGTATATCAGAATATCATCTACAATGAATAACAAATGAATTTAATGATAATATATAATGAATCTATTCATTAAGAACCTGAATATTTCTACATAAATAGTTATTCCAAAAGGTATCAATAAGAACACGTACAATATGTACCTCATTTGAAATATAGTATTAAGAATATATTCTTTAATCACTATTAATTGGAGATATCTAGATCATTTCTGCACCTTATAGATAAAAATTACACCATATAGTTTACCAATTAATTCAAATTTCCATGGAAGGGTATACTTTTTCTTTATCATGATTTTATAATCATCAAAATAGTCATCGAACAGACACATTTATCAATTACTACTCATGAAAAAATAGGACTACTAAAACCCCTAATGAATGACTCTGTAATATGAAACCATTTATTAGGTTATCCTTTAACTACTTTCTATGTTATTCCATTAAAATGGTGTCTAATCTATAAAACATTATTTAATTGTATAAAAAATTATGGAATAAGTTCAATTGAGAATGCAATATCTTAGATATTAGAAAGACTATGTAAGTCATCAATGAACACATAATTATGTTTCGTCACAATGGGCATATATTCCATATTTATTTTTTTTTGTTTTCTGTCTCATTTGATATAGATATTATTTCTCATGAGTAAATAAAAATAAAAAAAATGAAAATGTGATTATGAAGAAGATTCATCTTCCGCTTTATATTTTACAAAATTGGTTGATGCCTTGGGGTGTGAAGTTTAATCTCCATTTCATCATAGTTTATTCTAGATTTATATAAATATATCCAATTCATTCCCAATATATTATAACAACGAGTATATGAAGTAATAAAATGTTTATTGGGAGGTTCAATCCATGAATACTGACGCGAGAGGACTTATAAAATTTTGATGAAATCAATTCAAATTTAATATTGTCAGAGATCACTAAAACTTTATATTTTGATGTGGGGTATTAATTTCTATTCTAAACATTCAATATACGATAGAATACATAGATCCAAAATGAAAATACATATTCTCATTTCTCGAATGGAAAACAAGCGTAACAGTGACCACATCATTTTCTATCACTGCCTAGGAAAAAGGGATGGAATAATATTTCCCTTGCTCTTTTTTCATTGTTGGCTATGAGTTATGGTTACCCTCATAAACATATAGTTTAGTACACTATCTTGAGAAGTTCCATTTCCCTTTAGAGTTGAAGAATTGAACCATGGGTGTAATTCTTCTTTCCTCCACCACAATATCCTTTTTTCACATGTCTCCTCAAAATTCATTATCTTGGTGGACCTCTCTCTAACAGAAGAGTCATTTTTTAATCCTATACAATATCGACAAAAAAATATATTCTAGAAAAACATTTTTTATGATTAGAAAACACAGACATTTAAAATATTACTACATAATAAAATAAATAATGACAATTAATTTCCAATATCATTTGGGTTTATTGTTTATTATAATTATGGTAAATAATAAACTATTAAAACCCTTGAATATTTCTATTAATTTAATTTTTTCCATTATAATTTATACTGATAAATTTATAATATGTATTCAATTTCTAAAAAAAATATACGAATACAAGACTCCACTAGACACCTTATACATTCCATATCATCAAAGGCTAGGAATATGGAATCATAATAAAGGTGTTATATAGGATTCAATATAAGTTAAAACATTATTTATAGATTTAAAACATTATAATTGAGCATAATATAATTATATGGTAATAATATTTATATAAAATAAAAACATACCCAAAAAAATGTATAGTAATACACTATATATGGAATGTTAAAGTGATAATAAGAAAACAAATCAGGATAGTTTGAAAACACGAGTTAATAAACATGATCCATGACTTTATAAAAGATTCATAAGAATAAGGATAATATTATTTCCATAATAAATAAAATGGAACACTTATGAGGAAAAATCATTTCTATCCCATTATGAAAAAACATAATCTTGTACATGCCTAAAAAATCGATCAAAAAAATAATAAGCACATATTTTGAAATAATTGAAATCACATTCCGAAATTTTTATCTTTAGATTTATAATTCCACAACCAGAACATTGAAGGGGAAATAAGACCCCACTACTCATTATCTATAATGAGGAATTATATTTCAAACCAAATTACTTGTCATATCATAAAGAACACAATGAAATATTAAGGGTTTCGTATTCTTTTAAAACGGAAAAAATTAATAAACACAAAATTAATACATTCAATAATCATGAAAATATATACATACTAATAATAAATTTGTATTCCATTACAATATATCTGATTATACATAAATAGGAATTAAAATATTATAGAGAATATTATATTTATACATTCTTGAAAATTTATATACATTTAATTATGTAATTTTCACAAATAAATCAATGAATATATTCTAGAGGAAGAAAATTAACCCAATGCCACATAATATACAGAGATCATAAATGAATGTCATTGTATGAAAAATAATAAACATTCAAATAATATGAATTGAAAAGGATGTAATTTATATCTTTGATTTTATTCTCCAATAATAGAATATGTTAATTTATATGAAAATTCATTACGGGAAATTAAAATTATGAAAAATAATTTATAGATATAGTGGAAAATTTATGAAAATTATAAAGTTGTTTTCTATAAAATTTCATATAATTATTGTTATAGAAGACATTACTAATCATATTCAAAAGCAATTTCCAAAATGGGTGAGTGAAATGTGGGGAAATGAGATATTCATTTTAAGAACATTAAAAAAATATATCCATTAAAATATAAATTTTTAAACTAATAAAAATGATTGGTGGGATATAAAAAATTTATTTTTGGAAGGATGTAAAATAATTCAAATATACATAAATACCATTAAGAAAAAAACCACATCATTACAATATTTAAAACAAATCTTTTTTATTGGATTGATGAAATATATTATGTTAAAACGTGATAAATCAAAATTTAGTATCCAAATAATATTAATATCATTTGGGGGGAAATAAAATAGGAATGGAAACCATCTTTGATTTCGTTGAGAGTTATTTTAAAAATGTATATATATTTTTATGTGGAAAAAATTTTATTAATGAAATTGGTTTGTAATCAATTTAATTTTTTATAAGTGAGTACAATTTTTTTTGGTAATTATAGTCATGTCCTGACCCATGTCAGGATCAATCCTTGACTAGGCTTAACAGAAACCCATTGGGGCGCACACCTTAGTCCTGAAACAAATTAAATACATCACTCCATTTCAAGCCTTATGGAAAAGCACACAAGATAGATTATTCATTCATTCAAAACATATTAGGAGTGAAAATTTTGAATTTCACAGTAAAACAGGGAAACCGAACACTGTGGGGACCACACCTCAATTGTAGTGTGAATTTGAAAAAGTAGTCTCAAAAGGTCTAACTAAACATTAGGCTCCCAACACCGTTGATGGCACCCCAGTCGGACATTGGATGCAGGTTCTGCGTAAGAATAGAGGAACCATGAATAATAAAAATTAAATTATTATTAATAAAGTGAGATCCTCACGCCACATTCCTTCAATATTGAAATTTAAAACACCAAATCCACCCCAAAAGGTGTGTCTCGACTCAATTATCATGTTACCATAGATGGAAAGTAAAAATTTGGCCCATATAAAATGAAATAGGAATTTAAAGTGTACCGGTCAAAAATAGGGCCTCCTAGCCCAATCGGGCCAGACAATTCCACCTGGGCAAGCCCTGTCCTATTGTCCTGACATGGTTCACCATTGCCTGGTTTTCCACTCCGTGGCCTATCCTGCTACAATACCGCATGGACTGTGGCCCACCCACAAACACAGACAATCCTTTATGGCCGGTCCTCCTTGTCTCTCCCGCATTAGCGCATGACCTGCACGAGACGAGCCTTTTTCGGCTGGGGTCACCAGCCCCATCCAAACTTGCTCGTCATACTTCCCTGCTCTTTGGTCTGCTGCCACCTAGGGCCTCCACCGGCTATTGTCGGAGGTTCATCTCTATTGGACCCTTCAACAGGCCACCACCATCAAACCATGGGTTCAAAATTTATTTTGGACTAGGATTAGGGATGTTCAGAACGATATCTTCCTAGCAATGGTCTTTTCTGAACAAATAGTTTATGTTTTCATATTCCCAAAATTAAATAGAGATAAACATAAAGAATAAGAAAAGAACACAACGAAAAAATTGAGTTTCCTTGATGATTTATGGATGTGTTAGTGTTTCCATAAACAAAGATAATCAAAATTAATAAACCAATATTAATCGAAGGATATTTAGTAAAATAAAATAATCGGAAGATAAAAGTATAATAAATCATACCTCGATTCGTCCATTTATTCTGCTTGATGAGATCATTATGCTCCAGCTTTGATCCTCCGAGGTTCCAGAAATAAATGTTTCATGATCCAATGAAGATTAAAGAATAACAATTAGAGAGAGAGATAAGAGAGATGATAGAAAGAGGGTTTGGGCCAACCATGAACTCTTAACCATCTATTTATAGAAGCTCTGCTCCACTTGGAATCCAAAATTCCCTCCCCCCTGTTTTTACGAAACACCTAAAAAAACACCACATTCTAAACTCAACATAATTATTGAATTTTAATTTTGAGTCCCCATACGAATGTTATTTTGTTACCAATTATAGATAATGTAATTATGTTTAATTATTTTAATTACCATAATTCACCTGCGTGACATTTTTCACATTATTCCAGTGCCAACAAAAGTTATACCTCGGATCGGGTAAACGACATGTTTTGGACTCAACTGTGACCTTGTATTTCTGATCTGATCAACCTGTTAAGAGTTTTCCCATTTTTGAAATGTGCATATTATATAAACATGTTATATTTTTTTTTATAATTTAGTACGGGAACACCGGGTCTCGGAATCACACACCGTCTAAAATCCTAATACTATAAATATATGTAGAAATATTAAAATGTCTTAAATAGGAAAAAATGAGTCTCTAAATCATTCCCTATTTCAAGATTATGTTCCCTAAAAAGAAAATTTATGGAAAAAACTCGATAAACTGAACCAACACCAAGCTCTCCCACCCTATGGAATCTAAATGATGCAACCATGGTTGTACAACACACTATCCTATGGGATGTATCGTCCTCATATTTTATTCCCGTGTAGATGATGTGGATTTGATCATGTATTCCCCTCTTCAGCTTCGATATCTGGAAGATGTCGTGAACCCACTGCAGCTATTGGGTGAAGGGTAATGTTGTCAGAAACCTCTCTATTTCATTTCCTTATCCAGAAAGGAGTAATGAAACTCAAGAGATAGTTTACCTCGTTGGCCAAACAACTACATCCCATGTCACAACATGATTTAAAATTTCTTATAGAACAAGGTCTCATGATTTCCTCCTTTAGAATTTCCATATAGTGACAAAACTAAGGATATCATGTCATGAATTATTTCATAGTCCATGTTGCACAATAGAGAATATTTTACATGCTTTTGAAGAAAAGGATTCAACACCAATAGCTGAAAAAAAATGTCACACTCCTACTCCACTAGGGTCAAATATAGGGAATCCAACTATACTATAATGTCTCACATTTAGAAGGCATGGTAATTTCTCCTAAAATAATCTACTAAAATGTTTTCTTCTCCAGGATCATAGACTATATCAATGTTTTAGTCCTAGAGGAAGATCAACCAGTGATGTCGCCTCAGGATTTGGTCTATCTGGGTGGAGACATACCTGAGACTTTTATGGTCAGTGAAGACCATAATGCACCCTACCAGGTGTTAGAATATCATCATTCCTAGGGATAATACTACCACATCCAATGAAACATATTGAGTCATGAAGTTATGTTTGTGGGGTCTCCATCACCTAGACATGTACTTGATAACTGTTGCATCAATCTTGATGTTGAGCATGCAAGGTACCAGTGCACATGGTAGATGAGTAAACTCCTCAAAACACAAGAGGATAGAAATGGAAAGAACATGGAATACCCCACATGTATTTTCCCTTATTGGAAGCAGAGTAACAATATTCCAGACACACTCAAACACCCACTTGAGATAACACATTAAATAAGTGTCAAGTGGGATAAAATCCACTGGAAATGTCAGGAACTATTCTGAAAATCCACTGCACAACACCGATTTGAATGCACAATTCATAATGATTCATCCACCACAACTTGATATTATCCACTTTTGTGGGCCCTGAATCAAACCCATGGTTTTTCCAGCATCACAAAAATGCATCTCGATTGGGGAAGTACCCCTCTTCCTCATACTTTCTAAGAGACTTCGAACAACTCCGATACAAGGTTACACAGACGTCATGTGTCACACTAGTAAAAAATAAATCAAGGATAATGGATGAAAAGAATAAATTACACAGTTTATAATAAGATCTACTAGAAAAAGTTGAAAAGAATAATGGAATAATTATCATCATCTAGTGATCTGTAGGATCGTAGACATTTGAATATTGTTGTTGTCCATGGACTTAGCTGATAGCTTCTTTATCCCGACATGGGATTCCTGGTGGTGGTAGAAAGACCTCACAATGTCTCACCCACATAAAACTCCTCCTACTCCACTTCCAGTACCACCAACCTTAGGACGACCTTTATTACAATGATGTATATTCAATGGTTATCCACCATATACATGGCTGGTGTTTTCATCATGTCCATTCGAGTAGTCGCATGCCATGTGACACCTCCAACTATGAAGTATAACACTATCCATCCACAGGATTCCCCTGCGTTCTGAGATTACCCATCCCCATTTATAAATCATCATGATAATGATAATGGGGTGCCACTTGTGTCGAGAAATTGTCTATTTACTCCTTTGTTATGCGGTAGACGTCTCGGTTCTATTGCACTGACAACGAAAAGCAGCTGTAGGAAGCCTCTTCAACATAATTTTTTCTATCAGCATCACCTGCTTCAGTACCCCGACATATGGTGGGTTATACAACGGTACTGTGATAGCACATATCTCTCTACAGAGTCCCTTCTCAATCTGAAATGTTCGGATGTAGTTTCCGTAGATCATGTCCATAGAGTAGTGATCTAGGTCTGTGAACCTTGTTGTGTGCTATGTCACCACCATCCCTCCCTACTAATATTGATGGAACTCTTGAATTCAGAGGGAGTTTAATAATAATGGGAGGAATTATTCATGAAACAACTGCTAAATGTAATCCCGTGATAATGTTGAATCCACTTGTATCAAAGTAACCAAGCTCCAACAACACCAAGCTACTCTATGGAAAACTCTAGCTACCGATCCCACCATAGGATCTTATAGTGTCCATAAAATCCTGAAGAGGTGAACCACTGTCTCTAGCCAATCATCTATTTCATGAGAGTCTTGCCCACTATGGTACCTTATGGGTCTCTGTCACTAGAACTGACAATGTGCACTCATCCTATGCATGTTCTCAACCCACTCTTATAGGGATGTTAGCTTCATAATATGTAGAGGTGATGATACATTCCCACCTTGAGAAGTTTCATCACAAGGTGGATCCTAAATAGAGTCATTGTCACTCATATGGTCGTCATCACAAACAAGAGCTAGAATCTTAGATGTCCTTCATTATAGAGACCCCATGAATGTTATCATTGAGTACTGCGGTCATATGAGCATATATATATATATATATATATCATCAACGATGGGGACATGTTTCAATAAGGACAGTCAAAGACATAATATTTCACGATTGATGTTCAATTGATCCCTGAAAAAGGTGTCTCAAGATGGTGAGTAAACAAGAGAGTAATCAAGGTTCTTGTGATTGGATACATTAGCCGCACATCCCCTCACTGGACTCCATGGCCTTAGAGATACTCTCAAGACACTTTTTCATTTTTACCTTTATCCCAACCATGTATTTTTTATGTATTCGTGTGAAAAACATCTAAAAAGTCGAACCACCTATGATAAAAATGTGTCATCACCTGACCCATGGCAGGTTCAAGACATATCTATGCTTGAAGGACAACCCTTGGGGCTAATTACTTAGTCCTAAAAAAATAAAATGAAGCAAGAAATTAGGATCCTTATGAAAAAACACACAATACGGACTAATCATTCATCCCAAATGGATAAATGTTTAAAATGATGCATTTAAATACAAAATGTGTTAACTAGACCCCATGGGGCACACACCTCGACTGTAGTATGAATGAATGAAAGTATCCTAAATGGTTCACCTAAAATCCAGGGTAACATCTCCTTTGATGGTGCGTCAATCGTACTTCAGATGTATGTGCTACATCTGAATGGAGGCACTTAAAATAGTAATAATTAAATTGTTGTTAATAAAAATAACACCTCACGCCACCTAACATCGTGTATGATGTTAGATACACCCAACCCACCCCTAAAGTCCTGAATTGACTCAATGATACCATTTCCATATTCAACATGAAAAATGGCATTTATCAAAAGTTATTAGAATTTTAAATGACTTGGCCCAATGTTGGGCCAGCCATGCCAAATCCAGCAAGACCCTTATATCTGGGTCGGTCTGCTCTCACCGGCCTAGCTTGGATGGTCACAGCCCTATCCACTACTATACGGCTAGGATCACGACCCTCCTACCAACACCGACTAGACCTCATGGCTAGTCTACCACATTTCTACTGTGTCATCCCACAACCGACGTGATGTCAGACTTTATCACTTGCGGTCGCAAGCCATGACCCTGCCTTGATCCTCCACATAGCACGTCGTCAGAAAAATTCCATAACATGAAGGCCCATATAGCCTCTTGATGTCTCAGTATTCCCATCGCACCAAAAAACTACCCCACACATCTGTTCCGACCTCCTCAAGACCCATCATGCTATCTACCGACCCCCACAGACCCCACTCACCACACTGGTCTACTCTGAGGTCTGCCGCCACCTAGAACCACCATTGAGTGCTACAGGGGGGTTTTCATAGTGTCCCTTTATCTGGGCCACGAAGATCACACTAGGGGTCCAGAAATTATTTCAGACTCAGTTTAGGGAACTTTATAATGACATATTCATTTCCATGTTCTTCTCTCAACAAAGACGTGGAGTATTGATCTGCTGAAAATTAAATGGTGATAAACCCAATTAATGTGAATGAACATGATGATCAAAATTTATATTCAATGTTGATTTAAGGTCATGTTATTATGGAATTAAAATATGTTAATTATAATTCAGGAAAAAAGGAAACTAAAGATATTTATTTATATATAAGAATCTGAACCATAGAGTTGATATATCCTACTTTGATCTGTCAGTTTCTCACAACTAATGCGTGCATTTTGCTCCAACTTTGATCTGCCAAAGATCTAGTGAAGATTGATCCTTGATCCAAATATGAATATTGAATAATTGTTAAATGAAGGTATTGAGATAGATATAGAAGATAGAGGAGACAGATAATATTAGTGCCAACATAAAACTGTTGAACTTATATTTATATAAGATCTTCTTGGAGTGAAATTTGAAATTTATATTCCCGCTCTTTTTATGTCAAACCAAGGAAATAAACCACATTAATAACTCAAAGGGAGACTCATATTTCCAATACATGTCTCTCTCGATTGTTAGTGGGTTTTTCGTTCGAGATAAAATAATTGATTTTAATTATTTTAATTACTAGTTTTCCAATGTGTGGTGTTTTCACAAAAGCCCCACACCAAAAAAATTTATACACCACATAGTGATAATGACATGAACTGGACTTAACTGTGACCTTATATTTCTGATTCGATATACCATTAATGATATATACCATTTCTAACATGTACAATGTAAATTTGTTTTACTATTTTTGTCTAATTTATTTAGAGCACACATGGTCTCAAAATTTCATACCATCACAACACCTAGCTCTATAAATATATTTTCAAATATTCTAATGTATTAAATGTAAAGAACTGGGTCTCTAATATTATAATCATAATGTAAATGAATGAAAATGTCTATAAATTAGTTCATAATGAACCATCTTATCCTAATGAATTGAGTTATGTAATCAATACCCATACACTATTAGTAACATTATTATAATAGAACGATATTAGGTGATTGAATACGGTATTTATCATAAAATACATTAATTAAGTTAATATTTTAATTGAAATAAATTTGGAAGTACTCATAAAATATTAATGATATCATAGTATATAATAATAATTTTGTCTCAATAACTTATATTTGATTGAATTAACCCCTTACAACATTTGAAATGATGAAATTTAGAACTCCGAAAGGATTTGGATTCTAAGGAACTATTAAATAAAAATTATAAATATTCAATGTAGTAGAAACACTATTTAGAGGATTGATGGTGTATAATGATAAAATGTTTCAGGGGTTGTAATTGAGACTAGAAACACCTACCATGCCCCCATAATTAGTGAAATTGATTATAAAATGAAATTAAAAAAAATTAAATTTATTAATATATTGTTTCATTATCTTAGAAATGAACATTACATTGTTTATATTTTATTTATGATCATATATTTGAAATATTTATGTTATTTTTAGGTTATTCTTACATCATGTGATAGTAAAATCTGTTATTTCAGGCATGATTTATGATATTTATTTTCGTACCAATTATTTTTTAATATCATTATCATTTTTAGATTGTATATATAAATATAATAGATAACTTATAGTTATTATTGAATACCATATCTCATTCCCCATGTTTATTATTTATTTTTGGTGAAACTGGAATTAGTTTTATGTTACTTCTATAATGATGGAAATTGATAATGATATCTTAATAATAAGCTAAATATATAATATGATCCCTTATTTAACATAAATAATTAATTTGATTATAATAATATACAATAATATTGTTATTTATTTTTCAATAGTCTTGAATGTAATATTTTTATAGTATTCTTTATTTTGGTTGTTATAAAAACCCAAAAATGAAAATTTAATAAATATTTTATTCATATAGAAATGAAATTGGTTTTCATTTGAAATATATTCATTGATATTTAATAATTATGATATAATATATTTTTATATTTTATTGTAATATAATTGATGAATTTTTAATAGGCTAGAAAATGTAAATGAAAATTCTAATAAATTTCTTAATCGATGTGGTAGTCCACACAAATAACAAATAACGATTTCATTTAACAATAAATGAGAGGGATTGATGGGGGTAAATTCTTTTATTTCATATGAATATTTATATTTATATTTTAAAAATAATTATTAAATTACATCTATTCAACTATAAAATTGATTAAGGGGAAAAATATTGAAGACGTCACTTCATGAGGGATGTATTTTGTACAATCATAAGATAAATATTATTTTGTTTTTATAAGTCACTTCGAAGAAATAAATAGTAACTGTAACATTAATATAAATTAAATAAGTATAATAGTTAAAATGTGTTAATTTTATAAATATTTTTTTGAATAGTTTTGAAGCGGAATAATAATATGAATTGGGTAATAAGTATGTAGTAATTATATTGGGGAATCTAACTTCCTATTGATGAATTTCATAAAACAAATAAACATGCGATACAAGTTAGTGACTAGTCTATTTAGTTCATTAATGATCAATATAGAACATGGAGTTTTTTAGGTGTATATATTTTTTAGTAGGAATTTTGAGCTTTTAAATAGTTGAATGAATCCCCTTTTATATGTGAGGAAAATGGAACTTTCTGGATCATAAATTATATTTTTCAAATCCCAATGAATTCTAATATATAACAGTTTCTAGAGAGACTGATAAAAAGGCCATAAGAATATCTCCCCGAGAAATAGAGGTTAATGACTAAAAATTATGCCTCACAATGTTATAATAGGGAGACTATCACATAACATTAGTATAAGAAAAAATAATAAATAACCCAATATCATAAATATCCTTATATAATTATAGTGTAGAAACAATTAATATAAAGGAGTTAAAAAGGGGGAAAATGGTCAAGGCTCTACTTCATACATTGAGCCATACCACATACCTTATCTCTATATACATATATGATCCATAAAAATGTATTATTCCCATGTATTCATCCTATCCTATTTCATTAACCATGTAAATGAATACTGTGGTTCTCGAAAAAAAAATTGTGTCATGGGAATGGTTTGCATACGAAAAATAGTAGTGCACCACTAACGTGGCATCATACCTAGTATGTAATTGGATTATATGTATCTATAATATAATCATGAGGATAATACTAATAATGACAACATAAATAGTAATTATAATAATAATAATTTGAAACTAAATATTAATAAATATAAAAAATCATAATAGGAATCCTAATGGAATATGATTATCTATTCCAATAAAAAACAAGATATAATTTTTAAAAATAAATTCAAGGTTGATGTATGTGTCTAGGAACTTGATCCTATAAGGCTTCATTTAATAAGAATTTTTCTGAATTTAATACACCTCATACCTTGTGTTCTTAAGTGGATCCATCAGTCTGTAATATTGATCACCCAAAATTAATTGAGAATGCACTAGAAACTATTTTGATCGAGCTAAGTCACTATAGGGTAAAAAATTTCCTTACCTAGGTATGAAAAATTTATTCATAAAATAAATATGAATAGGAATTATGGGTATTAACAAGACATCCTATAGATATGGAATTAATATATAATTCACACCACTCATTATATGAAAATAAATTATGATATTTGTGTAATAGGTCCCAATCTATCTGGAGTACGGACATTCATTTTTCGTTAATACCTAAATGGGATAAACCATAAGAGTATCTATGAAATTCTCTACTTATTTGATTTAATAGAACATTATCAATTTAATAATCAAAACTAAAAATCCTTCCAATAAAATCATGGTGATATTGTAATAGTGTTTTCACCGTGACCATACGAATATTTCTTGCCCCCACATGATGAAATCACCATCAATTCTTGAAAAATAACCCAAAAGAGGGGTTAGAAAATATCTTTGAAAACATCACAATAATCCCTCTTCTAAAAGGTATCTCCATTTAAAATGGGACTTCTGGAAACATTAGTGACCAATCAAATGAGTCTCCTAAGTTGAATCCTAGGAATTATCTATGAACATGATAGTAAGATAATATTCAATAATTTCGGATCATTATGTGGGTCCATGAATGTACATATGGGGTTTCTAATATTTTAATATCTGATCAATAAGTCTCATAATCTATATACCAATATGTAAATGTAGTCATACCAATAATTTTGTTAGTTTACAATAGTCAATATTGGAAGAGGACATGGAATGAGATCTGGAATAAAGGAAATACCAATTATAACCATGATAAATAAAATTTAAATGAGTGATGGGTTTTTAATGCATATACCCATCACTATAGAAGATTTCACTTTAGGATACTTTGAATGTGTTGTTTCTAATGTACAAACTACTACCATGTCTTCAAAACCCATGGTGCATGGGCTTGTGGTCTGTCAAAAATTACGGATCCAACTATCATCCCATAGGTCATTTTTTTAAATATGTATCCCTCCTTGAATCATCCTTGTAATCATAATAGTCCTAATTCAACACTGAAAAGCCTAGGATTTTACATTCTATAGTATCTAGAACAATGTAGGATTTCTTTAATTTCTACCCTTGGACGTTCTACTTTGGGAACTATGTGGGGCTGAATTATAACCAAATATTAATGATAAGACCACATCATGATGGTACTAGAATCTATCTAGAACCATTCTCTAATCCTCTATCCACCTACACCATTAAAATTCTGAGAATCTACACCATGTGTATTCTAACCTCCAAAAAGATCAAGAGGCTAAACTATGTAACAAAGTGTTCTGTCATGACAACATTGGACTAATGTATAATGCTAATGTACTAGGAATATTAGCAACCAATATAATTAATCCATCATAATAAACCATTTCAATTAATAATAAATTTAATTTTAATTAAATTAATTGGATGTGTCCCCCTAAAAAATCCTAGTATATGCATTCTACCATTAAAATAGACAGATTCTGTAGTGCAATTACGATTGTCCAACTACCTTTCATTAATTTTTACATTCATTTCCCAAGGTTTAAATACTACCATGGCCCATCAAAACTCATATGAGATATACCATGGTCTGGTCTCATTATAGACCTCTATAAATTAGTTTTTATAAATTAAATAATAATTTATCAATAAAACAATACATTAAAATAACTATTACACAAAACATCCTAATATTTCATACAGATCAAAACCTCACTACGTGATTCCATCACACAAAAACAAAAACAAAAAACTCTAGATTAAAAATAATCACATAAAATATAAAAAATAATTCATAATTCCTGATAAATATATTCATGTAAAAATTGAAATCAATTCATTGTATCCTTTAAGAATAGAAAAGTTCAACATCGATAAATACATCAATTAAATGACAAATAAAAAATTGTAGAGAGACTATCTAGTCGAACCAATCATAGGAAGGGAAAAATACATAAAACTCACATCAAAATCCACCATGCTTAATTTTAATATGGAATAAAAAACTAAATGTGGGAACTAGAAATTAATAATTGGGAGAGGAGATGATTAATAATGTCCATTATAGTAGATATCATAACACAAAACACTATTTAATTCCATCAAGAACACCCCATGATGTTATTGAAGTAGAGAAGGAGAGGAGAAGTGGTTTATCTCCCAAGAGGGAGGATAATAGAATATATGTGGGGATAACCTCTCAGGTATTGTAGGGGTGATTGTGTAATTTAGCACATTTTATGGAACATTTTATTTGGGTTTTTGGTGGGAAAACCTATGAGCCAACTGTGTTCCCCTACTATCTAAGGGAGACAACATTGGATGGTTATGAAAAACTATTTTAATAATCGTATTCCATATCAACGACTTTATTTATACTCTCACATAGTTTTCTCAAAGCTCTCAAATAATTCACTGAATCCATGCGCTTATATGAATAACACCACACATTTAGAAAAAAACCAAATGTCAAATGATGAATAATTCAAAAAATCCAATTTTTGGATCGAATTCCCATGATTCTTTAGAAACCAACGCACCTCCATGTGATCCTTATACCACATATATATAGTTAAAAATGAGGTAGTCCAATGTTCTTAATTCCCTTCAAAGCCATAATTCTAGGTTTTACCCCTGATGTTATCATGAGATAAAATTATATCTTATTATGTCCAATAAAAATATAGGATCTTATAAAAAATCCAATATAAAACTCCCCATCATCAAGAATTTCATTGTAGGAATTAAAAAAATTAGCAATATTTGTCATTATATCTATCCAAATAGCTAAATTGAATCTATTAATTCCAATTGTTCTTCTAATCTTAATTTTAAACATATATTGGTTAAAATGAAAAAAAAACCCAATATAATTATTTTAGGATGTAAAAAAAACATGGGGTTGGGACTCACTGAATCCCACCTAAAAATAGACACAAACCACATTTTCACTTAATTTATGAATCATCTATTAGGCCAAAATATCATAGGTTATTTTATTTAGGAAAGCTAATAATAATTTCCCTCCGACAATTGAAATTTCGTACTTAAATAGTCCCCTATAATCCTATGGATTCTCCAAGTATGTTTCTAAATATGTTGGATCTTATCACACAAGAGGACAGTCCCCATGTTCTTCAATCGTATCTTAACCACAAAAATCAAATTAACCAAGATCAAATTGGTCATAATTTTTCTTTTGAAATATATATATTTCCATTAGACTAGACCAGCATCTTCATGATGTTTTCCTGAATTTCATCCTAATTGTGAAAATATTATTGTATGATAGCTTTTCGATCGAACAAAAATATTTTTAAATTTATAAAAAACTCTTGGCCTCATCATTTGAGACCTCATCAAACTTGAATCTTAATTACCTTTTCCCAAGGCTCACACAAATCATTCATAGAATAGACATCAAATCATATTATTGACTTTTAGAGACCTTTAATATTCGATACATCCCCAATGAAATGGAATTCATGATGAAATCTAGAAATAACTACTTCCATTATTTCAATGGAATCTAAAATCTGAACATTCATGAATCCAATGGAATCTAAAATAAAAAATAAACATACAATTACCCATAACAAGATCTCATAACCATTTTAACAAGAAGGGACTAAATTTAAGACCAACACACAATTCCACACCATATGAGAAACAATTTCATTAAAATATAAAAAAAGTTCTCCCAAAAGATATTTAAAAAATCCCATCATATTCATAACTTAATAGTTTAAAGGGATATAAAATTTATCACACTGGGGTACCAACTTGCATCCTCACCCATTCTAGTTTCTAGATAAATGTTTTAATAGACAACCTAAAATTATGACAATAATATTACATCATTTAAATAATAAACCATGTGATAGTGCTACAAATATAGTATCCGATGTTTTTGTGGTTATACAAATTAGGACCAAAAATTACATTTACATAATAAAAAACATTATTTAATTCATTATTTTCTATACTGTTACGGGTCATTGTGTTCTTATTAGTACAAGTATTCTACTAAAAAATACATTAATGAAATGGTAGCAGTAAAAGCCCAGTAATATGATATATAATAACATAAATTAATATGAAATGGGTGATAATAATAATCACCATCATTCCAATATAATGTAATCACCATAATATTAATGAGAGAATAATTATATAAAATTATTGACTGTGGAAATGCATTAAAATTAAACATCATGTCTTAGTGGTCAAGTACCACACATTGTTGTGAATAATGATATAATCCAGTTCATGCATTGAATATGTCAAAAATCATCACATAATCATTCAAAATAAAAATCTAACATAAAATTTATTGATATTTCACAATATATCACTAGATACAACAATTTACCCAATGCATTTCAGTATTGACTAATTCTGGTTGCATACGTCACAACATAACATTTAAATAATCTTTCATGCCACATGGAACATACAACAGTATTAGTAAGAAAATAACCAATGGGAATGAAATGTGTTCCATTATAATTAAATAAATTATAAAATGAGTAATAATATTTTTGATTCAAAAAGTGAATACTGAATAACATTCATAGATTATGAATCATCAATATTAAGCGATGAAGAAAGAATGTTAACATATGTAAAATATGTGTTTTTATAATGAAGAGTTCCTTGGTACATTATTTTAATTTTCCATAAAATCAGATTTCAAAAATGTATATCCTATAAAATAAATCATATAAATAGAAAAATTGTTTTTTATTAATATTAAAATAACATACACTCTAATATTTTGCATGAATGTTGAATAACCCAATGAATGTAAATTGGTTTTGAGAGTCACATTTCCTTATTCCTGAAATCATTTTTTACATCAATATCATGTATTATCAAATTAGATTCGTTAATTATTAAATATAGAACCTATTATACATTAATATTATATATTGTAATTTAATGATGATTGTTAATATCTACTTATATGAGTTATAGAGTTCAATTTCAAATTGTGGGTGTATTTTTTTTCATTGGTTTCATGCTCAGTTCACTTCTACACTTGAATGGAAGACTATATAAAATGAGAATAAATATCAATAAATGAAATTATATTTCATTAATGAACTCATATATGTTTAATTGGTCTTATATATTATTTTTTCTTATATAATTATGGTTTATTAGGTAACTATTCATTTAAAATTGATTAGATTAATTTGGCAGTTCTTCGATCACAACAAAGTCATTTTGCTATATTATTTAATATTAATGATACTATTCAGTTAGAGAAAATAAAAAATGTTATATAATACATTTAATAATGTTTTTAAACAACTATAATAATTTTAATCACATATCTTATTGTGGTATGGAAAAGTAAAAATTATCATCCTTGAAGTCTATAAAACAACACCTCACAGACAACGTATCCATTTTTAGAATAAAAGTGAGAGGAGAAGTGGTTTGGTGATATATTTTTCCATTTCCATAATAAAATTAAATTATAAATAAGATACACTATATATAATTACACATATATTGGGGGATATGATTATATAAATAATAAAAAACTGAAAATAAATTAAATGAAAATAAATAGGATTTTACCTCTTGAATTATTCTACTTGAGAACCTCTTTAGGCAGATTGGTCTTGGTATTTTGTTGAAACAAAAGGATATTGGTCATGGGTAAGAGTATTGGTAGATTATTGGATGAAAATTGGAGAATATTCAAGGATTTTAAGGTGTGATAATAATATGTTGAGAGGGGTAGTATTTTTAATGGAGTAGAGGGTTGTTTTTTATTATTTTATTCATTTATATATTATTTTGTCTCAAGAATATAAATATTTTTCACCTTTTCACTAAATATATTAAAATAATTAAGGAAAATTAGAGATTAATTAGATTAATGAAGTAATTACTTAATGAATAGTTTCATTAAAATATAATCTATATATACCATATTTTACCATATTTTAGTATTTTCTAAAAAATGAAACTTTTTTATAAAAAACCCAAATATTCCCCCTAAACGTTTTTGACATGTAAACCAATATATACATTTTATTAAAATATTTATTAAATATGATAAATTTGTTTTTTAATTAAAATAATCATTAATTCAAAGAATACTGATATTTATATTAAAATAGATTTTATAAAACATTAAAAAATACATTTGGTCTAATAAAAGTATACTATTATCATAAAAAATAATAATTTTTTAATAAATTGTAAGAAAATAAATTTTCTTTTAAATAATAAAATTAATCATAAAATTGGAATTAAATATTTATGACTTACAAAAATACTTTCACATAATTTATCATTTTTAATGGTTTATTTAAATATAACATGAAGATAATATATAGTTTTATTCCATCATAAGTTACATAAATTTCCTTTAAAAAATAACAGAAGTGGTTATTTTTATATTGGCCAAATTATTATTCCTAATGATTACATTATAGTTTCAAAGGTCAAGTTAATATTTTAATTGTATTATTTTCTTAACATCTTAAAATACATATTGGTCAATTAATTAATAAATTATAATGTTTATATCGTGTAATATTTGAGATTTAATGAGGTATATAATGTATGGAATAATTATAAGAAGGTAGTTTCCATTAATAAAATTTCAGGTCGTTACATTCTCCCCCTTGAAAAATTTCACCCTCAAAATTTCATTTTACGTTCTATTTTGAAAAAATGGTAAAGGTACTTCTCCATAATAACATCATCAAATTCCCTTGGTTCATTTTCAATATTGTGGATTATCCATAGTACATCGACCATGAGAATATCCTTAATTCTTATATTATTATATCTATGGTCCACGATCATCACCCATTTATCCTCGTAAGTGATATCATTTACAAACTATACCACATCTGGATTCAGTACCTATTTGGGATCTTATAAGTACATCCTAGAGAGGGATATAAGAAATTCATCATGTAATTGAGACATTTCAGGTCGATGTGATAGATGATAAGTCAATTCTATGACATGATTATAAATATTGTAAGGTATAATGTATTTGGAACATATAATTTCATTATACCCAAATATCATGATCCTATTCTAGTGAGATATTTGTATGAATACGATGTCTCCAACCTCAGACTCTATGTATCATTGATGATTGTCTACATAGATCATATATTGACAATGGGTTTCCTTGTGGTGATGTGGAATTTTTTTCACTGTTGTCGGCAATTTTTAAACAATTTTATGAATTAATAGATTATTTTTAATGACTTCTTCCCATAATTTATTTTCCATCTATTCCCAATAATATATTCACACAGAGCCATTTGGATTATCGAGTAGAAATTTTTGTTGTAAGAGAACTCAATGAGAGGAATATGTTGTTCCCATCATCATTTGAAATTAATAAAAAATTACTTAAACATTTATTATAGTATAAAACACTCTATGATTCTTCGACATAATTGTACGGATGATAAGATACACTAAATTTGAGTTCATTGTTTAGATTTTGTTAGAGTCTTTCCATGAACTTATAGGTGAATCATGAATCTAAATCAAATAAAAATGATAGTGGTATTCAAGGATGCCTTACCAAATATCTAATTTATATGAATTCAAGTTCATCCAATGATACAACCCATCTAATTGATATAATGTGATATGTCATTGTGAGACCATCCAGAAATACAAACATTGCATAGTTTCCTCCGGATTTTATTAGATGTATAGTGACAATATATATAGAGATATTTTAAAATATCTATGATTATATGGGGGAATGGTTGTATCATCCCCTTAAAATTTTTTTATCCTTCAATTTTTTACATACCATGAAATTTAATGTATATTCATAGATAACATTTTTCATATTTCACCACAAATAGTGTCTTAGAGATTTTGATATGTATTTGTGCAGCCCTAGCGAATAGGTAATGTTGAGTTCTGTGAAACATTCATATGATACTTATTTATATCTATATTGTATGGTATAAATATTTGAGTACCCTATCGTACAACCCCATACTCAACAATTTTGAGTTCCAAGGATTTCTAATTTCTGAATGCTTCCCCCTTTTCTGAATTTCTACTTCATTCCTTTGACAAAACATGACTTTCTCAATATGGTATGTTTGGGAAATAATTTTAAAATTGATTCATGATTTTCCATTACTAGTTAACCGTAAATTTATATTTTGAAAATATAAAATTATTGTATCCTACTCAATTCACATCATTGATAATATTGCATGACCATTTCTAATTAGGGAATCTATCACTTTATTATTTTTTCTAGAATGGTAGCAGATTACAAATTTATAATACTTGATGAGAAATAACCATATTATCTATAAAATATTAAGCTCTTATATGTGAATATATTTTTATTTGGATATTATTATTCATGTATATTTTACACTTCTCCCCATAGAGATAATGCTACCATATTTTGAATGAGGAGATCACAGTGTCCAAATCTAGATCTTGTTTGGGATAATGGTTCTCATGGATTATCAACTTCCTTGAGTTATATGATATCACATTTTCATTTTTAATTATTACCCAACCTGATAAATTCTCTTACGCATTGTTGTATACCAAAAATTATTCCCCACATGTTTTAGTACATGTAGATGTATATTGGTCATTCAATTTTTTAACTCATTGAAGCAGTATTGACAATAATTTTTCTAGATATAAATTTCTACCATCCATCTCATCTTGGATAAGGGGTTTTTAAAATATTGATAAAGTATTCAAAAATCCATGGTAATACCCCGCCAGTCCATGGAAACTACATATATTCTCTATAAATTTTTTCCTATTCCATGCTATAATTTAAATTATCATGTAATCGTACCTAGATATTAATTTGTTAGTGATAATAATATCTAATAATGATTTTTCCTCCATCTAGAACTAAAATTTACTATACATTTCTTATATATGAGCCCATAAAAATATATTTATCATAGTGTTCAAATGATGTTCATGTTTTTACTTTCATGTGGAGTCTATCAGAATAACATCTAAAATGACTACCAAAAACATTTCAAGGTAATATATAAAAACTCAATTCATTAATAACAAGAGTATTTATAGAGAAACAATGAGTCCAAAAGGTATCACTATGAAAAAATATTGTATATACCTCATTTGAAAGGATGTCTTGGGAATTTCTTCTTTCTTCACCATTATTTGGAGATATCTATATTGGAGGCCCACCGTGGAGATAAAAATTACACCACATAGTTGAAAAAAAAATTCATCAAAGAGAATACATTTTCATTATCATGATTTTATTGATCTCATAATAACAAAAGTAGATGGACATGTTTCCTTTATTCTTCAGGAAATATAGGACTACTGAAAACCATGGTGAATTATCCCGGTATATGAAACCCTTCTTTAGGGTCTGTTTTAAACTTCTCTTCTCTCATTCTTATTCAATATTGTATATTCTAAATTTATTGATTGATAGTAGGAAATATCAAATAATATGTTTAATAGATAAATAAACCTCACAATTAGAGAAATACATGGTAATTCTTCAGGGAACACATCATTGTATTCTATTAATATGAGAATGTATTATATAGTTATTTTTTATTTTTCTCACTAATTTGAGATATATATGATTTCTCATAAGTAAATAATATCCAAACATGTGAATGTGATTATGAAGGAGATTCATCTTTCTCCTTACACTTGTACATAATTGGTTGATGCCTTGGGGTGTGAAGTGTAATCTCCCCTTATTGATAGTTGATGTTTTCTTTGTATAAAGATATCCAATTCGTTCCCAATATATCTTAAAAACAACCATATGATGTAAGAAACGTTTTTTAGGTATGGTAAGTCAATGAAAATTGACTAGGGAGGAGTTATATATGATGGATGAAATAAATTACCTTCTTCTATTTACCCAGATCACTCATCCTCAATATTTGGATGTGGTTCTGAATTTCTCTACTAAAAATTCATAATATTAAAAAAACATATAAAAAAACTATATTTAGTATTATTGAATTTCTAAGAATAATAAATTTGAAAACATCATTTTATATCTCCTCTTTATCTGTTGGGAAGGAATAATCATTCCCATGCTCATTTTTCATTGTTAGGTGATAGGGATGGTTACCCGCAATAGCTCAATGTTTAGTAAACTATCGTGCTAATTTCCATTTCTATGTATATTTGAACAATTGAACCATGATTGTAATTATTTTCTCCTCCCCCACATTATCATGATGGACTTATCTCCAACAAATGAAGCATTTTCCAATCCCATTCATGAAATTCCCATGATTCTTATTCACACATTGTCATACATATGAGTGGTTAAGTTTTATATTTCACATTTATCATTTTACCCTATATATTGAAACTCAATTTTTTGTATCTGTATACATGGGAATATTATCAAAACATCAAATCCAATTTGAGATAACATTGAACAACTTCTTCATAACTTCAATTGTCTTGAATTACTATATCCTTTAGAAGGTGAGGTTTAAATCAACTAAAAATTATATATTTATTTTTATATCATTGTTAATTAGAAAAATTGGGGCATAACTTATAAGCCTTGTGAAATTTTCATCCCAAGCCTTGATAGATTAGTCTTAATATTTCATCAACTCATTGAATTATCTCTCCATTATTTTATGAAGATTTCAAGGTAAATACATTTTAGTAAATATTCTCCTAACATATTTCAACTCTATCTCCTTCATTTCTTCCTTTGGAAGGTATTGTTAATAAATTCCCACCATTTATAAGAATCCACCTATTGAAAATACATGGTAATAGTCACCTTCTCCATCTCATAAATGTGAATCCTAGAAAATATATTCTCTATTGAGTTAGTCAATTGGCTTGTGACTAGTGGATCAAATGATACAGTAAACAATGGGGTGCATTGAATTTACTATTATATCATTTTAATGAATAATGATATACTAGGTATACAAAACATGGATCTAATGGTATAGTGTCTTGTAAAAATTATAAAAAAAAGATAAAATACATGTAATAATTATTTAAAATTATTTACATAATTTTTCTAAAGCTTCTTAGTATCCCTTGTGTTCTCCATAGTACATGTAATCACATGAGGATATACAGAAAGGAAAAGTGTGTGCTAATATTTCAATAAGAGGATAGATAAGAACAAAAATAAACATTACATGTGTGATAATAGTCATCGTCAACATAACATAATCATGGTTTCATTATAATAATCATGTAAATAAAAATTAGATAAAGTCATGTAATTTGAAAATGCAGAAAAATGAAGCATCATTTCATAGTAGTAAACCACAACACAAAGTTGTGAATAAAAATAACATCATGTTCATACATAAAATATTTGAACATCATAATACTATCAATGTGAAAAAATTGGATTCATTTTGACACATCAATAACATTTTTTCATGAGATATATCACGTCACAGAATGTATTGTAGAACTATATACTTTTGGGCTCATACATCAAATTAATAAATTTTATTGATCATTCATTACACATTGAGCATATGACAATCCTAGAGATAAAATAAAACATGGAATAGAAATAGGTTTCATGGGACATTAATAAATAATAAATTAAAGAAAAAAATTTTAATTTCCAATTTAAAAAGGTAATAACATGCTTCTTATAAAAATCATAAATCTTTTTAGAAGAAAAAAACAATATCATGAGAAGTAATGTTTCTATGTTTTTAGAAATAGTTGTTATTTTTGAAAAACATTGGGAAATATTCATAAGATTAGATTAAAATCATGAATACCCTAAAAAATAAATTGTATGTATAGAGAAATTATATTGGAGGAATATTAAATTATAATAAAAAATAAAATTTGACATGAATGAGGAACAACCCAATTAAATGAAATTGGGTTCTAGAATCCCCTTCCAGTGGGTTCAAATTATTTCTTATCATCAATAATTTAGATTTAAAAATAAATTGATTAATTAATAAATTAATAAACTACTATTAATTTATTTGATTTATTATAATTTTATTATGTTGTTCTATGCCCATTTTATGACATATAGAGTTCAATTCATAATTCAGGAGTGTTCATTTTCTTGGCTTTCATGATTGGTTCACAATTATACATGAATGGAAGATTATATATAATGAGAATAAATATACACAATGGAATTTATTTGTTATTAATGAATATAAAAATTTTAGTTAATATTATGTATTAATTTTTTTATATATGAGGATGATTCATTTGATAATATATTAATGATAATGGAATATATTAATTTGGTGGTTTTTCGATCACTATGATATCATTTTGTTTTACTATTTTTATCATATATTTTTGTTAGTTAGAGTACATATAAAGGAGTAAAATATATATCTTACAATATATCTCAATAATTATAATGGTTTTATGACCATTATTTATGGCCTTAAAAAAATGAAAAATTAGCATCTATAAAAAAGATAAAACAACAATTCAAGAATGAATCTTATAATTTAGAATTAAAGGGAGATGAGAAGAGGATTTATGATATATTATTACATTTTGATATTAAAATTATTGTTTATATATAATATAATGGATTTATCATTGTAGTTGTATAATGGGATATTTTAAGAGAAAAATATAAGAAAATAAAAAAGAAAAGAAACTAAAATAAAAGAATAAGGATTTTACATCTAGTATTCTTATCAATGGAATCCTATTTAAGGATATTGGTTTTTGTATTTTTCCTATATCAAATTATCCTCATCATTGGTTTTCAAAGTGTAGATGGAAGTGATTTGATAATATTCAATGCTTCAATGGTGTGAGGAAAATTGTTGGTACTTATAGTGAAGGAGATGTGTGTTTTCTGAATATATTATTCATTAGACTATTATTTTCTTTCAAGAATATGATTTTTTAACCTTATCATTAAATATATTAAAATAATGAAAGATATTATGATATTATGGTGATTAAATTATCATTGAATCATGTAATAGTTTGTTATATGTATAATTTATATATACTAGAAATTATTGTATTTTACTAATCTCTAAAAAATGATATATTATAGAAAAATTAAAATAATTATCTAGGACATTTTTTTGAATTGTATATTTTTATAATGAACTCAATTTTATGAAAATAATTTTATAAATTTAATACATTTAACTTTAAATTCAAATCATCATTTCATAGAAAAGTACTTCTTTTAAAATTAGAAAGGATTTTATGACACATTGAAAAAATTCTTAAGGTCAAGCTTTTTTATTATTATCGGAAGGTGAAAAAATGAAAATTTATGAATACATTTTATGAGAATATAATTTCATTAAAATCAGTATATTAATTATAAAAGTGTAATTATATATTTATAACTTAGAAAAATACCAATACATAATTTCTCATTTCTAAATTATATAATTACTTATATAATGAAATAAACAAATTAATTTTTTCATTCATAATATTCATGAATTTTATTTATACATTCTTAGGTGATGTTACTATTCAATTGATCTCATTAATATTCATAATGATGACATTACTATTCCAAAGGCCATGTAATTATTATATTCATTTAGGTTCCTTAACATTTATAAATAGATTGTATTGCATTCATTAGTAACTAATAATTTTTTTTTGTGTTATCTAAGTTATTTTTTGAAACATATAATATATGGAATAATTATGATAAATAAATTTCAATTTATAATGTTTTGGTTCATTAAAAATTCCATAATAAAACCAAATATCCACTCATAATGATGTTCTCCTCCCTCCAACAACCAATGGTGAACCAACGTGATATTTATAACCTTCTTCCTATCCTTGATCATAATTTCTTGTGATTCCATTCGGTAAAACAAGAACTAATTTTAATATTTTATACAATAGGGACACTCTATAAACTTAGAAGAATTTAATTAAATTGGTCATGATGGTCTCTAGTCTCAAAGTACACTATCATTCCATTATCAGTCATGTATTTCTCTCCAAGATCCATTCTCACATAAATCTATACTAAATACTGTATAAAATAATACCCATAATCACATCTCATGAAAATGTTGGCCCTTGCCTACAACAAGTAATTTTCATTATGAGACTAGTTATACATTCGAAGATACCAGACATTAATATGGAACTTTAGTTTTCTTTACACTAATTTCAGGGTCATCACTACCAAAACTCTCAGAATCTAAACCATTGGTTTCAATCCTATACATTACCCCTCATTGATTATTTACATTTTTCATCTTTTGAATGATGTGTACTAATATTATCTATCCCATCACATCAAGTCTAAAATCTCATAAAATCTCATTATCATCGACCCACAAATCCATCAGTTGAACATTCCTATGAAATATAATTCCAGTATACCTATAATTTAAATCTTATTAATAAAAATAAACTTTCTCACCAATTTTCAAATTTATCCTTTTTAAATATCCAGTGACACATTCCATGAAAAACTACTACTCAGAATCATTTTAGTCAATATTTTCTAAACATGTTTTAACAATCATAAATAACTATTTCTTTCTTCTATAGTTCCTAGAACCTGAATAGTCCTACCCATAAAATTCAATCATGATACAAAAAAAGACATTTGTTCTACCTATGAAATCAAGGGCATAATAATTCCCAAAACAATTACATGAAACTCACAGATATTAGCCTCATCAGAGACGTTCTTCCATGTTCACTACCTATAAATTAATCTTTAATCATGTTAAAAAATCCATTCATTTTTATCTTTGTTCAAACTAAATAATGAATATCACATTTTTAAGTCAAAAAAATAGGGCCTCTAGGTCACCTGCCTAGCCCTACCAACCATGTGTCAAATCTGGGCCACTGGGTTTGTCCAGTGATCGCTATTACCAAACCTCTCCAAGAGGTCACGTCTCATGGGTCAATAACCTATTGTAAGATCCCCTAACTCGGGATCCTTCATGTGACAAAACTACTGGGATACCTAAACATAGTTGTTCCCCACATATTCTATATGATGGAAAATATTATTGAGGGTTTGAGGAAAATATATGGAGACTATACCGTCTAGTAAATAGTTACTATGAAAGGGGAATATAATATAAAAGTAGAATAAAATAATGAAAACAACAGGGATAAATATTCCTATAATAAAAATGAGAATAGAATTTAATAATAAATAAATATAATAAAGTTATAATTTTTTGAATGACTTATGGAATTATGTGATATGACTAGTGTCTTATAAAAAATATTAGCATATTCAAATTAACATAATAATGATCCCTGTCTAGAATCCCCATACTCATCCTATCTCTATGATCAAAAATATCAGAAGAAAAAATCAACTATAAATTAATTTGAAATTATCAAATTTTATATCCATGTAATATTATTATGATCTAAATGACATCCCTTGTAGGTTTTGATTAAAACTCAGAAGGTTGACACCACTATGTGTATGAAAATTTAATCAAAGAAAGAAAGTGAATGAAATTAAATGAATAAAATTTGTAGTATATAGTTGATAAATTAATATAATACATCTATCAAACAACTATATAATCAAATTATAATGTCTATATTCTTATAGAAAATCCATACCAACCATAACAATGAAACCAAAATACCTTATTTGAAATAATGATGGAATGTTCTTGAGAAAATACCACAATAATTCCATCCACAAACATAAAAACTTGTTATTACATAAATCATTTTTTTCTATCTATATAACTATATCAACATGTATCAAGACCTATCCTGATTTATAAGAATCACAACATGTTTCAGGGCCTAGGATGTAATATAGGTCGTACAACTTATGTTAGTGCTCATCCTAGTAAATAAGCATCACAACATGTGTCTTGGTTGATCCTGGTTTGTAAGAGTTAAAAACATTATTTCATATCCTAGTATATAATAATTACAATATGTGTTAGGCCCTCTAATAGTATATAAGCTTAAAATATTATATCATATTTACATATCACAACCGAAAATATATCACAAAAACAATATTATCATAATATAATCACAATTAGAGAAATGATAAATTCTTTATATTAGAAGTTTTCATCAAATTTGTCGATTTATTCAACTAATATAATAACACATTCTCTAATGTGATTCTATAATAAGAAATTACCCAAAAAAATTCATTCTGAAATCATCTGTATGCCACTATCAAATTCAAATTATTAATTTTTTCCCTGAACCAATGGGTATACATATTCAACGTGTGTCAATAATTGAACCTAATATATCATTCCAATTCAATTCCATGATTTTATATTAACAAAATATTTAATTAATTAGTGTACCTTACTTCATAATAATCATGATTATATATATACTTTAAATTATCAATAACATATTGTTAGGATCAGACTCCCTCAAAAAACATGTGATTTAGAAATGCATACAATTTAAAATTCCATTAATGATGTAGGAACTGAAAAACAAATGAATAACCAAGACCATCCTTGGTCATTATCAAAATACAAATAAAACCCTCAACCAAAATATTTACAGTAAAATGTCAAGGATCAAAATAAGAGTGTATGGATTAAGATAAGGAAAAAAAATTGGTAATAAAAAAAGGGAACCAAAACTAGTTGTACCACCATAGGTATATAGAAGAGTAAGGGATAGAAAAAATATTTATTATAATAAAATACCTGGAACATATGAAATTGTTGGGGATGATTATTACACATCATTTAAACACAACACATATGTTTTTTCTCTATTAATGGTATACACAATAAAATTAATCATCTCATTTAATCATTTATCAGGATTAATATTTTAATTATGCAATATTTTCTTTGGATGTGTAACAACTTCACTTGATAAACCATTCCATGAACCATTATAATAACATGTTACATGTCTTTTAACTTATAACTATTGTGTAACTTTTTTGGAGAATATATTTATACATGTTCCTACTACGAAACCTGAACCTCCTACAAATCCATAAATACCATGGGAAACACTCAAAAACCAATTTAGCATGTTTATATCTAGAATCTATTAATTTAATAATTTTTTTATGATCATTTGGTTATTTTTACATATGAAATGTATCTCCATAAACAAAAAACAATCATACACAAAGGCTCCCACCCAAAAATCAACTATATAAGTACAAGGAAGAAAGTAGGATCTTAAAACCATGCCACCATATAATAGCTCATCCCCAATCTACTATAAGAATAACTATTAGTTCATGAAATAAAATTCTTGAAACTGGTCTATCATACCAAAATCCCTATCCATGGCATCTTCCATAACAATCCTATGATTCCACTATTGTCATATTGGAGGAATATTCCTCCCACGATGAAATTTCATGAAATGTTCAAAAAATGCTATTGGAATATCCTAATTTGATGCATCATCATGATTCTCAAAATACTCAACATATAATAATCAAGATGTTTAAGTATATTATATCTAAAGTTGTGACACATGAAACATTTCATGCATGTATCTCTATCACTAATGGTGGTCTAATAGGTACACCACTAGACTGACCATGTACTGTATCTAAATAAGCCAGACAAACCTATCCCAAAAAATTCTATATCTCTGGAAGTGGTATTAATATGACCAATGAATAATCAAAATGTAATTCATTTTGACCAAAAATTAATTTCATAGTCCATCTCTAATGGACAATGTAATAATTTTGTAGGATCTACATTCTAACCAACATCATTCATGATTACCAAAACCCTCCCAGTCATATCTTGCAAGAGTCCAGGTCCAAAAAACTGACTCTCCGTCCACTATAAAAAAATATGGTATTGACACATCCTACCATAAAAATCGTCAAAATGATATATTTGGATTGATTCCAGTGTGATTTTATTATAAGAATAATCCATGAGTGAAAATGATTCTCCAATGAACCACTAAAATAGAAAAAGATGAGCTCGGAGCATATACTCTAGAATATAAATAGCCCACTCAGATTGAATTTCTATATGGGGATAAGTAGATGTTCTCAAAATAACATGTTATCAAAAAAAATTCTGAATATATTTCCATAACTAAGAATTGATATACAGATCTTGATATAGAAAATAATCCTCCAAACATTGTAAAACTAAAATATATCACACATGAAAATAATAACGAGATCCTCAATGGGGAGGGTCTCATAGATATGCATGATGTGGGATACCTTAAAAAAATGAAAAGTAATAAATTAAATATCATTATTATGAGCTAACCTGGGTAATACTATCAGAGAATCAATTTTGAAATCATCACATTTCCACACAGGAATTAGAAGAGGATGTAACTTCTATTTAGGCATATGATTCATTTTCTTCACTTTCTATGAAGTGAAAAATATGACCACTAATCCCACAATATAATTATTTATTCCTAGAAACCATTACATTCTAAATAGATCCTGAAAAATATTTTCCAAAACCTAATGTAATTCCCATTTATAATTGTGATGCTACCTAATTATCTCTTTATTAAAACCTACAGTTATCCACAAAATAGAATACATTAAATGTCACCAGATACTCTCCTGTTGGTGGATCCCCACTATATATGACTATAATTATATATAATCCATGTGGATCAATTATCTATTGTATCATGGTCTAATAAATAATCTCATGTTTGACTAATGTAGATGTTAGAGATAGACATTCCCTAGACAATGGAACATCATGATTCATATATTCCAAGGGTTCTATCAGCCACAACTCATCTATTGATTCATTAAATATATAATTTTTAGGGTCGTGAAAATAGAAAATGATGTTTTCCTTACCCAATGGGTAATACTAGATGTTTTTGAAATACTACATATACTGAACCACCACCTCCCCCGGTAGTTCATGTATCACTACGAAAAGATGTATATGAGGATCATATGCTCCATGTACACTACAAAATTCTCACCCAAAATATAGAGTCTCCAACTTCTATGGTAAAGTAATACTACTTTTATGTATAGATCTGGGTTAGGTTAATCAAACACATGTAGTTCCAACTCTCCGTAGGCATAGGTAACTACATGATCCTCATACATAAAAACATAATGGATCTTATGTCTAGGTGAAACACAGAAAATAGTATATGACTTACACAGAATATGAAAATTTCTCGATCGGTTCTCAGTTCATCATGATTTGATGATAATGAAAATAACCCTCACTTGAATATATAAAAAAAACTTCTCCCCTATCATGGTCAGCCAAGACATCGGTGCTTCCAGACAAGATATGTATATGATGATGTCTATGTAATATCTTATTCGACCATGAAAAATCTAAATCATTAAGGCACTATTGAGGAATTCCCATAATACCTCATTACCCACCTTCATTGGGACTAATAAGACACTATTATTATATATAAAATTTCCCATGATGTAAACTTTATCAATTCTAAAACTACATTTGGAAATATTTGTGTCATTTTGATTACATATCAATTTACTAAAGATAATATCATGATGTAGTGAATGATATAATGTAGAAATATAGAAAATAATTTCTACCAGTGGAAACTACCACAAACTTATCCATGAAATACTGGAAGATTCCATTCATCATGGAAATGAATACATCGGGTTCATTCATAACATTGAATGGAATTTACGTGAACTCTTATATTTAATATGTTATCCTAAGATGTTTCATTATGTATGATGGTATCACCCTCAATTGGTGGGAACCTGGCCTCAATTAATTATTATATAAAATCATGGAACCTCTAATCTAAATGAATATATCATAAATGGGTTGAAGTGGATACTGGTTCTTTGTGGTCATATGGATCAATCTCTAATATTCCACACATAAATACATTATGCCATTTTCCTTATTATCTAAAGAACTGGAGATTCAATTTGATATGTACTTTAATACATTTCACAACATTACTCAAAGAGAGGGTTGAGCCCAAAATTCCCAACACCTAACCCTATAGATTATAGGGTCACAAAAAGTGGAAACAAATATCTAAAATGGGAGGCCTCAGGATATTGTACCTGGATGTACACAACCATCCATTAAAATGATGAATTATTTGGTAATAATAATAAAAAGATAAAAATATTTAATGCAAACCAATTATAAAAAACTTCAGGGTTGTACGATATATGATAGTGAAAACTAAACTGTAATGTGCAAAAATACGCACCCAACCAGAAAGTAGTCTCAACCAAAAAAGTAGGGAGTAAAATTTTGATAGATTCGAGATCCTGATATCCATGATGTAAACACCATATAAGGTTCAACGAGTCTTGTATCCCTAAGAGATTATGATGTCACAACTCATATATATTTCCTATTCATAATTGATTAAATATTCAATAAAATCTCTCACATGGGTGTTTATATACATACCTAGTAGGATACCTAAATATATATAAGGAGAATATGTAAGACAAAAACATGGAATGAAATTATTTTAGATAGATAATTTTTAATAGATCAATCAAAATAAATTATAATATTTCAACCTTCCACAGGGATATAAAAACATCCTATTAGTGGAGTACACATTGTATCAATACCACCCTAAACAATAATGTATTAAAATTCATCAACATGTATATATATTTATATATATTGTTAGTAAAGGAACCCAAAAAATAGGGATAAAGGGGGTATCTATCTCACACCCCATCATTGGAGATGAGTCGCAATCAGTTCCACATATCATCCAATGATTTATAGTATTTCATGAATCTACTGAAAAGAAAACATCTATGTAAAGCCTCAACACACCACAATGTTTCACTATTGAGGTGAAAATTTATCATATTAGAAGACCAATTCCTTTAAAAAATTTATGATTCCACTCTAATAGTTAAGGAACCATACACATCCTAGCTGAAGTGTGCCTCTCTATTCATTGAGTACCCATTCCAAGTCTGGATGGAGGGTTTCACCCAGAAGGCTAAGGACCCAAGAAATATCTCCTTAGGAGGGTTCTACTATAGTCATCGAGAAATCATGCATAGCATGTTTCGAGGTTTCCTAATGGATGGTTGAGAAACCATGACTTGTATATACATGAGGTTGGTACACTATTTATCAAGGACTTGTGCCCAACCTAGTTAGACGTTTCCACTCATATGGTTGATGAAAAAGTTCGTGTCTTCATGGGAGTCTTCCATTGTAGTCATTATGGATACACCACTACCTCGTCTAGATGGCGCCACTCATAAGTTCATGTACTCTGTCTTGTATCCATAAGAGGGTTCCACTCAACCCCACGAGGACTCATTCCCAATACATTTTGAGGAATCCGTTTGGATGTTCAAGTACTCATTATCTCTCCCTCTATATGCAGTAGGGGGTCACTGTAGTCATAGTGGACCCATTCCCAATATGATTAGAGGGTCCACTCAAAAGGTCATGGATACATTCTCTATCTCTAAATGAGGGTTCCCATCATGACCCGTCCTCGGGACCCATGTCGTGACTACCCCAAGCCCACCTTCTATAGGCCAGGGGCTGGCGACTAGCACCAAAGGTGTAGTTCCCAATATAAGGGAAGACATTGCCTTTATAAAAGAAAACAAACACCATAGTGTAAGCATGTAGAAGTAAACACTAATTTAACTGAGTAAAATAGTATGTGCGTTAAAGATAGTGGGCCAGAATACCAACCAAAACTGAAAGTAAAGTAAAACTGAAAGGAAAGTACAACAACTGAAAAGTAAAGCAACAACGTCGAGTCATCCACTAGAAATCCCACCTGATGGGTGGGTACAGATAGTCTCCTCAGCTCTTCGGGTCCTGTCTTCCACTCTGTGTATGTCCCTCCCAGTGGTCCACCTCCAAGTACCGACTTGCTCCACAAGCCTCAACCACGATCAGCGCTGTCCGTCGTCTACATCCAACATAACGTTGTACGGGCATAGCCTGTACAGGGGTGAGTATATGCTACTCAGTAGGGACCCCGAGACCCTGACGGTATCCCAGAATCCACAAAATAAAGATATAATCACGAAGTAACAACCAACTCTAATTAGGTATATTCACATACATATACCCAAGTCATCAATTCTCGTTCGGTCCCGACATCCGAGCCCAAGTTTGGTACAGTCCACACAGGATAGCATAACCAATCCACACATGGTAACACAGCCCAATCCACATAGGAATGCAAGTCAATCATATTGGAGATAATGATTAGAAGGTCAAGACATAGCTCACACATGTATACTTCTTTGTAAGATGATAGAGATGATCAGATGTAGCCACTGATTCATATAAGATATCGGACCCATGTAGGATACAAGACTAGATAAGTTGTCGGACCCACAAAGGATACAAGACCAGCTACTCTGTCGGATCCACGTAGGTTACAAGTACAAAGTCAAATACTGCCAGACCCATGTAGGATACAAGAACAGTTGTACTGCCGTACCCACATAGGATACAAGAACAATAGTCATCATCGTCAAAACCACGGAGGATTTCAGTATGGTCATCGTCGTTGCCAAACCCACGGAGGATCCCAGTACAGTCATCATCGTCGTCGCAGTCGCAGCCTGCTCTAGGGTTCCCCCACACAGCACGCCCGTTTCCGTGACGGTCCGCTCCACAAGCTAAGGGGGTCGACACATTAACTGACACATAGTACAGAGTTTATGTATCCCAAAGTTTCGTCTCATCAGTAGGAACTCAACGTGATGGACGACGCGTCAATCAGATGCCTAGTCTGAGAGTTATTGGCTTTTTCGTCCCAGGGGCCCTGTTGGTTTTTAAGATAAATCCAAGACAAATGTACTCCAACTGTGCCCAAACCTTGATCGGAGTAAGACAAAATGTCTGTTTCACTATGAGGAAACCAACAAAGTCTACGAAACGTCAATCAGACATTCGGAACTCAACTTATAAGTGTTTCCGCTCCGAAGGCCCGATTGGTTCCATGTTCGAACCAACCCGGCTGTACCCAAAGTTCCCCTAAACTGTGCGTGTAATATACCAAAACGACCTTCTCGATCCAAGAATCACATCGCAACTGACGGTGCATCAATCGGAGGTCTGTATCCCATGATATGGATGTTTGAACGAAACTATCTGAAAACAGGGGGTTTGGGCCCGGTCCGACCAGACCCAATACCCCTTGGGTCGACCCGAACCGGGTCTGGGTCCAGCCCACTAGGGCGCGACCTGGCCTAGATGGTGCGTCCGGTCCTACCCAGCGTGGGCGCAGCCTGTGCGGCAAGTGGCTCGGCCTTTCGGCCGAGCGGGATGCGGAGGGGGGCGCTGCACCCCCTTGATTGAAGAAACAGACCCCACGTGGGGGGCCCACCTCTTTTCCAGTCAGGGGTTACGACCCCCTGATTTTCCGAAAACGGCTTGCCGAATTTCCTATCTAGTGGGCCACCGTGGGACCGCCGCGGGTCCTGCCTTCAATTCGCCGGCGGCCGGCGGTTCCGGCCGCCCCTCCCTGCACCACCGTGGCCTTGTCTGACCGGCCCGGCACGATGGCGTCGTGCCCCTCCGCCGTCGCCCCGCTCTGGCTGTAGCCTCTTTCGGCCTCAACGACATGGCATGTCGTCGCCGCGCTCCTTCTTCGTGGTGAAATTACTCGTTCCCTCACAGTTTTGTTGCACCACGCCACCTTCGTCCCAAACCACAATGGTGAACATCAACAAAGGGGTAGGAGGATTGGCTATGTTCGTGCGGTCCAAACTCCTCCCGTTAAATTGATAACAGGAAGCCCAAATATTTAACAAAGAACTCAAGGAATAATCACATCATAAAAACACACCCCTACCTTGAAGAAGTAGTTGAACTAAGATCGTCACGGGAAACAGCATCGCGAGGTAATGCTCCGTCCCTGCTTGACGGAGAACGTCTGAAGTGGAGCGGCATCTCACACCGGCTGTGGAGAGGAGAAGAAAGGCATGATGATCACTCCTTGCGGTGATGGTGTTATTCATCGATGTCTTGACGTTCTTCGCGTTCTTAAACGTGGAAGATAACGTTTTTTAATACTGAATCCCTCCTATCCAAAAATTTCTACACAATGATTCAACCATAAGAAAATAAGGCCTTGCCTTATTTTATTACTCATGCCAACCATTTTAAAAATTCAAATTGAATTCACCAAATAAATTAACATGTTTTGTCCAATTAATTAGGCGTTTTATTGTCATGTATTTTAATGGGGAAGAGTTACAAAAAAATTGCAAGAGGGAGGTTAAATGGAATTGAAGGGGTGGGGATCATGTGGGCCCCACATCACTAATATCCAATCTAGTGGAGTTAGGATGTAGTGGGTCCCAGTACAACTCCCCAGCATAGGTTATAACTACTTATAATAGAAATAAAAATTGTAGGACAAATTTTTATTTCACTCTTTAGTTAACACATTTATTTAATAACCTCACCTGAGAAAACGCAACTCCAGAAAAGGTGTTCCTAAGAAATTACTGGTGTTGGGGTTTCATCGGCTCCCTCGAATTTCGATTCCAAGCACCGGTTCAAAAGTTAGGAAAACCCGCTCATTCGTTCACTGAACGTACCAGAGCAAAACTTTGGAAGTTTATTCCGGGCACAACGGGCCTCAGAATCTGGTGCCGTCAAAAACTACGTACTCGTAAAATCCAAAAAAAAATTATGAAAATATTTCCTTATATATTTATGGGTCGTTACATTACTCCCACCTCAGGGATTTACGTCCCCGTAATGATACATCACAGATAGGGGAACAAATGAGGGTACTGAGAATGCATCTGAGCCTCCCGCTCCCAAGTGCTCTCTTTGAGGTTCCCATACTGCCATCTGATGCGCACTAGAGGAATCGACCGCTCATGTAGGACCCACTCCTATCGATCCTCGATCTCCACCGGGACCTCTGCAAAAGTCTCCCCATATTCAATGTCCAGCTCCCCATGGTCGATGATATGCGTCAGGTCTTGCACGTATCTCCTCAACTATGAAACGTGGAAGACGTCATGCACCCGGTGCAACTGAGGTGGTAGAGCTAGGCGATAAGACACCTCGCCTATCCTGCTAAGAACCTGGAGTGGTCCGATGAAGAGTGGAGATAACTTGCTGCCCCGGCCAAATCTCTGTAATCCACGTCGAGGTGAGACCCGCAAGAAAATGTGGTCACCATCCTCGGACTCAGTGGACTCCGCCTCCTATCAACATAAGATTTCTGCCAGCTCTGAGCTGTCCTCATCTGCTCCTGGATGACCTAGACCTTCTCTGTCGTGGCTTGGACAAACTTTGGTCCCACAAGTGCTGACTCCCCAGGGTCTGTCCAGCACAGAGGTGATCTGCATGGTCGGCAGTACAATGCCTCGTATAGTGCCATCCCGATTGTGGAGTGGTTGTTGTTGTGGTATGCAAACTCTACCAAGGGTAGGTGATCCTCCCAGCTATGAAAAAAGTCGAGGAAACATGCATAGAGCATGTCCTTGAGAGTCTGAATGGTCTTCTCCGTCTGAAAATCCGTCTGAGGGTGAAAGGCGGTGGTCAGAGATAGTTGTGTCCTGAATGCCTCCTCCAACCCCTTACAAATAAGGGAAGTAAAGCGTGCATCTCGATCGAAGACAATAGATGATGGCACACCATGAATCCATACGATCTCTTGGACGTAGAGGCATCCCGTGCTCTCCACTGTTCCCTGCTCTATGATGGGTAAGAAGTGGGCCGACTTGGTGAGTCGGTCGATAATCACCCAAATGGAGTCGTGACCTCTAGAAGTACGTGGAAGTCTAGTCACGAAATCCATAGATATCTTGTCCCACATCCACTCCGAGACCTCCAAGGGCTGTACCAAGCCCGCTAGTACCTGGGGCTCTACCTTCACCGGCTGGAAGGTGAGGCATCGAGAAATGAACTTTTCCATATCCTTCATCATACCCGACCACCAGTGTTGTCATCGGAGATCATGGTACATCTTCGCTACCCCTGGATGTACCACTAAGGGGGATGTGTGAAACTCTCTCATCACCTCCTCCTATAAAGAAGCTGGTACCATGGTACATCCTCTAAAAAGGACACCGCACTATCCTCCTATAGAGAATCCATCAGGTGCTTGCCCTGAGGATATCTGTGCAAGCTGCGTCTCACCGTCAACGTCCCCACGCTGTGCCTCTCAGACCCACTGTAGTAGTGGAGGGGTGAATGTGAGTGACTGAAAAAAGTCTTCTCCATCTCTATTCACGAAGGATATCTGCAAATCGGTTAGCTTCTCTGTTGCCTCCCCAAATAGCTGAATGACCGTCCTCCTGCCGAGAGCATCAGCTACTAAGTTCCCCATTCCAGGAGTATAGAATATCTCAAAGTCATAGTCCTAGAAGAACACGATCCATCGCCAATATCTCAGGTTCAGGTCCTTCTGGGAGAAGATGTACCTGAGACTCTGGTGGTCAGAATAGACTGTAAAGTGATTACCCATCGGATAGTGCCACCACATCTTCAGGGAGAAGACCACTGCTACAAACTCCAGGTCATGGGAAGCGTAGTTCTGCTTGTGCTGCCTCAACTGTCGTGACCCATAGGCGATCACTAACCACTCCTACATTAGGACACACCCGATTCTGGTCCCTAATGCATCGCAGTAGACTACATACCCTACTCCCTCCTTCGGTAGCCTCAAGACAGATGCACTGATCAATCTCTATCTCAGCTCCTGGAAGCTCAACTGACATCTATCTAACCACACAAAGGGTTTCCCCTTCTTTGACAGAGATGAAATTTTTTATTCAACTCTGGAGAAGTCTGTAACAAATCTCTGATAGTACCCAGCCAGACCTAAGAATCTCCGCACCTTTGTCACGCTCCTGGGTGGCTCCCAAGTTAGCACTGCCTCGATCTTCGCAGGATCCACCGCAACTCCCTCCTCAAAGATGATGTGTCCCAAGAAGTGGAGATGACATATCCAGAACTGAAACTTCTAGAGTTTTCCATAAATCCGGTGCTCTCAGAGTGCGTCCAGAACAACCCGCAAGTGGTAGGCGTGCTCCTCCTTAGTGGTCGAGTATATCAATATGTCTTCGATGAAGACAATGACAAACTAGTCGAGGTAAGGTTGAAAGAATATTTTCATGAGGCTCATTAACACTTCTGGTGCATTGGTTACACCGAAAGGCATAAACAAGAACTCATAGTGGCCATACCGACATCTGAAGACCGTCTTCTGCACATCCTCGTCTCGAACACTGAGCTGATGATAGCCTGACCTAAGGTCTATCTTCGAGAACCGTCATGCTCCCTTTACCTGATCGAAGAGGTCGTCAATCCTCGGTAGCGGAAAATTGTTTCTCACAGTCACCTGGTTCAGGCGACGGTAATCGACACACAGTCGCAAGCTTCCGTCCGCCTTCTTGGAGAACAAAATTGGGGAAGCCCATGGTGACACACTGGGTCAGATGAATACCTTGCCCTGCAAGTCCTCCATCTATACCCGTAGCTCTTGAAGCTCAGTGGGAGCCATCCGATATTCTGGAGTGGATATCGGGGTTTTCCCGGGGTATAGTTCAATATAAAAGTCTACCTCTCTGCAGGGAGGTTGTCCTGGAACATTGTCAGAAAAAACGTCTGCATGCTGATCCACCACTATAGGAAAACTCAGACTCTGCATGTCCACTACTCCAAGGATAAGGCTAGCCAACTGATGAGTGATCGAATTTCCTCTCCTCTGCATAAGTCCATCATGTGCTGCTAAGGCTCCCTTCTCCCCGGTGAAGGTGAACCTCCTCCCATCGGTGAGAACACACCGCACCTTGCGCCTAATACAGTCGATCTGAGAATGGACTGTAGATAACTAATCCATGCCCAAGATGACGTCGTACGGACTCGACGCCACTACAATAAGATCCTAGCTGAAGCTCTGGCCTCCTAGAGTAAGCTCACACTACCGAAACCAGTGCGTAATCGTCGAGTCTACTCCCACAGGAGTCTCTAGCTGTAAGGATCGAGCCAACGACTCTGTCGTAATCTCAGAGCTCCGAACAAGGGAAGCAGAAATGAAAGCATGACTCTCTCCTGTGTCTATAAGAATTTCCACAAATGTGGAGTATACACAGATTGTACCTCAAATGATATCTGGTGCACCGTGTTCATAGTTCTCCGCTGACTAAAGCTGAGCCTGCCTCTATCCGCCAGCTCCCTGTGGTCGGGGTGGACCTCCTAGTGGTGGTGGTGGTAAAGCCTCAAAGTGTCGTCCACCACCTGCTGCTCGGCTAGCTCCTCTGCCTCATCCGCCTACTCTCTTCGGTCTGCCACGGTCGACCCTATGCCTCTGCCTAGGTGGTCCCTCAACCATCTGTTGCTCCTCCGCAAAGCGGGTCAGGAAGTCACGATCCATGTGGCCCTGCCCGCCGCATGCGTAGCACTGTCTGATCCTCATAAGACTGGCTCTGCGCCGCGTGCCCCGCAACTCTGAGCCAGTGTCCTGAGGTCATCCGCCTGATGGTCTGGTTTTCCTGGAACCCTGTGACATCCGTCGACTACCAGCTGCAGAAGACTCTGCTATGTGCCGCCCTGCGGTAGGTCTCAGTGCTAGTGTAGGATCAGCAAGAAAGATCTCTACGAGAAGGGCTCGCTCTAGTACTCCTACCGGCATCGAAATGCTGAGGGAGATCATATGCGCCCTGATCTCATGCCTCAGTCCCTGCTGAAAGGTCCGGGCCTGGAAGAATGGGTCTCGTACCATGTCCGTGGAATAACACGAGAGATTGTTAAATCTCTCCGAGTACGGGGATACTGTCATGCTACACTGCCGCAACTATAGTAGCTCCTGAATGCGCACCGCACGTAGGGTGGATGGGACGAAATCTGAGCGGAAGTGTCCCTCAAAGTCCATCCAGAGGAGAGATGCCTCGTCCTGGACCTGGAGCATCATGCTCCACCGTCTGCCTGTTGCCTCGTGCAGGAGACTCGCACCAAGGATCGCCATGAGGTCATATGGTGTCCCTAGTAACCTGAAAACTCATACAATAGCCTTATCCAATCCTTGCCCGCATGGGGGTCTGTCTCCCCGTGGATCCTAGGTGGTCTCTAATGTTGAAACTCATTGAGTGCACTAAGGAAACGTTCACTCTCAGTAGCTGGGGCTGGTTCCATCGGTGGCTCGGTGGGTAGAGGTACTGCCAATGCCTACGCTGTAAAAGGGCCCTACATTGAGGCCTCGTCGCTCGGTGGGATGTCATCTTGCACAAATCTCGGAACCCTAGCTGGCATCTGTCGTGGGGCCATCCTGAAAAGAGACAGGTGTTCCATTGTCAATACGGTATACTTGGTGAGCTGACACAATGTAATCACACAGAAAACTTTTGAAACACACATGCAATCAATGTTTTTGTGCACTAAGTCGGAAATTAGAAGTCAAGGTCATGGTGTATAGATACGTCGGCCGCCGCACCAACACTGGACTCCTTGGACTGATAACCACACTCAATACCCCTAATACTATTACTCCACATAGAATAAAGATCAGAGTCCTGAGTATTGCAGTAGAACCGAAGTCGTCTGATACCAATTTTTCACGACCCGTCCTTAGGACCCGTGCCGTGACTACCCCAATACCGCCTTCCATAGGCCAGGGGATGGAGACTAGCAACAAAGGCATTATTCCTGATATAAGAGAAGGCATTTCCTTTATAAAAGAAAACAAACACCATAGAGTAAACAAGAAGATGTAAACACTACGAAAACTGAGTACAATCGTAAGTGCGTAAAAGTAAGTGGGCCATAATACAAACCAAAACTGAAAGTAATGTACAACATGAAGGAAAGTATAACAACTGAAAATTAAAGCAGCAATGTCGAGACGTCAACTGGAAATCCCACCTGAATGGTGGGTATAGATAGTCTCCTCAGCTCCTCGAGTTCAGTCGTCCACTCCGTGTACGTCCCACCCAGTGGTCCACCTCCAGGTAACTTCTTTCTCCACAAACCTCAAGCACGATCAGCGATGTATGTCATCTACATCCAACACAACATATTGTGGGAATAGCCCATGCAGGGGTGAGTATACGCTACTCAGTAGGGATCCCGAGACCCGGAAGGTCTCTTAGAATCCACAAAGGAACGATACAATCATGATGTAACAACTAACTCTACTTAGGTATATGCCCATACATATACCCAAGTCATCAATTCCAGTTCGGTCCTGACATCCGAGCCTAAATTTGGTACAGTTCACACATGATAGCACAACCAATCCACAGAGGATAACACAACCCAATCCACTTAGGAAAGCATGTCAATCATATCGAAGATAATGATTGAAAGGTCAAGACTCAGCTCACATAGGTATACTTCTTCGTAAGATGATAGAGATGATCAGATGTTTCCACTGATTCATATAAGCTGTCGCACCCACGTAGGATACAAGACAAGCTAAGCTGTCGGACCCACAAAGTATTCTAGACCAGCTACTTTATCAGAACCACGTAGGAGACAAGTATAAATTCAAATTCTATCGGACCCACGTAGGATACAAGAACAGAAGTACTACTGGACCCACATAGGATAAAAGAATAGTAGTAATCGCCGTCGAACCCACGAAGGATTTCGGTATGGTTGTCATCACTGCCAAATCCATAGAGGATCCCAGTACAGTAATCATCGTCGTCACAGTCGCATCCATCTCTAGGGTTCCCGCACACATCACGCTTGTTACCGAGAGGGTCCGAACCACGAGCCAAGGGGGTCAATACATCAACTGACGCGTAGTCCAGAGTTAATGTATCCCAATCTTCCGTCTCATCAAAAGGAACTCAACACGACAGATGACGCGTCAATCGGACGCCCGGTCTGAGAGTTATTGGCTTTTTCGTCCTAGGAGACCAGTTGGTTTTTGTGCTAAAACCAAGCCGACCATAATCCAACTACATCCATCCCTTGAGAGGGGTAAGCCAAATGGTCCGTCTCACTAAGAGAAAACAAACAAACTTGACGACACGTCAATCAGATGTCCAGAGCTCAAGTTATAAGTGTTTCCGCTCTGAAGGCCCGGTTGGTTTCGTGTTTGAACCAACCCGGCCGTACACAATGTTCTCCGAAACCTTTAGAGTAATATAACTAAACGATATTTCTATCCTAGGATCACATTGCAACTGATAGTGAATCAATCAGAGGTATATAGCCCTTGATATGGACTTTTGAACAAAACTGTCTGAAAACATGGGGATTGGGCTCGGTCTGACCCGGCCCAATACCCCATGGGGCGGCCCGAACCGTGTCGACCCGACCCAGGTTCAGGTCCGGCCCACTAGGGCGTGGCCCTGCCCGGCGCGGGTGGCTCGGTCTGGCGCGGGCAGCCCGACCCAGTTCGGGCGCAGCCCGCTTGGCCAGCAGCTCGACCGTTCGGACGAGAAGGATGCGTAGGGGGGCGATGCCCCCCCTTGATTGAAGAAACGACCCCCGCATGGGGGGCCCTCCTCTTTTCCAGCCGGGGGTTATGACCCCCGGATTTTCTGAAACTGGCCAGCCAAATTGGCCTCCTAGTGCGCCACCGCGGGACCCTCACGGGTCCCGCCTCCCATTCGTCGGCGGTCGGCGGTTCCGGCTGCCCCTCCCTGCACCACTACGGCCTTGTCCGACCAGCGCGGCGCGACAGATCAGCGCCCCTCTGCCGCGGCCCTGCTCTAGCCACGAACTCTTTCGACCTCAACGGCGCGGCGTGTCGGTGCCACACTCCTTTGCCGTGGTGAAATTCCTCGTTCCTGCGTGGTGCTGTTGCACCGCGCCGCCTTCGTCCCAAACCGCAACAGTGAACATCAACAAAGGGGGAGGAGGAACGGCTGTGTTCGTGTGGTCTGACCTCCTCCCATTAAATTGATAATAGGAGGACCAAATATTTAACGAAGAACGCAAGGAATATTCACATTGTAAAAACACAACCCTACCTTGAAGAAGTTGTCGAACGAAGATCGTCGCGGGAAACAGTGTCGCGAGGGAAAGCTCCGTCCGTGCTTGACAGGGAACGTTCAAAGTGGAGCGGCATCTCACACCGGCTATGGAGAGGAGAATAAAGGCACAACAATCACTCCTTGCGGTGACGCCGTTCTTTGTCAAGGTCTAGACATTCTTTGCGTTCTTCATCATGGAAGACGACGTTCTTCATGACTAGAGCCCTGGTCTCCATAAATCATTACACAATGATTGAACAATAATAAAATAAGGCCTTTCCTTATTTTATTACTCATTACAACCATTTTCAAAATTCAAATTGAATTCACCAAATAAATTAATGTGTGTTGTCCAATTAATTAGGCTTTTTATTGGCGTGTATTTTAATGAGGAAGAGTTACATAAAAATTTGCTAGAGGGAGGTTAAATAGAATTGAAGGTGTGCAGCTCATGTGGTCCCCACTTCACTAATATCCTACCTAGTGGATTTAGGATGTATTAGGTCATAGTCTAACTGACCTACATAGGTTATAACTACTTAGAATAGAAATAAAAATTATACCACAATTTTTTATTTCACTCTTCAGTTAACCCATTATTTTAATAACCTCACCTGAGCAAACAAAACTCTAGAAAATGTGTTCCTAAGAAATTACCGGCACTGCTGTTTCATCAGTGCCCTCAGATTTCGATTCCAAGCACCGGTTCAAAATTTAGGAAAAAGCGCTCATTCGTTCAGAGAATATACCCGAGCTAAACTTTGGAAGTTGTTTCCAGGCACACCGGGCCTCAGAATCAGGTGCCGTTAGAATCTACGTACTCGTAAAATCCCAATGAAATTTAAGAAAAAAATTCCCTTGAAATTTATGAGTATTTACAGTTCTAATATAGTAATCATAGACCCATTCCTAACGACACTATATGCTACCAATGAAAAGGTCTCTAAGGATATGTCCAAATAACAACTATCAACGAGCATCTTCTAAATAGATTAATTCACTACGAATAACCCATCATATCATTAAATACACAATATAGTTCACTATATCATTATTCATGGAAAATAATAAATATAGGTTTTCCACATACATAAATAAGTGTCCAAAAGGATGAGAAATGATATATTGAAGATTACAAAATTTTTACCAAGGTGTGTATATCACATGAGGGGAACTAAATGGTGTGTGGTCTCCTTACAACTCCCGGGTGTGTACCTAAATGTACAAATCACACCATCCATGTTTCACTAAATTAATTTATAATGTTTTCATTTTTAATCCATGACACTAAGGTCCTTTTCTAGTTCACCGTAGTTGGGTATGGGTACTCTGGTATATGTTGTGTTGTTGGTTGTGTTTGTGTACTTCATTACACATCATGTTCCTAGTAGTTTCTTCCCACATGGGGTATTTCCCATCTGTTCCTCCACGTGACATATCAACTCGAACTAGGGTACAAAGTGCGTAGGTGGAATACATGACATTATCTTCTTTTCATTCTTAAAAATCCTATCAAACACACCATATGGGTAATATGGTATGTTTTATTCTTGAAAATCTGTTGTGTAGTCTAGATTTTTTAAGAATTGTTGATCTGGTCTCCACAATTCAGATGTGGAATCCATGCCTTCATATCAAACCTCATCACTTCCGGAAAACATTGGATATCACCGTCGTTCACCATTTTCTACCATTCGGTATCTGAAAAACTATTAAATTTAATCATACGGTGGAGATAAAATTATCATCATCCAACATATCTCCTAACATTTCCATGCTTGATTTCATAGCTAGTTCAATAATTTATTCAATGAAAACATTTGAATCCTCTAATATCACACACAATGTGGCATTTTGTTTGTCAGACATGATTCTACCATGAATCTGGTGTTCTGATTGTGCTTATTATCACCCAAAATCATTGATCCATGGGATCATAACATATGTGATAAAAAAATAATTATGGGTGAATGGAACTGAAAAAATATTTAACAATAATTGGTCATGTGTTACATGATAAATAACAGAAATGGGCCATATCTATGCTGAGAAAACTGAAAAATGAAGTGAAATAAATACTTGGACACATGAAATTGTCTACAATTTGCACATAAGAAAAGAAAATGATTGATATTTATAAGTAATTTTATTAAAGGATTCAATTCCATCAAATGAATAGCATTTCCTTGATTTTTGATGGCTATTAATTGAAGAACTCACTCACTAATGACTGATACTTATCATTGTGTTCCATGTTCTTTAATATTCATTGACTTGATGTCTCATCATCATCGGATCATGATTCACCAATAGAAAGAGGAAAAAAAACTCTAGATTCTCCCATGATTATATTTTTATCCTTAGGGAAAATTACAATAAAGATCTATTAAATGAAAAACCATTGATTTTAATTAATGAATTAATTAAATTAATAAGATAATCCACAAAACATATCTCCAATGGACATCTTATCCTGACAAAATATTCTAGAATATTTTAGGTCTTAGTTATGGTAAGAATCACATTTCAAACACAACCATAATATCATATTTGAAATACAATATTCCATTTATGAAATATCCATCATTCATTATGAAATTGCATTCACGTATTATAAATTAGAATTTACAATTTCAATATAATTAAGTTTGGGAACATCACAACTCAAAATCACATAATGTGTAGTAAAATGATTAATATATTAAATGGAAAAAATGGTTTTCTGCATCATTCCATACTTCATGATTTTAATCTCTAAAAATAGAAACTACACAAAAAAATCATGATATTAATCCCACATCCATATCTCCCACTTCATGTTTCTCTCCTACATTTTCCCATACGACTACAACATGTGATCCAAAAGGAGGGTCCATCCATATAGGGTCATCTATTATCTACCCTTGATCAACACCTTGTTATATGAAAATGTTTCGACTTATTTGATGTTAAATTCATCATAGTTGATATTGTATGAAGGATCATGTATGTATCTACATGGATTTGACATGTGGAAGACATTATATTTAACACCCCAAGATTTTATGAGAAAGAATTTTTTTTAATTTCTTTGATTCCATCTGTTGTACGCTACACCAAGATTATATTGCATTGTACGCAACTCTGTATTATCTTGTAGTATACACAAACACTATTCTTGGCTTGTGTTACACACAAGAGCGACCTTCCTCAATAGCATGTGTCGTACGCAATACTGAGTTTCACTAAACAACGATATATTCTGACCTAGCCGTTATGAATAATATAAACCGAATTTTGATATTTATAACACTATCATTCATCTTATAAATTTTCTATGACATGGTACGAGAACAAAATATATTTTTCGTGTAAAATAAGGATTTTTCATAAAAACACAATTTTGCTACATTTTGATGGCGCAACCACTGTAAATCTCATTTTTGAAACGTTTATGAGTTCAATTTGACAAAAGTAGCTTATTAATTTCAATAATTATATAAAATTTTAATATGGATTTTTTTAATAATTTTTTCTTAAATTTCATATTTTGATTAATAGTTAAAATATTCTAAATTTTAATTAAAAACAATTTTTTTTCATCAATATAATTTATATGGTTAAATAATATTATTGAATGGTTTAAAATTATAAATAAAATATATTTTTACCATTTAATATAATGTAGGTTTTTTTCATTAATTTTACATTTAATTCATAGGTAAAAACATTTCAATCTTTTGCAATGTTTTAACTTTTAAAACTAGTTTTCTGAACAATGGGATAAATTTTAAATTAATAACTGCAACTTCTGTGTATTGAATATTGAAAAATGGATTTCATATTTGATTTTAGTGGGACCAAATTATTTTATTATTAATAGTAACTATGGTAATTTTAATTTACTATTGTTAAAGGTAAATCAGGTAATTAAGGGTAAAAATAAGATTATAAAATTACCATAACACCTGGAAAAATTCTATTTGATGAATAAAAGTCAACCCATATCAACTAATGGTTGGAAAAGTTTCATTTAATGTACTTTTGACCTTGAAAATTATTTATTATTATTAAAACCAAAGAAAGTGACAACATGTCACTCTCTTATACCTTATAAGTCTAATAATTTTAATTTAGTGATAAACTTCATAAAACTTCGAACATAAATATTCACCAAAAATATAATAAAATTATATACATCATGTGAATTTATTTAGAATTTTTAGGTATTAAATAATTATAATTAATGGAAACACAATAATGAGGTAGAAATTATTTTATTGATTGAAATATCAAATAAATGGTTTCAAAAATATTAAAATAAATATTATATGAACTATTCAATGTTTTCAACGAATTTTCTATATAAATATGACATGTTATGAATCTGTTAATTTTTTTTGAATATATTATCTGTGTGGATTTTTTTTATAAAAATAACATATTATGAAATTGTTTAAAGATCACAAAAATATTTAAATATTATAAATTTAAATTTATATGGTATACAATTTCATAATTTATCTAATTATGAAAATTCATAACACATAATTTATTATTTATAATAATTTAAAATTTAGAATATTATTACCACAAATAAAATTAAATAGATTAAATAATGATAAATCTTGTTGATAAGGTTTAAAATAAATTCCCAACATGTCTAAATTTTATTGGTTGATGAAATTACAGCCCTATATCATGTAATATTTGATTATTAGTCATTTTTGTGGGTTTTAGGTGGGATTTGAGTTTATTATAAATTAATATTTTAGAGGTTTCCAAAAGTTCCCCTCTCATCTCTTATAAAAGGGAACCACCTCCTTCTAATATTCAAAAAATTTTTAGCCTTCAATCTTGGAAAACCCTTGTCTATTTCTCTTATCCACTTCCCGAGAAACATACTAGAGGTCATGGTAGTCTTCAAAGACAAAATTTAGTTCCCTAAGCGGAGATTTAGAAGAGGCACGTTGAAGAAGAGGCAATCTCTTCTACCGAGTCATTAAAGCTGATTTATTACTATACTTCGTCTTCATTAGTTGTTTCATTATAATGTAATAACATCATAATCACTAATATACTATTATGTTATTATAAATATGAAACAACCCTATTTAATCTTCTATCCATCTTGCGAAAAACGAAATCACCGAGCGTGCGTACGAACGCCTTACCGTCTCCACGCTGTGGTGTGATCTATTTTTTCACCACCACCTTACATGGATGTGAATAATGGTTTAAATAATAACTATATATGATTATTATAAAATGATACTAATTCTGAGTTATTATATAATCCACTCCAAAATCATTCAATAATTATGGGTACGATATCGTCGCTCGTGCGCACTTACAGATTATCGTCTCCTCGATGTGATGAGATTCATTATACATGTTAACCTTTCCAGAATTATTATAAAGTATATAAAATAATTAATAATGAAATATATTACATAATAATTCGACTAGATTTATGTATATATATGTTACTTAATTACATTAAATTTAATAAGGAAACGAACAATGTGTTCATGCGTACGTACGACCTATCATCTTCCCGAACGGTGTATTTAATTCCCTTTATCGATCTGTAATATATATTTATATGATGAATATATATTAAATTTAAATCATGTTTTAAATTCTGAAAATATGTAATCATGATCTTTGTAATCATATAAATAATTACAAGACAAAACATGTATGATAAATGAAACAATTTTACCCAAAACGCTGCTTTAAAATGGAATTGACAAAAGAACGGGTAATATAAAGTCATAAGTTATTCATATATGATATCATAAATATGATTTTGGTTATGCTACAAGTTAATAATAATTTTAAACCCACTATACAAAAGTTTAGTACATATACAGAAGAAATTGGACCTAAGGTAAGGGATAATTTTTCAATCTCATTTTTATACGAGATTAATTATACAAAAGTATTTACCAGGGTTATATTTATCATCCATGTATGTGTTTTATAAAAATGTTTTCATAAAGTTTTTAATGTTATTTAATGTATTTTTAATTCCATGTTTATCCCTTTTTTACTCTTAATATGTTGTATGGAAGGAATCTTTTTTCTATTTACCATACAAGGTACTTTTTAACATTATGGCAAAAGTACAAGGAGAATGTCTTTTTAACTTATACATCATGAAAAGATTTTTACAGTTTCATAACACCTTATTTCCAGGAATCATATTCTACAAGAGTTCATGAGTATTTTTAAGAAACTTATTTTCTTTTAAAATTGAATTACATTTTGAGAAAAAAAATATTTTTGAAGAAGAAAGGATATTTTCCTCAAAAATTCATTTCAAGTGTTTATTAAAAACTATTTTCCATCTAATATTACACACTTTAGTGTGGTTATGTTTCAAGTATAATGTTCCTATTATTTATATAGTTTGACTTTTTTTGTGATGAATTTATATCCATTTTTTTATATGGATTATGTTTTGAATGGAAGATGTTTGTGAAACCCATTTTATTCATTGGGTTTGGATTAATGATTTGTGATTGTTTTGTGGCACATATAAGAATGATTTCATTATGAGATGTGTGGGACATATATCTCCCTCCAATGAATTAGGTAAATATTTACATCTCATGAGATAGACATGGCAGGAACAACAAGTGAATCTGGTTCAGTAATACAGGGCTGGAACGACAAGTAAACCAAGTTCAGTAATGGAGTTTGTCCAGTATGATGGTCTTTGCAATAATGCCTTGGACACTATGGAAATAATATCCGGTGGTTAATGGTTTTCCACAATTACATGTTTTATTATCATGCTATTTTATTATGATTTATGTTACTTTATGATCCATTCCTTACATACTACTATGTTTTATGTCATTGCTCATAATTTTTATGTTTAAATTTTATGTTCATGTTTCTTCATTCAGATGTTTATAGATTGTTTTATGTTGTCCATGTTTACCCTTATTGAGCATTTGAGCACACCCATTATATGTTTTCTTTTTCCAAGGATTTAATGAATGGTTTTAGGTAGGAAACCAAAAGGGGAATATCATTATGGGTGATGTTGACGATCTTTCACCACAATTAGATAATTAAGTTCCAAGTTTCCAAGGACAATAAACTATTATTGTCCTTCAGTGTCATTATTTGTTATATATTACATATTCTAAAAAAGTAATGTATGTCTATGCATGTCCTGATTTGGGTCTCTATAGTTGGTATCAGAGGAAATGCTTATTTAACCATTGGAAACTATGATGCTAAAATATTAGTGAGATCCCTAGAGATATTTCTATGGTATGTCTTATGATGTCCCTAAGGTTTAGTATAAATATAGGTTATAATCCTATAATTATGTTAACGATCAATAATAACCTTGGGTGAAACTAAGGTGTCATGGATTAAAGAATGTATGATAAGTTATACATCCCATAAGTGACTTTAAATGATTATGTGGTTCCTCGTTATTTTAATTGTTTCTTACCCTATGGTTTCTAGTTTTAATCAATGGATAGAACGAGAAAGAATTCTGTTAACATTGATTCCAATGGACAAATTGGTGACTATGATCTACTAAATTGTGTAATGCCTGGATAGAAAGATAATATGATTATTCCGAATAATTCATCACGATATATGATTAACAAGGTGAACATTAGTTGTATTCCTATGTCATAAAATAAGAGGAAGATGGACATTTAAGCATGTTCTAATAGTGAGGAACCTAGAGGAAGGAATATTAATATTTCTACCTATCAAAAAGAAGGGAAGAAGAACCTTGAGGAATACCTCAAATGGAGGGGAAGATGTTTTCTGTGTGGGGAGAAGGGGAATAGAGTGACAGACTATTATGGATTCTAATGTCTTATCTATGGAGAACATGGGTATTACCCAACACAATGGCCTGACTTAAGAGGTTACTTCTATATCGAGGAAGCATCAATTCAATGACATTTATTTAAGAGGATGGATTGAAGGGATTATGTATTGTAATTCAAGAATAATGTTGTTGAGGTACTTTTATGGTATATTGAAATATCTATAAATTGGTCCATTGTAAATTTCTATAAGAATATTGTATCAATAACCCTAAAAAGTGTTTGACATATTTTTGGAAAGAAGATGATACGCGCATAATGAAGGGATAACGATAAAATAAAAGGTTGGATATTATTAATGAGCTCATTACTTATATAAGGACAATGTGAAATCATGATTTGAGTATATAGAATTTTTGGGATTTTAGTATGTAGAAAGAGTTATCTTTCGACATCATTCATGTTTTCAATAAGGTAATATGGTAATTCATGTTTCAAGAATACATGTTTAAGGTGTTCAATGTTTTGGATGTGAACAAAAAGATATATCTTATGATATATCGGGGTTAAATAATGGAATTTACATGCTTGGTAGAATGACCTCTCTAGTAATCTTGTTCCTTATACTATGATATTGGACAAAAGTATTTTGGATAATCCTAATGGTTGGAATGGATAATGTTGGACATCAGATAGTATTTTTTAAGGCTAGAATTTTTTATGTTATTTCTAAAATATTATAATAGTATAGTTTTAGAAAAAAGATAATTTGTAGGACAAGTGACAGATCGTCGCGTCGGACAAGGATGAGGGAATCGAACACACAACTGATGTGTGACATGCCTTTATCACCTACCTTTATCCTACAAGAAGTCCTTGGTTTATAGAAATTAGTTTTATATTGTTATGTGGTATGATAGATGAAGTATAAGTCCATTTTTGGAACCATATATGATTAACCTCACTATAGATGGACTTCTATATATTTATTATCTTATGCTCACATTTTTTGTGATAGAGATAGATGAAATGACCTATCATTCTATCGCATGATTTTCTAATACATCAAGAATGACAATTTCAACATCATTTCATCAAATAAGATATGAAGTTGAAATTGTTAATGGAATGACCAATGATGATTTTACACTGAAATCATGTAAGTATTTATCCTTATGAAAAAATTCCTCAAATTTAGGGAAATGATCTTGAAAACCAAAAATGTTTTTTCTAGTACCTTCTTATCTGATGAATCAGATGGTACCTTAGATCACCACGGATTTATGGCTTTTTGATTGTTGGTTTTTTCATAGCCATGTTCTCTACCAATCTTCATCAGAACATGATGGTTAGATTTCTCTTCCATATCCATGTTTTCACATATATTCTCCTATTTGGAAACCCAGTGAGGAGTTACATTGGGTGACTATAATGTTTCTAACATTCCCTTTTAAAATTAAGTTTTAGTATTCCTTTTTATGATGTGTGCTTCTATGAAAGAAACATTCAAGTAGGAAAATATTTATAACCCCGACGAATTTACATGGCGAAATTCATTTTAAGGGTGGTAGAATGTAACACCGCGTGATTTTATGAAAAATATTTTTTTTCCAAATTTCATTGTTGTCTTTTGTTGTATGCTACACCAATATTATCTTACACTGTACACAAAACTGTATTATCTTGTAGTATACGCAAACATTTTCTTTCCTAGTGTTACGTGCAAGAGCGACCTTCCTCTATAGAATGGGTTGTACCTAATACCGAGTTTCACTAAACAATTGTATATTATGAACTAGAAATTATGAATAGTATTAACAAATTTTTTAATTTGAAAACATTATCTTTCAGCTTAAACATAGTCTAGAACATGTTATGAGAAACAAATATTTTTTTCCGGGTAAACTATGTATTTTTCAAAAAATGAAGTTTTGCCGTATTTTGATGTCGCACCCACTATAAAGCTAGTTTTTTACACCTTTATGAGTTAAATTTGACAAATAAAGCTTATTCATTGAAATAAATATATAAAAATTTACTTTAGATAAATTATGAATATTTTTATGTTAACATTCATATTTTGATGAATAGTAAAAATACACTAAATTTAAATTAAAAACAACATTTTTCATCAAGATAATTTATATGGTTAAATTAAAAAATTGAATGGTTTTAAAGTATAAATAAAATATATTTTTAACATTTAATATAATTTAACTCATTATAATTAATTTTACATTGAATTCATAGGTAAAAACATTTCAATCCTGTGCAATGTATTAAATTTTAAAACCCATTTTATTTACAACGGGATTAATTTTAAATTAATTACTGTAACTTCTGTGTTTTTAATTTTAAAAAATGGATTTCATATTTGAATTTAGTGGGTCCAAATTATGTTATTATGAATAGTAACTACAGTAATTTTTATTTACTACAGTTCAAGGTAAATAAGGCAATTAAAGGTAAAAATAAGATTATAAAATTACCATAACCCCTGCCAAAATTCATTTTGATGAATAAAAGTCGAAAAAAATATCACCTTAGGGTCGGAATAGATTCATTTCATGGACTTTTGACCATAAAAATGATGTAATAATTATTAAAACCAAATAATGTGACAACATGTCACTGTCTTATATCTTATAAGTGTAAAAATTTTAATTTAGTGATTAACGTCATAAAGATTCGTACAGTATTAGTCACCATAAGGATATTAAAATTATCTAAATCATGTGAATTTATTTATAGTATTTAGGGATTAAATAATTATCATTAATGGTGACATAATATTGATGTAGAATTATTGTTGATTTAAATATAAAATATGTTGTTTTAAAAATATTAAAATAAATATTATATGAACTATTTAATGTGGTCCACAAATATTATATAAAAATATGACATGTTATAAATCTATTAAATATATTTTTTTCAAATATTTCCTCTGTGTGGATTTTATTTAAATTCAAAAAAAAAGAAGAGTGTCAAAATTGACACTATAGTTATTTTTGAAAAATAACATTTTATTAAATTGTTTAAAAATCACAAAAATATTTAAAAATTATAATTTTAAATTTATACGGTCTAAAATTTCATAATGTATCTAATTATGTAAAATTCACTACCCATATGTTATTATTTATAATAATTTAAAATTTAGAATATTATTACCACAAATAAAAATAAATGAATTAAATAAGAGCAATTCAAGTTGATAAGGTTTTAAATAAAATACAAACATGTCTAAATTTTAGTGGTTGATGAAATTACATCTCTATCTCATCTCATATTCACATTTGAGTCATTTTGGATGTTTTTATGTGGGGTTTGAGTTTATTATAAATTAATATTTCAGAGGCCTTCAAAAGTGCCCGTCTCCTCTCTTATAAAAGGATGCATACTCCCTCTCCTCTTCGCAACATTTGGAGCCTTCAATCTCTTCCAAAACAAATATATTTATCTTACCAACTTCCCTATAAACATATTAGAGGTCCTGGTATTCTTCAAAGAACATATTATGTTCCTTAAGAAGAGGTTTAGATGAGGCGAGTCGAAGAAGAGGCAATCTCTTCTACTGATTCTTTAAAGTTTTTTAATCTTCTACATACTATTATTTAGTTGTTTCATTATATAGTAATAAAATAAGTATCACTCATATACTGATTCTCTATTATAAATATGAAAAAACCCTATTTCACCTTCTATTCATCCTACTAAAAATGAAATCATTGCACATGCGTACGAATAGCTTACCGTCTCCACATCGTGGTGTAATTTGTTTTTCCACCACCACCTTAATTGGATGTGTATAATGGTGTAAATAATAACTATATATGATTATTATAACATTATAATAATTATAATATATTATATATTCCACTCCAATACCATTCATCAATAATTGGAACAATATCGTCGCTCGTGCATACGTATGGATTACCGTCTCCATGATGCGATGAGATTCATTCTCCATGATAACCATTCAAGAATGATTATAATATATATATAATAAATAATCATGAAATGGATGACATATTAATTATACTGGACTTATGTATATATATATTTCATTTACTTCAATTCAATTTAATAAGGACACCGAAACACCGTTCATGCGTACATACGACCTACCGTCTCCATGAACGGTTTATTTCATTCTATTTATCGATCTATTATATATATTTATATGATGAATAAATATTAAATATAAATAATGTTTTAATTTATGGAAATATGTAATAATGATCTAATTAATCATATGAATAATTAGGACTCAAAACATGTATGATAAATGAAACAATTTTACCCAAAACGCTGCTTTAACATTTAATTGTCAAAAGAAAGGGTAATATAAAGTCATAAGTGAATAATATATGATATCATAAATATTATTATGGTTATTTTACAAGTTAATAATATGTTTAAACCTACTATACATGAGTTTTATACACATATGGAATAAATTATACCTAAGGTAATGGATAATTTTTCAATCTCATTTTTATTTGAGATTGCATATACGTAAGTATTTACTAGGGTTATATTTATCATCCATGTACGTTTTTTATAAAACTTTTTCCATAATGTTTTTAATATTCATACATGTTTGTTTAATTTCATTTTTACCACTTTTTTACTTTTACTATGTAGTATGAAATGAATCTTTCTTTTGTCTACCAAACAAGGTATTTTTTGACATTCCAGCCAAAGTACAAGGAGAATGCTTTTTTAACTTATAAGACATGAATGGATTTTTACAGTTTCATAACACATTATTTCCATGAAGATTATTATACAATATTTCATGGATATTTTAAACAAAATTACTTTATTATAATATTTCATGTTATTTTGATAAAAGAGAATGGTTTTGAAGAAGAAATGATATTTTCCTTAATAATTCATTTAATGTGTTTATTCAAAAACATTTTCCTTCTAAGATTACATTATTTAAATGGTTATGTTTCAAGTATAATGTTCCTATTATTTACATGGTTTGATTTTTTTTTGATGAAATGATATCCATTTGTTTTATATGGATTATTTTATGATGGGATGTTGTTTTGGAAACACATTTTATTCATTGGGTTATGATGAATGATTTATGATTGTTTTGTGGAACACGTAATAATGATCTCATTATGAGAGGGGTGAGACCTATATCTCCCTTAAATACATTTGGTAAAGATTTATATCTCAAGTGATAGATATGTTATGAAAAACAAGTGAATACGGTTCAGTAATACAGGGATGGAATGGAACGTAAACACAATTCAATAATGGACTTTTTCCACTATGATGGACTTGGCAACAATGCCTTGGAAACAATGGAAAAAATATCATGTGGTTAATGGTTTTCCACAATTACATATTTTTTCCCATGCTATTTTATTATGATTGATGTTCTTTTATGATCTATGCCTTACGTACTTCCATGTGTTATGTCATTGCTCACGATTTTGATGATTAAATTTTAAGTTCATGTTTTTACGTTCAAATTTTTATGGATTGTTTTATGTTCTATATTTTTACCCTTACTGAGAATTTCAACTAACCCTTTATATGTTTTCTTTTCCACAGTATATAAAGAAATGTTTTAGGTAAGAAATCAAAATGGGAATATCTTTATGAAAGATATTGAATATCCTTCACCATAATTAGAAGCTTTTGCGCTGTGTTTCCAATGACACTAAACTCTTATGGTCCTTTTGTGTCATTTTTTGTTATGTATTATGTATTATACAAAAGTAATTTAATGTCCATGTATGTTAAGATTTTTGGTCTCTACATTGTACACCCACTCAAACATTATGAGTAATGTGAGGTTGTAAACAACCTCACCAAACTAATGCATGATCTTGAATGGACTAATAATCTTTCGAGTAACTTTTATCCATAGATGAATATATACAATCCTCATCATAGGGAAAATATCATTAAAACATATGCACTCTAAAAATACTCAATGGGAACACTATAATGTTTTGTACAAAATTTATTTATACGCTAATTCTTTGTCCACCTCTCAAGGATGACATCAACGATCCCTATCATCACCTGAACCATATATGGACCGAAAAGGGATTTCTCAGGAATCTTTATCCATCAATTTGGTGACTGTTATGGTCTCAGATATAAGGCTTAAATAGGTTCCATCCAAATATTTTTATGGTACCTATTATTTTATGAAAACTTAACAAAGGAGATGTGATATCTGATTCCTAGACCGAGTAAATAATGCAATCCTTTAGCATATCCTCCATCACCTAGATTTTATACTTGGTCTTCTCATCATTACAGGGTTGGAAGTTTGTAATCATCCTCATATGGCCCATGATACCTGCAAAATGACTCTCCATCATCGTGTCATGAACTTCACACTATGATTGGATAAAATCATCAATGTAACCAAATGATGTATAAAATTATTATACACATATAGTTTCCCTGATCTCTATCCTGAACAATTCTCCCAGATTACAATGATGCGCATAGACATCTTGAGTTGATCTACTATAAGTACATCTAAATGGTGAATCTATAAAGTATTTCTAGTCATTATAGACCAAAAAGTATATGCCTCTATTTTGGGACTCTCTTACATGATCAAGAAGTGAAGGAGTTAACACCATATACTATATAACAAGAGGAACCCTCATTATCATCAACGATCAGTTGTACGAAGTAAAACTACTCTAAATCCACATACACAAACTGAGACCAAGATATTCTACTAGGTTAATATTTTATCAAGTTTCCTTTCCCTAAAATATAAACTATATATAATTCATTTTCCTATAGGAACTCCAACTCATTTTATTATATTATGTTATATTCTCTTCTAGTGAAGAAATTCCGAAGACTGTGATGTTTTCAAAAAACAACAAAGAAATAATCATGAAGATAGTGTCCCCATGAAACTTGGGTTAAGACTACGACTTCAAGTCACATTCCAAGATTCATAAACTTCTTCTTGTAGGGTCTCAACTTCCTCATCCTGAATGCGATAAATACCTAATACTATATCAACAAGAAGTCAACCGTAGTTCACGAGGCATAAAAATACACTACAATCAACACAAAATCATCTAGTAGTATCAAAATAGAATAAAAAATACGAATCATCCTTAAATTCCCAAATGATCATTGGAACTACATAATTTTGTTAAAAAGAAATACTTTCCAATCCAGGGAGGTCAATGTGGCTTCAATCTAAGAGAATTCTTCTAAAAACATCTTATAGTACTACAAAACCATATAAAATATGATCCTCCAAATTAATATTTGTTGGATCCCATGAAATCAAGAAATCAATCTATATAAGGTCTGTGACCAAACCATGCTAGGATATTTCTATTCCCATAATGTGAACATCATAAATATAAAATAGGCAATTCAATATATTTCCATAAAGCATGTTCAATTGGAAAAAATATGATACCATACTCGATTTATCATAATTCTTGACATATGACACATAATAGATGAGTATTTCATAAATAAAGATCACAATAAAATGGTCCAGGTATTGATACACATTCTTGTTTATAAAATTTATAAACACAGTCAGGGGATTCATCACGACAAAGGGGATCACCATAAACTCATAGTGTCTATAGCGACATCAAAATTATTACATCAGAATATCATCCCATTTTGAACTCAAATTTTTCTAGTCAGATCTGAGATAGTTCTTTGGGAACTATATCACACATTGGAAACTTCCAAAGAGGTTTACAGTCCTCAGTATGGAGTACATTTTCACTATCATATCCTCTTTTAGGTGACATTAATCCTGGAAATTATGCAATCTATGGTCCTCTATTTTCATCAACATCCCTTGAGATGCCTATGCGAGCATACTAGGACAAATAATAATCTACTATTGAAGGTCCACCAATGATAAATTCAGACCGCAAATATCAATAGTTTCCATTTTATATGATTCAGAATATATTGCATCAGTATAAGGTTGGTATTTGATACAAACCTCTATATCTCACCGTGGGGGTAGTCCGCTAATGAAATCTAGGAAGAAGACCATGAGTTACAACAAAAAAAATAAATTATATTCCTGAATATCCTTTTACACAAATTTCTACACATGGAAATTTATTAGTGATGCGATGGAAGCACATTCTCACAAAATAGATTTTCTTCTCTATGAGATCTCTACCTCTAATAAGGGTAAATATCACCCCATTTGTTCAATTGAATTTGGTTAGTCTTTGGTGATAGTCAATCTGGGCATGGATATTTGACTTCAAATCCTTATCAACTATGAAATCATAGGGTTCTATAATTACAACCAAAAGGTCAATGGAAGAATCTCCCAATAATGAGATATCTCATACTGACAATACATAAATGAAACTTAATTAGTGTGTCATGTATGAACCACGAGATGACTCCATTGTGAGATACCCTCCGTAGAGAGTTCTAGAACTCATTCCAGGAGTATAGATATTAAATAATTACTAGATCCTATGTCTACTAATATTGAATAAAGGTATGATAATACATAGATCATTCTTTAATTAATCACATTGATGTGTTGTCTTAAGCCTCTATAGGATCTATAAATTTGTAACCATGACCACCATAACCATGATCCCAATGTGGGTTGAATTGTTGTTGTGGTACAAGGATATCATAGAGTCTTCCAACACCCATATCTCATCATACAACATAGCTATCTCTACTTCACTATTGTACACCCTTCCCTCAGTAGCGATATCTTTCATCTCAACGATGTATTTATTAGAGAGGTCCATATACTATCTTCATATTCTCTACACGATGTTCGACTAGGAAGTCTCACTCTATGTGACCATTCAGTTCAAAAGAATAGAAACACCCCTCACCTTCTCGATTTCGAGAAACATTCCTTAACCTTGTGATCGAGGCTAAACCTCATAACACCTCTTATTTCTAGACCATGTTGACAAAAATCACCATTCTTATATAGGAAGGTCAGCTTTCTGAAACCCCGTGATAGACCCATCTATCTGGTATCCCTCAAGATGGAATCTCTAAATCTCCAATTCCCATTTCAACACCCTAACATAAGTGGGAATACACAAGGGTACCAATCTTGAAAAGATATCTTGGAGGTTCACCTTGTCAAAAATTAATTATTGGGAGATGATATCAAAGATCATATCAATGGATTACTATAAATGTCAAGTAAACCTCATTGTGTACAAACCACTATCATCCCTCCTAGATATACCTACAGAAAAATGTTAATATGAACTGAGACCATGATGGAGGGTTATTACTCTTCATAGAACAACTCATGTAATTCATACAAATATAGTGTCGAATCGTCATTCTTAGGTGTAAAAATACTCCACAATCACCAATCTTATCGACGTAAAATTCTAGATCTAGGGATACTGCCTGATCTATCAATGTCTACATAATCCTAATGAAAAAGTCCATTGAATAAAGAATAGCCTCTACTACACGGGTTTCATGCTCACAATATAACCACTGTGGCCTCTAGCACTTGATCTCATGGACTATATTGAGCAAGTGCACATCCTGAAAATATTCTACAGTATGACCATCCCCTTATTAGATGAGGGTTCTAATAAAATATAACCGAGTGGAATAATCACACGGGATATACCCAAAACCAATGCCTAATAACTAATTGAATTATTCCAATGATCAAAAACTATTTACCTAGATCTCTCTTATCATAGATGTGTCCCGAAAATTTAATCATGAAAACCCATTTTTAGATAACAATATATATATGTATATATATAAATGGGGATTTGACTCAAGAAAGATATTAAAAGGCTAAATACTACATGATGCATCCACAATTGATCACTTAAACCAATTACTCATAATGTAGATTTAAAAATGTGGTTTTTAATCTCATTATGAATGGATACGTTAGATTCTAGTACCACCACTGAATTCCATAGAATGGGTGACACAATCAAGACACATTGAAAATATTTCCTTATATCCTAATAAAATCATCTTATGGGGAATACTCCAAATATTTTTCAGGTATTAGACTATAGTGATATAAATCCTTCATGAAAAGTCACTATCCTATGCTTGAGATGCATCTACCCCATATTCCAAGGTTGATGACAAGAATTAATAGGTGTATCCTAAATGGGATGCCTTTTCAAAATGTACCTATATTAACATACCAAAAAATATCAATGAATAATACTAATGGAATTATAATTGATATATGAAAAACTGAGAATATAAACCGAAAATGGAAAACTTCTAGGGTGTACAAGAGTAGCGTAATGAAAACATAATTTTAATGGGGTAAATACACTCCAAAACATAGTGATGTCTATACTAGAAAAGAAATTGAATGTGAAACACTAACAAAGCTTATATATTGATCTCTAAGCATTTACCACCAAATATTTTAAAAATAACCTTCTATCCATAATCTATTCTAATGTCATCGTCGAACATTCCATAGACTGCACAAGACACGAAATATGTGGTAAAAGACCATTAGGGGGAGATTATATATATACCTTGACTGATTCCATGAAAACTAAATGGGGGATCAATAAAAGGAAAAATAAGAATTGAAGGAATGTAGATAGTGTATTTAAAAAACATCAATAAATTCTAAATGAAACACCATCCAACCAAAAAGGTCTCAAGATGTCATTTAGGTGGACTATAAATCACATATATTCACCCAATATCAAGAGACTAGTAAAATGAGTCAACATGAATACCGATAGATATATATTCATGTTTAATGAATCACAAATTTTAGAGAATTTGGATCTCTATCTAATTGTTGATCTAAGATAAAATAGTCATTAACAATTCTTGATGTCAAATAATGATGGTAAACATAACATGTGTTTATAAAAAAAGAAACAATACATTTCAAGACTCACATCACACCATGCCAAATATTTGATTAGAAATATTTACATGAGAGAGGACCCATTAATGTCACAATATAAGGGTTCCACTCTATTGGTTGAGTACCCAAACCAGCCTTGCTATAGTTTGCCACTATAGTCTGCGAGGTCCCATTTCCATCCTCAATGGAAGGTTCAACTGAAAAGGTCAAATAACCATGCCATTTTTCCACTTGAGGGTTCCATATAGTCATTAATTACTTATGACCAACAGCGCTATAAGGTTCCACTCAAAAGAAAGGGGACCCTAGTAACGTCCCAAACATTCATTAATGCCTGTCTATCTTGATCTAATGAAATTTATCTTTATGTAAAATGCTTATATAAAATGTGGAATTCATTGGTTTTATGTTTTTAGATTTTAAAATATAGTTATGAATTGTGATTGTTTCTATTATTTCTGTTGAAGAGTGATCACATGATTAGTATAAATATAGGGCTTTAACAAATCCAATTTACTCAGATTAAAGGAAACAACGACCTCATCTAGTAGACGTGCCCCATACAAAGCCCAATTTTCAACGCTCATAAAGGAGGTGGCATCATTGGGATCAACTCTTGACCAACCCCAAACTAATCTTGAACAGGTTAAGCTCGAGTGAAACCACCTACGAGAGAAGTTGAATTTGATAAAGATTACCACACGAGCAATGTTATCTGAGTTACCCCAAGAGTCAGTCATCATCGCACACCTTACCCTTCGGTATTATGTGGGTGTTATAAGGGGTTATGTAAGAAGACAATAGTACTATTAATATTTGTGTTTTTTATATAATAATGAATATACATTCATTTTATTATTGTTACTTTGTAAATAGTTTTTAAAGACAAATATTATTTTTTGTTAATGTTCAAAAAAGAAATATATTTTTAATAATTAATGGATTTTAAAATTAAGTAATATTTTAATAAAATGTTATTATTATTACTAAATTATTTTTTGTTAAATATAAATGATCATATAATTTTCTGAATGCTATTGTTATTTTTATTAAGGTTGAAAGCCATTTTTGTCAAACCCCTGAATTTTCGATAAACGTCAGTTTTTATTTTAACATTAAAAAGAACTTATTTAGAAAATTATTCAGATTAAATTAATATTATTTATAGAATTAGGATGTCAAAATTATCCAACGGTAATTTTCTCATAATTTTTTGAGATAGTCAAATTTTTGGGTAAATATTAAACACCGTTTAAATATATAATGTGTTTTATGACATCATAATGAACTAATAGTGATTTAATAAAATACTAAAAACATTATGCTAAGACAATAAATTTTTTATCATTTGAATAATGTAATTTTGGGTCTTATTGATTTATTTTTCAATGCTTTAGTGGACCTTCTAAGAGTTATTAAACATTTTGACTTTTTAAATTGTTTTTCTAGGGAGAGTGACTCACCTCCACATAAGAAAACCCATTATTATAAGAAGTTAAAACATTGGCATCATAAAATAATGTTTTCACTTTAATTTTCAAAATACCATGGGCATAAACCATGGGCTATTTTGTGGTTTGGATTAATTTAATGTTAGGTGTCCCAAACCTAAATAATAAAGAATTCCCCCACCTTTCCTATAAACCCCATCCAAGATCCCACTTCCTCCTCACTCAAAACCATTAGAGTTCGTCCAAAATCTACGCTCGACTTTCTAGAATCATCCCAAGGTGCCCTAAGCTCCCAATCAGCCTCTCTCAAGCCTCTCTCAATCCTTTGGAAGAACACTTCCAAGTAAGGGGTTTTCTTCCTTTCTCATTTTTGTCCAATATTTATTATATTGTTATGTCCTTTTAATATCAATTATAAATGTTATGGTATGGTTTCCCACCTCTCCCATACAACCCTATTAATGTTTTAATGATGTTAGACCCCTTTGAATCTCATTAAATTCCACCCAACTAAACTCATTACTATGCCGAAATTCTGAAAAGAAATTTTCTCTCCTCATTTACATTCAAGAAATTATTTTGTATCATGATTCTAAATTCCATTACATTTATTGGGAAATGTATATATATGACCCATTTACTGTCCATGTAATGTAAATATGATGATACACCCATTTCTCTCTCATCAACCATTTTTATGAGTTGTTATGTCACGTCGTTATGCTACCGAAATTTTACCACGATTTTCCAAGACAATGTCATTGTGTATTAAATATCATGCACATTTCCCTATGAAGGGTTTTCAACATAATTAAAATTTAATTATTGTTTAATGAGTTTCATGTATGTATTCCACATTCGTTTATCATGTAATGCAATATTAGGTTGAAGGAATCAATGTTTTATGATCCATGTGGCACACTTATGCGTGAAATGAAATGTTTAAGAATGGTGCGCCCTGATAGCACTCCAATGCATTGGGTAAAGTATAGTATCATGATATGTCATGTACAGTGGGTGTTTAATCATTATAATTCATGTGCTATAAGGTTTTACTCATGCATCATGAGCAATGAGGGTTTACTCAAGCTGTATGTGCAATGAGCCTTGGCACATGCTTATTCCATGTTAAGTGTTGTCACCACATTTCCATGTTATGATTATCAAGATTTATCATGAAATTATGTTTATGCTTATCTTCTGCTCTATTGATATGCCTATTGTCTAACAGGTATTTTAATCCTAATGTTATTCAATGATTATTCCCTTAATGGGATTTATATCTCACCCTTTTCTTATACATGTCCTCAGGTTATCCCATGAAATGAAAAGTACAAGGGAATGTAGTGGTCACGTAAAGTATGATTTCAATAAAGATGTTTTATTTCATGTTATATGTTGTTATGTAATGATTCTATGATCCAAATACAGTAGACCTATCGATCTTCTATGTTGTATCAAGTAAAGTATATGTAATAAATTATGTGTAATTGTGTAATAAAAAGCAGGGTTGTCATAGTTGGTATCAGAGGGAGGTTTAGTTATTTTTGGGATTAGGATTAGAAAACCATATTAAATCCTTAGATACAAGACTATGTATAATAAAAACATCATTCATTTTTGTGAGTATTGAGTAAGTGGTTTATCAAAAAAATACATCCCTGTCTGGATACGACCAGGTAGAGGCGGCTCCGGAATAGATGTATCCTAGGGGTAAAACAAAAAATTACCGCTTTTAGCTAGACTCGAAAGGGAATTGGTGCATGATAGTGGGACTTTCTACAGTCATGGTTACGACAATCCCATGGGATATTCTTTGGAAAATCTACAAACTTAGTATAAACCATTATTAATGGATAAAAAATGCCCTATGAAAATATGTTAGAAATTAGGTCATGGATAACATAGACTGAAACCAATAGATTCATATGATAAGGAAATAAATTTTATTTATAAGTCTTCAATTTTTTCCTTGGATTACCATTTTTTGTTACCAATAACTTAACTTTTATTCCATCCAATGTTCTATAATTGGAGGACTCGGGCTAAAAATTGATGTGAAGATCAATGTGATGATTGTACTAATGAGATGCCCAATCCAATGGGATAAGGAATCGTGAACTTTGTCACACTTCTCTCTCAGATAACTGATGATTTTAATAGAAACATGGGTCAATATGAACATTAAAACACCTTATGAAAAAACATGTCTCTATCGAGAACGTCATGAGACAGAGGCCTCCTACTTTTAATGGATCATATAATCCATCGATCGCTGAACAGTGGATAAAATCCATTGACAAGATCTTAAACTTCATTAAATGATCTGAAAAATAGAAGGTTCTCCTGGATTCATAACATATTTATGGTGAATCTGTTCAATGATAGACGTTTATCAATAATATGAATCTTGAGGAGGAGATTAAGGCGTTGGAATGGAAGGATTCCAGAAGATGTTTTTCGATAAATATTTTCCGCGCACCCTCCTGCTTAATATGGAAAAGGACTTCCATTCTCTAAAGAAAAAACATGACAAATCTGTTGGAGAATATGAGGAAAACATCATAAGTCTTGAACGATATGCCTCTGTTGTTGTCGTTACCATCAAATACAAGGTTGACCTCTTCTTTCGTGGGCTGAAACGTGGCCCACCGAAAGCACTGACAACCCATGACTTCGACAGCTATGAGGAAATGTTCTGATGTTCCCTCAGGGTAGAAATGGATATCGATGAATCCTAGGGGTATCATGTGGATAAGATGAGTAAGGTGAACTTCAATTCTAGATGTACGATGGATAAATACAAAGGTGCTAAGAATATCCAACACCCCACATGCCAAAGTTGTGAAAATAAGCACCCTATAAATTTCCTAAAGGGTAAGAGGAAATACATTAGGTGCAGAAGATAAGGTCAGCAAGCTGTTAACTACTGGCAAGAATGACCCACGACTACGATAAAAGAGAAGAATGCTCCATTTGAACCTCAACGCATGGTTCATTACTACAACTACAACGAACCAAAGCTTCTTTCAAATCAGTGCCCTAAGACAAGGGTTTTAAGGGGAAACCAACAACCTCCAAGGCAGCAAGGGTGAGGTTTTTCCATCAAAACTACCGATATAAACCCTATAAATGAAGAGGGAATAGGTACACTAGTTATTCATTCAAGAATAGTGAACATAAATTTTGATTCAGGTTCTATGCGTTTTTTATATCTTGAGTGTTTAGTAGAACAATCCCAACACCACCAAAAATCATGGGAGTGAAGATGTCAATGAGTATAGAAAATGGTTAAATCATTAAATCACATGAATATTACTCCACCCCTATCATAATTTTTGGATTTAACATCCCAGTGAACCTCTTCAAACTCCCTATGGTGGAATTTTATGCAATTATTATACTGGATTGGCTTTCCTTATATAGAGCCAACATAAATTTCCGTGAGAGGGAAATCACTCTCTATTTGGAGAATCGACCCCCAATTCATTACCAGTGAAAGGAGGAAGATGAACCTTTTTTATCTCCATAATATCACGCGTGGGTATTTCTTCCCTACAAGAACGCGTATCTAGCTCAGATTATTGAGTCTACTAAGGCAACCATCCTAGAAGAATTTTCTATTGTGAGGGAACTCATTGAAGTGTTTTCTGAGGAATTGTCTGGTCTTCCTCCTAAACAAGTTGTGGAATTCCCAATTGATTTTATACATGGGGAGTTTCCAATATCCAAGAATCCGTATAGAATGGCTATTATGGGGCATGAAGAGCTTAAAAACAACTATATGAGATTCTAGATAAAGGGTTTATATTCCGAACTGCTTCACCATGGGGTGCACCAGTCCTCTTCGTCAAGAAGAAGGATGGGTCAATGCGCCTTTACGTAGAATATTGTGAGCTTAAAAAATCATGACAACGAACTAGTATCCACTCCCATAAATTTATGACATGTTCAATCACTTGTGTGGAGCACAATACTTCACGAAGGTGGATTTTAGGTTGGGATAATTTCATGTAAGGGTGTAAAAGGAAGATTTCCCCAAGACTTCCTTTCGTACAAGATACGGGCACTATGAATTCATAGTATTGCCTTTACGACTCAATAATTTTCAAGAAATATTCATGGACTAGACGAATAGAGTCTTTATAAATTACCTTGAAATTTTTTTTAGTCATTATGGGTGATATTCTAATATACTCTAAAACCAAGGAGTATCATGAGAAGCATCTAAGAACTCTACTTGAGACCCTATGTAAGGAGAAGATCTATGCAAATTACATCGGTAATGAATATCATTAGCTTCTTAGGGTTTGATAGATATTATCAACAATTTGTGAAAAATTTCTGATGATTGTTAAACCCACATACCAAGCAAATGCAGAAGGTAGTATAGTTTACTTGGAGTGATGAATGTGAAAAAATCATCAAGGAGTTGAAAAGGAGGCTAATCACGGTGCTCTTTCTCACTTTACCCACAAGTGGAAAAATGTTGGTGGTATTCAGTGATGCTTCGAAGAAATTCCTAGGATGTGTGTTGATAAAAAATGACAAATTCATTGCCTATGGTTCATGGAAATTGAACGTTAAAGAACAGAACTGTCCAACACAAGACCTCGAGTTGGATATAGTGATTTCTACTTTAAAAATTATGTGGCATTATCTCTTTGGGGAGAAGTGTGAAATATATATGGAACCCATAAGCCTAAAGTATATATTCACATATAAATAGTTTAACATGCACCAACGATGATGGTTAGAGCTGATCAATGACTATGACTGCTCAATCCATTACCACCCTGGGAAAGAGAACAAGGTGAAAAATTCCATAAATAGAAATAACCATGTGATTCTAACATTGATGATAATTAAAAAGGATCCAATATTATTATATTTTATGAACATTGACATGGGAATCATAAAGAAGTGAAAATCGTCAATTATTTCATAAATTTTTTCTCAACCATCTCTTTTAGAATGGTTAAAGGATTCTAAAAAGGATTATGTGGGAATTCTAGAAAATGTAGAAGATATCAGAAAAGGGAAATCCGCGTAGTTTAATGATAATGAAGAAGGAATTAGGAGATTTTGGTAAAGGCTACGTGTTTTATCAAGTCCGAAGATGAAGAATGAACTTTTAGATGATGCACATAGTTCAAATTTCCATATTCACCCAAGAAACACAAAGATGTATCGAGATATTCAAGGGCATTATTTGTGGGATGATTTGAAGAAGACAATAGAAGAATATACATCAAAGTGCATAGTGTGTCATCAAGTGAAGGAAGAGTGGAAGAAGTCTAAGGGGATGATGCAACCATTTCCTATACGAGAATGGAAATGGAAGAAAATCACCATGGACTTTGTCACTGGACTTCCGAAGACATCCAAAGGAAGAAATGCAATCTGGGTTGTTGTGGATTGTCTTACAATGGATGTACACTTTATTTCTATTCGAGAGGATTTAACATTGGATCAACTGGCATAGATATATATGAGGGAAGTGGCAAGGCATCATGGAGTACCACTATATATTGTGTCCAAGAAAGATCCAATATTCTTCTTTATGTTTTTGAAGAATCGTCAACATGATCTAAATACTAAACTGAACTTCATAACGTCATATCATCCTCAAACTGATGGCCAATATGAGTGTACTATCCAAACACTTGAGGGCATTTTTAGAGTGTGCTCAATGAACTTTAAAGGAGGATGGGATCAACATCTTCCTCTGGTTGAGTTCTCTTATAATAACAGTTTCCACTTGAGCATCCAAATTACACCATATGAAACCCTTTATGGGAAAAGGTGCATATCACCAACATGTTGGGATGAGGTTAGTGAGCATAGGCTACATGGACCATAAATGGTTGATGAAATGGTGTAGAATGTTAAAACCATTCAGCAACATATCAAGGCAGCCTAGAGTCGACAAAAGAGTTATGCAGATAACCTTCGATGATTCCTTGAGTTTAAAGTTTTATATATGGTATTTCTATGAATATCTCTATGGAATAGGTTCATGAGGATTGAAAAGAAAGGGAAATTATGTCCTAGGTACATAAACCCCTTCAAGATTCTTGATCGTGTTGAGGATGTGGCCTATCATCTATCACATCCACCTACCATGGACAACGCACCCGATTTATTTCATGTATCCCTCTTAAGGATGTTCATACTAGACCCTTCACATGTACTCTCTTAAGAGGTTGTACAGTTTGATGACGATCTTTCTTATGAGGTGCCGCCAGTAAAAATCATAGATCGTAGAGAAAATGTTCTATGAAATAAGACAATTCCCCTCATCAAGATGTTGTGGAGAAATCACATGTATGAAGAAGAAACATGGTAATTAGAGGACATGATAAAGCAGAGTTACCCACATCTGTTTCAGTCTGGGAAAAGGAAATTTCGAGGGCATAATTTTTTAAGGGGGGAAGATTGTAATGACCCAAAATTTCATTAATGGGAACCCCTCTTGATCTATTTAAATTTCTCTTTAGTTAAATGTTTATATAAAATGTCAACATCTTTTGTTTTAGGTTTTTGGATTTTAAAATACTATTAAGAATTGGGACTCTGGCTGTTATAGCCATTGAACAGTGATAACTTGATTTTTATAAATATAAGGCTTTAACAAATACAATTTACACAGAAAAAATAATGTGTTGGCCTTATCCAGTAGACGTGCCCCATAAAAAGCCCATTTGTCGAAGCTCTGAGAGGAGGTGGTGTCATTGGGCTTTTCTCTTGACCATGCCCATTCCATTCTTGAATACATTAAGCACGAGCGGAACGACCTACAAGAGAAGTGGAAGTTGATAGACATTACAAACCGAGCAATGTTATCTGAGCCACACCATGAGTTGGTCACCATCACACACCTTACCCGTTTTTCATATGTGGGTGTTATATGGGGTTATGTAACAAGATATTAGCACTATTAATATGTTCATTTTTTTTATATAACAATGAATATACATTCATTTTATTATTGTTAATATGTTAATAGTTTTTAAAGCACAAATAGTATTTTTAGTTAATGTTCAACTAAGAAATCTATTTTGATGGATTAATGGATTTTTAACTTAAATAATATTATAATAAAATATTATTATTAAATTAATTTTTATTAAATTTAATTTATCATATTATTTTATGAATTTAATTATAATTTTTATTATGGTTTCAATGCCATTTTTCTCCAAACCCCTGATTTTTTGAAAAATGTCAGTTTTTATTTTGAAAGTACAAATTAACCTATTTAGAAAATTATTTAGATAAAATGAATATAATTTCTGTAATCAGGATGTCTAAATTATCCAATAGTGAATTTTTCTTAGTTTTATGAGAGAGTGAATTTTTGTGTAAAAATTAAATACTGTTTAAATATATAATCTGTTTTATGACATAAAAATGACCCAATAGTGATGTAATAAAATACTATAAACAATAATTTTTGGAAATATTTGATTTAACATTAAAATTATTTGATTTTGGGTTTGTTTTATTTATATTACAAAGCATTAGTGGACCCTCCAAGAGTTATTAATCATTTTGTGTTTTTAAATTGTTTTCCTTAGGACAGTGTCTCACCTCCACATAAGCAACCCCATTATTTTATGATTTTCGGACTTTGGCCTTATAAAATATTTATTTTTACTTCCCTTTTCCAAAAAACATGGGCATAAAACATGGGTTGGTTTGTGGTTTGGGTTAGTATAATGTGAGGTGTCCCAACCTGAAATAATAATGAATTCCACAACCATTCCATTATAAACCCACACAAGATCCCACTTCCTCCTCACTCAATGTAGAGACCCGAAGCTTGACTTACATGGACATTACATTACTTTTGCGGAATACTTAGTACATAACAAAAACACACACACACAAGGACCGTAATAGTTTAGTGTCTTTGGAAACTCGGAATATAATCTTCTAATCGTGGTGAAAGATCTTCAACATCTCCCATAAAGATCTTCCTTTTTTTTATACCTAAAACCTTTCTTTATATCCTAGGGAAAATAAAACATAAAAGGGTGAGCTAAAATTCTCAGTAAGGGTAAACAAAAGAAATATCAATCACATCATATACATAAGAACATAGCTTTTGGAAATCTTAACCTGCAAAAGAGATCATAATATCATAACATGGGATAAATCATAGAAGTGAGATGTAATCCCAATAATCATAACATAAAACCTGAAACTTTGTGGAATACACACATAATCATAGAGAATCATTTCTTGTTAGTAAAGACTCATTGCCAAGACTATCTTAGTGGACAAAGTCCCTTTCTGAACCAAGTCACCCTCGTTCCGGTCCTGTTTCACTGAACCGGTATAACCTACCATTCCAGCCCTGCCTATCTCATGAGATATAAAATCTTTACCCAATGCATTGGAGGGAGATATAGGTCCCACCCATCTCATAATAATACCATTCTTATGTGTGCCACAAAATCATAAATCATACATCATTGCATAACCCATGTAATAAAATGGGATTCTTAAACATCATGCCATCACAATCCATAAACAATTGATATCATTTCATCATAAGAAAATTGAAACCATTTAAATCATAGAGACATTTTACTTGAAACATACATAACAAATAATGTCATCTTAGATGGAAAATAGTTTTGAGAAAAACACTTGAAATGAATTCTTGAGGAAAATATCATTTCTTCTTTAAAATCATTTTCTTTTCACAAAATTCCATGCAATTTTAAAAGATAAGGGTTTTGTTGGAAATAATCATGAAATATTGTAGAGGAAGCTTCTTGAAAATGAGGTTTTATGAAAATGTAAAAAATCCTTTCACGCCGTATAAGTTAAAAAAAACATTCTTCGTACTTTTATCGGAAAAGTCAAAAAGTACCTCATACGAAAAACGACGAAAGATTCCTTTAATATCTTTTACTAAAAACTCACCGAAAGGTAAAATTGGATTTAAAAAATTTTATATGGATGTAAATAATATTACATATTTAGGAAACATGGATGTGGATGATAAAATACACCCCAGTAAATGCCAAAGTATAAACAATCTCGGATAAAAATGAGATTGTGATATTTCCCTTACCTTAGGTCCGATTTTCTTCGTAAGTGTCTGAACCACATGTATAATGATTTAAATAATGTCATTGACTTATTAAAGAATCATATTCATTGTTATTATATCATATATGGTTCACTTATGACATTATATTACCCGTTCTTTTGTAAATGCATGTTAAAGTAGCGTTTTGGGTAAAATCGTCTCATTTGTCGTTCGTGTTTTTAACTTGTAATTATTAATATGATTACTTGGATCATGATTACTTATATCCATAATGTAAAACATGATTAATATATAATATATATATTCATAATATATATATATATAATATATTGATAAATGGAATGAGATACACCGTTCATGGAGACGGTAGTCCGTACGTAAGCATGAACGCTGTTTTCATTTCCTTATTGAATTGAATGGAATTAAGTAGATGACATAAATATAAATATACATAAATAAAGTATCATTATTATGTCATATATCTCATTAGTACTTATTATATATACTTTATAATCATTCAGGAATGGTTAATCATTGAGAATGAATCTCATCGCGTCGTGGAGACGGTAGTTCGTACGTACGCACGAGCGATGATATCGTTCCCATGGTCGTGGAATTGTATTGGAGTATATATATATTATTTGAGTATCAATATTAATTTATAATAATCATAAATAGTTACTCATTACACCATTATACCCATTTTTAAGGTGATGGTGGAAAATAGATTACACCACGGCGTGGAGACGGTATTCCGTTCGTACGCACGCGCGGTGATTTCATTTTTTCGTAGGATGGATAGAAGGTGAATTAGGGTTGTTTCATATTTATAATAAAATATAAGTATTTAAGTAATACTTATGTTATTACTTTATCATGAAACAACTAAAGAAGAAGAAGTTGAAGAAGAAAGAAATTGAAAAGCTCGATAATGGATATTACCTCTTCTTTGGAACGCCTCTTTGAATCCTCCACTTAGGGAACTAAGATTGGTCTTTGAAGAAGACCAGGACCTCTAGGATTATTCTAGGGAAGTGGAGAAGGGATTTTGGCAGGGGTTGGCCGAGCTTCAGTGCTCAAATTGGTGTGAGGAGGAGGGGAAGGAGGTGCCCTTTTATAAGGGAGGAGAGGGGCACCTTAGGAATATCTCAAAATATTATTTTATATTAAAGTCAAAATCGGTTTATAATGGTTCCAAAGGGTCTTATTTCGAAGATAAAGTGGGGATGGGTCGAAATCCTATCAACAAATAGGATTTAGACAAGTTTGGGGTATTATTTTAACCTTATCAATTAGATTTAACTCTAAGTTAAATAATTTAACTTTTACCGTGTCTTTTTGTTTTCTTTCACTATATGGTTAATACACTTACTATAACATGCCAAACGAACCCCAAATTGTTTATTATTAATATATATATCCTTATATAAGTCATTTGGCCGATCCATAGATTTTTATGAATAAAATAACAATTAATAATATAATATTTGATTTAAAAACTATTTTGTGTCAATTTTGACACTATTTGATATATGATTTTTGTGGAAGTCATAACAGAATTATATGTTCGAACCAAGTTGATTAAATCAACACTAATATATCCTAGTAACCTATAAAATTAGTGTAATTCATAAAAAGTCTTAAATTACATTTATTTTGGTATTTATAATATCAATTATGTCAATATTTCATTAATAAGATAATTACTGCATCATCTTTGTGTAATAAATAAATTAACTTATTTGATGTATAAAAATTACAAATAAAATACCATTTTGTCGGAAATAGTTTTATCTTTCTAATGAATATTTAAAATAGAATTTATCTTATATATAACCCTATATTAAAAATGTTTTAGTAAATAAAATTTGATTTTAACTCTTTTAACTCTTCTTTGAATTAAATAATAATAAATGTCCTAATCTAATCCATGTGGGCCTAAATGATAATATTTTACACTTAAGGTTGTTTTTGGTCGAGATACACTTGTCCAATAGGATTATGACAAGTGTTAGGGTAATATTAATATCATTGTTACCCTTAATTACCCTATTTACTTTTAATCGTGGTAAATAAAAGTAAAAAGTTACTATTCACCAAAAATTATTTTCATCTCATTGAACCACATTTTACTTACTGACATCAACCGTGTCTCTCGGATTTTTGAAATTCCATTCACAGAAGCGGTAAAATTAAGTTTTATGCAAAAATTCAGTTTTCAACCTACCACTTAGTGGTTTCACTATTCATCAAAAAATTGAAAGTTTTTAGAAAAATACCAAAATTTCATCCTAAGCTATATTTCATATTCCGAATTCAAAAATGAAGTCTATTTTACCAAATTCATAACATAGAAGTTGCATCAATTAATTTTATAATTAAATCCCACTGTTAAAACAAATAGCGTGTTTTTAAGAAACAATATCTATCAAAAGATTGACACTTGTTTATGTCTGGTTTAAATGTGAAATTACATCCAATGACCAACATTGTATTAAATTGTAAAAATATATTCTAAATATACTTTAAAACCACTCAAATTAATAATTTATCACTATTAATTATTTTGATTAAAAAAGTTGTTTTTAATTATAATTTAGTAATTTTAACTATTTATCAGAATATGAAAGTTATCCGAAAGGTACCAAAATTTCACCTTAGGCTAAATTCGATACTCCCAATCCAAAAAAGAAGTCCATTTTGAGAGCTAAATTTTCTAAAATTTAAAAAGTGGTTATTACTATTCATAACGGCTAGTTTTAATAATATTTTAATAGCATATCGTTGTTTAGTGAAACTCGGTATTGCGTACTACACACGCTATCGAGGAAGGTCGTGATTGCGTGTAATGCAAGTCAAGTCAAAGATGCGTGTTGTGAAAGCTCCTTTTGGTGTAGCGTACAACACAAGACATTAATAAAATTAAAAAGAATATTTTCATAAAATCTCGGGCTGTTACATTCTACCCCCCTTAAAATGAATTTCGCCCTCGAAATTCGTCGGGGTTATAAATGGTTTACTATTCGAAAGTTTCTTTAATAGAAACCCACATCGTAAAAAGGAATACCAAAACTTGGCTTTAAAAACTAAAGTATTAAATGTAACGATTACCCAAATAAACTAATCACTGGGTTTCCACATAGGTGAAAATATGGATATGGAAGAGAAATCTAACCATCATGTTCAGATGGAGAGTGGTAGAGAACATGGCTATGGAAAATCCAGTAATTACACATCCATAGATTTGTGATGATATAAGGTACCATCTGATTCATCGGGTATAAGATCACTAGGACAACATTTTTGGTTTTCAAGATCGTTTCCCTAAAGTTAAAGAATTTGAATTAGAATAAATACTTACTTTATTTTGGTACAATCTCACTGTTGTTCGTGCCTTTAACAATTTCCACTTCATCTCTTAAATAAATGAAGTTGAATTTGTTATTCGTGAAGTGTTAGCAGATCATGTGATAGAATAACGGGTCATTCCATCTGTCTCAAACAAAAGGTTAGCAAAAATTATATACATAAGTCGATCTATAGTGAGATCAATCATATATGGTTCCTAAAATGGACTTATACATCATATGTCATACAGCTTAATATAATAAAACTAGTTTCTACTAAACAGGGACTTCCTGTAGGCCAGTGGTAGGCAATAAAGGCCAGTCGCACTTCGGTTGTGGATTCAATCCCCACAGCCTTGTCCGACGCGATGGGTTGTCGCCCGTCCTGCAGGATGTCCTTTTTTTAAAACTATATTACTATAACATCCCATCAATAATATCGAAAAAAATTTCTATCCTTAATCAATACTTACTTATGTCCAACATAATCCATTCCAATCTTTAGGCTTATCTATAATACTGTAATCCACTCTCATAACATAGTGAAAACGATTACCAGAGATTTAATACCATCGTCGATCCCCATATATCATAAGATATGTTTTTTCTGGTCCAATTCCAAACATTAAAAGTCTTTAATCATGTATTCTCTTGAATACCTTAGTGAAAACATGAATGCAGTTAAAAGTTAACACCTTCCACATACCAAAATCCTCAAAATTCTATATACTCAAACCATGATATCACTTAGTCCTTATATCAATCATGAGCTCAGGAATACTATTAAACATTTCATTTTCTCGTTTTCCCTTCATTATGCGCACAATATCTCAATCACTTTGAATACCACATTAGACCAATACATAAATATTCCAATACTCCATGATACAACATTATTTTGGAATCCCATTACATAAAAACTTAATCATTCCACCACATCGTTGTCATATTCAACATCGCCAATAGTGATCGCATGTGACTTCCCTTTGTCCTTTTCCTTCAGTGGTTGTTCATGTTGATCATCACTAACCCTTGGATTAGGGCATTTATTAGCATAATGCCCCATTTCATTGCACTTGAAGCATTGAAGTGTTGGTGGTGTGTTCTCTACAGTGTTTTCTTTATTCACATCATTAGAAAACCTTTTTCCATTACATCGACACTCAGCTCCTCGATGACCTTCTTTTCCACACTTAAAACATTTTCTAGTCCCTTTAAGACAATCTCCACCATGCTTCTTTCCACACTTTGTGCATAAGGAAACATTCATATTCTTTTCACCATTATTCTGAGATTTCTCCTTGAACTCCATCTTTCGTTTCTTGTCAAAACCATGAGATTGATATGTAACACCGACTTCCATTTCTACCTTGATAGGACAACGCACAATTTCTTCATAGCTACTGAAGTCTCTTATAGCTAATTCCCTTCAAAGACTTGGTTTTAAGCCACTGAAAAATCGATCAACTTTACTTTCAGGTTGGATGATAATACCAGAAGCGTACCATGCAAGTCTTGTAAAATTTGCTTCATAGGTACCAACAGATTCATCATCCCTTTGCTTCAGTTCAAGAAACTCTTTATCCATCTTTGTTCGAAGAATACGAGGGAAGTACTTACTGAAAAACAAGTTCTTAAACTCGTCCCATTCCATGGACTCAATTTCATCTCTTTGCCTCGTATTCTTGATAAGATTCCACCATTGATCAGCTTCACCTTCCAAACGATAAACTGCTAAGATGGCTTTATCATGCTCAAAACATTGAAGAACTGAAAATATCTTTTCAGTGGTACTGATCCATTGTTCAGCAACAAGTGGATCAGAAGACCCAAGGAAAGAAGGTGGACGTTGCCTCATGAAGGACTCAATAGAATATTGTTCCCTTCTCTGCTCATTTAGAAGTCCAGAATGATTCATAGCTTGTGTAAGTATAGTAATAAGATTTTCACTCCATCTCCCATAACATTTGTTTGTTCAGGAGGACAATCATTGCATTGTCCATTGCATTGATCAAAATGGTTCCTTTGGCTTCCAGCCATCGTCTAAAACCCAATAAGAATAGTGTGAGAGGAAAAAATCATGCTAGGGAAAACAACATAATAAAGGGGGAGTACCTTCAATATCTAACATCTTAGGTTTAATTCTATGATCGTTAGCGTAATTCTAGTACTATAACCTATACGTATACTTAACCTTAGGTACATCCCTAGACATACCTTAGAAATATCTCTAGGGATCTCACTAACGTTTTCGCATCCTAGTTTCCAATGGTTGACTAAACCTCCCTCTGATACCAACTGTAGAGACCCGAAGCTTGACTTACATGGACTTTACATTACTTTTGCGGAATACTTAGTACATAACAAAAACACACACACAAGGACCGTAATAGTTTAGTGTCTTTGGAAACACGGAATATAATATTCTAATCGTGGTGAAAGATCTTCAACATCTCCCATAAAGATCTTCCTTTTTTTATACCTAAAACCTTTCTTTATATCCTGGGGAAAATAAAACATAAAAGGGTGAGCTCAAATGCTCAGTAAGGGTAAACAAAAGAAATATCAATCACATCATATACATAAGAACATAGCTTTTGGAAATCTTAACCTGCAAAAGAGATCATAATATCATAACATGGGATAAATCATAGAAGTGAGATGTAATCCCAATAATCATAACATAAAACATGAAACTTTGTGGAATACACACATAATCATATAGAATCATTTCTTGTTAGTCAAAACTCATTGCCAAGACTATCTTAGTGGATAAAGTCCCTTTCTGAACCGAGTCACCCTCGTTCTGGTCCTATTTCACTGAACCGGTATAACCTACCGTTCCAGCCCTGCCTATCTCATGAGATATAAAATCTTTACCCAATGCATTGGAGGGAGATATAGGTCCCACCCATCGCATAATTATACCATTCTTATGTGTGCCACAAAATCATAAATCATACATCATTGCATAACCCATGTTATAAAATGGGATTCTTAAACATCATGCCATCACAATCCATAAACAATTGATATCATTTCATCATAAGAAAATTGAAACCATTTAAATCATAGAGACATTTTAATTGAAACATACATATCAAATAATGTCATCTTAGATGGGAAATAGTTTTGAGAAAAACACTTGAAATGAATTCTTGAGGAAAATATCCTTTCTTCTTTAAAATCATTTTCTTTTCACAAAATTCCATGCAATTTTAAAAGATAAGGGTTTTGTTGAAAATAATCATGAAATATTGTAGAGGAAGCTTCTTGAAAATGAGGTTTTATGAAACTGTAAAAAATCCTTTCACGCCGTATAAGTTAAAAAAACATTCTTCGTACTTTTGTCAGAAAAGTCAAAAAGTACCTCATACGAAAAACAACGAAAGATTCCTTTAATATCTTTTACTAAAAACTCACTGAAAGGTAAAATTGGATTTAAACAATTTTAGATGGATGTAAATAATATTACATATTCAGGAAACATGGATGTGGATGATAAAATACACCCCAGTAAATGCCAATGTATAAACAATCTCGGATAAAAATGAGAATGTGATATTTCCCTTACCTTAGGTCCGATTTTCTTCATAAGTGTCCAAACCACCTGTATAATGATTTAAATAATGTCATTGACTTATTACAGAATCATATTCATTGTTATGATATCATATATGGTTCACTTATGACATTATATTACCCGTTCTTTTGTAAATTCATGTTAAAGTAGCGTTTTGGGTAAAATCGTCTCATTTGTCGTTCGTGTTTTTAACTTGTAATTATTAATATGATTACTTGGATCATGATTACTTATATCCAGAATGTAAAACATGATTTATATATAATATATATATTCATAATATACATATATATAATATATTGATAAATGGAATGAGATACACCGTTCATGGAGACGGTAGTCCGTACGTACGAATGAACGCTGTTTTCGTTTCCTTATTGAATTGAATGGAATTAAGTAGATGACATACATATAAATATACATAAATCCAGTATCATTATTATGTCATATATCTCATTAGTACTTATTATATATACTTTATAATCATTCATGAATGGTTAATCATTGAGAATGAATCTCATCGCGTCGTGGAGACGGTAGTCCGTACGTACGCACGAGCGATGATATCGTTCCCATGGTCGTGGAATTTTATTGGAGTATATATATATTATTTCAGTATCAATATTAATTTATAATAATCATAAATAGTTACTCATTACACCATTATACCCATTTTTAAGGTGATGGTGGAAAATAGATTACACCACGACGTGGAGACGGTATTCCGTACGTACGCACGCGCGGTGATTTCATTTTTCCGTAGGATGGATAGAAGGTGAATTAGGGTTGTTTCATATTTATAATAAAATATCAGTATGTAAGTAATACTGATGTTATTACTTTATCATGAAACAACTAAAGAAGAAGAAGTTGAAGAAGAACGAAATTGAAAAGATCGATAATGGATATTACCTCTTCTTTGGAACGCCTCTTTGAATACTCCACTTAGGGAACTAAGATTGGTCTTTGAAGAAGACCAGGACCTCTAGGATTATTCTAGGGAAGTGGAGAAGTGATTTAGGCAGGGGTTGGACGATCTTGAGTGCTCAAATTGGTGTGAGGAGGAGGGGAAGGAGGTGCCCTTTTATAAGGGAGGAGAGGGGCACCTTAGGAATATCTCAAAATATTATTTTATATTAAAGTCAAAATCGGTTTATAATGGTTCCAAAGGGTCTTATTTCGAAGCTAAAGTGGGTATGGGTCGATATCCTATCAACCAATAGGATTTAGAAAAGTTTGGGGTATTATTTTAACCTTATCAATTAGATTTAACTCTAAGTTAAATAATTTAACTTTTACCGCGTCTTTTTGTTTTCTTTCACTATATGGTTAATACACTTACTATAACATGGCAAAAGAACCCCAAATTGTTTATTATTAATATATATATCCTTATATAAGTCATTTGGCCGAACCATAGATTTTTAGGAATAAAATAACAATTAATAATATAATATTTTATTTAAAAACTATTTTGTGTCAATTTTGACACTATTTGATATATGATTTTTGTGGAAGTCATAACAGAATTATCTGTTCGAACCAAGTTGATTAAATCAACACTAATATATCATAGTAACCTATAAAATTAGTGGAATTCATAAAAAGTCTTAAATTACATTTATTTTGGTATTTATAATATCAATTATGTCAATATTTCATTAATAAGATAATTACTGCATCATCTTTGTGTAATTAATAAATTAACTTATTTGATGTATAAAAATTCCAAATAAAATACCATTTTGTAGGAAATCGTTTTAGCTTTCTAATGAATATTTACAATCGAATTTATCTTATATATAAGCCTATATTAAAAATTCTTTAGTAAATAAACTTTGATTTTAACTCTTTTAACTCTTCTTTGAATTAAATAATAATAAATGTCCTAATCTAATCCAAGTGGGCCTAAATGATAATATTTTACACTTAAGGTTGTTTTTGGTCGAGATACACTTGTCCAATAGGATTAGGACATGTGTTAGGGTAATATTAATATCATTGTTACCCTTAATTACCCTATTTACTTTTAACCGTGGTAAATAAAAGTAAAACGTTACTATTCACCAAAAAATATTTTCATCTCATTGAACCACATTTTACTTACTGACATCAACCGTGTCTCTTGGATTTTTGAAATTCCATTCACAGAAGTGGTAAAATTAAGTTTTATGCAAAAATTCAGTTTTTAACCTACCACTTAGTGGTTTCACTATTCATCAAAAATTGAATGTTTTTAGAAAAATACCAAAATTTCATCCTAAGCTATATTTCATATTCCGAATTCAAAAATGAAGTCTATTTTACCAAATTCATAACATAGAAGTTGTATTAATTAATTTTATAATTAAATCCAACTGTTAAAACAAATAGCGTGTTTTTAAGAAACAATATCTATCAAAAGATTGACACTTGTTTATGTCTGGTTTAAATGTGAAATTACATCCAATGACCAACATTGTATTAAATTGTAAAAATATATTCTAAATATACTTTAAAACCACTCAAATTAATAATTTATCACTATTAATTATTTTGATTAAAAAAGTTGTTTTTAATTATAATTTAGTAATTTTAACTATTTATCAGAATATGAAAGTTATCCGAAAGGTACCAAAATTACACCTTATGCTAAATTCGATACTCCGAATCCAAAAATGAAGTCCATTTTGAGTGCTAAATTTTCTAAAATTTAAAAAGTGGTTATTACTATTCATAACGGCTAGTTTTAATAATATTTTAATAGCATATCGTTGTTTAGTGAAACTCGGTATTGCGTACTACACACACTATCGAGGAAGGTCGTGATTGCGTGTAATGCAAGTCAAGTCAAAGATGCGTGTTGTGCAAGATCCTTTTGGTGTATCGTACAACACAAGACATTAATAAAATTAAAAAGAATATTTTTCATAAAGTCTCGGGCTGTTACACTCAAAGCCTTTAGAGTTCATCCAACATCTGCCCTACTCTCTCTATGATCCTCCCAAGGTTCCCCAAGCTCCCAAGAAGGCTCTCTCAAGCCTCACTCAATCCTTTGGAAGCACACTTCTAATTAAGGGGTTTTCTTCATTTTTCATTTTGGTCCAATATTGTTTAAATTGTTATTCCCATTTCATTTCAAGTATAAATGTTAGGGTATGGTTTTGAACCCCTTTCATACTCCCCTTTTTATGATTGAATGATTGGAGACCCCTTTCACTCTCATTAAATTCCTCCCTTGTAAACATGTAACTATGCAAAAATTTCAAATGGAATTTGTCTCTCCTCAATTACATTCATGCATTTCTTTTGTATCATGAATCTATATTCCATTACATTTGATGGGACATGTATATATATTAAAACCTTACTGTCCATGTCCTATAAATATTATGAGACACACCATCCTCTCTCATCAACTATTTTTATGAGTTTTTATGTCATGTTGTTGTGTTGTCGAAAGTTCACGGTGCTTTTCCAGGCCAAAGTCATTTTTTAGTGAATACCATGCCCATTTCTCTAACAACTGTATTCAACTTTATGCACATTTAATTATATTTTAATGAGTTTCATGTATTTATTCCACATTTTTTTATCATGGAATAAAATATTATTTTTAATGATTCAATGTTTCATGATCTATGTTGCACACTTATGCATTAATTTAAATCTTTAAGAAGGGTTTGCCCTGATGGCGCTCTAATGCATTGGGTAAAGTATAGTATCATGATACATCATGTGAAATGGGTGTTGACTCATGATAATTCAAGTGCAATGATGTTGTACTCGTGCTTCATTTGCAATGAGGGTTTACTCATGCTCTATGTGTAATGAGCATTGACTCATTCTAATTCCATGTTAGGTGTTGTTGACACATTTCCATGTTATGATTAACATGATTTATCATGCTTTTATATTTATGATTTTATTGTTCTCTATTGATATGACTATTGTCTAACATGTGTTCTATTCCTCTTGTTATCTCGTGATTATTCCATTACTGGGCTTCATAGCTAAAATTTTTCTTATGCATGTACTCATGTTATCCAATGAAATAGAATGTACTAGGGAATGTAGTGTTTATGTAAAATAAGTCTTCAATAAAGATGTTTTATTTCATGTTATAAGTTTTTATTTAATGATCCTAATCCACAATGACACTAGACCTATAAATCATCTATGTTGTATCAAGTGATGTTTATGTAACAGATTTTGTTTAATTTTGTAAAAACAATTTGGGTTGTCATATCAAATGCCATGTCTATAAAAGAGGGTTCGACTCGATGATGAAAGTGACATCCCCATCCTAGCTCGAGGGTTACATAATGATGTTTGAGGAAATTTACCATTGTTGGTAGGATTTTTCCACTCTATTAATCAAGGAACCATGTCCAGTGTTGCTAGAGGGTTTCACACTGATTGTCGTGAACCCATACTATGTCTCCAAATTAGAGTTACACTATAGTCATCAAGGAACCATTACATACATGACTGGAGGATTCCATTATGATTGTTGAAGACCCGTAACATATCGTTTATAAAGGGTGAAATTTTAGTGAAAACAAACCCATGATCTACATGACTATACGGAGCCACATGGAATGTATTTGGTGATCCTGCCTAATAAATTCAATTACAGTGTGTTACCTAACTAAGGTTCACACCTATAAAATATCACCTCAAATCACAATAAACACCAATGATAGAAACACTATGTTCTATGTTATAAAACACCCAGGATAGGTTAATCATGGGTTAAAATACATTTCAAAATGATGGAGATATGTGAGTATGATGTTTTCTCAAAAGGACACAATGGGAACACAACATTTGTTGTGAAACACATGATATGTTATCCCACTCAACAAATGTTCTGTTTCCCAATTGGTAAAATTATTTCCAAAAGTGAAAAATAGAATGCATATAAGAAGTCTACAATGTGGGTCAATGCCACTCAAGGTCGTTTCCTATGAACCAAAATCATATTCGTGTACTTTTCTACCAAAAATTCGATTTTCCATGTTTGTTTACTTCGGTACACTATGTGTAACAGGATGCCTCCTCAATCTTATTTTATTTCCCATTTTTATAACACATGTAATGTCCACTAGGGGAGAGGTTCATGGAATGTAGGATGGCTACATTCCATGTCATCATTATCAATGTGAAAAAACCCTATCCTGTATATCCTAGGGTTCACACACTGTGTGTAATCTAGAACTACATGGAATGTTGTCAAGATTTTTATCGAATCATTGATTTTGCATTCTCACTTTAGATATGAAATAAATTCATTCAGATCCATACTTTTTACCAACTAAAAATGAATTCTCTCACCTCCATTCACTATTTCAAACCATATGGTGGAAAAAACATATTGTTTTGAACCGTTCGAAGGTAAAACAAAAAATTCATTATCTTGGACGAAACAATTCATTTCCATGGATGATTTCATAATTTTTTTTTAAAAATATCATATAAAACCCATAAAGCCTCCAATTTCACCCCTGATATGACATTTTCTATGTTAGACATGATTTTTATTGGAATATAGGGGTTTGGTTGGCTCAGTACCACACCAAAACATCAAACAGTGACCACATTTATAAATGGAAATCGACACGGAGAACAAAGAGAGAGTGAAACCAAAAATATGTTATAACAATAAATGTCTAATAAAAATTTTCTAAAAAACTCAATTTGTAAATATAGGGTTATTAATTCTTATAATTGAATGATACTAGTACATGCGAACATATAACACTCAAAAATTGGTGGATATCAAATATAATGATTAATTATGGTCTATAATATGATTAAAGTTGGTGAAAACTATATATAAATTATCCTATATGAATATTTGATCATTCATCATCAATTACTACACCATAAATTAAGAAGACTAATTACCCTCATTACAGATTTATCTTCTTTGCTGTGATTTGTTATTATCATATGATATTAACTCAACAATGGAAGGAGGATTATCGATGTTGATTCTCCAAATGTTTGTATGGAAAGACCTAGGAAAATATTCAAAATTATTTATTTCATAGAAACATATTGTGTTAATTAATTTTTTTATTTATATTCATAATTGGATTAATCAAATAAACATATATCGAATGGCCGACTTATTCGAGTTCCCTAAACCAACATATTTTACATTCGGCCATCGGTAATCATCATGTTTCGGACACAGCCATCATATGGAATTTCAGATACATGATTTGGTTTAATATTTATCAAATATTAATTATGAAACTACATGTTTTCCATATGAAATATATTTAATATGTTAATAATATTAATTAAGAAAATACATTCCTCGGATTCACAATATCTAACTATTTCAATTTACTAGATGAAAAAACATGGTCTTTACAAAACCATTGGAATTTTTATCATCCATGTAAATCTTTATTAAATGAATCTCTATTGCATCCATTCTATAAGGAGGAATAGAACGTATCTATCCTCCAAGAATAAACGTTATGTTGAACTTGATCACTCCCTCAAGCAGTAATCAAGAGAACTATTTAGGATTGATTCTATAAAGATTGTCCAACACTAATGGAAAATAATCTTACAACATTACACCATTATACTATCCAATTATTTCATTTTCCCCTGAGATAATATAATCTATATGATATTGGTCTTGCATGACCATCGTAATGATCCCACAAAACTTGACAAGAAAACTTGCATCCTTCAGCAGGAATAACGATAACAAAAATTTAGTAATAGTATATATGAGCCTAGTATAGTATTAAATAATCAATAAAAAGTATCTAATTGAATACATTAATTTACAAAAATAAAATATCTAAAAGGAAATTATATACACCAATTTCAATCGAACACCCCTTTCATCACTTTCTAACATATATCTTTAATTGAAACAATGTTTTAAAATTAATCAACACGGCAATGCTCTCCACAGACGATCCTAATCCATTTTAAAATAAAGATGATAATGATTAATTTTAATAACTTATATCATAAATATATTAGATATGGTTGATGATACAATAAATGTAGCTCTAACATTAGAAATTCTGCAATCAAAATAGGTCTGTGTGGTCCGTAATGCGTATAGTTATCTAAATTTTCTTCAATGAGAATTACTATGATTCCCATGTGTTATTCCCCATGATTGGTAATACTATTATCCTATAGGGGTAACACATCTTCTTCACTGGTCCTATCATCCAATTGAACTACAAATACAAATCTAATAAAGGGAAGCTGAGCCCCATTGAGAAATAGGTGTTTTTCCTGATCTCATATATCTACAATGAAATAAAGAGTTCCCAAAAAAAAACAGATAATTATGACTCACCTATAGTAAGAAAGAAACATTATATGTGGTTAATAACGCTAACAAAATGTTAGGTAAAACATTAAACACTAATAGAATGGAAATGGAACATTGATCAGATGTGGATGTTTACTTCCTTGTGTTCTTTTCCCACTGTTGTCTTGGTGAAATATTTCGTAGTTCAACTTTTTTTCACATGAAGATGAGATCAAAGTTATCCCCCTAGAAAAATCCTTTCCACTTTAAGGGGAATCTATGATATTTCCTTCTAGAATTAGTTCTTGATTCATCACATCATCAATACTACTTCATGAAAGGAATACACATTTAACCTAATATCACAGTGAATACCATCCTGAAAATTCCACACCCGTGATATCTCCTTAGAATTAAAATAAAATTCAAAGAACTATTGGTCATTAAAAAATTATTTATATTCAATTAATTTAATTCACTATTATTTTATATGGATTAATAATAATCCTTATAGTCCCTCATTATTTATTGATATAATTTTATCATTAAATTAACCTGACACTCCTATTGTTTACCATTAAACTCTAAAATAACCAAATAACACATGGATGTTCCATAATGAATACACACAGAAATAGTCACCCTCCTATCAATTGGTGTCTCATGATTGGTAAAGATCATCTAGACTGACTCAATGCTAAAATTTTATGTTTGGGGGCCTCCCTCCCCTGTGAAGATATATTTATGTTGGTATATTAACTCCCTCGTTAGCTCAAATATCAAAAGTAACTTGTAAATATTACCCCTTTCCATTGACTAAGTAAACCATAGGAAGATATGAAGAAGTGAAATGTACATCTAATTCTTATGAAATATAGGAAGATCAGGTTCAACAATAATAGGATAATTATAGTTTTAACTATCCTAACAAGAAACTCAATGAAGATGAGGATGAATATTATCATCAATAAAAACACACTTGGTAGAACAATAGTCATTAAAATCAAGCTCAATATCAATGGTTTAATAAGGTAAATTAAAATTGTCTTATGGTCCATTTATACATATTATTTATCAAAAATATCAATTACTTTATTTTATTGATCAAATATAACAGGTGTCTCATTTTTTACTTCATATTGGAAAATATACCACATGAAGTAATTTTTCCAAATCAAGAACAATTAATGTCTTTATATACTTCCATATTTTCTTATCATGATGCATTTTTTCTCTTCATGATCTATACTAGGACACATGTATAACACCCAATAAATAATAACATAACAAATCAAGTGAATTATAGAATGTGAAATAACATCATACCATATTAACTGAACATTAGAAACAATAATCCAATCTCAAGGAACACATATTTTAACCCACCATGGGATATATTCTCCCACAAAAATGATGATTACCTATTCTTGAAAATTCATAGTATCCTTTATACCTTCATAAATATTAATGTAACATAAATGAAACATAGGTCTTTGATTCTACTTTCTAACATCCCTGAACTGCTGCTCCCTCGAGTGACTGAGCCGGTTGACTGCATTACATGAGGCATGACTTCCATTATGAATGTGGTTCCCAAATAATAGCATGGTTACATAGAATATTGATGGGATAAAATACTTGTTGGAATGTTATTTCAATTAATTTAAAACATAATAGATGAGTAGTATAAGTTGTGAAAAAATATGGATAAGTAATCATACAATAAAAAAGACAAAGTATGAAGTCAATATATACAAATAATTAAGAAATTATGATATGAGATTAGAAATGAGAATAAATGACAAGGTTACATTCATACAAAAATAGAATAGAATACTTTAATAAATACTCCTATGAAACTAGTCAAAAAAACATTTTGTTTCCATCTCTAATAACCTACCCATATTACAATAAATTAAAAAATATCAACAATGTTATTTTACCATGTATAATCCACCATCCTTGTAATCTATGTGGGAACCAAATGGTGAACTAATAATTGAGTGAGTAAAAAACCATCGGTAAACACCACGAGGGGTAAAAAAACACAATCTTAACAAAATTGTTCATTCAATAAAGAAAATAAAAGGCGTTATAATTAAATCAACAATAATTTAATGCATTAATAAACATGCTTTGACACCCTTATATAATATCTCTAATCATGTAGCACAACCATGACAGCAACAACCATGAAACCAAGCCATCTATTTTGGAACCACTCCCAAATGTTTCATAACATATAGAACAACTATTCTAACCTCAACCGTATACACAGTGTATAACGTATCACTTGACAAAGCCCACTATTTAATAATATCATCATGTAATATGGCCAATATTTCTATATAATAATCTCATCATGTGTCGAGGCCTATCTTGGTGTATAAAAATGTAAACATGTGTTGGTTCCCATCCCGATATATTAGCACCTCACATGTGTCAGCACCTATCCTAATATAGTGGCTTCAATGCATAGGTCAGGGCCTATCCCGGTATATGAAAATCACAACATGTGTTAGGGACAATCCTAGTAAAAAACAATCCATTCATGTGTCAAATGTTCTTATCACATTATCATATATATCATAATAGAAACATTGTTACAATATATCCACATTACGAAATATTATTTTTATACAAATTACCATTTTTATAATAATTAAACATAATATCAAATTAATCAAATAATCAATTTTCCACTGTCATTTTATTATGATAAATAAACTGAAAAATAGTTCATTATTAAATAATATGGACTCCACAATCAATTAAAAATAATCCTTCACGTTTTATAATATTAAAATCAATCATGATTTATTATATATGACACCACACACACATGTATTATTTATTTTATTTGAATTTCACATGTGTGATGTTTGGTAGTAAAATGTATTTGACTAATTAGGTATGATTATATTATTTCCGAATTATATTCCTACCATTATTAATATCATAATATCATATAATAAAAAAATCGATAAAATTTTTATTTACCTTTATTGGGAATCTGATATCCTCCAATCATGTGTTTCACATTCGTAGTATACACTGAATAGACTCAAATTTTTTTTATTTCAAACAGGTGTTATAGATATGAAGAATGTAACTAAAACTGATGTTGACATGTTATTTACTAGGTTTCCAGTTATCAATTTTTTGAAAGATATCTAAATAGAATGATTATGACCTCGGTCATAATGACATGTAATGAATATTTATATATATATATATAAATTCACTGTTTATGTATAAAAATAATGAGTTGTTATAGAAACCATTGAATGAAAATATGATTCATATTATTTTCAAATAGATTATTGAAGTGAAAAAATTCATGATTACATCAATCATTATTACAGGATATTACTATGGATTATAAAATGTTTTCCAAGTGGATTTTAATACATTCAAGTCAAATACAGATCAATAATGATAATATAACAAATTTAATTTATTTTTTATTGATAATATATATAGATCTATACATAAATTCATCAATAAAATTATATTAATATAGGTTAACATGACATAGTTAATAAAATTTAATATAGAGTGTTTATAGAGGATATAAATTTGTAGAAATAAATGAAAATATACAATGAGTAGGGAATAAACGGGTTTTAATTAATTTCCCTATGACAAATCTGCTAAAATTTATAAGATAATTATGATCATTATATATGTAAATAATGTTACAAGAAATAAAATTAATTTTGGATAAAGACAAAAACAATACAAAAAATTAATATTTTTAAAAAATATAATATAAATAACATAAAATATTATTTTACATATCATATTCAATACTTAATTTTCAATAGTTGAATTGAAATCCACAAAAATAAATTTTCATTTAAAACGAAGTTGGAAGAACATATATTTAAAAATATTTGTATGTTTTAAAAAGGTAATATTTTTTGGATGACAATAAAAGATTTTAAGTGATGGAAAACCATCATATTATTTTGAAATACATATGATAATAGACTTATTATAGTCACATGAGATAATATATAATTGTTTTTTCAAAATGTATTGGTGGAAGTTATTGGGAAGGAAAAACGACATTTTTATAAAAGCATCATTAAATAGTTTTTCAGTTATAATAGGAAATTATTTTTTCATTTTGATAAAACTTTATTCATTATAAAATATTTTTAAAAATGTAATTTGAAACTAATCACACGGGGAAAAAACATTAGATAAAACTACACCATCGATGAAATTTATGTTGGGAGAAATATGTTCAAGAAGAATCATTTTAACTCAAAAAAATTAATTTGAGTTAAAACATTCACATAACATAATTGAAACATTTTTATTGAAACACATTTTATAATATAACATGATATTTCTCTTCATGAGTGGTGGTTTAATGATGTTATTGGGAAATTGTATATTTTTTAACAATGTAAATAAATTTTATACCATTAACGCCTATGATTAAAAATTTTTTTGAATACTACCCCATTGAAGTATATGATATAAAAAGAAACAACATATTAAATGAATAACTATAGAAACATAATGTATAATTGTAATGGGTGGTAGAGCCCCAATACTTTATAAATCATTGTAATTAAATACTATGTCTCTATTGGTGAAATTTCACATATGAAAACCATAAATGTTTTCCCACTTAATATATTTCACTGTATCCTCTTATAAAAATAATTATTATTTTTGAAATTTATTTTTTGAACAAATTCAATAACATTAATATTGTGTAAATTAGTTATGAAAATTTATCATGGATCTCATTTTTTCCTCCATGTGGCACTCGTACTAGAGATCAATCCAAATGGGAAAAAGTCACTTCTCTTCATGGTACATTGTCTTTATCTGTGTTGGGGGATATGGAATGGCACCCATCTATTCAATGATTTCATTTCTAAGTTTGAAGACTTGTTCTAGGATGAGTGAGTGAAATCAGACTCTATAATTATAGATTTTCATTATATGGTGGGATTGGATTCACTCCATTAAAAATTAATGTCTCTGTAATGATTTGTTTCATCTCTTATAAATGTTGTCTATATATTCTCATGCATACTGACCTAATAAACCATCACATGTTGATTTTTTGGAAGAAATTATTCTCCATTAATCAACTTTTTTTAACATATTATAAAATAACTAAAAGATAGGGTTTGAAAACTCCACATTTTATATTTCCATTCCTTATCCTAAATGTGATGCAATGTGAAGTTATATGTTCTGTCATTATTTAAGAGGCCTCAATTCAAGTTATGAGGTATGGATTGGGGGTGGATATTCCAACTCTATAAATGTACTTTTCTAAAATAATGATGAGGTCTACTTGACTATGATATGGGAAATCCTTTGAGATTCCATTATCTTATAATGGATTTGTGGACTGTGGCTCTACATGGGACAATTTCCTATGTTTCAATTGTCAAAAATGAAACCATAATATTTGGATCCATCTTTATCACTTCTTGTTATATCATAAAATAATATTCTCCTTCTCAAATGAAATTATTGGGCAACCATATGAGTGTTCTCTGTACAATCCCCATGTTATTACCCATTATGTTAGATTTAATCATGGGGAACTATTAATTTTCTCAAGACATTAGGGAGATGACCATTATTACTATCCAGTGTCATGATCATCTGGGAATAAATTTTAGGATTAATGCTCTTGGATTTGTTTCCAGATCATGATAAAAATTATAAAATAGGACCTAAATATATTTGATAAGAACAAGCACTCATACATTCTTATATTTTAATGTCATAAGGATTAGATTTACTAGGATTTAATATTGATGTATGTTGGGTGGGATAATGATATTTTTAACCATTTGGTTGTCAAGAATAACTATTAGTGTGACTTTATTCGGGAATTTGAAAGAGTCATTAGATTGAAGTTGTAGCTGATGGGGCTTAAGAAAGGAGGGATAAACACATGATTCTTTTATGCCTTCAAAAATAATATTAATAGATACCATTCATAAAATATTCTTCTTGATAGTGGATCATTATCCAACGATACGAATGTGGTTATAGGTATGTCAATATCCCATTTTAATTATGTATAGATGATACCAACCATATCATGTAGGATAGCTATCAAATGGGCCATTATAAAAAATTTAGTCTATTCCTCGTGTCATATCCCACAATATGGACGGGTTTTTCGAGGATATTTCAGATTAACATGAAAATTATTATGTAGTATCCTCACCAAATGAATCTATTTACATAGGCCTAGATTGTTTCATAGGGTCATTATTCATTGTCTCATAGAATATCATCATGAATTAGTTCATGTACATCATCTATTTTTACTTATGATGATGGAGTTTTTCCGGAGATTCATGATCTACCATGATTTTCATTATTCGACTGGTTAGATACCCTTAATCATTGAAAGTGTTTTTCCATATCAACATGCATAAATTCTATACAGAATTCCGTTCATGGGAGAAACTAATTATTTTTAATTCCCATCATTAGGTGGGAATCATATGAATAGTTGTGATTCATCTATGGGATATCCGATCAAACTATCATCACATTGTCCCAAGAGATATAGGGTGACATTATAAAAAACACTCAATATCCAATATATCTGTAAAACATGATATGGACAAGACCAACTATAAATATGAATATAACATCATCAAAAAAGTTCATAGTTTAATTAGTTTCTTTGATAAGGTGACTGACATATTCCTTAGATGCATTGTGTCTCCATGGTTTTGTGTTGCAACATGGAGAAGGATATAATTTGGTTAAAACATCTCAAGGGTTAAGGTTGGTGGATCAACTATCGCATAGTGTGTATATACTGATCCAAGCCTATTTTTGAAAACATTTGAATAAATATTGAAATGATGGATGTGTTATTACAATCAGGTTTAGAGCCAACAGTAGTGGTATTTCCCACATATTCTCCAATAATGAACTCATTATATTATTTAATGGTATTAAAAGGTCCATTCTAGGGATTAATCATAACATTGAGATTTATTTTATGTGGTGTGGAAAAAAAATTATCCAGAAAAGAGACATGACAACATTTCATGATTTTGTTCATATGAAAAGGGGAAATAAAATTGAATAAAATATTTGGGGTCCCCATAAGACATTTTTACATGGAGTACTTAGGGTGGCCTCTCCATGGTTTTTATTTTAATTCGTAACATTGAAGGTAATGTTGATAAAATTTGTTCTTAAATTATAAAATGGAAGAATTGTTTTTATTATTTTATTATGTTCATCTCTAAGGTTAATAGTGTCATAACATCAATTAATAATAATTTATTGGTACAACAATGTTCCCAAGAAGATCATTCATAATATGAAGAATATTTTTATAATCTTTATATGAGATGATAAGGATGAAGGCTTTTACCACTATGTGTCCTAGGAAATATTGGATCGTGATACTGAGAATGGGAGAATAAAAATCAAAAGAATATCAAGAACTACATATCTCATTCATAAGAGGATGGAATATGATGTTATTGTTGGAAAATACAATTGTGAAATGTAAACATCTAAAAATTATAGGTTTGGTTTTCAATTTAATTTTTAAATACATCCATGATTATGGATATAACAATGGGCCACATTGGAAAACTCCCCCAACATTTGAAATGGATTATGGGGGATGGATCAATTAACATTAATAAACAAAATCGGGTGCCAAATTTTTTGGGTTTCCCTGGGTTTTTGGTTTCATATATCTCATTATCTCATCCACGAGGCTTACACACCTTCAGAAAATGCATTCTCAACAAAAAATAATTCTATTTTTATTGTGATATTTCTATCTCCACATAACATGATAGAATTATCATCATTAGTGCTTCATATTTAATATTCCCCCAAATAGGTTTTCATCATTATTAAATAAGGAATATTGAAAAATACATATGTTTTTTTATGTGGCATAAAATTATTTTTTCCATTTTAAATTTTCTAATTTGATGAATTTGTATTCATTCACATAAAATAGATTTATGGAATTGATGGAATGGTATATATATTTTATCAATGTTCTTGTCCCACTGTTCCTACAAGGAAATATGACCACCTATACTATCTTTGATGGGGATTGGGAATTTACTATCTTTAAATAATTTATATTTTTAACAGGGTGTGACATCCATTGCCTTTCTGGAAAAACATTTCTCTAATATTGGTTTTAGAACTAGTTTGGAAATACAAATTTAATAAGGGCTTTGGAGATGATGTTTGAATAAGAATGTTCAATTTTATGGTATGCGTGTAATAAATATAGACATACGAGCATTGTTTTCTAATGGATCTATGTGAAAGTTAAAACCAAATCATTTTTTATATAGTTGGTTCAACAAATAAAAAATGACCATGCTAGATCCCAATGATGTCTCATAGAAAGAATATATATTGGTTTTATGCCTCACTGTCCCTCTACCCAAGGAAAATGGTTCAGATGATTTCCTTAAATGTGATGGTTGAAATTGAATATCTACAGTTGATGTATAAATTTTTCTATATATGTTTGTGAGGTAGTCCATGATAATAATGGATTTGTTTTTTTATTATTTTGGAATGTTCAAGGTTTTTATATAAAGGAAGTGGTGGCTACCCACCTCAAAGGGTTATTATTGTTTTATTCTCATGGTATTTCTCTTCATCAAGTGGAATGTGATCCTTAAATCCCCATCAAATCCACTCATAGTGTGATACACAACCAATGTTTTATCACATATTTTGATCATAAATTCAAGTAGTTTATCATAAAAAATTTTATCTCACTCACACTTGGGTGGAGGGAAATATGTTTATAGAATTATTAACTTCTTGGGATACATAGGAAAACTATTATATTATATTTAATTTTATTGGAATACATACCCTATGTTTGTGATTTTTTTTAGGCTAATTACCAAAGTATTCATTCCATTAGACCTCTATAACATGTTTTTTCTATGGCCCCCTTTCACTTTAAAAAAGACATTCAAACTTTGGATGAATGGGTGTGGCCTTGTTTTTGTAATTTTTGTGATTTAAAATGATATTTTAATACTATGTGAATAAATAATGTAACACTTAATCATACCAATCCCAATAAATAATGTCATATGAAAATGAAGTTGTAGTATAATTTTTTATGCAATAAAATCCATTATAGTGTTTAATAGAATTGTTCACTTAATTTTTTTAGCACAATCCAAATGTGAACATACAATAATTAATAATTGATTGTGGTCATGAATGTTGTTTCATTTATCATGATATATTTATAAATGAATATCTATGATATTATTATTATTTTAATTTTTATAATCACATTTTAGTATATCTTAATAATAATAAATGAACGAGATAAAAAATGTTATATTTTACTATTTGAAAGGGTAGTTCACAGAACACGTAATTTAAATTTCAATTTCATAGTTATTGAGTAGGAATGAATGTGTATTATAAATTTACTAATAATTATAATATTTGTATTATATTTTTCACATGTATTATATATTTTCATCATTGAAACTTGTGAAGATGGGAATTTGTAAAAAAAATAGGTGTGATCGCTTCTCGAAGGTGGAAATATTCATATTTACATGATTGATGTTTATTGGTTTTTAAATACGGAAAAAAGAATAAATAAAAGTAGTTAAATTAATCCAATAAAAGTCATTTATAATATTTGAAATGTTGTTATTATATTGATATGGTTATGATTGGTTTGGTAGAGGAATATCAATAACAGAATAAAAATTAATATGAAATTCATACGTCGATACGTTAATATTCTTCTAGATGAAATTATTTAGATAAAAGGACATAGTATACCTTTTAGTATAAAATAGATTATGTTCATTAGAATTAATTTACTGAGACTTAAATATGTATAGGGTTCATGGTAATTTAAAATAGAACACGAATCCTTGAATGATTGAATGTGACCCTCTTTTATAAATAGAGGATATAGAAATTTTTGAAACAAGCATTATTTTCAAATAATGAAATAAGACTATATATTTGGAAATGGTATGTAAAGTGATAAATAATTGGTTATTGGGAAATATAGGGTTTTGAAATCATCCTACGCTTATTTTTTCACTTGTTTGAAAGATATTTAAAAAATATTTCCTTGTTTTCTATATTTTACAATTTCATTTTTTCTATTATAACTAGTTTTTAACTATGCAATTTATTTATTAATTATCCTTAACTACTTGAAAAGATATAAAAAATTTAGGGTAGTGAGATAGTGACTACCTATGTCCAGCCTCCATTTGTCCCTAAGTTGGAGACATCCACCGAGTGTCCAATAAGTATGCAAATGGGAGGCAATACCCTATATTTGAAATATTCAAAATAAAGAGATGAAATTAATAAAAAAACATAAAATTATCATGAAACACATATATTTGTAAAAACGATTATGTTCAAATATTAAATATCACACAGTAATAAATTAACTACAATTAACACTACTTGTACACACAATGTAAATACGGAGGTGACCATGAAGCCCAAGCAGATCCTGCTAAATTATGAGTTAGTAATAACCATTACAATCACAAAATTGTTCCAAATGACCAGAAACAGTGTTTGTATCTATACATAGATTGAGAATAATAGTATACATATTTGTATACTCTATGTATTCTCTTATAAAAATGATAAATCATTATAATTCCCAATGAGAAACATCGAAAATAAATCTTCACCTAAATAGTTATACTCTGTCCCTAGTCTCACCATGACTAAATATCACCATGTATCACATAAAATAGAGTATAGAATATAGTAATAAAACATCAATGGCCCCCCACTCCATCTTATCCACCCGTTTTTTTCTCTTCCCCAACATTTAATGTCCTTGTCCATATCTCTCCCAATATAAGTTTAATTGATGTCCCCTATGAATGGAATCATTAGATGAACCTCATGTACCACATAAAATAAACATACCCTATCTCGTATCCACATATATTAACCAATTTTTTTTAATTCCACCATATCCAATAATATGTGTATCAAACAATAGGTATTATACATCAATACACTACAACTTATAAACCTTGTTAATACATCAATATATCACTTACTACACAAGACATAAATATAATAATTCCTTGGATAATATGTCAGATAACACATGTGTCTAAAATAACCACAAGACTCATAGACCTCTAAAATAATATTTGGGATTACTAACCACCATATATTCTTTCAAAATTAACTCCAATGATAACAGATAAGGGCCACGATCGGTTTTTAACCAACCATCATCTTAAAAAATATTAGGGGAAACAACCAACCAGAATCCACTTGGTGTTAGTCATCCCAAACAACATGGTTGTTGAATCCAATAAGATCATAAGGTATGGCATTTCCATCGGTACCGGGCTTGTGCATCTCTGCATAGGATAGCTAGCCGACCATCCCTGCGAAGGTGGAGTGCTGATATCATGACATATTATTGGGAGGAGACGTTCTACGTTGTCTTTTTTGGGTGATTCCCTCTAATACCTATAGGTCATGTAATTGTCTCTAAGCCTTACAGACATGTAAGGGTTCCACCTCAACCCTTGGAAGGTGGATTATAAAAAAATGAAGGCCTTAAGGCCATTCTGTATTCTATGAGATCCTATAATAATCATGATATAATATATATCATAACCTCAATATGGTTATAAGCAAGTCATAGAGACAACTGTAGATAATTTTACTCAGAATCCCCATGTGATGCATTCATGGAAAAATACCATATAAGAACACTTGCATATAGAATAACTAGACTAAATTAATTCATTAATTTATATACATTCCTTCTGCTAATTTATTCAGTATCTGTTATCTATCCATTTAAATTACTCAACGTTAGATTACATTAATAATTAATGTAAATTCCGTGACCTCGAAGAATAATCCAAAAAATGTAATTGTTTTTTCAAGATTATATTTTTTAAATAATATTCATTCCATCATAACCCGACACCATGAGTTGAGAATTAATTTTTCTTTGTTATCAATATTTTCTTTCCAGGTACTATAGGAAAACTAACATAATCTATCCACTAGAAGAAATAATAAACAAAGAATCTCCTTACCTCTAGAACAGTGGGGAAATAATACTGATAAATAAGATACTAATAAATAGACCATTTAATTTATTTATGTGACTATACCATCTCTCATAATTTCATCGATATGAAATACAAGATTTAATATTTTCCACCACCTATAGTTTGATCCCTAAAAACCACATCCATATATATACATTGATAATATGTGATCAACATCCATTTTCATTAATCTTTTCCAATAATTATTATGTAAATTAAATTTTCACCCGATGAGGTAAATGATGGTCAATTTATGATGTTAATAAAAGAGTATGAGAAGCAATGAATCAATAAGATCATGTTCTATCAATATTATTTGGATGATAACGGACCACATTATGGTTATCCCATCAACTCTCTAGTATGATTCACATCAATTCATGTCTTTTTTATGTACAATATACAATCAAAAAAATATGAAACCATTTCAAAAATGTAATTTCAACCACCATATCATTGAAAAAATATACAAGAGTAAACAATATCATAGCTATATAACCCATTTGATAACAAAATAAAAAACATGACTTCGATCACAATAGATCACCACAAATCAAATAATGAATCATAAAAAATGATTCATGTTAAAGGAATTGCTAAATTTCCATAAATATGGACCCTAGAAATAGGAAAATTATATCATTATTAAGGTTTTGGAAACATGACAATATTTTTTTAAAATAACATCATAAATGATTAAAAAGGAGTGAAAATAATTTATACGCCATGTAAATTTCTGGGGTCAAAAATCAACCAGAAAACACATAAACATTTTATTATTTATCCATGAACTATAAATTTACTGTAACATCAGGTGAACCTTCCTTAACAAGATAGGAACCACACATAATCTATGATTAAACGTTTCATCATGTCTATTCACCATGCTTCAAAAATTTCATATCCAAACACCCATAGAAAACTTCCAATACTACTAAAAGAAACACAAGCCATAGAAACATAAAAAGGCTCATTCCACATGGATTTGGTCTATGACATTATTTACCCCTATAAAAATTCTCACTCTATTGAATCCATATCCACACAGAGATAGAAATAAATGGTTTTGTCTAAACAACTACACAGTAGATACCTCTTAATGATCTCACAATCATGTGATTTCGACCACCTCACTGGAGGAATAGGAGATAAAAACCTAATAAACAAAAAATATTTCTAAATAATATCATATTAATTATACCTATGAAATTAGTATAATGATAAAATATGTGATAATTGGAATCCATCTTGTAATTTATATATTTCTACATCTAGAAAATAACAGTGTTTCCAAAGAGGAGATATACTATAAATATCTCAGGGAACTCAGCATGAATATAGAATAATAATTCTTACGAACACTCCTCCATGCCCCCATGGATACCAAAAACAATGAACCATGGTAATATATTTTTAATGAATCACCATCGCCAGGAAGTCTGAGATCTCCGCATGCCACTTCTCAATGGTCACATCATTATCAACATCAATATCTATCAAATTGGGGACATGAGAGTATTCAAAAATATTACAATGGATATGTTACAAGTAAAAAAAATCTTCATTATAAATCATATGTGGGGGAAGTGATATCAAATAAACCATCGCTCGAACATTATCCACATCCAATAACAGGGAAACAAAATGCAGTGAATGCTTACACCCATGAACAATATGCCATTCCCATGATGAGGAGACACCATTAAGAAACAATTGATGTCAAACATATAACAATATAGGTATCATTCTATGATAAACATTGTCTTCAAGATGATACAATGATGGATTAAACCTCATAAAAAATAGCAAAAACATCTCTATAATATTATATATCAGTTCACTTATTAGGAATGTGACCCCTCTAACACGAGGCTAAAACAATGTAGAATAGAAATGTTTGTACTAAAAATCATCAAATGGGACCATACCAATTATAGAGAGAATAAATTTATTGTATGAAAACAAATCCAATGGTAGGTGTATCATCCATGAACCTCTAAAATCCTAGATACATGACAAAAATAAGACACTAAGATTATGTAATATCCATGCAATTGGGTAATCCATCTATAGATGAAAGTTGATGATAAGGTATAACTATGAACAAAAAGGATGATGGAGAAATATCGAACCCTTGGAGATTAAATGAGGCTATTTATATAAAATTATCATCACGATTACTTCCTAGATTCAGAAAACATCCTCGAGATACTACCTCAACAAAACGTCAACTGACATGAACATCCCAATCTCTATAATATGGGTTGATTTCATCAAACCATCCATTACCATTCATATATCATCATAGATTCCCTATAATTATAGAAAATATATTATAATGTCCATAAATATTTTTCTATCACATCCAATGGTGATCATATAATAGATATAGTAAACAACTAAGAACATTATGCTCAACGTTGACCTAATGGAAGACCAAACATTGTGAAACGGACTCTGCAAATGCATACCTCAACCTAGGACACCAAAACTGATGTCTCAACAATCTGTACATATTTTTCACATGAAGGGATGTATTTTCATAAGATATCTATTGAAATTCCAATTAATATGGAAAGAAATTACATCAGTGCTACATCACCAGTTTTTATCCATCCTTAGACCAGCGGTTTTGGGAATTTCTACAAATATATTTTTCTCTCCAGACCTCTACCTCAAAATCCCACCAGTAGGGAATCCTCTCCCAATTTCACCAGTGATTAATTCAAATTAATCTTTAAAAGTAAATCTCTTCCTAAAACCTCTCCCATATAAATAGGAATTGCTAATAGATATGACATTACACTATTTGAATGCTCATATTCACACATGACATCACTAAATTATATCATACTCAGTGAATAAGATAAAAGAGTCCCCTTTACTAGCATATATAAAATATCGATATTGTAATCCTGTAATAATTCCATCCACCAATGTTGTCTAACATTCATGTCATGTTTGGATAAGACATTTCTTAGGATCTCATTGTATGTAAAAACAAAAAAAATGATTAATTTTTAGGTAATATCACAGAAACATCAATGAAGACAACACATTCAATAACTTGAGATCCTGTGTAGAATATATATGATCGTTGGGATGTAATAGAAGAGACCCAAATAATTATTTCATATCTTTATCATAAGAAAATAGCCCATGCCATGATGCGACTCGTTATTGGAAACCTCAATATGATGTCCATCTACTATAAAACAGATGATTAGAGCACTAACCAACATCTCTTATGGTACTGAATGGCTTCCTCACACTGTCTAGTCCACATAAACACCTAATTCTTCAAATTCATAGCTATTATAGGAAACAAAATTCTAGAGAAACTTTCTACAAACATCCTGTAATAGTAAATAAGACTAATGAAACACTATACTTATTCTTCTTTATTAGTCGCTTTCCATGAAACAACTTCTATCATCATTGGTTCCAAAACTAATCTCTGCCTATATACCACATGCATAAAAAAACTCATTTCATTATATCATCTAGTGTACTCGCAACTATCATAACATAGAAGGGTATATCCTCCATCGATATATTATAAAACTAGACATATATTGTTACAGTTCAATACAAAACATGATATTAAATTGTGGGCATACCGTTGGAACATCATCAAGAAATACATCAGTGTAATTTTCCACAATCAGGGTAAACACCAACAACTCAATGACCATGGGGTTCTGGAAGCCTCCCTACCAGAAGTCTTAAAGTAAGGATGAGGGTATGTAATATAAAGGAGTTTGTTCCTCGTGAATCTAAAAGGGAATGTATCCGCACATATAAAATTAAAAGGGTACCTAAACAATTTTCTTTGTTAAATATTGTTGGAAATTCTAGAAAATTATTTTGACCCTGACATGATCTATAACCTCTTTGACGAGATTGATGAACAACACCAAGAATGTGATTTGATATCTAAGTATAAGGACCACCTTGTGGATTTTCATTGTCTACCCCATATCATCTCCACTTATCAAAAAATATACCCCTAATGATTGTTCCATGAATAGAACTTCATTAATAGAAGATCCTAAATCAGATCACATATAACACACTGACATACATAAAATCGCTGTCAATATCCATGTGGTTGAACCCCAACTCTACAATAAAAACTGAAATTTCCTACCCTTGATGATTTCTAATAATAACTAACCCCAGAGAAAAAATAAGATGGTTTCTTGGAACTAAATATAAATGAAAGAGAAAACCAATTTCCTAAAAAATATGAGCCTCAAAACACAAATCTTTTTAATGAGAAATAATAATGTCTCCACCTGTGATGATCAAGTTCTAAGAAAATTCCTCATTATAAAATTTTATATAACCACAAACACAATATTCAACATCATATTAAATCATGAGACATGGTACTAGATCTGTGGATACAAAGCCTCAGAATTTATATCCATTGTTTTATCATCTATAAACATGTCTGTAGAATATCATCTAATAGTCCAGAAATGGATACTGAACACAAGACCATCGATGCTCTCCTACCAGTGAGTAAGAAATCATAGAGACTAGATTCATTTGTGGTTTTAGAATTATACAATGATATGAACATTTATCAAAACATATCCAATTAGACTGTCAACTCCATACGATCCATCAGGAATAATAACCTCCACTTCATTGCTTCTCTACACATCATCATCATAGACAATGAAGTGTAGTGCTCTATACGAGTACTGATCAAACTAAATGGTATCTCAACATATTATTGAAAGTATTATATTACTGAATATAAAATTTTACAATAATTATTTTATATACCCTGGCATATAAACTCTTGTAGTTTCCTCTTTTAACTATCTTTGATTGTGGATTATTTATTATGATGATATACTTGCACATCCTTATTAACATCTTTGGGGAGATCTTAATGGTACTTTCCATCAAGATCCACTCATATAAATGAATTTTTTTATGAAATACAAACCATGGAATGTGTAATATTTATAATGAATTAATTAATTATTCTTTTACCTGGTATGTATTTTATCCTATCCCATGATCTATCCACATAAATCATTGGAAAAATGACTAATGATAAATAATTATCTCTTTTATTTCTATCTAATAAATGGTATCACTTTATTTAGTAGATTTTGTAAACACAATTTTTTTTTGCTTCATATAATAGGGGGTCTTAAATATCAATTCCCCAACTAGAACCCCTTTTTTACATCACATACTGAACACAGAAAACAATATTCCCATACCAACCCATACAACCTCACATGTGAAAAAATAAAACCTTTATCCTATCCCACAAACATGAAACACCAATACCATAATATAATTACTCCCTCCCCACAATTATAACACAATGAGTTGAGATATATTTTATCTTCTATTATCCCACATCTAGTAGGATCCACCTAAGAAACTAGAATAGACGATATAATAAACATTCATATGGAAAAAAATTACTCTATAAGAGAAACATATAGAGGAGGGAGACAATAATGATACACTTAAAAACAAATATTAAGATATATATATATATATAATTATATATAAAATAAATCCCATTTAAAAATATGGAATTTCACACAACACTAAAATAACTGAAAGGAAAACTAAAATTACCCAAAAGGTAGAGATGGAATTGTCCATGAATCCAAAAAATTCTCCTAATAAAACAAGAGATGATAATATCCAACCTGATCTCCAACCTTCTTTAACTGGAAAAAAATGTTTATATATGTGTAATGTGAAAATAATTGAATACTAAGTAGGATCCTACTCTTATCCTCCCATGAGAAAGATAATTAAATCCTAGTAATTCTTAGTGGATAATTGTTACTCACCCGTCAACTGAACATGCATACAATGTTCAAAACTGTACTATGAATAAATTTTACCAAATATCACTTACAAAAGATAATATAATATTTTAATAAAACATAAATTCTACCCCACTCCCCCATCCCCATTGGTTTATCAATATGCCCCAATTTCTCAATTCATGAGCCTTATATCTCCAAAAGTAATCAAGATCAAAAACACCTTGGAATGTTTTAAAATATGCACCTAATGCATCATCGAACCACACCATCAAAGTTCATATAACAAAATATAGTAAAAGTATATTTTCAATAATCAACCATTGTTGATATGATATTTATCTAGCATTGGGTATTATACCTCACACCATTACATCTCATACAGTGAGTAAGTACCTCTGACAATAACAACCAATACACGTCATACCTATAATAATTTTTTGGATAATATATACGGTAATATATGTTTATGAATAACAAAAAAAACAGTAAATACTTCAACATACATATATGGGGAATCTTATTTCCCTTCATACCTCTCATGAAACTACTAAGAGAAGAGTGTGAGGAAAAAGGGGGTAGCCATCCATCCATCTTCAAAATGAGATGTTGCAGAAATCATCCTCCAATAGTCCCCATGGGTTTATTCTCCATGTATTTCATGGGAGGTGAAACATATTAAAACAAAGTATAGATTTGATATAATATATTTTGGAACCACACTATGGGATTCACTTTGTATTAGAAAAATCTACTAGTAATTTCTATTGGACTCCCAATTATCATTTCTATGAAAAGATATCCTCGAACACACACTCATATAAAAAAAATCAGTAGATTAATTATATAATATATTTTAATTATTTCAATTATTTAATTCAGTAATTTTAAATTATCAGTTAACTTTATTCCACATGATGTTACATCAATCATCAGGGTAAATTCACTCTCATTTGTGCTTTATCCAAACTAATTCCTTAGTTTATCAATATTAAATTCTTTTAATACTTTTCATTACATAATCTACCAACATGATGTGTAATGAATTAATTTTTCATTACTAGAATTATCATATATATATACTTTTGGAAAAAAATTATATTCTACCTAAAAGATGAAACATACAACCATGTATCACCAGCTACCGCAAAGAGTGGGAAAAGAAATCCAGATAAATAAGTAACTCATCGATCAGTCATAAAATATATTCAAGCGAGCATTACATCTCTAAGGAACTCATCAATGGGTAATCTTATCTTTACCTTATTCCACCAACTTTGATCTCATCCCTGAAACTCACATGAATATACCAATTCTAATCACTATTATATGTGTTATCTTCATCCACATCATCCGGGCCTCTTTTCCAACATATCAAAACAAATATCCTAGGCACATCCAGACCAGGATTGAATCATAGATGGTCCTCCAAACCACATATTAGCCATCATAGGCTTGGTAGTATTTGTTTCACATAAGAAAGATCATATCCTGAGCACACCACATATGTATTAAGAACAACTAAGCAGAAAACATGTATTTTGGGCCCTTAAATGAAGGAAATCATCCTTTTCTTGAAAATGGGCATCTATGAATGTCAATTAAACCGACTTTTATACACGATAAAAAATAATCATAAACAATATTCGCATTATTTATATACTCAATTAATCATTTAGAAAATCCTATTATGTTGATCACATTCATTTCATCAATATAATAAGAATAATAATAATAAAACCTCATGATTAAATGTATGACCGTTATTTTATTATTATAAATCTAATTAATTATCAATTACCAATAAAATTATGTTCTTTATCAATTCACCATTATACTCCATGAAATAAAACATTCTCACAAATCATACAACATAGATATCAAACTATCCTGAAAAACAAGAAGTATTCCACTATCACTATATAATGCCACCACCTGGAAAACATTAGATCACTATCCTATTTATATAATATATCAAATAATTATTATTTCTATTAAATATTCATCAGAAGTATTAAGGAACTATAAAATTGAAATTTTACATAAATAAAATAACATAGTAAATGAATCCCCTCCACCAAAATCCATCAACATTCATTCTATGATAACGGACCGTGATAGAGTTATTTGATCACCTATCCTATAAAACGTACATCAATCTGAGGATTTTGTGGTAGAACTACCCCAAAAAATAGCAAAGAAACACAACTTGAAACATGGGAGGTCATCGTCCACTTTATACGGAGATGATATCAGAGTAAATAAGAAAAAATAGGAGAATCCACTATAAAACGAAGGAAGAAAATAGGATGGGACTCCAAGGATCACAATATATCGATGATAGATGATGAAGAATTGATTATCATTGAAATAATATCCAAAATTCCTCAAAGGGAGCTACTAGATAATAAGAGAATCAATAGGGAATGAGAAACTAGAATAAATGATAATATTTATAAAATCACATCATAAGAAATTTACATGACTTGTAAACAATTTACACATTATGTCCAGGTAATGGGTCATAAATCATCTAAAAATGTGTCACCTTTTTTAACCCTCTAATATACGCATTATTTGAAAACTAATAAACATGTATTTTAAATTCCATGAACCACAATTACATGGTTTTTATTCTGCATTATTCTAAAAATTTGTATCCAAACTCCTTTAGACCACTTCCATGCGTCTACCATGAAATACAAGGCTTAGAAACACCCAAAGGGTCTGTTCACATGGATCAAGTCCCCTATAACACTAAAAACTAAATATGACCCCTCATACATATTATTTTTTAGGAATATTACCTCAATATTCATTTAATCTATTTCTTATTATAATTTATATATAAATCAATATTTTATATATCAAAACGGGTTTTTTCATTAGAAAAAATAATGTACAAAACATTTTGATACAAAAAAAATATGAATTAATTTATATAATGTTATATTTTTTTTATAAATTTGAATAAAATTATGTTTATAAATAATATTATGGAAATCCTTAAAATTAAAATAATTTCATTGATTAGATAAAAAATACATAATATTAATTAATTTAATGATGGATAAAAATAGTGATTCCATTATTACTATTATTAATCATTGAAAAATATGTATGCATCCAAAAACTAAATTCTTCTTTGTTACATACTTTCTTTCTATTGACTCAATGTATATAATAAATCTTAACAAATAAAATTTCAAATCATGAAAAATGAATAATTTGTTTATTAATACACAAAATGTGTAAAAACGTATTTTTGGAGAATTGTATTTTAATGAGGAAAATTTATGTTTGTATTAAAATATACAGGATATTGATTTCCATGACATATATTGTTTTATTATTAATTGTTTCTGTTAATTAAAAAAAGCAATAACATAAACTTACAAAATAGTTCTTATATTAAAATGAATGTCTAAAACACTTTATTTGAATTGATATTATTAATTAATTTTACTAGATTTAATAATTAGATTTCTAAATTCATAAATGTATATTAAAATGAATACTTTTACATAATAAAAACATTATTGATCAAAACAAGGTTTTTATAAACTATGAAATATTTATTATGTAATAATAATGTAATAAAATTTACGTGGTTGGTTAACCATTTATTACATTTTAACTATTCATATAAATTTCAATTATTTTAAAAAATTATAAAATATTTAAGGAAACATGATTATTACCAATTTAATCCAAAATAATATTAAAATTTAACTAATTAATAATAAAAAAACATGCATATTTATCATTCAAATAAAAAAATATAAAGGAAAACTACTTTTATTGAATAAATTCATTTGAAAACATTATTTTTACATAATGCTATTTTGTATAAATAAAAAAAAATTAAGATAAATTATTATTGAATATTATTATTGTCTAATATGTACATATAATTTTTGTTTATTGAATTCTATGAAAGAATATTTCAATCAATTTTTCATTTATCAAAAAATATATTTTGGAATCATATAGTCCTACATTATATTGTTTCTTACCAATAAAATATGATAAATTAATTTTATAAGAAATAAATTCAATCAAAAAATATTCCATCCATGATCAATATTGTCACGACCCGTTCTCGAGGCCCGTGTCGTGACTACCCCAAGCCTGCCTTCCATAGGCCAGGGGCTGGCGACTAGCACCTAGGTGTAAATCCCGGTAAAAAGGGAAGGCATTGCCTTTGTAAAGTAAAGAAGAACCACAGAGTAAGAAAGCGGAAAAGTAAACACTAAGTAAAAACAGAGTACAACTGTAAGTGAGGAAAAGTAAGTGGGCTAGTATACAAACCCAAACTGAAAGTAAAGTACAACTCGAAAGGGAAAACAACAACTAAAAAGTAAAATCCTCTACACCGAGATGTCCACTAGAAATCCCACCTGAAGGGTGGGTACAGATAGCTCCACTACTCCTCGGGTTCCGCCGTCCGCTCCGAGCATGTCCCGCCCAGTGGTCCACCTCTAGGTATCGTCCTTCTCTGCAAGCCTCAACCACGATCAACGTTGTCCGTCATCTGCAACCAACACAACGTAGTGAGGGAATAACACGTGCATGGGTGAGTATAAGCTACTCAGTAGGGACCCCGAGACCCCTGAAGGACTCCCAAAATCCACAAAGGATAAACCACAAAGGAAAGATACAATCACGAAGTAATAACTGACACTGCTTAGGTATATGCCCATACATATACCTAAGTCATCAATTCCAATACGCTCCAACCTCCGAGCCCAAGTACAACTCAGTCCACACAGGAAAATATACGAATTCCACCCAGGAAAGCAAAACGTAATCCACGCAGGATAGTAAAAAAAAATTCACACAGGAAAACAATAGGATTCAACTCACACAAGTATACTTCTTCGAAAGATGATAGAGATGATCACTGATCCATCTAAGTCGGCGGACCCACAAAGGATCGAAATGTACTAACCCCCGCAAAAACCCACACAGGATCGGACCCACATAGGATCTGTAGGCGTTGGCTCACACAGAACTGCTGAGCGCTGACCCACATAGGATCGGACCCACACAGGATCGATAGCATTGATCCACATAGGATCACTGAGTGTTGTAGTCATCGTCGTCGAATCCACTGAGGATCTCTGCAAAGTCGTCGTCGTAGTCACAGTAGCAGTCGCAGCCAGCTCTAGGGTTTCCGCACACAGCAAGCTCATTCAGGAGGGTCCGCTCCTCGAGCCGAGAGGCTGATACATCAACTGACACATAGTCCGGAGTTGATGTATCCAAAAGTTCTGTATCGTCAACAGGAACTCAACGTCGCAGACTGCGCGTCAATCGGACGCCCGGTCTGGAAGTTATTGGCTTTTTCGTCCCAGGGGCCCGGTTGGTTTTTAAGGCAAAACCAAACTGAACGTACTCCACCTACGTCCAAACCTTGGGCGGAGTATTCCAATAGATCTGTCTCACTAATAGGAAACCAACAAAGTCGACGGAAAGTCAATCGGACGTCCGTAGCTCAAGATCCGAGTGTTTCCGCTCCGAGGGCCCGGTTGGTTTCGTGTACGAACCAACCCGGCCAAACTCAAAGTATTCCAAAACCTTGAGTGTGATATACCGAAACGACCGCCTCGATCCAAGGACCACATCGCCGTTGACGGCGCATCGTTTGGAGGTCCGTATCCTGAGTTATGGGCATTTGAATCCAAACAGTCCGATAACGGGGGTTTCGAGCCCGGACCGACCCGGCCCGAGACCCCCTGGTTGGCCCGAACCGGGTCGACCCGCTCCAGTCCAGGTCGGCCCGGCCTGGCCGACCAGCCTGGCGCCGGTCCGGTTGGGGACAGCGCGCCCTACGCGCTGTCTGGCTCCGCCTTTGGCCGAGCCTTTTTGGCAAGGGCGGGGGGGGGGGGGGCACTGCCCCCTTGTGTAACCACGGCCCCCCCAAATTTATGGGGGGCTGTTTGAACTGGCCGGGGGAATTTAATTCCCCCGGCCCCTTCCCTTTCCGGTCGGCCCGACCTGGCTGACCGGATTCTTCTCAACGGGACCGGCGGTGGAAGGTGCCCTTCCAGCTCTGTCGCCGGCGGCCCGGTTCGGCCGCCGGTCACCTTGTTCCACCGCGGCCCTTAACCGAACGCGGCCCATGTCGTCCGGCGCGGTGCGACGGCACCACGCCCCTTCTCTGCGGCCCCACTCCAGCCACGACGCCTTCTATTTCCTTCGACGCGGCACGACAGCGTCGTGCTCTTAGACTTCTCTCCATGACGCGGCACGAAGGTGTCATGCAATACTTGCCGTGTGATTCTCGCGTGGTGCGACGACACCACGCCATTCCGTTCCATCCACAAAGAATCAAATTTGAACATAGGAGGGGGGTTCGTCCGTTTTTGTGCGGTTCGACCCCCCTCTCATTAACGATAACATCTAGTCGAAAATCCACGATAATCGATTGAATAGAAACATGAACGGAAATAATTAAATAAATTAATCCCCTACCTCGGTTCAGGAACGATGTTTTTCAACGAGCCGCGGAAGACGAGCGTCGCGGAGGTCAAGAGTCATTGGAGAACGTCGACGTTGCGAATCGAGGATTCTAAGTCGTTGACGGCGATTTCGTTGCGGAAAACCGTCGCGAAAGAGACGACGCGGAAGAAGAACATCGCGTCACGGATACGGCGTCGCGGAAGAACCGTGTTCTTCGGCAGAGAAGTTATTCGTTGAAGAATGGTGTTCTTCGCATTCTTCGACGAGGTTGAAGAAGAAGATTCTTCCCCAATCCTCTCAAGGTGACAAAACTCTAACAAAAATAAAATAGGACCTTTTTTTATTTTATTAACACAACAACTCTTTTGAATTTCAAATGTTTGAAATGCAATAACCACACACAACTCACCTCATTAAACTTATTACATTAAAGTCATAAGTTATAACTTATGTTAAGAAAAATTAAAGTGGTAGTTGAGGGGGGTTAGAGGATATGAAGGGGTGGGGTTCGTGTGGGCCCCACCACCCTCATAACCTCCCAAGGGAGGTTGGGTGGTTACCCAAATTCCATCAAGAACTAACACTTAGAGTAAAATAAAAAAAATGTAGTGTAATTATAAAATAAACTTCCACAAATTTTATTATCAACACTCATGTAAACGCAACTCCGGAACAGGAGTTCCTAAGCAATTACCGGCGATGCGGTTCCATCGGTGCCCTCGGAATTCGATTCTAGGCACCAGTTCAAAAGTTAGAAAAACCCGCTTGTTCGTTCACTAAAAGTACCTGAGCCAAATTTTCTAAATTGATTCCGGGCACACCGGGCCTCGGAATCAGGTTCCGTCAGAAACCGCGCTCTTTTAAAATTACAATGAAAATTAAGAAAAAATTTCCCTTGAATTTTACGGGTCTTTACATTACTCCCACCTCAGGGCTTTACGTCCCCGTAAAGATACATCAAAACTAGGGAAACAAATGAGGGTACTGAGCACACATCTGAGCCTCCCGCTCCCAAGTGCTCTTCTAGAGGTTCCCATGCATCCATCTGATGCGCACTAGAGGAATCGACCGTCCACGTAGGACCCGCTCCTGTCGATCCGCGATCTCCACCGGGACCTACGTAAAAGTCACCCATCGTCAACGTCAAGCTCTCCATGGCCAATGATGTGCGTCGGGTCGTGCACGTATCTCCTCAGCTGAGATACGTGGAAGACGTCATGCACCCGGTGCAACTGAGGTGGTAGAGCCAGACGATAAGCCACCTTGCCAATCCTACTGAGGACCTAGAATGGTCCGATGAAGTGCGGAGATAACTTGCCGCCTCGGCCAAATCTCCGTAAACCACATCGAGGTGAGACACGCAAGAAGACGTGGTCGCCATCCTACAACTCTAGTGGCCTCCACCTCATGTCAACGTATGACTTCTGCCGGCTCTGAGCTGTCCTCATCCGCTCCTGGTTGACCAGGACCTTCTCTGTCGTGGCCTGGACCATCTCTGGTCCCACAAGTGCTGACTCCCCAGGGACTTTCCAGCACAAAGGAGATCTGCAAGGTTGGCCATACAACGCCTCGTATGGTGTCATCCCGATGGTGGAGTTGTATCTGGTGTTGTACGCGAACTCCACCAAGGGTTGGTGGTCCTCCCAGCTATGACCAAAGTCAAGGACACATGCGCGGAGCATATCCTCGAGAGTCTGAATGGTCCTCTCCGTCTGACCATCCGTATGAGGGTGAAAGGTTGTGCTCAGACGTAGATGCGTCCCGAACGCCTCCTGCAACCCCTTCCAAAGCCGGGAAGTAAATCAAGCATCTCGATCGGAGGTGATAGATGATGGCACACCGTGAAGCCGAACACTCTCCTGAACGTAAAGTCATCCCAAGCTCTCCACTGAGCACTGCTCTATGATGGGTAAGAAGTGAGCCGACTTGGTGAGTCGGTCGACAATCACCCAGATGGAGTCGTGACCTCTGGAAGTGTGTGGAAGTCCAGTCACGAAGTCCATAGATATCCCATCCCACTTCCACTCTGGGACCTCCAAGGGCTGTAACAAGCCTGCTGGTACCTGGTGCTCAGCCTTCACCAGTTGGCAGGTGAGGCATCGAGAAACGAACTCTGCCATAGCCTTCTTCATGCCCGGCCACCAGTGCTGTCATATGAGATCCTGGTACATCATCACCACTCCAGGATGTACTGCCAAAGGAGAAGTGTGAAACTCTCTCAGTACCTCCTACCGTAAAGCGACTGGTACCATGGTTCGTCCTCAGTAAAGGATGTCATGCTCTGCTCCAATGGAGAAACCATCCGGTTCCTGTCCTGAGGAAATCTGTGCACGCCATGTCTCACAGTCAGCGTCCCCACGCTGTGCCTCTCTGAACTGCTGTAGTAGTGGAGGAGAGAATGTGGGAGACTGAAGGAAGGCTGCTCCGTCTCTATCCACAAAGGATATCTGCAAGTGGATAGCTGCTCTGTCGCCTCCTCAAGTAGCTGAATGCTCGTCCTCCTACTGAGGGCATCGGCTACTACGTTCCCCTTCCCAGGAGTATAGACTATCTCAAAGTCATAGTCCTGGAGGAACTCGAGCCATCACCGTTGTCTCAGGTTCAGGTCCTTCTACGAGAAGATGTACCTGAGACTTTTGTGGTCAGAAAAGACTGTAAAGCGCTCGCCCATCAGATAGTGTCGCCATGTCTTCAGAGCGAAGACCACTGCTGCTAACTCCAGGTCATGGGTAGCGTAGTTCTGCTCATGTGGCCTCAACTGACGTGATCCATAGGCGATCCCTACCCGCTCCTACACCAGGACACATCCGAGTCCAGTCCCTGATGCATCGCAGTAGACTACGTATCCTACTCCCTCCTCAGGCAACCTCAAGATAGGTGCGCTGGTCAATATCTGTTTCAGCTCCTGGAAGCTCTGCTGACATCTGTCTAACCACACGAAAGGTTTCCCCTTCTTCGACAAAGCTGATAGTGGTGCCGCATCTCTGGAGAAGTCTGGCACAAATCTCCGGTAGTATCCATCTAGACCCAAGAAACTCGGCACCTCCGTCACGCTCCTGGGCGGCTCCCAAGCTAGCCCTTCCACGATCTTCGTAGGATCCACTGCAACTCCCACCTCAGAGATGATGTGTCCCACGAATTGGACCTCACGTATCCAGAACTGGCACTTCGAGAGCTTACCATAAAGCTGGTGCTCTCGGAGTGTGTTTAGTACTACCCGTAAGTGATAGGCGTGCTCCTCCTCAGTGGTCGAGTAAATCAAAATGTCGTCGATGAAGACCACGACAAATCGATAAAGGTATGGCTGAAATATCCTGTTCATGAGGGCCATGAACACTACTGGAGCATTGGTTATGCCTAATGGCATATCCAAGAACTCATAATGGCCTTACCGACATCTGAAGGACGTTTTCTACACGTCCTCGTCTCGAACTCTGAGTTGATGATAGCCTGACCTGAGGTCTATCTTTGAGAACCACTGTGCTCCCTTGAGCTGATCAAAGATTTCATCAATCCTTGGTAGCGGATACTTGTTCCTCAATGTCACCTGGTTCAGGCGACGATAGTCAACACAAAGTCGCAAGCTCACGTCCGCCTTCTTGGCGAACAAAATCGGGGAAGCCCAGGGTGAAACACTAGGTCAGATGAACCCCTTGCCCTGTAAGTCCTCCAACTGTACCCACAGCTCTCAAAGCTCGGCGGGGGACATCCGATATGATGGAGTCGATATCGGGGCTATACTGAGGTACAGATCGATATAAAAGTCTACCTCCTTGCGAGGAGGTAACCTTGGAACGTCTTCAGAGAAAACGTACGCAAACGGATCCACCACTATAGGAAAACCAGGACTCAGCATGTCAACTTCTCCTAGGATGAGGCTAGCCAACTGATAAGTGATGGGCTATCCTCTTCTCCGTGGAAGTCTATCCTATGCTGCAAAGGCTCCCTTGTCGCCAGTGAAGGTGAACCTGCTCCTGTCGGTGCGTACACATCGCACCTTGTGCCTAAAACAGTCAATCTATGCATGGACCGTAGATAACAAATCCATGTCCAAGATGAAGTCATAAGGCCTTGACCTTGCTACAAGAAGATCTCAGCCGAAGCTCTCACCTCCTAGAGTAAGCTCACACTGCTGGCAAGAGTGTGTAATCGTCGAGTCTGCTCCTGTAGGAGTCTTTAGCCGTAAGGATCGAGCCAAGGGCTCTATCATAATTTCCGAGCTTCGAACAAGGGAAGCGGCTATGAAAGATTTACTCGCTCCTATGTCTATAAGAACTGCAGCAAGGGTTAAATAGACATAGATAGTACCTCGAATCATCTCTGGTGCTCCGTGGTCGTAGGCCTCCGCTGCCTGGAGCTATGCCTTTCTCTGCCCGCCAGGTCCCTGTGGTCAGGGCGGACCTCCTGGTGGTGGTGGTGGTAGAGCCTCAACGTGTCGCCCACCACCTGCTGCTCGGCCAGCTCCACTGCCTCGTCCGCCTCCTCCCTACAGACCGCCATGGTCGACCCTCTGCCTCTGCCTCAGTGGTCCCTCAACCATCTGATACTCCTCGACACGGAGGGTCGGGCAATCACGAGCCATGTGGCTCTGCCCGCCGCATGAGTAGCACTGTCTGCCTCACGAAAGACTGACTCCGCGTTGTGTGCCCCGCACTGCTGAGCTAGTGTCCTAAGGTCGTCTGCCTGAGGGTCTGGTCTGCCTGGACCCCTGAGTCATCCTTCGACCGCCTACTGCAGAAGACTCTGCTACATGACGCCCTGTGGTGGGTCTCGACGCTGGTGTAGACTCAGCAAGAAAGCTATCGATCAAAAGGGCCCGCTCCAGTACTCCTGTCTGAGTCGGAATGCTGAGGGAGATCAGCGATTCCCTGATCTCATGTCTCAAACCCTGCTCAAAGGTCTAGGCCCGGAAGAAGGGGTCTCGTACCATGTCGGTCGAGTAGCATGAGAGATCAGTAAATCTCGTCGAGTACTGAGCGACCATAATGCTGCCCTGCCACAGCTGAAGAAGCTCCTGAATTCGTACCGCACGGAGGGTGGATGGGACAAACTCTGAGCGTAAGAGGATATCAAGGTCTGTCCAGAGTAGAGATACCTAATCGTGCACCTGGAGCATCAAGCTCCACCATCAACCCGCTGCTGCATGTAGTAGGCTCGCAGCGAGGATCACCATGAGGTCTGCCAGTGTCCTCACTAGCCTGAAAACTTGTACGACTACCTCCAGCCAGTCCTCAGCTGCCTGGGGGTCTGTCTCCCCACGGAACCTGGGTGGTCGCTGGCGCTGGAACTCATGCAGTGCACTGAGGCGACATGCATCGTCAGCGGCTGGTGCTGGAAGCATCGGTGGCTCGATGGGTAGAGCTACCGTCGGTGCCACTGCTGATAAAGGGCCCTGCACCAAGGCCTTGTCGCTCGGTGGGCTGTCGTCACGCTCGACTCTCGGAACCCCAGCTGGCTGCCGTCATGGGGCCATCCTGAAAAGGAAACAGGTGTGTCATGGTCAGAACAGTATACCTGGTAGGCTGATACAAAGTAATCACAAAGAAAACTTGAAACACACATGCAATCAATGTTTTCTTACATTATGTCGGAAATCAGAAGTCAAGGTCCTGGTGTACGGATACGTCGGCCGCCGAACCAACACTGGACTCCCTGGACTGATAACCACACTCAATACGCTAAACACTATTGCTTCACATAGAAAAGATCAGAGTTTGCGGTAGAATTGAACTCCTTTGATACCAATTTTTCACGACCTGTCCTCAGGGCCCGTGTCGTGCCTACCCCAAGCCCGCCTTCCATAGGCCAGGAGCTGGCGACTAGCACCAAGACGTAAATCCCGGTAAAAAGGGAAGGCATTGCCTTTGTAAAGTAAACAAGCACCACAGAGTAAGCAAGGGGAAAAGTAAAAGATAAGTAAAAACAGAGTACACCTATAAGTGCGGAAAAGTAAGTGGGCCAGTATACAGATCCAAACTGAAAATAAAGTACAACTCGAAAGGGAAAACAACAACTAAAAATTAGAAGCCGCTACACTGAGACGTCCACTGGAAATCCCACCTGAAGGGTGGGTACAGACAGCTCCACTGCTCCTTGGGTTCCGTCGTCCGCTCCGAGCACGTCCCGCCCAGTGGTCCACCTCCAGGTACCATCCTGCTCTGAAAGCTTCAACCATGATCAACGTTTTCCGTCGTCTTCAACCAACACAATGTAGTGCGGGCACAGCCCGTGCAGGGGTGAGTATAAGCTACTCAGTAGGGACCCCGAGACCCGTAAAGGTCTTCCAAAATCCACAAAGTATAAACCACAAAGGAAAGATACAATCACGAAGTAACAATCGACACTGCTTAGGTATATTCCCATACATATACCTAAGTCATCAATTCAAATATGCTCCGACCTCCAAGCCCAAGTACAACTCAGTCCACACAGGAAAGAATACAAATTCCACACAGGAAAGAAAAACGTAATCCAAACAGGATAGTACAACAAAATCCACACAGGAAAGAAACAGGATTCATCTCACACAGGTATACTTCTTCGAAAGACGATATAGATGATCACTGATCCATCTAAGTCGGCGGACCCACAAAGGATCGATAGGTACTAACCCCCGCAAAGACTCACACAGGATCGGACCCACACAGGATCTGTAGGCACTAGCTCACACAGAACCGCTGAGCACTGACCCACACAGGATCAGACCCACACAAGATCGGTAGCACTAATATACATAGGATCGCTGAGTGCTCTAGTCGTCGTCATCGAATCCACTGAGGATCTCTGCATAGTCGTCGTCGCAGTCACAGTAGCAGTCGCAGCTAGCTCTAGGGTTTCCGCACACAGCAAGATCGTTCAGGAGGGTCCGCTCCTCGAGCCGATAGGCTGATACATCAACTGACACATAGTTCGGAGTTGATGTATCCAAAAGTTACGTATCGTCAATAGGAACTCAACGTCGTAGATGGCGCGTCAATCAGACGCCCGGTCTGAGAGTTATTGGTTTTTTCGTCCTAGGGGCACGATTGGTTTTTAAGAAAAAACCAACCCGACCATACTCCACCTGCATCCAAACCTCGGGCGGAGTATGCCAAAAGATCCTTCTCACTAAGAGAAAACCAATAAAGTCGACGACACATCAATCGTACGTCCGTAGCTCAAGATATGAGTGTTTCCGCTCCGAGGGCCCGGTTGGTTTCGTGTACGAACCAACCCGGAGGAACTCAAAGTATTCCGAAACCTTGAGTGTGATATACCGAAACGACCGTCTCGATCCAAGGATTGCATCACCAATGATGGCGTGTCGTTTGGAGGTCCGTAGCCCATGTTATGGGCATTTGAATCCAAACAGTCCGATAACGGGTGTTTCGGGTCCGGACCGACCCGGCCCGAGACCCCCTGGTTGGCCCGAACTGGGTCGACCCGCTTCGGTCTGGGTCGGCCCAGCCCGGCACGGCCCGGCGTGGCCCTGCGTGGCAGACCGGCCGGGCGCCGGTCCGGCTGGGGACAGTGCGCCCAGCGCGCTGTCTGGCTCGGCCTATGGCCGAGCCGTTTTGGTAAGGGGCGGGGGGGGCGCCTGCCCCCTTGTGTAATCGCGGCCCCCAACAAATAATGGGGGGCCGTTTGAACCAGCCAGGGGAATTAAACTGGCCAGATTCTTCTCAACGGGACCGGCGGTTGCCGATCCCCTTCCATCTCCGTCGCCGGCGGCTTGGTTCGGCCGCCAGTTACCTTGTTCCGCCGCAGCCCGGAACCGGCCGCGACCCTTGTCTTTCGGTGCATTGCGACGGCATCGCGCCCCTGCGCCGCGGCCCTGCTCTGGCCATGATGCCTTCGATTTCCTTCGACGCGGCACGACAGTGTTGCGTTCTTAGAATTCTCTCCATGACACGAAGCGACGGCGTCGCGCAATACTTGCCGTGTGATTCCCGTGTGGTGCGACGACACCATGCCATTTCGTTCCATCCAAAATGAATCAAATTTGAACATAGGAGGGGGGTTCGGCCGTGTATTTGCGGTCTGGCCCCCCTCTCGTTAACGATAACATCTAGTCAAAAATCCACGATAATCGATAAACTAGAAACATGAAAAGAAATAATTAAATAAAATAATCCTCTACCTCGGTTCAGGAACGGTGTTTGTCAACGAGCCGCGGAATACGAGCGTCGCGGAGGTCGGGCGTCGCGGGAGAACGTCGACGTCACGAAGCGAGGATTCGAAGTCTTTGACGGCGATTTCATCGTGGAAAACCGTCGTGGAAGAGACGACACAGAAGATGAACGTCGCGTCGCGGATACGGCGTCGCGGAAGAACCGTGTTCTTCGGCGGTGAAGTTCTTCGTTGAAGAATGGTGTTCTTCGGGTTCTTCGTCGAGGTTGATGAAGAAGAAGATGCTTCCCCAATCCTCTCAAGGTGACAAAAATCTAACAAAAATAAAATAAGACCTTTTCTTATTTTATTAACACAACAACTCTTTTGAATTTCAAGAGTTTGAAATTCAATAACCACACACAACTCACCTCATTACACTTATTACATTAAATTCATAAGTTATAACTTAAGTTAACAAAAATTAAAGTGGGATTTGAGGGGGGTTAGAGGATATGAAGGGGTGGGGTTCGTGTGGGCCCCACCACCCTCATAACCTCCCAAGGGAGGTTTGGTGGTTACCAAACTTCCATCAAGAACTAACACTTAGAGTAAAATAATAAAAAATGTAGTGTAATTATAAAATAAACTTCCACAATTTTTATTATCAACACTCATGTAAACGCAACTCCGGAACAAGAGTTCCTAAGCAATTACCGGCGCTGCGATTCCATCGGTGCCCTCAGAATTTGATTCCGGGCACCAGTTCAAAAGTTAGAAAAACCCGCTCATTCGTTCACTGAACGTACCCGAGCCAAACTTTGGAAATTTATTCCAGGCACACTGGGCCTCGGAATCAGATGCTGTCAGAAACCGCGCTCTTGTAAAATTCGAAAGAAAATTAAGAAAAAACTTCCCTTGAATTTTATGGGTCTTTACAAATATTTGTCCAATATTTATTCATTCAATATAGCCTTCAATTTCATATTCCTTATATAATTTTTTCTATCATATTTTGGTGAAGTATATTACTATAAATTATATTATCTCGTATATATATTAAAATCATCCATGTAAAATAGTTCTAAATAAAAATTCATTAAATAAAATGTAAAATGGGTAATTTTATTATTTATATCCACATTCTAGAAATAGAGTAATAGAAACTTTTTTTAAGTATTATTTTTTCACTATTTAATAGAAAATTCCTTGCATTATCTTCAAGTCAAAACTCTTGAATATAATCATCACATCACATTACAAAGGTTAAATATGATAACATTTTTTTTGAAATGTTCATCAATTATCTACTAGAGAATAATATCTTAATGTAATGAATGTATTTGATCATGATAAAAATACATTAATTTTGATAGGAATGTAATATTACTATTATTTTTATCATGAAGATATATTATAATATTTTTCTAGGAACATATAAGAATTTATGATATAAAATATTATAAGATTTATAATATTTTCAACTTTTAAAAAATCGCATCTAATAATATTTCATCTTAATTACATATAATAGTATATAATGAATCATAAAAAACCAATAAATTCACAAAGGTGTTACAAACTATAAATTAATTTGGAAAATTTCCCAAAATATCATTTTTTATGTTTATTTACTTGCAAAAAATTAACTCGTTTGTCTTCTACTACTTGTTTAGTCATAATGAAACCTCATGTATGAGTGATCCATTATGGATTCAATGATCACATTACCATTTCATAGGTTTTATATTAAATTAGAATCATATTACATGATACAATAATATCAGTGTGTTAACAAAAGATCATATATCTTAATAGAAATATATAACTGTAGATCATACTTATGATGAAACCCAAAAAATATTCACCAAGAAAATATTACATTTATGTTTTCATAGTGACTATTTCAAAAATTATATTAATATAATGGCTACTACAGTTAGAATATCTATTTCATAATTCTTATGATATTTCCATCATCATCTACATCAATACATGTGATGAAATGTTGATGCATTTTTTAAATAACATATAACAAGAAGAACTCGTTTGTAAAGAATGTGAAGAATAAGGTATGTGTAAATTTTATTTATTGATGATTAGTATTTTTAATAATCTAATCAATCATAACTAAAAAATGATTATTTGGTTACATTTGATAAATATATCATTTCTTAAGAGAATACAATGAAAAATGTAAAATAATATTCATTTATATATAAAATATTCTATTTATAAAATATATCATGAAATTTATTATGTAAAATATGTTAATAATTGATGGATCAACATTTACACAATTATTTGAGACAAAAATCATAATGAAACAAAAGTTTCATTTTTTAAAATGAAATGTCAATATATTGGCATACAGTTGAAATTGAATAATAATTCCCAAAATAATTTATTATTTATCATATTAATCATCTAATTATATTATAATAAAAAGTAATAAATAAATTTAATTATGAAACAATATATATAATGCCCTGAATCCAAATATTTCAAATCACAAATATATATAGTATTAATATTATTCTTAATATAATAACCTTAATATAAGAAATTATATTTTGATATTGGAATATAGTATTCAAAATTTTGATATCTCACAAACAAATGATGATATAATTATTTATTTAAATTTATGTTATTTTAATATAATTCAACAATAGAATGATTATATTAGATTTAAATTGTGAAAATAATATGGTAAACATTTATTTTTGTTCTAGTTTCTTTGTCTTGGTAGGGGATGTTATTACTCACTGTATTTATGTAGTTTAGTTTTAGTATTTTGTGCTGCTGACATAATTAAAAAATACTAAATAAATTTTTTTTAGTGGTTTACATTATGGAGTTTATATGTCATTAAATTTAACGACACTACATACCATGTAATATTTAACCTGGTACCCACTAAACTAACTAGGGGACAATAATACGTCGATTCCCAATATGAAATCAATGGATGTCCATCACATACCCTATCCATCAATTGTTTCAAAGGGGGTCTTATCCAACAAATGTGAAAGGATTTGGTTTTATGAAATCTGTGAAGAATTATATATTATCCCTTGGATGCAATAAGTTGAAAAAAATGACATAAAAAGTATTATATGGTTAATTATTATAATCTAATTATCATTTGTGTAATGTATCAAAGAAAGTGATTATTTAAATATAACAAACATGCCAATTACTTGTTATTTTAAAAAACATTAACTCTATTTGTTTTCATTTTTTTTATAATTTTCATGTTTCGTAAAATTTGTATCAAAGATTCAAATTAATTATTAACATTTACTTTTCTATTTATAATTTCATATTTTTATAAATTTAAATTATATTTTAAAATAAATTTTATATATTGTATGAAAATATGAATAGAATCTGTTATTATAATATTATATATTGGATTCTATAAATATTTAGATTTATATATGGAAGGATTTTTATATATTAGAGCCTTTATTATTTTATATCATCTTAATATCATTGTTTAAATTATTACTTTTTATTGTTATTTGTGGATTATTTAATTATTTATATTCATTTTTACTCATTTATGTTGATGTTGATAAATCGATGATATTGTTTTCTATATTTCATATTTTTTATTATAGGGTGAACAATTAATTAAATATATATAAGTTTAATGAATTATAAATAAATATTTCAAACATGATAATATAACAACATGTTGTATATCTGCTAGAGAAATTGCTATATTTTTTCTAGTGGGAATAGATTCTTTAATATATCAATATTTATTAAAATGTAGTTAAAAAATTCTATTATTTATAATTTTTTGGTATGTTAAACCACATATAATTATGTATGTGTGTCATGGGTATGATCTAAAAATTATTGGGTGGCCTAAAATGAAGTTGTAAATTTTTATTGGAGGTAATTTATGGATTATTTCATTGGTCATTGTATGAAAACACGATTTATATAGTGGTAGTTCCTTTATGAAGTGAATCTTTTTATGGGGGTACTAGTTATCAAGACATCTGGACATCATTTGATATTTCCATTTTCAATTTTTTTTAGTTAGGGGTTTCTATCTCATTCTCTAAATATGTATTTATTTTTTATCTTATGATATATTTATTTTTTAATGGATAAATTTTTTTATATGTGACATATGTTTTGTAGGCTTAGAGTCTATTGAGAGGTGATTTGTTATTAACCTTGAAAGGATATAAATATTGTTACGGTATTATTTTGTTTTTGTAGAGTGAATTTTTTTTAATGATATTATTAAATGGATGTGTGAATATTATTGACATTTAATTATTTATGGAAGTCAATATTCTATTAGCAATCCAAGTATTATTTAGAAAATATTTGAATGTATTTATTTAAAATATATAATAGTATATGAAATTACATAGTGGATAAAAGACATACACTTCACCTCTATTACATATTTCTACATCGTGGTATGCCATTTCCAAAATCTAAATTCCTCGTCATCCATAGGGGGTTCGATATTACATAAGGTGATCTATAATCATCTTCTTCCAATGAAATTATTTAAAATAGTTCATATATTAGAATAAAATTACATTATTATGTGTGTTTTATCTTGACTATATATTACTATTGTAGAATAATAGGGCATCACCAATAAAAATATAGTCATATAAATTTGAAAATAGTTATTAAATTTATTATATATTCAAGTAATAATAATTTTTTCATCAGAGAAAATTGGTTTATGTAATCAGTGGATTTTTCTATTATTAGTCAAAACAATAAAAAATAATATTAATTTGGTAATTTTTTTCTCTATTCATATCTAAATAGTATACAATGATGAATATTATTATATATTTTATGATCTATATCCATTTAGTTCTTCAAACGATTTGGGATTAATCATTCATGTGGTTACTATATTTTAATATGAATCATGATTGATCCATTTAATATATTTGGGTTTACTCCTTGACTACCCTCATCTTAAATAATTCACTCATCCATATGATTCTCCCATACTTTTTTTAATTATGGTTTTAATGTTTGCTGAATTTTTCATTCTGTCACTCTATTTTTCATTATCACTATTTTTTCCCTTAATCAACATGTTTATTTTATATAGATTCAAATAAGAAATCATTATTGTTATAGATATAAAAACCATTATGGATCATGGTATGATTACATCATGGAATTAAATCATTAATGGTATCTTAAATAATTATAGTTTTATAAAATTTGAAATGGTATCCATAGTTAAAAATATAATCTAATAATCAATATATTTATTTATAAAAAATGTAATTCTAGTGGGGGACATCGGTTGGTTGATATCCTGAAAATATTCTACAGAGCAAACCACAAAAATAATGATTGAAAAAAATTCAATGTAAAATAATAATTCAAGGTCTCTAATTTCAGAAATTGCCACAATTTCGTGGAAATAATTAATGATTTTATCGTTTTTCTGTATATTTTTTATAAATTTATTGAATCCATATATTAAGGTTTGTTATTCTTGTGAATATTCATAATATTAGTAAAAATAATTAGATTTAAAACATTTATAAATGGTAATATTTTATTTAAAAATATTTGATGTGGAATCCATTAAATATATCACATTTTAGATAACGTGTTGTTCATACTGCATAGTTGAGTACTTTATCTTATGAACATAGTCATTCAGATGATTAGAAGGTAGAATAATTCTATTATAGAATCTTACTACTAATACCATGTATTATATACAATATTTTCTTGAAATGGAATCAATTTAGTACCTCTTATTTGGTATTTTTTATCCAAAATAGGAAAATTTTGTTGATGTAGACCCCTATTTTGACATATTTCATATGAATAAATATGATTTTCAGCATTAAATTAAGACGTCTACTTAATTTTTATATTTTAATTAGACTCCAAAATGATGATTTCTATTATCATTATTAGTTTTAGGTGTCTTATTCATTTATTGGTTGTTCTATGGGTTTCTTAAAACTGATTAATAATTTAACTAATAAACAAAAACCATCTAATTTATATATTTGGATTAGTTTTCAGGCTCACTATAAGCATCTATTTAAATCTTATACCCTATTTTTAGTAGCCGGTCTATTCGAACAAACATTAAAATAATAATTTTCTATTTTAAATCACATATGGGTATAATCATCATTAATACCTTTTTAAATTAATGTTCTATAGCAAATTCAATACACTAAATTGATTCATTCAGGTGGTTTCATATTTTTGAATTAATTCATAAATAGAAATATTCTTCATAATTTCTCATAATTTTTCATGTGTTGTCATAATTATTACACATTGATATTTACTAATAAATTATACATAATGTTCCCTTAAACACATGTTGTTGGTAGATAAATATAGGCTCTATGCATGCTCATATAAGGAGAAGTCTAACGACCCAATATGTCAATATATTATTTGTAATCAAATTAGTCGTAGATTTGATTACTTGATTTATATTCACCACCAAACTAAACTGAAATATGACCAAATAGATGAATAATATTATTAAGATTTTATAATATTAAAACTAATAATAAATATAATCATTATATTCAAATTTAATTACATTCAAAATATGAAAAAATTAAAAAAAACTAAAAAATATTTCTTAAATAAAACGGATTTTCTAAATTTTTTTCTTTAAAAATATAAATTCATAATGTTAATAATTTTAATATTGTAAAAAAAATTAATTTTTTATATTATATATATAATTTTTTTTTATAATTTTTTTTAATTTTTCAAAAATTAGTAATTTTTAATTTAATTATGATAAATAATGTTTTTACTGATCTTTACATTATATGAATTTTACTAACATATACATGAAATTATAATTTATTAGTAATTATTAATAATATATGTATTTATGGAATAAAAAAATATTAATAAATAATTCAGAATAAAATAAAAAAATTGTAATATAATTTTAAATCTTGTGTTGTATTTCTTCCTTATAAAAACAATTGTTTTTATTTTCATTTAATTATAAATTATGTAGGTAAATGAAGCTTCTATCTATATTTGAATGGAATTTTTTTATTAGAAAGCAATTTATATTATAATGATATAAAATTTTGTTATCTCTATTCTACATATAAATTCTCATATCATAAACATAGCTTTTCCTAAAAACATTTATTTCATGATATATAAATTTATTTTAAAGGAAACCTTTCCCAATATTAGAAATATTATTTCATATAATGATTATAAATTTTAAAATTTTTGGATCATATTATATTAAAAAATATTAATTTTTCTCATTATAATTTATTTATCAAGATAAAAACCAATTATTAATCTTTATATTGAAATGAAAAAATTTGATTTACTATGTATAAATAAATTATAAGAGGTTAAAAGCATTTTCTGTTTGGATTCTTGAGATGAATATTGACAAAAACCCCCTCTCCCTAAATTTTTCGTTTTTATCCCATTTACCCAAGAATTGTTAGTTTATATTATTATAAATTTAAATTTTGATTCAATAAACTCCATCAATTATAATAAAATTTTATCCAAAAAACATTACGTAATCCATTGGTAATCATTAGTAGTATTAATGCCTACATTTACAAATTGCTTTAAAAATACCCAAGATATGGATTTATGTATAACATCCTTACACATTTAATCAAAATCATCACATTCCAAAAAAAAACAAACAAAAATAATATAATGAAATTTTCATAATTGTAAAAAAAAATTATAGTAATTTAACAATAATTTTTTATTAATTTCTATCAACTATGTAGAATAATTGAACATTGATAAAGAGTATCTAAAGACTACCACATCCTAAAAATGATATATTGTTCCATTAATAATAAAATATGATTCCTTGTTTAACTATTGTAATTTATTTATAAATATATTATATATAATATAATAATTATTATTAATTGAAATGTTACTATTTAAATTTTATCCCACTTATTCATTGTGTAAGTAAATTCCACCATGTGAGCATTTGGACTACAACCTCCATGCAAGATGTGTCATATTTTTTATAACCACCTATCATTGGTGGAAATAAAAGTAAAACAAAAAAAAATTAAATAGTATTAATGATAATAAAATATAATCAATTCCATAATATGCTATCATTGTATGAGAAATTAATATGTCATGTGTGTTTTCGTGTAGACAAATATATATATGAATTTGATATAAATCATTTTAATCAGATAATGATCTATTATATTATAAAACCATAATAACCATAATAAATTATAAGTAATTTCATTGTTAATATTTATTAATTATATTATATATTAATCACATCATAATTATATTTATCCATTAATTATATCATAGTTGGGTTTTGGATGGTTTAACCACCTACGAAAATACTGTAATAAATTTCTATCTTGGTTGAAAATGTAAAAAAATTAATTATTGTATTAATAACTCAACACGGTTTGGTATAAGGATTGGGAAATATAATACTAGGAATTTAATATGAGATCTTAACTATAATCTCTCATCAGTCATATAAATGAAATAGAGGTTCATTCCATTTTAACATTCCCAAATAGTGTCCATTATATGAACATAAATTACAATAATAATTATGTAAAAATGGAAAAATAAAGAATATATAAATATAAAAAAATATTTATTTTTAGAAAAAATTTCACCATCATTTTAAAATTTCATTATATTTAAATACTGAACGAAAATTTTATGGAATAACAGCAAGAAAAAAGAGATGAAAAAACTATGTATTTTTTAAAAACATGATAATAGTTTAATCATAGAATATAATAAATTAAATTACATTATCCATGATGTTATGTGTATGTTCATAATGAATCTAGACCATGGAACGTGTTTCTTGTGTGAAGTTTATATATTGTGACATATTTCATATATTATACCCTATAATAATTAATATATTATGATTATAACAATGTCTTGATTCCAGGTGAAACCCAAAGGTGCCCCGTACGAGGTTGGTCACATGGCCTCCAGCACATTTCCCCAAAATCAAGAGGATACTGACTAGCATTGAGGGATGTGGGTGTGATAGTGTGGAATATATGCCCTCATTGGGAGAGAAATACCAGAGAATAACAATAATAAACAACAGTCGAAGCTGAAATACAGTACAACAAAGTAAACAAAAGAGGATTTATAGTAATAAAAAATGAAGCATATTTATAAATATATATATATAATAATTTGTCATGTCTAAAGTATCAAAAAAAGAATACAAAAAAGTCCCAATGTGGGTAATTACAAAACATAAACAAAAGTACAAAAAAATTAAAATAACTCCAACAACATCACAAGCCTCATCTCGGTCACATTCACTCAAGATCCAACAGAAATCATATACCAAATGTAGAAGGGCGTTTTCACTTATATAAAACTAAAACCATATAATTTTCTAGTAAAAAATGATGGCCTAAACTAGGCGAGAGACCAATCCCATGAGGCAACCACATAAAGAGCGGTGCCTAATTGTCAGTTAATATATATAGTAGGAAATATTAAAAAGGAAGCAATAAAAAAAGGATGTACTCATAAGTAAAAAATCCTAAATTTTCCAATTACGTTTATTAGTTATTCAAACCATTTAATAATGAAATCCTATTTTCTGTCCTATGATTTCAATCCCCTATATAAAATAAAAACATATTTCTTAAAAGTCCTTATGAAAATCATGTAAGACCGAGTCCATGATTGTTCTTTGGCATGGTAGTCTTGTCAAAATCAATCAATCATTCACACTAAACCATATGAGAAATTTCTCAGAGGCTAACCCCTCTTGTTCGACATACAATCAATTCAATATTAATATAATGAAACTTTGGGAAACACACATAGTCTAACCCCTTCGGTCTCAGGAAAACAAATACTCTCTAAAGAAGCACTCACCATCAATTCCATATGTGGTATTTTACCGATAAAATAGAGACTCTATGAGGAATCACTCAATGTCCATTCCCCATGTGGTCTTGTAACGGTATACTATGGACACTATGGGGGAGCACTCATCATTAATATTATCTATGGTCATGCAATGTAAATATAAAATACACTTTGGGGAAGCCGACATCGATAATTCATCATATGGTCTATGTACACCAGGTTCTCAAAGCCTTGTAGAAAAAAATCGGACACTAATGATATCCAGTAGCCCAAAGTAATCTCAACTACTACAAGGCTATGCATCAAAAATGCATTGGACATTAATTTACCAAGAAACAACAAACATTCAATTCCAACCAAACAAGAAAGGAAAGGAATACAAGGTCCTCCTCATAGGCATCCTGGACCAAACAACCATAACCATTCAAATAAGGAAACACACCAACAATGCATCCCCAAACCATAAAATTTGGCATAATTTATTAACAAAAACCTTTAATATATTAGCGAATCCAGGGAAGATGATAATAAGGTTTAATTACTTAACAAAAAATACCCAAATCATGGGTAATCGGATCTTAGGCATATATAACTCAAGGAAAAACTGCAAAAGGAAACAAAACACCTACCTAAATTTTGTAAGATGTACATTCTTGAACGCCGACCCTTGAATCAATGTAGAACTTCATATATCTATAAAAAGGTAAAAACTGTTCAACATTGGATAACTCTAAAAATTGGAGAAATCTGGAATATAGGCTCCAGGAAAATAGAGAACTCACTTGTGGTAATCCAACACACCCGATGGTGCCTCAGTTGGATATCAGATGGATGAATATGAGGCTCTCAATGATAATCGACCATATGTCGCTCTCCTGTACGAGACATGAGAATCAGAAATGGGTTATGGAGATTATACGAAACCCCAGTCCAATTAATCAAATAAAAAAAAGTACATGGAATATTCATTTAATGTACACTCCATGTACTATCCTCAACTGGACCTCACTTTAGGCAGTCCATATGACTATCTACATGGCCTTTACACGGCCAGTATAGGGCATGTACTCTAAGGCACATGGTGTGTGCTTACAAATTTTCTTAATCTTCTATTTTCCTAAGAACAACATGAAACTATATCCATATCTAAAATGATGATCTTGGTTCATACAAATATCTGCCCTTAAATAAATGATTCCCTGAATTTCCCTTCCAATGTTGGAGAAAAAGAATCATCAAACAACTATGGAAACTACTATCGAACGTTTTCCCTCCTCTCCCATGTCTTGTCATATTCATTCATGGGCTTCCATAGAACCCATACTAGAGTAAATAAACAGCCACATAGAACCATTGTATCATGATCGACAATCCATATATTGTTCTCCTGGAAGGATAAATCTAGTTCTAACTCAACCTTTTTGAGTTAAAAAACATGAGACATGTCTGAGAAGTATCTTCATAGTTGAAAAACATACAAGATGTATTGAATAGTCTGATACCTCTGTGGTAACTAAAAATGATAGGAAACAGGTCTAGCTCTCTTCAAAACCCCAAGTGGCCCGATGTGCCTATGTGAAAGCATTCTCTGCCCTATAATACTTTTGAATCCCAACCTCAGAGTGACATGATAGAAAACATGATCACTAACCTCGAACTCCAGAGGTCATCTCTGTCAAACAAAATAATATTTCTAGAGAGACTTTGTAGAATGCATCCTCTTATGAATCAACTCCACCTACTTAGTGGTGTCCATGAAAAGATGAATTTGTAGCATATATTCTTCTTCTACCTCCAACAAACATAAGGGTGATCAACATGAGATACCATATATATCCTTATAAGGTGTTATCTGAATCATTTCAAGAAAAATGATATTGAAGGAAAACAACAATAGAGTTTTGTGCCTCTCTTAAGAACCATGAAAATCTAGGATGAATGAACATAGCATGTCCCACAACACCAAAATCATGCTCTTAGACTATCCATCTATTAGAGATGGCATGATTTACTCAAGAGTACCTATATTCCCAAAGACCTCTTTATATATTTATAGACACAACAATTAAATCGAGCATCCCTTGTTGAAATGATAGAGTGACGAACCCCATGAAGCTATAAAATCTCTCAGATGTAAATCCTTTCAAGAACATCAACACTACAAAATTATTTAATGGGAAATAAATGTTCAACCTTCACGAGTCTATCAAAAACAATGAATATTGCATCATTATTATGAGGGGACCTCGATAAACCAACCACAAATACATCAAGAAATCATTACACTTCAACTTGGGAATGTGTAACTATTGTAAAATCCCCACTGGTCAATGATGATCATCCATCACCTATTGAAAGTTGGAACATCTCATAAAAACCCACCAACATCCCTCTTCATACATGGACACCAATATTTATAGTGTACATCCTTATACATTTTAGTGACGCCAGGATGAACTGCCCAAGTAGAGGAATGAAAATCATGCAAAATATCCTCATGTATATCTGCTGACACCCATAAGCGCCTATAAAAATGCAATATCTCATACTCATTTATTGTCCACCATGGGTAGGGTCCTCTCCTGACCCACTCTCCCATAGGACTAGTCCGTCAAAATCAGATAGCTCCCTTATTCTCACAATAATTTATAGAGTAGAGATAAGAACTACTAAAGAATGAATTGCCATCCCATGTTTGTCATGCCCCTCTAAATGCTTATAAGAGAACATATCCATATGATTCCACTCATATCTGGACTCATAAACTATATTTATTTATGTATTCCTACTCAATTAATCATCCACTGCATTTCCTTTCTTCGTTCCTATAGGCAAGCTAAAATTCAAAATACATAAAGTACTCAACAAACCATCATTGCATCAACTTTATGTCACACTGTATGAAAATATACCTGAGTATTTTGTGGTCAGTGAACACTAAAAAATCCTCTCCCAAAATATAAGATCTCCAACAGTTAAAATAATGCACATCGACATCCAACTTGAAATTGTTCTTTGGGTAATTCCCCTCATGTGGCCTCAAATGCCGACACCCGTACACAACGACTACTTACCCTTGCATAATAACTTCTCCCAGTATGATTCCAGATGCATCGTTGTAATTGGTGTAACACTTATATATCTTCATAAAATCATTATATGTGCTAATGTCAATCTCCATTTCATCTCCTAAAATCTGAATAGTAGGAATCAGTCCAGAAGTACTTTTCACCCTTCTTAGCCAGACCTGTTAGTCGAGCTACTAAGCATGAAAAGTCTTGTATAAAGTGTATGTAGGGTCCAGCCATTCCCAGAAAACACTTTACCTCAATTTCATTCATCAACCACTCCTAGGAAAATACTATTTTCAGTTTTCTAGTTCTATTAATTATTCTACCTCTGAGATGACATGACCCATGAAGTGAATCGAGTCCATCAAAAAGTGGCATTTTGAGAGCATGGAACATAAGTAATGCTCTCTCAGTGTACTCAAGACCATCACAAGATGGGTGGCATGGTCATGTCGAGTGTGAATGTATAAAAAGATATCATCCATGATAATTACCATAATGTAGTCCATGTATGGATGGAACCCTCAGTTCGTTAGTCCCATGAAAACTGCTCGCATGTTCGTGGTACCGAACGACATCACCACATACTCATATAAACCATACATACCCTGAAAGACTGTAAGAAGTATATCTGATTTTGAAATGTCCTACTGATGATTACCAGATCTCTAGTCAATCTTCTAGATGATTTAGGCTCTTCGATGCTCATGAAAGTGATAATCAATCCTTGACAAGGGATATCAGATTATGACCGTCAAGAAGTCCATATTAAAAAAATCCAAAAACATTTTGTGGGTACCATCCACCTTATTTACAAAAAGGATAGGCGAACCCCACATATATGGTCTAGGTTGGATGAAACAGTTTTCCTGCAACTCCTTTGACTACTTATTGAGGTCCTTTAACTCTAGTGAGGCCATCAAATATGGAGGAATGAATATTGGTATCGTTCCTAGTACAAAATAAGTAGATAAATATACCTCTCCTTGTATAGGTTAACCTTTAATATAGTCTAGAAATACATCCCTAAAATGATCAAACACTGGAGGAATGTCCATCTATGATGTCCCCTGGTCATCTAGATATAAACTAGATATTTGTGATGTAATTCCTCCCAACCTATGATGCTTCGGTCCCACACTCCTTGTATGGACATCCCATTCACCCTTTTAAAGAATATACCATCCATGTGGTGATGTGAAACTCACCCTACAGAGACAGTAGATAAAAAATTACTATAAAGAGACCAACTAGTCCATTATGAGAATAAAATCGAAGCATGTCATCCCTATGTCATAGAGATTATATAATAATTGACACCCACCAACCTCAATAAGGAACTCCTTGCACTGATATTCACTAGTCGTCCTAATTCATAATAGAGTGTCTAGTGTCATAAAATCCATAGAAATAATGATAAATAGCCCAATTCTTTCCACAACGGAAAAAGATAGTAAACTATGTGAATCCCATATATGAAAATAAGAAGAATATAAAACTGAGGAAATTTGAATCATACATCTAACCGTAGAGGGTCTGAGATCCTTCTCTGGCTGGGTCTGCTCCAGTACAGAGGTCTGACATATACCACAGCCTTGTGACCCTGCCTCACTACCCTGAGCTGATCCACCCTGTTGTCGTTGGAAATTTACCGACCAGCTACCACATCCATGACCTCCTCCTCAGCCTAAACAGCCAAATGAACTCCAATTACTAGACTAATGGGAAACAAGTGGCCCTAGTCCGGAATGTGGAGTCATTGTAGAACCCCTATCACTAGATACTAGTGAGAAAAACTAGAAAAAATGCTAAATATGGCCCATCATGTCACTAGATTAGTACTCAACTGGGTCCCTCGGGTACTAAGTTCTCGTATACCCACTCATACCACACTGGTAGCATACCACATGGATATTAGAATGAATATCTCATAAACTCGGATCATCGATAATAGACTCCATGTGGTGCTTCCAACAATCATTCAAAGAGTATCAAATCTAGATACTGAACCACCCTTTCTGAAATCACCAGACTCTCACAGATTATGCTTATTGATCAACTCATGGTTGACTATAGAAGACATGGAAGTCAACTTAAAGATGATCACATGTGATCAGATGCCATGTCTGAGACCATCCTCAAACTTTTTTGCAGAAATATCTCACCACCCTTAGAATGAGTGTGAATCACTACAACAATGTGATGTTAGAAGAAAACCTCATGACTGCATGAGTACCCTATTCCAGAATCATGAACTCTCAGGATCGGTCGACCCTCATAGTCGTAGGATCAGTCTAGTTATATAAGGTCTGCTAGAACTCATCCCAAGAAAAAAATCATTGGCATCCTGCATAGGATATCACACCCAAAAACCTCTTGGAAGAATCTCAAATAATGTAGGTTTCATGGTTTACCCACCTATTAAGTGGTATCTCAAGATAATCAAGGATAGAAATCATAGATTCCAACCATGACTTTTCTACATAAGGTACTCCTTCCATTAAAAAGGGATGGGATGCTATTGTTGGAAACCCCGCGTCAACACTTCTATAGACGGGCTAGGATGCGGTGATCCCTAGTAAGTTTGCATAATCCTCATGAAGCCTTCTAATAAATGTGTATCCACCCATGTGTCTAGTATAATAACAGGTTCAATGATAGGCAGGAAAAGAGGATATGCGGTTAGTCCATGATCTGCCATTTCGGGTGCTTGGTCGTTGCCCTATATGTTGCATACAACCGAAGGACGTCTATGGAATGACTCTGCAAGGTCATGTTCCCAAATAATTACAAGATTATTAATGACTAAAATATTCAATTTAAAGAAAAGAACATCATAAGAAAAATTAATGTTTTTCAGAACAGGGTTACACAACATTTATACACATCACATGACATGTTCCCTTAGGTTTCACCATCGGTGTGTACCTCTGCCAAAACCTGGTCAAATAAATCACTTACACACTATGTGTTCGTCCCGTTACAAGGTATGTACTTGAATTTTTCCCTCATGTTTGAGTTATTCTACACGAAAAAACCACACAGTCCTCTCCTTAGAAACACTACATGATGTTTCCAACCCAAACACGATGTGTACCAATTATGATCCAACATCTCATGTCGTAAGTCACATAGTCAGAGACAATTTCGACTCTACATAGAGTGTAATAATGGGACACATATTGTAAAACCTATGTTTTATACACCTGTATTGTTATTCACATAGTCAGATACATGGCCCCTTTGGTAGGACATGTACTCCCAGTGCACGTCGTGTTGTACCCAATTTTCCAGACCTCGTGCCTCTTCTCCCACACTCAGTTGAACAGCTAAGGACTACACCATGTGTACATACAAAAAATTTCATGTACCTATGAAAAGTTTGTTCTTCTAAAACAAAATAACACATGGCGTGTGTTTATAACACCACACGCCATGTTTTCTAGGTTCTTTGATTGTGGACCTCTGATACTTCCATAAAACCCTAAAGAACATAATTGTTTGTCCATGGTATGAAAAATTATGACCCGTGAGAGACAATACTCCCATGAATCAATGTTTGGAATACTTATTCATATCATAACAAGATAATATTCAACTAAACTTCATAAATGATTTACCATATTCTGCCCCAAGAGGGCCCATAACACCTTAGAGACCAAGGTTTGGCATCCATCTAAATGAAACATTAAATATTCTACTACCATATCAAAATATCAGGTATTCTATCCTGGAATATATGACAATATAATGCATATATAGAACAAAATATATCACAACAACATCCAATCAGTAATACACCCTTAATGGCAAGACAAGAATGCTTGACATGTGTTCTATATCATTTCTATATATGATACATATGATGTCATACCCTAATCACAACATATTTAAACAAAAATATAACCACAATTGTTTAAATCATAACAACAAAAAATATGTGCATCACCCAATAGTGAAATCAAATCAACTGTAACAATTACAAAATAAGAAAATTTGAAATATTCAAGGCAACATGGATTTTCCCTGTACACGGGGTAGCTACTCTTAGAAAAATCTTATTACCAATAACCTATTCCTTATTATCCATGTATATAGGCTCCAAATTTTATAACAAAGCATAAAATAAAACATACCTTGATATAACTTTGGAACGTCCTTGTTCTTGGTGCTGCCCAATGGTGCCTCATGCCTAGTTGGTCACAAGGCCTCAAGCGCATTTTCATGAATGCCAGAGGCTTCTGACAAGTAGTGAGGGCTATAAGTGTCACAGTGGAGAAATTATTCTCTAATTGGAATAGAAACACAAAGGAACAACAATAATAATCAAAACAACAATACCATACGACAAAGTATACAATGGAAGACTACTAGTAATAACAACTAAAACATATATATATATATATAATAATAATGAGGCTTGTCACAAGTATCTTGGAATGAATCCCAACAAGTCACAATGTTGGAAATAAAACACTAAAACCAATGTTGTGAAAATGTTAAATAACTCCAATAGAATCGCAAGCCTCATCTTTGTCCCATGCTCTCTAGCTCCAACATCAATCATATACGTGATGTAGAAGGGTGCTTTTTGTTATCTATAATTGAAACCAAATAATCAGTTTGGGATGAAAATCATGGACCAAACATGGTGTGAGATGAATCCTCGTTGAAAACGACCAAAATATTTGGGTCTAACTATCAGTGAATATATATAATTGTTAATATAGAAAATTGAGAAATAAATATGAATTACTCAAAAGTAAACAAACCTACAGTTTCTAATTACATTGATTTACATTTATTAATAATTAAAATCATTTAATAATGAAATCCTGAAATCTTAACTAAGATCCATATGACCTTTTGAAAAGAATAATAGATGTCTCAGAAGACCATATTCTAATCAAATTAGACCGAGTCCAATCTTGTGATTTGTCTTGGAAAGATCGTCACAATCAATGATTTCTTCACACGCAACCCTATGTTAATGTTCTCAGTTTCTAAGCCCTATGGTAAATTATATAATAAATTCAATATAGATATAATGACCCTCTGGGAGAGATAATGTATTTTGAACCCTTTGGTCTCTCAAAAAGAAAGACTTTCTGAGGAATCACTAACTGTCAATTCCTCAGGTACTCTTTTAACGATAAACTACAGACACTCTGAGGAATCACTCAATGTACAATCCCCATGTGGTCTCATGATGGTATAAAATAGACACTTTGAGGTAGAACTCACCATCAATACCCCCTATAGTCTAACATTCTAATTATAATAGACACACTAGGGAAGCCCTCAACATCAATTCACCCTATGGTCTAAATACAACATGTTCTCACATCCCTGTGTAATAATATTATTCAGAAAAGATATCCAGTAGCCTAAAGTAATATAAATTACAACAAGTCCATGAATCTCCAACAAATAGATCCTGAATTTAACAAGAAGAAACAATAAATAAATTCTAAACTATTCAGCAAGGAATGGAAAACAAGGTTTGCCGCAAAGGAAACATGGACTAAATGACCATAAACATTCAAACAAGGAAACACACCAACAATGTGTCCCATATTCATGAAATTTTTCATAATGTATCAATTAAAACCATTATTCATTAAATAAATTAAGGAAGATGATAACATGATTCAATCCTTAACATTTAAATTCCATAATCATGTGTAATAGACAGATAATAATATAAAACATAAAGATAAATTATGAAAGGTAACAAACCACATACCTCGACATTGTTCGATGAGCACTCTTGAATGTCATCCCTTTAATCAGACTAGAATGTCATATATCTAAAAGATGTTTAAACGATCATCCTTTGATAACTCAATAAAGAGGAAAAATTAGGAAGATATGCTCTAGGGAAAAGATAACTCATTAGTGGGAATTTAACGCACCAGGCGACACCTTAATCAGAGTTCAGACAGAGGAAATATATGTGATCGAAATAATCGGCTACATGTCGCTCTCTAGTACGAGTCACGAGAATAATAAAATGGTTCTGTAGATGATATGTGATCCCGATGCAATTAATCAAATATAAAGAAATGTACATTGTGTGTTTATTTAATGTACACAATGTGTACTACCTTAATCAACCCTGATTTAGGTGGTCCGCGTGGCCTTGTACTCGGCCGTGACACAGACAGTACATGGCTACCCACGTCACTGGGTACATAGTGTGTACTCAGGGGTACACATTGTGTACTTAAAAATTTACAAATCAAAATTTTCACTAAAAAAAACCAAAACAAGATCTATAGCTGAAATGATGATCTGGGATCTTACAATTACTGTCCGTGAAATTTATTTTATGATATTTAAATAATTATAGTGGTAATAAGAGGAACATAATTATTATTTTTAAATGAACACACTTTTTTTCTTACACATTGGTTGTAAGGGTTTTCACTAACATAATTTATATACACTATGTTATAAGAATTTATAATAGACTCTATCAGACCAAGTTTTATTTTGTCAACGAATAATTAGATTATAAATTATGTCTTCAATTTTCAAGGATTATCAAATATTCCTTATGAAGTAATAATATACAGAATACTTTATAAAAAATAATATTCTTTAATTATTTCATTGGTCTCATTTACAAGTTCTAGGGACATCGATTTTATTATGCACACATTTACATTTAATTTTCTATATATTCCTGAATTGTAAAAGTATATCACACATTATCTTTTATTCATTGTAATTGAAGGTCAATTTGAAATAATTTATACTTTATGTGTATTTATTGAATTTTTACTAAAATTTTTCTGTTTTTGTTTCTACCCTTACATTAAAACAAAATATATATATAATTTTATTTCTATGTAATTTTAATTCATTCCAAAAAAATTTCCATCAATGTATTTTTTTGATTGTGAGGTTATACATGATTATTGAAAATTAATTTCTCCTTGAAAATTATATTACGTGGTGTGTTTCATCTATTTGGTACAAACCCTACCACTTCTTTTTTCTTAGGGAAAAACCATTTTCTATTACTACGTTCATTGTATTAATTTGAAAATATCAATATCAATGATTAAAAATTTGATTTATGTCATTTTATACATATTAATATATTTATAAATTAATTATATATTTTTTTAAACTTTTATATATGAATTATATTCATCGAATTGTGGTAATTGTAACTTTTTTACATATTACATGTGAACGTAACTTTTTTCCTTCATTGTAATTTTATAAAAATCAATTTCAATGAACTGAAATGTTATTAATAGAATTCCCATATTGATTTAGTTAAATAAAATATTATATAATTTTTTATAGAAAACACCTATTGTTATTTGGATTTAGCATATCCAATTGTTTTTATGTGACCATTAGGTATCATTACCATTGATAATATAGACATTAAAATGTGATCACGTGGTTAGTATAAATATATGGTTTCAACAAATCCAATTGACATAGAGAGATGATGTGATGGACTCAACAAGTTTGATCATACCCCATTATTGTAATTTATTATAGATTCCATGGGAGATATTATCCATTGTAATTTCCTTGGTATGTCCCATGTTGATATCCAACAACTTAATCATGAGAAAAAAAGATGATAGGAGAAATTAATGATCATCAAGAATGTGTTTGAAACAATGTATGTTGAACCACCCCATGAATGTCTATCTACCATTAAACTTACTATTCAGGAGCTTTGCAATGTATTAATGAGATATAAATTGATGACATAAAATTATGAGAATGTACATTATTTTTTATAATATAATGAATATATTTTCATCTTAATATGGGTACATAATATATGATTTTGTAATTTAGATAAAATAAAAACAAAATAGTAATTTTGGATAATATTAATAAAAAATTAAGTAATTTATTTTCATTAATTAATGGATATTTAAAATAAATAATTTTTTAATAAATATTATTATTAAATAATTTTAATTAAATATAAATCATCATATAATTTTTATGAAATCAAATGTAATTTTTATGAGGGTTCGAGAACACATCTTGTCTAATAACCCAACATTTCTCAATAAATGTATATAAATATTTTAAAAGTAAGAAATCAAATATTTATAAAATTATTTAGATAAATTGAATATTAATTTTGGAAAAAAAATTCAAAATTAAACAAATTGAAATTTTTTTATTCTTTTATGAGAAAATTGAATTTTCTTGTAAAAAGTAAGTATTGTATAAATATACATTATGCATCAGGAAATCATAATGACCCAAAAGTGTTGTAAAAAATAAAATAAAGGGTATAAATGGAAAATTTATATTTTACCTTTAATATACTATTATTTTATGTCCATTTGATTAATTTTATTAGTCTCTCAAGAAACCTCCAAAACATTAATATATTTTATGGTTTTAAAATTATTTCATTAAGAGTAATACTCAACTGTGCAAAAAAAAATGGTAATATTTTACCAACATCGGCCTAATTTCCTATAAAAAATGATATCCACAACCATTTTGAAGAATCCATGGATAAAAACAATTTTATTATTTGCGGGGATGGTTATTTTTTAAATAAATCCCACAACCTATGTTTGAGGAATATCATCAAAATCCCCAATCATTAGCTATATAACCCCACCCACACTCCATTTATCTTCCTGAATAATACTTGGGGAACAACAGTACACTTACACACCATCTGAGGAGTAATCCCAAGGTGACTAAAGCTTTCACAAAGCCCCTCTCAATCATTTGGTGTTACACTATCATGTTTAAGGGATCTCCATCTCTCCTTTTTATTCAACTCCTATTTTATGATATAGATTTCAGTTTCATTTTTTTCATATATATATATATGTCTTATTAAATATCCACTTTATATGCATTTGATACATAAATGATCATATACTGCATTCTTTGACATTAAATCCCGCCAATGAACACTAATGAACACCCATTACCATGGCCAAAATTAGTATGGGATCCACACCTCTTCTTCTTAGTTCTAGTTTATTTAGTATCTTATAATTTCAATTTACAATTCTTAACATTATTTTTGACACTCCATTTTCATCACAGAGTCCAAAGGAATGTAAAGGGAAATTACTTGGCACAAATTGATTCATCCGTTAAAGAAAATATCAAAAATCGACAAAGGGATGAACAAGGAGAACATTTCCCATAGGTCACGCAAGTTCCCTCATAGTTGCACAAGTCCACTTGTGCGACCCATGATGGTCATGCAAGTGACCTGCGCGGCCTAAGTAATAACTGCCCGAGGTCTTTCTTCAGCCTATAAATAGACCCTGTGTCCCCCCCCATTCTAGATGATTTTTTCCAGAAACTTAGATTTGAGCTCCCAGCGTCCTAGTCTCTTCTCAAAGATTCTGAAACACTTCTGTGGTAATTTCTTACCTAGAACGGAAGATCTAAAGAGGGGGAGGAAGGCCTATGTGTTGAAACTCATCAAAACTTGCATGCCTGAGTGGCCATCCCTTAAGGGAAAAGGCCCCACTTGCGCGCCTCCTTACTCCTTCAACAGAACTTGTGCGCCCCTCTTCTGGAAGAACCTCAAGAGGATTCAAAAGGCTTTAATCTAGGATCGCTCAAGTATTACCCTGCTGGTTAACCATTGTGCAAGTACCCATGTGTCGCACAGGTATACCTGCGCGACCCAGGCTTGCGCGCCAATGCAGTACCTGCGCGCCTGCCAGGACTTGTGCGCCCCTACCTTTTTGGGTGCCCTTATTTCCCATTTCACCCCTCTTAAGCCATTCCACTTATCCTATTCAAGATTCAGTCTTCAAGACACTCTTCAAATCTATTTATGGGATGATTTCTTGATTTTACTTCCTTATCTGAAAGGAATTCTATGGAATATCTCTCAAAACCTAGTGATTTAAACATATTAATGTCACTAATGATTGATATTTCATTCATTCAACCTCATCCTTTAAGATGAGAGAATATTTATCCTGGTCCTCCTTTTCTGGAGTAATCCCCAGTCATAATTCCCCAAATTATGGGCATCCTCCTCAGGAGTAAACCCAAACCTTAATTCCTTTAACCTGGGCCTCCTTTTAAGGAGTAATCCCCAGTCTTAATTCTTCTTAACTAGTCCTAATTTACATTTGATCTGGGATTTCTTATCAGGAGTAAAACCCAATTACAAGTCCTATCCTAATTTGGGCTTCCTTTTCTGGAGTAAGCCCCAAGTTAGAGTATTCAAATCTTCATGAAGCACATATACCTTTATGGGCCCTTTTCCTGGATTTCTTCCCTGAAGTAAATCATAATCTTCCTTTATCTGGGCAGTCATACATATATAAGTCCCACATTATTTCTTATCATTGCATCTTTTCTGGCACAATTGTCTAATTTTTACCAATACCTCTTGTTTCTCATACCGAGCATGACCCACGTGAGCTTAGAGTGTAAAATTGATTATGACATCCTTATTTGAGCCATCAATCATAAACAACATACTCCCTTACTCGAACTACATGGGTTCTGATTCCTTTTCTAAACAAAGGTTACATAGGTATCCCTGCTGCGGGTTCGATCCCAAATCTGAAATAATCCATGTCCTTCTGAATGACAATAAACTTCAAGTAACCCGCTGAGTGGCTTTAAAACTAGCATGGTCATCATAATGACCAAGAGACTTCTATATAAATGCGTCGAAGGGTACCATTGACCATGAATCTCTAATAAATATAGATGATTCTCTATTGATGAATAACCTCAAATACATATAAAATATTCTCTAAATTTCCTACATATTTAATCATTGATTGTCAGATATGAAGGAAAGATCATTTTATACTTGGTAATGTAATAAGGATTCATGAATAGAACTTAAATCTATAAAGAGAGTCCTAGAGTAGACAATAATTCCCCTCAAAAAGTGTGATGAGTCCGACCTCCCATTATATCGACCAATGCAAATTCCTAAGCCTCATCAATCCACAAAATAATGAGCACTTAACTTTGGAAACTAGGTCTAAATGGATGTGGAATCATTGGATGTTTCTAGTTCTAAAAACAAACCTGTTAGAAACCGATCGGAATGTTTGAACCTCCTATCAAAGCGGTCAATCCCTGAATTCTGAAGGAAACAAAAAAATGGTGAACCCGACGTGAATCCTTAACCAAGTTAAAATAATGTTTTACGTATTTGTTAGGATCCTACTTAAAACTCAATGAGAGGGCCAACAAAAAACAATCATTGACATATGTGCTCATCCAAATGATGTAGTGGGTGAATTTATCTTGATTACGTCTGGTAATTCAAACATGCACTCTTTTACAAGATCTCCTGAATTTCTAGAATGGCTGCTCTCAAATTCACACCTGTGAATGCTACTGCTGCAAATGACACTACTGCTACTCCTGCTGGATCGTCATCCGTTCTGAGGATGACATCACCTACTCACCATCTTCAATGCTGGGTATCAAATGCACTGGTTAAGGAGTACCATCAACACGGTACCATCCCAACTCTGGAGTCTTCCTGACAAGCCCTCCAAGTGAACAACTCACACTGGTCGTCCAAACAACGATGACCAATGATCAATAAGCAGGCGGTTCTGACTACCGTCTCCAACCGTTTCGGGTCGTTATCCCCAGAACGCAATCACCATTCACTCCCTTATTCTGCGGAGGTGATTGAGAAGGTCCATCAGGGCCTTAATTCAAGTAGACATGAGTCCTTCCCGAGGGTTCCCACCAACAATCTCCACCAGACTCATGCGTCAGTGCTCCCACAACATGATGAGGGTACCGACTCCAGGCATTCAGCTCAGGTTCCTCAAACCCGAGCAGGCAAGACGAACCCCCAGAGGCTGAATCCAGTCAACAGTGAGCAGGTTCTCATCTCTACCATCTACGGAGAAGTACACCAACCTAACTTTAGGGAAAGAAATGAGAGGGCACATACACCTGCCCATTTTAATTCCACTGTCCAGCAGACTCATCTGGCAGCATCACACTGATCCCGCCAGGAAATTCTGGCAGAGTACTATAGGCAGGAACATAAACCTGTTTATACATCATCAGTTAGTCAGCAAGCTCGTCTGACTACATATTATGAAGCTCTTCAACCACGTTTGGTGATGTGAAATCAGCAGACACATACACCTGCTAGTTTTAATCAAGCCTACCAACAGTCTCGCTTGGTATCATTCAGAGAAGTTAGTCGGAAAACCCCGACAACAAATAGGAGGCAGACTCAACTCTCTACCCCCACACTTGAGTACTTTCATAATTCAAAAACTGGAAAAGGAGGACAGGAGAAGGTACATACACCTACTCCAAGCCCGGAATCGACATATATTCTCGTTCCGGTAGCTGAAGTCACCAAGCATATTCTATTAATGGTGAAAGAGCAGAAGAAAATCCCTGCACATATTCCGGATGCCTTCCAGGATATTATAACAGCTTCAGCAGCATCTCAGGGAAATACACATAAATCTATCCTTACTAGTGGAGTGACACATCAATAGTTCACTCCGGAACAGACACACACATTTGTTCCAGTACAAGAGGGTTGTGGGGCATACTCCCCGATATCATATGGACAACCAAGTCAGGCATATACAACTGATTTGAGTGGAGATCGTCATCTTATCCTAGTCATATTTCCTGATCAAGCACATACACCTGCTCAGAGCAACTACATTCATCAACAAGTGGTTTCCAAGGCGAGTAAGAAGGCGTCTAAGAAAAATACCCACCCAACACAGTCAGGAGAGAAAGAGCCAATCTGTAACAAGGCCTTGCTCGATGCTGGAGTTCTTGAAGCACTCAGACATTTATCTGTTGGAATTCAAGATTCTACTCCCCCAGTTCTCAATAATGGGAACATTAATTCTGAAGGTCTTCAACAGAAACTTCCTCATGAAGGCTTGCTTCATGACAATTCGGTCGATCTCAAAGATTCATCTTCAGATTAGATCCACAGGAACCCTCTGTGTGGTCAGAAGACCAAGGAGCAAGAGATATCATCTTTTGTTGTAACCAATTATGGTGGTCCTTCCCATGATGATGAATTTTGCTGCGAAAGTACACTCCACATTAGTGATGCACATTTCCCGGAAAATGCTCCAGTGGACAATGTAGTTCCGAGAAATCCCTCTAATCTTGTGGCACTTGCAAATGCGAAACTAGTCATGTATGAAGCTTCATCGCTAGCAGGTGAAATACTCAGAAGATAGCCCTGGGTGTATTTCATTCTCCAAACCACCCCTAAGTCATGAATCTTCTAGATTGATCAATGATTTCTATACCAATCTTGTTGAATCCAATGAAGAAACAAGGAAACACCAACTCTGGTCAAATCAAGTAGAAGAATATTCATCAAATGATAAAGAGAAAATTCTGAACATGAGAAAACAACTGGCGAATGGTGAACTGCTAGTCATGTTTTGGCCTCTGGCTGACTCTCAGTATGAAATTCCAGAAATGTTGATGGAAGATTAAATTCATGATATTTGTCTCAACATATGGAAAACTCTTTTTCAGTTGAAAAAGAACGTATTATCGAATGATGAATATGAAAATCATCTTAAGATAATAGAAGGGTTACAACATCATATTGATTTGGAATCTCTATCAGTCTCTCAATATCCGAAGGCTGAAAAGAAGCAGAGAGCCCTTCAATGTTCATGCCTTGGCGCACTAAGAAGATGGTGTCAGTTAATTGCTAATGCACCATCTGGTATTCGTGTCAGAGGATGGGGTGTTCATGGACCTCTGCATTTCACGGTGCTCTCCAGTCAGCAATGCCCGCCGAAAATGGTCTCATGCAATGTTATTTCCCATGGCCGGCCATAGTCAATGGGATTTGTTTGTAATCAAATGCTTTCCCAAGAACATGCTTCAACTAGTTCCTCTCAAAATCAAGCATACAGAGAACAAGTTGTTGAATTACTCCTGCATTAAGAAAATGATAATCTTGAAAAAGCTTCTCGTATTGAGAAAACACATCATCATGTGACAGAAGTGTCAGAAATCATCCAATGGGCTTTTGAACCGTGTGATAAAAGTGGATACATGTTAATTCATCCAGCTAATTTCCAGACTATGGTTCGCAAAATCAAGAGAGCTTTTAAGAAAGTCTCAGACATAGCATGTCAAGAGCCACCCAAGCTCGCCAGACTAGGAACTCTTTTAAACCAACCCTCGGAATCAACAAATAGGATTCGAGGAGTTGAGCGAGAACAACAGGAATAGCCCCAGTCCACCGGACTGGAGACTTTTTCAAATCATCAATCCCCTCCTCAGAGAAAGTCAGTTTTTTCTCGATTGGGGAAGAAACCTCAAGAGGAATGGAAAGCCAAATTATCAAGAGATTACCTCCAAATTACGGTTCGTCAAGATGTTCTTGAGGGATCGAATCAAAAAAATGTAACGTCTCATCAAAGACATAGAAAAAGACAATATCACAGAAATGCTGATATATGGGATGCGATGCATTATGCATCAATCAATGTCATTAATGTCGTTGTTGCTGATCCACCAAATGAGGTTCACTCATGGGACTCAGATGAAGAGGGTCCTGCTCAAGAAGATGTACACACCGACAAAAATGAAGAAGGCGTGTGTACATGAAATAAAAGGATTACTCAGAACCTAGGTAATCCTTCAAATAACCCACTTCCCCCTCTCCAAAAAGGATCCAACAAAGGGAGGGGAAAGAATCATGTTACACATCCTTCCACTTGAGAAGTCCAATCGCTCTCACTAGAGAAAAGGTTTTCACAACAGGAGGAAGAAATGAAGGAATTAAGGAGGTTGAATGCAGAACTACTTCAGGGTAGTCTTCTTCTTGAGCATGCTGGAGTCAGTCATCCAAGGGAATATGTTACAGCTACTGAGATGGATCAATAATATCCTCCTCAATCAGTACAACCTCACAGGCCTAATCCTATGGGTCAATTTCAACAACATTTGGCAGTGCTACCATCAGTTGCAGCACCAGCCACCACATCTTTCCAAGCTCCAGTCATTGCACCTACCCATGTCCAAGTTCAACCGGATGTTTCTCAAAAGTTAATAACTACTATTGAGTCATTAACATCCCGGTTAGAATCTATGGAAGTGAAACGTGCGCAATTTCAACCTGAAAATAATGTTTACCCTGAATGGGTAGATTCAATCTCTCCTCCATCCAGTTTTGCGAACCCTATATTCCCAATTTTCAATGGATCAGGTAATCCTGAACAGAATTTGATGTATTACGTGTCATGTTGTGATCCTATGATGGGAACTCTAGAGTAGCAAGAAGCAGTGAAACTCAGATGCTTCGTGCGAACCTTGCAAGGACTAGCTTTTGTTTGGTATACAAGCTTGAAATCCTGGCCAACTACTGAATGGGAGGATCTTCACCAAAAATTCCTTCTTCATTTCAGCTCAACTTTTCCAAAGATAGTAGTTTTTGATCTTAAAAATTGTAAGCAAAGAGAGAATGAAAGGGTCTCAGATTTCATTGCTCGCTGGAAGGGATTAACATATTCCCTACGCTTAGCACTTTTTCAAGAGGAATTGTTGCCAATCTGTGTGTAAAATCTACGTGATGAATTACGCATGCCGTTGATCCCTGTGAAATATACCGGAGGGTTTCGAGACCTTACTTCAATCGCTCAACAGATTTAAGATTCTCTTATACAGGCTAAGTCTAAATCTCGTGTAATTCCATTAGCTCCAGGAAGGAGAATGGGTAACGCAAAAACTACTACAGTTATGCTTAAACAAGCACCTGTACCTGTTTTTACTTCAATACCATCATCTTCTCGAAGGGCTCCACCTTCTGAGTGCCATTAAAAAAAGTTGTTTCATCCAGACGATCAAAGAGATCAAAGACGAAAACAATTTCAGGTTCTGACGAGCAAACCATACTCTTTCCGAAATGAACAGGTTCATGGTTCCTTCATTTCGGCTCTGTAAAATAATTGGTTCAACTGCCAAAGCCCAAGAGGCCAAATAAAGAAGGAGTTGAAGACCATACCAATTATTTCCCCTTTCATCAAATGTTGGGTAATCCCATCCAGGACTGTTATTCCTTTAAAGACCTCCAGCAAAAGATGGTCAACTCAGGAAAACTCACATTGAATGGCTTCTCATCCCCGGTAGCATGTTTCACTGCTATAGTTCCAGAGGAGGAAGGTGAATGGCATGAAGTCAATAACAAAAATGCACAGAATTATGATGATTAGATGTTCATAAAGACAATCAACCGAACTCATGCTATTTTGAGAACACAATTAAAGAAACCGATTGTGTCTTATGCCATGACGGTTGCGGCAAAACCCTCTTCATCAAAGGGAGATTCCTCAAAGAAACAACATGATTCAAATAAAGAAAAAGAATCTGACGAAGACGAGTATGTGTCAAAGCCTATGTTGTATTTGACTCTGGAAGACTTCATGCCATGTACTTCAAAGCCACAGGCACCGCCCCAACAAACGACACAACCTAAACAGGCTTATCAGGCAGAGACTTTATCAGAAGAAGTGTTAATCTTTGTTCTATTAATATGATTCAATTAACAGATCCATATGCCAGTCGCAGTATCAATTTAGATGAGCCTGAATTCCCTGTATCAAAAAAGGGAATCAGAGGAAGTTCCAGAGGCTCAGGATACTGGGGAAGACAAGGATATTTCAGAAGCCACTACTCCAATTCTACCCCTGCTAGAACTGTGTACAGAGCAGAAACTCGTGGTAGAGCCCTTCAGTGAGCTCAGTAAGAACAATAAAGTTCTTCTACCAATAGAAAATTCAGTCCTGGCACATATATTTTGGAAGACTAGTTGAAGGATCCATCCTCTTCCTCTCTGCAAGTAAATGGATCTATTCAGTCTAGTCTTCCAAAACCAGGGATATTTCCAACCCCTATCCCGATACAAGATGCATCAACTTCCAAAGCATCTTCTTCCAAGGTACCTGCTAAACCACATATTCTTGTTGGGAAACACAGACCTTTGGATCAAAAGTATCATGTATTGAAGCACTTGGCCCAAGTACCAGCCACGTTATCAATTATGGATGCTCTAAATCTAACAAAATATCTTTGGGAAGCACTCATCGAGGCTTTGTTAAGTCCTCAGGAGTTTGAAACAGAAATTGATGTAACTGAAGTCTATCACATAGAGAATAATCCTCTAGAATGCCATGCAATAATATATTTTACTGATGAAGATGAAGATGATGTTGTGCATGGGCATATTAGACCTTTGTACTTATCTAGAAAGTTCAATGGTGTAGACGTTCGAAGAGCTTTCATCGACAATGGTTTAAGAGTCATCCTCACGCCCATTCGTACATTTCGTCAATTGGGCCTCATGGAATCTGATTTATCTCCTTCTTCCATGATGTTACAAGGATATGATAAAAATGAACAAGAACCACTGGCCAATGTTACACTCAGAACTCAGTTTGGAGATCTTGTATCTAATTCAAATTTCATGGTTATGGATGAAGACTCAGCCTTCAACATCTTGCTTGGAAGACCCTGGCTACATCAGCATGTGGCTATCCCTTCATCATACCATCAATGTCTCAAATATTGTTTTGATGGTCAATTTGGGACATTGTATGGTGATAAGGCCCCGTTTAAGACATGTGAGTCTCAATACATTGAGGTGGAATTCTATCACATGAAGGGAAGAGAGAAATCCATAACAAAGGAGATACCAAAGTTAATGATCCATATGGTTTGGAGAAGATTCCGGTAAATCAATTTATACTTGTGAGTACAGATTATGTGTTTCCTATCAGTCAAATTGAAAAGATATAACCAAATCAAAATACTCTTATGGAAATATCCATAATGTCAATTACAGAAATCGAGCCAGACAACGTGGGAGAAATTGGTAACCCACCAAGCAGTGATGAAAGCACAAATGGTGACATCTTCATTTCATCTGCTGAAATCCAACAAGTCTATACTTTTCCAATTAGGCCAGAGGATGTTATAGAAACATCAGTGGTAAACAATGATGTCGATTTTTAATCCATCATCTCCTCTTTAATACCCAAAGAAGACCCTTCATCATCAATCAGGTCGGAAATGGAAGCTTTTTCTTCAAGATGTAAAAATTGTGACATCTCTTCTAATCATGAATTTCTTTCTTTATCATCTACTATGCAAGTAGAAATCGAAGAAATAACACATGGAGAAGAAGAAGAGGAAGATCTCAGAGATGCTCCTCCGGCATTTGAAGAGGGTACCTCTACCACTGTGGATGAACTTAGAGAAACAAATTTGGGTACAAAAGAAGATCCACGTCCTACTTTAATCAGTGTGACCATGAATCTTGAAGAGAAAGAGATGTATATTTCATTTCTAAAGAAAAATAGATATATATTTTCTTGGAACTATATAGAAATTACCGGGCTTGATACTGATGTTTCTACTCATCATTTGGGTTTACCAGAAGAACATCGAGGATTTAAGCAAGCTGCGAGAAGAACAAACCCAACTTATGCTTCCAAAATTGAGGCAGAAGTGGATAAGCTTATCAAATCTAACTTCGTCAGAGAAGTTCAATATCCAAATTTGTTGGCTAATATTGTCCCTGTAAAGAAGAAGAACAGACAAATTAGAGTTTCCATCGATTTGAGAGATCTTAAACGGCATTGTCCTAAGGATGATTTCCCAGTTCTGATTACATAACGTTTGATTGATGAAACAGCTGGCTTTGAAGCACTTTCCGTCATGGATGGATATTATGGATATAATTATATCTGAATGGCCCCAGAAGATGAGGAATCTACAGCCTTCAGAGCCCCTCTGGGTGTGATTTTCTACCGAGTAATGCCTTTTGGCTTAAAGAATGCAAGTGCAACTTATCAGCGTGCCATGCATCGTATCTTCAAACCCTTCTTAGATAAGTTTGTTGAATGCTATGTAGATGATTTGGTAGTTAAATCCAAACAACTTTCTAATCACTTGGATGATTTGGAAGTCATATTCATCAAGCTTTTACAATATAATTTTAAGATGAACCCCTTAAAATATGCTTTTGGAGTAACCTCAAGAACATTTCTCGGCTTTTTTGTATGCCATCGTGGTATTGAAGTTGATCCTGAGAGGACCAAGTCAATCCTTTTTATGTCACCTCCTCGAAATTTGAAATAATTAAGAGGACTTCAAGGACACTTAGCCTATATTCGGCGTTTCATCGCCAATTTGGAAGGTAATAGTTTAAATTTCACCAAATTGATGAAGAAGGGAGTCACTTACCAGTGGACTGAAGAATGTCAAGAAGAATTAGATATTATCAAGAAATTCCTCTTGAGTCCACCAGTACTTATGCCACCTGTTTAAGGAAGACCACTTATCTTCTACGTGATAGCCTTAGAGAGATCATTGGGTGCATTTCTTGCTCCGAAGATTGATGCTGGGAATGAAAACAGCCTCTACTATCTCAGTCGAACCATGCTTGAAGCAGAAACCCGGTATTCAAGTTTTGAGAAGTGCTACCTGGCATTAATCTTTGCAGTTTAGAAGTTGAGACACTACCTGCAACATCAATAGGTCCAAATGGTATCTCGCAATAACCCTCTCAAATTTATCCTTAGTATTCTAATGCTTACAGGACGTCTGGAAAGGTGGGAAGTTATTTCGCAGCAATTCGACATTTAGTATGTGTCTCAAAAGGTAATAAAGGGCCATGCTCTGGCAGATTTCCTGGCTGAACACCATTCAGTGGAAGACACATCTTTAGATATTGAATTCTCTGATGAGGAAGTCTTCTCTATTCAAGAAAGACCTCAATCATGGGGAATGTATTTTTATGGTTCTTCCAGAAGTCCAACAGGGGGAAATTTGGAAATCCTAAATTCAACAAGGTTGTCTTAGGAATTGTGCTCATTTCTCCAAAAAGGTAGTGTTACCTCATTCCTTATTATTGTGGGAAGGTGGTACCAATAATGAAGCTGAATAACAAGCTCTCATTGTAGGCTTGGAATTAGCGCTTCAAGCACAAGTGAATCACTTAAAAGTGAAAGGTGATTCAGACCTGGTAATCAAACAAGTAAATGGGGAGTATGCCATCAAAAAAAGAACAAATCCCTTTTTATGATTATGTCAGAGAGTTAATGGAAGAATTCCCTTCGGAACCGACATTTTCTTATGTCCCAAGATCACAAAATGCTCAAGCTGATGCACTTGCCAATATAGCTACAGCTCTGGGAGATCCAAATCAGGATGAGACAACCATCATTATTACCCGCTGTCATGCAATTTCACCTTCTGTTCGAATCATAACAGATGAAATTAATTAAATTAGTCCCATTCCTGAACCATATTGTCATACTACAGGATGGATGTCACCTATCAGGTAATACCTTCAATATGGAACACTTCCACCTTATAGAGCCGAGAACGAACAAATCTGGCGACGTGTGGTCAACTTTACTCTTTATGATAGCCCATGTCACCTAGAGAAAATTCTCTTCAAACGTGGTTTTGATGGAGTTCTCTTTAGATGCATTGATGGTGAAAAGACAATGGTTGTCATGAAAGAAGTGCATGCAGGAGTCTGTGATGCCCACAAGTCAGGACATAGACTGTCTGATCAGATTCAAAGGCTTGGATACTTTTGGCCTTCAATGATACGAGATTGTGTTGATTTCAAAAAGAAGTTTCATTCATGACATGTACATGCCAACTTCATTCATGAACCTCTAGAGTTGCTTCATATAGATAAATACTCATGGCCATTTTCCACATGGGGAATGGATGTGGTGGGACCTTCTCCTTCGGCTACGGCCAAGCAGTTCAAGTACATTCTTACTACTACTGACTTCTTTTCCAAATGGGAAGAGGAAATACCTCTCAAGGAAGTCAGTTCTAAATGCGTTGTTAGCTTCATGAAGTCTAACATCATTACCAGATTTGGTGCCCCTCATACCATATTGACGGACAATGGCACCAATTTCTGTTCATCCGAGGTGAAGAAGTTGTATCAAGAATACAACAACAAATCAAACCATTCATCTTTATATCATGTAGCGGCCAATGGCTAGATAGAAGCCTTTAACAAGACTCTTTCAAATATACTACAAAAGAAGGTGGATAAAGATAATAAGTCATGGACTGATAAAATCTTTCATGCTTTATGGGCTTATCGGACTACCACCCGCACTTCAACCCGGTCTACTCCATATTCACTGGTATACAGAAAAGAAGCTGTCATTCCCATTGATATTCAATTTCCTTCTCTTAGAGTATCAATTTGTGATCAGTCATCTACAGATGAAAAATCTCAGAAGAAATTGAATGAATTGGAACAGTTAGATGAAAAAAGATTGTGCACTTTGAACCACTTATAAGTCTATCAGAATTGAATAGCACGAGCTTTTAACAAAAAAGTTTGTCTTTGTTCATTCACTCAGGGAGAATTGGTATTAGTTCTCAGAACTCCAATGATACCAGGAAAGAAACCTCCCAAGCTTGAGCCAAAATGGGAAGGACCTTATTTAATACATAGGGTCTACTCCAATGGTGCTTATTCATTAATCTCGATGGTTGGAGAACTCATCACTACTCCAACCAATGCAAGATTTTTTAAGAATTATTTTGTATAAACACAAAACCTCTTTAGTCCTTGCTATATGACGTTAAACTATAAAGAAACGGTCCATACATATGACCTTAAACTATTTGTATTAATTACGTCCCACACAACGTTAAACTATGGAAAAAAATTTCCGAATTTGTCCTCACTGCATGGAATTAAACATCAAAGTCCCTCTTTTGTCCTTGCTATATGACGTTAAACTATACGACAATGGTCCATACATATGACCTTAAACTATTTGTATTAATTTCATCCCACATGACATTAAACTGTGAAAAAGTTCCTTAAGTGGTCCAACATGACATTAAATTGTGTCCCCAACATGGTCTGGTATGACCTTAAATTGCAACTTGGTCCAGCAAGACGTTAAACTGCATCATCCACGGTCCATGAATATGAACCTAAACTATTTGCAAGTCCCTTACATCCAGAAAGATGCTAAACTGTGATGTCCTAACTATATGATGCTAAATTTTATAAGAGTTCCTTATGTCCGGAAAGACGTTTAACTACATAATCATCCACGGTCCATGCATATGACATTAAACTATTTTCACTTTCATCCAACATGATGTTAAATGGTATACAATATTGTCCTCAGTGCATGACATTAAACTGCACAGTCCCCCTTTCGTCCAACATGACGTTAAACTAGATTGTCCCCATCGTCCTAACTACATGACGCTAAACTGTACAAAAAGTCCTCAATATGTCTTACATGACATTAAACTGTATTTTTCCCCTGCTATATGACATTAAACTGTGCATCACCTATAGTCCTAACTGCAAGACTTTAAAATACATAGTCCCTTCATACGTCCTACATGACGTTAAACTATGTATCGTTAAGGTTGTTGCTGCATCTTGTTTCTCACACCGAGTATGACTCACATGAGCATAGAGAAAACCTCAACCATAATACTCTCTCTGGGCCACTAACCATGTGTAAGTACCAACATCATTTTTCGGTCATTGTCCCCAAGAACAACTTGATCATTAATTAATTATTTAATTGAACTACGCAGACTTTGATCCTTGCCTTCCAGGTTGGGTATGTAGGCAACCTCCCAAGGTTCAAGCCCAAAACCAATCTTATCACATTGGTTCACCTCCATCTCATACGATGTTGATTCGTGAAACCACCCATAGAATCAATATCTTTACATTTGGTTCACTTTCGTCCTTGTTTTACGACGTTAAACTATACAACACTTTTGTCCAGTATGACAATAAACCACAATATTCTTTGATACCCTCAGTTGAGAAGGAATAATTTTTTACATTGATTATCAATCATGTTTAATTTCAAAGACTACGTGCATACATGGAAATGCCCAAACCTTTTATCCTGGGTTAAACCATCACTGTACTAAATTCCCCTTTCACCCTTCACATGTACGAACAAAATTTGTACAGACGGTATTTCTAGAACTACGTGGGCTTGATTCCCATCCTAATGGGATACGTAGGAATGTTCGAGTGTCCCTCAAATCCAGCCCCAAGTCTTTGGGCCTAACCCCAAATTCCACTTTCAATCCTTTTGTTGAAAAGTCCCCATGAAAACACACATTGTGTATTTCTTACAATGGTCCAAGCTCTATGACTCTAAACTATGATCTCTAATCCTTTTGTCCCACATGATGTTAAACAGTAGTATAAGAACTACGTATGACTTGATTGTCATCCTTATGGGATACGTAGTGAAGTCCAACATTTCAATTCAGGACCCAGCCACAACATGATAATGGTTAGCATTGATTTGTGTATCTCTGTATACATTGGAAAATAACCATTTTTATATGTCATAATCCTAACCTTAAATATTTTTTATCTCTTCATAACCCATTTCATGACTTCTAGTCACCAAAATGTCAAACTTCTGAGAGTTCTTTTGCCTAACTATGCAGCACGTGCCCATAGGCGACCTTGCATAAACTGTCTACATAACAGACCTGTTAGCCAAAAGATACTATTTTATTTTCCTATGCATCCAATTCCCTTAGGTGGCCCTGCATAATTCACCCCCTAATGGGTTTGTTAAACAATAGTAACTTCATTCTTGGTAACTACTTCTTCTAATGCGTTTTAGCTCTTTTTCATATCATTCTTCAGATTCAAATATTCTCAAGTCATAGTTTACATATTTTTCCCTCATACATGAGTATAGTACTATGTTTTTAGATGAATTGTTAAGGAATTGAGTCAATTCTATTTCATTCGGTCAAATCTATTTAGACCTTAAACATTAGACTTTTTATGTCTGACATGCATGACATTAAACTTCCCACAAAATACAAAGGAATTATGAATAAAAGTCAAGTACCAAGCTCACTAAACGTACATTTTGTATGATTTAGATAACATTGAGCAATTAAAATGTTCAATGATTGTAGGGTTATTTACAATAATCTTAGTAAAAATCAAACTATGCTTAATATGCCCTTTGGCTTAGGTAAAATCTAAAGCATGTAGCCAAAGAGATTGCAAGTACAAATGAGTGAAGGTGAAATTGTTTTTCATTGATGAAAAAGAGTTAGAAGGACATCCACAGATTGGAGTCTCTTCTCTTTTCCAAGGAATTACATGAGGCTTTCAACATAACTCTTCATGTGATTTACGGCATCCTAGGCTTCATCGGCAACCACCTGGAATTCATTCATTCAGCAGGATACAATAAGAGATGCAGTGATACCATCTCTTCTTGAAACAGTTGTAAAAGGATGTTCTTGAGTGCGGTTTGAGGAAAATTTTCTGCTGATCAAGCAGTGACTCTGTTTCTGTCCAAGAGACGTGGAAGATGGATACATGGATTTGAGAATGGAGAATTGGAAGTAAAGATCCATTTGGAGAGAGTACTCTTTTCAGATATTGCTCTAATTCCATGTTTGTCTTCTCTCCACCAACCGACAGCGGAAAACATTTCATCCCATGGGTTCACAATTTTCATATCTGCAAGGAAATGGCATGGAAGGAGAATTTTAAAGTTCAAACCATTGTTGTTGCTCTTAATGCACATCATAACCGAAATAGAGGAGTAGTAGTGCAAATGCATTTCAGGTGTATAGTTCTTTGCATTTAAAACATTGACTCCTTTCATATTACCATGACCATACAGGGATAGGTATATTCTCTGCGGGAAATTAAGATGATATTTTTTTCAAATACTTAGCCAAATCTTGGAATTTTCTGTCGCAGATATCATAGTAATCATGTCCAACAATGTTCATAATGTCATCAATCTGCTTGCTAGCCAGTTCATCAGCCATTCCTATTCTCCTGGGAGCCATTGAATCTGCACAAAAGTTGAATAAACTAAATCTTAAATGGGTTTATTTTTCATAAAATTTGTGAAAGAATTCAGAAAAATGGCAAAGGCATTAAGGCGCGCAAGTCTAAAACAAGGCATGCAAGTATAGATGTGCCACACAAGTATTTGATGCGCATGTATCACCGCACAGTCCCAGATACCATGACAGCAGCGTGACATCAAGGAAACAGCGGGAAACAGAGCAACTTTAGTGGCAAATGAAACTTGTGTGGCGAGAGCTCGAGAGTTTCAAATACATTTTCTTGTACGGAAGTGATGACCTCTATTTATAGACAAGGCAGTAACCCTACGCGACCAAAGGCCCTACCATGCGTGCCAAATCATGCGCGCCCGAAACTCATTTGCGCGCCTTAACTTGCACGCCACCTTTCCATTGGTTTTATTCTTTTCCTCAAAGTCAAATCCTCTTTTCTCTCCAGATCCGACCCTGAGGGGGGACTTTTTTTGATGCTCCTTTTTCGTCACAGAGTCCAATGGAATGTAAAGGGAAATGACTTAGCACAAATTGATTCATCCATTGAAGAAAATATCAAAAACCAACAAAGGGATGAATAGGGAGAACATTGCCCATAGGTCGTGAAAGTTCCCTCATATTCATGAAAGTACACATGCACGACGCGTGATGGTCGCATAAGTGACTTGCGCGACCTAAGTGATAACTACCCGGGGTCTTTATTCAGCCTATAAATAGACCCTGTGGGCACCCCATTCGAGAGGATTTTTTCTAGAAACTCAGATTTGAGCTCCCGGTGTCCTACTCTCTTTTCAAAGCTTCCGAAACACTTCCAAGCAAATTTCATAGCTATAACAGAAGATCTTAAGAGGGGGAGGAAGGCCTGTGTGTTGAAACTCATCAACACTTGCATGCCTGATTGGCAAGCCCTTAAGGGAAAAGGCCCCACTTGCACGCAGCCTTACTCCTTCAATAGAACTTGTGTGCCCCTCTTCTGGAAGAACATCAAGAGGATTCTAAAGGCTTTAATCAAGGATCACTCAGGTATTACCTTTCTGGTTAACCGTCGCACAAGTACCCATGTGTCGCGTAGGTATACCTGTGCGACCAGGACTTCCGCGCCCACGCAGTACCTGCGCGCCTTCCAGGACATGCACGCCCCTGCCTTTTTGGGTGCCCTTCTTGCCCATTTCACCCCTCCTAAGCCATTCCACCTCTCCTATTCAAGACTTAGTCTTCAAAGCCATTTATGGCATGATTTCTTGATTTGACTTCCTTATCTGAAAGGAATTCTGTGGAATATCTCTCAAAACCTAGTGATTTACACATCTTTATGTCACTAAAGATTGTGATTTCATTCATTCAACCTCATCCTTTAAGATGAGATAATACTTAACCTGGGCCTCCTTTTTAGGAGTAAGCCCCCGTCATAATTCCCCAAAGTATGGGCATCCTCCTCAGGAGTATGCCCCAAATCATAATTCCTTTAACCTAGGCCTCCTTTTCAAAAGTAAGCCCCAATCTTAATTCTTCTTAACCAGTCCAAATTTACCATTGATCTCAGATTCCTTCTCAGGAGTAAAACCTAATCACAAGTCCTATCATAATTTGGGCCTCCTTTTCAGGAGTAAGCCCCAAGTTAGAGTATTCAAATCTCCATGAAGCACATATACCTTTATGGACCCTGTTCCTGGATTTCTTCTCTGAAGTAAATCCTAATCTTCATTTATCTATGAAGTCATACATACATATGTCCCACATTATTTCTTATGATTTCATCATTTATTGCACAATTGTCTAATTTTTACCAGTACCTCTTGTTTTTCACACCGAGCATGATTCACGTGAGCTTAGAGTGTAAAAGTGATTATGACATCCTTCTTTGATCCATTAATCCTAAACATCATAATACCTTACTCAAACTACACGGGTTATGATTCCTTTTCGAAACAAAGGATACGTAGGTAGCCCATCTGCAGGTTCGATCCCAACTCTGAAATAATCCATGTCTTTCTGAATGACAATAAACTTCATGTGCCCCACTGAGTGGCTTTAAAACCAGCATGGTCATCATAATGACCAAGAGACTTCTATATAAATGTGTCAAAGCTTACCATTGACCAAGAATCTCTAATAAATACAGATGATTCTCTATCGATGAAGAACCTTGAATACATATAAAAGATTCTCTAAATTTCCTACATATTTAATCATTGATTGTCATATCTAAAGGAAAGATCATTTTATACTTGGTAATTTAATAAGTATTCACGAACATAACTTAAATCTATAAAGAGTGTCCCTGAGTAGACAATAATTCCCCTAAAAAAGGTGTGATGAGTCCGACCTCCCATCCTCTCGACCAATGCAAATTCCTACGCCTCATCAGTCCACAAACTAATGATCACATACCTTTGTAAAGTAGGTCTAAATGGATGTGGAATCATTTTATGTTTTCGGTTCAACAAACAAACCTGTTAGAAACCAATCAAAATGTTTGAACCTCCCATCAAGGTGGAAAATCCCCGGATTCCGAGGGAAACAATTATGATATGTCATTCCTCTTCAATGTTACTAAACATTTTATTTCCATATGATGATATATCCCTTTATCTCTTATAAACCCATTCTTTGAATTTTTATGTTATGGTTTTATTCTATAAAAGTTTCACCATTCTTTTCTATGACAAAACAACTTTATAGTGAATAACATACCAATTTCATATCAAATGATTTCATAATTATAGACATATACTTCTATTAATTGGTAATTCCCTTTTTTATACACATATAATTGATCATGTAATAAAATATATTGATGAATGAATCTATGATCTATGATCTATGCTGCACACTTAAGCATGAGAATGAAACTATTGTGAGAGGTGGGCATAAAATTATATAGTTCCCCAATGAATTCAGTAATGCATAATTTCATGATATTTCATGTTGGTATTGCGAGTGAACATTAATCCTTTTTGTGATTTTTTCAATCATGTTGTCGGGTCGGTTTGCCAATGGCATTTTTTGATTATGAAATGGTTTATGTTGTTTCCTCATTTCCTGTGTAATGATTATCGTTCTATATGAAGTCTCATTATTAATGTTTTTGATAACTATTGAATTAATACACCAATTTATATTCATATATTCCAAAATGTATAAAATTATTCCATTATTATAGACATTATAGGTTTTATAGCTCCCAATTTCTTTTTCTTTTCTCCAGTTTATATAGTGTAGTATTTAAATACATAGAATTGTAGAAGAATTTTATGGACATTTTACATAATATTATTGTGTTCCATGTTACCAATGTCATTATATGTACCTACATCCATATGGAACCAAACTTATGGATCTAATAGGATTTATAATGTGTAATTTTATGTTATAAATAATGTATTATTGTGAAATAAATAAAATGGTTAGTATAGTTGGTATCAGAAAATAAGTTTAGTTATTTTTGGAATTAGGATTAGAACACTATAGAGAAGGCCTTATGTATAAGACTATGTATAAGAAAACTTATCAAAATTTTGTTTATTATATATTATGTTGTTTGTAATGAATATAAATCATGTTCAAGATACTACAAATATAAATGGTTCTATCATTGATGATACTAAATTTAACAACTCTAAAATTTTGTTCCAGGCCCGACTCGGTGTCACCGGGTACCTGACAATGGGACTTACTTCATAACTGGTATGAAAATCCTAAGGGATATGATTTCAAACATTCATATTTTCATTATAAACCATTAGTATCATGAAAAAGTCCTTTAATAATATATGTTGGGAAATACATCATGCATAACATTGATTAAAGACTAAAAATTCATTACCAATGGAAATAAATGTATATTATTAGATACACCATTAATTTAATTATATTTAATTTAATGTGTTTAATATTTTTAAAATAATAATCACTATTTTTTTATAGACAGTGTTAAAAATTATAATAAATCAGGTATACAATCATTTCAATGGGAATTGTGATGAATGTCATAATGAGACTGCCACCCCAATGGGATCTAGAATCAAAAATTCAAGACAATACATTCTTAGAAGACTTATGTTATTAATAGAAACCATGATCCTGAGAATAATACAAATCACCCTATATGAAAACAATCTAATATTGATACCACATTACCACAAAGGCCTATAGTATTAAATGGATCATTTGATCTATTCATCAAATAAAAATGGGTCAACTCGATTAAGATGATATTTTCCATCATTCAATGTTTTAAGTCAGTGAAGGTTCTATTGGATGTTTATAATATGAATGTAGAAGATAATAAGTGGTGGAAAGTGAAAAAAATCATTATCGTAAGTATTCTATAATAGATATGTGGTTGAAAGAATTCTAAAAAATGATATTCAATAAATATTTTCAACACACTGTCCATCTTAAATTGGGAATGGATTTCCATTTCATCATGTAGAAAGACAAAAAATCTATCATAGTGTAAAATGTAAACATCACAAGGAATTAATGATACTCCATTAAATTTTTTGTTACCACTAAATGAGATGTTTATCGATTCTTTGGTGGGATATAAGATAATCTACAAAAATTAATTGAAATCCATGATAATTCTACCTATGATAAAATTTTCTTATGATCTCTTAACATCGAAATGGATTATAGAAAATATTAATGGGGTCATGGGTATAAGAAGTGAAATTTGTATATTAATTCTAGAATTCTGATGCAGAAATATAATTATTCTATGAATTTTGAGCATCTTATTTGTCAATGTTGTGGAAGAAATAACACCAGAAAATAACTTGGAGGATGGGGAATGAATTTTTTTGTGGGGAAAACTGTAACCTAGGTAGAAATTATAGAGGGTATAAACCTACTAATGTATTGGGGGAAATGAATGATCCAATAAAACATCATTTCAATTTTCATTTATTAAATTTCAACAAACCAGGGAACAATTCAAATAAATTCACTAATATAAGGGTTTTTTTTGAAGAAACTAGCAACCTCTTAAAATGAAGAGGATATTTTTTCCATCACAACTGTTGAGGTGGACATTAAAAATTATTTGGTGATATTTACTCTAGTTATTCATTTTGGACTATAAAATATACCATTACATTCTTTTTTTTACGAATTTATTCATATGATGAGTGTTTAGATGAAATATTCAAACACCCCCCCCCCAATTCATGGAATTATATATGTTAGGGAAAAAGAAAAATAGGGAAATTATAACACCATGAATATTTTATTCCTCCTATAATAATTTGTTGGAGTAACTTCCTAAAAACACTTTTAATAAATCCATTGGTGGAATTTTATGAAAATTATAGTATGGATTGTCTTTCCCAGTATAGAGCTAACATAATTTTCTGCGAAAACGGAAGAACTATCTAAATTGAGAAATAGAACAAAATTCTATAAAATTTCAAGAATGATGAAAAAATTTATTTTGCACCAACATCTCAATAATATATATTATATTCTTAGGAGAAAGTGTATTATCCTAATATTATTTATTATATGAAAATAACTATACTATACGAAATCCCTATTTTGTTGGAATACACTATTGTGTTTCTTGATGAATTTATTTGTCTTCCACCTATAGGAGAAGTTAAATTATAAATCAAGAATATACATAGGGAATTTCTATTATCTAAGACTCCTTATAGAAGGGAAGTGGGGTAATATGGGTGGATAAATAAATAACTACTTGAAAATCTTGATAAAGGGTTAATAATCCCATGTGCTTCACTATGGGATTCTCTAGTACTTTTCATCTAGAAAAAGGATGGGTCAATGCACATTTTCTTTAACTTTTGTGATTTCAACTAGATCAATATAAAAAATGAGTATTCTATTACATACACTTATGACTTGTTTGATCATCTATGTGGAGAACATTAAATCACTTATTATTATATTTATTCCAGTTATTACGATGTATGGGTAAATAAAGTGGATATTTCCAATACTTTTTTTAGACACGATACAAGAATTGGGAGTATATAGTAATACCTTTCAGACTGAATAATGATGAAACAGTCTTTATTGACCAGATGAATAAAGTATTCATATATTATCAATACAAATTTATGGTAGTCTTTATAAATAATAGTATAATATACTAAAAATTGATGGATGAGCATGAGGAGCATATGAGAATAGTGCTAATGACCATATGATAGGAGGCAGATTATGAAAAGTACCTCAAATGTCAGTTTTGGATGAAGGAAGCTTCATTAATGGGACATATCATCAAAATAAATGATATATATGTCGTCCCTTAAAAAATAGAGGCAATTTATGGATGACTGATGATAACGTCAATGATAGATATTCATATTTTCAATGGTATATTTTTTTTTCTATCATCAATTTTTGAATAATATCTTAGGTTTTTCAAAACCTCTAAACAATATAACTCTAAAAAAGGGTTTTTTTGTTGGATTTATGAATGTGAATATTTATTCAAGGGGTTTAAAAGGATTATAATCATTTCACCATCACTGACATTAAAATCAACTTGATAGCTCTTGAAAGTTTTCGATGATGCATCAAAGAATGTATTGGCTTGTGGGAGGATTCTAAATGAAAAAACCATAGCCTATGGTTCATGTTAGTTGAATGTTAATGAAAAAAACATCCAAAATCATGATAATGTGTACGAAATAGTTATAGTCACTTTTAAAATATGATATAATTATCTATTTGGGGATAATTGGGAAATATATATAGAGGATAAAAAATCAAGAAAATAATTACTTGGAATGAGACGAATATATGCTAACAATGATGGTTTGAGTTGATTAATAACTATGAATACTAAATCCACTACCAATATAGGAATGTGAATAAATTTGTATACATTTTATGAAGAAATTTTATAGAAATTATATAATTGATGAGAATTTAGTGGTATTCAATCATCTTATATTTGAAAAGGATGGATGTGGTATTCCTAAAAGAATGAAAATCAATAATCATTTCACAAAATATTGCTCCACATTTCCTTATAAAAAATTGAATGGATGATAAAATTAATTATATTGGAATTCATTAGAAAGTGGAAACTATAAGATAATGGAAATATTCAGATTTACATGTTAATAAAAAATATTGTATATATTTCGATCATGAATATGTGTTTCCTAAAATCCATTGTTAATGAATGAACTGTTGGATGATGCACCAAATTAAACTCTATCCATTCACTGAAAGAACACATATATTTATCTAGATATATAATGATATTAGAGGTGGGAGAATATGAAGACGGAGATCTCAGAATATACAAAAAAATTCTTGGTAAGTCAGAATTTAATGATTAAAAAGAATTAGTTTAAGGGGTTGATGTATTCATTAACCATATCAACATAGTAATGAGAAAACATCACCATGGAATTTTGCAATATAATTATGATGAAACCCAAGGGAAATAATTATATATGGGTTCATGTGGATAATATCACAAAAAAAAGTCACATTATTGAGATTAGAGAGGATTTTATTTTTGAGAAACATGCGCAGATATAAATTAAAGAAGTTGTAAGGATTCATAAAGTTCCACAATTGAATGTATTCGATCATGATCAAATATTAAAATTCATGTCATTGAAAAGTATCCAAAATGATATAATAATTGAGATGGACTTTAGTATGACATGTCATACTCAAACAAATATTCAATCTGTGTGGACTATTCAAACACTTGAATACATGTTGTGAGAATGATTCATGGAATTCTATGGAGTATGCGATCAACATATTACTCTAGTCGAGTTATCGTAGAAAAAAAGTTTCAAATAGGGAATTTATAGGTCCCACCTATGAATACATTTGTGGGAAGAGGTGAACAAAACCATCTGTTAGGGATGATATTGGGGAATGGAATCTTATGAGTTAAAAAATTATTGAGGAAATGGTGTAAATGTTCTGACAATTCAGTATCACAATGCTGTTTCTTTGAGATGATATAAGAGATATGATGGAAATCAACAATGAGAACTAGAGTTTTGTGTTGTTTACATGGTATTTCTCTCTATATCTCTTTAAAATAATTTTATGTGATTGGGGATAAAGGTAATTCTTACCCAATGATATATCAACCCATTTGAGAAAATTAATCACATCGGAGAGGTGTCCTACTGACATGACTTCGCACGTAACCTATCTCAAGTACATGATGTATTTAACGTAACCCTCTTAAGGAAGAACATTCTATACCCCTCACATGTATTCATTCTATAGGTGGAACCATGTGATAATGATCTATAATATTTTTAGTAGACGATAAAGATCATAGATCATTAAAACTAATTTCTATGAAAAAATAAAAAAAACCTTGCCAAGGTGAAATGTAGAAATGAAATGTTTGAAGAAGATACTTTGGAACTGTAATAAGTGATGAAGAAAAGTTATAATATTCTATTTTAGTGTGGGAAATGAAGATTCAATTGAAGAAATATTTTAATGGCAAATGATATTAACGACCAAAACTGTTATAATGAAAATACCCCTTTTATATAATTAAATATATTACTATGTAATATATTTATAGAAATATAATTCTATTATTTTATTTTATTATATCAAATTGTATTTAATAGAGAACTATGTATCATTAACATTGATTATATATTCATTGAACAATGATCATGTGATTAGTATAAATGTAGCGTTTTTACAAATCCAACTGAAACAATCAGTGAAATTGATCACCTCAACATGTTGGATGGTACCTTATGTATCCAATTTGTTGAAACATTTGATGGAGTTACCATCCCTATTATTTTCCCTTAACCATGATTAGGATAATATCCAACAACATAAGGATGAAAAAAACAATTTATGGGAGATGTACATGATTAATGAGATCACACCATTTACCATACATGCTGAACAACCCCCCTGAAAGTCTCACCACCATGATATTTAATATTAGTGAATTTTATAGTATATTAATCTGATATTAATCAATACCATAGAAATATAATTATGTACATTAATTTTAATAGTATTATTAATAAATTTTCATATTCTTAATATTCTATAAATTAATTTTTATTTCTATACAATAAAAGACAAATATTATTTTTGTTAATATTATAATTATATTAGGGTATTTATTTAAATAAATTAATGTAATTTTTAATTATATAAAAATTAAGTAATTTTTTATTATTGAATTATTATTATTAAATATCTATGATCATATAATTTTTTGAATTTAAATATACTTTTTATAAGGGTTAAATAACTTTTTTTATAAATAAAAACCTTACATTTTTTAATAAATATCTATTTCAATTTTATAAGGAAAATGGTAATATGTTTAATATTATTTGGATAAAATTATTATTATTTTTTTAATCAAAACATAAACATTTTCCAATTGTGAATTTAATATAATTTTCAGAGACAGTCAAATTTTCGAGTAAAAATTAAATACTGTATAAATATACATATTTTATTATTACACCATAATGGCCCAAAAGTGATGTAATAAATTATATATTGGGTATCCCTGACCAAATATTTATTTTAACATTAAAATAATTTTATTTTATGTTTTTTTATTAATTTTAGAATTTCCCTATGAATCCTTCAAAACAATAAATATATTTTATCATTTCAAACACATTACATTAATAGTATGACTCATCCCCCAGAATAAATGTTATTTTATTTTGTTAAAACATTTTCCCAATTAAATAATGACATTTAATCACATGTTTAATTACCCATGGGAAAAATCCATTGTATGTTTGGTGTTTTTGGTTATTTTATAACATAGAGTCGAGAATATAAGATTGATAATTATTAAAAATATAAGGCCTTAGCCTTAAACCTTACTTAATATTGAATTAAATGAATAATTCACATTGAGGATATTTTCAGGTTTAGTGTTTTAGAAAATTAGGAAATAACTATTACATCTCAAAAGATTACGAAGTAGTCACTTCTACTAAGTTTCTATAAAATAAAAACTCTTAAAAAGAAACATGTCTAGTTCCATGTTTTAGATAGCATGACTTTCCCTTGATCCCATCCTTGACCCTATTCCACATAAAGTCCTGTGAACAACAATTCAAAAAACTTGGGGTGAGCATAAAAATCTCAGTAAGGGATACACAATGAATGAAAACTGTTAGTTTTTCAAAACAACAAGTAAACCATGTATACTTTATCAAAGTAATACTTTTCACCTTTATGAAGTAGCAAAAACTCTTCACTGAATAAAAGATCATTAATTACACTTTTGTATCCAAAATGTTACCTTAAAACCCATATAAAGATCACATAACATATAAAGGTAACTTGGGACATAAACATACTTAAATGGAATAACCATACGGCCGACTTCCACGCATATCACTTAATTGAATATCCATACGACTGACTTCCATACCCAATGCATTTGAGGTTATAACATAACCACCCGTCCTAGTATTCACAGCACCACCCGTCATATGGTTTATCACGTAACAACCCGTCAAATTTCCAAGTACCATTATAAAATCATAAGACATAAAACAAATATAATGGAAAGAAAAAATTTCCACACTTTGATTATAATATATCACATAAATATATTGACATAGCAAATCCATTATAAAAACCATTTTCAATACCAAAATACATAAAAGATTATATGGTATTTATTTCATTTTAAAAACATTACGGCTTGTTGAGGAAGCCAAAGACCAAATAATACACACGACGACGGAAAAGGTCGTTGTCACCACATACGTTAAAAGAAACATTCCTTTTTGTTGTTTAGTAAAACTCTTCGTAGAAAAAGATTCCTTTTGTATAAAAGTAAAAGTGAAAGGGTTTTATACATCGTATAAAAGAAAGTTGTGTATAAAACGAAACATGCCTTAATGAAAGTGGACTTCTTACAATTACATGTTGTTCGTTTGGTCAATGGATCATTATATCCAAAATGATTTTCATGATTTGGATATCATATATATCATATATATCCCGCATATACATGTATTTAGAATATTACATAATCATTTAGAGGTAAGAAATTAAATGCACCGTTCATGGAGACGTTAAGCCGTACGTACGCATGAACACTATTTTCATTTCTATGTCATATTAATGGAATTAAATCTAAATTAGAGTTATGTATATTTTAATTCCAGAATTATATTAATCATTTAGATATAACATAAATCATATATATCCATTATATATATGTACTTATAATAGTACATTACATTTGGGGATAAGAAATGAAATGCACCGTTCATGGAGACGATAAGTCATACGTATGCATGAATGCTACTTTCATTTCTATCTCATACTTTAATGGAAAGAAATAATAATGATATAAAGGTATATTATAATTCCACTATAAAATCATATATAATAATTGTAAATCCATCCTTTATACGTCCCACATATGGCATTAACGAATCTAATCACTTTGAGAGGGCGGTAGTTCGCACTTCCTAAAATGAAGATATCGCGTATACCCATAATGGAAGCCATAAATTTATGCCATAAATAATAAATACTGAAGATTAAGGAAAACATAAAAATATTATATATCATATATAAATATAGTGACATCTTAATGGCCACCTTTAGAGGTGTTATAAGAATATTGAACAATCATCGTTTCGTGAGACAAAAATTCGTCATCCACAGAAATAGTATGTCCTTTAACCATTAGATGCATGTGTGTGTAAGTGTAGCTCGAATGATTCTTATAAAAACATCCTAGTATATTGATTATACTAGAGTTATTACCAAAGAAATGAATAAAAGGAGTTTAGGGGGTTGGAGAAGCAAAATAAAACAAAAAACACAAGTGAAGACATTACCTTAAAATCGGGTAACTCTCTTTGATTTGAGCTCAAAGGCTTCCTTGGGAAGACTTCTGCCCAAAGTGAGGATTCAAGGAGTAAGAGAGGGGTGTGGAGAGACAAAAAGTGCAGTGAATGGCCGATCAAAAGGCTTGAGAGGTGTGGGTATGGAGGTAGAGGTGGGGACCTTTTATAAGAGGAGAGGTGGGGCACTATTGGAAAGTTAAGAAAAGATACTATATTATAAAATGATTTTTGGATAAAAAGGGTCCCAAAATTATATATTTAGAGGAAAAGATGATAAGGGTTCTAAATCCAACCATCCAATATGTTTTTGACTTGTGTAGGTCTTATATTTTATATTATCTTTTCATTTTTATAAATCGTTAAATAATGAGGTAATCGATGCATCATCATGGTGTCATAAATAATTTAATTTATATAATGTCTAAAAATTATAAAAAAATCATGATGTAGGAAATATTTTTATATTTATAAAGAATATTTATATTAAAAAATCTGACTTTTATAACCCAATTTAAAAATAGTTTTAGTAAAGCAACTCATGTTTGTGACATTTTTATTTTAACTTTAAATAAAAAGATATTAATGTCATTTTCCTACCAAAGTGGCTCCATGGGGTCCCCAAGTTGACCCATGGATTTTCATGGTCGGACATGACACATAAAATAAGGGTAGGACATGTGTTTAGGTCATTTCATATTATTAAAACATTACTTTTAACTTAAACTACACTAATTACCTCTAATCGCGATTAATAAACATAAAAGTTACTATTCATCAAAAAATTATTTTAATCCCATTGAAAAACCTTTTAATTCTTAATGACAACCATGTATGTCGGATTTTTGAAATTCAAAACACAGAAGTGGTAAAGTTTCATTTAAACGAAAAATCAGTTTTTTAAGTACCACTTAGTGGTTTTACTATTCATCAAAAATTGAAGTTATTCAAAAATATACCAAAACATCACCCTAAGATATATTTGATATTCAGAATTCAAAAATGATGTGTATTTTAAAAAATTCAAAACATATAAGTTGCATTAATTAATTTAATAATTAATTTCCGTTGTCAAAACAAATAGCGTGTTATTATGAAACAAAAAGTATCAAAAGATTGACACTATTTTAAGTCTGATTTCAAACTGAAATTAATTCCAACGACCACTATTGGATTAAATGATAAAAATATATTCTAATTTTACTTTAAACCAATTCAAAAGATAATCTAATCATATTAATAAATAAGATTAAAAAGAGGTTTTGAATTAAAATACATCATTTTCACTATTCATTAAAAAATGATCTTTATCGGAAAAATACCAAAAATTAACACATTGTAAATTTTGATGTCCCGATTCTAAATAAGAATTTTATTTGGTACAATAGAATGTATAAGAGTGAAAAAAACTATATTTAATGACGGTTCACCATTAAAAGGCGATAAGTAGACCTTTAGTGAAAATTAGAGTATATATGACTAAAATTGAATTCTTTTCATATTTTAAGCCTTTATCCATTATTGGATAAATGTAAAAAACATTTAACAAACATATATAATCATATTTTAGTTATTTCTATTCATTAATTCCAATACAATGGTTATGTGTTAACTACCATTTAAAATAATATTGTTTTACTACTAGTGTGCAACGTATGATTTCAAAGAAACTATTTGTTGCGTATCGGGTACGCTATCAAACATAGCATCCCCTTTAAAGTAATATTAATATTCAATTCTCATATATTAATAAATATGAAAATGTATTATTCTTTATTTACCTGGGATGTTACATCCTTCCCCCCTTCTGATAATTGCGTCCTCGAAATTTTATTCACTTATCAAAATAAGTGGGGGTATTAATCCCTCATAGCATTTTTAGATTCCCATGTTTCCTCTTCAACCATATGGGTTTTCCACAAAACTATTACCTGGTGAATTACCTTATTTCGCAACACTTGCTCTCTTAGGTCATGAATATGGACTGGTTGTTCTTCATAAGAGATATTCTCTTCCAACTGAACTACCTTTGGTCTCAAAACATGAGATGGATCTAGCATATACTTTCTCAATATCGAAATATAAAAAACATTGTGTACCTGAGATAGACTCAGAGGTAATGCCACTCTTTATGCAACTGATCCAACTCTCTCCAAAATTTTATATTGTCCAATAAACCTTGGACTCAACATTTCTTTCTTACCAAATCGCATCACACTTTTCCACGGTGAAACTTTGAGAAAAACATGATCACCTACCTTGAAAGATAGATCCTTCCTCCGGTTATCCGCATAACTTTTTGGTCTGCTCTGAGCTGTTCTCATGTGTTTCTGAATCAACATAACTTTTTCTACCATATCTTCTACCAATTCTGGTCCCATTAGCTTTCTTTCATCCACTTCATCCCAAAAAGCTAGAGTTCGACACAGCTTCCCATATAATGCTTCAAATGGTGACATCTGTATACTGGAATGAAAACTGTTATTATAAGAAAATTCAACCAAAGAAATATGTTGGTCCCATCATCGATGATAATTCATAGAGAACGTTCATAGAATATCCTCCAAGGTCTGAATTGTTCGTTCTAACTACCCATCTGATTGCGGATGAAAAGATGTACTAATATTTAATTCAGTACCCAATGACTTCTGAAGGCCTTTCCAAAAGTTAGAAGTAAACCTGGGATCACGATCGGATACAATGGAGAGGGGAACTCCATGAAACCTGACTATCTCTTTAAGATACAATCGAGAAAGTTGATCTAGAGAGAATGTATCTCGAATAGGAAATAAATGAGAAGATTTAGTCAATCGATCAGCAGTAACCCTGATTGCATTATTACCATGAGATATCCTCGGTAATCCCACAACAAAGTCTATGGATATATTTTCCCATTTCCACTCTGGAACTTGTAATTGATGAATCATCTATTTATGTAACTTCCACTTTGCTTTAACCTTCTGACAAGTCAAACACTTCACAGTAAAATCAGCTATATCTCTTTTCATTCCATCCCACTAGTAGTACTCCCAAAGATCTCTGTACATCTTAGTACTGCCAGGATGAATTGAAAACGAGGAACTATGAGCTTCACATTACAACTCTCTCTTCAGCTGAGAGTCACAAGGCACACACAATCTCTTCCCAAAACTCAAAACACAATCATTATCAATATTAAATTTAGGAAAAAACCCTTCTGAACCAGTTCTACATTTTTCTGCAACCCACTATCTTTCTTCTGTGCTTGCTTAATTCTGTCTGATAAGGATGATCTTACTGATACCTGAAACAAAATAGAATAACATCCTACACCAACAACTTCTATTCCAAAGTTCATCAAATACAAAACCAAAGGATCTCGTTCCAAATGTAGCATGGTTAATGAAGCATTACTTTTTCGACTCAAAGCATCAGCCACTTTATTTGCTTTTCCCGGATGGTAATGAATTGTACAATCATAATCATTGATTAATTCTAGCCATATCCTCTGTCTCATGTTCAATTCATTCTGATTGAATATATACTTTAAACTTTTGTGATCAGTATATATTTCACACTTTACTCCATACAAATGATCCCTCCAAATTTTTAGAGAAAAAACAACAGCAGCTAATTCCAAATCATGTGTAGGGTAATTTACCTCATGAGTTTTCAATTAACGTGAAGAATATGCAATTACCTGATCATTCTTCATAAGGACACATCCACGCCCCGTCAACGAAGCATCACAGTATATAACAAACTCACCATTCATGGAAGGAAGTGCTGAAACTGGAGCATTCACCAATCTTCTTTTCAACTCCTAAAAACAATCATCACATTCTTCTGTATAGATATACTTAACACCCTTCCGAGTTAGCTTAGTCATTGGAATAGATAACCGTGAAAAATTTTCAACAATCCTTCGGTAGTAACCTTCCAAACCATGAAACTACGGATCTCGATTACATTTGTGGGTCTTGGCCACTCTTCAACAACTTTTGTTTTAGCAGGATCAATAGTTATGCCATCTTTTGAAAAAATGTGACCAAGGAAAGAAATTTGTTGCAACCAAAACTCAAACTTTCTGAATTATTCATACAATTTCTTTTCCTTTAAGGTTACCAAAATAACCATTAAATTTATTTCATGCTCTTCTTTATGTTTAGAGAACACCACAATATCATCAATAAAAACAACCAACATTTTTTCACCTGATTCAACTGAGCCATCACTATTGCAAACTGTTTAGTTCTGATTATGACCATCTCAGGATACTGATTTGAAAGGTCATTTCCCTCTATATGCCTTCCCAGAAAAGCTGTTCCATTTCCTCTATGAAAAATCATTCTTAATGAACATGTCTCAGATGAAGCAATATGGTAATCTTCAAATGCTATATCATTTCAAAAAAATCTGTTTGGATAATCATTTAATAGAATTCTAACTCCTAAAGTTATCTTAACTGACCTATAATACCAACTATAAGGCCCCAGACATAAACCGTACTTAATATTGAATTAAATGAATAATTCACATTGAGTATCTTTTAAGGATTAGAGTTTTAGAGAATTAATACATAACTATTACTTCAGAAAATATTACAAAGTAGAAACTTATATTAAGTTTCCATAAAATAAAAACTCTTAAAAAGAAACATGTCTAGTTCCATGTTTTAGATATCATGACTTTCCCTTGATCCCATCCATGACCCTATTCCAAATTAAGTCACGTGAAAAACATTTCAAAAAACATGGGGTGAGCATAAAAATCTTAGTAAGGGATACACATTGAATGAAAACTGTTAGTTTTTCAAAACAACAAGTAAACCATGTATACTTTACCAAAGTAATAATTTTAACCTTTATGAAGTAGTAAAAACTTTTCACTGAATAAAGGATCATTACTTACCATTTTGTAACCAAATGGTTACCATAAAACCCATATAAAGGTCACATAACATATAAAGGTTACTTGGGACATAAACATACTTAAATGGAATAACCATACGATCGACTTACACACATATCACTTAATGGAATAGACATACGGCTGACTTCCATACCCAATGCATTGGATTTTATAACATAACCACCCATCCTAGTATTCACGGCACCACCCGTTAAATGTCCACGTACCATTATAAAATCATAAGACATAAAAATAATATAATGGAAAGAAAACATTTCCACACTTTGATAAAAATATATCACTTAAGTATATTGACATAACAAATCCATTATAAAAACCATTTTCAATACCAAAATACATAAACGAGTATATGGTATTTATTTCATTTTAAAAACATTATGGCTTTTTGAGGAAGCCAAAGACCAAATAATACTCACGACGGCGGAAAAGGATGTTGTCACTGCATATGTTAAATGAAACATTCCTTTTTGTCATTTAGTAAAACGCTTCATAGAAAAAGATACATTTTGTATAAAAGTAAATGTTAAAGGTGTTTATACACCATATAAACGAAAGTTGTGTAGAAAATGAAACAAGCCATAATGAAATGAGATTGAGACGAAGTCCCTTACCTCATGACCAACGTGACTTGATTGCTCTTTAATCTCATGAATAATAAACTAGTTTTAATTTCTACTTGATTAAGAACCTTTTTCAAGCATACTATTCCTTTTATATAAATTATTTCCATGTTATAAGAATTATGTAATCATTTATGTTAATAATTTTTGTTTTGTCGATATTTGGTTCTTAAGTCGAAAGTGGACTTCTTACAATTACATGTCGTTCGTGTGGTCAAAGGTTCATTATATCTAGAATGATATTAATGATTTGGATATCATATATATCATATATATCCAGAATATACATGTATTTATAATATTACATAATCATTTAGAGGTAATAATTGAAATACACCGTTCATGGAGACGGTAAGCCGTACGTACGCATGAATGCTACTTTCATTTCTATGTCATATTAATGGAATTAAAACAAAATGAGATATTTGTATATTTTAATTCAATAATTATATTAATCATTTAGATCTAACAAACATCATATATATCCATTATATATATGTACTTATAATAGTACATTAGATTTGGTGATAAGAAATGAAATGCACCATTCATGGAGACGCTAAGCCGTACGTACGCATGAACGATACTTTCATTTCTATCTCATACTTTAATGGAAATAAATAATAATGATATAAAGGTATATTATAATTCCAGAATAACATCATATATAATAACTTTAAATCCTTCCTTTATATGTCCCACATATGGCATTAACGAATCAAATCACTTTGAGGGGGTAGTAGTCTGCACTTCCTAAAATGAAGATATCGCGTATACCCATAATGGAAGTCATAAAGGTATGACATAAATGAAAAATAAATAAGATTAAGGAAAAACTAAACATATTATATATCATATATAAATATAGTGTCATATTAATGGACACCTTTGAAGGTGTTATAAGAATATTGAACAATCATCATTTCGTTAGGCAGAAATTCTCCATCTACAGAAACAGTATGTTCATTCACCATTAGATGTATGTGTGTGTAAGTGTAGCTCGAATGATTCTTATAAAAACATCTTAATATATTGAAAATACTGGATTGTTCACAAATGAAATGAATAAAAAGAGTTTAGGGGGTTGGAGAAACAAAATAAAACAAAAGAACACAATTGAAGACATTACCTTAAAATCGGGTAACTCTCTTTGATTTGAGCTCAATGGATTCCTTGGGAAGACTTCTGCCCAAAGTGAGGCTTCTAGGAGTAATATAGGTATGTGGAGAGACAAAAAGATCAGATCTTGGCCCAAACAAAGGCTTCAGAGGTTTGGGTAAGGAGGTAGAGCTGGGGGCCTTTTATAAGAGGAGAGGAGTGGCACTCTTGGAAAGTTAAGAAAATATACTTTATTATAAAATGGTTTTCAGATATCAAGGGTCCCAAAATTATATATATATAGGATAAGGTGATAAGGTTTCTAAATACACCAATCCAATAGGTTTTTGACAAGTTTAGGTCTTATATTTTACATTATCTTTTCATTTTATTTAAATCGTTAAATAATGAGGTAATCGATGCATCATGATGGTGTCATAAATAATTTACTTTAAATAATGTCTAAAAATTATAAAAAAACTATCATGATGAAGGAAATTTTTTTCTATTTCTAATTAATATTTATAGTTAAAAATATGACTTGTATAACCCCATTTAAAAATTGTTTTAGTAAAGAAACTCATGTTTGTGACATTTTTATTTTAACTTTAAATAAAAAGATATTAATGTCATTTTCCTATCAAAGTGGCTCCATGGGATCCAAAAGTTGACCCATGGATTTTCTTGGTCGGACATGAAATATCTAATAAGGTTATGCTATTTGTCTAGGTCATTTCATATTATTAAAACATTACTTTTACCTTAAACTATAGTATTACCCATAATAGTGATTAATAAACATAAAAGTTACTATTCACAAAAAAATTATTTTAATCCCATTGAACAATATTTTAATTATTAATGACAACCATGTATGTCGTATTTTTAAAATTCAAAACACAGAAGTGGTAAAGTTTCTTTTAAATGAAAAATCAGTATTTTAAGTACCACTTAGTGGTTTCACTATTCATCAAAATTGAAGTTTTTCAGAAAAATACAAAAACTTTACCATAAGCTATATTTGATATTCTGAATTAAAAAATGATGTCTATTTTAAAAAATTATAAAAATATAAGTTGAATTAATTAATTTAATAATTAATTCCCGCTGTCAAAACAAATAGCGTGTTTTTTATGAAACAAAAAGTATCAAAAGATTGACACTAGTTTAAGTCTGATTTCAAAGTTAAATTAATTTCAACGACCACTATTGGATTAAATGGTAAAAATATATTTTAATTTAACTTCAGAACCAATTAAAAAGATAATCTAGTCATATTAATAAATTATATTAAAAAGAGGTTTTGAATTAAAATATAACATTTTTCACTATTCATTAAAAAATGATCTTTATCAGTAAAATACCAAAAATTTACACAAAGTAAATTTGGATGTCCCGATTATAAAGAAGAATATTATTTGTTCCAATAGAATGTATATGAGTGACCAAAACTATATTTAATGATGGTTCACCATTAATAGGCGATAAGTGGTCCTTTAGTGGAAATTACAGTATATATGCCTAAAATTGAATTCTGTTCGTATTTTAAGCCTTTATTTTTTATTAGATAAATGTAAAAACATTTATCAAACATATAAAATAATATTTTATTTATTTCTATTCATTACTTCCAATACAACGACTACATTTTAACTACCATTTAAAATAATATTGTTTTATTACTAGTGTGCAACGTAAGATTTCAAAGAAACTCTTTGTTGTGTATCGGGTACGCTATCGAACATATCAACCCCTTTAAAGTCAAATTAATATTCAATTATAAAATATTAATAAATATGAAAATGTATTATTCTTTATTTACTTGTGATGTTATAAAAAAACCCATTCATTTTTTATATAATCCCAGCCATGCTCACGTTTCAATAAATTTTTTTTAAAAAACAATCCTTAATCTTCCATTCAATCTATATAGTCCTACAAGGGCTCCATAATCTCTCAAGATTCTCCTCCCAGACAATTGGTGTCACACACTCAATCTAGGGATCTCCATCTCTCTTTTTTATCTGAGCTCATCATTTATGTTGTGCTTTCAATTTCCTTTTTTGCATGTTAGGTTGTGTTCTTCCGTATACAAATTACAATAAATATTATTTATAAATAACGTTATAACCGTATTGATCTTATTAAATCCCCCACATGATCCCTATTAAAACCATTTACCATATAGAAATTCAGGTAGAGATCCTCAATTCCTCTTTTTTATTCAAGTTTCTTTGTTGTATTATTCATTATATTTACAATTAGTAATGATGGGATTTATCATTACATATCCATATTACTTACCATTTTATTTCCAAATAATTATATACGACATTCATTCTCAACAATTTAATTTATTATTTTTATGTGATGAAATTATTATGCTGAAATGTCATCGTTATTTTCCATTCCAAAAAACATTTTGTAGTGATTTACATAAAAATTTTCTATAAAGGGTTTCACCTTTATATTCTATTTTAATATTGAATTGGGAAATACAATAATGTATTTTACACTCTTTAGTAAATTAATTATATACGATCATGAATTTATCCATGTTGAATGATTTATGTGGCCCATTAATATGAATAATAATAAAAAGTGACGTATTCACATAGAATTATATATTACCGCGATGATTTGGGTAATGTTTAGTCTATTGAGACATAAATTTGGGTAATGGATTGATTTTGATTAATTTATTGGAATTTTTCTTCCATGATGTATTGTTGGTTTATCCTTGACCAATGATTATGATTCAATTTTTATGTTGTTTCCACATTTCCAATGATACGATTATCATCCTATATCATGTATCATTATTATTAATTATGATTAATATTTTTTTACCCCATTTATATTCATATTATTTATCATATTTAACCTTATTCAATGTTTATTCTCTTACTTGGATTTATATCTCAAACATTCCTTATGTTTATCCTAAGGTTATCCCATAACGTTTTATAATCCATTGAATTTTAGAAAGATATTAAGGATGTTTTCAACAATTCTATTGTACAAGATGTTCAAAATTTATTTATGTGTATCTAATTACCAAATACACTATAATTCTATAATATACAATATATATATTTTATAATGGAATGATCAATTTCTTCCTCTATATTTTTTAATGGTATTTAATATAAAATAGTATTTTTCCATCCAATATTTTCCTTTGTAAACACTCTATATTCGAACATATAATTTAACGGTGATCACTAAAATTAAAAAAAAATCAGTTTATTTTTTGGAATTAAAGACATATATTTTCACACTCTTTATATATGGTTTATGTACCATAATATTTATTTTTTTATATTTTACATTTACCTATAATGTTACTATATAGCCATTTATTTTTTATGGAATAATCATGTTATGATAATTGATGTAATTATGAATGATTTTGTTATGTGATTTCATTTAAAATATATATTAAAACAATTGTTAATTTATTGGAATTTAAGATGAGATAAATTATTAATATTTTCATTCCCACTAATCATTATTAAACGGTTAGTGAATTATTTATATGTGACACTCATATGCATTGATGATGACTTTGTGGCCAATATCACCTTTAATTGTTTTTCTAAAATTTTATATCACATGATATATGTATATATAATTACATTTTTGATTCATGTATTTGTGAAAAATGATTGTTTTTCTCCTAATTTCATTATTCTCAATTCTAATTTTTGGTCTTTAATTATTATGTGTATTGTTTTTATTATTATTCTGGTGACTATGTTATGCTCATATAGATTATGTTTAGCGACTCATCTTTTCACACACTTTCAATACATTTATTCTCTAACTTCAAAAATTATTTAATTACAAATGATTAATGAGTTGTTATAAATATAATTTTTATTCATAATTACTATACCCATAAGCTCATATTCTGATAACTTCGAATCATTAATTTTTTTTCATATGTATGCCCTTACAATGTGTTGCATCTCAACATTATTTTCCTATTTAGAAAAATATATTAAATGTTATATAGTTTAGTATTTCTCAAGAAGTTCGTTATTTTTTGAATTCAAGGTAGATTTTAAAGAATCATTTTAAATATGTAGTTTCTTATATAGAAAAAAATATCCACTTTATGAAAATATAATAATTTTTACTAGTTAAATAATTTTTTATAAAAGTATACATCTAAAATCATAAACAATAATATTGTATATTATGATTGGATTATCATGGAATAATGGTTCATTATGATATATACTATTAAATGAATATTTATTTTAACCGTTAATCTAGGATTTGGGTTCTAGGGAACCTCAGTTTCTATTAAATAAAGGTTAATATTAGATTAAATGATATGATGTAATTTTGGTAATATAAATTAATATTTATAAACAACATTATGGATTGATTTTTAATGGTTGATAAATGAATTATACATCTAAATAACTATGTTTTTAATTTGAAATAATTTTTTAATACTTGTTATTACTATAATATATCATTTGAGAAAATACTATGAATAAATATATGTATAGGATAATATCAAAAATTTATTGAAATATACAGACTATGAGGAATTCATATAAATATATTCCACACATTTAAATTACAAATAAAATCATTCACTATAAATAATGTCCCTATGTGTAATAATCTTAAAATTATTGTATACATATTTAAAATAATCACACATTCATCACCATGAAGAGGAAAAACTGCACACCAAGTTTTATACTCTAGAGGTACGTGACATGATTGTTCGAATTTAATATAATAATCCATTATAAATCACTAAGGTATTATTTTATCTAATTAGTTTTGAGAACGTAATAGTAAAATGATAATAGATAAGAAATTATTGATCAAAGTGATGTAAAATTTTGAACTGAATGTATCATATGATATATAAAAATAGATCATAAGATAAATAAACTTTTTATTGATGTTCTTATATTCATATTTTTACTATTTTATTCTATTATGATTATATTATTTTTTGAAGACATTATAATGAAAATGATACTATGAATTGTTTGTATGTAGATGTTATTCAATCCTAAAATCAACAATCAGAGAATACCTATATGATTTTTAATCATAGTATATTCTTATTCTAATAGATAATTATACTTTTATAGCCATAAATAATGTAGTGACATTGATATCATTATAAAATCATAATCGATAAAATCATGTCTATTTTAATTAATGAGTTCTATTTATTAACATTTTTTTTATTATATCATAAAATATATGAAATTTATCTCAAATAAATATTTATTATTATTATATATATATATATTCATTAATTGTTTTTAATAATATAATAAACTGTATGAATTTCTTTAGAAACTATTTTTCATAGAATGTTAATATTTCATGGGGGATAATAGTTGAGGAGTACATTATTGAGTGATGTATAACTCCAAGGATTATTATTTGATTTATGTTGATTTAATATTAGGGTGATTGAATTTATGATAAAAATTAGATAGTGTTTGTAAATTTTGAAATGATTATTATTTAATTAGAATGTGATCTATGATATCTTTGGTGTCGTTTATCTCATTATTTGTAATTTAATTAACATTTATTGGGTCATGAAATTATGTACTAATGATTAATACATTCTATAGTCAATGAAATTTTAAAATCTTAATGGAATGTGTAATATATTTTGGGTTAATTAAATTAAACATTTATATGGTTTCAAAAATGGTGAATTTAAGATGAAGTATAATTAGGATGTTATTATTCTTTAGTTGTGATTTTTTGAATGATTATTGAAGAATTAGGAATGATATATAAATAAGTATATCACAAGCGAGTAAGGAAGATAAGATATTATAAATTATATATGAAATTGTGAATATGATCAAACTACTACCACATACATTCACTTATTTTTAATATATAAAATATATGAAGATGAAATGTATCTAAGGGTGGAGAATATAATGACCAAATATTTAACTCTATAATTTTCCATTAAACAATAATTATATTCAGTAAATTGTTGTATATATACCATAATGTTAAAATGATCCATGACCAGATAGTAAATATTATTATTTAAATTGAAAATCGATAGAGAAACTTCTAAATAAAAACTTATAATCATTAAAAAAATGGATAATAAAGATAATAGTAAATAATGTTTTAAAATATAATTTATTTGACCCTAACCCTAGTAGTATAGAGACAGTTAATAAACTATTATATTGGAATTAGATCAAATGAATTTAATAATGAAATACCAAATAGTATTGTAGTTGAGCTAAAATAAATACACACTTGAATAACTGATTATAATTGGACACACAAATTATCATGCAATTCTCCCTCAGAATAACATTACCTGCACTAGAATATATGTATTTCCAATATTGCATTGTTCATAGATTATTGATACTGTAATAAAAATAGTGGTGAGATAAATTTAACATTACTGGTTAGGTACATAGGAAGTTATGGTGAATTAATAAGAATAATCAATCTAGAAATATAAATAGCTAATCAAACATTCCATTTCAATAAAACGACAAGGAATAATGAATCTATTAATATTAATAATTAATAACACATTACATTTAATCTATACAGTAAAACTAAAATTAATTAATTGATAATTAAAAAAATCATGAAAAATAATAAAATAACTCTAAATGAAACAAATTCTTGTATACTATTAGTAATGTATACCTGAAACCTGATAACTTTATCATCTTGAAATTTCAGAAGATGATTCATAACATCCAGGTTAAAAACCTACTTTAAATATGGATATCCATATATTCATCAAATGAGACTATTAATTCAGCCCTGCCTCCATTACCTATTTATTTCATGTCTGAAGGAATCCTTATATAGCTAACAATTGACACATTTCATAAGAATTTACCTTATGAAAAGATATCATTGTTTTAGTAATTAATAAATATTTTTCAATAATTCCTTTATAAATAAAATATATTTCTATATAAAATACTATATGTTGATATTATAAAAATTTTACTAAATAATCATATGTGTGTTAAAATATATGGATAAATTGTTTAAATTTAATATCCATGGATCACTAAAAGGTGAATATGTTAACAAAATATTAAGGACTATATAAATTTAAGTAAATAAGTGAATTTCAATGCAACCAATTGTTAAAATATTAATAAAAAACATATAAATAATAAATATGGCATAAAAATATTACCATTTGGGTATGATAATGTTTTTTTCATTTATGAATACAAATAACAGAAAAATATATTTAAAAATATAATTTAGAATAATATATTTTCCATTTGGTAAAACATATTAAAAACCAGGTTCCTTGAAAATTTCTTTTAGTAACCTTCTATTTAAAAATATCCTCATAAACATGAAATGGATGATTTAAACAAATGATGGTAATGATTTTGGGTAATTTCATACATTCTATTAAATTATAAAATTTATTCCATACTATAAAAAGGTTATGAATATTACTTTATCATAATATTATAAGATGATTACATTAAAAAAATTAGAACAATAAAAAAATAATTGTTTAGAAAATAGAATATGATTAATTAGAAATCATTTTTATACCCTGTAAAAATAGGGGAAAATTCCATTGGTAAATAAATTTTTATTAATTGAAAACATTATTTAATTTTTTTAGAATGCATTCTCAAGGAATAAATCATATTTTTATGTGAAGAGAAAATTGAAGTCAGATTTTATTAAGAGATATTAAAATATAATTTATGTCATAAGAAGGGTAAATGGTACTATTTCATGATTTTTTTCCTTTTATAGAGTAGTAGAGAATTTAATGGGTTTATTAATGAATAATCATGTATTTATCATCAACAAATATTCACGAATAGAAAATCTCAATTGGAATGAGATTATGAAAGAAAAACATTAAAATGAACATAATGATGAAGTAAGAATAACAAAATAAATCTAGTATGTATATCATAAATAAATAAACATAAAAAAATTTTAATAGAAGACTAGATAATATAAATTCTTTAAAAATGAAATTTTAGTATTTCATAATCAATGATATCGGTTTAAACCCAATGACTGTGAACATATTTAAGAAATATCTTACCTCACCCATCCTTTTGGTTAAACATTCCATAACCTCTTGTATAGTTATTTTAAACATTATATTTAATTAAAAATAATAAATTTTCATATTTATAATATCATATATATATATATATACTATTCATAACATTTTATCACCCTTTTTATAATAATCATTCATAATTATCATTTTTAGGTGTTAATTTCCTTGTTTTCTATTTCATATTTTGCAATGAATGATTATATTATTGAACATATAATATTTTTATATCATCACAATATTAATATCCATTTAATAAAAAATTATTCTAAAATCAATAAAATATTTAATACAAATCATTATTGACCATTAAAAATTTGAGTACGTTGCGATCATTAAGATGGTTGGCCATATATACCTATGAGTAATGATTCATATTTCCACTAATAACATTGGCAAGAATGAAATTTATATAGTAAAATATCATAATTATAAAAATACTTTTAATAACATATTATATAATTATTTGTTTCATTAATGTGATTTGGTGTTGAAAGGAAAATTGCATTACCCCATTAAGGCAATAGTCCACACGTACACTAATTATGTCATCAACGTTACTTGAATGAAAATGAATACAATAAAATGAAATACATTAACATAATATATGGAAATATATTTCATTTATATGATTATTATGTCATCTATTTTACATGTAATCATTTACTATATCATAATCATATTTTGTTGAGGCGTTTGTGAATAATGAATCACATCGCTTCGTTAGAGGGTAGTATTTAATACACACTGGCAATGATATGATTTCCACTAAAAATTGGAATATAAAATTATATATATATATTATCAAATTACACCATACATATTTCAATGTTATGTATATCATATATATAATTTTGATCAATAATCATACCCCGTAGTGAATGATGGTAATGGTAGAAAGAATGATATTATTTCATGAGGTTGTTGTTCGATATACACATTAATTATGATTTTATAACTCATTCATCAATTTAAATATTGTTTTATGTCATTTTATTTAAAAGAATACCTATATTTTTAGTTTACGAAGGTTATTATATTATCATGGTTTAATGAAAATTAAAGACGATGGATAAATAAATAAATTAAAGACCCCTAGTATTTTTGAAATGAATTGGGTGATCACATGATTTACATTTCTAACAAGGGTTATAAATGGACCATTTTAAAAATTATACATGAGTAATGGTCACAATATATCAATATAATAGTTTTTGTACAAATCATGTAGATCATTTACTATTATTTTGTTATTTTCACCATCTGTTAGACCCAATATTACTTTAACTACGGTAATTCATTTCTACTGCATTCACTATTCAATTTACTGAAACATCTTTTAGAACATATTAAATGTATAACATATGAAGGTTAAAAATAATGAATAAATTTGATCATATTCAATACCCATAAGTAGAAAATTTTAATATAAAATTAATCTCACTGACCTAATGAGAAAACTCATTTTTTATGTTATGATTTTCAATAAAATAAAACGTTTTTGTATCAAATTAAATAATATATTTATCGAAATAAAATAAATTTATCTATTTGATGTTTAATTTTACTAATTTTACTTCATATATTATTTGAAATTTAATTTATCATAATAAATTATTATTTCAAAATGAATGTCTCGAATTAAAAATCATAATTTTTAACTATTAATAAAAGATAAATCTATTAAAAAACATTATCTCTAATATAACTTTTGAATAAAAATTTCAAAAATACATATTATTTTTTGAAATAAATTTAAAAAATGAAGACAAAATTAACTTAAATTATTTTTTAAGGCACAATTAATCACTCATTTATAAAACGTAGTTTTTTAGAAAACATTTCCTTTTTTAATTTCATTTATCCTTATTTTATTTAGATGTTATATATATCTAATAATACCGTGTAAACTATAGATTTTAATCATTTATTTAATCATATTAAAACCTCACAATTAATTTATATGATATATATATTTTATTAAATAATATTATTAATGTTTTATTATTGTTTAGCAACACTCGTTCATGTGTATATTGGAAGTTATCACTGAAAATCATTATTTCATGTGTCATATAATATAGAGGAAACTAAATTTAATCTAAAAATATAAATTATCCTATAATTGGAATTTATATTCTCTTATAATATTGGCTATCCATTTCATATACATTATTGAATAAAATTTTATTATTATATAATTTCTCTAGGTTATATTATCCCCCCCCCATATAATTTGCATCGTTGAAATTTTAAAATTTTCTCTATAATCCAAGGATTGAATTTTAAAATTAAATAGTTTATAAATAAAAAAATTAAAGGTATACTAAATAAATATGTTAATAATATTGAATTTCTCATATTGAGGTCATTTAGGATTACACATTAATAGGTTTTTAAGTAGGACACCATATGATGAAATTAAATACATTGAGTATGAGAAAAAATCATAAATAATTATACAAATTTATTGAGGTCATTGGTAAGATGAAATTAAATTATAAGTTGAATCCTAAGGGACTCAAAACAATAAATATGTGACGGAATAAAATATCACTTGGTTCATTAAATATGAATGTAGTGGGATAAGAATTTTATTTTAATATCATTTTCTGAATATTGAGGAATTATTTTACTATCTAAATATATATGGAAATAATATTTATAGATTTAAAATTTCTATGTGAAGTTTAATACTAGGGCTTTCCGTTTATCATTATTCAATTAATAATATATGTTTTGAAATATATATCTGAAAATAATTTTTTATGTATGATGTTCTAAAGTTAACTTTTAAAGGTTAGTAAAATATATAAATGATTAATAAATCATTCTATATAAATATAAATATTTTCCAAAATAAATATAGATAACCCAATTTATCTAATATAAATTAGTAATATCTAAAATAATTAAAACTATTAGTTTATCATTAATATTTATTCATCAATATTTTTACTAAAAATAATTATATATTAACAATAACATCGTGTAGGCCAGTTTTATGTGCTAAAAACTAATCATCCTTCATTCATGGGTTCAAGCCATAGAGCCATTCCCAACATGATGCATTATTAACCAATATGTAGGTTTACCATTTTATAATAATAAATTCATATTATTCCAATAAAATTCTCAATATATTATTATGGATATTTTTCAATTAAAATAAGTCATTAAATAACCCTTTTACACATGATTTCAATCCAAATTATGTTTTTAAAAAATTTTAATAAGATTATTTGAAAATTATTAAAATTTATTTTATGATAATGTTAATCCTAAATGATATCATTCCATTTAAAAATAATTATATAATATTTAATGGAATTATTCCTCAAATAAAAATTTTATTAAAACATATACTTACCTTAAATTTCTCGTAATTGTCCTTAGTTTTGGTTGAATGACATCACATAAAACAAATAAAATAGATGTGTTTAATAATTTGAATATGTTATTGATATTAAACTCATTAACCCATTATGGTATCCATAAATATTTTGTTAATTAAAACATATATGATATAATGTTTAATCATGATTTTAATAACCAAAATACCATTTGTAAAAATAATATTAAAATTTATTTATTTTGAAAAGCCAAACATAAACACATCTTATAGTTTAATATCCACATATTTCTGTCCCAGAATGAGGATCGATGTATTTAAAGATAGAACTAACTCAGATAGCTCATTGGTTAAACACATTGAAGATATTGAAATATAGATGGATCACTAGTATGATATTTAATTCTTCCATCTCACTCATCATTTTTTCATTGAAATTCATTAATCAATTCCATTCTATTCCACATAATATCAATGTTATAATTATTTTGGGACACTTCATTTTAAAAATAATGAAATACATGACTAATCTAGTTCATTAATTATTTTTATGTATTAATGTCCTTAATATATATATTTACAATGAAAATGGGAATTTTCCATAGAATATCTACTAAGAGTGTTAATTCAGGTTCATAGTGAGGCATGTTGACATGCACTATGTGATAATAATTTGAAGTCCAATGTGCCTATATCTGAGTTATTAGACCTAGGAACATCTTCTTGAGAATCAAATACAATTTTTATATATGGATACATTTTTATTTCTATGAATAAACATATAATCATTTCCTTACAAAAATTATATCTTATTATTCTTTAAAAATCATCAATATTTATTTTAGGGTTATGATAACAAATCTATTATTCCTAAAACTAGTCCCCAAGGTATTAAATAAACCTCGCATGATACTAATTGTAGAGACCCCGAACCTAGTAGTTCAAAGTTGGTGCCATAATTATGACATTGAAAAGTTAAAAGGAATATCATCCTGAAAAAATGAAAAGTATAGAAATTTTTTAAAATATATATATATTTATTAGTTTTTAATAATAATTAAATAAAAAAATACATGATACCTTTTTAATATGAATAAAATTATTACCTCTAGAGTATCCTTAGATGTCAAGTCTTCTGAGACTCATGGATTCCTATGAAATTCACCAAAATAAGGGTGATTAAATATGTACAGTAGACTTAAGTATGACATAATTTGTCATGAATTAAAAACTAAAATAAATATTTTTAGGTATATAACTGAGAACCCATTATATATAACTAAAAAATGGGAATAAAAATATGTAATGGTAAATAACTCATAACACATTGAATAAATCAAATAAAAATAAATAAATTAATCTATTGAGGTGTCATAGAAAAATGTAATGGTTAATATTTAACGAAATATGAATGATGGAAAATCATATGTATCGAACATCATACTTATCAGAAACATGATATGGAAATATCAAGATATTTTTTGATATCTTTTGGGACATAAGGGTCAAAAATTGACTTAACAGTAGTTTTCTGAAAGATTCATCCCATGAGACTATTGATGCAGCATGGGGAATGCAATAATTATTCTCTAATCAATTTAGAGAATTTCCAAACCATTCATCATATCTCTAATAATTTATTCATTTGATAAAATTATTCCTTATTATAAAATATTTGTATTGAGTAAATACAATAAAATAATTAGTAATTCCAAAGTAAATAAAATAAATTTTAAGTTAAAATAATGTATTTATACCAGATATATGGACTAATAAAGAACCATTTAAATGAAAAATGTTATATATATAATAGAAGGAAATTTAATTTCTATTGATCACAAGAGGGAAAATGGTTTAATTAGATAATAATAACTTAAAAAATTCAAACAACAGAATGTCAATTATATAATTTGCCAGTATAACCCTACACTACCTAGAGGATGAATAATTACGAAACAAAAACATACCCATTAGGGTAATAATTTTTTTAATTTTCAATAAATAATATAAAGTTCAGTAATATATCATTGAAAAACAAAAGAAAATATACATTTTATTTTGAAAATTATTTTGGAAATACTTTTAACATAATTTCATTTTTACAAACATTTTCATTAAAAATATCAAAGTAAACATGAAAAGGAATCATCGAATAAAATATGGTCATGATGGTGGGTAATTATATATATATAGTAAATTAAAAAATTATCATTAATATGTAAATGTAAAAAGGATAGGAATGTTGTGTAATTCCCCGACCCAAAACATTCAGTGTCAGTGCATTATTACGTATTATTGGCATGATCACAAAAGATCACATCTTAAAAGACCAATTAGTTTAGTAGCCTGGGAAGTACTAGATACATTGATAAGGTCTACATAACATTGTAAAATGGAAAACTAAAACAAAATTGTTTCCATTGACAACACTGAGATCCCATAGACTATCCATGTAGGTCATTCATAATACACTTCTTCGCATCCTGGAAAAAATACACATAGAAAGGGGTGAGCTCAGATGCTCAGTAAGGATAACAATATAGTGGAAACATTCCAAAATAAGCATAAACATTCTAGAAAATGTATAAGGAATAAAAATAGGCCTTTTAAACTTGAACTTCAGCATAATATGTGAAACATAAAATCATATAATTCCATTTATGTTTTTACATGGATATTATACAAGTCGAATGACCACATGAACCATTAATATTATTTTCATAATGAGGGAAGGTATAATGTCAGACATTCTAAGACATTTTGTTAAGGCCTCGGCCAAGTCTTCTAAAAATGAATAAGGACTCGGCCAAAACCATATATCAAATTGGGAAAGGCCTTGGCCAATTACATGTCTATTTTTCTCCAAATACCTACCTATGCATTGAGGATCTATAACGACTTCCACCCGTTATTTACTAAGTCCAATACATTCCTCATATAAAAAGGTTGAAATATAACATAAACATTTGTATTATAACTAGGATACAAAATGTAAATACTTTAACCATAAAATGGAATGGTATAAAAATAGGACATCTATAGTTAAATGTAGGATCAAAATATAATACGAGATGCTCAATATACAAGAGGGGGGGGCGAATTGTATACTTTAAAAATTCCTTTGGAACCTTTAAAGTTAGTTAAGAATAACTATGTTTTCCTTAATAAAAGGAAAGGGCTAAGTTTAACAAAGTTAAACTAGGAAAATCCACAACACCTCTAACACCGAACTGAACTTGGAAAGTAATTCCAAAAATAGGTTCCGGAAATATGGTTACGGAATTTGAAACATAACAAAAGTTACAATATGAGATTCTACCTTAAAGCGTATAGAATCTAAATGAATCAGAGTAAGTAAGGACGTATAAGAAAGTTATACTTTCCTTAAGATACAAATTGCAGCGGAATAAAAACAAGTAGTAAAACTACTAGTAACAAGATAATAGTCTTTTAACCCAAAGAGAAGGGTATCCAACAACCTTGGATAAAGGTACCTTGATTTATACTTTCAAGCAAGTCTGTCTTACCCACACAAGGGTAAGCCCTCGATACGAAGATCGGAGTCTCTGTCTTGCTATCCCCGCAAGCCCTCAACTTCAAGGTAGTTGGCAACCTCTGTCCTCCTCAGCAAGGAAGCCCTCGAACTTTAAGGTAGTCGGCACCTCTGTCTTCCTATCCCCGGAAGCCCTCGAATGTAATCACCAACATTCGGAGTCGCACAAATCTTTGAGAGTTAATAAGAGTCTCTCTCTCTAGAAATCACTTCAACAGCATGGATGCACAAAGTCCAAATTGTTCATCCATCTGTTAGCCAACATCAACGAGCTCTTTCAAATGAGCTCTTATTTATAGGTAAGTTCGGTTCCTTCTCCAACGGTCATATTTTCCTTAAAGATCGGAGGGACCTATACACGTGTCACTTAAACAACGGTTAGTTTATAACAAAATGGACGACAACGTTTTATAACAAAACAAGTGTAACAGAAAGTACGACATCGTTTTAAACTCTAACAAAAAGGTTCGGAATGAAAACTTCGGAGTGAAGGTTCGGAGTGAATAAATTCAGAGTGTATAAAACAATGATAATCAGATTCTGTTTAATAGGTGAATTCGGAATGAGACTTCGGAATGAGAATTCGGAATGAGAATTCGTCATCAGAAATCGTAATAAGAATTCGTCATCAGAATTCGTAATGAGAATTCGTCATCAGAATTCGTAATGAGAATTCTTCATCATAATTCGTAATGAGAATTCGTCATCAGAATTCTTAATGAGAATTCTTTATCAGAATTCTTAATGAGAATTCAGAATGATATTTCTTCATTAGAATTCGTAATGGGAATTCTTCATTGGAATTCGTAATGAGAATTCGGAATGTGATTTCTTCATTAGAATTCGTAACCTGAATCTGGAATAGAACTTAGTCAGAGTTCATATCCGGAATTCGGAATGAAACTTCCTTATAGTCCTTATCCAGATTCCGAACCCTAAAACAGAATGCTTTAGATCAGAGTTTCAATGATTCCACGAAAATGAATCCGAATTTTATACTTAAGAAAAATATGGATGAAAAAGCGATAAGGATAAATTTTCTTATAAAAGCGATTTTCCTTAAGAAAGCTATTTTCCTTATAAAAGCAATTTCCTTATAAAAGCAATTTTCTTAAAGATAATGTGTTTGTGATTTTCAAAACAAGAAAGAATGGAAAAGTCATAAGGAAAACCTTATTGACTCAACAATCTCCCCCTTTTTGGAAAGCACAAACATCCTAACGAAAAAGAAATTTTAAGAAGAAAGAAATATATTAAAGCTTATCTCACTTGGTTTAAGGATATAGATGAATACGACTAACTCCCCCTTAGGCTTTGAAACTCTAAGGATCGTATTCATATTTTCGGAGTGATATTTCATAAGAAGGTCTTCTTTAAGAAAAACTCCCCCTTAAACAAACTCTTATTAGAGTTCTTTTTCCTTGGGTATTTTTCCTTTCTCCCCCTTTGATAAACTCTTATTAGAGTTCCTCTTTTTCTTAAGGATCTTTTCCTTCTCCCCCTTTGTGATTTTCAAAAACAATTGGAGGGAATGGAAAAACTTAACAAAGTACCTGATATATTAGAAATGACAACAAAAAGAAACAAGAGACACAATTTTCATTAAAATTTGTAATCTCAGCAACAACAACAAAAAAAATTACAACAAAAAGATCGGATTGGGTTATTTGGGATATTTTTCCTTTGACATGAGGCCCTTCAGAATAGTCTTGATCTTCTTGAGGTCTTTATGATCTTCTTCGGCTTGCTTCTCTAAGACCACTATTCTTGCGGATTGAGCTTCAATTATTTCTTCCTGAGCCTTTAACTTTTCTTCCTGAGCTTTCATTTTCTCTTCCTGAGCCTTCATTCTTTCTTCAAAATCTATCCTATGATCTCATTCAAATTTCCAATTTTGAGAAACAGAATTCAACTTCCCATTCAGATCCCTGACTTCTTGGATCCGGATGTTCTTTTCCTCTGTCAACTTCTCTTCAAAGGATGCAGTCAGCTCATTAATCTTCTTGTCCTCGGTTTCAAAGGCATCCTTAACATTATCTTGAAACTCATTGAAAAGCCTCATCTCTTCCACAGTCTTCTTAGACCAGCTTGTCATCCTCTTGCAAGATCTTTTATGAGCTTCGTAACCAATAAAGAAGTTTTTGAAATGGGCTTCAATCTCAACACACTTATCCATAACCATGGATACAGAGTCTGTTTTCAGATTCAACGCATGTTGGAGCATCTGGCATCGTGAATCAATACTTGAGAAGGTCGGAATGGTTCCTACCAACTTCTTCAAAGACTGGACAACAAAATCATGCCCCAACGAAGATGACTCTGAATCTGAAATCTTGCTTGGAGAGTTTTCTTCCTCAATAAGCTCCAACTTCCTTTTAGAAGAACTACCAGCTTCCTTTCTCATCCTCTTTTCTGAACTCGGAGTATCAGCAAGAATTTGTTTCCCCTTATCTTGTTTAGGAATTGAAACCTGTTCTGGAGATATCTTCTCACTATCAGATACTTGAACAATATTATCTTCCTCATCAGCAACTTCTATATTTTCCTTCTGAGCATCATCAAGTAAAAGATGTTCTTCTTCTCTCAGATAAGAAACTTCTTCTTCACCTTTCTCTTCTTCCATTGTCGGAGTAACAAGCTTCGATGATTGAGCTTCAGATGTTCGGAGCAACAAGTGTTCCGAAGGAGTTCCCTTGTATTCATCTACTTGTTTTAGCACATCTCATGTCTCACCACTACCTTTAGCAGCCTCTTCAACTTGTTCCACTTGCTCTACTTCCTCAGAATTCTTAGCAACATTCTCTTCTGGAGCAACAAGATTTCTTCCTAGAGTCTCAGGTAATGATTCCGGAGAGAAAGATCTCGGAACTGGAATTGTTGCTGAAACCATTTCGTTGAACTTCAAAACGCTTGGACTGCCTCAGCTTCTGACATTTTCTTCTTAAGTTTCTTTTCCTTAGCTTGTTTCTCAAGCTCATCAGCAGTTTTCTCCTTCAAAGCTTTAGCCTCTGCAGGATCCAATCCGAACTGCGGATCCCCTTCTTTCCTTTTCTCTTTATCAGCTCTCCACTTTGTAACAACCTCATCAGGATAGGTTTTATTCTTCTTAGGCTTTGGAGGTGCGGAATGGACTTCCTTGGACTTGGGTTCCTCAGCTTAGACTACCACTTCTTTCATCTTTCTCTTTCTTACCGGCTTAGATGATTCCGGATCAGCAACTTTTAGAGCCACTTCTTCTTGAGGAGGTAGATCAATAAACATTCCAGACTTCTTGTCAAAAGCTACATTCATTATTTTAAGAGTGCCATCGCAGACCAACATGATCTTACACACCCTTGGATTAGAACTGCAAGCTACCTTGAAAGATTCTAGGCACCGAACTATGATCTTTGATAATATTGCTGGGTACATTACGATCTGAGCTCTCAGATTTCCCTTTTTCAAATTTTCAATATTAAGAAGAATATGCTTCATCAAGTTAAACATTATTAGATTTATCGGGAAATCTAAGATATATATCTCACTCTTCTTCAAGCTATCCTTATCACCTTTTCTCGGTACGATAAGCCCTTTCACCCATAACTCCAGAATCCAAAAGTTTGTAGATAGGCTTGCAATCTTCAAAGCCTTGTCATCATCGAATCCGAGAGTTTCTAAGGCCTTTTCCTTGTTGAAACTACCCATAGAGTCTGTAAATACGTGCGAAATAAACTCGGCTTCTCCTTCATAGGATATCCCTACCAAGATTGCAGCCTTGGTGTGAGAAAGTTTGTAAGTCTTACCATAAGACTTAAAAGAGAACTTCTCCCTATTATCTTTCTTGAAGAAAGAAACTGACTCATAAAACTCAACAAGAAAATATGAGTACACTTCATCTTGGTTTCCAGTTTTTGATACCGCAACATCTTCCCAGCCATTCAACTTGATATTCTTTGAAATGATAGAATCGTAGTTGTTGAAGAAAGTCGGATGGACTAACCTTTCTTTGTAAACTAACCACTGAGAAATAGGCTTGGTTGAAGACATTTCTTGAGAAGCTAACTCTGCAGACATTCGGATCTGAGGTCCTCTGAGAAATTCGGAATGGAGAATATTGAAGTTCGGAGCGGAGAAAACTGTGGTTCGGAACGTCCTTAAATCGGAGAGTCAGAGCTTCAGGACGCAAGAGCTTGAAACCGATGTGGGACGAGAAATTGGGTCCCCTTTATATAGGCAACGAGATGACGGTTCACCTTCCACGGTTGATCTAACGGTTAGAATGAGCTACGATCAGATCTGACAGTTGAAAGCATGAATCTGATCTTTTTGAGGTTTTATTAAAACAAAGATTTAAGAAAACTAAAATCCGAAAACAAAATATATGAAACTGCCAGCAAGTAAAATATGATTACGAAAACTTTAGTAAGGAAATCAGACCTTTCGGATTAGCTTAGGAAAGTTATTCGTAATGGGTAATATAAAGATGACTACGAAAAACTCAATACAAAAAACTAAATACGATAAACTCAATGCGAAAAACTAAATACGAAAAACTAAATACGAAAAACTCAATACGAAAAAGTAAATACGAAAAACTCAATACGAAAAAGTAAATACGAAAAACTCAATACAAAAAAGTAAATATGAAATAAAAAAAACTTGGCACGAAAATCTGGTAATGAAAGTACCAGAACGAAAGTTTTCCATTCCGGAAATTTTCAATACGAATAATTCCATTACAGAAGTATTCTGTACGAAAATGTCCATTCTGGAAAATGGTAGTTCCGAAAGTTCCATTCCGGAAATATTCGTTCCGAAAAGTTTGAAAACAAATTTTGAAAAACTTTGTTTAACCAAACAATCAAATGTACTCCCCCTATGAAAAGGTGTTTATTACTATAAGGAGATTTTTTCAACAGAAAGTTAATTAAGGAAGATTACCTTACGGTTATCATTCCTAACTTCTGTTTAATATATTCAAATCTATCAGAAGACAAAGATTTTGTGAATATATCAGCAAGTTGATCTTGCGTTCCGATAAACTGAAGAATAATATCTCCTTTAAGAGTGTGATCCCTAAGAAAGTGATGCCTAATATCTATGTGTTTTGCACGAGAGTGATGTGCAGGGTTTTTACTTAGGGCAATGGAACTTGTGTTATCACACAAAATTTGAGTTTTGGTAAAACTCAAGCCATAGTCTGTGAGTGTGTGTTGCATCCACAACACTTGTGCACAACATCTTCCAGCTGCTACATATTCAGCTTCAGCAGTGGAGAGTGCAACAGAATGTTTCTTCTTGCATGACCATGAAACTAAAGAATCTCCTAAAAAATGACAAGTTCCGGATGTACTTTTTCTATCCATTCTACATCCACCAAAGTCAGCATCAGAAAAGCTTTTTAGAACAAAATCATTTCCAGAAGTATAAAATAATCCTAGATCAATGGTTCCCTTAAGGTAGTGAAAAATTCTTTTTACTGCCTTTAAGTGAGATTCCTTAGGATTGGATTGATATCTTGCACATAAGAATACTGAAAACATTAAGTCTGGTCAACTAGCTATTAAGTAAAGTAGACTTCCTATCATACCTCTAAAAGATGTTTGATCTACTGGTTTCCCAGCTTCGTCAAGATCTAAAGAGTTTGAGGTACCAATGGGAGTACTTATACTCTTAGTGTTGTCATAACCATTCTTTTTCAGAAGATCTTTAACATACTTATGTTGAGATATGTAGGTTCCTTCTGATTTTTGAGAAATTTGAAAACCAAGGAAAAATGTTAACTCACCCATCATACTCATTTCAAACTCAGATTTCATTAGACTTGCAAAAGAGTCAGTCAAAGATTGCTGAGTTGAACCAAATATAATGTCATCAACATATATTTGAACAATCAAAACATTTTTCTTATCTTTCTTTATAAAAAGGGTTGGATCTGCATTTCCCTTAACATAGTTATTTGGAAGCAAAAATCCAGTAAGTCTATCATACCATGCTCGTTGGGCTTGTTTAAGGCCATACAAAGCTTTGGTAAGTCTAAAAACATGATCTGGATGTTTTGTATCTTCAAAGCCAGGAGGTTGTTCAACAAAAACTTCCTCTTGAACGTAACCGTTAAGAAAAGCACATTTCACATCCATTTGGAAAAGTTTGAAATTAAAGAATGCTGCAAAGGCAAGTATAATACGGATAGATTCAAGTCTAGCTACTGGAGCATAGGTTTCTTCATAGTCTATTCCTTCTTGCTGATTATAGCCTTTAGCAACAAGTCTGGCTTTATTTCTAACAATGACTCCATTTTCATCACATTTATTTCTGAAAACCCATTTTACTCCAATAACAGAAGTTTCCTTAGTTCTTTCAACCAAGGTCCAGACTTTATTCCTTTCGAATTTATTTAGTTCATCTTGCATTGCTTTGATCCAATCATTATCACCTAAAGCTTCATCAGTGCTGTTAGGTTCTAATTGGGAAAGAAATGCGAGATGTTCTACTTCATTTCTTAAGGAACTTCTAGTCCTTACAGGTTGATTTACATCACCAATGATACTATCACTGGGATGATTCTTAAGAAACACCTGATTTGGGTTTTGTAAAACCTGTCCATCAACATAGGGTAGAAAGTCTTATGGGGTAAATGTTTCAGAAGTATCTTCTAGAACGATTTCCTTATCAGAAGGTTCTTCTATCAAAGGTTGATAATCAGTTTTTGAAAACACATCCGAAGATGTGAGTTGAGATGGTTTAAAAACAAAAGGATATGATTCATCAAATTTTACATGTACTGTTTCCTCAACAGTGCAAGTATTTTTATTAAAAACTCTATAAGCCTTAGAGGTTGTGGAATAACCTAAGAAAATTCCTTCATCAGATTTTGGTGCGAATTTATGTAAGTTATCTTTAGTATTCAAAATGAATACTTTGCAACCAAAAACCTTGAAGTAGGAATGTCTTGGTTTTCTACCATTCCATAACTCATAAGGAGTTTTATTAAGAAAAGGTCTAATCAAAACTCGATTTATAGTATAACAAGCAGTACTTACAGCTTCAGCCCAGAAATGTCTAGCAATAGAATATTCACTCAACATGGTTCTAGTTATTTCTTGAAGAATTCTATTTCTTCTTTCAACTACACCATTCTGTTGAGGAGTTCTAGGTGCTGAAAAATTGTGAGTAATACCTTTCTTACTAAAAAAAGTTTCAAAATCTGAATTTTGAAATTCTCCTCCATGATCACTATGAATAGTTTTCAATGGAAGGTTTTTCTCATTTTTAACTTGAGCTCTAAAACTTTTGAAATAAGAAAAAGCTTCAGATTTCATTGCTAGAAAATAGACCCAAGTAAATCTAGTGTAATCATCAACTAGAACAAACACATAGTATTTTCCTCCAATACTTCCAGTTTGTGTTGGACCAAAAAGATCCATGTGCACTAACTGTAATGCATCGGTTGTTGAGACTTTATCGATTGACTTAAAACTAGATTTATGATGCTTTCCATATTGACAAGGATCACAAACTTTAGAAGAATCAAATCTAAGCTCTGGTAGATCCTTAACAAGTTTCTTCTTAGAGAGTTTACATAGGTTTCTAAGGTTACAGTGTCCTAGTCTTCTATTCCATATCCAAGAGTAATCTTCCATTGCACTTAGGCAAGGTAAATCTTGGCTTCTGAGGTCTGCTAGATTCAAAGTGTAAACATTCTCTTGCCTGTTGGCTGAGAGAATAAATTCTTCCTTGGAATTGTGAACTAAGAACTTATCATTCCTAAAATTCACAAGGTAACCTTCATCACATAACTGACTTATGCTAATGAGGTTGTTCTTAAGACCTTTAACAAAAAGAACATTTGAAATCAAAGTTTTACCTAAAAGAACAATATTACCAATACCAACAATCTCTCCCTTAGCATTGTCTCCGAAAGTTACCTTTCCTCCTTTCGTTTTGATAATCTTTTCAAAGAAGCTTTTGTTACCAGTCATGTGCCGGGAACATCCACTATCCATGTACCATATATTGTTGCTGGTACTTTCTTTATTATCCTGAAATTAAGAACAAAGTTAGATTTTCAGAATCCAAACTTGCTTGGATCCGAGATTTCCAGACAATAAAATTTTAGGAACCCACATATTTTTAGAAAAGTAAGCTTTGTGAAAACCTAGAGATTGGATTTTGTTTAAGGAAAAAAATTTTGCCCAGTGACCACCACATTGACACTTGGTACAAAATGGGGCACTTTGAGGAACAAAATAATTTTTACTGAAAACAGGTTTTGCATGGGTATAACCAAATCCGGATTTATTTCTTAAAGGTCGTATTTGGGAATACATATTATCAAAATTTTCTTTACCATGGGTAAAGTTTGATAAACACTTCTTTAAGGAAAAAAATTTGGACTTGAGTTTTACAACCAAGTTTTTATCCTCAAAATCATTAGTTTTGGAAATAGAGTTAGGCTCGAAAACATTTTTCTTAGAAATTACTTTTTCTAACTCTTTAAGTAGTTTATTCTTCTCAGAACTTACTTCCTCAAGATTTTTTGAAATACTTTCAAAATCAGCATTTTTCTTATCAAGATCTTTAGAAAGATCTGATATCTCTTTTGTAAGAATAGAATTCCTAGAGTTTTCCTTATCAAGTTTCTTATTGATTTTGGAATTCTCAATCTCAATAAGTTCAGCAATCCTAGAGACTTCTTCAAAAGTAAGTAAAGTATTTTCCTCATCAGAAGATGGTTCTTCATCAGAAGAGTTATAATACTTACTATCATTAGGATTTAAAGAAACATTGGTCAATGATTCAGCATTTCGTACCTTAGCCATAAGACAATGATTATCAATAGGTAATCTGGCTATAAGACCAAGATTATTCTGTCCTGAAGATTCATAATCAGAAGATTCATCTGAAGAGTCACCACCACTGGCACTCCAGGTGTCATTAGCTTTCAGAACTTTCTTAGCTTTAGCTTTATAATACTTCTTCCGGTTCCTGTCTGAATGTCTTTCCTTTCTTTCTTTCTTTTTGAGCATAGGGAAATCTGGTCTAATATGTCCAGCTTTTTTACATTCATAACAAGTAACTTATCCATCTTTCTTGTCTTTCCTTTCCTTCTTCTTATATTTGGATTGAAAATTTCTTTGCCCAGCTATCTTGTTCATCCTTCGAGCAAGATTGGCTAATTCATTTTCTGAAACTTCACTCTCACTAGATTCGGATTGGAAAATGACTTTCTTTGATTTGGATCTGGTTACTCTCTCAGGAGTCATAGCTTTCATCTGATTCGACGTTGAAGTAAAAGCAACATTATCATTTCCATTCTTTTTCTTGATGTTTTCAGCATCTCTCTTCATTCTTGTTTCATGTTGTAGAAGAGTTCCAAATAATTCATCAAGAGTAATTTGAGTGACCTTCCTGTTCTCATCTATAGATGTTCTCTTGGATTCCCACTCATTGGGCATAATGTCAATTATCTTGTCCACAAGAGCTTCATCATCTAAACCTTTTTCTCCCGTAGATTGTAGACTGTTGACGATAGTCATAAATCTTTGTTGAACTTTACAGATAGGTTCTCCATAAGAAAAATTGAACCATGATATTCAGCTCTAAGCATTGCTCTTCTAGTCTCAATTACTTTAGAAGTCCCGAAGTGTGTAACCTCTAACTTCTTCCATATACAATTAGCTTCTTCACAAGAAGAAATTTGGATACATATATTTCTAGTCATTGAACATATTAAAGTATTGTGTACCTTATAGTTGAGTTGATATTCTTGCTTTTCCTAGTTAGTAAAGGTTCTGACTTCCTTGTCAGGAATTTTATAATCACCAGTATGCATGACAAAGTTGTTTACTCCAGTATTGATAACAAATGTCTTCATACGATCTCTCCAGTATTTATAATCATTACCATCAAATATGGGTGGTCTTTTAGGATTTAGATTGTCAATAGATCTAACATTAATTCCTGCCATACTAAAAATAACTTGGATACAAACTTATTTGTAGCAAAGAATCGTAATCACAAAGTTCGGAATGAGAAAAGTTCAGAATGGATAAATCAGAATGACAAAGTTCGGAAAGATAAAGTGAGCAAGAAAAACTTGTATGTGAGTACAAGTATTTCAGAGACCTCCTCTGATACCAATTGTAGGATCGAAATATAATATGAGATGCTCAATATACAAGAGGGGGGGGGGGGGTGAATTGTATACTTTAAAAATTCCTTTGGAACCTTTAAAGTTAGTTAAGAATAATTATGTTTTCCTTAAGAAAAGGAAAGGGCTAAGTTTAACAAAGTTAAACTAGGCAAATCCACAACACCTCTAACACCGAACTGAACTTGGAAAGTAATTCCAAAAATAGGTTCTGGAAATATGGTTCCGGAATTTGAAACATAACAAAAGTTACAATATGAGATTCTACCTTAAAGCGTATAGAATCTAAATGAATCAGAGTAAGTAAGGAAGTATAAGAAAGTTATACTTTCCTTAAGATACAAATTGAAGCGGAATAAAAACATGTAGTAAAACTACTAGTAACAAGATAATAGTCTTTTAACCCAAAGAGAAGGGTATCCAACAACCTTGGATAAAGGTCCCTTGATTTATACGTTCAAGCAAATCTGTCTTACCCACACCAGGGTAAGCCCTCGATACGAAGATCAGAGTCTCTGTCTTGCTATCCCCACAAGCCCTCAACTTCAAGGTAGTTGGCAACCTCTGTCCTCCTCAGCAAGGAAGCCCTCGAACTTTAAGGTAGTCGGCACCTCTGTCTTCCTATCCCCGGAAGCCCTCGAATGTAATCACCAACATTCGGAGTCGCATGAAGCTTTGAGAGTTAATAAGAGTCTCTCTCTCTAGAAATCACTTCAACAGCATGTATGCACAAAGTCCAAATTGTTCATCCATCCGTTAGCCAACAGCAACGAGCTCTTTCAAATGAGCTCCTATTTATAGGTAAGGTCGGCTCCTTCTCCAACGGTCTTATTTTCCTTAAAGATCGGAGGGACCTGTACACGTGTCACTTAAACAACGGTTAGTTTATAACAAAATGGACGACATCGTTTTATAACAAAACAAGTGTAACAGAAAGTACGACATCGTTTTAAACTCTAACAAAAAGGTTCATAATGAAAACTTCGGAGTGAAGGTTCGGAGTGAATAAATTCAGAGTGTATAAAACAATGATAATCAGATTCTGTTTAATAGGTGAATTCGAAATGAGACTTCGGAATGAGAATTCGGAATGGGAATTCGTCATCAGAAATCGTAATAAGAATTCGTCATCAGAATTCGTAATGAGAATTCGTCATCAGAATTCGTAATGAGAATTCGTCATCAGAATTCGTAATGAGAATTCGTCATCAGAATTCTTAATAAGAATTCTTTATCAGAATTCGTAATGAGAATTCGGAATGAGATTTCTTCATTAGAATTCGTAATGGGAATTCTTCATTGGAATTCGTAATGAGAATTCGGAATGGGATTTCTTCATTAGAAATCGTAACCTGAATCTGGAATAGAACTTAGTCAGAGTTCATATCCGGAATTCGGAATGAAACTTCCTTATAGTTCTTATCTAGAATCCGAACCCTAAAACAAAATGCTTTAGATCAGAGTTTCAATGATTCCGAGAAAATGAATCCGAATTTTATACTTAAGAAAAATATGGATGAAAAAGTGATAAGGATAAATTTTCGTATAAAAGCGATTTTCCTTAAGAAAGCTATTTTCCTTATAAAAGAAATTTCCTTATAAAAGCAATTTTCATAAAGATAAGGTGTTTGTGATTTTCAAAACAAGAAGGAATGGAAAATTCATAAAGAAAACTTTATTGACTCAACATTAAAAATATCACAAATCCTTCAATAAAATATGGATGTTCTGTATCATAATAAATCAACTGCCAATGAACATAAAATCCATTAAAGGATATTGACATAGTTGAAATCAAATGTTTTTTTTGGGAAATATCACTTTCTATTTTGAAATATTTTTTGAGTCACATAATAATAATGAAAAAATTTATTTTGAAAATATACTTATAAGCTTGTAAGGGAATCTTCAACGATGTTATAATGGTGGAAAATAGTTTCACCCGCCGTATATGTTAAAAAACATTCTTAACTTAATTTTTCCGAAAAGGTCATAAAGTAAATTGTTTGGAAAATGAAGAAAACATTACTTTCAAAACATAATATTTCAAATAACGGTATAAATTTATTTACCAAATTATATAGTAAAAAATGTTTTGAAACACATTTTTATGAATCATGGATACGCATGATAAAGAGGTTCTAGTAGATACTTATGTAAAAACAACCTTAGATAATTAAAAGATTATGAAATTAAATCTTACCTTGTAAATATCTGTGGTTGATGGTAGGTTAAAATACTGTATAATAGTGAAATAATTGTTATTAAATTATTCAAAAATCATATACATTAATATGATATCATATATGATCTTTTAATATTTCTTTGATAGTAATATTTTAGTATTATCGTCATTTCATGTGTTAACTGATTCATTTTACTTCATAAGATTTGTAACATAAGTAAAGTTTGTTATGAATAGGATGTATATTATTCATATTAATAATGATATTATATCTTTAATAAATATTTTTATTCATCTAATGAATATTATTCTTAAATGTATTACGATGGGGATTGAATTTCATCACGTTTGTGGAGATGGTAATCCGTACGTATGTTTGAGAAAAAATATCTTTCTATTGATATTAAAATAATATAAAATTGTATGTTATATAATATATATACAGAATCATTATAATGTTATATTTATTATTTACATCAATTACACATCATTATTATATCCATCCAAATAATAATGTATCGAATAACAATTACACCACGACGTGAAGACGATAAGCAGTATGTACGCACGTATGGTGACATGTCATTCAAAGGATGGATAGAATGTTAAATATGGTTGTACCATAATTATAATGACATCATAGTATATATATGATACAGTAGTTTTTATTTTAATAGGGAAACAATAAATAAAGAGAAAGTGGATGAAGAAGGGAACTTGAAAGAGGTGATGAAATATTTACCTCTTCTCCGGGTTCTTCTTTTTGATTTGATCAAAAGGGATCATTAGGTTGGATTCCTTACTAAATTAATTCCTCTAGGATTAATTGGGGATAGTTTAGAGGGTATTTGGTCCGAGGATGTACTATCCAAATGGATTTTAAGGAGTGAATTACAGTGAATGGGGAGTGACCATTTATAAGAAGGGTGAGGGGCACCTTTGGAAAAGATATAAATATTATTTTTATAATAGAATAATTTTCTATTTATAATGTATAAAAAATGATTTATTTAAAGTATAAGGTGGTGATGGGTGGAAAACCACTCATCCAATAGGTTTTAGATAGGTTTGGGTCACTATATTAACTTTATCTTTTAGATTTAACTCTTAGTTAAATTGTTTGACATTTAACATGTCTCTTTGTATTTTTATATCATATGGTTAATAAACATACTATAAAGTTCCAAAAGAACCCCAAAATTTTAATTAATGATACTCCTATCATTATATAAGCCTTCTTTTGAACCTTATAAATTTAGGAACATAATATAAATTAATAGTATAATATTTTTTTAACACATTTTTTAAGTCATTTTTGACTCTTTTTGGTATTTTTTTTCCTAAATTCATAACAGCAATATTACTTCAAATAAAATTTATTTTAACGACCCTATCATGTCATATTAACATATAAAAATAGTATCATTCATAAAAAGTCTTAAATTACATTTATTTCGATATTTATAATATCAATTATTTTAATCATTCAATAATACGGTAATTACTGCATCAACATTGTGTCATAAATAAATTTAATTTGTTAATATATAAAAAATATAGATAAAATATCTTTCTATAGGAAATATTATTATATTTTTAATGAATATTTATATTATAATTTATCCTATGTGTATCCCTATATTAACATTTTTTAGATATTAAACATTGAATTTACCACTTTAAACACTATTTTCAATTAAATAATAATAAATGTCTTAATCTAATCCAAGTGGACCTAAAGGATAATATTTCATTACAATGGCCATTTTTGTCGATTTAAACTTTTTCAATAGAATTAGGACTTCTGTTATTGTAATAATAATATAATTTTTACCCTTAATTACACTATTTAATTTTAACCATGGTAAATAAAAGTAAAAAGATTCTATTCACCAAAAATTGAATGTTTTCAAAAATATACCAAAAATTCAACCTTAACTAACTTCGGTATTATGAATCAAAAAATTATGTGTATTTTACTAAATTAAAAACATATAAATTTCATTTATTAATTAAAAATTAATTCCGATTTCCAAAACCAAAAAGTGTATTTTAAGAAATAATAACTAACAAAATATTTAAACTTGTTTATGTCCAATTTCAATGTGAAATTACTTAAAATTAACATCATTAGATTAAATGGTAATAATATAATCTAATTATTCTTATATACTATTAAAATTTATAACTCAACACTATAAATTATTTCGATTAAAAAAATTGTTTTCAGTTAAAATATAGTATTTTTCACTATTCACCGAAATATGAAAGTTATCGGAAAACACCAAATATTTATTGAAACTAAATTCTTCTGTCTTTATTCTAAAGAAGAAATTTCTTTTTTCAAATTTAGTATATAAAAGTTTCCAATATTGGATTTAAAAAGGGTTTATCATTAAAAGGTAGTAAAATCGCATTTTTTTAAAAATACTTCTTTTATCTGAAAAAAACAATTTGTTTTTACACTATGTGTATTAAAATAATAATATGGATTATAAAATTATAAGTATTATATAAAGTCCAAAATTATGTTAATACTATTCATAACAGCATTTAAAAAGCTAGTTTGTTAAGTCATGGTGCACTTTAACTCAATGTTGTGTGTAGTGCAAGTTATTGAATTAATTTGAAAAAAATGTTCTATTAAATATTGGGTTGTTACATTCATCCCCCCTTCAATAAATTTCGTTCTCTCAATTTGATATTTTTTTCTAAAATAAAAGGTTGAATATGGAAAATTACTTTTTGGGAAAACCCATATCAGAAATTCGGTTAATAAAATTTATTCTTAATAAGAGGAAATGGGATATGCTAGGGTCACCACCAATATATGATCTCTATTAAGGTAACATTGGTGGAAATTAGAGACACATAATTGGAGGAAAACATAAATATTTAAAGGGAGTTATTGAGGCCATCAGTCAAAAACAATTGTAGAATTGAGGGCCTTAAATCCATTAATATATGATGATTTAAAATATCACCGGTTCAAGAAAACATAAGGTATTAGGATAAAAAAATTTAGTTTTATGATCCCTTACCTAATGGTTAAGAATTATTTGTTCATATAATAAGAGATGAAGGAAATATATACTTGAAAAGTAGAGTTCCATCCTATAACTAATTTCTACCACAAACTCATCTTTTACTCCATAAGATTTTAAAAAATATATATTTATCCTAATCGTATAGGGTTACAAAAAAATGAATTTATAATTCACCTATCAGACTATTTATTAATAAAAATACATTATGCAATCCTTGGACTTCACGTAGTCCAGTCATCGGTGATGAATCCCAATTTCACTATGGTTGTGGGTTAAATTCCCGCAGCTTTTTCAGATGCGATGGGTTGTCACACGGTCTACGTGTTATAATTTTTATAAAAATCAAAAAATAACTTCAACAATAGTATCCCATTTCAAACTTAATCCATTCAAACTTTTATAATTATCTGAATTACTTCTATACAAACTCAATGTCCAAAATTTATGAGGAAGCTAAACATAATGAGGATTCATTTTTTCATGTAATATCATGTGATCACCTTCATCATTTATTACATTAAAACATGGTAACAGCATGAACTACCATAAAACCTTATTGATTACATTCATGCACCCTTATCCATTATATAATACTGGATATATTCATTATATCCAAAAAATTTGAATATTCCATCAATGATGAAATAAAAAAACAATTAATAAATTCCCAGATAGTCAAGAATATCCAATATAATTTATCCAAATAGACCATATCTTATTCCAAAATTACTACCTTATTATCAGGACCACATAATCTCAAATTCCCAATGAAATAATAATGCATTACAATCCATATTTATTTCTTTAATTTATATAACATGTACATCATTGATACAAAACTCAAAATGACACAATGCATTAATAAAAACAAAATAACTCTTAATAATTCCTCTTAATCTTCAGTAGTATTATAACATGATTATTATGCAATAGCAGCATTTGGTATATAATCTATTGATTTGGACATTGATTCGCGTAGTGTCCCAACACCTTGCAAATGAAGAATTGTACATATGAAAACATTTTATCATCCTTGCAATCACATATTTGGTGTCCTTTTTCTCTACACTTATAACAAACTCTCATTCCCTTTAAAATTTTACAATGATGATTCTATCCCTAGTTGTCACATATGGGAAAATACTTCTTTCCCTAATTCCATTTATCCATCTTTCTCTATACTATCATTTTCATCTGTTTCGTCCATTAAAAACCATAATACTCAGAGAGTTCTCTAATTTTCTTATTAACACATGATACTATTTCTTCATATTTTGAGATTACGTGGGAGATTCTTTCCGTTCAAAATTTTGGCTTCATACCATGAAGGATATGATCCTTCTCACTCGGAGGATCGTACACATTGCTGGAGTTCTCATTCCTTCTACGGGGTTCCATTTCTATAAAATGGCATACACTATGTCAGTTAATGAAATTCAATGAATACTTTCAAAGTTGTAAAATACATAACATAAATTGAACCATTTATGGATATAATCCATAATCGTAAAAATGTGTTCTTTTATGAGGTATATACTCATAAATCCTTCATAATGATTGGAAATGAAAATGTGAGTTAACATAAGAATAACCCACGGAAGTGTCATAACCAATAGTTAAGTAAGGCCCATTGTTGTTCACTAGTTCATGTTCGAGTCTAGCTCAAAGTGGTGTTTTTGGGTTTTACCTCTAGGTACATCTGTTTTAGAGCTGCCTCTACCTACTCGTGTGACACCCCAACTCCACTAGGTTGGAGCTGGTGCATTACTTGTGATATTAGCATGGTTAGACAGAATGAAAATCCCAAAAGAACTATTAGTTTAGTAGTCTTGAAGAAACTAGATACACTGATGTAACTCAAATTACATTTGATAAGGTTACAAAATACAATACATAATTAAAAATAAAAAACTGTATCCACAGGAACTCAATAAAAGGCCTTCTCTACATCACCCGTTGAAGATAGACAATGAAAGGGGTGAGCTCAAATTATTAGTAAGGCTTTAAAATAATAGAGTCATGAATACAATAATAAGTGAACCATAGATAATCTAACATAATCAATATGACATGCTGAATAAATGAAATACTAATGACATTAACAAAATGAGAATGTAACTGCATCCATAGATTTTGTCATAGTGAAAAACCAATGGATAATAATAACAGATAATGAATATAGAGAATGTTTATTAATTGTATTTCATGTATCTAGAACAATAAACCATAATTCCATAAAAAAGGTTTAGTTGTGTGGGTAGAAACCCTTCATATTTATGGAAACAAACTCGAAAGGTTTGTCGCCAAACTGTTTTGTCTCATGAGACCTACTGATGCATCGAGGGTCTATTGTGGGCCCCACACACCACTTCATGTCCAAATAATTATTTATAAATTGATTCAATACATGAGAAATATGACCATTCAATATCTTTATTCATTAGTGTATACGGATTCCTCAATATTTCCATAATTAAAATAACATTCCAAATAAACACCGTATGTAAAATGGTATACAGTTTAGACAAAAAACATATCCATGTAATGAAATTATGGATATTTAATATAAATATAATTTCATATGAAAATTGATCTCAAATGGGAAGGAGATACACCACATAAGGATTATTTGGTGCACAATACCAAGATAGTCGCAACGAAAACGACAGTTGAGGCAAAGTCTTTTACCACAATGTAATCGGTCGAACCGTATGTTCAAAAAATAATAACAATCAAGTGAATCATTGAATAAAATGAATATAAATAGAATCATGTTATTAAATATCAAATTTAAGTAAACATATACCAAATATAAGTAATAATTGGATAACAATGGAAATCTCACAGAAATGAAAGTGAGATTGGAAACCCCTTACATTATGCTCGAGTGTGTTCTTCATTTGTTTTAATGACCTGAATTCTCAAATTTAGATTCATTAATTAATATATCCATAACCTCATATACTTTTAATTGATTTATTATAACCTTATTTGGTTCATTCATGGCCCTTTTGTATGGGTTTAATTAGTTCAATTTTCATGTTTTTAAAGCATTTTATTCCTTGGTTTTCATGGTTCGTTTACGTGTTTCCATGAATGGAAGTTCATTTGAAACATGGTTAAACATACAGAATTTTTAATACATATTATTATTTAAATTATAGATATATAAATTATCTTATAATAGTTTTGGGTTATATACCATGATGATGATTCATTAGTTAAAACATGAACAGTGTTTGTTTAGATCGTTTTAATGGTTCTTTGATAATAACAACCTCATTTTGTCTTACAAATTAGAACCATGAGTACAAAAGAATTCCAGAACCGTGGATGAGTTATAAAACATATATTATAACATGGTTAAACCATTTAAATGGTTTTAATGACAAGACATGAAATAATTAATGGAAATTGAAATTACATCATCCATGATATCGATAATTCGGCACATCACGGACAATGTTTGTATTCCTTAAATAAGTGGGAGAGGAGAAGAATAATGACGTGGAATTTTCAATAACTAATGGAACATAAAGAATATACAAGATTATGGAGCATACATTCCTCTTGGTTTAGATTATCTGAGGAAGGAAGAAGAAAATAATGGAATCTTAAAATGAAATAAAACTTGATATATTTCTCACGAAAATTCAGCATCCTAATGACATCTCTTAAAATTTCATACAAACAGTTTGACGATATGAATGGAATATCTCATCATTAATACATAATATGTATAGTAAGGTGGAATTTTTAACAAAATATCCCAACAAAATCCAAGGGGAATGGAAGAGAATAACTTAAAATGAAAGAAAAGAAAGAAAATAAAAGAGGTTGTTTACCTCTTGATCTCTTCTCCTTGAGATCCTTCTTAAGGGCTTTGGTTTTGATCTTTTGGTGATACCAGAAGCTCTAGGATGTGGGGAAGATACTAGGGAAGGTTAATTTGACAGAATATTTACAAGCTTAAAGTCATATTGTAGTCAAGTGAAGAGGGAGTGGTGGGGAGGTTTTTATAGTGGAGGAGAGGAGTAAATTTTGAATATTTAATTCATTATTTTATTATTTCCCACAGTAAAACCAATAGTATTGTTTCATGTGACCCATAATAGTAATAAGTTCATGTGAGTTTGAATAAAGTGGCCGTAAAGAACGTATTATGTCATAAATAGTGTATTTAACTGATAAATTCAATATACGGGCTTTTACCGTATTTCACTATTCATAAAAAAATTCAAGAATTTCAAAAAATACCAAAAATTCACCCCCACCATCTTTCAACATACAGAATTCAAATGTTAAATCAATTTTTCAAAAATAATTTTCTAAATAATATTAATTTAATTATAAAATAAAGTCATGGTTAAATTTGAAAAATAACAATCTTAGGGTATAATAAGTTTAATTTGAAATTGAATAATTAATTACGATCCAATTATATTATTACCCTAAGAAAATAAAGAAATTTCTTTATTTACTATTCAACGGTCATATTACTATTCATATTACTATTCATAAGGGTATGTTACTATTCACCAAAAATCATGTTTGTTCTATCAGACTCCAAATGACCGACTGAACACAACTCTAGATGACTATTTCTCGAAATTCAAAACATAGAAGAGGAAACAATTATGTTTAATGGCTAGGTTTTAACTATCTCCTAAATAAACTAGTGTTGTTTCAAAGGAACATAATGATTTTTATGTTGTGAATAAAATATATTCAAGAGATGCATACTATTAAATGTTCGGGGAATTACATTATTCACTCCTTCAGAAATTTCTTCCTTGAAATTTGATGTATATAGACCACCAAAATGATGTGGGTGGTTCTTCTTCATAACATCTTTAGGTTCCCACGTTGATTCATCTATGTTATGGTTCCTCCAAATAACCTTTACTAGAGGAGTCATATGATTTCTCAATACTTGTTATCTAGTATAAATAATCTTGATAGGCACTTCACAATATGATAGATCGGTCTCAGGTTTTACTTATTCATAAGTGAGTACATTTTTTGGGTCTGGAATGTACATTCTTTACATATACATGTGGAACACATTGTGATCCTTGGAGAGACGTGGTGGTATTTCCAATCAGTAAGCTACGATTCCAATTCGGTCCAGAATTTCAAAAGGTCCAATGTACTTGGGACATAAATTTCCCTTCTTACTAAATCATATAATACCCTTCCATGGATATACCTTTATAAAAATGTTAGCACCTTATTAAAACTCCAAATCCTTCCTTCGGTTATCTACATAGCTCTTTTTCCTACTATGGGCTATTTTGATATTGTTCTGGATAATCTTCACCTTTTATGTTTTTTCTTCAACAATTTCTGGGCCCAAAAGTTTTCTTTCACCATCTTCATCCTAGCAAGTTGGTGTACAACATATCCTCCCATATAATACTTCATATAGTGCCATCTAAATACATGAATGAAAGCTATTGTTGTAAAAAAAATCCACAAGAGGTAAATATTGATCCCCCATGCCATGAAAATCAAGTGAACAAGACCTCAACATGTCTTCCAATGTTTGAATATTCCGTTCTGATTGTCCATCAGTTTGTGGGTGGCAGGCAGTGCTAAAATAAAAATCAGTATCTAGGGACTTCTGAAGACTTTTCCAGAATATTGATGTAAAATTTGGATCTCGACCAGAAACAATCGATAGGGGTACTCCATGAAGTCTTGCAACTTCATTAGTTTATAGTCTTGCTAAACGTTTAAGTGGTATATCTTCTCTTATAGCAATAAAATGTGTTGACCTGGTAAGACGGCCAACAATGACCCATATTGCATCGTTCCTTCTAGGAGTCTTTGGTAGTCCCTGGAAAATGTCCAATGTGATATTATCCCATTTCCGCCCAGTTATGAGAAGTGGTTGCAATACTCTTCCCGGCCATTGCCTTCTAGCTTTCACTTGTTGATGAACCATACATCTTGACACAAAATTAGAAATCTCCCTCTTCATGTTGTCCCACAAAAAATTATCCTTCAAATATATATACATATTAGAGATACTAGGGGGTATAGAGAAATTGGAACTATGAGAATCATCCAACAATTCTATTTTTAGATAAGTTATACTGGGAACACAAAGTCTCTTCCCAAATTTCAAAACTCCATCTTCATATACGAAGTCACTCATTCTTCCATCATTCATTGTTTTAATCTTATTTTATAACTCCTTGTCATCAACTTGAGAACTTTTTATCCTTTCTAGTAAAGATGTTTTGGCATCCATTTGAAAAATAATTGATGTTTCACCTTCCATGGTTATTCCCATTTCCATCATTACTAGATCCATGAAAATAGGATCCCTTTCAACACTCATCTTGTTCAAAACTCCATGATCCTTTCTATTCAAAGCATCTTCCACCTTATTTGTTGTCCCTAGGTGGTAGTGTATCATCCAATAATAATCCTTGAGTAGTTTAATCCATATCCTTTTCCTCATGTTGAGTTCTTTCTGTGAGAAAATATACTTCAAAATCTTGTGATAAGTATAAATCTCACAATTTTCAACAAAGAGATAATGTCTCCATATCTTCAAAGAAAATATTACAGAATCTAACTGAAGATCATGAGTAGGATAGTTTTTCACATGAACATTTAGCTATCGTTATGCATAAGAAATAACCCTATCATTTTGTATAAGGACACATCCAAGTACTTTCTTTGAAGCATTACTATAAATAACAAACACGTCATTCCCCGATGGTAGAGTCAATATAAGAGAATTAACTAATCTTCTCCTCAGATCTTCGAGAAATTATTCACAATCATTTGTCCATATAAATTTAAGCCCTTTACATATGAGCTTCATTAGCGGGTTAGCCAGTCGGGAAATTTTCTGAACAAAACGCCGAAAGTAACCTACAAAGACAATAAAACTGTGTACCTCAGTTATGTTTGTTAGCATGGGACAATCTTGGATTGCCTTTGTCTTCACAGGATCAACTCGGATTTCGTAATTAAGGACAATATGGCCTAGAAATGGAACCGACTGAATCCATAATTCTCACTTGTTAAACTTCCCATATAATTGATTTCATCTAAGAGTTTTCAGAACAGTTTGTAAATGATCCTCATCATATGCATAACTTTTTGACTATACCCAGATATCATCGATGAATACCACAACAAAGATATCATGATATTCCTTGAACACTCTATTCATTATATCCATGAAAATAGATGGTGAATTTGTCTGTCCAAAAGAAATCACTGTAAACTCATAATCCACATTCCTGGTTTGAAATACTATCTTTGGATTATCTTCCTTGCTCACACACAGTTGGTGATATCTGGACCGAAGATCAGTTTTTGAAAATTACTGAGATCCTTGAAGTTGATCAAATAAATCATCGAGTCAGGGAATAGGATACATATTCATTATTGTAATAGAATTTATTTCCCTATAATCAACGCAAAGCCTCATGGATCCATCTTTCTTCTTGACAAAGAGGATAGGGGATCACCATGGAGAAAAACAAGGTTGAATAAATCCCTTTTCACTCAAATCCTCTAGTTTCTTATTTAGATATACTAATTACATAGTGGCCATTCTATTCGGAGTCTTTGATATAGGTCTTTCTTCAGGAATGAAATCGATAGAGAAATCAACTTCCCACTCTAGAGGATGTCTAGGTAAATCCTCTGGAAATACATCAATGTACTCTTTCACTATGTGCACATCTTCAATTTGAATATTTCTTTCCTCTCCCACAGATATTGGTTTGTCTTCCTCTCCAAGTATTGCATTCAATAGAGCCACTAGGAATGGATCTAAATAAGAATCAGGTGGTGAAGTTTCTTCACTAAAGGCATGGAATTCTACACCATTCTAAATATTTGTAACATCCTTTTTTTTAAAATAAATACTCGCATCATAATTTGAATGCCAATCCATGCCAAAAATTATATCAAATTCAGTCATGGGTATGATGAAAATTCTACCAAATAAAGAACATTTTGGTTCTTAGAGGGGAACTAGTCGACATGCCTTTGTTGCAATGATACATCCAATGGGATTTTAAACTGACAACTACTTTCTTAAATAAAATTGGACATATCTAATTTTCGTGGAAAACTGAGAGGATATAAATGAAAGTGATGATATAGAATCAAATAATGTGTTGGCTATGTATGAGGAATCAATTAAAGTACCTGTCACCACGTTACTAGGAAATTCTACCTCCGCGGTTTTAATCGCATAGGCTCTCCCTTGCCCTCTTGGATTTTTCTAAGGCATGTTTCCTTGGTTCTTAGGACTCTCATCTGCATAGTGTCCTATCTCCCTGAAATTATAGCATTTACCATCATTGAATTTTTTCTTCCCCAATCATTCATCATATCAATGACCTTTTTATCCATAGATATAGTATACTCCCTTGCCTTTCATGCATTTCTCGAGATGATTCTTTCCACATTTCTCGCATTATGTGAAACTGTTCGTTCCCTTTCTCTTCTTTGGTGCTTCTCATTTTCCTTTGTTATCATATTTCTGCTTCCTATCTTATTTTCCTTTGAAAAATTTTGATCTAAAAAATTCCTTCTCTATTTTGATAGAACTTGATACAATTTCATCATATGATGAAAATTATTGAGAAGCCAGTGGCCTTTGAAGACTTGGCTTAATACCTTCAAAGAAATGATCAATCTTGTCTGCCGAGTCACATATGTAATCCACGGCATACCTGGATAGCCTTGTGAAGGTAGCCTCATACTCTGCAACACTTTCTTCTTCCCTTTGTTTGAAGCTGAATAATTTCCTCTTCATTTCGGCTTGTTTCTCACGAGGGAAATTTTTTTTGAAGAATATTTTCTTAAAATTCCTCCATTTAATATCCTCTATCTCTTCATCCACTATGGTATTTTGAATCAGGGACCACCAATGATCTGAATCGCCCTTTGGGACAATATAATGCCGGTAATACCTTTTAATTTTAATTGCATTTTAATTTCATGAATGTCTTTTAAAGGGACTTCATCCATTGCTCAGTAAACACTGAATTAGTAGTCCCACTGAAATATGGGGGCTTCTGCCACCTGAAATGATCCAACGCAGGTTTTGAATGGTTATTCATTACAGCTTGAGTATGTTGTCCCAATATTGTCATGATTTGTTCTGATCCAACATTGACTGTGTTTACATTCATGATAGGGAGATCCTTACCATACCCATGAGTATTGATTCCCCTTCTTACATTAGAATCCATTTCTAAATAATGGGATACACTAGATTAGTTTATGAATATCAAATAGATAAGCACTTAACGTAGATTGATATTCTATGAATAAACATGGTTCCTCTATGGAAAAATGTACATTAACTCCTTCATAATGTCTTGTAATGAAAACATGAATTAGCCTAATCATATCCCCTAGGAGTGTCGTAACCAAGAGTGTAGCAGGCCCATTGTCGTGCACTAGTTCTCGTTCGAGTCTAGCTCAATGCGGTGTTTTCGAGCTTTACCACTAGATACATCCGTGCCAGAGCCGCCTCTACCTTCTCATATCCAGACAGGGACATATTGTTTAAAATATCCACATAATGTATTCCTTGCCAAAATACCAGGATATTCTTGTACATTTATCCTCAAATTCTACCTTAGGTCTTTGTTCCTTAATATAAATTTTGTACTCTAGTTTCCAAGATTCCTACTAAACTTCCTCTGATACCAACTGTAACACCCCGACTCCACTAGGCTAGAGCTAGTGAATTACTTATGATATTGGCATGGTTAGAAGGAATTAAAATCCTGAAGGAACGATTAGTTTAGTAGTCTTGAAGAAACTAGATACACTGATGTAACTCAAATTACATTTTAAAAGGTTAAAAAATACAAAACATAATAAAAACTAAAAAACTCCATCCCCATGATCTCAATAAAAGGCCTTCTCTTCATCACATATTGAAGATATACAATGAAAGGAGTGAGCTCAAATGACCAATAAGGGTTAAAAATAGTGGAATCATGAATACAATAATAAGTGAATCGTATACATTCTGACATGATCAATATGGCATGCTGAATAAATGAAATACTAATTCCATTAACAAACTAAGAATGTAACTGCTTCCATAGAGTTTGTAATAGTGAAAAACTCATGGATAATAATAATAGATAATGTTGAAGAGAATGATTATTAATTGGAAGTCATGTATCTGGAACATGAAATCATAATACCGTAAAAACAGTTTAGTTCTGTGGGTAGAAACTCTGCTTATTTTGTGGAATCAAACTTGAAGGGTTTGTCACCAATCTTTTTTGTCTCATGAGACATACCAATTCATCGAGCAGCTATAGCGGGCCCACCCGCCACAGCATGTCCCGAAAATTATTTATTCATTGATTCAGTAAAAGAGAAATATGCCCTTTCAATATACATATATAGTAGAGTATATAGATTCATCAATATTTCCATAATTAAAATAACATTCAAAATAAACACTGTATGTAAAATGGTATAAGGTTTAGACAACAAACATATCCATGTCATGATATTATGGATATTTAATATAAATATAATTTCAAATGAAATGTGATCACACATGGGTAGTAGGTACACCTCATAGAGATTATTAGGTGCACAATACAAAGATAGTCACAATAAAAATGGCAGCTGATGCAAAGTCCCTTACCACAATGTAATCAATCGAACCATATGACCAAAACATAATAAAAATCATGTGAATCATTGAATAACATGAATATAAATAGAATCATGTTATTATATATCAAATTTATGTACGCATGTACCAGATATACGGAATAATTGGCAAACAATGGAAATCTCATTGAAATAATAGTGAGATGGGAAACCCCTTACCTTTTGCTCGAGTGTGTTCTTCGTTTGATTTAATGACTTGAATAATCAAATTTAGCTTCATTAATTAATATTTACAGAACCAATTATACATATAATTGATTTAGTATAACCTTATTTGGTTTATTCATGGCCCTTTCTTTGGGTTCAATTGGATTAATTTGTATGTTTTGGAAGCATTTTCATCCTTGGTTTTCATGGTTCGTTTACGTGTTTCCATGAATGAAAGTACATTTGAAACATGGATAAACATTAAGAATTGTTAATACATATTATTAATTAAATTATTTAGATATAAATTAAATTATAATGATTTTGGGTTATATACCATGATGATGATTCATTAGTTAAAACATTAATGATGTTTGTTTAGATCGTTTTAATGGTTCTTTGTTAATAACAACCTCATTTTGTCTTACAAATTAGAACCATGAGTACAAAGAATTATAGATCCATGGGTGAGTCCTAAAACAGATATTATGAACTGGTTAAACCATATAAATGGTTTAATGACCAGACTTGAAAGAATTAATGGAAATTTAAATTATATCGTCTATGATGTCAGTAATTCGACACTTCACGGACAATGTTTTTATTCCTTAAGTAAGTGGGGGAGGAGAAGAATAATGATGGGGATTTTTCCATAAACATTAGAACATCCAGAATATACATGATTATGGGTCATACATGCCTCTTGGTTATGATAAGGTGAGGAAAGAAGAAGAAAAGAAAGGAATCTTAAAATGAATGAAAACTTGATATATTTCTCACAAAAATTCAGTAGCCAAACAATGTCTCTTAAAATTTCATAAAAATAGTTTAATGAGAGGAATAGAATATCTCATAATTCATACATAATTTGGATAGTAAGGGTAAATATTTAATGAAATATCCCAACATAATACAAATGGAATGGATGCGAATAACATACAATGAGAGAAAAGAAAGAAAATAAAAGAGGTTGTTTACCTCTTGATCTCTTCTCCTTGAGATCCCTCTTAAGGGTGTTCGTTTTGATCTTTTGGTGAGACCAGAAGCTCTAGAACGTGGGGAAGAGACTAGGTAAGGGTAATTTGATGGAAATTTTTTGAGCTTAAAGGCTTATAGTAGTGAATATAAGATGGATTGGTGGGCGGTTTTATAGTGGAGTCTCGAGGAGTAAATTTTGAATATTTAATACATTATTTTATTATTTCCCTCATGACAACCAATAGTATTGTTTCATGTGACCACTAATAGTAATAAGATCATGTGAGTTCTAATAATGTGGCTTTACATACGAAATTATGTCATAAATAGTGTATTTAACTGATAAATTGAATATATGGTATTTTACTGTATTTCACTATTCATAAAAAATTCAAGAATTTCAGAAAAATACCGAAAACTCACCCCTTCCGTTTTTTGACATGTAGAATTCAAAAGTGAACTGCATTTTTCAAAAATAATTTTCTAAATATTATTAATTTAATTTTTAAATAAAGTCAAAGTTAATTTGAAAAATAACAATCAAAGGGTATAATTAGTTTTATGTGACATTCAAAAATTAATTACGATCACATTATCTTATTACCCTAATAAAATAAAGTAAATTGATTATTTACTATTAAAGGGTCATATTACTATTCATATTACTATTCATAAGGGTATGTTACTATTCACCAAAAATCAGGTTTGTTCTATCAGACTCCAAATGACCTACTGAACACAACTCTAAATGACTATTTCTCGAAATTCAAAACATGGAAGTGTAAAATTTTATGTTTAGTGGATAAGTTTTATTAATCTCCTAAATAACCTAGTGTTTTTCAAAGGAACACAATGATTTATAGGTTGTGAATAGAATGTATGCAAAAGATACATACAATAAAATGTTCGGGGAATTACAGCTCGTATCCAGATAGGGATGTACAGCTTGGAAAACTCACAAAATCTCTACAGTACCAAAGTTTTATGATTTTCTTCTATACTAATCATCAATGTATATCTTAGGGATATCTGTTCTAATCAGATTTTATCTAAATCTAGTTTCCAAGGTTTTTACTAAACTTCCTCTAGTACCAACTGTAACACCCTGACCCCAGAATCCTAGAGTCGGTGCATGATTGCATATCATTAGCATTATCACAAAAGATCAAGTCTTGAAAGACTGATTAGTTTAGGAGTCTTGGAAATTCTAGATACATTCTTAAGATTTACAATACATCATAAAAAGGAAAACTACAACAAAATTTCTTCCATAGACAACACTGAGATCCCATAGACTATCCTTATAAGTCAGTCATAATATACTTCTTCGCATCCGGTGAAAAATAAAACATCAAAAGGGGTGAGATCAGATGCTCAGTAGGGATAACAATATAGCGAAAACATTTATAAATAAGCCTAAACATTTAAGAAAATGTATAAGTCTAAAATAAAATCCTTTTAAACTTTTACGTCAGCATAATATGGAAAAGGTAAAATCATATAATGCCATTTACATATTCACATGGATATCCTACAAGTGTAATGACCACATGAACCATCAATATTATTTTCATAGTGAGATAATGTATAATTCCAGACATTCTTAAACATTTTGTCAAGGCATCGGCCAAGACGTCTAAAAATGATTAAGGCCTTTGAAAAAACTATATATCAATTTGTGAATGGCCTCATCCAATTCGATGTCAAATTGTCATGTGAGACCTACCAATGCATCAAGGATCTATAGTAGGCTCCACCCGTCACTTACAAATTCCAATACATTCCTCATATGAAAAGGTTGAAATATAACATAAACATTAGTATTAAAACTAGCATATGAAATCTCAATACATTAACCATATACCATGAATGGTATAAAAATATCACATCCATAGTCAAACATATCACAAAAAGTTAAATATAATATAAAAGTTTTGTATCATAATAAATCAACTTCAAATATACTTAAAATCCATCAAAGGTTGTTGATATATATGAAACCAAAAACATTTTTAGATAAATACCACTTTCTATTTTGAAATAATTTATGAGTCACATAATTATAAAGAAAGCACTTATTTTGAAAATATTCCTCTATGTTTGTAAAGTAAGATTTGATGAATATATAGTGGTGGAAAATAGTCGCAGCCGACATATAAGTTAAAAAAACATTCTTACCTTAATTTTCTCAAAAAGGTCATAAAATAAATTGTTTGGAAAATGAGGGAAAGATTCATTTCAAAAAATATATGGTCAAATAATGGTATAAATTACATTACCCCGTTGTCTAGTATAATAATTATTTTGATATACATTTTTATGAAACATGGATGTGGCTGATAAAGAGGTCCTAGTAGATACTTTTGTAAAATAACCTCAGATAATAAAGAGATTGTGAAATTAACCCTTACCTTGTACTTTTCCTTGGAAGAGGGTAGGTTAACCTCCGGTATAATGGTGAAATAATTGTTATTAAATTATAAACAAATCATATACATTAATCTGATATCATATATGATCTTTTAAGATTGCTTTGTTAGTAATATTTTAGCATTATCATCGTTTTAGGTTTTAACTGATTCATTTTCCATTATATGCATTGTTACGTAAGTAATGTTTATTATGGATAGGAAGTATCATATTCATATTAATTATTATATTAAGTCTTTAAAAATTATTTTTAATCATCTAATGAAATTTATTATTGAATGGATTACGATGGTGAATTAATCTCATCGCGTTCATGGAGACGGTAATCCGTAAATACGCACGAGCGAAAATATCATTTATTTGATATTAAAATAATATATAATTGGATGGTATATAATATATAATGAATGATTATCATTTTTTATTTATTATTTAAATCAATTAAACATAATTTTTATACCCATCCAAATAATGATTGATTGAATAACAATTACACCACGACGTGGAGATGGTAAGTCGTACGTATGCATGTATTGTGACATGTCATTCAATGGATGGAGAGAATAATGAATATTGTTGTACCATATTTATAATAAAATCAGAGTATATAGACGATACTATAGTTATTATTTTATAATGGAAACAATAATGAATGATGAACTGGAAGAATAAAGGAACTTGAAAGAGGTGATGAAATATTTACATTGTCTTCGGGTTCTTCCTTTTTATTTGATCAAAATGGATCCATAAGTTGGATTTATGACTAATGTAAAGCCTCTAGGATGAAGGGGGGATAGTTAGAAGGGTATTTTGTTAGAGGTTAGCTGATTGAAATGGATTTTATGGTGTGAATTAGAGAGAAGGGGGAGTGTCGTTTTATAAGAGGGTTGAAGGGAGCCCTAGAAAAATCTAAAAATATTATTTTATAATAAAATCATTTTCTGTTTCTATAAACTCCAAAATGAATTATTTAAATTATAAGGTGGTATGGGTCTAAAACCACTCATCCAATAGGTTTTAGACAGGTTTGGGTCACTATATTAACTTTATCATTTAGATTTAACTCTTAGTTAAATAGTTTGACATTTACCATGTCTCTTTGTATTTTTATATTATATGGTTAATAAACATATGATAAACATCCAAGAGAACCCCAACTGGTTCATTTATGGTAAAACTATCATTATAAAAGACTTCTGGACAATCCATAGATATTTATGAATAGAATATAAATTAATAAGATAATATTTTTTTTTAAAAACTTCTTTATCACAATTTTAAAACTATTTGGTATTTTGTTTTTGATAAATTCATAACAGTAGTATTACATAGAAAAAAAATTAATTATCCAACTCTAACGAGTCATATTAACCTATAAAATTAGTGAAATTCATAAAAAGTCTCAAATTACATTTATTTGGATATTTATAATATCAATTACTTTAATCATTCATTAATACGGTAATTACTACATCATCATTGTGGTATAAATAAATTTATTTATTTAATGTCTAAAAAATATAAATAAAATATCATTCTATAGAAAATATATTATTATTTATAATTGTTATTTATATTAGAATTTATATTATGTTTAGATCTATATAAAAAAAATTTTAGTTATTAAACATAAAAATTAAACACTTTTAACTCTTCTTTAATTAAATAATAATAAATTCCTAATCAAATCCAAGTGGACCTAAAGGATCATATTTTATTCCAAAGGCAGTTTTTGGACGAATTAAATTTATCCTATAGAATTTGGACATGTTTTAGGGTAATAATATTATCATATTTACCCTTACTTACCCTATTTACTTTTAACCGTGGTAAATAAAAGTAAAAATATACTATTGACCAAAAATTTAATGTCTTCTGAAAAATTCCAAAAATTCATCCTAAGATAATTTTGATATTATTAATACATAAATGAAGTCTATTTTACGAATTGAAAATCATAAAATTTTCATTTATTATTTTCAAATTAAATCCCGTTTTCGAAACCAAAAAGCGTTTTTTAGAAATAATAACTATCAAATGATTAACACTTGTTTATGTCGAATATCAAAGTAAAATTACTTAAAATGGCAGTTATTGGATTAAATTTTAAAAACATATTCCAATTATACTTCCAACCAATTGAATTTTATAATTAAACACTATAAATTATTTCGATTAAAAAAGTTTTTATTAGTTGAAATATTGTATTTTTCACTATTCGTCCAAATATGAATGTTACCAGAAAAAAATCACAAATTTATGGAAACTAAATTCCTAAGTCCCAATTCTAAATAAGAAGTTTATTTTGTCAAATTTAATATATAAAAGTATCAAATATTTGATTTAAAAAGCATTCTCCATTATAGTGCGGTAAAATTGATTTTTAAAAAAAATACATCTTTTATCTGAAAAAATGAATTTTTCATACATTATGTCTAAGAAACTCATAAAATGGATTCTAAAATTATAATTATTTATAATGTTCAAAATTCAATTAATACTATTCATAAACTCTTTTCAATGGAATGTTTGGTAAGTCGTGGTGTGCTTGAACATGGTGTTGTCTGTAGTGCAAGTTTTTTAATTAATTTGATAAGATAACGTACTATGAAATCTTGGGGTGTTTAATTTTTTCTATTTGGAAAATTATAGGATGGTTCCTTTATAATTTTAAATAAATTATAAATGAGAATTATTTTGAATGTAATATACTAATCATCAGGAAAGAATTTATATATTATAAAAAATGATGAAAATTAATTTGATAAATCATTTTCAACGGTAATACATATTTTTAGAAGGCATGGTTTTGGAATAAAACCTATTTTCGTCCAATGAGTAAAATGATGTCAGATTTTGTTTAAAAAGTTAATTTTTTTTAGTAACAAACATGAAAATATGGTAACATTTCTTTAAAATATCATGAAAAAAAAAGAAAAAATCGAATTTAAATTGGTTTATTATGAAAATGTCATGTAATTTACATAAAAGGATATTATTGAAAACAAATGTAACATCTCATCCCTTCCAATTATCTTTGAAAGGTGATGGGACATTACATTTTTTTAGGTGACATCCCCAGATCAACATATATATGAAATAATTTCCATAGACTTCAATATAATTGGGAGAATATTTTATCATTGAGTGAAAAAACCCATTTCAAAGATAACTATAACAAAAAAACACTATATGATGTAATGAAATAATGAAATACAACTCCATGTTATACCAAATAGACCATAATAGAAAAACATAACCCATCATGATATTAGTGTATAATGAGAAAAGAAAACTTGAATCATTATAAAAAATGGAATACAAAATCAAATAATCGTTAAGTCTTGCAGACATACAACTCCATAGATCCCAAAATTCTCCAAAATAAAAATACACAATCCATTAGCATATTAACATGATACATACCTAAATGAACGAGTTACTACTTCATTTTCTCTGTATTGATAAAAAATATCATTAAATAAACAAATATGCCTAGTTAGGGGGTGAGTAATGAATCTCAGTAGGTTATTCCCAAAATAAATATCTACTCACACTATTAATATAGAAAACATTAGAATATTTATATAAATCCATTTATATAAAAACATTTAAATTAATTTTAATAGTTTATATCAAAGCCAATGATATTCTAAAACAAAATTGTTTTCTAACGAAAACATTTTCCATGATAAAAAACAAACAATGATTTAAACCATATATATTTACATTTTACAATACTTATTCCATGATGCACAAACACACACATGAGTGATCCAATAAAAATATTTAACTCAGGAGTGGTATCTCATCCATCCAATATATTTGTACTAATTGTCAAATTTCTATGTGCCCCAATGTCACCCAACCATTTCTAGATTTCTTAATCTCATATTTCCTCCTGGAATTCATATAAATCTTGATCATTTTGAAGATTATAGATCTATATGGTGGCTCAACATATAATTTTCTATCAAATTAAAATTTATCATATTCCTTGAGTATGATGAATTTAACCTTGGTTTCTCATTTTAGACCTAAAAGATATACGATTAACTCTTTTGATAATTTCGTCTATGGTTCATGGGGATTATAGGACTAGGTGACCAATGGGGTCGTTGACATATAAAACCTCATGATTTTTTTACATTGGATATTGAATTTTTTTTTCATGTTTTAGTTCTCATCCAATATGAAACATGTGATATTTATTCTTATTTGGATGGAATTACGATTTCTATGGGAAATATGATACCCCTATATTGGTGTTCTGGGAAAGAATCTAAAACCACATTCCTTCCTGGTAAATCTCCTCTATTCTATATATTCATGGTAATATAATTGGATTGATCTTATATTCTAATAGTATAACTATGTTTATTTTTCATTAGTTATCTCTGTGTGTTTTTTGAGGTTTAAGTTTCATGAACAACAGTGGAGTGGGTTTGGATATCATCTGGGGAATAATTAAACTATACAAAAGTGGTGATATTTGTTTCATGGATATAATACCCAACATATTTTAAACAGATGGGTCACCATTTATCTTCTTGTATTCAATCATATAGGGATCAACATGGGGAGAATAACAGGATTAATGAATAGTTTTTATATAAATTGGTTTCTTATGCTCATAGAATGTATGAATTGGGTAATAATGACGAATCAAATACCAAACCAATATAAAAGGAACCAAAACCATTGAGTTTTGATCGGATGTTGGTGGAAATGTATATCAATTTCAAATGTAATTTGAATATTCATATTTTGGTAGTGAAGGTCTTGTCTATATCTAGGGAATAAGGTGGTGCAAAAAACATAATTATTGGAAACTATCACCATCATACTTATTCCATCACCATATGTAGTGTATGTTCATATTATCAACTAACCAACAGAAGAGGTGGTGATGTAGTCGTATAGTGAACTAGCCCATGCAAATTATATACAGATCATTCTAAATACACAAGGGTGGTTGGTGATTTAAAAGAGGATATCATGTCTTTGATAGAACATGTCAATTACTAATATTAGCAACCACTTTAATAATCTAGAAACTAAAGGTTGAATCAATATAAAAAGGGACTCTAAAAACGTAGAGCACCTCACTAACGATAAAATATGATAAGGAACATAGTCAGAAAAAGTGACCTTTGGCTATTTTTTAGTTTTTTGTGACGATCGATGGACTAATTTAAGAATTCACTATCAAATGATATATAAATTGAAGAAAGGATATTGGGATGTGGGGAGTTTCATTGTGTTCTAGGGGAAATTTAAAGGGTGAAAATATTATATTCACAAACCTAAACTAATTAAGACACGGTATTCCTAAAATATTATGTCCAATGTGATGTAATTTAAACTCATAGATAATGTATAGTGATGGATGATGAGTTTTAATCCTTAGAGTTGATACCATATAGTTGAATACAGACATTCAAAATATATTTAGAGGTTCGGTGATAGGGTGGACACATTGTATTAGCCCCATGTAGATTCTATGGATAAAGAAGAAATCAATAATGATGCCAACACAGTTCTTGAAAAACCAACTAAGGGTATATTATATTTATTATAGTTTTATTTAGATAATGAATATGGAAACAAAGAAAACTCACAATATATTACAAAACACTATATCGATGAAATGATGGATGATGTTCTAAGATTATTAGTTCGCAAGTGGAGGTTGAAAATATTACTAAGAGAATGAATCACATGGAGAAGAATAAAGATAATTGTGTGTGGATGAATATGTATGATCATATTTTGACAGATGGATTCAATGGTTTTATGATAAACATAGAAGAGTACATTTTGGCCTAGGAAATGATGGATTATCATTTTCAAGTACTACTCTAGGAAAATTGAGATACAAATGTGTATTCTATTCATTATATATTATATTGTGTTATTTATTTTTAAAAAAACTCAAACTCACTTTCAAGGATATTGAGATTTTTTATTGGTAGATTCATTCATACCTAACCCTGTGAGGTTTCCATAATATTCCTAAAAACGTTTTTAAATAAATTTTTTATTTTTATTTGGTCATTTTAAACTATTTGAATCAAAGAAATTATTTTCTAATAACATTAGTTGAATGTTAATACACGTACATCAAGAACATAAGTGACTATGAAGAATAAAACAAATTATTCATCAAAACATAGTTGAAATTACAAAAAACTCAACTTAGATACTGTTCCATCACACAAAAAACAACTATATCTCGTAAAACATTCAATAAAAACCTATATCATCCACCCAATAGATTCGATATATCTTTATAAGAGAATGAAGAAAGAAAAAAAGGAAATACCACCAATAATTTATTCATACCTAGTTTTTCAGCCTCTAATACAGTATAGTTTTCTAAAATATCACTCAAGAATAAAAGGTATGTCCTCCACAACTCTTAGGAGGAGATAAATACATTTTAGGGTTGTAATTGAGGATTAATTATTGATTATTAAGATAAACTATGTTTGATCAACAATTTATAGATCTAATTTGTAACTGTTATTGGGTTGGGTGCATAGTTAAAAATACAATGAATGAACCCTGAAGAAGACATTTTTTAAAGAAGCATCTTTCATGGTCGGATTTCATGGTTAGATAAAATGTGCACCATCCATCAATAAACCATTTTTTGAAAAGAATTGTTCCTCTTAGATGGACTCACGGTTTGGCCAAAACATTCTCCAAACTATTAACCTACTAGGAGTCCCTAGTTTGACATTATAATTTTTCCTATGAGATGTTTCATATTATTTAATAATCATGGTCAAACCATGCACCTATAGAAATGCCCAAAATAGATTAAAAAGGTCCCAAAATCCTCTAAACATAAACCAAGCACATTTCATACATTAAATACATAAATAAAGTTGAACACACTTTGAAATGGGGGTGAAACATTCTCAAACCCATTATCATTTCTATCCCCCAGAAAGTATAAAATTTTGATTTACATAATTGAGTTCGATCCATTTCATCACCATTTAATTTTCCAATTCCCAATTTTATTTCTAAATCAGACCTTGATGAGACAAAACCCACAAAATATTGATTCTTCTCATCTCCCAGACATTATCATTCCAATCCAAAATATGTATTATCCCATAAACCAATGAAGTATATTTATCTTGATCATCAAGATCCCATCGAATCAAATGGTTAGGATCAAGTCAATACATCATCACCTAAGATACATTTAACACATTATGCACCAATATAAACCATTATGGAAAATTCAAGTGATATTACACCACACAATCCCATTTTAATATATCAAATGTTACTATGTATCTAGTAGGTAACATTAAATTCATTACAAAACAAAATCCCAAGCATTAGGGATATTCATAAGAACAAATGACCACTCACCAAGAATTAAAATGACCATCGATCATTTTCCAAATATGATTTTTGACAATTTGGAGTTGTCTCCATCCTCTAAATGATCAACATAACATTCATCATTGTATATTAGATAATGACCATCCCAATCTATAATGTCTCTGAATTTTTTACCCAAAAATTTATAAAATAACATGCATTCCCAAAAATTTCATAAAAAAGATCCGTATATATTGTGTTCTGATATTTTTTGTTATATGGGAACTAAAATTATAATATATGGTCCTTCCATTAAAAACCAAAATACATTAAAAAAATCCTTTATATTATTTTGAAATTAATATATCAACATTTTAGAAAATCTATTAGTTTCAAGATGATTCATATTTCTCATATTCAACTATGTTCTGAAGGCCTTATGTATGAATTTTCAGAAACAAGATATAGGGCATATATCTTTATTTGTTTCTATTGAATCTAGTATTCTAATTCTCTTTACCAATTATTGAATATAAATTTCCAAAAAGACCAACCCTATATAACATTCAAGAATATAGAAGAAATTAATGATTACATAAGTCGATCCATAATCACCCATATGGAATCTTGTTTCTAAACATTCCTTGGGATTCCTATCCCAAAATCCATATCTATCACCTCCCATTTCTAAATAGGAAAATGTAAATTGGGTAACACAGTCACTGGTTTATGATGCTCTTCCTTAACCTATTGATCATTTAGGCATATCAATACAGACATATGTCATTTTCATTTCATTCCATCCAACATGAAATATACTTCATGGCCTTATACATCTTATATATTTTTGGATGAAAACACCATCTTGAATGTTGTTAATATTGAATATTTTTTTCATTAAAATATAAATATACAATCATCTGAACATAAAATTAGATAACTAAAATATCATCCATCATCCATACCTCAATGGTCTCCCCACTATTGAGTATTGACTAAAGAGAAACACAAAATGATGTGGATTTTTATTCATATTTTACCTTCTCAACCAAATTTTGATCAAAGTAAAATGGACTGAAAAATGGAAATAATACCTCTATTTTTACTCCATGTTCATGTCTGATATCACTGATATAAACATCCACTAATCTGAATCCTATATTTCATAAAAATTTATTTACTTTTTTTATTGATTCTTCTAATACTGAATTGATTTCAACCCCTGTATACATCATGATGATTTTGAATCACTCCATCCATCATTATTTTATCAAATATAACTTTATTCATGATAAAATATTCATCTAGCTATTATATTTTGATTTTCACACAAAATATTAAATATAAATAAGTTTTCAAAGAGAAAACTGAAACATATAAATTAATTATGATAGATTGGTATTTATTATCAATCTACAATTAATATATTGATCCACATGTGTCAACATGATCTCCCTGCATGGGTGTACAACCCATCTCTAATTTGAATGAATCATAATACATCATGTAACTCTATCTCGATTCTGAAAAAAATTAATAATGGTGATGATATATGAAGAAATAAAATTTATTGAAATTAGTTCTCACATTCTTTCATTCATTGTAATGGTACATCATTCCTGGTAAAATTTGTTATAGGAAAATATAGTCATGAAATATCATGAATAATGTTTAATTAAAAATCTACCATAAAAATGAAACTATGTATCTCAATGTCATTATTTCGTATTTTCTTGGAAATATGATTTGTAATCATTTTTGGACCCATAAAACATGACTTTTAAATATTACATGGAAAAATAAACATACCACTTATAAAAAATAATGAATATTCAATACTTTGGCATAAAAATTATGATCCCTTAATATTTCCAACATTGTTATCAATGTTCTCTCATTCTCAACCTTATACCTTTAAAACACTAATATGTCTCTGAATAACACTAAAAAAGAATAAAAATATATTTCAAATATATGATTTATAAATTAAATAATTATTGTCGGTGAATCTGAGAGACTGAATGGAATAACAAGATACCCAAAATTGCTATATCAACTCATAAACCCTATTTTTTTAATATCCTTCATCTGAATCTACAATTTTTTATATCATGATAGCATTTCAATTTCAAATAACCATTGGCATCCATTTAATTTATCAAGAATATAACTAATTAATGGAAGTGAATACCAATTATATATAGTAAAATTGTTAATATAACAATAATATTTTCAAAACTGAATATTTTCATCTTCTTTTTCATTAACAAAATCATCAATTTCCATAATGATATAGTAGTCTCAATTAAACCATTTTTTATAGTTCATCCAAAAATACATTCAATTCCATCAATTCTATCAGTTTTATCTAATAATATAGATGTATGATAGGTATAGTCCTTTGTAAGTGATCAATCATAAACACCACTTCTCTTGTTGGTTAAATCCTTAATGAATTATCAAAAATAATATCTAGAAACTGATTTGGACTGGTGAACATCCATTACCCCTAGCCTCATCTGAAGATGAATAATTCAATGCTACAAAATGTTATATAATCATTCCAACTGTTTGTGAAAATAGGGCTTCCACATGTGCCTTTAAATTCTTGTCCTCCATAATGTGGCCCTCAACCCCAACATGGTTTGTAAAACAATATATTTGGTATAATAGTTGATGTGCCATTTAAAAAATATAAATCAATCCATGTAATGAAAATTTTCATATACATCCAAAACATTCATAAAGAAGTCAAATATCAACTTATCTCTACACATCATAATAGAAAGTCCAATTCATATAAATTCCTTATATTCCCTTTAGAAAAGAGTATTTTTATGTATCTAAATAAAATGTATCAACTGAATTGAAAATCATTTAAGAACAACACTATATGAATAAATAAAGGAATATAATCATCACATATAAAAATATCATTAATAATGGTATATTTATAAATCATCATACCTCTCATTTTCAATGGTCTAGATATATCATCTATAATAAAATGATCAACCCCATATAAATAGTTACTAAAAACACATTGGTCTTTATTAACCTGATGATATTTCACTTGTTGAAGATTCATGGTATTTCAATAATCTCAATTGGTAGCTTAGATCTACTAATTAGAGGTGTTATGCTTCTCTCCTACTATTGAAGAATTTGATTTCTTTGAAACATAACATGTTCCCTAAATAGAGTATTGTGTTTATAAATGAAAATAGAAATGAAGAATAGTTATATGATTAATATTATTTCAAAATCTACATGTTTACACATAATCTATGGTCACATGATCAAATGATCCTCACTAAATACTACCTAGATTTCTCGTTGACTTGTGAGGAATATTCATCGATCAAGCAGTCTTAATATTAGTCATTCCACAACCTTAGAAATAGGTTTAATGTTTCCTCTTTCTTTTAATATAAGTGATAACAAAATTTCCCACAAGTTTAAACATACATCCTCGAACAATAGTTCTAGAGATATCCATTTATATCATAATTGACTATTGGTTATATCTGTCATTGAGAGATTCACCTTGAAATTTAAAAATGGAATTTTTTATAGTAGTACACAATATATAAGGATATAATTGATTGTTAAAAACATTCAATTTCTCCCATGCATTGTCATGGTAAATTTATTTGTTAATGTATAAATCCCACCACATTCATGAAAGATACTTCCCCATATAAATTTCCAAAATAACTTTCAACTCCACTAGTGTTCCTAAGAAATTGATGATTAGATTAAACATATTGTTCCAGACCTCAAACATTTCTATTTTTGAATCACACTGAATAATGGGAGGAAACTTCTTCTCTAACTGAATGTAATGATCCAATTCCCTTTTCCCATCCATTTAGATCCCATTATCCATATAATTAAAATCATGGACAATATTCTTAATGGGTAGTCGGTTCACCTATAGTTCATGTGAAACCACATTCTCAGCGACTGTTTCTGGTTAGATTCATCAAAACCCACATGGTTCCATTTTTCAAATGAAAAAAATGTAAATCTTAAACTATATAAATGGAAGGAAAAAAAATTAAAAATATTTCCACATAATATATATTAAAAAATTACATACAAAACAAAATATTCCCACATCTTAAAATAATCTATTTTTCAAAATAACACAACCATGCCTTTTCAAAATCCACATTTGAACAGATTTTCAATTCATATTGAAAATTATAATTTTTTCAAAATAAAAAAATTATTATTGAATATGAAGTAATTATTTCTAGTGGGAATAAATTTCATCATTTGTTTTCATTCTCTTCTCATTGGCTAAATCGATGATAATGAAGTTAGAACTCATATAAGTGTCTAAAAACACGTATATACCCAACATTCTGATTACTAGAGGTTTATTTGAAATATGTAATCTATGTTTTTGAATTAACAACATTTCATGTTCTAATGATCCAATATTAATTCTAGAATCCCAACTCAAGAGAAAAACATGAATTAATTTTGGATCCAATTAATGAACAAACCAATTCCTATTATTACAAAATGAATGGTGAACGATTAATGAATGGTACCATCTATAACAACCCACCACTCAGCATCATTTTAGAAAGGTGGTGGTCCATTAAAAAGACATAGGATTCATCCCAATACAATAATGACATGATATAAATGCTATACTATTTAATTAAATTATGTGAAAATTTTCCCTTTGAAGTGAAACCACAATTACCCTTATATCAATAACCTATAATAACTATATGATGCATGATTAAAATTAAATTTAATATAATGTTAAAAAAAACAAACCAAAGTTCCAAGCCATATAAAATCACTATGTCAATGTATAATGATGAAAAAAAACTACAATTAGAATACAACGATGAAGACAAAACCAACAATAATCAAGAGTCCAATACATCCTAATCCACAACTCCCAATATAATCCTTGTTCAAAATATACTATCCATTACCAAGAAATCATTTCCTATACCAATTTATTCCTAAATAGTATCTGTAAATGATATAATGGTCATAAAAATGGGGTCATTATTGAAGCATATTAGGTTTTCCCCAAACGGAATCCCTACTCAAACAAATAGTATAAAAATAATTAGAATATTTAAATAAATAATTTTATTTAAATAATTTTAAAATATTTTCAATAATTCATATCATAAAAAAAAAATCAAACCAACATACTTATATTACAAAATCATTTTCTAATGAAATAAAACAAAAAAAATTATTTAAACCATTACTCATTCTTTTTCAAATTTCCATTCCACGATTCACACACACTCACACAAATATGCTCCAATAATACTTCTTTACTCATTAGTTATTTCATTTCCAACAAGGAGAGGTGAATAAGTGGATTGTATCTTTGATTCCCAAGCTTCAACACCACTTATATAGCGTCACGTCCCTAATTCTCCAATAGTATATGTGCCTCATTTAGGACACATCAAAATAATTAACTCACAGTAACCCATGTATGTCTAAATAATGAAAATCTCTCCATTTTTATACATTTCAATACAACCTCAATTTCATTGAAAAAATTTCTAACAAACTATTTCCATGATTCAAAATAATCCAATTTTTTTGAATAAGTTTAAAATTTTTAATCAATGATCTTTACAGAAAAAAATTAAATACATTTTAAAAGCACCACTAAAGAGTGTATGAACCAAGATTTTCTCAAAAAAATCACATTAAATTTCATTCAATTCAATAATTTTGAATCCAATCAATAAATTTCAAATAATAGGATTTGATAGTGAAGCAAAATACCTATAAAATTTAAATGACAATGATTAATGATATAGAATCTTCAACAATACTAGATTGAAACACCCAAACCACTATAGATCTGAATCGATAAAATCCCCAATGCCATATATCATCATTATTTTCATCAGAAGACTTTAATTATAATGACCAATCCTAGTGGGTAAGGTGTTTTGACTACTCCAAGACCACCTCTAATAGGTCAGCGGTTGGTGACTTGCACAGAGTGGTCATATCACACAAATGGGATGCATTAACCTAACTACCTTTACACAGACACACATATCCATTCCACACAAAACTAAAATGTAATAAAAGTATGTATAAAATGAATTCATACCACTATAATCATATCAAAAACTAAAAAAATGAATATAATGAATAGAAATAGGGAAAAATAAAATTCAACCATAATGAATCTGTAACTAAAATTCCTACTTGTATGAAAGGAGGTACATGGAGTACTATTTGAACAACATGAACAAACCACATCTATCCAGCCTCACAAAGAACCAACTAGTCTTTTTCAAACTATGACTCCAAGAAAGTATTGATCATCTACATAATACACACCACATGATATAAAATACCATGCATGGGTGAGTACAAAAATACTTATTATAAAAGCCCAAAAGTACAAAGGAAATACAAAAAAAGACATGCGTGAAAGAAATACCACAAAGGAAAATATTGTCATCTCCACAAAGGTATATTTTTACAAAACATATAGAAATAATATCCCCATATACTCTGTTCGTGTCACATAGTCTAGAGGTAATCCATAACAATTACAAGCCATTATATCTTTCTCGAATAATGATTGTTTTGGGAGAACTTACTCCATGAGCGATGGTCTCATCAAAAACACTCAGAGATTTTGAGATCATTTGAGCCCTTCCTAAAGATAATTTATCATTCATGGAAGACAATGATACATAGAGAGGGAATCCTTCCCACACACACTAGACAATACAACTAACAATATCTCGGTCAATTCTCATAATAGAGGATATTTCCTTGACACACTAGGGACTACCAATAACCCAAATAATGCAACCCTCTAGATGTAGGGACAATCCTCAACTCTTGGTGGTTATGTCGATTCTAGAAAAGACTATTATGGGTGATATATGATCCTTACTCTAGTCCGATAGAGGGATATCATAATCTATGGGAGACTTAGAATATAAAGAGGAATTCAATCCAATTATAATGATGGAATTCTTTTATAAACCCACAATGAAAGGACAAAGGGAGTGCTCTCCATCTATACTTTTTCGAACTAACTGACCATCGCGGTATCTAAAAAGGATCATATAAATGTTAGGGTCTCAACATCATAGACAACTTCCCAAATGTAAAAACCATTTGTATGTTAGGCAAGATTGATGTTTCACAGGGGGGTACTGGGCTTTTAGACAGACAGCCTAGATAGTCTGCCCCATGGCTGCCATGGTTGACTACCATAGTGAACTGTGCCCCTAGATGAGGCTGCCAAACAATAGCTGGAGTTATTCTGTTCCATGGGAAACCTCTATTGTTGACCCTATCCTGATTCCCGCCTTGTTTCCCATGGGACTAACATGGTTCGGCCATGCTCAACCTGCCACTACTATTCCTGACCGACTTGGATCAGCCTAACCAACTCCGTAAGGGCCCAAACCATCTCTTAGAAGCCTCTCTGTAACCTGTGGTTAATGCTATCCTGGTCGCCACCTCACTAGTCAGTAATGTCACAGCCTTATCTTGCTGGACTATCATGCCAGACCCATTCTACTATTCTCCTCCATGGTCCACCGAGCCACAACATATTCTAAAAATTCAAATTGGTCATGTATCTTAGGTCATTAGGTCATAATCTTTATTCAAATGCCATCTGTATTTAGTTTTCCTCTAATATCGGGGTCTGATCACATTTGGAGTCACCCAGAAATTTTAATTGTGGCTACGAGGTTACAATGGTGAAGAACACGAATAATGAGGGGGAGGGGGAGTATAAATGACACCTTGAGGAACAAACCTCAACCTTGTTTTGTGTGTCAGCCTCAGTTCGTTCTCAATAGAATGATGACCTATAAAGAAAAAGAAAAACTCCCCAAATAATCTTTACAATCATAATCCATCCAAGAACAGCTGAAACACAAATCAATCTATTGATGGATTGATCCAAAATATTTATTGAAATCATGAATGGGAAATTAACATAGAAACTACTTTCCTACATTGATTTGGATCTGTCAGTGACAAATAATGTATATCGCATCATCGTCGATCCTTGATTCAGCAAATCTGAGTGTTTTTTTGATAAATCCTCCATCATTCACCTATAGATTCTCTTGAAGTTCTTATATTCATATCCCTAGGAAATGAATCATTTTATTGTTAACCCTTAAAATTTAAAAACATATAAAAAATGAGTGTTGTTTCATAAAAAATATTTTTTACAAATTTAATTTATTTATGGTAAAACCCTCCATGACTTTTTATACAGACAAACCTCTTTGAAAAATGTTATTTCATTCCTAGGGCAAATTTAATCTTCTAAACAAAATGGTACCCTCATATTTGGGATCTATGAAATCATTTAGGATTCTTTGAAATTTTTAAGAAAATTGCACATGCATGATATTAAAAGATTAATATTTTTTAGACAGTCCTTTCAAGCATGTCAGACCTCAAAATAACATTTCTTCTCAGTGCCTATTATTGAAATCACTCATCATAATTTCAAAAAAATAATTCATGGGAAAATAGAAGATGTTATATTGTCCCCACCTTGGGGATTTATGTCCTTCAAAATTCAAAAAAAGTCTACTAAAAAAGGCAAGGGTATTGTCCTTGAATCTAATCGTCTTGATACAAAGTTCTCTCTTAGAGATTCTCATGTTTCCACCAGACACACAAAAATTGAATTGAAAAACCATGAAGGATCCTCTCGTTCTGATCTAGAAATCTCTACTGTGTACTCAGCAAAAGTCTCCCAATACTCGATGTTCATCTCACAACATTCAATGAAGTGTGATGTCTCATGAAAGTAACTCCTTTTTAATATAATGTGGAAGAATTCATGTACCTGATCTAGATAGGGTGGTAGTGACAAGAGGTATGCTACCTCACCATATTTATTCATTATCATGAAATGGTTGATGAATCATGTATATTTCCTTCCACCACAATAAAATATTCATAATCCCCATCAAGGTGAAACACGAAAGAACAAGTGGTCTCATTACATGATCTCCAACAACTTCTATATACTACAATCGTAACACTTATGATGGATCTACTCTATCTTCATCCACTTTTGGAATATTTTCTCAATCATTATAGTGGCTCGCACCAACTCCAGACACATGACTGTCGACTCTCCTCATTTATTATAGTAATGGTGTGACCTGTTGGGTCACTTGTACAATCCCTCAAATGATGACATCCCAATAGTGGAGTTATAGTAGAAGTTTTTGATAACTCAACCGGTTTATGGTGATCCTCCCAACAACAAAAAAAATATAACATGTACGCCCATTAAATTTCATACTGAACCAGAATGTCTGCTTAATCTGATAGTCTATATATGGATGAAACATTGTTGTCAAGAGTAACTGGGTCCCAAATTCCACTTTAAATTCCTTCCACATTAAAAATGAAAATAATCACCATGAAGGTAAATAGTTATCTGTGGAATTTCTTGGATTCAAAATACCTTTTTCATGTAGAGTCATTCTTGTCCCTCTTCTAAAATCCTCTCCATCAAATCCAAGATATTGGGTAATAGGGTGAGTCAGTCAACTATCTCCCAGATTGCATCATTTCTCGTAGATGGATGTGTAAATCCTTTCACAAATTCAATAAATGTATTATCCCACTTTTGTTCCAAGACCTCAGGGGCCTGAGATAAACCATCTAGATCACAATGTTCAACATTCACAAGCTAATATGTTATATATCTAGATTAAAACAATGAAACTACATTTTTTATCTTCGGAAACCAAATATGTTGTTGTAGGTCCTTATAAATCATTTCCACACCTGTATGTACCATCAAAGGGGATATGTGTAAATCCCCCAAAACCTCCTCCCAAAATACCAAAGTCACAACTGTGCACCCATTAAAAATAACAACATGCTCCCCATGTTTTTAATATATATCATTGGAATGTTCTATAGACATGAGATAAATGACAGCCTCTTAGTTAGTGTCCTTAAGAATTTCCTCTGTAAATACATATAATATTGTAGTTGTGAAATCCATCAACATGAGGTAAGATTATCTATCACCATCAAAAAATTATATCTGCAACGAGGCCAACCACTCAGACACCATTTTCAGCAACTGCATACAAGATATCCTTTTGAGTGAATCTGTCTCCATGTTCCCCAATCATTCCTTAGACTCTCTAGCCTAAAATATGATCTTGAAACACTTAAAACTATTTCCCCAAACCAACCTCACAAACAATTGGTCCTAAATTATTACTGACCACCTCTAATACCACTAAATTATAGCACATCCATGTGGGGCTCATTATAGGACTACCTAAAGCCCACATACAATAGGACAGGTGCTGGTGAATATAACATTGTAAGAATATCCCTCAAATGGGACGCAATTTTAAAAGGATCTATATACATACACACATATCCACTCCAAAAAATGTTGACAGGTAAAAACACTATGTAAACAATGCATGTATACTGCCATGATCTCATAAAATAGTTTGATAATGAATGTACTAATAGTAACTATGTCCAAATCAACATTCACCACAATTATTCTCTAACCGAAAGTCCAAACTAAATTAAATGAGGTATTTCTATTTTATTCTAAATAGAATGTACAATCCTTGTCGACCCTTCATTGATAATATCTATCTTTTCCTGGCCTACCAAAGAATTCATCGAAGGGTCAATCGTCTGCACAAGACATGATACATGCGAACAAATTCTCTAGCATGGTTTAGTATAACAATACTCAATAGGACACCTCAAAACAATAATAGAAATACCAAAATAGAAAAACCAAGAAGGTAATACAATGAATGAAATACAATGATGGAAATATAGTCCACTCCACATGAGTATATGTTTATAACACATATAGCTAAAATATTAATAGATACTATATCCGAGATAGGCTGTGTAGAGTGATTCCACAACCATTTACTAGACAAAAAATAATTACTCGAAACATGCTTGTTATAAGAGAACACAATCCACGATATATGATATCATTGAATTCACTCATTGAAAGTTCTAGATCATTTGGGAATCACCGAAAGAGATAGTATTGGTCAATGAAGAATATGATACATTGAGAAGGGATCCTACCAAGACACCCTGGAGAATAACAACATCCCTATCCTGATCAATTCTTAACATAGATGATCATTCCCATACACACTAAGAAATTCCATTACACTTATTTATTAGACCCATATGGGGAGGAAAAAGTTCCTACTCTCTGTGGTTATGTAGATTCTGAAAAACCATACTTGGGGTGATAGAGGATCCATACTCCAGTAACATGGACGGATAACACACTCTATTTGTGACTCAACCTCTAGTGGGGATTAAAATTCATTATTGTGGATGTAATTTCAAAATGAACCAACAAGGATTGGACCAAGGGAACTATTTACATATATACTTTCCAAATAGAAAAACTCACCACACAATCCTAGAAGGACCATCTCAACATCAGGGTCTCAACACGAAATAGTGTTCATCAAATCAATTTACTTACTGAATGAATTAGAAGTTCAAATATTCAAATGTGGGTGATTTTGAATATTGACTGACTACACGGCCAATCCCCTAACCAGGTCAGTCGACCACCATAGTAGAACCACCACCTCATAGCTACCGCCATCAACTGCACCCCCAACAATCAATGTTCCACTGAATTTTTTGTGGTAATGACTCATGGTAGACTATTGTGGTCGAACATGGGCCATCATCATCCCAGTATCACCCATGTCAAGCCCTTGTCCTAGAAATCTCTTCATGGGCGTCTCCCATCTCCCCTGGCCCAATCTCTTATGCACAAGCCACCTAAGCCACCACAAAATGTCATCCTATCCACGACCGCAGCCTCTAGTCCACTCAGCCGCCACCACAATTCACTTTCTATTTCTCCCCCATCTCTCACATGGATTCATGATACGTTTTATGTGGCCAATTAAATCAACATACCACGGAAAACAACCATGTTATACCCTTAATTATTGTCCCTTATGTGGACCAAAAATATATCTATGATGCCAACAACTATAAACAGTCACACATCTGAGCTCGTTGGGCCCCAATATACATAGAATGAACATAATTCTTCTTTTTTCTCTACAATCTGGAGGTTTGATATCCTCATGATCTGAACAAGAAGAGGAATCATGTAAACGAGGGTTGAATAGAAAAGAACAAGTGGGAGGAGGAAGATCCAAAGAACAACCTATGGAATGAATCTCTAACATTGTTCGTTTCAGCCTTAATTCATTCACATTATAACTAATAATGAAGAAGAATAAAAAAATCTCCCAAAATAATTCCCATATTCATAAACCATCCCAAAATGATTGAACTATTGATCAATTTGATTGTGGATTACCGTGAATCTTCATGAAAATAATGAATGGGGAACCCAATGATAAATTATGGAACTACCTAAATTTTGATCAGTCGTTGATAAAGAAAGGTCATCTCGTCGTTGATCCTTCATTTGTCGAATCCTTGGGGAATCGTTTGATCAATATATCATCATTCACTAATGGTTCGTCCAAAGTTTATTATTCATGTCTTTTGAGGAAATAAAAGGTTATAGGGATGACTGTAAATAACTAAAAATACTCATAATAGGATAGTCATTGTGTTAATTTCATTCGTAAAATTGATTTATTTACTGTGATTCACTCTGTGACATTTTCTATAGATGGAATACTGAAAAAATCTATATCGTGGCTAGGGTAATGTATTGGATCTATATAAAATGGTACCCACATATTTTTTATTCAATAAATAGAACATGATTTAATACATTTTTTCAAGAATATTTTCTGCGCATGCTACTAAATTTTTAATATTTTTCAAACAATCCTTTGAGGAACATGAAACATCAAAATCATACGTCCTCTCAGTGCCTGGTCATGAAATCAATCTCTTGAATTTCTAAAAATTATACATGGGGAAATGAGAGATTCTATATTAGTATATCCAAAAATGTATTGGATCTGTCATTAAAAGAGATTTATTAATTAGAAACTATGTAATGATCATAAAGAATTGCGACTAAACATTGAATTAGATCTTCAATGCACTAATACCTTCCAATGGATTTCACTTAGAGTGATGAAAAGTGTCTCCAAAACCATTAAAAAGAGATAGATGTTCACTATGGTTATAATAAAGGGGAAATGATATTTTAATGGGATAAAAAAGTTAGATCCTAAATTTCCCAATCTGTCATTATCTCCGAATGGGTTGGTCACATATTTAAGATAATTATGCACAACCCATGTGTATGCCTCTTCCTCAAGAATTACCTTGAAAGAATGGATTTCATAGTTTTAAAAGCGTCTACCAACCCTGAATAATCCCTTGATCCCCAAAATCATTGTTTCTCTTTATTGGATGCTTGGGTTGGTCAAACCATGTTTCAATTAGTGCACGTACCTAGAGTACCTTGTTTCACTTTTCACAATTACCTGTAGGTGTTTCACAATTTCTACTAACAGTTTTCACACCATCAACCTCAAAAAAGTCGCCAAATTTTTTAAAATATTTATAAAACCCTCTAAAACATCACCAGACCACATTATGTATAGGAAATAAATAGATAAATTGGTTCTAATATGAAATAAAGGGTGATGTAAAACAATCTCAATAAGAAATATATTTTGAAATATACCCTTAAAATGGTCATAATGTTGATGTCAAAATCATGTAATGAATAAATTATGTATATCAACTATAAATACAAATAAAATAATTTTAAATTCAACTTAATATAATAAAATTTCATTACACACATATTATTAGCATCACATATTAAATGATTTATAAGTTCAACCCAATGGGGAGAAATTGAGAAAAAAATCCATAACCTCAAGCTTCTTTTTATTGGAACGTTCCTTGACCTACACTATACTAGTTTTAAACATGTTATTAACTTATAATATAACCATTATAATATTTATAATAATATATATGATCTTAATATAACATTTTCAACCCTTTTGATAATATTCACTCATTGTTTTCATTGTTCTGTGCGTCAAGTTCACTGTTATCACATTCATGTTTTATCATTGAAGATATTTTTAAAGGACAGATTATATATTTATATCATTTTAATATTAATATTCATGACCAAATAATCTGGGTTTTATATAAATTATAATTTTAAATAGTATCCCAGAATTTCGGTTATTAAAAATGAAGTATGTAAAGATCATGGGAGTGGCAGGCCATACAAACTCATGAGTGACTTTTCAATTTAGATAATAGTTTATCAGACCATAATTATAATAATATAATTAATACAATGTTATATATTTATTAAGTGAATTAATATATATGTTTTTTGTTTTGAAATTAGAGTCACAACTCTTTTTGAATGATGTATTCCACACACACACGAATGATTTAATCATCATTATGTTAGTGTAAAATGAAAGAATGAATATGATAGTTATTAACTTTTAAGAATGATAAATATATCAATAATATAATAATTAATTTATTTCTATTATATATAATAATTACATTTATATATATCACATTCCATGTAAATCATTATTGAATGAAGAATCACATCGCTTCATGAGTTAGTAGTCCACCAAACTCACGAACAACATTATCAAGCCCCTATGAGATGTAATGGAAAAAATATGTATGGTATAAGGAAAACATAATAATTAATAAATTCCAAATACCATATATATATGTCATATTGACCCTGAAACAGAACCTTGAATGGTGGTAATGAAAGAAGTAATGACCTCAGTTCACTTTGTAGATGTCCATCGAATATATGATGTATGATTTCATAACCCATTATATTGAGGTGAATATGGTTTTTTTCTATGAACAAATTATAAAAAAATCCATGAATATGGAATATAATGTGTTTATTATTTCATAATGGTTTAATAAAAAATTTAATATGTGGAGAAAGATATAAAATACATAAACTATATAAAGAATATTACCTCTTCTATAGGTATCCTCTTTAGGATTTCACTAAATACTTAAAAGTTAGGATTTCTAGAAAAAATAAGGATTCTAGGATTATGGGAGGGTGTGGGGAAGGGAATTTTCATGGATTTACCAAAGAACAATGGTGTGATGAATAAGGGATTTAATGTGGGCTTTAATATTTAGGGGAGAATGAAAAATCAGAATTTTTGAAATGAATTGAGTGCACACATTCTTAATATGTCAAAAGATCCAAAAATGGATTATTATTGACCATCGTAGTTTTTATTGGAAAATTTGAGTATCCAACAATGTTTTGAAAATTTGGTAGATTATTTTTACCCTTATTTATTAAGTTAACCCATCCCCTATAAACCCATTTTTATCTTAACCACAATAATTAATTTCTACTACATTAAATATTAATTTTGGAAAAATATTTATTTGAAATTATTATAAAATATATAATAGTATCATTTAGAATATGGAAATAATTTTTACAAATCCAAATCATTGAAGTTCCAATGAGTAATTTTAAATAAATCCTCTTGATATTACGATAATGTGAGGGTTTAAATAGAAAATATTCAAAAGAATGAAAAGTTTTTATATGAAAATTGAATAATAAATTTATCGTAATACTATAAATTGGATTAGTAAATTTAATATTTAAATAGTTACACTTTAAAACATAATGATAATGTAATTTATCATTATAAATAATTGAAACTAAAAGGTAGATTATAGTTAAAATTCAATAATTTTCACTAATAATAAAAAAATGAATTTTTTTATGTTTTTTTGAAAACAAATACACAAAAGATAATTTTGGAATCCCTGTTGAAAAATTGATTTTTATTTTTTCAAATAAATATTCATTCGTGTTAAATACTCTTTTATAAACATTCACAAATGCATGGTTTTATAGTCATTTAGAAAAAATATCGTTTTTATAGAAAATATTATATTTTTTGTATAAAATTTTCATACATTATTTCATTATAATTGATAAATAATAAATGTCCTCAATATAAATATAATTTTTAAATTTATATAACAATACTGGAAAAATATAATTTAATATCATGGTTATATCTAAAATATTAAATATTAATCTTATATTATATTATTGTTTTGTAAAAAAATGTTGATTGTAACAAAAGCTAACAATGAAAGTCGATGTAATGTGTATTGTAAGTTATCAAAGAAAAAATATTTTTTCTAAAAGAAATAAATTTTAATTTCTTGTGGTTTTATTTTTGATTCTAATATAGTTATTTCATCTCTGTGACATAATTTAAAAAAAATTATTCTTTTATAATTTCATGGTGGTGGATAATTTTTAATTGAATATTGTTTTCCATATATATTATATTTACATTTAAATTATAACATAATAAATATATTTTTATTTTTATCATTATCTTCATTATATAATTCCATATATCAAAATTGAATTATCATAATTAGTTGTATTTTTCTAATATAATATAATTTTACATAAAAGTTGAAAAACATTAAATAGAAAATGATTTTTTGAAATTATCCTAATATAAAAATGATGTATAAATTTATCAACATATTTATTCTATCATATATGTATTAAATGGATGAAAAATTTAATTCTAAAATATAATTAGTAATTAATTAAACATATGCACCACATTTTAGAGTGTTTGTAGTAATTTTCACTGAAAAAAATTGTTGTTCTTAATATCAATTAATTAAACATTATTGAATTAAAATTTTATTTTAGAACATTTTTAATTTCTAATAAATTTTTTCATAAACCAATTAATTTATTTAATATAATAATCATTTATATCTTTATCTTATTTATTATTTGTTTGATGAAAAAATATAGTTTTTTTAAACTAGTTTTATTTTATATATGAATAATTTAAAAAAAATGTCTCACATGGTTAGAATGTGATATCATAATATTATGATAAAATATCAAATATGAATTTTTAACTTAGTTTTTCTTATAAATTATAAAATTGTTAATATAATTTAACAACTACTAATTTAAAATAATTTCATGTACATATGTAATTTTTTTGACCAAATTACTAAGAGAAAATTATAAAATAAAATGTTCCACAAATAGTTTAAATAGTTGTATTTTTTTAGTAAACAAAACTAACATCCCATTCTAATTTTTTTCTTTTTTATCAATATACCCTTGATTAGTAACTTTACATTATAGAAAATATAATTTTATCTACCATAATTACCCATATCAAAACATAAAATAAGGAATTATTAAACCTCCATAGGTTAAACTTTTTCTTAAAAATTTCATCCAAATACCTTAATATTTCCACAAATAACTCTTTACCAATTCCATAATCTCCTACTGATCATTACTTATCAAAAAGAATCCCTTTATAATTAAATTTATACAAAATATAATTAATATTAAATCATTACTTATCATCATTTTTAAAAAAAATTCTAATAACATTAATATAATGCAACTGATACAATTAATAAATTAACATTTTATTATATCAAATGAACCGAAATTATCTATTCCTTTTAATCCACTAAAAAAATGAATTCAAATAGTACATATGTGCATACCACCTCAAACACCAAAAAATTTCATTTATTTTTTTAACATCATCACAATGATGATTATATTTTAAATGTTCAATAATAAATATAGATTATAAAATAAATGTATTACTCAAAATATAAAATTAATCTTTACCATAATTACTTTATTTTTTTAAATAATAAATTGTTGTCATGTGTATGTGCGAACTATCACCTCAATTACTGAGTCATATAGTTTTTCGTAGACACATAAAAGTGATGTACCTATAAAATTAAATATTAAAATTATATGATATTAATAATTTTTTAATTTTTTTGAAATTATAAACCATTAAATATTTTCCACTTGTTCTATTAATAAAATAAAACATCATATGTAAGTATGTGCATACCAAAACCTCCATGAAACTGATTTACTTATTTTAAAAGTATATTAGTTTTTATTTTTTAGATATCATAATAATAAGATTAAAAAATATATTAAATTATTGAAAATAAAATTATTTTTATATACTGTGACATTGTAACTAATTAACCCAACAATCATACATATAATGTAATTGCAACATGATCTGATTTTGATATCTTAAAGCACATACATGATGCATTTAATAAATTTCGATTATGGGTGACTATATAAAGAGAATTAATTGTGATAATGGATTATAATTAATACGTTATTATTTGTTATGTTATATTTTAAATTTTATAATGGATAGTTATTATCTTCTATTATTAATAATATATCCTAAAAAAATTTAATATTCAAAATGTAATATTTCAGTTTACCTTTCATAGTTGTGGATCATTTTAAAAACATAATGTGATGTATTATTTTTCTATAGTAGAATAATAAAATATATATATATATATATATATTATAATGATATTATACAAAATGTTTTTATTTTTCCAATATAATGATTTATTATGAAAGAAATTGGATGAACATCCCTGAGTAACCAAAAATAGACAAAACATATAATAATAAAATTATAAATGATATCTAATATATCAAATAATATGAAATATTTATGAATAATGTGTTGATGATTTTTTTTTGAAAACAAATGTTATTAACCCTGATATTATGGAAACACGAAGAAAGAATCAATACAATGGTAATTGGTTTATGAATCATATAGAATGTTTTTATGGAAATATTCATATTATGATCTAGGAAATATTTAAAAACATTTACTTAAATTCTATTAATTTTTTTAGCATATAAATGTAATAATCGGGCCATGTTGAAAGATGTTGTGTTATTTATTTAAATTAATTTTAAATCAAGGGAAACCAATGTTTTAACGGTTTTTGTAAATACAGTTTCCATTTATTTAAAATCATTATTATCAAATTTAATTCTTCAAATTTTATTTATTCTACAAAATTAATATATTTTATGCTATTAAATCTTTAATTTATACCTTATTACAATTGTTACAAATAAAATCATTATTAAAGAAAACATACCAAAATTTTATTTCTTCTTATTTGGGGTTCTGGGTCTCAATACGTATTTATTGAGAATTGTTTCTTTTTATGCTCTATTTAACATTTATATTGTCTATATATAAATATAATTATTTATTTTATCTTAAAATGTAATTTATTAATTTTTTAATGTTCATTTTCAAACTCTTTCTCTTATAAAGTTTATAAATTATTTGTTATCCAAAGCATTATGGACACATTATCTATCTAATTTTAAAATAAAAATATTTTTTTAAATATAATAATTATTTAATTTTTGTTTTAATGTTAAAAAATATCAGTAATTATATTTTTTGTTGATGGTGTTATATATTTTCCAAACATAATTAATTTTCCATGGACTCAACATTTAGAAATGGTTTTCCTTATAAGTTAAATATACCTCATGTGATTCTTTCAGTCATAAACCTCTATTTTTCCATGTTTATATTCATTGGTAACATTTTCATATAACATTATTTGTGAATAATTAATTTATTAAATTCATTTTGTAATACATTATATTTTTAAAAAAAATTAATTTATTATTTTATAGATTTCAATTTTGGTTATTTTATCATTGACTATAAAGAATCTCATTTTAATATCTTCTATGTGAAAATGAATTTCTTCAATTTTTAGTATCTATAATGAAATTACCTTTTTCAGAGTTTTTTTCTTATATAAAAAAATATCTCATTCATTATGGTTTATTATATTTTTTATAAATATTAATGTTTAAGAAATATTTTTCAGAGTATCTTATGAACAGAATTATTTTTCATCATTTAACCGAATAAATGGATTAATATAAATCAATATACTTTAACATATCATATGCTTGATCGATGATAATAATTAAATGATTTCATTTATATTTTTCCTCTATAAGTATTATGTTATATTTTTATATTTTAAGTGAATATTTCAATTATTCTACTGTATTTCCTAATCATCACTGATGTATCAAAAAATATAATTAAATTATTTTACTATGCGATCACTCTATATTACCTTTCAATGATTTATTTATGTTAACTTGGTTTCAATATATTGATTTATTTGGTGACACAATTAACATAAAAACAACCATTATAAATATTTAGGAAACCAGATAAGCATTATTATTTTTGATTAAATTGTATTTAAGTTAGAATATAAATCATGTAATTTAATATAAATTTATAATACATATATTTAACATGTTATTATAAAAATGGAATTTTTAAAGCCTTCATTATGTTATTCAAGTTCAGAAGGATATGAAGAAAAGTTTAAATTGATGGGTATTTTTTATCTTGTTAATGCATACCATTTTCCACCCATGGTTTCATTATTATATTATTATTGAATTGCATTAATGTGGAAAACATAATTTTAGATGATGATTAGTGGGCTCATTTATATTCCTCCAATTCATTGGTAGATTGTTTATATTTTTTAGATAATTATATGGGATTATGTTTTATATTCTCTTATGTTTGGGAAATAATTATGTGTAACATCGAAAAAAATTTCCATATACTAATAATTTTATATATTTCTATGATCTCATGGTTTTTTATAATTCCCTAGTTTATTTTTTGGTCTCATAGGTCCAGATTATTGACTACATTTTCAAGACTATTCTGATTCATCTGTACGGTTATACCAATCTATTTTTAGGAATTATGGTAGTTGAATTTTTTGTATAGATTTATAATATATAATGATTATATCAATATTATAAATTTATTATCACATATGATCTATGATTATTATATTATATTATTTCCTTGACTATGTGTCTGAGATGATCATTTTATATGTTTACATTTTAGTCGAGTTATTAAAGGATATGTTACATAAGATTTATATATAATATTAATGTATGGAAAATTTATATGATTTATTTAAGGAAAATTTTAAATAATAATTATAACATGAAAGAACATACCTTTGATACAATAGATATGGGTTTTATTAGTTAAATATTTTCTTAATTCTATATGATCTGAAACCTGAAACGTCATTTTTAAGGTAAATATTGCATCATCGTGTAATTATATTTTTATAAAAAATATAGTATGGATTTTATGTTCATTGGAACTAAATAAAAGTGTATTGGTTTAGGTCTTCTCATGTGAGAGAAAAGTCGTCCCTCTTTGGGATGGGGGTTCATTGTCCTTATGATTTAATCACCTGTTATAGGGAGAAGGAATAAAGTTTCAATATTCATAAAATAAATCATTCATTCACAAATTATTATCAACCAATGATTCCTCATACAATCATTTTCTCTTTTCTTGAGATGAAAATAATAATAATTATTATATTACTATTTCATCAGGATTATCACTCACTATTGAGAATGATGAAAATGATTTTCACTCTAATTAATGTGAATCTCTATAAGTTTCTCATGAAAAATTTCCCAAATTATGTATTGGTTTCTACAATAAAATATTTAAATAAGTAACTTAAAATTTTCAAATATTTTATTTTCATTACCACATAACCCGAGATTGATAAACAAATGTATAGTTTAAATTATATTGAAGACAACTATTTCCACATGATATTTTTGGATACACATAGAGAAAATATACATCACCATAGCAAGAATATAATGGTGATTTTCAATTTTACTCTAATGATTATGATCTAGATATTTTTAGTCAGATTAAATACGCGGTTTTTTATAATGGGTGGTTTCATGAAATAATTCTATATTATGATTTTGGAATAATATATGAATACTTTTTGAAAATATATTTATTTAGTGAATAAAATTGTCATTTACAAAAATAATATAGTGTATAAGATTAATATAATTGAATATGGACTTGATTAGAATCCTGATAATGATTATTAACCCCTTACCTATGAATTAAATTAATTTATTTAGTATGATTGTCTAACTTTAGTATTGGTAGTGGTCCACTAGTTTCCACTATATTTTATTTTTCCTTATTTAATTTGAAAACAATTTTTATTATTATTATAGCATGATATATATGATTTTTGGATTATAAGAGGTATTCATAGCCTCACATTAATGATATTACAGTTATATCGTTTCCTAATCTATTTCAATAAATATATTTCTATAATATTTAACTAAAAGAATAATGAAATTATTTTTGATCTACATTGTCTAGATTATCACATTTTTTTATAGTGTAATGATGAAATATTTTGAACTTAGCAAGAAAGGATTTGGTTCTTATTTGGACATTATAGAATAGTTATTTTTATTGGAGGGATGTTGTCGATAACTACGATACTATATACTAACAGATATAAATTGATAATGATTATGATACTAATTCTCGATGTGGTAATGAATCAATGATAATTCAATCTAAATCATTTGAATTATATGGGTTGAATAAATAAGAACAAATTTTAGGAGGCCAACAATACTTCCTTGTATTAGAGAAACTATCAATTATTGAGAGCATGTTATAGCTTTAAAATTAATATGGTATATCTATTGGTGATAGTTTTAATAATGATGGATAATGTAGGATATATTGACCTTTTGACATGAAAAATTATAATTACTTATAAGTATCAAAGGTTAATCTAATTGAAACAATATATATGGAACTAATTTTCTATGATTTCTCAGACATTTGGATATCATATATTCCTATTTTTGTGAAACTCGAGTAAAAAATTTAGTATTTTTTACTCCATAAGGAATGGTCTTTATAGTTTCTATCAATTAATGTATTCAATGACTTAAGATATATATGAATATGTGAGTCATAATAATTATACAAATACCTTAAATATTTTCATATTATTTTCTCAAGGATTTTTATTTTTAGTCTCACATCATGTCATTATTTGAAATTTGACTACATCATGATAATTTCACCTAATTAATTCAGATTTTCAATATATTTTTATATACTGCATTTTGGCGATTTTGGTTGGTAAATAATTTCTTGGTCAATCCTTTTCAATTTTGTTAAAATTTTGTTCAATTATAATTTTTTTATCCAATTTTATAAGTTTAATAAACCTTGTACATTTTTCTATTATAGGATCATTTTTATTTGAATTAGATTTCCATAATAGTTGTTAAAACTGATCATAATTTTAGTGAATAATAATGATGTTAAGAGTTTTTCCATCACCTAAATATGATGATTATTTTCCATGAACCAGTTCATGTGAGAAATATTTGATCAGAAAAAGGGAAATGAAGACCCCAAACATTATTATTTTACAACTATTCATGGGTCCCCAATCCTATAATTTGGAACTCAGAAACAAAAATAATCCCTTTATCTAAAAATATGAAGATTTCATTCCATCCATTATGATAATAAATTATAGTTACATAACAATATGGAAGCATAAATCATTTAACGAATGGATAGAGAAAATATTTTTTTTCATGATCATGTAATATGTTATGGGAAAAAATATTACATATAAAATATCATCATGTGTTCCATTAATAGAAATTCCCCAATTTATTTTTCCAAATAACCTTAGAGGAGATTCTTATTATTCTAAAGGATACCGAATAGAGTCAAGGTTCCAATGAAGTACATGGGGATACTTTTCCCAATTAACATCATTATGAAAATAATGTAAAAAAATAAAAAATTAACCAATAAAATAGAAATCTACAATATTCCATCACATAATCCATCCTTAAAAAGTTGGAAAATTCATATATTCATGATACAGTAACATTTCAAGTACTACTAGTGTCACATTTCAATGAAATAGCAATATGAAGACTCAAGTATAATATCTACATGGGTATTGTCACTAGTATAATCACCTCATCCATGTTCCATCCCAAATCCCAAATCATACATTTATCGTAGGGCATTTGCACTTATCCTAATGTGAAATAATGAATTCTCATAAGTTACCCATGGAGACCCATGTTTGACTGTATCATATAATTCCACCACAAATGGTGTCTATTAAATACCATGTCCAAAAATACAGTATTAAACAATATAATAAATAAAAAAACAATAAATATAGAACCTTAAATTATTAATAAATATGTAAATTAAAAAAAAATTATCTTCATTATAATTGATAGTAATACAGTAAAAAATGATTCATCCCATGATGATCATCTATGGTATATATAAAAGTGGTCCAACATCGACATAAAAGGATTATTTCATCATGTATTTAAAATAGGATTCCAAATTCAATGTTAAAATTTTTGAAATAATATTATAGAGTATCTGGTCCTTATAATTTGGGTCAGATGCATCCATCCTTCTCCTAAACCATGGATACATCAGGTGTCTGCATCATTAGTGTGGCCCACCCAAGGATGATGAGACTCATTCCAACATTCCTTCATCTCATCAATCACATTTCCAATTTTCAATATATTGGTCTTATTATCAATCAATAAAAATGATGTTTCTCCATTCCATTTTTACCACAATAATATTGTTCACTACATTCTATACATTAACTCAATTCCATTACAAACACATTTTATTATTTATTTATAACCTAACCACTACTGATATCATTATTTTTTGAAGTAACACAGATATTCCTCTTAACTATTTATCTTATTTACACTGATTATAACCAATCCCAATAATTCATTATGATTTAATCCAAATAAATGCCTTTTCTATTTCTGAATGACAATTACATAATAAAGTTACGAGACCCCATGAACCCTTGATATTTACATTTCACAAAAAATTACCATTCTCTAGGGAATTTAAGACCCCATGGGTGTCCGTAAACCTGGTATACTCATCTTCAATAGACCCAATGGTATCTATGAAAAGTATGTAATATAGTTTAAACTCCCAATTTTTCATTTCCAACCAAGGAATACAATTTAAATCATTAAAAACAAAATAAAAAACACTTGAACATGAAAGAACACATAATGAATATAGAAATCACATATATACAAAATACCTCATGATTTTATAAAAAATCATTTCTATCATAGGAACTTGATTTATTCTCACGAAATATTCATCACAAAATAATTTAATATACATGAAAAATGGTATAAGGATATAGAAGGAGGAATAAAGTAAATAGTTATTGTTTCATGTAATATAAATATGAGGGATCATAAACACACTCAGAGTTAAAATTTTAAATAATAAGCACATTAAATGACTCTAACTAGTATGGGGATCGCCCATTGAGCGTTTGGGACCCTATGGATTAGACCCTTAGATATTTGGGATGAATAAGGATGAAATTCCCTTACTAAGACTTAATTTCAAATGGTAAAAATACAAGTTTCCATAAATTTGATGCAGTTAATGATTTAGAATCATGGTTGTACAAACTATATTCTAACTATCCCAAACCCTCTATATAAGAATTAGTTGAGAATCACATCTTTTCTAGTCCACCCACATGATTTAAAAACGATGATGTGTCCATGTGGTCTTCCCTATCCTAGATGGTATTGTGATACATAATATCATATGAATACGTTCATGGATTCCAAACCAAACACCTCCCACTATTATTATATATTTTTATGGAACATAATTAGTACCAATGATACACCAATCATGAAACTCGAACTAGATGAACAAATTCACCATATTTCATGTCCCAAATTTCAAAAACACCCTAGAGACATCAAATACTATGGAGAATAATTTCCTTTTACAATTTTAAAACTCATTTAAAAATGTAATGTAAGAACACACCTCATTCAAATAAAATAATATAATACCTCCCAAACATATAAAACACATCGTTGAGATTAAATATTTAGAATCACGATGTCTCCATAATAATATGATCTGATCATAAGCCATATATATTAGATTCCTTCTCCCAAGTCCCTTAATAATACAAACCACAATCCCATAAAAATTGTCCAAACCTCTTGATAATTCACCACAAAACAATTTCAATATGATCCATAGTATGATTCGAATTCTACTAAAAGGAAGCATCTTTCTCAAGGTTAAAATATTCAATATCAATCGCATGTGATTTTTTCGTGTGATACACTAAAATATGTGAAACATAAAAAAACATATTGTAGTTTTCTAAACCACTATAGAATATCAAATCCATTTTCATCATGTCTAATCCTCTCCATAATCTCTATTAACTCAACATACATAGGTTCAAACTTTATATACATAAATATATGGTGATTATCTAATTTAAATGATACCAAAAGGATGATGCAACCACATAATGTAAACCCATGTTGATGATGATGTATGTATGTTCATAAATTATACCAATTCTCAACCATAGTTATATTATTTTAAATCAAATCAACATTCTATGACATATCTGACATCTCCAACATGATATTAAGTCCAAAAATATATTTTTTCCTACCTCATTCATATAACTGGGATATCATAGAAGACTATCAGAAAAAGACTTATATGGTTCCATCTAGATAGTAACCTGATAACTATTGGTATAGAAAAAATAATAAACTGTTATGTTTTTCCCTCATATCCTATAAAAATATACGACACATTTCCCTCAACATTTTCTCTAGTATGTGGATATTACATTAAAATTTCCCATAATTCTTGGGATGAAAAAATGTACTCAAATTAACCTGATTAAAAATCAATTTAAACAACCCCATTAAGAAACATAAAGTAATAAAACATTACTAGATATGATATAATAGTTTCTGGTACCATGCGAAAAATTATTTTTTCCTAGATATATAAGTCACCCATATGGTCAATGGATAATCATCCCCTAATCATCATTAATTGTGAAACCATGGTTAATCACTTCATATTTACACATATTCTGCCATTCATATATGTTTCCCTCAGAAATAACTCATCAAAATCCATGGTAATATCATCCCACATCCATTCTAGAATTGGATGTAGCTGTAAATTTCCCATATTCTATTGATGATTGGCCTTCACCTGCTGAAAAGTGTTGATTCAGTTATGAAAAAAGGATCTTCCCCGTTTCATTATTGAACACTATTACTATCTATAAATACCATTGTACATTTGGTAAAAAATATGATATAACACTCACAATGAGTCATGAAATTAATTTGTAAGAGAATCCCACATAAAATTTGGTTTAATTACATGTCTAGGAACATAAATGACATCATAATAATCAATAATGAAACTTGAAGGTGGATATATACCATTAATAATATCAATATTTGATGTCCCGGACCCAGATTCCACTTAACAAGTTCCTTGATCTCGATTGGCCACATGTTCCCTAGTGCATCTCCCAATACACCTGGTGCATTCAGCATGCATAGAGGTTATATAGGTAGTTCAATAGTGACTCTATACCCCCATGTTAAATTAAATCAATGGACAAATAATCGTAAACATTAGATGAAGTGTAATAAAAAAAAATATTTTTCAAATAGTGGAGGTAATATCAAATGATAGTAGAAAATGGCATAACTGTATCACATAAGAAAATACTAAAAGGAAGTGTCTAGTAGAATTATTCATGGAATTATGATTATAATAAAAAAATTAGTTTCAATGATTCTATATAATAGAGAAAAATAAATTAAAATGGAGAGAATATCTCTAGCAGAATCTCAACGCTATGCTCGATCCTCAACTCCCAAGAAATTTCTACATATTACAAGTCAAAAACATGTCAAAGGGACTTTACCCTTTTCACTAAATACAAAAACATAATCATCTGATGTGCCAAAGGATACTCAAGTTGGGTGTGAAATAAATAGTTCAGTAGGCCAACACAAATGGTGTATATTTTATTCCTACAAGGTTGTCAAAAGTAAACAGTGTGCATGTACGAAATATAAAAACAAATCAATGTAGAGTAAATAAACTAACTTTTATCTAGGTTCATAAAGGACACCTAGGTTGTCAACCTTATTTATCCCATGTATGGTGTGTCTGATCAATATTCTATTCAAATGTATAGTGATATAAATATATATATTTGGAGGTATTCGGATGTAACTCCAAAAAATCCAATATTAGGGTTTCTCTTAGAGTCAAACCCCTAGGCAAACATAAACTGATCTCATGGTCTCATGAAAATTTAAAAGGATACATTCTTGGTATTTCCAACCACAAGGATTTCAGGATATTTGGATCTGAAAATAGAAGCACACCACGTCTTCCAATTAGGTCTCTCTTAGTACCTAATCACAATAACCAATATGTATTAACACATATAACACATAGTACATGAGACATATATCTGTCATTCCTTCATCACATCTATACTCATTAAATATGAAAATTCATTCACACATTATTACATAATTCATAATATCTGATGTATTTAAAGTTAAATATTAACATGCCTTGGTTACATATTCATTTCAAAATAGGAGGAAAAACATTGCATGCATGTCATTGGAATTATAAAATTCAGATTATAAATTTCAATTAACATGTTCTTAAATTTAATCAAGGTATATAATTCAAATTTCCTACCATGGAAAATATAATTTTAAGAGAAAAAGCCTTCGAAAAGGTCATCTCAAATATTCACCTACCCATTTTAGAAATTACAAGCCTAAGAGGTCCGAAGACCCTTAGGGATTATTAGGTTAATCAAAATACAAATGAAACAATGGTAAATTAATTTTAAACTAAGGCTAGGATATAAAAAATGATTTGGTAATCTTGGGAATTGGCATAAAATAGAAAATTTAGTTTTCACACCCCTTAGGTGTCTATATAGTAAATATGTGATATCTAAACCCCCTAACATGATCTAATTATCATTAATAATGAAACTATGGCCACATAGACATCACCGAGTCACCAAAAAAACTATATCCTTTTCAATGTCTGGCTTATGGAACAAATTCATAAAAAACAACCAAATAAAGTGGTAACCAATGTGACCAAATAACATAGTTCCATAGAAATTGCCTTTATTTCTATCAACCTCATATAAGACTTAGGATGGAAGAGATATGAGTTTCATTCCAACACCATTAAAATTGGTTGAACGATTCTTCTTCTATGTAGCATAGTAGAAGGTGTGAAAAATATTTGATAGGATTAGAGAGACTATGGAAGCTCACATTAGTAGATCCAATGCTTTCGGTGGATCAAAGACCAAACACTAGAAAAAGGATACGGATCAAAGCCTTTCCTCAAGATTTTCTTTATCTATAAGGAGATATAACCATCTTTTTTCTCCATAACATAGAGGTAGAATATTTTAAAAAATAATGTTATTTGGGGGGGGGGGTGTAATGTTAATTTTATACAAAAAGAGAGATGCATAATTAATTCGCATGGCTTAAAAACAATGTGAAAAATTTCTAGATCTCCTATGTTCAGTACTGTAGTAGGTCACACATTCATATGACTTGGTCAACACAGTTGTAGATAAACCATGTGGAATTGCAGGTGACCCTTTTTAAAGACACAAGAATTAAAATAACATTGTGGTCAATCATTCATCAAAATACGTCGGACCTCCATGCTCCAAACAACCTCCAAAATCATCTCGGGCCTTCTCTATGATATAGAATACCTTTAACATGATTGGAGTAAAAATTAGAAACCAAAAACGAAGCATCCATGCCTTCTTCAGTAAGTCTGGTCATTACAACATCCCCACCTTATTGCAATGAATCCCCATGTTGGACTTCTCATGGTAAAGAGGGACTGTAAAAATTGAGATTCACCCATTGAGTTCATATATCAGCTTCCCATTCCCTTGTTGCATCCTCCACCCGTCGGTTTTTCCATTACACTCAAATAAGAAGAAACAAACAGCCTCAGAGCGTCTTTATACTCCGATCAACAATTTATACTAAATATTTCTTAAAGGAAGTATAAATTTATAGATTATAATCATCAGGATGAAATACTTGAATCATGTATGGATAATACTACGTAGATGATATAAAATAATTACATCAGGATTGGACTGGTTTCATTGAGGAATTGACAACAGTTAAGCCACTAGTCTGATTCACATCACAAACTTGATGGTCCAATGAGTCTTGGTGATAGAATTTCCTTCATTCGAATATGTCTATGACCCATCCTAGGTTAGAATTTCATTAAAACCTACTTCCATCCTCGAACATGAGTGTTCACTAGAGTCTGTTGGCATACAAATTCCATCTAGACTAAGTTATCATCATATGATTTATGAATAAGAGGACGTGCTTTGTAGACTCAGGAATGTGACAAGGTCCTTTCCCATATTCTATTCTTTCCTAATAACTAAACAGATGTGAGAGAAAATTCCTACCATAAAAGGATTCATTTCGATCAATTTCAATGGTTTCCTAGAATATTTTTTTCTATAAAATTCCATGATAGTAATGTGCCTCTCCACGGAACCCCCAAAATGAATGACACGCGCTCAAAACATGTCCCCCAAAACTAGAGTTGTACGACCCTCCAGTCCAGCTGTCTTTGTGTGTTAGGTTATTATCAAATATACCTTTGCACACATGTCCTTCTGCAACCCCTTTCAGATATAACAAATGAAATGAGAATATCTATTAGAAATTTTATAATAAGAGGATTCATGTTTATGTACCACATTCATTACATTCAGCCATCCTAGCTCATCTAATAATTAGTTCTCTCTCATAAGTATGAAAAGGAAAACCTTATTCAAATTATCAATGAAAACCCATCCTGTGTCACTTCCATGATGTGATCCGGGTAGACCAGTCATAATTCCCATAAAAAAAACACCCCAATTCAGCTCAAAAATGTAAAACATCTGAAAACCGCCCAACTGATGATGATGTTTCCATTAACCTTATATTAGGTATAACATCATGTTATGAAACATCTTTTCTCACATTTCATGCAAGGCCACCAATATTATTACATTATATATTGATACATTTTTTTGAAACTAGGCTGAACCACTAATTTAGAGGCATGGAAATCCCACTCCAGCTCCTCTATAATGTCTTTTATGACCCATATATGCCAAAAAAAAGTATCATCCCCATTGACCACCAAAATGAAATATGATTCATCATATAAAATTAATTCATTATGGGCAAGGCCTTTGGTAAGTGATAGTTTTCATGACCATACCATTTAAAGAAGAATTGATATCAGTGTTATGGATGAGAGATTATTTTAATCATGTTCCTCTTGAACCAGAATGTGAATATAGGAAAATAAGACCATTTGATCCCAGTATTAATTGGATTCCATAATCTCATGTGTCTGATTAGGATAGGTCAGTGAATCTGCTACTGAATTTCCATCAACTATAGTGTCTGAATGATTTAAATAAAATTATTGTAGGTACTCAACCCATAGATGCTTCCTTATATTGAGATCCTTATGAATGAATATGTATTTGAGGCTATTTTTTTTCTTTTAACACGTAAAAATGATCTCACTATAAATAATGAATCCATCATCATAGGGAATAAAAAACTGTAACGAGATCAAGGTTGTGTGTTGGGGAGTTCATCACATTAGGCCTCATCTGATGAGAACCATAAACAACTACTTGATCACCCTTCATCAAAAAAGTTCCTAGCCAAAAACAAATTTTTTTATAGTGGATAATAGTTGCCCTTATTTTCTCTAGTATTATCAGTATTAGTAATAAATACAATCTTTCTTTCAACTCTTGAAATTATTCTTCATAAGCTTATAACCAATTGAATTTCAAACCCTTCAATATCAATCCCTTAAGAAGTGATGAAAGGAATGGTAAATCCTAAATAAATTTCATATAATATTACGCAATACCTATGAAACATCGTATATCAAATACAATATTAGGATGCTCCTATGTAACCAAATCTATCACCTTCTCTAGTTCAATGGAATATCACGACTCCAAGATGAAAAGAACTACGATGTCGAATTTATCTATCCCAAATTGGATATTACTTATATTAGGATAGATCTGATTCTCTCTAATAATTTTAATCATGATATCAAGATATGTTTCATGGTTGTGTGTTGAACATGACTAAAAAATGACATCATCTTCAAATATAAACACACATGAATCATGATACAGGTGGAAAAAAATATCCATAAGTTTTATAAAGATCATAGGTGTGTTTATGAGCCCAAAATTCATATGCTAATACTTATAGTGATTTTACCATCTCATGAAAACTATGTGATGTATGTATCATGTCCAGAAACCCACATATTGATAGCCCAAAATCATGTCATTCATAGGAAAACACATTCTCTCCAAGAATCTATACAAAAAGGTCAACAATTATTCACAACAGATTGGGGTTCTTATTAGTTATCTCATTAAATCTATGAAAATTCACAGTAAATTTTAGGGTACTATCCTATGTCTCTGAAAATTTTACATGTGAATGCCAAGGAGAAGTGGTATGTTTTATGAAATATTTCACCTCTAGATCCCCCAAATGACTCATGAGGTCCATAATATTTTTATGATCCTGTATATAAGAATGAATGGTCCCGAAATATGCTATTGGAATAATATTGATGGTCAAATTTATATTTCTAACCAAAGGTTGAAAAGAAAAGTTTTTAGAAAAAAAATCATTGAATCACTCAACAACATAACCAAGAACTGCAGGTTGTAACCCCTATTCATCAAGATAAATATTGGAGCCTTTTTATGTAACATTGACTAGACTTTGAAGTTGGAGTCTTTCGTATGTTGCAATAACAATCCAATTGTCCTTATGCATCTCTGTAAGACCCTATGGTGATGTAAATGAATCCCTTTGATGATATAATTCAATACATGATATATAGAAATATAGATAGTAAATTCCAATGGTAACATCAAATCCTATCATATCATTGACATACAGGCTCCACAAAACAAGTTAACCACGTTCCTCAAGGAGACAATTCTAACAATAAAAAATTCCTTCTAAAGGGATACCTAAAGATGTTTCTACCATCATAATTCCTTGATTGTACTCATTGTTGAGGACCAAACATGAAATGGTTTCCTCTGATATAAATTATAGTTTTACATGTTTAATTTTCAAATATGACTCTAATTGGTAGGATACTTGATTTGTACCTGATATTGTAGATATTCAGACTCTCTTCTAATATGTCATATAAACGAATGCATTTAACTAGCTCGTACCATAGGCCGGAGGCATTGTCATGATGCCTTGAGGTGGCATGATTTACTGATGCTAAGAATTATATTTATGATTCCCCCTTCCTTGACTACCACAATTTCTAAATAAATTTGTTGTTTTTACGATACATATATTTCATGATCCTATCGATCAACCTCTAGATAGAGCATTAGGTTAAGAACCCTGATCGCCTGGCATTATTGAAAAAGTAATTCATAAACGATGAATATGGAATATCTATCAACAGCATCTTGACATAGCTACATCGAAAGGTTACAATGTTTTGAGGTTCAATAATTTACCACATCAGTGAAAAAAATATAAATAAATTTTTGTAGGATCCTTCTACTTTCTTCCTCCACAAGAAACATCAAAATATCTCTTTATTCCCGGAGAAGATCCACTTGATGTCTTAGGATTTGAACCAACCTTGATTACACCTTCATCATCCCAAAAAATCTACCTCTATAGTTAGGGCATAGTTGATGATTTCTGAGATAGTATCCGGCCAGAACATGTTGACTTGCAATCAGTTGGCATGCCACAATATATTCTCAAATTTGAAAAGAATCCATCATATAATAAGATATTAATGAAAGTAATAAACACTATATATCAGTGAAACATGATGAAAATTCTATAATAGATATCTTCCACAACTATAGGTTCACAAATTATCTTCCGTTATCATACCTCAGAGTATTGGGAAAGAAGTATTCATAGAAGATGACCTGGAAGTCATCCAATATCATATCCATATCATGTCCTTCATTGGTGATGACATCCTACCACATCAAGGATGAATTGTATAACATGTAAGCATCTTGATTGACCATCATTTCATGATAAATCTATAGATACTAGATGATAGAAATGATATCCTCAAACAATAAAACTATAGTAAGTGGACTTCAAACCCCTGAAAAGTTATAAGATGTTGTTGTTGAAACGCTGCAGTCAACATTACCATACTCGAGCTAGGATGCACTCCATCTAGAATCAAATGAATAATACAAATGGAACCATCTCAAAACCAGGCATTAGATTCCATATTATTTATAGGAAATGTAGAAACAATTTTATTGATATGATGATAAACTAGTAGCTTAAGGTCTAACACACTAGGAACGTGGTCTTTGTTTCTTTTATGGTGCATGAATTGACGATTTAGGGGAAAAATAATTCTATAATGAAAAATGAACTTCTTAGAATGAAATTAAGTAATTGTGAACATTTCATTCATGGAAGAAGAAAAATTTATATATCCTTCCTAAATTAATAGAAACACCTCTATGCATGCTTCAAAATCTCGGACTAGACAAAGGAACATTCCGTATAAGACCATAAAGTGGATAAAAAGTCACTACCCACTAATAAGGAATGGTTTTTATCATGCTTATATTTTAGGTGTGTTTAACATTGATTTTATCATGTTATAAAAAATTTCCCATTTTATAGTATTCTCATTTAAACATTTAAAATATTTGAACATGCTAAACCCAATGATATGAAATTATCTGATCCATAATGGCCCACACACATTATAAATCTATGATTGAAAAAGAATATTCTAAAACCATAGTAAAAAAAACTTTTGGAAAAAATTTCAAAAAAACTATATATATATATAAATATATATATATGAGATGGAAAAATGTCCATGCAACAGATCATGATCATTTAAATTTAAATATGACATAGAAACTATTCATGGAATATTAATAATTTTTCTTTTCATGAAGCATGGTCAAATTTAGAGTCATCATTTCATCATGAAATAGTAATGAATTACGATTTTCAACATCTTCAAATATCATGAACATCATACCTTATTTTTATCATTGAAAGATGATATCATTTCATTGTTAAATCGAAGAATCAATAAAAAAATAATTAAGGAAACATTTCTTTACCCTGTACATGGGTTCATGATGCATAAGAATTAAATTATGACTATGTCACTAAGATTTTCCAAGATCAATTTTATTCCCTCCAAATGGTCAATAATGAAAGGATCCATTCCTTTGAAACAAATTTGTGACCTATTAAACCATGATTCCACTTAACCAGTGCCTAAATCCCAGTTGGCCACAAGACTAATGGAGCATTCTCCACATATTCCAGGGCCTACAAATAAGAAATGGGTGTGAATAGGTAGTATATTGTTGATACTATACACCCATTTCAGTGTAACACGGTGAATACAAAAATAGTAAATAGTTATAGAAGCATAATACAAAACAAATGTTGAAAATAGTGGGAGCAATATAATAAAATATCTGATAAATGAATAACCATATAATATATAGAAACGATGAAGGGAAGTTTCAAATAAAATGATGAATGGAATTTTCATAATACAAAATTTTCAAAAGTTACATGATTTCTATATGAAATTAATAAAGGGACAAAAGGAAAATAACAAATCCACAAGTATCTCAAGACAAATCCTGATCCTCTTTTCTGAAGCTCTATCTATGTAGTATAATTAAATCTCCTATAGAAGGGCATGTATCATTTCCAATACCTATAGAAACATAATACTTTCAGGTGCCAAATAATTACTAAGTAGGGTGTGAGAGAAAAATATCAATATTCCACCACCTATAGTGGGTTCGTGTAATATGATAAGTAAATTTTATGTAAAAAACATGTAGGTATAAATAGGCAAATAATACAATGCAGAATAAATAAATAAACTCATACCCAGGTTCTGAAATGACACCTAGCGAGTAATCCTGGTTCAGCCAATGGTTGGTATGTCTTTTCATGTTACTATAAATATATGTATTAATAATTATATATATAGGTATTTTTTTGGGAAGGATCGAGACAAAAATATAATACATGTAATTCCAATGTAGCTATCACGGTCTAACCCTTGGCCAAAATCCATGAGGTCTCATGATCTCTCGATAGTATAGAAGGAAGATCTTATAGTATTCCCTACATCAACAATCTCAGATTCCAATCTTCCTCAGATATAAGCTCACTAAATCTTCCCATTAGGACTCTAACTGTCCATTATCTATACAACCTATAAAAAGTAACATTTATTAACACAAAGGGAATACGGTATATACCTCTTATGCCATCATTATATTCATACCATTGTAAGAGTCATATTTATTATCACAGAAGTACTTATGTCACGGAATTTAAAGAATTTTCATTAATGTATTAAAAAATCATTAGTCACACATTTAATTCATCACATTAGTAAAAAACCTCTCATGCATGTAATTTGCATTATAAAATTTATATTAGATATTCCTATTGAATTGAGGAAATTATTTGTCTTTAGAATAAATCATAGTATTAAACCATATTATAAAAACTAATTTAATTTAATTAATTCTAATGGATACCATTAATCACATGTTAAACAATTTAATCAAGTCATCTCATTTAATTTTATGACCAAGGAAAATACATTTGCATGAGAATAAGCCTTGAAATCGTATATATCTAATAGTCACCTACACATTTTGGAAATTACTTGTATAAGTGGTTTAAAGACAATTTGGGTGTATTTGGTTTCTCAAATTACACATGAAATTAGGGTCAATTATGTTTGAAATGTTTTCGAGAGAAATAAGAAAGATTTGGTCATATTGGGAAAGTGTCCTAAAATGGCCAATTTGGTTGGAACACCCCTCTGGTGTCCTTATACAGAATAGGTGATGTCTAACCCCCACCCCAAATTCCAATAATAATTAATAAATGAACTATGTTCATTTAGGCATGATGGATTCAGTAAAAAATAGAATCTCAACAAAATCCAGCTTATGCGACGACTGAATAAATTTGAAATTTCCAAAACACAAATGGAAAAAATGTGACAAACTTCATTTGGACCATATTTGAGGCCACACATTATAAGGATATACAATTTGAATAATTTTTTATGCTATATTATTTTAATTCAAGAATACTCCAAAATAGTTTGAATGATTCTACATATAAATTGTGTAATATAAGGCTATAAAAACCTATATATGATTATAGAGACTATGGAACCTCACCGCTGAAGATCCAATGATTTCAACAATTAAAATATGGTACACCATATGAAATATTTGGATAAAATTATTGTCGTTATGAGTTCTTCGGATACATGGAGAGAAAATCCTATGTTTTGGAAGTAGGAGTGAGAATGAGTTGAAAACGTAGGTTATATTTTTTATGGAGAAAATCAAAATTTTACCACCCCAAATGTGGTGTCACATTTAAGGCACAAAATTTAAAAAAATATTTAAAAACCATGTATATATGATCAATTTGAAATATAAGTATGGTGAATGGTCAAGAACCTAGGTCCACACGATTGCAGAAAAACTATGCAGACATGCAAGATTCCATCTCTATAGCCACATTGTTTATACAAACCTATGGGGAATGGGTTGTATTGTTTAATATAACTATGTGACCCATCCTACAACACGTTTTTCCATATATATGATAACATAACTAGTCTATAATTCTCCTCCCACCTTCCCTAGGACATATAAAAACATTTCCATTATTTTTGTATTCATTCAATATGGAAAATGAATAATCCGTACATTGGTTTGAAAGAGTTTTGTTATTCCACCATCAGGTAATGGTGCACAGAATAATCATATTTCCTCCTCATGTCTCGATTTAATAGATATGGATCTGTAGACCAGGAAATGAGTGTCTTATGAACATTCTCATTCTAACCATTTTTATAAATCCTTGATAATATATCCACCATCAGTGGCTCTGAACTGTACTCATGAACCACATGAGTCTATGTTTTCTAGAATAATACATCAACAATAATATTAAACATTACCATATCATAACCTATTGCAATGTCACATAACATTATATATTTAACCTATTGTTACTTCATTAGATTTATGTAACGATATTAAAAAAATAAGGATCCTATAAACAGTACAAAAAATCATCATTCAACTAAACAAGATTCCATCAGTAGTCTAGGGAATAAAATATTATGACCAACAAAAATACTATATACGCCTAAAATTATTCAGGTATGATCATAATCAATGCAGTTGTCAAATTCTTCTTTATTTTTTGAAAGGAATTTTCACATTCTTCAAACCACTAATACAATTTACTGTTTTTGGTAATACATAATAGTGGATCATCATAGAATGAATAGTATTTGAAACAATATTGTAAATAACTATGCAAATCCACAAATCATCAAATGTAAAAAAAAAATATTCTACAGATAGTTCTATAAATCCACTACCTGATCCCAATATGATTCCACTAGACAAACTCCAAACAAGATGATGTAGCCCATGAAATGCACTCAATAAGTCCGAAAAAGATACTTAGATGGATTGGAGTATAGCTGATTCTCTCTTAAAGTACATATTATGATCTCACGGAATTTGGAATGACCACCACAAGATTTAAAGTACTATAATATATCACTAATGAATACTAAGAAAAAAACTCCATGTGTGGGAAAAAGAATGGGTTCATCATATCCATAAACAAAACATGTGAATTAATAAACCACATAAGAAACAAAATCATTCAAATCATATGATATTTTGAAGTAATTCTAATGTATATTAGAGGGGGAAAACCTTTTTTGATGAATCCAAAACCTATAATAGATATCAGATAACATGATGTAACACCTCAAAATCAAATTTATCAAATGAGAGTATATCAATTCATATCCATTATCTAAATCAAATATCATAAATTATCACAAACCAAATAATTACATCTTTTTAATTAGAAAATAAAATTCATGAAACCGACAAGGTAAAAAAATCAAATAAACAAATATAATAAATTAAAACTCATATAAAAATTACATAATTTCATGATGTGGTTATCATAAAATTGTATAGGGTGGAATTTAAACCAGATCTGAAGTGGGAATTATCTCAATAATTTACTCAACCTCTATCATAGGTGATAACCATGAGAAATATTTAGAAATCACATCCAAAAATAGTTTCCATATGTAAGGAGACTTATTATTCTCAAATCATTCATCAACAATATAAGAATCAACACATTGGATATTATACTTCACAATTGTGGAAGAACATTCCGAGAATGACTTGTTGGGATAATCCATTTTCAAGGTTGAGAAAATGTGTGACCCATAATAGATATGGTTCTGAATAACAAATAATAAAAATAAAATGATATCTTAGAACATAAAAAACAATTCCATTAAATATATTTGGTCAAACTCAATCATTTGATGCATGTAAAAATCCAAATTTATATTGTACACACAATCCTCACTAGGGGACACTTACATTTCTAGATAACTTGTGATTTCAATAACATAAGTACGTTGAATTACAAAATCCAATACACATACTATACTAATGGTCTAAAAATTTTACCAACCATGAAGTTATAAGTGAATTTGTATCTACTATATGAAATAATATATTAGAATAATATATGATATAATATCCACACCTCAAACAATAGAAGGACCGTCATCAATACGACTGATTGTAGAGAGACCTTCATGGAAAAAATTCTATGTACACAAGGATATATTATGGATCCATTATGTTTCACATCCCTAATGATGTGAAAATGATTTTCGAGGAGTACCATGTCCCCTAACATAACTATTATATTCAATTGAACACTAAATGTATGATAAAATAGTTTACTGGATACCATGTTGGTGATATGTATCTCTTTAGTTCCTGCATCTATTCATGACATTTCATGGATTATTGAATAAAATATATTCATGAGTCATCCTTACACAATATATTTATTCAATTGATGATCATGGATATCAGTTACACTTGTCAATCGGTAAGACACTCTGGTAGAAGAGAACTGGATCAGTACCCTATGAGACTGATACCCTACCATTTTTTATGTGTTAGCCACCATCCTGGTAGAAATTCACATAATGATAAATTTTAATATTGAAATAAATATCTCTATATTTTCACATTTTCCCAAAATATCAACTAATATTTTCCTCCTTTAGTTCCCACTCATAAATGATGCCATAATTAACCACATATGCTAACTTATGCAGCCAGAAAATATTTTCAGGTTACAAGATCTAACAACTAATCCCATCTTGAATTTTCCCCCATAACCTCATCTTCCCTTATTGATGGTGTAATACTATCCATATTTGTATATGAGATAACATATTCTATCACTAAAACACATTCCTTGGAAAAAACTTAAAGTTTATTGTACTCTCCAGGTTGAGAATCTCAAGATATAGATTCTCCAAGAACATATCTTGGTTTCACATCCTAATATTACTATATGTTTTCTCATACAAGACATTAATATCAACAATAGTGCATCGCAAGTCCCTAATACATATAAGATTCCTTATTTATTCCATTATCATAATTAATATCTAAATGATATTGAATTATAATTATTTATAAAATTTAATACTCACCTACCTCAAGTCCAACATACCTGGAAAACTTTGAAGGGTGATATAGATGATACTCTATCTTCAGTTAGAACGTACTTAGCCCCACCACCTAGGCGTGTCTCCATATAAACATCATAAAATTAGAACAATTGTCGAGAAAAAAATCATACACAGATTTATATATAACAAGTGAAGGTTCATATCCAACAATATGAGGGACATTCTATAATATTTCCTCTTATATCATAATCAATATATTTCAATGTGGTATCATCCCTCTAAATTTACAAATATTTATATTTGGTTATAAGAAAATAAATTAAAATTTTAAAAAATAAATAATCACATCAAAACATAAATATCTATTCAACATTAGTTAACCCAATGTCCATAACTATAATATTGTTTCATCACTCAACCATTCCCATCTAGGGCCATGGAAAAAATAGGGTAATCAAAATTCCATATTAATAAAGTCGTAATATTGACACAATTCAACCCCTTTCTATCTTATATATTATAAATTAAAAATCATAAATATTTTAATTTATTAACTATTATATCAATATAAGTTTACACCTATACAATTTTAATATATTTAATAATTATTTATTAGGAATAATCAATTTAAACCTGAAATTAAATATAAATTCATTTCACTCCCCATAATCCAAATAGAGCATGCTCTTTCAAGTTTTCTTTATATGATTTCTACCAAATATTTTGAAGAGTTGCTGGAATGTTTCATGAATAAAGGAATATCATACTGGTCCATGAGTAAACTTTCAGAGAAAAGTAAAAACACAATCCATGTGTATTAACCAATGGTGAATATCATTCAAATGAAACAAGATAACATCAAGAAAATCAATCCCACCATGATAACATTGAATTTACCACATGAAGAAGATTGACACATCCAATTATGAGATCATTTATAATGAACGACACATCTAGTCCTTCTATCTACCATTACTAAATATTAATGAAAGGAAGAGAAAATTTCTTTATTTCCACATTATGGAAACCTATTCTGGGTTCCACAAATATCAGTTCCCTATGTATTTTCATCACATGAGCTTCGGATGGCCACCCCATAAACCAGTGCCTGATGACAAGAAACAACAGACTAATGATGATTTTAAGGAAGAATATACCATCTTAACCATAGATTAAAAATAGACGACACCTTTATAACATAAACTAATACAATATAATTTAATAAAAATTAATCCTATACTATATTCCGAAAATTTTGTTATATTAAAACATCTATAATAAAGAAACATATATTTACCCTCTAATGGTAAGTTTCATTTAAATCATGAAAAGAAGACACACTTAAAAACTCTAAAATGGGTACTTTCACTAGTGAAATAGACTTATACATGTTCCATAATGAATATCATGTTAAATATTATATATTTGTAATTTTACTTTATCTTATACTGTAAACATAAAATTTGATTGAGTAAAAAAGGAAGCTTGATCTAGGTGTGATTATAACTTAGTAGTCTCCCAATATTAGTCTCTGAAACAGTATAGAGTTAAATAAATGTGTATGAACAAGCACTATAAACAAAAAAAATGTTTTTATAAACAAGGAATCATTATTTAATAATATTTATATTAACCTCACTTGTTCTGAGTTCCATGTGATACCAATACCCCTCAATCATACATCCAAAAATGATATAATTCGAAACCATATCTAACTGGGGTCACATGTAAAGAGATAAAGAGAATTAGTACAGGTATTCATCATGGATTTAGAATTCAATGTATGAAAATCCCCATGCATGTTACAGAATACCATTTTCAATACTCTTGGAGTTAGTATCATCATTCCACCAGTCAAACCAAGCTTGAATCATGTGCCTTGAGTTTCAGCCTATAACACCCAAGGATGATTAGACTTAGTCATATATTCTACCATTCCCTAAATCAAATTAATGAGGGTGAGAATAAATTTCCCCTTATTAAAAAATTAAATCAATGTTTAACCTATGAATTTTTATGGCATCACCATTTTTCATTACTTTTAATACATTTAATCAATTATAATTCACAACCATTTAACTATTTACTAATAACCATATTTCTAGAATAATTTATATAACCATTTTACCAATTATCTTATTTACCCACGATCATCTCTCATCCCATTTAACTCTTCAACATTCTTCCATTGAACTCTTTCAACCATGATAGTACGAGACATACAAATTTAAGGGATTACACCTCAGGAACAATATAATTTTCCATTTTCAAACACAATTAAAATTCACATGGGGGTTTAAAACCTCATCGCTAGCCTTTGTCCTAGTTTACTCATCATCAAGAGATACAAGTTTATTTTTGGAAGTTCTTCCATACATTAATAACACCAACATTATCATCTCATACTATAGATTCAAATTTCTATCCTAATGGAAATAATTTGATAAAAAACATTCCCATGAATTAAAATATAAATAATTTTGGAATAAAATCTAGACCATCTACCTCATGCTCATAAGAAAAAGTAAATTCAACCATTAACCTTAATTCAAGCTCAAACAACTGTCAATTACCAATATTATAATCTGATATAAAATAAGGGTTTATAACATCAGAGGTGGTGGAAACATTCAACCATGACTTTTATAGAAAATTGAATGAAGATTACTCATTGATTCTCTTGGATAATAAATTCACAACCAAACGTGGTTGAATCTGTATTACCCCTATATGCTAATTGAAAACATTGTAATCAACAGCGTGTATGTCACGTGACACCATTCGTGTAAGGAAATACAGTATACTGATAATTTATATCATATAATTACAATATTAAATAAATATAATATAATCTGTATGTTTTAATGAATGAAACATTGTGTTATCTTGCATTATATGAATTAGTGACCTTCCTCAATATCATGAGTTTCACAAAAGAGAGACCTTTTATGTGATATATGATTACACACAAGACTATGTTTTACAAAATATAAATGTAATATTAAAATGTTATTATTTTATATAATATGATATAACACAATAGTCCTGTTAGTGGTTTGTAAATATATTGTTATGTATTCAATAAATATATTTTTTAATATTCATGTATTAGGTTCAATATGTATAATATAAGAGAGACCCCAATTTCACACATAAAAAACATATATTTTTATGAAGGCTATTTTAGTACCTTTTAATGGAGAACCAATTTTAAATATGAATTTTAAAATATTAGAAGATTTAAAATTTTTCAAAAAATATTAATCTTTAAATTAGAAAAAAAAATTGGTTGGGTTGAATTTTTGATATTTTCTTGAAGAATTTTATTTTTTAATGAATTGTTATAAATTTCTATATTTAGTTCACAAAATCTTTTTGATCTAGTTTATTTAAAGTTATAAATTATAATTTTAATTTGTTTTAGTGTTTAATAAGATAATATTATTATCGGTTAATACATTTTATTACATTGGAATAATTTTCACGTTAAAATTTTGTATAAAAACAAATCAACCATTTAGAAATTTTTTACTTTAAAAACCTACGTTGTCATCCTACGTATAAGATTAAATTTAAATAAATTTCTTCCATAGTTATGATTGGAAATTGGAAAATTTGATTCCATATCTTAAATTATAAAAATTTATAATATATAATTATATGAAATTTTTTTAACCAAAAACAATAGATCATTTGATTTAAATTAATTACGATGATAAAGGTTATATTAAGCATATCGAGGGACAATAAGATAAACATAAAGCCCAAATTGACATATAAAGTTTTACAAGGCCTATTGGATGGAAATATTTAGACCCCATACTCTATATTATATAATTTCAACCAATTATGGATCAAATTTCTACATGATAAATGTGCATGGAATTCATTTTTAAAAAGTTTACAAGAGTTCCACTCCTCCTCCACTGTTAAAATGCCTCCACTTCCCCAACATCCTAACACCTTTCAATCCACATTGTCTCAACTAGTCTCTTCAAATGTAGCTCTTAATTTTTTTCCATTCATCCTACAGTCCACTCCATGGGGGGGGATGAAATCAATTTAATCCTTTGGTTCAATCCAAAAGGAGTGACACCAATTATAGGTAACAAACAAACTCATTCTTTATATTCTTATTTAAATTCTATAATACCTAAAATATATTTATTTCATAATTTCCTAAATAAATAGATATAATAAATATAATAGGATGTTTTTATGATATGGATTCGAATTACACTCACACACACATCAATATAATGGGTAAAACCCATATTGTTTATGTGTATGGTGAACTACCGCCTTGAAAATTAATGATTATTAATGCTTTCTTTAACAAAATTCATGGTTAGCCATTATGAGGGAAAATATATTTATATATTTAATATATGATGTTTATTTTTTATTTATACTCATGTACTACTTTTATTACACTTACCATTCCAACATTATATTTTATATTAATATAATAACAATGTTTTGGGAACTATGGATTAACGCCCCCTCGAAGAAATGTGATTCATTCATACAATACATGAAATGTATAAAAAATGGTTTAAAATAAAAAAGTGAAATAAAAAACCTATATATTATATTCATTACATATTATTCTTTCTATAAATATACTATCTATATATATATCTGACTTCCATTATTACCCTTTCAGACACATAAAAATTGATAACATTATTCATCGACTTGTGGACTAAAGCTTACAAGACATGATATGATTCTTTTTAAATGAACATAATTATATATATAAATATAAATTATTAAATAAGAAGTAAATTATAATATATTAATCATTATATAATGATATGGTATTATATATCTTAATTCCATAATGATTATTCAAAAATGGAAACATTACTCATACGTTTGTACGTCCTACTGTCTTTATGATCGTAATATTAATTAATTTTCCCATAACCATATTTAATTATTGATTTAAAAAATATTATTCATTTAAAAATAAGATAATAATTCCAATATTATTATTGTGATGATTTTATATAATGACCCCTTTGACCATAATTGACATTCCAAAGTCATTTTTGACACATGAATTGATTCTGGTCTAAACACGAGACACAAACATATATTTAATTAGTAGTATAAAACATAGTGAAAAGTGAAAAAATTATAATAATTAAAATTATATAAATATATTATTAAAGTCATTTATTTTTAATATAAATGATTTTAAATTTATTTCAAAAAATGGAAATAGAAGGTAAGGGATTTTCATCAATTTTTTTACTTATGTGAGATAAATTTAATGTTCACCAATTACTTCTTTTGTGAGGTGTATCTCATGTATGTCATTATATATTATACTAGGGTTTATTTTATTTTCATGGTATTCAAAAATTACAATTATTATTATTTCTATATGATGTTTATGATTAAAAAAATTTTCATAGTGGTATGTGACAATTTGGAATATAAAAATATTATCTTCCTCCACAATAAAATTAATGATATTTTATTGGGATTTACATTAGAGGAAATGTAATTTAATTTTTTTAATAAATATTTTTATTATCTTTATAGTGGTTATTCATGAAAATATTCTTGTATTGGTACCATTTTACACTATTTGGTACTCATGTTAATTTTAATATTTGTTTTTGATAATAACACATCTTATTTCACTCTTTAGTCAGAGATCATGATTTATTCTAAAAACCATGTTTAATTAAAATGTTTTCAAAAAAATCTAAAATAATTTTGTAACAAACTTTTTACCCTTTTTGTCTCTTAAAAATGTTTCCAATAGAATATTATTTTATATTTCATAGTTATAAATATTTTCTAAAAATTTACTATGCAAAAGGAATGTTCTTTTCGATCCTACGGAAAGCTGGAATTCACACACCGTTATTGATTAGAAGAAGAATTTTTTGGTATAAATGGTTACTTTTTAAAGAAAATGATTTCAAAATTTATTTTCAATGAAATTGTTTTTCCTAATATCTTACAGAAAAATAATATTTTTATTAAAAATAATTTTAAGAGAAATTTGTATAGTATTTCTATTCATCCACCATAAAAACCCTTTAGTTTTTAATCAGTGTGGGATTATTTGTATTGATACCATACTTATTCTTCCTCTCGATGGTATATTATTTATTTGTAAAATAATATTACTCACATTCAATTAAATGTATAATTTCATATTCCCCTTAAAATATTCAGTCTCCTATGATCAATGAACATCGAATTTTCCCCTCATTATCCATTTCATTTATCATTGATATTACTATTTATTAAGAAATATACCATTATAAATATGTAAACTACTTTGATTTTTATTTTATTGTTCGGGTAAATATTTATAAGTCCCTATTATTTAATCAATACATATATTTTATAAGTCATGTTATTTATATTGATTATTCAATATGAGGAATTATTTGGACTAATAATGATGAGTGGATCATGACATTATATTGATTTTTGGTGAATCAATAAGTTGTCATGAGTCAAATTAGTTTCAAAAATTAAATGGAATTCTAAATATATTGTTAACTCATCTGGTGAATGGTCATGAAAGTATAGGTTTTCATGTGACGTAGACATGACTTCCATTTAGAAAAAATTTCCCACATATTGGTACAAGTTATTATTATTATATAGGAGTTTTCTTTTAAATTTCAATGAATACATTTAATTTTATGTTTTTTTGCTTAATGTGTTTTAGTTTCTAACATTTCCATATTTATTTTTCCTTACATAGTAATTTGAATGGAATCTGTTTATAGTTATTACCTTTCCATATTTATGATTAAATTCCCTATTATTATTGATTATAAAGAATTTGTGTTTAATTATTTACCAAATTATTATTATTGTTCTCATTGATTCATTATTTATTCCCCAATATGTTTCCAATAATGATCATTTGTTCTAACCCTAATTAGGTTTTTTCCCAAGAATCCATGAAGCACACTATGAAGGATATGTATGGATTTACAGGATGGATTAGTGTAATCATTGATGTTATATTTTAAAAAAAAAATGTGTTGTAGTTATTGTATTCATTTTTAATACTAGACTCATTTGTGTATCCAGTTTACTAAGACTTCTAAACTCTCGGTCCTTCATGATTTGATTCCCTATAAACATGATAATTTGATTATTAAAAGACACAGAATCATGTATTATAGCTTTTTTTGCCATATTTTGTATCAGATGAAATTTAGTATAACCCTTTAACTTGATTTAAAAAAACATATGTTAGAGAACATAACCCAATGGTAGAAATTAACGATAACTATAGATGAACATCCAGAATTTTTGTATGGTAGAGATTATGTGGGTAATACTAGAAATATATCCCCATATAAATAATATATGTGGTCATGGTTTTGGAATAAATGTAATTTAGAGTTATAAAACTTTATAGGTGTTCTAAACCTTACATAAGGTAACATTTTAGATGCCATCTAACATTACTGTTCACCTAGTTTGACACTCCTGGGGTATTTTCTAAGGGTTATCCATGTCTTATTTACAAAACAATTTGAATAGTTTGAATAGATAAAGAAATTATTGGTTAAACCTGTATTGTATTATATTTTTAAATAAGTTGTGGTTATTTAGATATCTTATATATAATTATACATTTTTCTCCCTATGACTATTATTGCTCACATAATTCTTCCATGATTTAATCAATTGAATGAAGATGAAAAATTAATGTAACGATCAATCATGAACGTCAAGGTTGTGAATATGAGAACCCAAAATATGATTTTATTGGAGTGAAGTATATCATGTTTATTCTGAATATGTTTTCCTAAAATACAATAAAAAATATATACCTTTACTATCTTTTGAACTCACCAACGAAGAGAAGGATGAATGTTTTTAAGGGATCGAGTGGTGGAGACCGTAATGAAATGAATGATTGGTTTCAAAAATGTGATATGTGTGGAAGGGGAAAACTAGTAATTAATATTAATGAAAAAAATTAAATTATTTATGTTTTGAAAACAATGACATAAATAAAATGAATTATGTGGAAAATTAAATAGTGTGATGGAAGGAAACAAATATCATCAAAATAATTCATGTATTGATCATTAGTGTAAGTTGGGGGAACATGGAAATAACCCAAGACAATTCCCTATTATAGAGGATAAACTCCAGGTCATGGATAGATATATGTGAAAATAATTGGATGAGGAATATATTTATTTGGGTTGTAAAGAAAATATTTGTTTACAGGTTATTTAGTGATTAACCTTATTTCAAGTATGAACCAAGTTTTTCTTTTTGAAATTTTAATAATATGGTTTAAGAAAAGGTCATCCTATATGCTAGTTTACAAACAATAAAATCAGGAAAAGCCACATGTCTTGAAACCATTAATGAATAATGATAATGGTTTCACACCATCCACTTACCTATGTAATGTCCTGGTTAATTTTCATTGATTTTAGTTAAAAAATTTGAGGTATAAATAATAATGATGAACATTTAGTATCAATTTTATGATTATAGATTATTATATTAACAATATTGATTTTGGAAGATAGTTAGTACCACTATTACTTTTTTTATAGGCCTTAAGATCTATTAAAAGTTTCTTTTAGTGCATCAAGAATAAAATAATTCATTTTTTGTTAATTAATTTCTTGGAGTAATGGATGAATGATAATTTTATCATAGCATAATAAAATTATGGAACTATTAAGATGAAATTAAAACCTCTACTATATGTAAATTTCCATATATTATTTTGTATTAAATGAATTAGCCCATATTAAGAAATTGTTATTTAAAAAAAATTTGTCCTAATACCTTATTTTCGTTTATATTGGTAGTATTCTAAATCATCATAGATTTATTGATTTATGTACATAAAACTTTTATTTATCTTTTAAATGTTAAGGATTTATTAACTCAGTCACTCCTATAAATATTTATAATTTTTATCGAAGTATTTTTTTTGACACTAAGGTACTCATACCTAGAGACCTAGATAAATGGCGGTCCATGTTACCTTTGTAATTCCCATTCTATCTTTTCTAGAGGATGTTTTATAAACCCATATGATGATGTAAAGATTCAATTTTAGAAATGTCAAAAAAATTAATAATATGATTAAGGTTAAATTTCATGGAAATAATTTATTTATAGTGGAGAAAAAGTAACATATCTCAATTCTGATTTATAAAATTTTATTCGATAGCATATATGAAACAAGACACCTAGTGCTTAAAGGAATATTATTTCCTAGAATTTATAATATAATATTTATATATTAAATAAATATAATATATTCAACATCATTTAATCCCCACAATTATGAGATATAATTTTTTACACATAAGATTGACACTCCTCTTTATCTTGTGTTACATGCTAGAGAGACCTTCAACAATTTCTTGGGTTTCATGCAAAATCGAGTTTCATCAAATAACAATGTATTATTTAGATATTATTATTAAATATAATATGATATAAAATAGATTTTTTCACAGAATTTAGGAATATTATTATTAAACATATGAAAATTTATTATTTATATAAATATAAAGTAAATTTATTGGTTACCAATTAATAACAAACAACTATAAGATGCAATTGGATATAAAATAAATATTATTATTTTTATGATTCTAAAGGATTTTTGTAATAAAAATAACTAATTATAAAATGTTAATGAGTATAATGAAATAAAAATTAAATATATTAAATAATAGTTTTTTATATTCCTTCATTTGGTTTGTTTGGAAGAAGATAATAACAATCCAAATTTCACATATAAACACATATATTTTTTAACGGTGGTTTTACTCCCTTTTATTGGAGAACCAATTTTAAATCTAATTTTTGAGAATTTAATTTATTTAATATGAAAAAAATATACTTCATCTTGAAATGGAAACATAATAAATAGGTTAGGTTAAATTTAAAATATTTTTCTAAAATAGTTCATTTTATACTGAATAGTTAAGAATAAAAATACTAGTTCAAACCACTTTTCAATTTAATTTATTTATATGGTAAAAATATAAATCTTTTTGTTTTAATTATTAATTAGATATTTGTTTAATAAATTAATTAAATTTATATCATGGGAACTGGTTTCCCAAGGAAATGGACTATGATAACATTGAAAAGCCTCAATCATTTTTACATAAAAAATAGCATTGTTGTCCAACCTGTGGGATTAAATTGAAATAAATTTATTCCATTTATATGATTGAAATTTGAAAAAATATATTCCATATTTTTAATTATCCATGTTTATATAATCTCATAATTCCAAATTGTTTTTACCAAAAAGAGTTTTGAAATTGATTAAAATTAATTACAATGATAATGGTTAAATTTAAGCATATTAAGGGACAAAACCATAACCTTAAGGCATGAAAAAACCTATAAACATATCCAACACCTATTTCATGGAATTATTAAGACCTTAAACATTATTTAATTGTAATTGTAAACTTATTGGATCCAATTTTGGTAACATCCTTGGTAAATAAAGTATATGACATTTTCATATTTATTAATATTTTTGTATTAAATATAAATTTTACTTTCAAGGGGAATCCTATGACTGATATCGTACTCAACTCGCATGAACAATTTTCCTTGAAATCATAAATTTCACAAAACATTGAGTTAAATCGAATATAATATAATAATATTATTTTTATAAATGGTAGTTAACTCCAAGCCGTTGTAAAGTCAGGAATAAACAGAACTAACAACAATATGGTTACAAATTGTTGTTAAATATTTTAAATTTTATCCATTTAATTTTAGAGGATTAAAATAATAATGAACCATATTTTATTCATGAAACACCATAATATTCTTTAAAAGGTCGATTTACCGCCATTGGATGGAGAACCCTTTTTAAATATAGTTTTGGTCACTTATATATGTTCTATGTGAAAAAATAAATATCTTCATTAAAATAGGGACATCAAAATTTACAGAGCAAAATTTTGGAATTTGTCTGATAATGTTCATTTTGTAGGAATAGTGAAAAATAGTGTATTTTAATTCAAAACATCCATATAATCCAATTCATTTATTTGATTGGACAGTCCATTTAATTTACAATAAAGATTAATTAGATTATATTTTAATCATATAATACAATGTTTGGTATTCGTTATAATTTCACTTTTTAATTAGACATAGACGTATGTCAATCTTTTGATAGTTATTATTTCTTAAAAACTCACTTTTTTGTTTTGACAAATGGAATTAATTTTAAATTAATTTCTACAACATTAGTGCTTTGAATTTGGAAAAACGAATTCTAAATTTGTAATCTAGAGGTCAAAATTGTGCAAATATGTAACTTTTATTTTTAAACATTGTGAATAATAATTTTTGTTAATATTTAATTTACAATGGTTGAAGGGTAAATCTGGTAAATAAGAGTAAAAAATATGACAATAACATTAAATTTACTTAAGATGTGTCCTAATCCTATTTAATGATATATGTCAAACCATGGGAATCATTGGTTAAATTTTGGGACCCCATAGAGCCACTTGTAAGGGAAAATGACATTTTATAAAAATGTGTTTAAATTTAAGAAAAATGTAACGTAAAAATATATCTTTTTGAAAAAAATTATATGGGGTCATATAAGTGATAATTTTGTCTATAAATATTAATTATAAATCAAAAAATATTTCCTACATTATGGTATTTTATTTATAAATTTTAGGCATTAAATAATGTAATTTAATTATGACACAATGTTGATGCGGTGATTGCTTCATTGATAAATGATTCAAATAAATAATGATATAATTGTTAAAATAAATGTGATTTGTTTATTTTCATTTAATACATGAATTTTTTGTAATATAGTAACATGTTATATTAGTATTAATGATGTTATTTTAATCAATCCGGTTATTATGTATTTTTAAAAAGTCAATGTATGGAGTATAAAAATTGATATAAATCAATTTTTAAAATAAAAAGTATTTTATTAAATATAATAAAAAAAATTATGATTCCTCCATATGGTTATTATAAGCCTCAAATATTATTAATGACACTTTATATGAAAATTTCCACGTTACTATTTGGATTCTCAAAGTGTTAAATTATATATAAAACGGTAAGAGTAAGAATGGATTATATAAAAAAGTTAAGGATTAAACATTATAAAAAACATGTCCAATTTTTAATGGATAATTTTATTTCGACTTATATTGAACTTATATTCTAATTTAATGAGGTTTGGTACTTTTGAAACTAAAAATAAATATATCATAAAATAATTCTATCAAACATTCCTAAATAGCCCATCCCCCTATTATAGGAGGCCACCACTTCTAACACATTACACACACCTCTAAATCCCCCTGGATCACCCAAAATCATCCCTATTAAGCTCCCAAAATATCCATCGTCCTCATAGTGGCCTTAACTTAGTAATAAGGCACTTTAAGAAATCTGTGTGGTTGAAACCAAAGGGAGTTACCCGATTTAGAGGTAACAACTCCTCTCAAGTTATCTTCTTTTATTATACTTATTCACTACCTATTATATTATTATTATTTGATTAAATGACAAAACAAATATAATAAAATATACTAGAATTTTTTTAGATGTATTATAACTACACTTACCCACACCTCAGTCTAATGGGAATAAAACATTTTGTTTTTGGGGATGATTAACTACTACCTCATGAAATGATGATTGTTCAGTAATCTCCCACCACCTATCATGGTAACCATTATTATTGAAATGTATTTATATGTGATATTTATTATATATATATTTCCTATATGTTTTTGAATTTTTCATTTATGTCATACATTTATGGTTTCTATAATGGGTAAATACGATAATTCCATTTGAGGAAGTTCGGGCTACCACCCCGTCAATGTGATAGGACTCATTCATGACATACATGGGACATATAAAGGATGGCCTTAATGAAATTATGTGACATACATAAAATATGATATTATACTGGATTATAATGTACCTATGTATCATTAGGTTTTCATTACATTAAATATGAAATAGAAATGAAAGTAGCATTCATGCGTACGTACGACTTACCATTTCCATGGATGGTGTGTTTCAATTCTTATCTCCAAATGATATGGACAATTAAAAATACTTATATAACAGGTATATATATTATATTTATGATATCTAAATCATTAATATCATTCTGGATATAATGGACTTTAGATGACATGGACAATTTATAATAATAAGAAGGTCATTTTTTACTCATGTTCTGAACATCGACAAAATGTCCAATATTAACTCAAATAATTAACTAGTTGTTATAGAAATGTAATAAGTGATATAACAGAAACGATAAAATTGAAAAAAAATCTGATCAATGTATACATCACCTTCTATTTATTATTTAGTAAATTAAATAATGAGGGAATCAAGTCGGCATGAGGTAAGGGAATTTCATAACCCAAATTTCATTATTTGGGTTGATATTCTACATCCTGATTATGTCGTGCTATGATTTTGTGATAAATAACTTTTGATTTAATATCTTTTATTTATACTTTATTTATGGGTATTTATATTGAATAAAAATAATCGATTTATTTTATTTACAAAATGATTTTTTGTAAGTGATCTTTTCACTATCCTCTCTTTGTCGAAGACTTCATTATATTATTCCTTTTAACTTCTATTTTCTTATATTTGAATTTTTTTATTCTATATCATTATTTTCATAAATATTATTTCCATGTAATTAGAGAACCATTTTAATATCATCAACTCATTTTCTAAATTTTTAAGTGGCGCCATTAGGCTGTCAAATTTTGTTATGGTAATTTCTCAACTCAATTTTCAAATGTTTGGTATTACATAGATGTTGTTGATTATATTATGAAAAGATTATTTGTGGAATAAATTTTTATATTTTATGTTGTAATTTAAACTTCCTTTTGTGTGTAATTTATTTTCAAATGCATAATCACCCCATTGATTAATTCTTACATCATTTATACAATCTTTGTACGGGATTTTTTCTCAATTTAGATTCCATTGAAAATTATCTGTTGTTATACACCCATTCACCATATATGTTGTATATAGATCTCTTTTGAAATATTATATAATGAATATAATTATTCTCATGATATTATAAGGTTTTATTAAATGTTATTTTGTAATTATTTTCATTCAGAAATTATCTCAAGTGGTAAAAGACTCTTAAACTAAAATATTTTTTAAATGTTTCAATGATTTATTTCTATAAATCATACTAAATAATTTCAATTTTTTAAAAATGTTAATAGGATTTATTTATATGGAAATTTATATTTTAAAATGATAATTCCTTTAAAATGTTCAAAGAGGTATGAGACACATTGATTCCAAAATAGCTTTATTAATTGTTTTTAATGGTTTGGAAAATTGTTTTTATAAAACATTGATTATGTCAATGATATATTGTGATTGAAATGAATAAATTTTATCTTTATTTTATGTTTGTGTTATGTGTTATGAATATTTCATGATTATTGGGCATTTTTTACATATACGAGTGGTTTCGTGATAGACCTTGTGCGGGTGAGCCCAAGATAGCTTTAAAATGAATTAGGTCACGTGATGGAGGTAAATGTTAATGTTTATCTTAGATGATTTTGGGAATATACTATGATGGGTATTCCAACGCAACTCCCAATGTAGCAATGAAAGCTAAAATTTATGTATTATATGGATTCCACAAGATACCTTTATGAATTATAATTTCTATGTGTTATTCACAAATCATATGATTTCATGAGGTGTGTTAAAGATATTGTGTTTTTTATGTATTCACGTACTACTAATTTATTTCATTATTTATAACCCTTACTAATCTTTTTATACTCATTCCAATTTTTTGAGTTGTTTTTCAAATGGTAGAAAACAAGGTAAGAGAAAGGAAAAATTCAAGAAGATTTATATCCAAAAAATAAATGTTTTTTTTCTTTAATGAGTTATTATTTTCTGGAAATTTTGGACAGAGTAGAAGTGTATACCTTGTAATTTTGAGATGTAATGTAATAGTTTTTGCGTAATTCATTAAAACACTAAATCTGAAAACATCTTCATTGTTGAATTACTGTCTTAACTCATGATTTTTTATTGTTTAAGGTTGGGGCCATTTATTTTCCACATGAAAAACCTACATTCAATTGATTTTCCAAAAGTATACAATAGTGTAACTCCTCATTTACTATAAAAATTTATCCTCTCTACCCACTTCCTGAAACCTCCCAAACCACATTGTCTAGACCAATATCAACCAAAATATGTTGTTAAAATAACTCCAACAAAAATAGAATACTCACGTTGGTAGAAATGAATCCATTTAAATCTTTTGTTTAAAAAAATGGAGTTCCCAAATAAGATGTAAGTGTCTTCCACAATATTTTTAGTTATATTTAGGTTCTAAAATCCTTAAAATAATATTATTTCATGATTTTATTGAAAAAAGGTGTCCTAAATATACTATGATGTGGGTAGGACACTGTTTTGACTTATAATCTCACAGAAATCCATCTATTGGGTAATGAGTATTCTATTTCTATACACGGAAAACTACCACCTCACAAAATGATGTTTATTTAATTTTTCCTTTCCCAAAATTCATGGTTGTCCATTATGATGGATGCTATATTTATATATTTTATATATGATATTTTTTAGGTTTATTTACATCCTTAACCGTGTTTTTAAAAATAAAATTAATAGATTCCATTTTTTGTTAATACAAAAACTTCATTTGAGGATGTTTTGACTACCTCCCCCTACAAGTGATTTGATTCTTTCACAATAATCATGGATTTTATAAATGATGGATTGTAACTAACCAACCAGGGATAACCTGAATCGGTCACTCGATTTGACCCATGAAAACGCCTAGTGGGTATTCCCAATCCTCATAGGAAGAAAAGTAGTGTTGGGTATCATATTTAAGCAGATTGGAAAAATTTAACCTACAGAAGATAGATAAACAAAAATAATAAACTGAACAGAATAGCTGTGACAAATAATGTAATATATAATATAAAGCATACATATAGTCACCTCGTGGGTCACCATGGAATATAAAACCAAACATGCTCACTAAAAGATAAGAAATATGGGTTCCCTGTAAAGGAAAATATCGAGTAGGAATGAGCACTGATATGTTCACTAGGAATATCATGGATAAACAATTCCCAATAACAATACCTTTAAAAAGAAACCCAAAAGATGATATATTTAAAAACAAGACATTAAAAAATTTCCATTCTTTTAAAATTAATGTAAAATGTTTTTATTTTAATTAAACTTATTATCTTCCACTTCTCAATAAAAATTGGTTGTAAGATTGAATTGACATTTAAAAATTAAAGGAGACCAATTTAGATTATAAATATGGTTCTAAAAAAATATAGAACAAGAATGAGACAAGTGATTAGGAAATCATATCGTAATTACCATGGGGAATCCCATTATTCTAGTGTATGGTGGGGAATATGGATCTCGTACCTCAGTGAAATGTGGAATAACATACAGAACCAGGAGAATTCTTGTTCACAAGCCACTCGGAGGGGATAACCTAATGGCCTATTGGACTTTAATCAATAGAAATGGGTAGTTATTTTTGTATCATTAATCATGGTTGGTGAATTCAGTATGAACCACTTTATATTATTCTTGCAGAAACGTCCTAGTCTTCCTACCGAGGTAGCCAGGGATACCATGTTCTCTATTCTAATATTGGTGTGGTTTTATCAAGAAAACACATGTGAACATAAAACATTCTTTACTCAAAACACATTCAACCTCTCAATACCATTCCCCCTCCAAGAGTGAATTCTATTATTGTACCACACACAAAAATGAATAAGCATCCTCACTAGGAACATATCACATGTCACATATTAACACATATGTAACATTTCTGAAACTAAAAAGAATTCCCAAAGAGTGGTTTTCAATTTTCAAAAAAAAATCCCATAGAGCCAAAAAAAATTAATTACATACAATAATAAAATTTCATTTTAGAACATAAAATCACGAAACAGTTTTACATTTCGAAAACCATTGATAATTTCAACTAAACAACCAAGATGCTATATAATTAAAAACAAGTAAAATACAGACTTATAATGAATAAATCATTTTTATGAATGTAAAATCACCAGTTGGTCTCATGTTCACACCAAAATCCATTTTAGAAATCACTTTGGATCCCAGTGGAATAAAAATAAAGTGTATCATTACTCAAATAAAATCGGCCAAAAGGCTACACATCTTTTGAAATACCCATTTCACATTCAAAACATATTGTATATCAATTTTCAATAACCATGATTTTTTAAGTATATATATATATAGAACATGCATTTCATATAAATATGACCTCACACATTTAATGAAAACCAAGAAATAAGGTTAATTATGACTAAAGATAAAGGCATAGGGTACCTACATAAAGGTAGAACCCAACCAAACATTCACATCTTGGCACATTATAACTTGAAGCTGTTACCCCCCCACCCACCCCCACGTAGTATGAATATACACATTTATATACATAAAAAGACACATACCCCTATTCACACACCCGAATGGCCATGACCATGTTCAAGGGGATACACACATATATTAATACATGCATTTACCTGTCTCAACTCACCTACATATGAATTTTCATATACATATACATGGGTACACCAATACTCATAAATGTATATTCTCTGCCATAGAGGAATATACATGTAATGGTGGGACCCACACACACATGAAGATATATATATAGCCACACACACACACATATATACCTATTCACATGCCAGTGAGTCTCCATAGACCGAACGACTCAAACCCACAAAAAATGTACCATGTACTACACATATAATTTAATAAATCCAATTAACCAATTTATAAATCATTTCAAATTATCTCAAAAAAGACAACAAAAAAACATATGATATCATTTAAAAAGTCCACATTAAAACAAAACACATTACAAATACACATTAAAACATACTTTTCACCACACATTCATCCCGTAAAACATATTTATAAAAAACACACCAATTTTCCCACACCAAACATAGCTAATGTAAAATGCAAATTCTATTATAAAAAAAAACTTGAAAAATACATTTAAAATATAATTTAAACTTTACAATGATAACATAGAAAAATTCTAAAAATTTAAACAAGAATAATAAATTAATCAAATAATGTTAAGGCATGGAACCACCTACCTCTAACCAAGGATTTTCCAGAAAAGGGTGAAAAATCACCATTGAACCACAAATGAACCTTCCAGAGGCAAGACTAAACTAGAATCAATTACATAAAACCTTTTAGATCATGATATTATTCAAAAAATGCTACCCTACCCGCTGGATAATAAAAATACCCAATTAAAAATACTAAACTATAGATCAGTGGAGGGGAGGCTTACCCGGAGGGGCGGTGCCGATAGAGGTGGTGTGCCAGAGAGGAATACATTGAAGGGGCCACGCACTATAATGTCTCAGAAAGGGAGGATTTTATCCTTATGAAGGGTTAACTTGATGGAATCAGTTGGGCACTAGTGGTTTGTTGGATAGGAAGACGAGGGTCGGTGGTGGTTCTCTTGATGGATGAAGGAGGTTCATCGATAGCGCGATGCAGGTAGGACTCTAGGAGGATACACTATGGGGGTGGGAGGGAGAGAGTCTATGTGAAGGGGAATATGTGAGGGGGACGGGAGGGCCAAACCTAAAAAATAAACAAACTTATCAACTATAATATTAGTAATGATAGTAATAATAATAATAATCCAAATAATAATAAAAAATTTGATAACAATATTTAATCTTTTATAAAATGTTATTAAAAATACTAATAATAATTATATCCTTTAATAATATTACCACTATTATTACTATTAAAAAAATTCTAACATTAAATTTTCTTATTTTATTTTTTCATTCCTTTTACTATTCATAATGTTATGTATTTAATCAATAATGAGAATTATTATTTTTTGAACACCGGGAACCCCGCGCAGTGACCTGGCAAAGCCGCAAGTCTTTTCCAAAGCCCTGACTATGTACCATATGTAGCTAAGATGAAAAAATTCATGTATCAACAAAAAAGAAAAAATCTATTTGGATCAGTCCCAAACTCAACAAAATATTTCAAAGGCAGATAAAATAAAAAACTCACATTATTTTAGAAGTTCATGTGTGACAATTCTCCCAACCATAACAATTTATGTCTTTGGAATGTCATCTCATGGTTGATTTTAAAGAATGAACTATTACCCTATTAAAACACAAGGAGATTCCCAAATAAACAAGAAATGAAAAGATTATAATAACACTATCAGTAAGAAAAGTGTATTAAAAGTTGAACCTAGGAGGATGGAATGGAATCCCTACTATGAGACACACACCCCCAAGCATTTAAACATCTCTATTTGATCCATCAAAAGAAAGGGGACTTACACAATGTGAACTACAAACTCTTGAGCAAACCCCCCCCCATATATCACCATATGAAACCCACCCACCATTGATGAAACAAAAAACTAGATCATCCACAACTCAATGAATATTCCAATAATCAAAATTCATCCAAACAATTGGGTGTGCCCCCATATCAATATTCACTCAAGGGACTTGAAACAAGGCATATCCAAACAATAACATCCATTTCCAAATCATCATTGGAACCTCAAACGGATCACCAGCACAGGGAGACCCGCACGGCCACCAAAAAATGAGATATGGGCTATCAACAAATCATTCCATATGAATATTTAGTGAGACACACGCTGTGTCCCACAACCATAAGGACCAGCTAGCATAAAAAACCATCATAGAGTGATATAGGATACCCAACATGGGATATCTTGGGATCTTCCTACACAACATTATCTCCCACCAGAGGGGACCTGATTCATATAACTCCAAACAGGACAGAACAAACTACACAGTTCACCTATTCCACAAAGAATACCATTATAGAGGAGTCGTCCTAACTAGAACCCAGACGGGTTTACAAGCATGCTCATACATGTACATCCACTTAGATATTCGAACAAACTTTGGTACTAGCATTGAGGTTTAAGAAAACAAAATATCAACACCTCCTTATAGGCATGGTGGGACTCCTCCACCTAAAATGGTCAATAAATTGAGGAACAAGGTCCTCATGTCACTTTCCACCACATAGTACGACTTGAAATAATATTACCACAAAAAAACTTAAACTATCTCCATTTTTAGACACCGATGATAGGAATTAGAATTGGATCCAATATGAGCTTTGGGGGGGGGGTTCATTAATATACGCCATATTTACTCATGGAACTATTGAAAGATCTATATGCATTGAATTATCTCATTCCTCACAATAATGTGCTAAAAAATCTGAATAAATATTCACATACATGTTCCACATGAGACCATAATGCGGTCTGAACAACACAAAAAGTTACAACACAGTCAAATATCTACTTTCTACTACATGAAAAAGTCACCCAAAACAAGGGAATAATGGTGAAAAGCAATATATCTTTCACCCCGAACAGGAATTTGAAGATGAAAGACCCCACAGAGGAAACCTTCCCTTAGAACATATAAATTTATATTTTCTCGATGGAAAACACACTTATTGTTAAATAGATATTCTAAAATGATTCCAAAACCATCACCCCTTCCGTCTTGATACAATGTGTCATAAAACATGACCCTTTCAATTAGAAGAGACATTATAAGGAGAGGGACCATGAATCGAGTCACTAAAACAATGAGATTACTTTAAGCGTCCATAACAACCTCTCACTGCTAGAATTAGCACACATGCGAGTTATCTTGAACCCTTTATTAGAAGAAACAATGGTAAAAAATCATGTAACATTTTAAGATAGTGGTCGACACCAATAACCCAAACAATATTCTTCATTCTCCTCTAGAATTCCATTTACTATTTTCAGGTAGATTCTTAAGATTTAGTGAAGTCAAAGAAGACTTCTAACAATCAAGCTAATCATGGAAAATAAATCATTATTAAACTACGCTCACAACCAATGTGAGATGACTCACCAAACTGAATAAATATGAGGTGGATTAAATTCAAAAACATAATAAAGAATTCTTTTGATTGATCAATTGGAGGATCTACCATAGGAGGATCTCTGGTGGTCACACTTTAGTCATTATTTAACTCATTGTGGGGGCATACACTATCCAACAAGTGGAATCCAAGGGCCCAATGAAAACGATCCATTGGAAAAAAAATTCCACAACCCAAATAAAAACACAAGAGGGGGGACATAAAAAATGATTCCCTAAAGAAATCTCAAATGACACAACAAGCCATTATTTAAAACAAACTTATCAATGATAAAAAAATAGAAAACATCATAAAAAGATGAGGTTTAAAACTTAATACACCTCAATACAACATTTGAGAAACTTTTAGATGACATGCCACAAAAAATAACAAAATAAAAATCCATTTTTAAATCCCAAGAATAAATTCCAAAACATTTCTTATAATTCAAGAAATTATTCAAATAATAATTTATCTTGTTTAAAACACCTTTTAGTGGTTTAAAAATCCAACTTAAATGATGATCAATCACACAACAGAACAAATTTTTTACCTTCTACTCAATTTTCTACTTATGATATTAAATCTAGTTTCACAATTTTTAAAATGATTGATTTCAAAATTAATTTTCAGAACCCACGGAGATATCCGACGATTAAAGGAAAAACTAGTATCAATGGGAGAATCAGACATATGGTTATAGTCTATTTGAAAGTCATACCACCAGTATAGAGATTGTTCTAGGAAAAATATCACTGACTTCACATGGCTTTCCAGGAACTACATGCTCATTGATACCATTTTCATAACTCTATTCACATTTCCCAAATCACATGAATCTATAAGGACCAAGTAACTCAAATGAAACCATACATCCTCTGGTAACCCGAGTCCCATAATGAGCTGTGTTTTCAAGTAATCTTACTCATATCCAGAAAATCATATTTCGATAATACTAATTGTAGTATACCTGAAATCTTTACATATAACATGAACCAAAATGGAATGGCCTTGTTTGATAAAAAAATTTCATGAACCAACCAGGTTCAACAAAAAACAGGTTAGTCAGGTCAACCTATGGCAAGGCCTGAACGGTTGTCTCAATCCACATAGGTTTACGAAATGTTTTGAGTATCATATTTATGAATATTATAATGGATTATCCCAAATGATTTTTAAACACCAAAGTTAAACTGAAAATAATTGATTTACTAAAATATGTGAACTATGAAATGAATCTTACCTCATGTAACCTCATGGGTCAACATGGAATATAAAATTGTAGTCCCTCCATGAGTGATATAAAACTAGAATACCTGAAACTAAAAAGATAGAGCATGTTTGAGCACTGATATGCCCAGTAGGAAGGATATTAAAAAATAATTCCATATGCCCATACCATTAAAAAGAAACCCAAAACATTCTAGTTTTAAAATAAGACATGAAAAAATAATTCTTTCTTATTTTTAAATTCAAGAAACATATTTTCATTTTCATGAAAACCATTTCCCTACCACTTCATTAGTAAAATAGTTTTCAATAATGTATTAACATTTAAAATGAAATGAGACCCATTATGATTAAAAATAGGGTTTTAACAAAACATGGAACATGCATGACACAATTGAATTGAAAATAAAATCTCTATCACCATGTTAATTCCATCAGCAAATAGAGTTAGTTAGGGACCTATGATCATCGTTGTAAGGATCTGACCTTAAACATTACTAATCATGAATTACGTTAATAATTCATATTTAGGATCATTATATGTTTAATGTTTTAGAGGATTAGGTCTTAAATATTACATTACATTTCAACAATTACAATGTAGATACATCTAGTATATAAATTTTTTTTACAATAATAAAATACCTTAAATAAAAAAACTGTTCTTTTCTTGTTATTAATCTTATTGAATTATTCTGTTCACTAACACTTCCTTATACCTTGTGAAAATCATTTAAAAAAATGGGATGAGAATTAAAAGCTTAGTAAGGGTTATTAAACAAAGTACGAAAAAAAATTCATCAATAAAAACTAATTAAAGAAATCATATGTTTCAATATTTAACATGACACAGAAAATCCTATGTTTTTTGAATAACACATGGAAATCATAAATCATAAATAAAACTTCTGCATCCATAACATACATACATTGTAGAATTCACAGATACATTGGAAGTTATATTTGGAATTCCCATCATAGTATATTTCATAAATCTCATTGGAGAAACATTAATATTTACCATTGTCTCGTTACCCAATTCATTAGAGAGCTATTTCAGGCACACCGACCATAGAATTATCACAGAACCACCCATATATGTAAACAATTCCCCAAAACCATATCATGTTTATAACATGTAAAAAAATAATGGAGAGATTACATTTCCATATTTCAATAAAACTATACAATATAAAGTTTTTTATATAATAAATCCATTATGAAAATAATTTTCAATAACAAAATACATAAAAGGGTATATGGTATTCATTTCCCTTTAAAAAACTACGTCTTGTTACAGAATCCAATGATCAAATAATAGTCTTGGTGGCGGAACAATCGTTGTCACTAGGTACGTCAAAAAGAAACATTCATTTTGTCGGTTTATAAAATGCATCATGGAAAAAATATTCCCTATGAATGAAATTAAAAGTGAAATGGATTTACACACCATATAATGGAAAGTCGTGTATAAATTAAAATATGCCACATTGAACGGAGATTGAGACGATGTTCATTACAATGATCATTTTTTAAATAAAATATATCAATTATGTGTATTCACTATAAGTACACATAATTATTGTAAAATTATAATATAGTTCATTAATATTTATTTATCACATAATCATATAATGACATAATCATGAAATAAATGAGCAACCCAAAGAATGGAAATTGGGTTAAGAAGTTCCCTTACCTCATGTCCGACTTGAGTCGTTCATTCTTTAATCTCCCTAATAATAAAATAAAGATATTTTAAACTTTATTAATAACCATTTTCAAGTTTTTTAATCCTCTTATATCACAAATTACCAAGATAAAAACATTAAAAAATCATTTAATTTAATAATGGAATTTTGTCGATTTTTGGTACTTGATTCAAAAATAAACATATTATAATTATATGTTGTCAAAAGTAAATTATCTCATGAATGGTATTAATGATTTAGATACCATATATATCACATATATCCAGTATATGTATGTATGTATGTATTTATGTATTTATAACAATATATTTAATTTGGAGATAAGAAATGAAATGCACCATTCCTGGAGACGATAAGCTGTGCGTATAATTAATGCTACTTTAATTTCTATTTCATATTTAATGTAATGAAAACATAATGATACATAGGTTTCTTATAATTACAGTATAATTATATATATAATTTCATTAAATCCATCTTTTATATGTTCCATGTATGTAATGAATGAGTCATCTCACATTGAGGCAGCAGTAGTCCACACTTCCACAAATTAAATTATCGTATCTACCCATTATGGAAACCATAAAGGTATAATATAAATGAAAAACACAGAAGCATAGAGAAACTATAAATATAATAGATATTATATATAAATATAGTTCCATCATAATGTCCACCATGATAGTTGGTATGAGATAATTGAACAATCATTATTTTTTGACGCAGTAGTTCATCATCCGCAGAAACAATTTGTTCAAATCAATTTGATAGAGTTGTAATGAAGTGTAGTTTTAATACTTATAATAACAACATCCTAGTATATTTATTATACTATTTTTGTTATAAAATAATGGAAAAAAATACGTTAGGGGGTTGGAGATGGAAAACAATATAAAAGTACTTGAGAGAAGATGTTACCCTTAAATCGTGTAACTCACTTCGGTATGAACTAAAAGGATTTCTTGAATTGCCTTCTGCATAGGGGAATAATTATAAGATGAAAAAGGGATGTTTTGAGATTTTTGGAGCTATTTTTGGGTGAGCCAAGGGGCTTGAGAGGTGTGAGTAATGGCTTTGAGATGGAAGCTTTTTAGAAGTGGGAGGAGGGGCTCTTTAGGAATGTTTGAAATTATTATTTTATTGTAAAACTATTTTCGGTTTCAAAAGGTCAAAAACATATTTAATTAAAATATAAGGTGCATGTAAGTCTTAATATAGTCATATAATCAGAATTGGATTGTTTTTTGATAATTAAAAATCATTATTTTTTAACCCTTTGTTAACTTATTTTACTTTTACTAGGTATTCTTGTATATTCATACTATACGGTTAATTTATTTAAAATGAAATTCCAAGAGACCAAAAATGGATCAATAATGACATTTTTACCAATATATATGTCTTTTGGAAAAATATTAGATTTTAATTACTTTTTTATCATTTAATAAAATAATAATTCATATAAAAACTCATTTATGTGAATTTATATAATATTCATATAAAGACATTTAAAAAATTTATATAACAACTTAATAACTTCAAACAACCTTCATTAATTCAAATATAAAATGTCAGTATTATCCCTAAAATTCGTGGATGGCATAAAAATCTTGAAATGATTTTATTTTAATATTTATAATATCATTTATTTCAATATATTATTATCGAATAAATTACTACATCGTTATTGTCCCATATTATGATTATTTATTTAATGTTTAAAAATTATATATATAATACTATGACACACTATATATTTTTATATTTCATACATATAATTAATGTTGATGAGATCTCTAATATAACCCCATATAAAATTTATTTACTAAAAGATATATGTTTATGTTATTTTTTCCCTTACTTTAAATTAATTAATATAAAATGTCGTTATCACACCCAAGTGGCTCCATGGGGTCCCAAAATCGACCCAAGGATTCACATTGCTGGAATTGGATCATACAATAGGGTTAGGACAAGTGTATGAGCAATTTAATACTATTATAATATTTATTTTCACCCTTATTTACAATATTTTACCCTTTAACCATGGTAAATAAAATATTTATAGAAGTAAATATTCATAATGTCTAAAAATAAGAGATACCTATTTACACAACTTGGAACATATTATTCCAAATATGGAATCCATTAATCCATATTCAAAACATAGAATTTTGAAAATTAATTTAAAATTATTTCTTGTAGTCAATACAAAAAAATCTTATTCTAAGGAAATAATAACTATCAAAAGATTGACGCTTTTTTATGATCAATTTCAGTGTGAAATTACTTCTAATGAAAATAATTAGATTACAAGGTAAAAATATAATCTAATTAGACTTTAAAACAAATAAAAAACTATCTATTTATATAAATAAATTACATTCAAAGGCAATTTTGAATTAAAATTCTGTATTTTTCAATATTCATAAAATCATGGACATTATCATAAAAATTCCTAAAAAATAACCAAAGTAATTTTTTTATGTCCCTATTATAAAAAACAAGTTTTTTTGTGAAATAGAACATATCAAATATTAAAAAACTAGATTTTAAAGGTGATCTCAATAAAATAAAAATAAAATGCCCTTTTGAAAATATTAGAGTATTTATACATAAAAATTGATTCATTCTCATTTTAATCCTATAAATTTAATAGGATAAATGTAAAAATAATTAACAAAAATGTCTCATCATATTGTAGTTAGTTATTTTCATTCCTGTAAATACAACATAGAGTAATTAACTACCTTTTAAAATAATATTATATTATTATTTTTAGTATGACTCATCCTTGTGTTCAAAAATAGATTTCAGAGAAACCCATTATAGAGTGTAGGGTACTATAATGGCCCGAATATTAGCCCATTAAGAATTTTTACCAAGAAAACATGTTTCTATCAAATTCATCCCCTAAATGGTGGCACCAGTCACTGTCGCACACTGTAACAGTGTCACCGTGACAATCGTACACCAAAATGATGACATCGCAGATGGTGGCATCATGGCGGCAACACCGTAGATGTCACACCATCATGGCTGCACAAAAAAATAGTGGCACTGTGACAGTGGTACCATTATAGTGGAACCATGAAAGTGGCACCGTTAAAGTGTTTCACCAAATGGGGTCTAACCCTTGTTCTTTATTTTCCAGTTTCTGACTTTTTCTACTCCAGCAAGATATCCTTAGATGTAAAAGGGTTTTAGTACCCCTTTATAATCCATTTAAAGCCCATAAATTATATGTAAAATCTATCAAGCTACATGTGACCCTAGATTAACCAAAACATGTGGCTTTTTCCTCAGTGTCATAAAAATTTCCATTACATTGCAGTTCTACCCCTATTACGCATTTTTTTTCTATTAAAAGGAAACCGATTAACTGATGTTTGTTTTGGACACCTACATGATGAGAATTGTTAAATAATGATTAATTCCATAATTTGTAACCACACAACCTCTTTGAGAAACCACAATATACCTTTAAATAGGTCCAAGAATTCATATCTTGTAACTCCTGGATATCACTTTATATCTCACATGGATTCTTTAAATTTCGTGGCTGGTCTAATATCTTTCCAATGTGTGTTTGTAGACCCCCTCCCTGAGGCAGGTGGTGGGCCTATGCTGGAGCCTTTCCTTATCACTCTTGTAGTCCTCAGAGTTCCTTCACTACAAGTCACGCATCCCAAGTTCATAGTGGATAGAGAAAAAAATATCATTCATTGATCATCCATGTATGTTTCTTTCTTCTTCCCCCATTACTGTGTATCATGTGGGGTGGTAATGATAACGTTTCTATGGGGATAGATGACACCAAATATCAATGATGATAATAATTGGGTTTTAAAGAATAAAGGGGTGTTTTTTATGATGCTACTATACTCTTTTATATTTTCTTATATATTGTGAATTGTATGGTCATATGTCCAATGAAAATCGTGGTTGTTGGTGGTCCCTTCTTGCGTACTAATTAACCTTTGATTTTGGGATAATTCATTGATTGAATGGTTTTAACTAGGAAATATGTTAATGACATAAAAATTGTTGATTAAATGGATTCCTAATGAATAATAATCCTTGTGTGGTCACCCTGGTTTACCAAACATAAATAAGGAAAAAAGGAATGTTTTATTTCCATATTAAAAATCCCTATCTCTGTTCTAGTGATTTTTATGGTTTTTTTCTTGATTCTTGTGAGGTGACATAGATGTGGATGTGACCCCCTTTTGTTTAGTTATTAGTTAGTGGATTTTGGGTCCATGTGAGGCCATATATTGGGGATTGGTTTGGTTCCAGTACATCAAGCGATCTTACAGATCTGTTTTGTTTGTGTCACATTACAAGAGAACTGGGTGTGATTGATTAATATTTTTTGTGGATATGCCTCTTATTTTATCGGTATTGAAGAATTATTTAAATGGAATCAATTGAATGTGAAAAAAATAATTACAAAATTGGGAATTTTTTTCCAAGAATGAGTTGTGACTTGGTTGCGGCTATTGTAATTATTATGAATGAATAGTAATGAGGATGTTTGTGTGTGTGATGGTTTTGGAACCCCTAGGTTTGGATGACTTATTGTCTTACTATATGTATAATATAGTTTTTATATTTTTTATTCATGCCCCGGAAATGATTAGAACTTCAAACTGAACACCATCATTTCATTACGGATGGTTTTTTTACAGCACTCTTTTGAGTGGATGGTAATTAGCTCTTTTCTAATCCCTTTCCCATGAATCCCAAGACTCATCAGGTAGGTTTTGATGGTTTGAAGTCCATTATAGCCTAAGTTTCATCATTCATGGTATGATGTGGTGTTTGGCGTAGGTGTGTGTGGGAATGTTGTTTCTCAAGTGTCTTCGGGATGAGTCCCATGTGTCTTCGGGCGTGGAAGTAGTTGTTCGAGCCCATGTGTCTTCGGGCCTAGCGATAATTATTCTGGCCCAGGTGTATGTAGGTGTGGTTAGGTGTTTTTGTGGTGACCGATGTGTTTGCAGGTGTAGTTGTGGTTTTGATAGACCAATGGATTGTTATTGGGGAGGCAGTGGGACTGTGGTGAGAATAGAGGGGGTGGTTTGACACGTAGGATGTCTTCAATAACTAGTGGGATAGTGGTGTAGGGTACCCCAACCTTGATGTGTTTTTACTATTATTTTAACTAACTTGAATTATTTGGGGTGTGTTCCTGGTGAGTTTATGTAGATAGTTTTATTTTTTGTTCTTTGGTTATCTCCTTTTCTCACAGGGAATTAGAATGCCTCCCCACATATGCATGATCGATTTTGGTATTCCTTTCTTTGTATACCTGTATTCTTACCCTACGTATAGAAAAATGATTTCAGGATTCCAAGAGGACATTGAAGACTATGCCAGAAACTATTAGCTCAGAAACTAGGATCGTTGATGTTATTGTTTTTATTTTATTTTGGTACATCCCGTAGAAGTTTTCTTGTACTTAGTACCACTTATTATTGGAACATGCATGTGTAAATGAATTGTTTTGTCTTTACTTTTACTTCCAGTATTGGTGTAGTTCGGTATTTACTATCTTATCTCTTCACCCAACTAATTAAAAATGGTAATGCATTACATATAATGTTTGATACTATACCCTTGGTGCTAGTCACCACTCTGGGGCCAATTGAAGGTGGGTTTGTGGGTTATTATATGTCCTTCAACATTAGGAAATAAGGGTCTAACAATCTTTTGTCCCTTCCCACATCTTGGTGATTGTGGGTCATGACATAATGGTATCAAAGAGATGTTGAGAGATATGATGGAGTCCCAGTTTAGGCACATCAATGATTGAATGGGATAGTGGGAGAACTGTGCAAAGCATTCCTGGCACGTGAAATAATATTTGAATGACCGGCTAGAACCCTTGATTATAGGACACCTTGTGATATGATGCAAGGACTATGGACCTAACCAACGACTAATTGAACAAAACTGATAGCTGGGTAGAGACACTTGAAAAAGTTTATGCATAATAATGACTTGTTTTCTTGTGTGTATTGGGTATTTTTGTGATCTAAAATAAATAAAATGTCTAATAAAAATGTAATGTCAATATTTTACACTACTTGGGATAAGGCATTCCTTTTTTACTTTGCAGCTACGAAACCCAAATGACGAGCACGATTAGTGCGGGCGATCGAGGCCTAGGACGCTGATCTGGATGATCAGCGGAGGACTGGTCGAGAGGAGGAGCACAACCTATGGTAGAAGATGTTTCGTGCCTTTCAACGACTGATCCTCGAGAAATAAGAGGGAAACGTCTCAAACATGGAGACAAGGAGCTGGCTCGAGGAGCTGGTGATAGATTTTAGCTGGATCTAGGCTCCAATGGAGGACTGGATTCCTATGGTTATAAGTCAGATATAGGGAGAGGCACATTAGTGGTGAAGCCTTAAATTAGGAAGAAGATGGAGACTAAACTTTTGTAGACTAACATCGAGATAGTGTTTCATGTGGAATTCCTCTATTCAAAGATAAAGGTAGAAAAGAGGTAGGAGATACTCTCCCTATAGTAGAGGATCATGTCACTGAGTGACCTATAGATCAAGTTCAATGATATCCTTAATTTTTCTCCGAACATCTTTCAGTATGAGGAGTCTTGGGAGAGACATTTAGAGAGGATCTTTGACCTTTTCTTCAGTATTTGTTTAATCCCATCACTATACCGATATACATGGAGGTTCAGAATAAGGATGATGTGGTGGATAGGATACACATGCTGAGAGATGTACTATGAGAGTAGAACTAGTTTGGCTCATCAAAGGGAAATACAATCAGCAGAAAACATCCAACATTAGGGCCTTCCAGGTTTCGGCCAATGGGTAGCAGGCCCTAGCCATTCCAGTTTTGATCTCACTATGCATGACCCTTTTTTTAGGCCCGAGACTGAGATTCTTCATTTCTGGAAATCATGGTGACCAACATAATTAGTGCCCATACAGAGTGAAGTATATTGGGGATGGGCATGTTTAGCGCCCACCTGAGTAGTTATAGTATCCATCTAGGGCCTTTCTACAGTAGTAGAAGGGATAGCGAGCACCCGCTCCTCTGAGAGCAAAAATTTCAGGAGGAATATGACCTGAGGTTTCTCCTCTGGCACCTCGACCAGGGCATGGTTGGGGAGTTGGTTGAAAACCAAGGGACAATGGAGCTGAGTGCGGGCCCTTGCATGTCACAAAATAAGATGTTCCAGCAGGGCTGAATTTCGTTCAAGGTATGATCATCTTTTTTATAACTCTTACATGTACCTTGTTTGGTTCAGGAGATTCAAACTTATTTGTTTCACCTAGTATATCCCATTCTATGTGTCTACACATAGTGAGAATTCACGTACCCCTGGTTTTCAGTACGACAGTAGGAGTTCATACTATATTTTCTTATGTTTTTCGGTGACGTAGACTAATGGTAGGTCCACATCAGTCTAGTGGGGACCATCATTTTCTATATATGTAACCACATGATGTTGTTTTAGGCATCAACTTATTGTCCTCTAGGTGTTCCATTATCGACTATTTTCAGAGAAGGGTTGTGTTTTCTGATATGGGTGGCCATTGTGTGACTATCATCGGTGAACTGGTTTTCCAGGAGGGCAGCCGACTTGTGGAGTCCATTATTTCCATGTTAGTTGAGTTGTTAGTGGAGTTAGCAGACTCAAAAATGGTGGATGTTTCGGTAATTCTCAGAATGTTGATGGACGTCTTCCCTGAAGAGGTGGTGACTCTACCCCCCCCCCCCCACGACATGATGATGAGCCCGGGATAGAATTGCAACCTTGTGACCATCCGATTTCGACGTCTCCATATTAGATGTCATCTTCTGAGTTGCGGTATTTAGGGATTCAGATTGAAGATCTAATGAGGAATGGTTTTTTTCGACCAAGGGCATCACCATGGGGTGCTCTGGTCATATTCTCAAATAAAAAGGATGGTGGTATCAGGAAGTGTATAGACTGATATAGGCTAAAATAGGTGACAGTCAAGAATAGTTACCCCCTCTAGAGGATGGACGATTTTTATGATTAGTTTAATGGGGAGGTTGGATCTCCATGATCGATATGTGATTATGATATCACGAGTTGAGGGTAAAGGAGGGTTCCACCTCGAAGACATTCTTCATGAGCATATATGCATACTTTGAGTTCGTGGTCATGTCGTCCGACATTAATAACACACAAGCTATTTTCTTGTGGCTCATTAAATCTGTCATTTGAGAATATCTGTACCATTTTGTAGTCATGTTATTTACAACATCCTTATTTACCCAAGATCAGAGGAGGATCACACCGAGCATCTGAAAACGGTTCTAGGGGACCTCTGACAGCACTAGCTCTATAGAAAGTTATCCATGTTAATGTTTTGGACACCAGAGGTGCACATACTTGGATTAGTGGTTTCCTACTAAGGAATAGTGGTTTATATGTCAAATGTTGAAGCGGTTTTTTCTTAGGAAGCACTGAAAAATGTGACAGAGGTTCATAATTTACCGGTCTGGAATGCTATTAATGGAGGTTTATACTAGAATTATCTCGAGTTGTAGCTACATTGACAGCTTTGAAAACAAATGACTAGGCCTTCGTGTGGAGTGAGTAGTGTCAGTCTTGTTTCTTGTAATTGACGGAAAGGTTGGTCTGTTCTCTAGTGCTCAGGTTTCAAGAAGAAGGGGTGTTGTTTGAGGTGTTTTGTGTTGCTTCTAGACTAGTCATGGGGTTTTTACTGATGCAACAATAGGTATTGATATTTTATGGGTCTAGGTAGTTACATCCCCATGAACGTAACTATTCCACCAATGAGATGAAGCTTGCAACAATTTTTTTCGCCCTAAAGTGTTGGTGGCATTTCCTCATCAGGGAACACTATGTGGCCTTCGCAGATCACAAGAGTATGAGGAATATCATTACCCTATAGGACCTGAATAGGAGACAATGAAGGTGGGTGGGGTTTCATCAGGACTACAAATTATAGATTTTAAAATACTATGGTTATGGGAACATTGCGGCCGATTCTTTGAGCCAGAATTCGCAGAGGGAAGCTATTAAGGAATCTATAGATTCTTGGAAGAAAATGGTGGAAGTGGCTGCCTAACAGCTGCATGCAAGGGTAGATGGTGGTAGAGGTTTTCTGTTTCAGATGACAGTACATTTTTCTCTATTGAAATATGTGGAGGAGTCTTAGTGGGGGTAAAGTGAGATTGATGTGATTCATGACCGTCTTATCAAGAGAAATATTCTGGATGGATGGTCGGAAGATGGGAAGAATAAGATGATGTTTCATGGAAAGTTATTCTTCCCAGTAGAAATGTGAAAGAGCATTCTTGGTGAGTTCCAAAACTCAACCCTAGAGGTTATACCATAAGTTTCCAAGATGTATTGGGGTTTGAGGTGTCAGTTTGGGTAGCCTGGGGTGAAGCTGGAAGTGGTAGAGTTGGTGGAAAGGGTCCTGGGGTGTTAGTAGAGGATGGCTAAACACGGTGTCCCATGAGGTTTGTTCCAGCCCATAGATGTCCCCAAGTGGAAGTGGGGTGACATGTCGATGGATTTTTTCCAAGGAGTACCCATAGTTCATGTGTAATTTGATGATATTTGGATAGTGGTGGACTGGCTGATGAAATCAACTCACTTCATGGAAGTCAAGGAGTTGAGTGTGGTGGATGCCATAACACAAAGGTATGTAGAAGAGGTGATGCAATTGCATGGAGTTATGAGGTCCATAGTCTAGAATTGGGATTTTTTATTTGCCTCACAGTTCTAGAAAGGAATGGGACAAGCATTTGGATCCCAGCTATGTCTCAAAACCTCTTTACATCCCTAAAATATTTGCAGGCAGAGCGCACCATCCAGACATAGGAGGATATGCTACGAGCATTTGTTTTGGAGTTTTGGGGATCGGGGGTATGGCCCATGCCTCTTGAAGAGTTTTCCTACAACAATATCTATCACTATACCCATGGAACAGACACATTCTAAGCCTTGTATGAGAGGCTATGTCGCTCACCCGTTTGCTGGACAGAGGTCCGAAATGCAGGTGTTCTTGGCCAGACGGTGGTGCGGATCATGATGGAGAAGGTTCAGCTTATATGAGAGTGGATGAAAGCGGCTCCAAACCATCTTTAACGCCCCGACACTAGTTACCCAAAGTCGGTGCATTATTACGGAACATTGGCATGATTGAAAAAGATCAATTCTTGAATGACAGAATAATTTTGTAGACTTGGAATCACTAGATACATTAATCAGTCTTACATTACATCATAATATGAAAACTACAACAACATAGTCTTCGTATTCTACACTCATATCCTCTCATACTATCCCTGCAGGTCATTCATCAATTACTTCTTCACATCCTGGGAAAAATAAAACATATAAAGGGGTTAGCTTAGATGCCCAATAAAGATAACAGTATAGCGAAAACATTCATAAATAAGCATAAAAATTTAATACAATGTATAACTAAAACAAAAGCCTTTTAAACATTAAATTCAGCATAATGTGGCACAAATACCATGAAATAATTCCATATACTTATTCACATGGATATTCTACTAGTCGAATAATCACATGGAATATCAATAACCACTTTCATAATGATGGAATGCATAATTCCATACTATAATAACTACATAGTCAAGGCCTTGTGCCAATACTACAAATAAGATTTTGTCAAGGCCATGTGCCAAGACACTAGTTTGTCTCATGAGACCTACCAATGCATCGAGGGGCTATAGAATGCTCCACCCGTTAATTATAATGTCCAATGCAGTCATCATATGAATATGTTTAAACATAACATAAACATTCGTATTAATACTATCAAATGAAATGTCAATACATTCTTTATAAACAAGGAATGGTATAAAAATAACACATCTATAGTAAAACATTTCAAAAAACCTTCAATACAATATGGATGTTTTTTATCATAATAAATCAACTTCAAATTATATTAATATCCATCAAAGGATGTTGACATAGATGAAATAGAAACTATTTGATATATTTATCTCATTTTTTGAATTCATTTAAAAGTGACCTAATTATAAAATAAAACATTTACTTTGAAAATATCCTTATAAGCTTGTAAGGGAAGCTTCGACGATTTTATAACTGCAGAAAACAGACACACCCACAGTATATGTTAATAAAAATTCATTCTTACCTTAATTATGTCGAAAAGGATAAAAGCAACTTTTTGGAAAATGACGAAAAGATTCCATTATAAACATCTTATAAAAAGTCAAACAAGTGTATAAATGACTTTAATCCATAGTCTGTAAAATAGTAAGAATTATTTGAAATACATTTTTAAGAAACATGGATGTGGATGATAACGAGGTACCAGTAGATAATTACGTATAAACAACCTCGGATAATGAAGATATTGTATAATAAACCCTTACCTTGTACATTTCCTTGTTCGAGGGTAGGTTAACCTCCTTTATTTTTGGAAACTCCCTTTGGTTTTAACCAAAAGGACTCTTGATGTGCCTTCTACCTAAGTTAAGGCTTCTAGTAAGAGGAGAGGGATTATGGTGATTAATTCAGTAGAGGTTGGATGAGATAAAAGGCCTGATAGGTGTGAGTAATTTGTTATAAGTGGTGTCGTTTTATAAGGGGGAGGAGGGTCTCTTTAGGAAAAACTTAAATTATTATTTTATAAAAAATTCATATTCAGTAACTAATTGCTCAAAACTAGATTATTTAAATTCTAAGGTGGGGATGGGTTGAATACCACTCAACCAATAGGTTTTAGATAGGTTTGGGCTACAATATTACACTTACCTTTTATATTTAACTCTTAGTTAAATTGTTTGACATTTACCACATATCATTGTATTTTTATATTATATGGTTAATAAACTTACTATAAAGTTCCAAGAAACCCCAAATAGGTTCATTAATGTCACATATATTATTATTTAGGCCCTTTGGCCGAACGTTATACTTTTTCAATATTATATCAACCCATAATATTGTATTTGTTTTAAAAACTCATTTTTGTCAATTTTGATATTATTTAATAATTGATTTTTTTAGGTCCTAAACACATTATTAATTGAAAATAAATACATTTAATCAAACCTAACATGGAATATTAACCTCTAAAATTAGTGTAATTCATAAAAAATCTGAAATTACATTTAATTTTATATTTATAATATCAATTATTTTAAAATTTCATTAATTAGGTAATTACTACATCATCATTGTGTCATAAATAAATTAAATTATTTAATGTCTAAAAAATATAAATAAAATAAAATTGTTTAGGAAGTACTATTATCTTTACAATGAATAATTATAGTCAAAAAGATAAATTATATAACACTATATAAAAATTAATTTCTAAAGCATTTTTTTATGTCAATTTTTCCTTTACTTTAAATTAATTAATCTAAAGTGTCATTATCATTGATAAGTGGCTCCATGGGGTCCCAAAATAGATAAAAGGTTGCCAATGGTTGGTCATTACTCATAAAATAGGTTTAGGACATGTGTTAAGGTTATTTTGAATTATTACAATATTCTTTTGTTCTTGAATTACCCTATTTACCTTTTACGACTGTAAATAAAAGTCAAAAGTTACTATTCAAAAAAAAATATTTTTATCTTATTAAACCACAATTTACACATTTATATTTACTATGTCTCCCTAATTTTCAAAATTCAACTGACAAAAGTGGTAAAATTATGTTTTATGTGAATTTGCAAATTCTCCTAGGAGATGGGTAAAAGATGGTGAAAAGTTCAAAAAAAAATTTAAATATCTAAAATTATTATAAATTGACTCCAATAAATTACATTGAACTTATATAGGTATTATGTATCTATTTTTACCTAAAATAAATTTAAATAAAATAATAAATTATTTAAATAAAAATTCGGTTTTAAACTATAACTTAGTGTTTTTCACTATTCATCAAAAATAGAATGTTTTCAGAAAAATACCAAAAATTCACCCTAGTATAATTTATATTTTAAGAATCCAAAAATTAATCAAATTTTACCAAATTAAAAACATAGAAGTTTCATTTATTAATTTAAAATTAAACCCCGTTGTCTAAACCAAAAGCCGTATTTTTAAGAAATAATAACTTTCAAAAGATTGACACTTGTTTATGTCTAATTTCAAAGTGAAATTGCTTAAAATGACAAGAATTGGATTAAATGGTAAAAGTATAATCAATTTATATATCCAATCCATTAAAATGTATAATTTAAAACTATAAAATATTTGGATTAAAAAAGTTGTTTTAGTTAAAATATAGTATTTTTCCCTATTCACCCAAATATTTATGTTATTAGAAAACACCAAAAATTAATTGAAACTTAATTATTATGTCTTGATTTTAAAGAAGAAGTATATTAGGTCAAACTGAATATATAAATGTTTAAAATATTGGATTTAAAAATGGTTCACCGTCAAAAGGTTGTAAATGTCCATATTTTTAAAAATACTACTTTTATGAGAAAAAAATAAATTAGTTCATACATTATTTATAAGAAAATAATAATATTAATTCTAAATTTATAAGTATTATATAAGGTTCAAAATTCAGTTAATACAATTCATTACTGCTTTTGAATGGCTAGTTTGTTTAATCATGGTGCGCTTGAACTCATTGTTCTGTGTATTGCGAGTTATTGAATTACATTGAAGAAATAACATAATATGAAATATTGGGGTGTTACATTCTTCACTCATTCAATAAATTGTGTCCTCGCAATTTGAAATTGTTCTTCGAAAATAAGAGGTTGAAAATTGAAAATACCTTTGTGGGAAAACCCACATTGGAAATTGGGTTAATAAAACATATTCTTAATAAGAGGAAAAAGGGGAATAAAAAAGTAACCACCAAATTATGATCTCGATTAAGTGAAAATTGGTGGAAATTAAAGACACATAATTGGATTAATAACATAAATATTTATATGGAGTGATTTTGGTCATCCATCTCTAACAATTATAGAATTGAGGGCCCCAATTCAATCAATCTATGATGATTTAAATTATCATTGGTTCCTCAAAACATAAAGTATTAGGATAAAACATTTTTAGTTTCAAGTTCCCTTACCTAAATTTTAAGAATTAATTTATTCATATAAGAAAAAATATATACTTGAAAAGAAGAGTTCAATCCTTTATATAAAATCAACCACAAACTCATCGTTCACTCTAAAAATTTTGAACTAAAAATATTCTATTTATACTATTCATATATGGTTCCAACAAATTTGTATTTATAATTCATCTACCAGAACCATTAAAAAACATCATTATTCAATTCAGGAAATCACGAGGGTCAATGGTAGGTGATACACCCTTGTCTTCCTTCAGTTGTGGGTTCAAGTATCACGGCCTTGCCGGACGCGACATGTTTCCCCTCGACCTCCGGGTTGTCCTTTTTAGGGAAAACCAAAAATAATCTCAAACTATACTTATCCAAAATACTTGTACCAAAACTCAAAATCCAAAATTTATAAGGTAGGTAAACACAATGAAGATACTTTTAACCACATAATAACATGTAAACACCTTCATCATGTATTCTTTTAAAACACTACAACATCCTGAATTACCACAAAACATTATTGATTTCATTCAGGTACCCTTATTCCTTATAGAATACTGGATATACTCCTTCTATCAAAAAATTTTGTAAACTAAAACAATGATTGAATATACAAATAATTAAATTTTTTCAAGGTAGTCAATAATATCCAATATAATTTATCCAAATCAAATATGTATTATTTCGAAATCACTATATTATTATCAGAACTATATTATGGTTTATATTTATATCAACCATATATTTTCCCAAAATATAACCTGATATTGAGTCACTTTTCGTGGTTCCACACAATCTCAAGTCCTTAATGAAATAGTACTACAGTAAATTCCTTATATACTCCATAATTATTATAACCAGTACATCATTTATACAACACTCAAATGAAATAATTATTTAATAACAACATAAAAACTCTAATCATTCCTCCTCATCTGTGGAAGTATCATAACTTGATTATTATCCAATAGCATCATTTGGGCATACTATGATGATTTGGACATTGGATCACGTAGTGTCCCAACTCCTTGTAGATAAATCATTGTACATTTGCAAAAAATTTCATTACCCTTTGAAATCACGTACTTGGTTTCCTTTTTCTCTACACTTATAAAAAACTCCCATTCCCTTTAAGCATTTACCAAGGTGATTATTTCCACAGTTATCACATATGGGAAAATCCATCTTTTTCCTCTTCAATTTATCCATCTTTCATTCTTCCATCATTTTCTTCTCTTGCTTCTCTTCAAAGCCATAGGACACAGAGAATTCTTTACTTATCTTTTTAACACATAATATTATTTCTTCATATGTTGAGAGTACATGGGAGATAATTTACCTTCAAAATGTAGGATTAATACCATTAAATATATGATCTTTCTTACTCTTTGGATCATACGTATTGTTGAAGTTCATTATCCTTCTATCGGGAAATATTTCTATACAATTGCATACAGTAGGTCAGTTTATGAATTGAAATGATTAATTCCAAACATGTAAAATAGCTAATTTATATTTAACAGTTGATGGATATAATCCATAATCATAAAAAAATTCATTGAGTAATTTTATACTAATAAACCCTTCATAATGGTTTGTAATGAAAATGAGAATTATCCTAATCATATCTCCCATGAGTGTCATAAACAAGAGTGCATAAAGGCCTGTTATCGTGCACTAGTTCCCGTTCGAGTCTAGCTAAAAGCGGTGTTTTCTGGTTTTACCCCTAGGTACATCTGTGCCATAGCCGCCTCTACCTTCTGAAGTCCAGACAGAGATTTATTGCTTGAAATACTCACAAAATCTCTACAATACCAAAATTCACGGAAGTTCTTCTATAATAATCCTCATAGTCTAACTTCAGTCTATGTTCTCTAATCAGAGTTTATCTAAATCTATCTCCCTAGGTTTTTACTAATCATTCACTTATACCAACTATAACGCCTCGACTCCATTTACCCAGAGTCAGCGCATTATTACAAAACATTGGCATGATCAAAAAAGATAAAGTCTCAAAAGACCGATTAGTTTAGTATCTGTGGAATCACTAGATGCATTCACTAGTCTTACATTACATCATTAAATGAAAACTACCACAACATAGTATTCATAGTCCACACTTATATCCCCTCATACTATCCCTTAGGTCATTCATAAATTACTTCTTCACATCCTGGAAAACAAATCATTGAATGGGATGAGCTCAGAATCCCAGTAAGGATAACAATATAGAGGAAACATTCATAAATAAGCATAAACATTTAAGGCTATGTTTAACTAATACAAAAACCTTTTAAACTTGAACATAAAAATAATATTGTAGAAATAAAATGAAATAATGAAATTTACTTATTCACGTGGATATTCTACTAGTCGAAGAATCACATGAAATAACAATTACCACTTTCATAATGATAGATTCCTTAATTCAAGACTATCTTAACCACATAGTCAAGGCCTTGTGCCAAGACTAAAAATAAAATTTTGTCAAGGCCTTGTGCGAAGACACTAGTTTGTCTCAGGAGACCTACCGATGCATCGAGGAGCTATTGGGGGCCCCACCTGTCACTTATTAAGTCCAATGAATTCCCCATATGTACAGGTTTAAACATAACATAAACATTCGTATTAAAACTAGTATACTAAATGTCAATACTTTCTCTATAAACCATGAATTGTATAAAAATAACACATCCACAATCAAACATATCAAAAAAACATTAATACAGTATGGATGTTTTATATCATAATAAATCAACATAAAATAATCTTAAAATCCATCAAAATATGTTGACATAGATGAAATCGAAAATATTTGAGAGAAATATCTCTTTTTTTGAAACCATTGAAAAGTCACATAATTATAAAATAAAAAATTTACTATGAAAATATATTTATAAGATTTTAAGGGAAGCTTCAATGATTTTATAATGGCAGAAAATAGCCACCCCATCCGTATAAGTTAAAAAAACATTCTTACCTTAATTCGGTCGAAAAGGTTAAAAGGTCGTTGTTTTGAAAATGACTGAAAGATTCCTTTATAAACATCATATAAAAACTCAAACAAGGGTATAAATGACATTAATCCATCGTCTGTAAAATTTTAAGAATGATTTGAAATAAATTTTTAAGAAACATGGATGTGGATGATAAAGAGGTCCTAGTAGATAATTACGTATAAATAAATTTCGATAATAATGATATTGTAAAATAAACCCTTACCTTGTACGTTTCCTTGGTCGAGTGTAGGTTAACCTCCTTTATTTTGGGTAACTCCATTTGGATTGAACCAAAACGACTATTGAAGTGCATTATTCATATGGTAAGGCTTTTAGGAGGAGGATAGGGATGTAGGGATCTTAATTGTGAAGAGGTTGGATGAGCAAAAAGGCTTGAGATGTGTGAGGAATTGGTTAGAAGTGGTGTCCTTTTATAAGGGGGAGGAGGGGATCTTATGAAAAAACATAAAGCATTGTTTTATAATATATTCATATTAGGTATCTAATGGATCAAAACTAGATTATTTAAAGTCTATGGTGGATATGGGTTTCAAACCACTCAACCAATAGGTTTTAGACAGGTTTGGGTCACAATTTTACCCTTATCTTTTAGATTTAACTCTTAGTTAAATAGTTTGACATTTACCATGTCTCTTTGTATTTTTTTATTATTTTGTAAATAAACATACTATAAACATACATGAAAACCACAATAGGTTCATTAATGTCACATATAATATTATTTAGGATCTTTTTACAATCTGTATACTTGTAGGAATATTATATCAACCAATAATATTGTATCTGTTTTAAAAACTCATTTATGTCAATTTTGAGATTATTTAATAATTGATTTTTGTTAAAGTCCTAACAACATTATTACATCTAAATAAATAAATTTAATCAACACTAACATGTAATATTAACCTTTAAAATTATTGGAATGCATAAAAAATTTGAAATTACATTTATTTGGATATTTATAATATTGATTATTTTAATATTTCATTAATTAGGTAATTACTACATCATCATTGTGTCATAAATAAATTAAATATTTTTATGTCCAAAAAATATAATGAAAATATCATTATGTAGGAAACTTTTTATATTTCCAATGAATATTTATATTCAATAATATTACTTATATAATTCCATATAAAAATTAATTACTAATAGATTTTTTATGTCAATTTTCCCTTTCCTTTATTTTAATTAATCTAAAGTGTTATTATCATTAATAGGTAGCTTCAGGGTTCCCAAAATAGACCCAAGGGTGCCCATTGTCGTAAATTACTCATTCAATAGGTTTAGGACATGTTTTAAGATATTTTTGTATTATTACAATATTCTTTTAACCTTGAATTACCCAATTTACCTTTAACCGTGAATATAAAAAGTCAAAAGTTAATGTTCACCAAAAAGTATTTTTATTTTATTGAACTAAATATAACTCCTTGATATTAACCATGTCTCTCAGGTTTTCAAAATTCAACTCACAGAAAAGGTAAAATCACGTTTTACTAAATGTGCAAATTCTACTAGGAGATGGGTAAAAGACGGTGAAAAGTTCAATAAAATTTTTATATATCTAAAATTATTATAAAATGACTCCAATGGATTACATTGAACGTATATAGGTATTATGTATATATTTTTACCTAATATAAAATTTAAAAAATAAATAATTATTTAAATAAAAATTCTGTTTTAAACTATAAGTTATTGTATTTCACTATTCATCATAAATTGAATGTTTTCAAAAAAATACCAAAAATTCACCATAGGATAATTTCGATTGTACTAATCCAAAAATGAATTCCATTTTAACAAATTAGAAACATAGAAGTTTCATTTATTAATGTAATATTAATTCCCGTTGTCAAATCCAAAATGCGTATTTCTGAAAAATAATAACTATCAAAATATTGACACTTGTTCAGGTCCGATTTCAAAGTGAAATTGCTTAAAATGACCAGAATTGGATTAAATGGTAAAAATATAATCTATTTATACTTCAAACCCATTAAAATTTATAATTTAACACTATAAATTTTTTTGATTAAAAATGATTTTTTTATTTATAATATAGTATTTTTTACTATTCACCCAAATATGAAAGTTATCAGAAAAACATTAAATATTTATTGAAACTAAATTCTTATGTCCTGATTTTAAAGAAGAAGTTTATTTTGTCAAATTGAATATACAAAATTTTCAAATATTGGATTTAAGAAGGGTTCACCATTAAAAGGAAGTAAAAGTCCATATTTTTTAAAAAATACTTCTTTTTTCTAAAAAATTTAATTAGTTCTTACATTATTTTTAGGAAACTCATAATATGGAATCTAAAATTATATGTATTATATAAGGTTCAAAATTCAGTTAATACTATTGATAACTACTTTTGAATTTTTATTTTTTTTAGTCATGGTGCACTTGAACTCGGTGTTTTGTGTAGTGCGAGTTATTGAATTACATTGAAGAAATAACGTAATATGAAATATTGGGCTGTTACACTATCAGAATTTGTATGTTGATCAAAGGAGGAGACCTATCAACTTCAAGGTTAGGTAGAATTTTTTTATGGTCTACCCTTGACTTCGGAAATAGAGGTTTGGCATGGTAAGTAATATTTCACCAAGGTTCGTCAGACACTTTGACATGTTGTGGTGGTCAGCAAAGTTGCTTATCAGCTGGAACTACCACTGATACAACATAAGGTGCATATAATCTTCCATGTCTCCCAACATCATCGGTATATACATGATGATTCTCATTTCCTCAACTGGGGGTAGAAGGATATCAAGGATGACACGACATTTGTTGAGAGACTAGTGATGGTTGATAGTCGTGAAGAAAGGTGCTTTGTGGAAAAACCAATCACTTGGTTTGTGTGTTTTGTAGGCGTGGTGGACTCAAAGAGATTACCGGGGAATGGGAGGCACAAATACGCACCCAATACCAAGTGATGTTTCGTGTATTATTCTATTATGTTTTGTTCTTATTTGTGATGATGTGCTTGACCTAGATAACTATGAGTTGGATTTTTTCCCTTGTCCACTAAATTTGAGTGAAGGTTCTCAACTTTGGGGATTGGATGACCGTATCCTTAATCAAGTCACTTCAATGTTGATGCCATTAAACCTATGCGGGAGATTACGTTCCACCATAACCAGATAGTATCATAACTTAGATGAAGGGACTCCCTAATCCATATGATTGGACAATATATCTTTTATACATTTTTGTGGTTACTTGGGAGAGAGGATAAGTAGTGTATATGTGTTAGTTTAGAAGATTGCGGAGGGAGATGTGTTTGTAGATGTCAAGGAGGTTTTCTCTTGAGGGGTATTTTTGGATGTGGTTGTTCGGACATCTATTTTTTCATCTATTTTAATTTTTATTCTCAACGGAAATAACAGTTTCAAAGGTATCAGATGTAATGTACATGACAGTGACCCATTAAGGTGTTTTCCAAAAAAACTCTATACCATCAAAAGGATCCACAGAAAGGGTGGAACCAGTCATGGAGGCACAATAATGGTGGCACCAGTCATGGTCACACCCAAAAATGGTTGAACCACATATGGTGGAACCAGTCACAGCCGCACACCAGAACAGTGGAACCACTTTCGGGGTTCCACTAAACCGGTGGCACCGTAATAGTCTCACACCGAAATGGTGGCACCATGACAATGGCACCATAATGGTGGATTGACAACAGTCATGCCATTTGTGTCGCACACTGAAATGGTGGAGCCATGACGGGTGCATCATGATGGTATAATGATGATCATGGCACCGTTATGGTGTCTCACCAAACAGTTACCCACCATTGTTCCTTTTTTCCAGTTTATGACTTTTTCCTCTCAAGAAAAGTATATTTTTACATAAAAGTGTATTAATACCCCATTCAATTCCATTTAAACACCATAAATTATATATAATATCATCTATGATCTGGGAGACCCTAGACTTACCAAAACATTTGGCCTTTACCTCAGTGTCACACCATTTTAACGTACTTTCCATTTCCAACCTATTATATATATTCCCCGATTTAAAGAAAACCCTTTAACTCATAGTCATTTGGCCTCATCTCTGATCAAAATTGTTAAATTAAAATTAATTCCTTCATGTTTAACCAACAAACGATGTAGAGAAACTCCAATATTCCTTTTAATCGTTCCATGTGTTCATATCCCATAACTCCAGGATCTCACCTTTTATCTCATTGTGATTATTTCATCTTTGTGGCAGGTCTCTTTCCATTACATGGGGCATTTGGAGTCCCCATTCCTAAGGATAGAGGTGTGCCTATACTGGATCCTTTCCTACTCACTCTAGGAGTCCTCAGAGTTCTTCCCCTACAAGTTTCACATCCCCAGTTCTTGATGCGTGGAGAAAAAATATTTGATCATTGATCATCCATGTAGGCTTCTTCTATCGTCACTCTTTACTATATATCATGTGGGGTGGGTATGATGATCTTCTTCTGGGGGTAGACATAACCATACCTTAATGAATATAATAAATTGTTTTTAAAGAATGAAGTTGTGTGATTGATGATGTTGTTGTACTCTTTTACTTTTTCTTATATGTTGTGAATTGTATGGGATTATGTCCAATAAAAATTGTGGTTGATGGTGGTCCCGTATTGCACACTAATGAAGCTATGTATTTAGGATAATTATGTTATTGAATGGATATAACATGAAAATTGGTTAATCATGTAAACCTAGTTGATTATATGGATTCCCAATGACTATTAATCATTCTGTGGTCACCCATATAAACCAAATTGAAAATACGGAACTAAAGAAATGGAGTCTTTGAATTTGAAAAATCCTTATCTCTGTTCTGGTGATTTGTATGGATTTTATGATTGACACTTTTGAGGTGACATGAATGGGGATGGGATCCCCTATTATATATTTCGTACTTTGGGGATTTTGGGGCCCCCTGAGGCTGTATGTAGGTCCTTGGTTTGGTTCTAGTACATTAAGAGATCTCATGGATATCTTTTGTTGTTTTGACTTTACAACAGAACTAGATGTGAATTCTTAATTTCAGTGTCTCTATGCCTATTAGTTTCCCGGCAGTGAAGAATTATTTCAATGGAACAACATGAATGTGACAACATGAATGGGTTTAATGGGAACATGTTTTCTGGGAATGAGTTGTTACTTACTTGTTGCTATTGTGATTTTTTATGAATGAATAGAAACAAGGGTGTTTGTGTGTGGGATTTTTTTGGAACCCCTAGGTTGGGATGATATCTTGTTTAGATTTATGTATAATTTATTTCTTCTATTTCTTATTTGTCCCCCAACCATGTTGAGAAAATCAAGAAAAACACCCTTATTTCCTAAAAGAGGATGTTTTTCCCAACACTCATATTAGTGGTTGGTTATTAACTTCTTTTCTGCTCCTTTTCCCGAGTATCCCAAGACTCATTGGGTAGGTTGTGAGGGGATAAGTTCCATTATATCACACAAGTATTTGGAATGGGTATGATGTGGGGGTTTTCCTAGTTGTGTGTGTGTTAGTTTTTACCCATGTGGCATCAGGTTGGGGACCAGGTGTCTTTGGGCATGGAAGTAGTTGTTTTGTCCTTGGTGTCTTCGAGCACGGTAGTACTTATTTAGGCATAGTTGTTTGTGGGTGTGTTTATGTGTGGTTGTGGTGGCCCAGGTTTTTTCAGGCATAGTTGTGGTTGTTGTGGCCCAAAGGGTTTCTACCAGGGCTTTAGTGGTACTATGGTGAGAATGGAAGGGGAGGTCTGACATATAGGCTATCTTCAATAACAAGTGGGAAAGTATTTTGGGGTACGCAATCATCAACATGTTATTAATATTTTATACATGACATGAGTTATATTGTGTGTTCCTTGGTGATGTTGGGTGGATAGTTTCCATGGTACGTGATTTGGTTATCTCTTTTTCTCATGTGGCATTAGAATGCCTCCCCACTTGTGCACAAGGGATTTATTTTCCCAAATAATTATGCATATACGCTTACCCTATGTATATAAAACTATTTTAATGTTTCCAGGAGATCTTAAAGAACTGTTCCAAATCGTATTAGCTCGGACATCAAGAACGTTGATGTTGTTGTTTTTATTTTCTTTTGGTACTTCCCTTTTGTGATTTCTTTTACTTCTTACCACATTTTATTGGAACATTTATATGGTAATTAATTGTTTTTCCATTACTTTTACTTCTAGTTTTGGTTTGTGTTGTTTTGGATTTACTATCTTATCTCTCTATCATATGAAATAAAAGGCAAATTCCTTCCATATTACGTTTTCTTTTATACCCTTGGTGCTAGTCTCCACTCCGTGGCCTATTTATGGAGGGTCTTGAGGGTCATTATCTCTCCATCAAAATGGTGAAGGAAGGGTCTGGAAATCTGTTGTCCCATCCCTCATCTTGGGGAAGGCTTTTCGTGAGAGGTACACCATAGAAAATAGAATCCTCATTAATATAAAATTAATATATAATTCATAAATATTAATAAATATGAAAATTATATATTCTTTGTTTTCCTAGGATGTTAAATCATTCCCCAATTTGGGAATTTTGTCCTCACTTTTTTATAATTGGGCTCAGAATCTTCTTTGAAAGTCCCACATCAAAAAAAGAGTCAATAAAACACTCAATTTAAAAGAGAAAAAGATAAGTACACAGGACACTCGAGATAACCCATACTAAGATTCCATGTATGAAAACAATGATTTGGAAGAGAAACTAACCATCGTTTTTATGATATATATTGATAGAAAATATTATTAGGAGAAAGTTAACCACCACAAAATCAAAAAATTGTGATGGGTTAGACAGTATTTGATTCCATAGTTTGAAAAGTTAATGGGCAACGTTTTTATTTTAAGTTTCATTTCATAATGTTGAGGAATTTATTTATTATCGTAACTAAAAACATAAGGAAAAAACATACTTGTCATATAGAATCTCTTTCATTACTAAATTCATACCACAAAAGCATCTTTTCTCTAATCATTGAGTATTCAAACTGTCTTTATCACATCCAAAGTGCTAGAATCAACTTATAGAGTATAACATAATCCAAATAAGATGAACTATATATTTCCCATATCCTTAGACATAAAATAAAACCAAAATGGTTAGTACAAGATCTTATAATCCAATAAAGGATAATCTTTAATAAAAATAAATACTACTATTAATATCTAAAATTTAACAAACAATACATAATGTTTAACAATTTTAATTCGATAAACAATTATCCATGGAATTCATAAATATAATCCAAACTATGACTGAAACCCAAAATGCAGAATAATTTAATCACATAGTCTTCCACAAAAATCTTAACATTTATCTTCATATAACATCAGTTACTCATAAAGACTCATATTGAAAAGTAATTATCCAAATCTCATATTGTCTAAGATAGGTTAATAATTTCAATAAATATCCCAAATATTCATATGTACACAAAAAAACAAGGATTCCTCCAAATAAAATTTCAACCACTACTCCTCAAATATAATCCCATAGTATTCTATTTTCATTATGCATATATTGTTTCCAAAAGCGAAAATGTCCTAAAAATAACCATTATCACTTAACCACCAAATCATTTTCTTACACTAATGATATCCATTTTATAAAACATAAGATCTGAATCTAACTTATTCTATATCAATAAAATAATTTAACTAAAATTAATAACTTATAATAACCAATGTATTCATGTAGGCACATTGTAGGTGATAAATCCCAATCACACTTTGGTTGTGGGTTCAATTCATGTGGTCTTTCCAGATGCGACAGGTTCTCAGTCATCTTGTGTTTTTCCCATTTTATAAATCTAAAAAATAAACATAACATGAATTACCCTATGTGGTTGTCTTGAACCTTTCATTTAATTCCCAAATCATAATTAACTCAATATCATAATTCATGATGTCTTGCTCTCATTATTTTACCTCAATAAAGTAACATTATTCCCAAAGAAATAATATTGTACCATGGTAATGGTGTCCAGCTGGTTTCATCATCATCTTATTCATGTGGGCAGATGGTCCATGCATTGAAACAATGATTTTTAAATCCTTCAAAATCATATGCATCCTTTATCCGATTACACCTTGTACAACATGGGTCATATGGGTGTTAAGAGAAAATTTGTTCTGGAAAATAATCATGTCTGAAATATAATTTCAAAACATATGATAAAACATTATTTCTATAATACAGACGAACCATGTTTGAATAAAAACAATATATCAATGTTCATTTTATAATACCATGAGTATGTAGTGAATAACTATAATTTAAAATAAAATATAAATAAGTGGAACAAGGGTCTCCTTATTCACCACCATTTTTTAAATCATAATATGTTTATAAATATTTTGTAATGTAATATATTTGAAAATTCCTTCATAATATCTAACATTAATAAATATATAAGAATCTTGAGAAAATCGGATATGATTAAATACAACCCCTGATCCACGATGTTATCGAGCTATATATGAGTTTTTTTATATCTCAAAGAATTTCATGCAAGTGAGTGTTATGTTAGAAAATGTTTACGAGTCATATGGAAATTAATTTTCAATATTTATTGCAATAAAGGCATTAGGAATTGATAGGAATGTCATTTAAGATCCTCCTATTTCCATTTGTAATGTATTTTACTTGATCTGAAAATGTGAAAAAAATCAAGGATTTAACCTAAAGAGTATACATGGAGACTAACAAGTGTTCAATGAGAACTCATAATCCCTAAAGATGTCTAAAATGACCTCTAATACCAACTATGAAGACTCGGCCTTAAACATTACATAATCTTGAATTAAGTTAATAATTCACATTGTGGATATTTTCAAGTTTAGTGTTTTAGATAATTAGGCCATAAATATTACATTAAATTTCAAAAATTACAAAATAGACACATCTACTCTATCCAAATTTTTTACAATAATTGAACTCCTTAAATATAACAGGAGTTCCTTTCTCGATATAAATCTTCTTGAATTATTTCTTTCTATTACCATTCCTTATACCCTATGAAAAACGTTTCAAAAACATGGGATGACCATAAATTTCTCAGCAAGGTTTATAAAACAATGAAAGAAAACATTAGTCCATAAATAAATACAAATCAATGGAATCATAATTTTTAATCATTAGCATACTACACAGTATAATATGTTTTATAAAAAATACATGGAAATTATAAATCATAAAGGTAACTTGGGGCATCCACTACATATTATGTTCTAACATTCACATTTACATTGGGTGTTATATTTGGAATACGTGTCTCAATATATTCCCTAAATCTATTAGGATAAACATTATCGTTTTCCTTCTGTCACAATACCCAGTGCATTAGAGATCAATCTTAGGCTCACCTTCCCTATGTTTTTCACGGAACCACCCGTATATGTAATCAATTCTTAGGAACCATATCATATTTATATCGCATAAAATAAACATAAAGGAAATAAAACTTTTTAACATTTCAATCACAATATATCATTTAAAGTTTTTGAAATAATCTATCACTTCTCAAAACCATTTTCAATACCAAAATTAGTTAAATGGTTAAATAGTATTTATTTTCCTTTAAAACAATATACTGCTTGTTAAGTAAGCCAAATATAAAATAATACTTGTGGTAGAGAAAATGTCATTTTCACTGGGTACGTTTAATAGAAAAATTCATTTATTTGTTTAGTAAAATTCCTCATAGGAAAAATGACCCCTTTAAATAAAATTAAATTTCAAAGGGTTTATAGAACATATAAAATAATGTCGTTTATAAATCAAAATATGCCTCAATGAAAGGAGATTGAGACGATGTTCTTTAGAGATATCATTTTTTAAATAAAACAGATTGATTATGTGTATTCACTATAGGTAAACATAATTAATGTAAAACTAAAATACATGAAATTAAAATTTATTTATCACATAATCATAGCACAACATAATCAAGATCTAGAAGCTCATCCCAAAGAATGGAAATTAGGTTAACAAGTTCCCTTACCTCGTGTCTGACTTGACATGTTAGTTCATTAATCTCTTGAAAAAATACTAAATATAATTTATACTTTCTAAAAAACATTTTTCATGTTAATTAATCTTTTTATAACACTTATTAACATGTAATGACCATTAAAAAATAATTTAAGTTAATAACGGTCATTTTGTCGATATTTGTAAATGTGTCAAAAATGAACATCTTATAGTTATATGTGGTCAAAAGTACCTTATATTTATAATTATATTAATGATTTATATATCATATATATCAAATATATTCATTATATATATGTATTTATAATATTACATAACCTTTGGTGGTAAGAAATAAAATTCATTGTTCATGGAGACGGTAAGCCATACCAACGCATGAACGCTACATTAATTTATATTTAATATTTAATTGAAATAATAAAAAATGATAAATAGGTATATTATACTAATAGTATAATATTTTATATAATTTCATTAACTATATCTTTTATATGTTCAACGTATGTCATGAAAGAGTCATATCACTTCGAGGTGGTTGTAGTCCGTACACCCTCAAATGAAATTATCATATTTACCATTATAGAAACCATAAAAGAATTATATAAATGGAAAAAATAGAATAATAGAGACAATATATATTCAATATTAATGATATGTAAATAACATTCTATCATAATGGCCACCATTAGATGAAGTAGGAGATAATTGAAATATCATCATTTTTTGATGTAGTTGTTCGTCATCTACAGAAACAATATATTCATATACATAATATGGAGGTGTGTTGACGTGTAGTTAGAATAAATCATATAAAAACATTCAAGTATAATGAGGATACTATTTTTGTTATAAAAGAATGGAATAACGATTGTTTAGGGGTTATATAAGGAAAATAAATGAAAAGAACTTGAGTGAATATGTTACCATTAAATTGGGTATCTCCTTTTGGGAGCTTCTTGGAGATGTTTTTGGACAATCCATGTTGTAGGAGATTTATGAGTAATGAGTTAGAGGTGGTGCCTTTTATAAGAGGTAGGAGGGGCTCTTTAGAAAAGTTTCAATGTATTATTTTATTATAAAATGAATTGTTGTTCCAAAAGGTTCAAATCATATTAAATAAAAATATAAGGTGCATATAAGTTGATATAAAATCATCCAAAAAGCATTGGATAGGTTCTAGATATTTTCAATCCTTTCCTTTTTTGTTTAACCACTTACTTATTTAAATTTTACCTTTCTTCTTGTATATTAATACAATATGGTTAATATAATTAATATATAATTCCAAGAGACCCAAAATGGATCATTAATGATATGTTTAACATTCTATATGTCATTTAGTAAAATCTTAGTTTTTTAGTATTATTTTATCAATTATTAATATATTTATTTTTTAAAAAACTTATTTATGTCCATTTATATACTATACATATCATTACTTTAAAAAAAATAACAATATAATTCAATCTAAAAACAGTCATTAATTCAAATATAAATAGTCATTATTATCACTAAAATTCGTGGAAGGCATAAAATGTATCCAAATGAATTTATTATAATATTTATAATATTATTTATTTGAATCCTTTATTAATGAATCAATTACTCCATCACTATTGTATCAGAATTATGATTATTTATTTAATCTCTAAAATTAATAAATAAATAACCATGATTTAAGAAATATTTTTACAGTTTGAAATAATATTTATAGTGGAATAGATCACTTATATAACCCCATATACAATTTTTTTACTAAAAAATATATCTATATGTAATTGTTGTCCTTATTTTAAATTAATTAATATAAAATGTCATTATAACTCCCATGTGTCTCCATGGGGTCCCAAAATCGACCCAAGGATTCCCAGTGTCGGAAATATATCATAAAATATGGTAAGATAAAAGTGTACGAGTAATTTGATATTATTATAATTTTATTGTTCACCATTATTTACCAGATTTACCCTTTAACTATGTTAAATAAAATATTTACTGAAGTATATATTCATACTGTCTGTAAATAAATGTTTCCAATTTACACAATTTGGACCTTCTAATTTCAAATATTGAATCCATTATTCCAAATTCAAAACACAAAAGTTTCAAAATAATTTTAAAATTAATTTCTATTGTAATAACAAAAAACACGTGTTCTTTAGAAAAAATAACAATCAAAAGATTTAAACTTGTTTATGTACAGTTTCAAAGTGAAATTCCATATAATGACTAAAATTTGATTAAATGGTAAAAGTATGATGCAATTAAACTATAAAACCAATAAAACGATCAATCTAACTATATAAATATATTAGATTAAAAGGATGTTTTGAATTAAAATGCAGTATTTTTCACTATTCATAAAAAACGAACATTATCAGAAAATGACCAAAAAATTATCTAATGTAACCTATTATGACCTTTTTATAAAGAAGATGTTTATATTGTGAAATAAAACTTTTAAAAGTAACAAAATCTACCTTTAAAAGGGGTTTTCAATCAAAAGGAGCTAAAAAGACCTTTTAAAAATATTAGAGTATTTATGCTTAAAATGGATTCATTCTCATTTTAAGCGTGAAAATTATATTGGATAAATTTAAAAACATTTAACAAACATGCTTCAATATATTTTAGTTAGTTTTGTTGACTTCTTCCAATAAAATGGCTAAAAATTAACTAAAATTTAATATAATATTATATTATTTTTTTCAGTAAGACATAGCCTTCTATCCAACATGAGATTTTGGAGAAATCCATTGTTGTTTGTCGGGTAAACCATTGAACATTGCATACCCTTTAATGTAAAATTAATACTTAATTAAAAAATATTAATAAAAATAAAAAAGTAATATTCCAGGTTTACAAGGGATTTTACACTTATACCTCATTGAAATGTATTACAATGACCACAACCATTAGCATTCTTCGACACTAGCCACTAGGAGGGGACACCCCACTGTCCTAGTGATCTTATATTATCACAAAATATTAGGTAGTGTTGTAGAATCAATATTGTTAGATGAAATCGACATGAACCACTACTGAACCATCTAGTGTATTGTTCCTAATATACCCACTCAGGTATCTAGGGTTTTCTATTTTCTCTATTTCAATAGTGGTGATGTTTTATCAAATAAAACCATATGAAAATAAAACATTAATTACCCAAAGCCCTCTCAAAATCTCACCATTATTCTCCCTCAATAATATCAGTCCACTCTTTTACATCACACACCAATGTAGATGCCACAACACAAGGCACATATCTCAAATCACATATTAGCACCAACATCACATTTCTAAATTTAGGGGGAATGTATCATGTTGGGTTATCCACTATAAAAAATCATTATCTAAGATCCAAAAATGATTAAATACACAAAAGCGACAATTTGGTTTGGAACTCATACACACCAAAAACTTTTATTTTTCATAAACTGTTTGAATGTTTAACTAAACAACCAATTTTCTATATATTTAAAAACAAACTGAAAACCATAAATAAAAAAAATTAATACCTTTTAAGAATTTAAAATCACCATTTGATCTTGTTTTGACACCAATATCAATTGTGGAAATATATTTGGAATCCATTAGAAAAAAATCATGCTTGTGATTACGCTTTTAAAACAAAACCAGCAGAAAGGCAACCAATTTTTCAAAATACCTATTTCACATTAAAAACATAGAGGAGAACTCTTTTCAAGAACCATGAACATTTACATATATATATATATATATATAATTTTTATTTCATATAAAACTGGACAATACACATTTAAAGAACATGGAGAGAAAAATGAAAATTCAAATTAATGATAAAGGAATAGGGAACCTACCTCAAGGTAAAACCGAACAAAAAATTCAGATCCTTAAGAATTCTAACTAGAATATTATGCTCCCCAACTACACTTATAATAATTAATATACTTATAAGGAAATTTATCCCCTATGAACACACCCTAATGGCCATAAAAAAGTTTAAGTGGATCCTTACATATATGCTTATATTCTTATACTAGTTTCCACTAACCAACATATACATTTATATATTTATATATACATATGGGTACACCTATCCACATACATGTATATTAACTATCAGGGAAAACTATACATATGACTGGGGAACCCACACACATATATATATATACTTATATATTCACACAGAGGCATGTCACCTTAGACCCGTCGACTAGAATCCAAAAAGAAGAGACCACACACAACACATGTAATTTAATAAATCCAAACAATCAATTTATAAATCAATATAAATTAGAAAAAAAATGTTTCACTCCAAAAACACACTTGATATAATATAAAAATTCATATTTACTACAAAACACAAAAGAAAGCCATAATTCAACAAGCTTTTCACCCCAAAATCCACCCATAATTTTTTTTATAAAACAACAGACCAATTTCTTCTAACTAAAAATATACAATTTCTAATCTAAATTATATTTTTCAAGACACAAAAATTAAAAATAACATGAAAGAATAATTCAAACTATGAAATGAAACCATAGAAGACTTTTATAAATTTAAAAGAGCACAATAAATTCATCATATAATGTTATTATAAGGCCCCAGCCTTAATCCTTACTTAATCTTGAGTTATTACAAGATTACACATTGAGGTTCTTTTCGGGTTTAGAGTTTTAGAGAATTAGATCATAAAACTTTCATTACATTCCACATATAAACAAAGTGGTTACATAAAGATAGTATTCTTCATTCCCATCAATGGAAACACATTTAAAATAAAACATGGATTATTTCTTGACACATCCTTGACTCTATCATCTTATCATGTACCTTTCCCTTGACCTGTGAAAAACATTTCAAAAAACATGGGATGAGCATAAAAACACAGTATGGGTTATAAAAAAAACATGGAAAGGAAACATGAGTTCATATATACATAAGAATGAAATCATACTTTACCCATAAAACATAGGCACTTTAACATACCTCATAAAATCATGAATAAATCATAGAAATCACAAGACATAAAGGTAACTTGGGGCATTCATAACATTCTTACGTAAGGAGTAACCCTCTTGGTTACGTTTGGAATACCCATCACAGTATATTCCCTAAAATATCTTTGGAGAAACCTTAACGTTTTACTCCTTCGCGTTACCCAATGCATTGGAGAGCTATAACGGGCTCACCCGCCCTTAGTTTATCACGGAACCACCCGTATTCATAATAATGCCCAAGAACCATAACATAATCATATCACATAAAACATGCATAAAGGAAACCTAAAATTTCCACATTTCAATCACGAGATATCAATACAACACATTGATGTAATAAAAACATTATGAAAACCATTTTCAATACCAAAGTAAAACATGGTATTTATTTTTATTTTAAAAAAGAAGGTATGGCTTGTAGAGGAAGCCGAAACTCAAATAACGGTTACGACGGCGGAGAAGTCGTTGTCGCCGCATACGTACGACAAAAACATTCCCTTTTGTCTTTTAGTAAACGCTTCGTATAAAAAAGATTCCTTTTGAATAAACGTAAAAGTCAAAGGGGTTTATACACCGTATAAAAGAAAGTTGTGTATAAAATAAAATATGCCTCAATGAAAGGAGATTGAGACGAAGTCCCATACCTCGTATCCGACTTGACCCGACTGTTCTTTAATCTCCTGAATAATAAACTTGAGTTAATCTCTACTTGATTATGAATCTTTTTCAAGTTCATTATTTTTTTTATACCATGTTATGAACATCATGTAATCAGTTAAGTTAATAATGTTCATTTTGTCGGTATTTGGTTCTTAAGTTAAAAATAGACTTCTTACACTTACATGTTGTTAATTGGGTCAATGGTTCATTATATCCAGAATTGTATTCATGATGTAGATATCATATATGTCATATATATCCAGTACATACTTGCATTTATAATATTACATAATCATTTAGAGGTAAGAAATGAAATGCACCGTTCATTGAGACGGTAAGCCGTACGTACGCATGAACGCTACTTTCATTTCTATTTCGTATTTTATAGAATGTAATCATAATGATATAAAGGTATATTATAATTCCAGTATAATATCATATATAATATCATAGTTCCATCCTTTATATGTCCCACATATGGTATTTAACGAATCAAATCACTTTGAGGGGGCAGTAGTCCGCACTTCCTAAAATGAAGATATCGTGTTTGCCCATAATGGAAACCATAAAGGTATGCCCAAAATGAAAAAACCATAAGCTTAAGGAAAACATAAACATATTATATATCATATATAAAAATAGTGACATCATAATGGCCACCTTTGAAGGTGTTAAATGAGTGTTGAACAATCATCGTTTCGGGAGGCAGAATTTCGCCATCCACGGAAACCGTATGTTCTTTAACCATTTGATGCAGTTGTGTGAGAGTGTAGCTCAAATAAATCTTATAACAACATCCTAGTATATTGAAGATACTTGTGTTGTTACAATAGAATTAAATAAAAAGATTTTATGGGGTTGGAGAAGCAAAATAAAACAAATGAACATGAGAGAACGAATTACCTTAAAAAGTGTAACTCCTTTTGAGTTGAGCCTAAAGGCTTCCTTTGAAAGGATAATGCCCAAAGGTAATCCTCTAGGATGAGGAGAGGGATGTGGAGAGATCAAATGGGAAGGGGTTGGCCGAGCCAAAGGCTTGAAGAGTGTGTGAAATGAGGTAGAGGTGGGGGCCTTTTATAAGAGGAGAGGAGGGGCACTTTTGGAAAGTAAAGAAATATTACATTATTTGAAAATGTGTTTCGGTTTTAAAAGGTCCCACATTGATAGAATTCGTGGATAAGGTGATAAGGGTTAAACATCCACTCATAAAATTGGTTTTGGACATGTGTAGTTCATAGAGTATACATTATCTTTCTATTTTATTTAAATCGTCAAATAATGATGTCATCGCTGCATCATTATTATGTCATAAATAATTTAATTTATTTAATGTATAAAAACCATAAAAAAACTACTATGATGTAGGAAATCTTTTTAGCTTTCCAATGAATATTTATAATAAAATTTCGGACTTGTATAACCCCACATAAAAATTGTTTTCGTAAAACATATTATGTTTGTGTCATTTTCACTTTAACATTAAATAAAAAGTAATTTATTTCATTTCCCAACAAAAGTGGATCCATGGGGTCCCCAAGTTGACCCATGGAATGTCATGGTCGGCCATGACACAACAAATGAGGTAGGGACATGTGTCTAGGTCATTTCATTTTATTAAAGTATTATTTATACCTTAAACTACCCTAATTACCACTAATCGTGATTAAGAACTTAATAAGTTACTATTCACCAAAAAATTATTATAATCTCATTGAACCACATTTTACTTATTAATGACAACCATGTATGTCAGATTTTCAAAATTCAATAAACATTAGTGGTAAAATTTCATTTAACTGAAAAATCAGTTTGCTGGATTATCACTTAGTGGTTTCACTATTCATCAAAAATTGAAGTTTTTCAGAAAATTACCAAAAATTCACCCTAAGATATATTTGATATTCCGAATTAAAAAAGGAAGTCTATATTACAAAATTCAAATCATATAAGTCACATTAATTAATTTAATAATTAATTCCCGCTGCCAGAGCAAATAGCGTGTTTTTACAAAACAATAAGTATCAAAAGATTGACACCAGTTTAAGTCTAATTTCAAAGTGAAATTGATACCAATGACCACCATTGGATAAAATGGTAAAAATATATTCTAATTTCACTTCAAAACCAATTGAAAACATAATCTAATCATATAAATAAATTAGATTAAAAAGCAGTTTTGATGTAAAATGCAGTATTTTTCACTATTCATTAAAAAATAAACATTGTTAGAAAAATACCAAAAATTCATACAAGGTAAATTTTGATGTCCCAATCATAAAGAATAAGTTTATTTTAAAAAACATAGTCTATAAAATTGTCAAAATATAGATTCAAAAATGGTTTTCCATCAAAAGGCAATAAAACAATCTTTTAAGAATATTAGTGTATTCCATGCATAAGATTGTATTTATTTTCATTTTAAGCCTCTATAACACTATCTTAATCATTAATAGACATAGGTAAAAATATCTATTATTCATTACATACTTGGGATGTTACATCCTTCCCCCCTTTAGAAAATTGCGTCCCCGCAATTTATTTACTTATCAAATAAATGGGGGTACTTATCCCTCATTGCATTTTCAGATTCCCATGGTGCCTCTTCAATCATGTGGTTTTTCCACAAAACCTTTACCTGCTTAATCACCTTATTTCGTAACACTTTCTCCCTGTGGTCAAGAATCTGGACCGGTTGTTCCTCATAAGATAGGTTCTCTTCCAGCTGAACTACCTCTGGACTCAAAACATGAGATGGATCTGGCATATACTGTCTCAACATCGAAACGTGAAAAACATTGTGTACCTGAGATAAACTCGGAGGTAAAGCCACTCGGTATGCAACTGATGCAACTCTCTCCAGAATTTCGTATGGTCCAACAAACCTTGGACTCAACTTTCCTTTCTTACCAAATCTCATCACGCTTTTCCAAGGAGAAACCATGAGAAAAACATGATCACCTACCTCGAAAGATAGATCCTTCCTCCGGTTATCCGCATAACTCTAATGCCTGCTCTGAGCTATTCTCATGTGTTTCTGAAACAGCTGAACTTTTTCTGCCATCTCTTCTACCAATTCTGGTCCCATCAACTTCCTTTCACCCACTTCATCCCAGAAAGTTGGAGTTCGACACCGCTTCCCATATAATGCCTGAAATGGTTCCATCTGTATACTGGAATGGAAACTGTTATTATATGAAAATTCAACCAAAGAAAGATGTTGGTCCCAACTTCCCTGATAATCCATAGAACAAGCTCGTAGCATATCCTCCAATGTCTGAATTGTTCGTTCTGACTGCCCATCTGATTGAGGATTAAAAGCTGTACTAAAATTTAATTCAGTACCCAACGACTTCTGAAGGCCTTTCCAAAAGTTGGAAGTAAACCTGGGATCACGATCCGATACAATGGAGAGAGGAACTCCATGTAACCTGACTATCTCTTTAAGATACAAACGGGAAAGTTGATCACGAGAGAAAGTATCTCGTATAGCAAGGAAATGAGCAGATTTGGTCAAGCGATCAACAATAACCCAAATTGCATTATTACCTCGATATGTCTTCGGTAATCCAACAAAAAATTCCATGGATATATTCTCCCATTACCACTCTGGCACTGGTAAAGGTTGAAGCAACCCTTTCGGTAGCTGCTGCTCTGCTTTAACCTGCTGACAAGTCAAACACTTCACAGTAAAATCAGCAATGTCTCTTTTCATTCCATCCCACCAGTAATACTCCCGCAGATCTCTATACATCTTAGTACTGCCCGGATGAACTGAAAACGGAGAACTATGAGCTTCACATAACAGCTCTCTCATCAACTGTGAATCACAAGGCACACACAATCTCTCCCAAATCTCAAAACCCAATCACTATCAATGTTGAATTCAGACAACTTACCTTTCTGAACCAGCTCTACCTTTTTCTGCAACTCACTGTCTTGCTTCTGTGCTTGCTTGATTCTATCTGATAGAGAAGATCTCACTGATACCTGAAACAAAACAGAAGGACTTCCTGCACCAACAACTTCTATGCCAAAGTTCATGAAATCGTTAACCAAAGGATCACGTTCCAAACGCAACATTGTTGATGAAGCATTACTTTTTCGACTCAAAGCATCAGCCACTTTATTTGCTTTTCCCGGATGGTAATGAATTGTACAATCATAATCCTTGATTAATTCCAGCCATCTCCTTTGTCTCATGTTTAACTCTTTCTGAGTGAATATATACTTTAAACTTTTGTGATCGGTATATATTTCACACTTTACTCCATACAAATGATGCCTCCAAATTTTTAAAGCAAAAACAACAGCAGCTAGTTCCAAATCATGTGTAGGGTAATTTAACTCATGAGTTTTCAACTATCGTGAAGCATTATCAATTACCTAATCATTTTGCATTAGGACGCAACCAATTCCTTTCAATGAAGCATCACTGTATATAACAAACTCACCACTCCTGGAAGGTAGTGCCAAAACTGGAGCATTCACCAATCTTATTTTCAATTCCTGAAAACAATCATCACATTCTTTTGTCCAGATAAACTTAACACCCTTCCGAGTTAGCTTAGTCATTGGACTAGATAACCGTGAAAAATTTCTAACAAACCTTCGGTAATAGCCCGCCAAACCAAGGAAGCTACGAATCTCGGTTACATTTGTGGGTCTTGGCCATTATTCCACAACTTTTGTTTTTGCAGGATCAACAGTTATTCCATCTTTAGAAACAATGTGACCAAGGAAAGAAATTTTTTGCAACCAAAACTCACACTTTCTGAATTTCCCATACAGTTTCTTTTCTTTTAAGGTTTTCAAGATGACCCTTAAATGTTTTTCATGTTCCTCTTTACTTTTAGAAAACACCAAAATATCATCAATGAAAACCACCACAAACTTATCCAAGAACTCATGGAAAATTCTATTCATTAAGTCCATGAATATAGCAGGTGCATTGGTTAGCCCAAAAGGCATTACTACAAATTCATAATGGCCATATCTCGTACGGAACGCGGTCTTCGGAATATCTGCCTCCTTTACCTTCAGCTGATGGTACCCCGATCTCAGGTCAATCTTTGAAAAAAACAGAGCTCCCTGGAGCTGATCAAACAAATCATCGATATGAGGCAAAGGATATTTGTTCTTAACAGTGATATTATTCAAGGCTCTATAATCAATTCAAAGTCTCATAGAACCATCTTTCTTTTTAACAAATAAAATAGGAGCACCCCATGGTGATGTGCTAGGTCTAATGAAACCTTTCTCTAATAAATCTTTCAATTTCTCCTTCAACTCTAAAAGTTCAATTTGTGCCATTCGATAAGGGGGTTTTGAAATTGGCTTAGCATCAGAAACTAAGTCAACAGTAAACTCAACTTCCCGATCTGGTATTATTCTAGGCAACTCATCAGGAAAAACATCAGGATACTCATTTACCACTGGCACATCATTAATCTGAATAGTTCCTTTATTTTCAACAACGTGTGCAAGGTAACATTCATTTCCATATTTCACAAGTTTTTCGGCCTCTTGATATGTTATCAACAGTAAGGGTTCATTCTTGTAAACAAATTGAAAGTCTTTCTGAAAAGAAACTTCTTTAGCTCTACATTCAATCTTAGCATGGTAAATAGAGAGCCAATCCATACCCAGGATAACATCAAACTCTACTAGAGGTAGAACAATAAGGTTTGCAAGTAGGTTCTTTCCACAGATAAGGATATGAAGATTCTTATAAATTCTTCTTGCCTCGACACTCCCCCCAGGTGTTTTTACCAAAAGTTCAGGAGTCATTTCTTGAGATGGTATTCCCATTTTACTAGAAAAGGTTTCAGAGATGAAAGAATGTGTAGACCCCGAATCAAACAACACACTTGCATAATCTGAAAAAACAAACAAAGTACCTGATACAACTTCATTTGATGGCCCGACATCTGCTGAAGTAGTTGCAAAGGATTTCACCACCCCTTTCTGCTTGTAGTCTAACTGCTTCCCATCACTCAAGCTCTTTGTCGGACACTCGTTTGCATAGTGACCCATCTCATTGCACTTATAACACTTCACTAACTGTAAGTCAAATTTGTTCTTACCTTCACCTTGATCCTTTTCAGTGCAATCACGAGCCTTATGTCCCATCTTACCACATCGGTAGCACTTCCCAGAATTCAGAAGGCATTCCCCAGCATGACTTTTGCCACATTTATCACAAACTGGAAACTTAGTTCTCTTACCATCAGACTTTTTTGAAGAATTCTTACCTTTCTCCTGCCACCTCGGTCTCTTCTTCTGCTGGTTGTTATAGAACACTTGGTCATCGGCAAACTCCATTTCCACCTTCTCAGCACATCGAAAAAGCTTTTCATAACTTTTAAACTCACGAGAAGCTAATGCCATTCGGTATTTTGGCTTTAATCCTGAGTAAAAACGATTGATTTTACTATCAAGGTCTCGAATAAAATTTGGAGCATACCTTGCCAAACGAGTGAACCTTTCTTCATAGGCAGCCACTGAGTCTTCCTCTTGCCTCAATTCCAAGAATTGCTTTTCCATCCTTCGTCGAACAGCCTTAGGAAAATACTTCTCAAGAAACATACCTTTGAATTCATCCCAGTCAAGAGCATCAATCTCATCGGCGTCCCAGATATTTTTAACCATAGACCACCACTGATCTGCTTCTCCCTCCAAACGGTAAATAGCAAGACTAACCTTTTGATTGTCTGAACACCCCATGACATCAAAAATCTTCTCCAGTGCTTTAATCCACCCTTCAGCTAGCACAGGGTCAGATGATCCTCTGAATGATGGTGGATGTTGCCTCATGAAATGTTCCACCACTGACATGTTCATCTGCGGTTGTTCTGGATGATCTCGTGCATGGATACCACCGCCATTTATCTCTTGAGTCAACTGCGCCATTACTGCAACAAACTGTTCAGTTCCAATTCCGACCATTTCTGGATGCTGATTCGGAAGGTTATTTCCTTCTGTATGCCTTCCTAGCACTGCTTCCCTGTTTCCTCTGCGGAAAACCATTCTGAACAAACATGTCTTAGATGAAGCAACATGGTAATCTTTAAATTCTATATCATTTTAAAAAAAATATTTTTTGGATAATCATTTAATAGAATTCTAACTCCTAAAGTTAACTAAACCGACCTTTGATACCAACTATAAGGCCCCAGCCTTAAACCTTACTTAATATTGAGTTATTACAAGATTACACATTGAGGATCTTTTTGGGTTTAGAGTTTTAGAGAATTAGATCATAAAACTTGCATTACATTCCACATATAAACAAAGTGGTTACATAAAGATAGTATTCTTCATTCCCATCAATGGAAACACATTTAAAATAAAACATGGATTATTTCTTGACACATCCTTGACTCTATCATCTTATCATGTACCTTTCCCTTGACCTGTGAAAAACATTTCAAAAAACTTGGGATGAGCATAAAAACACAGTATGGGTTATAAAAAAAACATGGAAAGGAAACATGAGTTCATATATACATAAGAATGAAATCATACTTTACCCATAAAACATAGGCACTTTTACATACCTCATAAAATCATGAATAAATCATAGAAATCATAAGACATAAAGGTAACTTGGGGCATTCATAACATTCTTACGTAGGGAGTAACCCTCTTGGTTACGTTTGGAATACCCATCACAGTATATTCCCTAAAATCTCTTCGGAGAAACCTTAACGTTTCACTCCTTCACGTTACCCAATGCATTGGAGAGCTATAACAGGCTCACCCTCCCTTAGTTTATCACGGAACCACCCGTCTTCATAATAATGCCCAAGAACCATAACATAATCATATCACATAAAACATGCATAAAGGAAACATAACATTTCCACATTTCAATCAAGAGATATCAATACAACACATTGATGTAATAAAAAAATTATGAAAACCATTTTCAATACCAAAGTAAAACATGGTATTTATTTTTCTTTTAAAAAAGAAGGTATGGCTTGTAGAGGAAGCCGAAACTCAAATAACGGTTACGACGGCGGAGAAGTCGTTGTCGCCGCATACGTACGACAAAAACATTCCCTTTTGTAGTTTAGTAAACGCTTCATATAAAAAAGATTCCTTTTGAATAAACGTAAAAGTCAAAGGGGTTTATACACCGTATAAAAAAATGTTGTGTATAAAATAAAATATGCCTCAATGAAAGGAGATTGAGACGAAGTCCCATACCTCGTATCCGACTTGACCCGAACGTTCTTTAATCTCCTGAATAATAAACTTGAGTTAATCTCTACTTGATTATGAATCTTTTTCAAGTTCATTATTCCTTTTATACCATGTTATGAACATCATTTAATCAGTTAAGTTAATAATGTTCATTTTGTCGGTATTTGGTTCATAAGTCAAAAATAGACTTCTTACACTTACATGTTGTTAATTGAGTCAAAGGTTCATTATATCCAGAATGGTATTCATGATGTAGATATCATATATGCCATATATATACAGTACATACTTGCATTTATAATATTACATAATCATTTAGAGGTAAAAAATGAAATGCACCGTTCATGGAGACGGTAAGCCGTACGTACGCATGAACGCTACTTTCATTTCTATTTCGTATTTTATAGAATGGAATCATAATGATATAAAGGTATATTATAATTCCAGTATAATATAATATATAATATCATAGTTCCATCCTTTATATGTCCCACATATGGTATTTAACGAATCAAATCACTTTGTGGGGGCGGTAGTCCGCACTTCCTAAAATAAAGATATCGTGTTTACCCATAATGGAAACCATAAAGGTATGCCCAAAATGAAAAAAACATATGCTTAAGGAAAACATAAACATATTATATAACATATATAAAAATAGTTACATCATAATGGCCAACTTTGAAGGTGTTAAATGAGTGTTGAACAATCATCGTTTCAGGAGGCAGAATTTCGCCATCCACGGAAACCGTATGTTCTTTAACCATTTGATGCAGTTGTGTGAGAGTTTAGCTCAAATAAATATTATAACAAAATCATAGTATATTGAAGATACTGGTGTTGTTACAATAGAATTAAATAAAAATATTTTAGGGCGTTGGAGAAGCAAAATAAAACAAATGAACATGAGAGAACGAATTACCTTAAAAAGTGTAACTCCTTTTGAGTTGAGCCTAAAGGCTTCCTTTGAAAGGATTATGCCCAAAGGGAATCCTCTAGGATGAGGATAGGGATGTGTATAGAGCAAATGGACAGGGGTTGGCCGAGCCAAAGGCTTGAAGAGTGTGTTAAATGAGGTAGAGGTGGGGGCATTTTATAAGAGGAGAGGAGGGGCACTTTTGGAAAGTAAAGAAATATTACATTATTTGAAACTGTGTTTCGGTTTTAAAAGGTACCACATTGATATAATTCGTGGATAAGGTGATAAGGGGTCGAACTCCACTCATCCAATTGGTTTTGGACATGTTTAGTTCATAGATTTTACATTATCTTTCTATTTTATTTAAATCGTCAAATAATGATGTCATCGCAGCATCATTATTATGTCATAAATAATTTAATTTATTTAATGTCTAAAAATCATAAACAAAATACTATGATGTAGGAAATCTTTTTAGCTTTCCAATTACTATTTATAATAAAATTTTGGACTTGTATTACCACACTTAAAAATTGTTTTCGTAAAACATATTATGTTTGTGTCATTTTCACTTTAACATTAAATAAAAAGTAATTTATGTCATTTCCCAACAAAAGTGGATCCATGGGGTCCCCAAGTTGACCCATGGCATGTCATGGTCGGCCATGACACAAAAAATGAGGTTGGGACATGTGTCTAGGTCATTTCATTTTATTAAAGTATTATTTATACCTTAAACTACCCTAATTACCACTAATCGTGATTAATAACTTAATAAGTTACTATTCACCAAAAAATTATTATAATCTCATTGCACCACATTTTACTTCTTAATTACAACCATGTATGTTGGATTTTCAAAATTCAATACACATTAGTGGTAAACCTTCATTTAACTGAAAAATCAGTTTGCTTGATTATCACTTAGTGGTTTCACTATTCATCAAAAATTGAAGTTTTTCAGAAAATTACCAAAAATTCACCCTAAGATATATTTGATATTCCGAATTCAAAAATGAAGTCTATTTTACAAAATTCAAATCATATAAGTCACATTAATTAATTTAATAATTAATTCCCGCTGCCAGAGCAAATAGCGTGTTTTTACAAAACAATAAGTATCAAAAGATTGACACCAGTTTAAGTCTAATTTCAAAGTGAAATTGATTCCAATGACCACCATTGGTTAAAATGGTAAAAATATATTCTAATTTCACTTAAAAACCAATTAAAAACATAATCTAATCATATAAATAAATTAGATTAAAAAGCAGTTTTGATGTAAAATGCAGTATTTTTCACTATTCATTAAAAAAATGAACATTGTCAGAAAAATACCAAAAATTCATACAAGGTAAATTTTGATGTCCCAATCATACAGAATAAGTTTATTTTGACAAACATAGTCTATAAAATTTTGAAAATATAGATTCAAAAATGGTTTGCCATCAAAAGGCACTAAAACAATCTTTTAAGAATATTAGTGTATTCCATGCATAAGATTGTATTTATTTTCATTTTAAGCCTCTATAACACTATCTTAATCATTAATAGACATAGGTAAAAATATCTATTATTCATTACTTAATTGGGATGTTACAGTTATGGCATGGAACAACCTACCTAGAACCTAAAAGATTCTAAAAATTGTAAAAAATATCTATATAAACCTAACCACACCTTACAGATTGATGAAAAAACCCTAATCAATGTCCTAGAACCTAATAGATTATGATCTTACAGAAAAATATAACCCTACCTACTAGAGAAAAATTATTCAATGAAAACAAACTAAACCCATGATCAATGGAGGAGAGGCTTATTCAAATTGGTGGCACAAGCAAGGGTGGATTTATGGAGACGATTGAGTAGCAAGGGACTAACTCTATATGGTCTCACCTATGGAGGGGGTCTGTCAAACTACATGGTTTCCCAGACAGAAGAAGGAGGATGGTGGGGGTTCACCAGAAGGTAGCAAGAGGGCTGATTGTGGTGCGCCAAACAAAAGCCGGAGGGTCATTGGTGCCATGATAGGTGTAAGACGTAGGGAGGCTATGTGATGGCTGAGTGGCATTGGAGAAGGTAGGTACATCCCTAAAAAAGTAAACAAACTTACCAACTATAATAATAATAATGGTGAAAAAAACAACAATAATAATTAAAAAATAATAATTACAAGAACATAATAAAATATTAATAATAATACTAACAACAATAATATCAACTAATAATATTTCCACTATTATTACTATTAATACAATTATAACATTCATTCTTTTTTTTATTTTTCCCATTCACTTTATTATTCATCTTGTTAATTAAATAATTAATACTTATTATAATTGTTTTAGAACACGGGACATGCCACACCGTTACCTAGAAATGTTGTGTGTATTTGACCTTATCCTACTAGTGCATCAGTAGAAGTAAATCCTAAATTAGTCATGTGTCAAAATCATTGAAAATATACAATCGGGCTCGTCCCAAACCGCAATGAAAATATTTTAATGAAAGTTAAAATAATTAAATATTATTATTTCAAAAGTCATCGTGTGACATGGTCTAAATTTCAAATATATGATATAAAAAACCTCAAGATGATATTAATCACATAAATTTCATTTTTTTTATATTAATATATATATATATATATATATATATATCGTTTTTATTATTACCCTTTCACCCACATAAAAATCGATATTGTCATTTTAGGTCATGTGGACTACCACATCCACAACAAAATGTGATTACTTTTACATGAAAATCATATATATATATATATAAGTATATATTTTTCAAGAACATGTTATTTATGATATAATAATCATTCATGAAATATATGGTGTTAATTAACATCTCCCATTATGATCATTGAAAAATGTGAACATTACTAATCCGTACGTATGACATATTGAGTCCATGATTGTAAGGTCGATTCGTTATTTCATAACCATATTCAATTACTTATTTTAAAAAGAATAATTAATTTTTAAATATGATAATGTAGTCGTGATTAATATTTTGGATATGTTATATAATTTCCTATTGGACCCTTGTTGTCCTACCAAATGTATTTTTGACACAGAAACATTATTTTGTCAAAACACCAGACATAATCTTAATTGTTTATTTATTTAAATTAAAACTAGTATAAAGTGAAATAAATGTTGTGATAAAAATAAATATGTTTAAAATGAAGGTACAAAATTATCAAAAGTTTATTATTAAATAACTTAATATTTGTTCACCCAAACAAAAAAATAGGGGAAAAGATCTTCATTTAAATTTTTACTTCTATGAGATAAATGTAATGTTCATCACTTACTCTTTTTGTGTGTTGTATCTACTACCAATTTTTATATAATATATATTTATTTCTTTTATATTAATGTTATTTAAAACATACACTTATTAATATTAATTTATGATGATTACAGTTTAAAATGATCCACAGTGGTATGGGACACTTTGAAATTCATAAAGATTATCTCCACAACAAATAACATTAATGATAATTAAATTTTATTTACATTCAAAGAAATTATTTGATAATTTTTCAATAAATCATTTAATTCAATATAATCTTGTTATTTGTGACCATATTATTTTATTAGTATAATTTTCTAGTCATTAGTACTAAATTTTTTTTTGAAACTTTTTTTTCAGAAAACGTGACTCTTTTTTGCCCTTTAGTCAGAGATCTAGTTCTCTTCTAGAAAACATGTTTTATTTAATTGTCTTCTAAAATTTATTTAAAAGTGAGTTGGTAAATATATTTTTACCCTTTTTATCCTCAACCAATTATTTCAATAAAATTTTATACTAATTATATTTACAAGGAATGTTTTTTGAAAATTTACCATGAAAGATGAATGTTCATTTCTCTCATATGGAAATTACCATATTTACCTAGAATAATTTTATTGAAGCATTATTTTAATTTATAAAATTTTAACTTTATTTGAAAATATTATCAAATTTGTTTTTTATAGAAATGGATTTATATTTTCTTTTACAAAATAGAAGGATATTTTCCATTTGATTTTTTTATAATTTATTTTTATAGTATTTTGATTCCTCAAATATAAAAACACTTTTTTTAATTCCATGTTAAATTGTATTATTGATTCCATCTTTATTCTTCATATGGATGGTTTATTATTGATTTTTCCATGGATACTATTAACATTCACATCCATAAATTATTTTATATTCCCATTGAAATATTCAATCTCCTATGATCATTGAACATTGTATGTCTCCCTAAATATCCATTTCATTTATAATTGAGATTATTATTTCCTAAATGGTATAACATTTTACATATGTTTTCTATATTCACAAGTATTTGATTATTTGGGAAAATATTTATAATTCTATTTTTTTTTAAATAAAGATATTTGACAAGGCATATGATTTATTTTTGATTGTTAGATATAATTAATGGTTTGTACTAGTTAGGATGGTTGGGTCCATAAAATTATATAGGTTCTTTATGGAATTATAGGTTCTCATGAGACCAATTAGTTGTGAAAATTAGATTTGTTTACATATATAGTTTTAAAGAATATTGTGAATGGTCATGATGGTATAGGGTTTCCTATTCTTTATAAATGACATCCATTAATAATGATCTACCCTCATATTATTCATTGTTATTATTAATCAATTGTACATTTCATTGACATCTTTATCGATAAATTTCATTTACAATTTCTTGGAAGAATGGTATTTAGTTTCTTATACTAAATTAATTTTTTTCATATATATTTATTTTAATGGAATTTTTATCTAGTTATTAAATTTCCTTATTTGTATGAACTTCTCTCTAAGTATTTATAATATGGAATTTGAGTTCAGATATAGACAACGTCTTAATTATTATTCAAATTGGATGAATATTAATTAGGCCTTATTTTTACCATATTGAGAGTTTGAAGTCCCTATTATTATGTTTCATTCCCTATGAATATAAAAAGAATAATATGATTGATATGATGGTATTTATAGATGTATTAGATTTATCATCGACTATATTATTTAAAATACAAAAAATTATATTTTAATTAGTGTATTCATTTATAATAAAATACATATTTATGAATCTGGTTTACCAAGACTACTTATCTCTCGGTCATTCAGGAATTTATTCTTTATAATAATGAAATTGTAATTAGTAGTAGAAATAATTAGTAGTCATTTGGGGTTGGGTGACTATAAAATTTAAAATGCAATGGAGAAAAATATTCCTTTTAGTTCTTGGGTTCTCAAGTTTGAGACTAAACATGCTGGATGAAGAATGGGGAATAATATTTTTTGTGTTCCCTTATAACCCTAGAGGGGATGAGAAATTCACCCCATTACATGAGACATATGGTTTTGTTGCACTATTTTCCAAAAAAATGAACCCACATTTTCTAATCCTCTATCAAAGAGGGTTCTATGACACATATCTTCCTTGGGCACTGACATGGTCTCACATCCAATGAAGTGGCCATAAACATGTGTATATCTAGTAGGGTATTGAGTCACATGAATTTTGTGGCCACCTAGAATGGTTTCCTAACCATGAACCACCCTCCATGAGTTTGTATGATTATGTCTCATGGTAATCATATACCAGTCACCAATAATACAGCAAGAATAATATGGGGAAATATCTTTTGTTTCTATGTCCTGAACATCCCAAACACCCTCAAGACATCCTATACAGTGGAAAATAATTCCAATAACAATTCTAAAAATTTACTAAGCAATAATTATAATGATATCATACCTCACCAATGACTAGGGTATTACTTCACCAATACATGTCTTAATGAATATTTCATATTCTATATAAATTATTATAATTCTTTTCATAAAACTCTGGTACTTCAATCATCCATCAAGGAAAACTATATCCTAGTAAAGTAGATTAATCCTTGTTAAAATTTTATGGCTACCAAAAAAATAAATGAATTTGTGTTTTTATTTAAATCTTCACATTTGATGAATGATTTTCAAATTTATTAAAAGTACCATGGTGATATATTATTTACCTCAATGTTTCCATAATTATGAATAATATATAATATTTTTTGGAAATAATTAATATGAAAAGTTAAATTATTTATTGATATTAGAATCAGGGTCACAATATTTGAAAAAGTGGAAAACTCTATATTTAAAAAATACACATTAGGTATCGATGATGAAATTATTGAATAATTATAATTAAAATAATAATTCATCATTCCAAAAATCAATATTTATTTTTTTATAATTATTGTTATTTTTAATTTATGTTTATAATACCTATGTCAATTAGATAAATAATAGTATCAAACATATGATTTGTATTAATAATTTTTCCATTAATTTTTTTTCCAATCCACTTGCTCTAGGTTATTATAAATGATTTTTTTCAGTTAATGTTTTACATTTTAAATGTTTTTGTATTTTACTATGGAATGTAACAATTTACGGATCCCACAAAATTCATTTAAGTAGACACTTTTAAAAATAATAAAATTGATTTCATGGATAAATATTTGATGACATATTTTATATGGGATTTTATTTGATTTATGGATAATTAAATATTGTTATGGGGTATAAAAAAGAAAATATTTTTTCATTTTTTCTAATATGTTATTTTTTATTATATGGATATTTTATTTCAATAAAAACAATAATGTATTGGTCAAGTGATATGGTCTATGTCATGGGAAATAATTGTGATTGTGTTTCCATTTGAAATTACAAATATATATTTCAATATGGTTGTAAACATTTGGTTTTTGGTTTGGAATATACACATTTTATTATTAGTTCCAATATAAACATTATATATCCTTATAATTAGTATTTTATTAACCTAAAAAATTGTTGTTTTTAAACCATGTTTTTATTCATTGAGTCATATAAGAGTTAATAAACATTATAAAGTAAATAGTTTTTCTTAATTGATTAGGGTTTTTTTATTATCTGTATTCTAAAATAACTTTTTTAGAAAATATTGTGAAATTAAAGGTACCTATGATTTAGGATATCATGGTGTATCTTTTTGGTTGGAACCATGTACATAGTATAATTCAAGTGAATATAAGGCCATTGTAAGCATTACAGGTTTCTCTTTGGACCATGACTATGTCCCTTGTGGAACAAAATCTTGTCGGTTATAAATTTAATAAAAAAATTCATTCGATATAAGAAATTAATATTTATATTTCAACATACAGGTAATTGAGTCCCATTTCTCCAAAATTAAATATATTTGAATACATTATCTAACTATTTAAGCACTTCTTTTTCTATCTTTTTTATTTTTCTTATAGGTACTCTAATTTTTATGGGATCTCATCCATAGAGTGTGCTTGTTTCACCTCCATCCAATAATTCTTATTTATACTGAAATTAATCATAATTACATATTTCTATAATCATTGTATTTTTATTCTAATAGATTCCATGAATTTCCATTTTATATGGCTACAAGGAGAGTTAATATTAAGAGAAACAATAGTTTCATAGTTTATATACCTTAAAATATTCCTCACACATGTTTTTATGTGTAATATGGTGGAATATTTCTTACAGCATGGGTCACTCCAAAAAATAGGATTAAATTATCTCTAGAATTGGTTACCTTCCCTCAAATTATGTTATTATTTTCTAGGATTATGCCCATGAGGTCCATTATTATAGATCCAAAAAAAAATTGGGCCTCACCCATTATTTCAATAAATGTTCTTAATGTTGGAAGTATATTTTTTATTGTGAAGAATTATTTCCCTTTTATATAATGGTATCATAAATGAATTTTTTCTTTCCCTTTTCCCTTATACCTAAACGTTCAATTCTTCATAAGTTATTGTTGGTGACCCCTTGATTCTCTCATCAACTTTTATGGTATAACTAAAAACATTGTGGGGTTGGTTGAATTAAAAAATAATGAGGTATTTTCAAATAATAATATTATTTTCTAAAACTAATCAATAATCATAATAAGATTTTATATATCTGTTTTTTTGGTTACTATATTTAAATTACCTCACAGTTTCTTCTGATAATATTTTCTTATCACTATCTCCATTTTTATCTACATGGTAATACATGTTGGGTATCATTTCCATAAATTAACATTTCCATGTATAATTATTTACCTTCATATATAACAATAATAATCATAGATTATTTTAAGTGTTTAATTGGAATAGATTAATATGTTAATGACTATTTATTTAAACCCAAAAAATGGAAGTCATGATAAAAGTGTCTATATTTTTACATACAGACAATGTTATAATAATCCTCAATTTTATGAATATGATGTTTGATAATATGTGTTAGCAATTCCCTAACGCATTACCCTACTTCAGGATTTTTCCCATTGGATTAACATAATCACTCCAATGAACCATTATACTAAATTCCCTTCCCCAAGGTACTATTTTGGATCCATGAATATATATTTTTTATTAATTTATAATTTTATGTTCTAGATCAAATAATGGAAACCAGGTATTGTCTCAATTTAAAAGGATAGTTTCATTTAATTATTTGTAAAAATGTTTAAGGCCATTGATATAAACATTTTTGGAATGGATAATTTTTCATCCATCATTATAGTGTCACATTATACACACTCATTTATGATAGGATATATAATGTGTTATAGTGACCACCTTTACGATATATTATACTCACAACCTACATAGTAATTTTTATGATATATACTAATTAATTTTTAGTTGAACCATGTGATGGGAATGCGCCATAACATTATTATTAATTGTAATTTGAGTTTTCTAGTTTGGTGGAACAATTATTGGAATTTGATCAATACACAGTTCAAGGTAAAAGGGATCTCTAGTGGTATCTACAGTGGAGTTCCAACCCATTGAAATTTAACATTATCATTCTTAGGGTGTGACTTCATTAATATAATTTGTTTATAATATTTTTCTATTATCTCATATTATGAATATGTTACATATATTATTAAAATTGTTTTATTGATTTTTAATGATCATATAGTAGTTCAATTCATTTCATTCAAATATCCATTAAAATATATACACTATTGTGAATTGCCTAATTTTTTAATTTTTATTTAATAGGTATAATTTTAATGAAATATTTTATATGTTATATATATATTCATAAAATTAAATCATAAAGAGATTTATATCCCCTGAGAATAATTAAACCCCTTGTAATTTATACTTACCTCATGTGATAGGGACGAGTGATTAAGAAGTTCTGGAGACATGATATGATTTAGCTCAATTAATTATTAAATAAGCATTACACAATATAATCTGATTAAATTATGTTCTATTTTTTATAGGGCTTGTGATTATCCATCATATGTGGCTATAACAACTATGGTGGAAACATTATCTTATAATAGTAAAGAATAATAACAGTGTTATCATGCATTAACATGTCATATCTAGGATCTATTGTAGTATTTTTATACTATTTTTTCATTCATTACATAAATGAAATCATTATTAGGAAATTATATATATATATATGAAAATTTAGTGTGACATGTAATACATTGTGTTTATTTTTTATTATTTATTTTGTTATAGGAAGTTATAAATGGACCACATTAACAAAAAAATTAATATATTAATATATTTTTTCTAAACATTTAATTATAATAACATGGAAAATATTTGTAAAAATTTGGTTTCTTTTGTCGATGAGAAATTATTTATTTATTTTAATTTCTTGTCTTTTAATAACATATTTAAAACACTCTGCTGTATATGAATGAATTCACCTCAAATCATAAATATTTTTAAAAAAATGGGATTTTTAAGGACTTAAACTAAAAGAATGAAAATTATTAGAGGGAATAATGTAGAAATATTTCACCATTATAGTTTATTCATATAAATTATATTTTCAAACATTATGGATGTTATGTTTCAAGGTATCTTTTTCTAATTTACAATGTACACCATCCATAGGGAATTATCATAGTATATATTATGTGGAGAATGAGGGTGTTCTTCATTATTGACCTACACTATATAATCTATTCTTAATGTGGATTTCTAAATTTTATCATGATACACTTTTTGGAGGCTGTTGAGCATAAAAATACCCCATTGGAATCATGATTGACTTTCCATTCCAATAAACATCAAACTATGAAGTGATGTATCACATTCACAATCTATATAGTAGATTGACCATCGTCACTATATTATTCATATAATTGAAACATTAGATAAATATTATTTCCAAATAGAAGATATCATGTGATAATGGATATATCATTGGTTCTATTATTTAATAATTAAAGATATGAAAATACTAGTCCTTAAATAGTTAAATTTTTTTATTTTCCTTTGATATATACTCCTTAGGAAGTCAATATCGTTTAACTATTTTAGAGAGTATGGATTAAACAAAGTTATAAATATTCAATATTGTGTACCCCAATAAATTTAGTATCCACACACTTTGTCCCTATACATGAAACGATATGGGGAATCATTTTTGCAGAACATTAAAATATGTTTTGGGATCCATCGTATATGTTACTGATAGTCCTAAATATTAAATTCTTATCAAGTGTAATTATGAGAATCCTTATTTTTAAAAACAACTAATTTAAGAAAAATAGTGGGTGTCTTTCTACCATGTAAACAAGTATGTGTTATCCCAAATGGATTCAATAATACACAATAAGATTATATATTCAATGTGGATCTCACTATAACAGATAACGATGTGGAGTACCTATGTGTTATAGTATATAAATATAAATTCATTAACACCATTATTGTTGTTAAATGATTCATATTAAATTATAATCAAATTTTTTTGTTTGGAAGTTCAAAAACATGGTTATATGACCATTGAGATATATTTTTTTATGTAATGTAAGAAGGATTGTAGTATTTGAACATTAATAAACACATTTATCATATGTTGAGTCATTTACATAGTCTACTAAAAGTAATCGAACAAAATATGGGGTTTTATTATGATGTTTAATATCAAAAATTCATATCTACTAAGATCTGAATACACTTTATATAAAATATTTTTCTTTTTAGGGAATTCATAAATAATTTCCTTAGTCAATAGAACAAAAAAAATTAATAGACATACCAGAGTTGTAAATTATACCATTAGACTAATAATATGGAAACATGTACATTGGAATGTGAATTATTTGAAAAAACATCATAAAATTAATTTAACTATGCATCATATTTTTCTTCTTGATCTAAAAGTGATATTGTTTGTCACATTCATATTTTTATATTCTGTTATTATGGGGAGGATAGTAAGATCTATGATAATTATATAATTTTATTTACTTAATTATTTATATGGGAATATATATGATCAAACGATCATCAATATGAAATACTTGAATAAAATATTGTGGATGTTTATGTTTCCAAAATTATATAATTATTCATTTTCTATCACAGGAGTATCTTATTCATAAAATTCATATTCTCAATATATGAAATGTGGAAATAGAAATCCACAGAGACTATATATGAACATGGACTAGATAATTAATATCCAATTACAACTAAAATGACTTTTTTTATATTTAAAATTAGTTATAAATAAAGGGTATCATTCTTTAACCACTATGTTAGAACAATATATTGAGTTTTTGTTGATTATATTTTTTTTAATGCATCAAATGTGAATATTGAAATTTACCATTCATTTACTCTGTGGAACTGAATTAATATTGATTGTTTCATACAAAATAAATGAAATATAATTAATGGATGTAATAGTTTATAATATATTTCATGAGTAAAAGTTGATTAATATGGTTCTAGGAACACTTGATATGTCATGATGGTGCCCATTTTTTAGTTTCCTTAAATATTACATGATTAAATTATACGTACGTGAAACAAATAAAAAATTACCTCTATATAATCATAAAAAGTTAGAAATTTAAAAAAAATTAAATATCATGTTCTTGAAAATCACAACTACCATCTTCTAATGCTTAACATGTATCATTTTTATTTTATTGGAGAATCCATGAAAATATTTCTTCGTGATATTTCCCCATATTTTCCATGAAACTATAATTATTTTAATTGAAATATCATTATATATCATGGAACAAACATGAAATAAATTTCATTCATTTCATATCACACCACATTGCTTATATTATCATTATTGAATCATGGATAAAAAATAATATTTTCTCTCACTTGTACATGATAGAACCTTTTAAGATGTATCTCCATTGTATCAAAATTTTTATAAAAAATCATATTATATTTATTATATTAGTACATTAAAATAACGAGAATTTCATAATGGTTAATATCTTAATAGTACTTTTATGTAAATAAATTAATATTTTTTGGTTTTACATAATATTAAACAATATCTATTGAATCATTACACTTGATCCATATCCACTAATAATGGTTTATATTAAAAAAAAGTTATGAATTGGTATTTATTTTTATAATAATATAACCTAATTAAAAAGTATATTTATATATTCACTAAAATAATGAATAATTGAAAATTACTTTTTACCTTATGCATAACAAAATAAAAAGTATAATTAAACTCTTATAATTTATAGTGATGTATTTTAGGATTTAAATTATTTCATAAAATTTAAATGAATAAATCGAATTCTATTTCATAGAATACATTATTAATAATATTAAATTTTGAAAAATTTATTGACACTCTAGATGCACTTATTGTGTAGCCCACTAGAAAATTATCTAAAACAGAATATTTGGACTTACATATTGTATAGAATTTTGAAGTAGAAAAAAAAAATCCTAGAATAATAATGAAATAAGGTAATGTATTAAATATAACATCATTCATATAAAAATGTATATATAATAAAATAACATTGTATCATAATATTTTATTAGTGAATAATCATACATATTTCATCAAACATATTCTCTATTTAAATATAATTTATGTTCATAAAACAACTCATCAAAAAGTAGTTGTTGACATGATGATCATCATATAGTCCAATTTCAACAAAATGGTGAGAGATTTCAATATAAATTTGTATATAATAGTTTAATAAATTATTGAATTGTTATATTAAAACCATATAAATTGTGATATTTTCATCGTATTCTATATATCCTCAACAATATTTTGTTAATACTTCTTTTAAGAAATCATGTTATTCAAGATACATGTTAATAATATTACCATGCATAAAGGATAACACACATGATCATGTAAGTATATAAAATTAAAAATAAAACATATAACTTTCATTATTTTTAGGATTTTCTACATGATTACCCTTCATAGATATATGAAATAAAGAAATTCATGAGAAGAAGTATCAATGTATTATAAACGACTAGAACCAGATATCCCAACACCATCTATTACCCATCCTGGTGATATAAATAAACCATAAGTCATATATTTTTACTGAATATTATTAATGATTTCCCATGATACAATTATAGTGTGAAGAGAATATACCATTCAATATGATTAACATTATATAGGCATCATCACAATAATGTTAATCCCTCGAATCAATTATTATTTAAGATGTTATTTTTTAAAATATTGTAATAAATTTTAATTATTTATTTACTCATAATTGACTCCAATAGATTAAAAAATTCATTATATCTAAATAAGAATATAAATTTTACCCATTACCACCCTTGTGATGTTTATTCTTCACAAAAGTTATGGAATTATTAAATGATTCTAATCCACATTCCTTGATATAAATTTTTATAACTACAAATTCACATGATTCAGAATAATATATCATGTGTTGAGAATTTTGATGTATATATATCATTCATTGATGTGATCCTATCTATTTTGTTAGAACCACTGGTTTAATAAATTCCTAAAATATAGTAATATAATATTTTTTATTAGGTACAACTAAAAGATCATGGATAATGTCACGTATCCAATAATATTATTTATCTAGGTCATAATTCATAATATACATGGAATATATGATTGAATATATCAATATTATCCATTTTTTACTATTCCAAATCATAGATTGTTCAATAAAGAAGCAAGAAAATATTAACTTTTATTTAATAAAAATTTGATTTATTTATGAGAATCCATTAATATATCTCTTCCAATTTATTTTCACATCTCCACTAAAAAAATTATACTTTCGATATAAAATGTACTTTCGGGTTATTTTTTTATCAAATACCCGTCTATTAAATATGATATATATTATTCTACTATAGTGTGGTCTTAGTAAATATCATGTATAGTATATTTCAAGGAATTTAATTTTTTTATTAAATATTAATATCAATCGGATTCAATAAATAGTATCATGACACCATATATTTTATTTGAGGGGAATTTGTATTCCTTAAATATATACCACGTGAAAATGATCACTATACTCACAAAAATTGTTCAAATTTTTTATAATTAAATAAATTTTCAATTATTGTACGTAGAAGATTCATATGATAGTTTTAGACACATCTCGATGCATCCCGACCAAAAAAATATAGAATACATTACAGAATTTAATTATATAGAATAATTTTTTAAACTATTTATAATGTTACTATAAGAATGGTATCTTGTTTCCCATAATTAATTTACCAAAAATATATGAAAAATGAATAATTATAAAATTTCCAATAAATAAATTTTAGAAACATATATCATATAAATCTATATACAATTTTAAATAATTAGATCATAAATATGACGATTCTTTGATCTTGAATATTTTTTTCAACATACAGAGAAATATATTCATCTTTAATACCATATTTCCATACAATAGTATATGTAATCCTTCTCATCGATTCATGAAGAAGTCTTCCAAAATTAATTCATTTAAAATATTTTCCATGATATGGGTTTCCAAAATTTCATAATCATGGTATCCCTTTAAACTATTTACAATTCAAATATATAACATGATTTTATCTTGAGAAAAAGTTTTTATCATATTATATAATATGAAATTGAATTAAATTGTTATAAAAAAACATAGAATATTGTTATGAATGATAGAATCAAATTCATGTTACTTTTGGAATTTCCATTTTCACCCATCATGTAATACAACAACTAGAGGATCTACAAAAAGATAAAATATATTTCATTAAAACATATAAAACCAAAAATATGTTACTATTTTATATATTATAACTCTACAGATAATTGGATACTCAATTTATTAATGAATAAAAATATTATCCAATAATATTATATTAAGAAATTATAAAAATAGAATACCATATATATATATATACATTGATAACATATATAGTACCCGTACATTGTACTTTGGTGTCTAGATCAATATGTTCCTCTGTTTATTATTGAATTTTATTCCTACACCAAAGTGTGTGAATCATGAAATATAATTAAATAAATTCTCCACTCCACTAATATAAAATTTATAGGTTTATCCCATTTTTAGAAATAGGAATATTTATCATCTATGAACACATTATCTAATAGAGTGTGTAGTTAAAATTATTTCAAATCCTATGGTAATACTAAAAATAATAATTAGTTTTCAGCACATTTAAAAAGAATTTGAACATTATAAGACCACCTACAATAGGGAAGGGTTCATTGGCAACTATCATGGTATCCGAATTATAAATACCTGAATCCATGTTTCTAATTTTTGTGATAAAAATAATTTCTATTTTTTTATTAAATTGAAATGTAAAGTACACATAATATTTTACATCCCCTGAACATTTCTGGTCTAGGTTTTGGAGGATTGGGTAATAATTTACAATTTATCATAGTTATATAAAAATAAAATGAAACATCTAATTCACCTTTTGTGAACATATTCTATATTTTATGATTCTCATATTAGAATTTGTAAAAATTAAGTGAGAAAATTTTTAATATATGAGATGAGAATTAAATTTCACATTAAATAATGTACAAAATCGAAGAAAAAAATTATATATTATTATTTAAAAATTATTTTTAAAAAATATTATATAAAATATAAATATTTGATACAAATAATAAATTTAATAAATATCATGAAATGAAATTATTAATTTTAAAAATTAATTTCCAAAATATAAATTTGAAAATAATTATATATCCCTTTTCGAAATATTTTTTAAATAAAAATTTATATATGGATTATTTTGATACTTAGTGGATACTATTAAAATAAGGTTGCCACAAGTAATATAACTAGTAGGAAAATTTCTAGTTATGTTGTGAGTTCACTTCCCATTCAATATAAACTTGTTTGTTACCCAAGAATTTATACTAATATTGATGAAATTTTTTTGAATATCTACTATTCCCAGTCACATCCAATTAAAATCCTCTCAACCCCATTCATAAATTATTTTCCTACATGAATTTAATATTCTGAAATTATTATTTGTAAATTAAATTTTAAAAATAGAATTAATAGAAATCCATATTTCTAATATAATTACTACATGTTGTAGTCCTAAATTTAATCACATTTAAATTAAAACAATTTCTAGAATAAAAACACAAGAAATGTATTGAATTATAGATGATGGCTATACATATAAACATGCATTTATTTTTTACAATTTAAAATCATATGAAATATAAAGAGACATCGTTTATCATGAAAAATGTACATTAATAACTTTAACAAATTAAAATTTCTGTAAAAAATATAATTAATAATTAATAATACCTATTTTTTATTACATAAAATATTAAAATAAAAAATTTAGTATAAACAAAATAAGTGTATTTCCATTGAAATAGTTAAAAAACCTTTATAAATAAAATAATTTCGTTATAAAAAATTTATATCTATAATGCTTAAATATGGTTTTATTTAGAAAATTATAATTTTTTTCTAAAATCATTAAATATTTTTTTATTATAAAATGAATTACATTGCTATAATATAATTTAAATATATATATATATATATGAAATATGTATTTATAAAAAAAGAATAAATTTATATAAATTAAAATCCTTACTGTAATATAATTTTTATTAAGTAATCATTTAAAAAATAAATTATCCCTTACCAATAATTATCAACAACGGATAAATGTAGACCAATATCTTAGTTGCTTCACTAAGATAGAATGTGTGGTACGAATTAATCCTTCATAGCATATAAAATGATTGTCTATTCTATTAATATAGTACATTTATTTATTATAAAGTATCAAAAAAATAAGTCTTTTAATTGTGATATAGAATAGACACACACATAGATATATATTAATCCATCACTAAAACATAAATGTTGAAGAAAAAACCAAAGATCTCAGTGATTTATGTTAATCTATTAAGTTAGATCCAATAATATTGATGAACAAAATAAAATATATTCATATTATAATATACTAAAATTAAATGTGTGGTGTATTCATCAATAAGCTATAAAAATTACTGAAAACTGTTCATATAACTTTATTGAAAATGTTAAATCATTACTATTTCAAATGGGACAACAGAAAATGATTGATCGTGGATGAAAATTTTAGAGTAATAATAGGTATTTCCATCAGAAATATATTGATAAACATTATTTATTTTTAACACATACATGGAATGAAAATTTTTAAACATACAAATTCAAATCAAGTATGAATAGGTAGAATGAAAACAAAAAATGATTCATGATTAATGAATAAGATGACTAGAAAAATATAGAAACCAACAAATATATTTGCATGATGAAAAAAAAACTGAATACTATTCTGTGTATGAATCCCTTTTGATCCACATCTGAAAAAGAATATCATTTTTATTTGAAACTAAATATAATTTGACTTTTGAGTGAGAACCGTTATATGGTTAATTTTTCATCTTTGAGATTTATCTCTCACCCAATATCCCTTGGTAACCATCGATCCATCACCTTTTCTTGACCATGGTTGTTCACACTCTTACAAAATAGACCCTTTACTCATCTTGAACTTCTCCTTCGGTTGGGACTCCAAAAAAATTGAACCACGCTTCTACCAACAATATAGTTTCTATTTTTTTTTTATTTTATCCATTTTCCATTTCATGAATTTAAAACAAAAATTAGAAATATCAATATAAGTTTTATTATATTTTAAATAAGTAATAATATTATCATAATTTATATAATATATTCTAATTCTTGATAAAAAAAATTAAGAATAGGTTTATTTGAAAAAAATTTCCGATATATATATAATTTTATATGAAAAATATACAACCATGTAAATATTATATTCTATTAAAATACTATGTTTTATCTATAATATCATATGTAAAATTTTAAAAAATAAATATTTTTCACAATTCGATGAAAATATATTTGATTTTATTTATTTAAAATAATGATAAAATTTTAGTTATAATAATTATCCTAAATATTAAATTAGATATATACATTTTATTACATGTGTAAATTATGTTCATTAATAATATTTTTTATTTTCGAATTACTTTTTGAATAAAAACCCAATAAATTTAATTATTCCAATATTCTAGAAATATATTTATATTAAAATAATTTTTGAAATGGAATACTATCATAAATTTAAAAAGTATTATATGTATTTAATATTGAATATTTGTTAAAATAAAATCCAATTTTATGAAAAAAAAATGTTATAAGAATGTGTTCTAAATTAAAAATATTAAACTATTTTATCTTAAACAAATATTTTATCAGGAGGAATGCATTTTCATTTGAAAAGATGCTATTTTTTATTCATAATTCATTTCTTATTATAATATATTATGTTCAATAATTACTCTATTTATATAAAATACATTAGTATCATAAATGATTATTTTCAATTAGTATTTGAAATTTTTAATATTATAAATTAATTGTTTGAAATACTAAGGGTGTTACAGTATACCCCCAAGTAATTTCACCCTAAAAATTCAATAGTTGGAAATTAGATAATTATAAAATTCCATTTTGAGAATTAAAAAAAATTAAAAAATTTATATCCTTTTGAGAACATAATTACATAAAAGGTCAAATAATATTTTAGCACATATTTTTTTCCAGAATTGACACTAAATAATCTCAATGTTTTCTAATTTTTTTCTTGGATATAAAATATATATACATGGAAACTTTCATCTAAATTATGTGCTAGAAATACTATGTTTTTTAAAAGACAAATAAACAAATACACTGAACATTTTCCATTCCTCGTCCATTTCATGTTCAAATTTTGGAAGATTAAAAAGATGATAAAATTTATCCTCATTTAAAAAAATTTAATTCTCCTCATGTGGGATAACACTATTATAGAATTTTTCTATCATAGAATTTCTTATATACTTTGGAAATAATTTAATACTTGGGATGGGAATTAGATTCCTCAATAAGGGTTTTGAAACATTTGAAAAATATATTAATAATTCTCATTTAAAATATATTTAGAAAATATTATATAAAATATAAATATTTGATAAATATAATAAATATCACATCATAAAAAATACATATAAATAATGAAATTTCATTTCAAAGAAAAATATATTTGAAAATAAGTAGATATATCCTTATATCATTTTTAAAAATAATTATTTATTTCCAGATTATTTTGACATGTTGTGGATCCTAATAAAATGATGTGTTTATAATAAATATTACTCATAGGAGATGTATCATGATGTCATGGGATAACTCCCAATTCCTAATCAACTCAATTGATACCAATGCAATGCCTTTAATTTTTAATATAACATTTTTAATGAAACTCCATTCTCAATCATAGAACATTAAAAAAGTTCAAACAGATTAATAAATTATTTTTGTTGGTGAAAATATAATTATATAATTATTCATGATAAATTTTCTTTTCATTAAATAAATAGACTAAATTAATATTTTAAAATATAAACTCATTTAAAATATATAAACATATGTGTATAAATAATAAGACACATTCTTCAATCAAAAAAGATGAAATATCTAGAATTATAGATGATGGAAATATCTAACAATATTAAGGATATTTTTGGAAATTATAATACATTTTACACTTTAATAGATAACCATTATCCTTATAAATTTACATAGACAATTTTAATAAATTCGAATTTCAATAAAAATTGAGCATTAAAATTTCAGAATAACAATTGTTTTTGAATTTGTAAAGTAAATCAATGAGTTATGAAAATAATATAAATTAAATTTAAATACTTTTAATATTAATTTATAAATAATAAATTATAATTATAAAACAATTATAATAATAATGTTAGAATAAGTAGATTTAAGAAAATAATAAATTTTCTATAAAATTATATATTTTTGTTTCTTAAAAAATTAATTCCTCTGAAATAAAATAATTTGATGAAATTAATAATATAAATTACTTGTTTCATAAAAAAAATTACAAGTGAGAACAAAATAACAACCTTGTTTTAATTTTAAATTTTCTAAATAAATATATTAAAAATAAATATTCTCTTAAATATAATTTTCATGAACAGAGAAATATGGATTTTTGGACCTTTGGATTCATTGAGCCAGGGAGGGTGGTATGAATCAATCATTTCTATTATATAAAATGAGTGTTACATCCTTTTTATAGAATATTTTTGTAAATTCTAGTATCCAAGATAAATTGTTGGTTTCAAAGTGATACATAATTTATATGTATATATATATATTCATCAATTACTACAACATAAATGTTGAATCAACCAAAAACCAAACAATGATATCAGTAGATTTTGATAATTTCTTAATAGAGATCCCCAAATAATGATGAGGTAAAACAAATATATTCATATTTGGACTTATTTAATATAGTTTGGTGGTTTATATTTCAAAACACTTCCATAGTAATTAAAAATCGATGATTTCAATTTAATTTTAAAAAATTAAATCAACCATGTGTCAATCATGATAGCCACAAATGATAAACCAAATAATAAAAATTATGTTCACTAATAGGTAATCCCAACCAATGATATTGACATAGATTATTTCAATTTAATATTTTAATTAAACAACAATTATTAAAAATTAATGTTCATATCGACAACAAATGAGTTGAGAAACACAAAGAAATATTTAAGAAGAAATATTTAGATAAATAAAAAACACATACCTGTAAATAAATTTACATGATGATATTTAAGTAGAACATATTGCACAATTAACATGTTTAAAACCCCTATATTCCCCATCTTAAAACAATCCTCATTTTTTTTCTCCCTAACTGTTCCCAGACTTCAAAATCAGATCACTTTTGTGGTCGATCCTGCTTCTCCAAACACGATCTCTCACCCTGTCTCCATTAATGGTCATCCATCCTCACCTGTGCTTGACCAAATTATTTAAAAATCATAGAAACTAGATGCCTCTCATATCATGAATCTCCTCCTTTGGTTGAACCCAAATATAGGGTGAACCCCACTTATCTGAAAAATATTGATATTTTTATCTTATATATTTTCATTTTTCATTTATAAAAATTAAAAAATATCATTATCATTATATTATATTTAAAAAATTATTTATATTTTCATAAATTGTAAAATGAGTTTATAATTTTACAAAAAAAAATTAGAAATGCATAAATATTAATTAAATAATCATGGTTTTTATAGTTTTATATTCAAACTATATTACCATAAAAATAATAATTTTCATTACAAAAATTATGTTTTACTATAAATTTCATAACTCTATTTATTTAAAACAAATATAATTATCATAATTAGAAAAACAATGTTTTAAATTTTTTCATTTAATATAATAATAAAATTATAATTATAATTAATTTCATAAATATTAATATAGGCTAATACAATAACACCACAAGGTATAAAATTTAAATTCACGAACCTTTTTTTAAGTGCATAGTTATAAACTATTCATTAAATACAATGATTCAATTCTATGAAAGAAATTTTATGAAAATGCACATATATGGTTGTGATCAGTAAGATATCCATAGTCTCATAGAACTAACAACTTTTTTTGGTGAATAGAAACATACCCTTGTGATTTATAATATGAATATTAATATTACCCATATGAATAGTAACTAATATTATTAACTTATTTGAATATGTTTATCATATAATGTGATCTTTATAAATATTTCATGTTTATATAAAATGAGCTACAGTTTTAAAATTGTTATATTTTTTAATAAATTATGATTTCATAAAAAATTAAATTAATCACAGTTAGAAAATTATTTTCAAAAATTAGAGTTCATTTTTGAATTCTAAATTACATAAAATGTTTAGGGTAAATTTTTGGGATTTTTATAAAATACATGATATTTTTGTGAATAGATATATTCGATAATTTACGAGAAGTGCTAAATAATGGAATTTATATATCCTGCTTGAGTAATGGCTGATGTAAATGGGCATTAGTTCAACCTCAAATGCACTTATTACTTTTTCTGGGTCACATGAATGATAAAAAATCATATTATTGTGCAATAATATTAAATTAGTGATAATAATAATAATAACCCTCATCTCATCCACTATAAATTCCACCATCACCCCCTCTTCCTCTCATACCTCATTGGATTTTAAAACCATCCAAATTAAACCCAATTCCTTTAGCAATCCTCTTACCCATGTCCAATACCTTCTAGTATCACCAAAACACCAAAACCAAGGGCCTTTATTAGGATCTCAATGGGAATATATCAAGAGGTAAATATCCTCTTCCATTTCCTTGTGTTTTCATTCAATTCCTTTTTCATTCTTATATTATCTTACCCTCTTTTTATCCATGAGTAATGAAATACCAAAAATATCAAATATTCTTTATGATATAATTTTTATATAAATATTAATCATCATTATCACTATCCTATTCTTTTTATTCTATATATAAACACCCCACCTGTGATGTGATGATTTATCCAAATCATGGACGTTGTGTTTTCAATTTCCTTTACATACATAAATATCAGTTATAAAAAAAATTTATTGGGTGAAAACGATTTTAATGTGTATTATATAACATCTTTTAACTCCTATATTTTATATATATACAAAAAATTATGTTATATAATGAAACTAGTACATTATTATCAACGAGCTTCCAAAATGGTCTTAATAGGTTCACTGATGATTTATCTAACGGTTTGTCCTCATACCATATAAAAAATGATTTCTGAAATCATTGAATATTCACGAATAATTTTAATTCTATTTCATTCCATTTCTGGTATTTCTCTTCCATTGGACAAGGAAATCCTTTACGAACCAACCCTGTAAATCATGTAAAGAATGTGCCCAAAATAATGAAAAGTACAACATATTAATAATTATTGGGTGAAATGATGTAAAAAATTATCCTATAAAGTGTTAAAAACATGAATATTTTTCCTTGTTAAATTAATAAAACAATTATTCAATTTTATCGGTGGTTTAATCTAGTTTTAACATAGATGAACCCGAGGTAAGGGAATTCATATAATATTTATAATCATTAGTTTAACCTACAACATCATTAAGTATGTGGTTCTAAGAATATTTTTTGAAATGGTTTTTTATATTAAGTTATATTATGTAAATTTATAGTGTATATATATATTTCATTCATTCTATTTATAATTATAACAATTATATGTTTCATTTATGGTACATTTCATATAAAATCTTTTTTAGACTTATAGTTTTTCAAAATTCAAATTAAATGTTTTTATGAAAAAATTGTTTTTTGAATATTATGTTGTTTGTATTGATAATTAATTATGTTTATTATTGGGACCTTTATATCTATTCATTTATTTTGATATTTTTATGTTGTAGGTTGTCTGTCTGGTTAGTCAAAGGGTAACGGTGATGGTAATTGCCTAAGGTAGTCTTGAGGGTTACATTTTAAGGTAGTTGTGAGGGTTAAAAATCATACGGTAGCATTGTGGGTTAAATCATTAATTACATAATAACCCAAGATAAACTTATCCTCTAATTATATTGTCTATGATATATGTAAATCTCTTGTTTCACAAGTATGTATATTATTATTTTGGGTGAGAAGTATTCCATCGTGAAAATTATTTTATATGTTTATATATTTTTATGAACAAACAATTTCCCTCCTTACAATATCCCTAAAAGAGATTTTTTCCCATTCCAATGTTTTTAAATGTTTTTTCATAGTGATTTTGGATGGTTAATATAAATAGAGAATCCACGATGAATGTTTTGAAGACTTCTCAGGAAAATATTTTACGATTTAATAAAAAACATTGTAATATGAAGGAAATTGATACAGTTCTAATTATACACACTTTTTACACTTGTGGGTTGCATTGTATGATATATTTGATAAAAATAATACAATCTAAACAAAAAAATATCTTTGGTAATGTAAATAGGTGGAATCTAGTTAGATTAACTAGATTATGTAATGTTTATGGTCAAGTCTGTATAGTTGGAATCATAGTATAGTTTTGATTACCTTCGGAGTTAGTATGATGTCAAAAGAATACCATATATTATTTTTAACTTATTTTTATGTAAATATGATATATAATTTATTGATTACCATTTCTTTATCTATGATATTTCTGTTCAGAATGGTTTTTTACAATGTAAATAGGAGAACTAAAGTTAGAAGCAATTGACTAACTGCTATCTTTTTAAATTCCCAACCAGGAATGGTGGGATTTGGAACCGACCAGTATATAACATTAATGTCTCAAATGAACCAATCAATAAATAGAAGTTGAATAGATGAAATAGAACAACCATATCTACCACAATTTAACATGAATATAATAGAACATTTCATGAGGAAACTCCCTACATCATTCAGTTGATCTTTTGACACAAAAGTGGATGACAGATGTAATAAAGAATATGAAATCATAATTGATGTTATGGGATGTTCTGATAATAAAAATGTATTCCTTTCCATTTATCTTTTTGAAGGTTAATCTTATTAGTGGTGGTCAACAGTAAATAATATCATTGATAAAGATGAGATTGATGCCTTAATGTGGGATGAATTTAGACTTATTTTCCTTGAAAAATATTTTTCTATGGAGGCATGACATAGGATGGAGAAGAAATACATTGAATTGAATAAAAAGAAAGTTAATTAAGTTTTCGTGAATGATGATAACTTCACCCAACTAAATATGTATTCTCCAAATCATATTTTTCATTTTGATATAAAAATAAACCATTTTTACTTAGGATTGAAGCCAAGATATCAAATGGAATTGGATACCTTTGAGTTCAAAAGTTATGAGAAACATGTGTGATATGAGGAGATTGTATAAATGGTGTTTTCTTATTTCCACATGTACCCTGAAAAAAAATAGAATAATAGGCCCATATGGAAGAAATGGATATGAATCAATCAAATAAAAATGATGGAACAAATTTTCAGTTTCCAATTATATAAATATTTCTTAAAATGAACCCTAGGTAATGCCTTACCAAAACTATGATTTGTTTTTGATCTGGTATGTCAATACATATAGCCCGATATTTTAATGAAAATGATCTAAAGACAATTAATGGTAATAATACTATAAATTTTATTAATTTTTTTGAGATAGGTCATTCTAAATTTTTTTACCCAATGACATATCTGAATGATGAAATGATATATTATTATACGCCCAAAGGTGAAGTGATATCCTTTTCGACTATGTCGGCATTTGATTGGACATTCAATTAATTGGTAGCATTTAAATATCTCGTTTAATCAGATTTTTTGAATATCTTTTTTGATACATGGTCTACTCATTCATTTATATTTTAAAAATATTATAATAAAATGGGATTCTCACAACAAAAAATGAAATAGTAACTTATTATTAAAACTCTAGGGGAAAATATTACAAAATAGAGGGATTATAAAAATATTTCTATTGTTGTATATCGAAATGCATTACATACAAACCTTGATTTTGGTCCCTGAATATAATTTTTGACATTTTTTGTATAGATAGGATTTATATTTATAATGTTATATATTATTATAGAGATAATGAAGTTGATTTTAAGAAAGAGTCTCAGTTTACATATATTAATGAACCAATTCAATTGATAAAATATTAAGAAGATGAAAAACTATTTAAAGATAGAATTAAATTTCCTCTTACTCATAATGTTGAAATCATGCGAACTGTTTAAATTAATGATGTTCCAATAGTAAATGAATATTTTTATGGATTAGTTACCCAGTGTTATACATGATTATAATGTTAAATTTGCTATTGAATTGGTTCAATATTATAAGAAATTTTAATAAACCACTTATCGAATGACTCAAATGGATCATATAGAGTTGATAAATCAGTTTTGAGAATTATTAGATAATGTTTTCATCTGACCATACATGTCACGATGGAGTTATACTATCTTATTTGTTAAAAAAATGGCGGTTCAATGATACATTTCAATGATTATAGATCCTAGAAAAAATAATTATTAAAAACTAGTAACTTTTGCTTCATATTAATGATTTGTTTGATTATTTCTATAGGGCGCGATATTTTTCAAAGGTTGACGTGATGTCGGGGTACCATCAGATGAATGTAAAAGAAGTAGACATCCTAAAGACTTCATTACAAACTAGATATGGGTATTATGAATTTGTTTTCATGTAATTTTAGATAAATAATGGTCCTTCAATATTCATAGATCTTATTAACGGAATATTTTATGAGTTTTTGGATAATATTGTGAATTTTATTATTTATGGAATTCTAATATATTATAAAATTAATGAGGAGTGTGGAAAATTCATAAGGGTTTTTTTGGAAACCAAAAATGACAAAAAAACAATTTGGAAAATTATGAATGTGATAATTTTGGTTGCAATAGATTAATTTTATTGGGAATATTTTAAATAAATATGTAATAAGAGTTTATCCTACAAAAAAAATATGTTGATCAATGAACAAGTCATAAAAATGATATATATATTTGATGTTTTCATTGATTAGAATTTTATTACCAAAGGTTTTTTAAAAACAATTCACCATCATCTTGTTAGATTACTAAGTTAAGAAGAAAAATTATTAAATTAGTTTTGACATAAGAATTTAATTTTAGTTTTTGGCAATTGAATAATTGATTGGTGAATTATCCATTTTTTCCCTGCCTTCCAAAAATAGTGAGTTTTTCATCTATAATGAAGCTTCATTGAAGAGACATGGTTGTGTTCTGAAGCATAATGATAAATTAATTTTTGATGCTTCTAGAAAACTAATCCCTCTAAAGTTAAATTATCCCCTAATTTTCATTGATGTATAATATATTGTTTATTATAAAAATATTTTCAGGCATCATTTATATGGATCCAAATGTTAAATATATATAAATACTATAAATTAATTAAGTATATAAGAACTCATAAATAATTTAACACGAGGCATAAGAAGATGCATTGAATTGATATTGGATGATGATTTCATGATCAATTACCATATCAAAAAAGAAAACAATATTGAGGAATCCATATGTAAAAAACTATATACGTCATTAATGATGTTATGATTGGAACATTACCCCTTCATTAATTATTTAAATTTATTTTGGCTTGGATGTTGCTTGTGTCGTAAATTCATCTATTTTTTTCATGTTTTATTAAAGTCATCATTATCAAAATGAATTATGAAAGTGTATAAGGTTGATATTGAGTTATATAAAAATCATCAATTGGTTAAAAATGGCATGAATTAATAATTTAACCTTGATAATGATTGTGTATCAAGGTTTGGAAAATGGTTATGTATAACTTCTGATTTCATACTGAAGAATGAAATTTTGTGTGAGGCTCATAATTACATATTTTATATTCATCCTAGTATTACTAAGATTTATAAAGACCTTCATGAGTATTAATATTGGGAAGGAATGGAATTATATGTTTCCTATTTTGTCATGATATATTTGACATGTTAACAGGTTAAAGTAGAGTGAAAATTATATAATGGGATGATTAAAACCTTTCCAATTCCATATTAGAAATGTGAAAACATATCTATGGACATTTTGGTGGGACTACCATAGAGATATAAAGGTAATAATGTGGTTTGTTTCATTGTTGATATGATGACTAAATATGCATATTTTCTTCCGATTAAAGATACTATGTATTTGGATCAGCTTTATAGACAACACATAAAATAAGTTGTAAGGTTACATGGAGTTCATATTTCCATTTTATCTGATCGTGATATTATGTTTTCCTATAACTTTTGTAATGTCTACCTGATGTTTTTGGGAATAAATTAAATTTATACACTACCTTTAATCCTCAATATGATGGACACAATGAGAGAACAATTCAAATATTTGACTGTATAAATCATATTTGTTGAATGGAGTACTAGGGATTTCGAGGTCAACATATTTTATTATATGATTTTTCTTATAATATATTTTTTCATTTTAGTATTAATATAGAAACATTTAAGGAATATTATAGGTAGAGGTGTCGAACTCAATCTTTTTGTGATGCTGTGGGGGAAATTAAATTGATGGGAAAAAAATTTGTAGAGTATGTGATTTAGAAAGATATGATGATCCTGAAAAATATTAGGAAAAATCATAAGAAATAGAAAAGTTATGTAGATAATAAGAGGAATGACTTTTATTTCAAGGTAGGTGATCATTTTCTTCCTAGAATGTCACCATTGAAAGGGTTATGCATTTTTTAAGATTGGGAAGCTATGTCCACGATTCATTGAACATTATGAAGCATTGTAGAAAGTTAGACTATTTTTGAACTGAGTATATTTTCTACCAAATATATCTCAGGTACACAATGTTTTTCAAGAATCTATGTTGATAATGTATGTTCCAGACTCATCTCCTATTTTGTGATGAGAAGAAGTTCAGTTGGAAGAGGTCCTTTCTTATAAAGGTAAACCTGTTATAATTATTGATCAAAGAGAAAAATTATTTATTAATATGGTAATCCACCATGTTAAAATTTTGTGGAGAATCCACATGGATGAAGAAGAAACATGGTAATCTTAAAATTCTATTTAGGAATGGTACCCTTACTTTTTAATATTTAAATATAACTCTAGGGATGAAGCCTCTAGATTATTGGAAGAATGACAAACCAAAATTATTTAAAAATACACTAAAATGTATTAAACATTGTTTTTTATGGATAGTTATTAAAATCTTTTTAATCTTGGTATTCCCACTTTTATGATTTAAATTTCAAAAAATAGTTATCGACAGTTTTGATTAGTATGTTATTTGGAGTTTGATAGAACCAACTAGTTTTTTTGGTGAATAGTAAAATACCAGTAAGAATATTAATTTGAATATTAATATTACTTTTACGAATAGTAGATCATATTATTATTATTATTTTCTTAAGGTTATATGATATTGAGATCCTGATAAATTTTTGATATTGATATAAAATGATTTATAGTTTTAAAATTGTTATTTTTTTGACAAATTATGATTTAATATCTAAAATAAATTAATAATATTTAGAAAAATATTTTCAAAAAATTCATTTTATATTTTAATTATACTAGTTAATAAATGGTAGGGGTATATTTTTTAGATTTTTCTGAATTACATGATTTTTTGGTGAAAAGTTAAATTTGATAATTTACAAAAACTACTAAATACAAGAATTTATTGGATCATTATTGAGTTATGGATGATTTAAATGAATTTGATTTCAAACTCAAATAAAATATTATTACTATGGGTTACATTAACCAAAACTATTCAAATTATTAAGAAAATATATTAAACAAATGATTAAAATAATTGAAACTCCCTCGTCTACTCTACTATAAAAACCACCCTCACCCCCTTTTCTTATATCTCCTTTCAAGATTTGAAAATTATATAAATTATCCACAATACCATTACAAAGTATCTTCCCCACATCCAATACCATTTGGTCTAAATACAAAAAATCAATGGCCTTAAAGATGATCTCAAGGAGAAGCAATCAAGAGGTAAAGATTCTCTTTCATTTTCATGTTATTTCTTTTCATTTCCTTTTCCATTTTTATAATCTATTCCCATAAAATTATAAAATATGCATGAGTTCTATATAATATTATATATTATGTTTTTTACCATGTTTATGAAAAAGGTCATCATCATTCTGACTTTCCTCTTCATCTAATTCTTAAAATAAAAACATCGTCTGTGATGTACCGATTTATCATAATTGTGGATTATGAGTCTCCTATTTCAATTAATTCTATAAAAAAATTATAAAATAATTTTAATGGTTGAATCATATATTAAAATATATTATTTAACATCTTTTATATTCTATATAAAAAATTATTATATACTATTATGTTATAAAATGGTCGTAGTTCATGATGACTGAAGAACCGCAAAAAATATCTAACTTATATCACAAGTAATTTATCTGATGATTCATCCTTATACCAAATAAATTATTTATGGAATAATTAAAAATTACTAAAACATATTTATAACTTTTCATTTCACTTCTAGTATTTTTCTTCCATTCAATAAGGTAATCCTTTACCAACCGACCAAGTTAATCATGTAAAAATTGACCTGAAATAATGAAAAGAACTAATTATTAATAATTAATGGGTGAAATTTTGTTATGATATGATCAAATAAGTTGTTATAAACATTAATATGTTCTTATAATATATTAATAACACCTTTTAACCATCATATAAGATTTTTATATATGTCTGATTTAAGATGAACCTGAGATAAGGTAATTCTAAACACAATTACCATTCATTGGATAAACATTCAACATCATTAAATATTTTTTACAAATAATCATTGGTGTAATTAATTTTATATATATTTAGTTATATAATATATATTTACATTTTATACACATATTTAATTCTATCTGTTTGATTCCAATATCAATTATATGATATTTTTAAGGGATATTTTTTTAAACATTCTTTTAAACTTTTTGTTTTACAACATTCATGTGAATGATATTATGAATGTATTCATGTTTGATTATTATTTTATGGTTATTTGGATTTTTTTAAATTTTTAAGGGTGTAAAAAAATATCCCTCTAATTCTTTAGGCATGTGTATGATGGAGGTCGGCCATATTATTACTCCAAGTGTAACAACTATAGTTAAAACATAAGGTAGTAGGGAGGGTCACATTTAAGGTATTCGTGAGGTTTATAAATCATAAGGTAGCTGTGAAGGTTACAAAATTATGAACATAATGGCCCAATATATTGTTATTCACTATTTATGTTTTCTATTATTTATGGAAATCTCATGTCTCATAAGTAGGTGTATAATTCATTATGGGAGAGAAGGTTAAAATGATTTCATATGCTTTTATGTAGTCATGGACTAATGGTTTCTCTCCTTATTTTTATATCACTTACTGAGATTTGGTGCTTATCTAATGTTTTAAAATGTTTTTCATTAGGAATAAAGATGGTTAATAGAAAATAAGAATCCAATATTAGTGTTGGGAAGAGTTTTCATGAAAATATTTCATGTTTTATTTCAAACATTTTTATTATGAATGAAATGGATGTTGTTTTAGCGTTACACACATTGAATAATTGGGGGTTGAAATGAATGATTTATGTCTTAACATTGAGAAACACTAAACTGAATAGATCATTGGGAATGTAACGATGTGTAATATAGTTGAATAAATGGGATTATTAAATGTTTATATTAGGGACAGTATATATACATTTTATTTCATGTGTGAATTATATTTTTAAATAATAATTTAAATACTAATATTACTTTTTGATAAAATCCCAATAAATCATGAAATTCAAATCATATATTAGTATAATTATATTAAAGCATTATTTTAAAAATTGGTGTTATATTTATAAAAATTAGTATTTGTTTTTTATTTTGAATATTTCTTATAAAAAAATCATTTCTTTAAATTAAATATAATATTATTATAAATATATTAAATATAAAATTAATTTTGCGTAAAATATTTAATTTTTTAAAGAATTTATATCAATATTAGAGGATTATATTTCTCTATGAATAAAAATTTTATTTGTTGAATATATTATGTTTCAAAATTTGATCTAAAAGTAAAAAAGATAGTAATTTCTTAATTTTTTTTAAATAATTTATTATTATTTTATAAAAAAATTATTATAATATGTTTAAATAACTAGGATGTTTCACAAACAGTTATTATAGTTTGTAAGTATAATTGATCATATATCATTCTTTCAAATATTACATACTACTGTATATTTATAGAATGTATGAAATGTTACCTTACAAGGATTTATATAACTAAAACATGACGTAATTATAATAAATACCATGAAATAATCAATCCTGACTAAAACACTATATATAAATGATCCATCATAATAAAAATAACATTTTTAATATATGTAGTCTAATGAGTCTATAATAATTATATCCAATAAATTAGATATCCAAAACTACCACCATATATTGGAACCATGGTTTTCAATCCTTTTGTTGAAAAAATATCTATCACTAGTATGTAAACAAGGTAGAACAAAAAATATTGGTGTTTGAATGATGGTACATATTTTATTATCAATATTTTCATAACATAAAATATACATCATTTCAATGTAGATATGTAATAAATGAGGTGTGAATATATTGATTCCCCAATGTCCTCAATTATTAAATGAATAAATATAAGAAAATCATAAAATGAAACATTATCATATCATCCACGATTCTAATTATTGATTCCCCTTTATTTTACATAGATAAAATTTTCACCAAGTAAAATATAATTCATATAAGGATATAATATATGAAAATACTTCCACTGGTCTCACCATTTTCAAAATACACTTTGTGAAAGACTCCTCAAATATTTTTTAGCATGTAGGGACATATACAACTAGTGTCACTTCATAGGTCCAAACTGCTGGGACACATAGACGCACCACAGACGATAAATTTGCATTATCTTACATTATAGATCAGTATGATCTAGAACCTTCTACTAGGGTACCATATTTACATAAAAATAATACCATGTGGATATTATTTATATAATAAAATGAAACCAATCTGGTATATATTCTCTTATAATTCATTCACCCATAAATTTAGAAACCTTTCAGGTAGAAAATTAAAATGATAGTGAAGATGGAATAATTGTGAACAATGGAGTTAACATACTTATATGGTATGACATATCATACAACTACACGAGGAACCCAATATCCGAAGTACGATGGTACTAAAAATGATGGTAACTTATATAACCATTGAACTGCATGACACCATTCTAGGAACACCTAATGAAATTGTGGAAACCTTGAGAAAAACCACTCCTCAGGGATGTTACAATGGTTTTTCATCACCCAAAACACCATCATCTCTTGTATACACACCCACATGAATCTATCCATGTCTGATCATGCCTACCCAATATGATACCACCTTGTATTTCCCAAGATATACCCTATGAGAGCCACCTCTAACGCTATATTAAAATCCACCAGTTGAAGTACCTATTTTCCTTTAGTTACTTTTCCTTATAAAGATTAAATTTAAACATCCACTAGTTTTTTAAAGACATGAAAACACATGGATATAGATAAATCATATATTCTCTCACTTGGATATGAATTAATTCATTTAAAGGTATCTCTCAAATGTCACACATTATGGGTAGCACATTCGAGATGCATAGTGATATTAATTCCCACTGACATAGGGAGAACAAACCTAGGGGTGGTGTAAGGGATTTCATAGTTTCTATAAGATGGTTATGTCCATTTACATGACTCATTGTCTCTAATTCTAGGACCCTCCAGTTTTAGTGGGGTGGAAGAGGATATCACCTTCATTTCCCTTCAAGGATTTGTGTATTATCCAGCTCTCGTCCCTATGAACTAGTACCAGGGAATCCCTACTAGTGTAATCCTATGGTTTTTATTATAGGATGTATCCAACTTCATTAATTAAACATTTTTCATTCCCATAGGAAATTTCAAAACATGTAGTAAGATGTGACTATCTTTGGTAAAATAATGGGAGGAAAGGGTAACACCCATTCCCTTTCTTTTTGAATCATATCCACAGTCTCTTCCACCAGTGGGAGAAGGATTTTACAATTTTCCAGATCTACTGGTTACTCTTATTTCTCACATTCATTAATCACACATGTGAGATAACAGGTTTTTAACCCTATTGAGATCAACAATATTAGATGCATATATTGGTATAGAATAATTTTCTCGACCATCATCTCAAATTCCTTCAAAGGGACTCCATAGGCGTGGGTAGTCAAAGCCATGTACCCCACCATAGGGGTTATTATTTGATTCAATCTATAATGGTATCCAATAAAAACATCCTTTGGCTTCCTCCAATATTTATTATGTTGGGAAAACTACCATCATGACATCCCTCATAGAGTTATACCCTAACATTTCTACGGTAGGTGGATCTATTCCTAATAATAACCTAACTAGGTCATATATCTATTTCATTATGACTAGAATAGTTAAAAATTATTGGTTAGAATGGAACCTTTTGAGACATCACAGTTTCCCTTTGGGAACCATCAATTGTCTACCAAAGAACAATGAAGGCTATGTGGTTTCCTATATCAACCACTTCCTCTTTTTTATCACCCTGAGAATGACTCACATGTTTTTAGTGGTTGGTGGTGATCATGAAATCCTAATTTTCTCAAACATCATAGAATCATCCAATGTGAGGATATCCAGACACACCCCCATAGGGAATCATTCTATGTATAATCAATAACTTACCATGGGCCTCGTACTTGGTATCATCCCAAATCCAAATCATCATCATCTTAGAGTTCCATATATCATGTGAGATAGAATAATGAGGGCCTCATTTGTTTGGGTCCTTAAAGCCATTTATCCATATTAATGTGGCCATGTTCCCTATTATAAAAGCATTCATAAGGACTCCATATATGTAGGCCCTTAAAACCAAACTATAGGGGTTTGGTTCTTGTCCAATTGGGATATGTAGGAAGCTTCACTAAATACCAAACAAAACACTCATGATAAACACTAATCCTTTTGGGGTAACATTACCAGTAGATTCATATCCAAAAAATAATTATATATCATTTATGTGTTTTCATGGTCCCCTTCACATAAGTCCCACAACAAACGTTTATTATGAACCATTCTCCTAGAAGATATTTACATAGGATGAAAAATTGTATAATTTATTCATTATCACATGAAATTAGAATTTATGATGGGTCTATTTATATGTGACTAGATTACATGGGTTTTGATCAATTTTATGAGGATATATAGGATGACCATCTCATTTTTTTCAAATCTGACATCCGAGAAAAGTCACATCACCATTGAATATGTGACACTCTAGAGCACCACACTACGAGGATCAAAACCAGAATCATAATAATAGGTGAAAATGGAATCTCTAATTAATATATAATAGGGTAGCATTTATATGGAACCAAAGATACATATATTAATATTCATTGATTAAGATCATTAAACGAATACAGATGAATCTAAATTATATAGAAGCTCATATTTTATTGCTAATTTAAGTGAGTATCACATTATACTAGGGAATTAATGATGTATTTGTGAAAAAATAATAAATAATTATCGGAATATTGAAGTTTAAATCAATTCCATCTAATATATTATGATGATCATGGCCTGCAATATTATCGATAAATGTGAATCCCCTTTAATTTCTGGATAAATTTATAAAAAATTCCTATCATTAAAAAAAGGATAGAATGATTGAACCATTTTGTGTTTAAAGATATATGAAGAAAACCTATTCGGGACCATATGAGAATTGTAAAACTGACATGTATTATTGTCAAAAACTAATCCCCAATCAATAAATAATTGGGTAAAACTATTTTTCATCAAAACAATTGTGAACCTGATGCGTACCCTTAACTAATATGATGGTACCCCCATCGGAAAATACCATTTTTATTTCAAATTGAAAGATACATAAACATGACAATAAATCATGAATGTGTTGATTAAATGAGATTTTGCATTGATGGTGTTTCCAGATTTTTTATCACCACCTATATTTTTGGATATTCCAATAGAATCTCCCATCATTCCAAATGGTGCCACACATACTATCATAAATGTATAACCTGACTATATTTTCATTTTGGTACTCATCAAAGAAGATAACATCATTACCCACACAAATTCTTTAATGCTGGAAGTCTAATTCCCTGGTATTGGAGTACCTATTGAATGACATTATCTTGACCCTAGAGGCTATTGAAGCATCCCTCTAACATACAATACCCCATCAATCATACACTAAGCTATGGACAACGGTACAGAAATGGAAAATAAAATCATCATATTCAACTGATTCAGGTTTATATCACCATAATACTATAACCGGTCCACACTTACCACATAATTGTGGACAAACATTCCATAAATGACCTCATCTAGAAGAAACATGGGTCCTTCAGAAGGGCTCCCGCCAGTAATATTCGTTTCTAATGATATGAGATATTGAACAATCATCATGTTGATATTGTAGTCCTCTACTATTCAGACCATGTAATACAGTTATAGTTTTGAGATATTGACCACCGAGGGAAGAATCTATATAACATGGTTCATGGACACACCACATTCACATTTGAAGAATAACACCAATATAAATTACTAGGAAACTACAATTGGGAAATTACTCCATCCCATAAAAATATAGATATCGAGTAGACTCATCTGGAAGAATCCTAGGAGTTCATTCAATAATATCTTCTGTAAAACATAAAGGATGAACATAGACATTCTCGAACAATCGATGATTTCCAATAGTATCACCTGGTTTTGTCCAATGAATCCCATTTTTAAAATTTAGCGAATACACATAAGCAGGGACAAACACCCACCCACATAAATCCTTCCCTCTAGAATCATCGTCAAGAAGTATCCATTCATTTATACCCATTGAATATGGGTGAAAATGATGAGTATCCACACACAAACTCTAAAACATATTAAGGCTTACATTATTCTTATCTTGAAGCACCTAGAGATGTCACATGGAATGTCATATTAAAAATAGGTGGAGACCCAGATCTCTACTCCCACACATGTGTGTTGTTAGTATCTACTAGACGGTAGTGGATTATAAAAGGGAGAACATGCCCCAGATCAAGATAAAAAATGAAAATATATCATTTATCCAATAACTATTGTCAGCATGTATATCTGAAAAATGGTGAAGGGGCCAACAAAAATTGCAGCCCACATCCTAAAGACCTACCAAGGTATTATAATAATGAAAACATTACTTCCAAATGGATATATAGACTATTATGCACCAAAAATTTATATGATTTAAAAAATAGTCATTATGGGGGAGAAACACACTAGTGATACCATCCATGAGTATATGGGGAAAACTCCACTATGATGTAACAATGAATGGATTAGAAATATACACTCAATCCAATAAGAGTTAATCATCCTATTCTAATGGACACTCCATTGAAATCACATAAATGTACCAAATTTTAAAAAAATGCTTTTATAATATTCATGATGAAACACATGATATATTCAAGAAACATTTCATAGCTAAATAATGTATTCCCAATAATGTTTCCATAGTTTCCCATAAGATGTATTCCAAAAATAATCATCACCTGATATGACTGGAAAATTATGTGATAATCTATGATCCAGTTCTACTTAATATAGGATTTCATGTATCCCTTGGATTATTATTCATTGTTGTGAAAGGTCATACTAATCTATTATGAAATTCAATGGCTAATTGTAGTAATTCTAATGGATTCCCCTAGACACTACATTATTAATTATTTCTTTATAATCCTAATTTCATTGATATGGATATCCCATCTCTCGATGAAGGTCACAAAATCCATACATATTCCTAAAAGATCAAGTAAATTGGTCTTCTTACCATTTTTCTTGTCAAAAATGGGTTTTATCCTCTTGATGGAAATTTAATTTCAAAGTTACCTCTGTAGAAATGATTCATTTCTCCAAAAGTATCTTCCCCTTGGTTATTTAATTATGAAATTTTCTATTATAATGAAACACTTGAGAAAAAGGAGAGTCACATATGATACCTTGTCATTGGAAAGTGATATAATTTCTCATCTAGAATATATCATTAGTTATTGTCATTCTATGAACAACCCATCCATTGTACATTTTATGATATTACAGAGGATGTCCCTACAAATTTTACTATTTATGACAAATTTGTGGAGAAAAATCCTCTTTGGCCATAACATGAGAAGGAACATCCAGAAAAATGTGATAAGGGCATAATAAATATGAGAACAAACTTTCTAAATATTACATTCTGGTCATGTTATATCCTTTAGACACCCCCTCAACACATAATTTCATAGGCGTTTTAGGAATATATTTTTCATGAAATATGACTCAACATATAGAAAACTCTTCATATCATTATTGAAAATTTATTTCCCTATGATTTCTAACAATTTCATGTATACATAATATAAGAGATGAATTTTGAAATTGAATCGGTGGATATTCATGTTGAACAATACCCAAAATTGGAGCAGAAATAAGGATCTCAACATCATTTATGTCTTATCACATTAAAATACTTGTGTCAGTTGATAAATACCTCCAATGATGAGACATAAACGATACTATGGTCCTTATTTCTATAAATTTCATGTATATATAATGTCATAGATTTTTTCATTTCACTGAACTCCCCAAACCAATAATCCCTTCGTGGATGGAATCATTCAATGTAATATCATTTTTATGGAATCCATAAATTGATTTTTTTGAAAACTAATGATATTCTCCATAAATATATTCATAAAAACCTCTCACTATTTTCAATCCAGGGGAGAAAAATAAATCTAAATACTCTAATATCTTATTACAATAGATAATCCACCAAAATAAATTTACACGGTTCCAAATAAATATGGAGAAGAGTATGCCGATTATTCAAATTATTGGCCTACATACCAAACTTTTTCTAGGTTAATGCAGTAATCCATGGTTTTGGTCAGGTTTCTAATCATAGATTCCATGAGTCGACAAAAATACCTTCATGAAGCATTCATAGAGGCGTTCTAAAATAATAAATAATTTTATTTCAATGTTACCTCTTACAAATTATATCATGTATATAATCATCTGTTTGAATACCACATGATCATCTATTCCATGAACTGGATGAAGATGCACTCATTCATGGACATTTTTTAAAATTGAATGTATCTTCAAAGATAGATGATGTTGATATCTAATTAGATTTAATTGAAAATATCTCAGGTTTCAACCCAATTATGGTCTGAACGTTCCATTACTATAACATCCCATTAACTTTCATGAAAAGTACACTTTAAATACTGGTAATAGATTTCATTTTTCTACTGGGTAGGTCCGAGAAAGAATTCAGTGGATATCTACAATAGTGAAGTGAGATATTTAATTTATTATCAACAAAATCATACATATTCTATTGTGTAATGGGGATTTACACACAATGTAACATGGATACATTAATTATAAATAATAAAATAATAATTAAATATTATTTTATCAAAAGACCATTGGTTTCCATATAATTTTGGATTTTTCAATTACATGATGTGAAATTGGGTTAAACATTATATACTATCCCAATGATAGTTATTTTATACAGGAATCATGGATGATTTTTATTTTCCTCATCTCTGGTATTCATTTTTCTCAACCCAATTTCCATTCCCATGTGTTTTTGGTCACATAAAAAAATCTACATTGTATAGACCAGTGATTGATCGTCATTGAATTTTCAGTGTGAGTCATTGGGTAATCATTATACCTATATATTCATATCCTTATCTTTTATTCAATGTATTTTGATTGATCATACATGGATTTATGGTTTCAAACTCAGTTTTCTCAAATCATTTTACATGATTGAGTTCCAAGAACTTTTATTCCATTATTATTGTTGGAAGGTTCTGCTATAGGCTTTTTTATTACACTATAATGGTATTTTATTTTGTTATGATGGAAAAATTTGATTATGCATGAATTTCTTGATTAAAATCAAATTTTCTGAATTACAATCAATTACATGAACTAATTTTAATTGGTTTATTGAAATTCCAATTCCATTGAATTGGTGGATTTGGATGTGAAAATTTAATTTTGAAATGAAATTGTAAAAAAATGCAATTCCATTCAGTTGGGGTGTTTTTTAGAAAATGATGTATAAATATAGAATTTAAATTATTTAATTTAAACTATGGAATAGATTTATTGTAATAAATTTAATATTTTTAATTAGAGAAAATGGTAAAAATTATTTTGATTGAAACAGAATAGTTTTATTTTGAAAAAATTAATGTTTTAATTAAAATCATATAATTTGGTTTTAAAATGGAAAATTGTATCTTCTAAAATTTATGAATTGGATGAATTTTATTTTAAAACTGTTCTAAAATAAATTTCCCATAAATTATTTTACTAGATCACATGTAATCCTAGATAGTTTGTGAGTTATTGAGATAATAGTATTTTGATTCTTTATAACAGAAAAAACCTAGTGCATCAGATCAAATCCCTGTGGGGATGTTGAACAATCACATTTGTCTAGTGTTTGTGGGAAATGTGTATACACATATAATCATGATCTAATTCAAGTGTATAAGGATCCAGTTACATGGAACCACTGTTCTGTTAGGTATATGACCATATTTCATTCATGTTTATATATGATATATAAGTTTTTTACAATGTTTTGAATTTTTTCAAAAGCCTAATGATTTTATATAAAGAATTTGTTTTAAAAAAATTGAATCCATTTGTTTCATGTATTTTAATAATTGTAAATGTACATAATAAATTGTATTAATTTTTCACTGAACTACCATTATTGATTACATTATGATGGAAGATTTAATTGAATAATTAAATGTTAGAATATTATTATGGATTCTATGGCAAGACCCTATAAGGATTTTAGAACATACACTACCTAAGAATTTAGATGTTTGTAGATTATCATGATCCATTATTGAGTAGGGGTTATGTTGCACTTGGTGGTCATAGCTGTTGATCCTTTGGTCTTAGAATGTATCATCTTTTGACACATGGTCAGTAATCATATATTCCTAGTACGTATTTATATTTCTTTTATATTTTTTACCTATTTGACTTCTGGTACACTACTCTCTAATGTATATCCCCTCAGTATGAATATTTACTTGTTTATTAACTTCTATAATGTTTGTAGAAAAATTGTTCCCACGGTTGGTTTGTATGATTCCATTTTCTTGTTTCCGACCTATGGGTATTAGGAATTCCCATTGGTCCAAATGAATAATGAATATGTTACTTTGTTACCAGAGATCCTTGGATATTTCATGATTTTCTGTTTATTAGAATTATAGTTTATGAATCATTTCATTCTGGTAATATGTAATTGTCTTTTCTTTTCGGGCCTAAGGAGGTTGTTGTGTTCGGGTCCATGGACTCCACTCCCCATAATAAACCAGAAGTCACCATGGGTGAGATGGGAAAGGCATATTGAGTATTATTTATATCCTTTCCCTAATTTTTTTTCATATATAGAAATCCAAATAATATTATATTGTCTTTTGGGGTTCAATTTCCTTATTTTATCATTTTTGTTTCAATATGATCTCTTCAACATTGTCCAATTGTTTTGTGAAGAATCATGCCTCCAAGAAGATCTGATAACTGGATCATAATGGAAGCTAATAATTAACCACAATTAAGAAGCTCTGCCATTTATCCAAGTATAGTTTAGGTGATCATCCATACTTTATAATCTTGGGTAAAATCATGTTAACTCATTCCCATTATGGATCCAATTGTGGAACCTCATAGGGATTCTATTGGAAATAATTCTCAAGGGTTCCTTTAACATAAAATACTAGTGTCAAAACTATCTAATGATCCTCAAGAGGGTGATTAATGATTGTGTAGGATGGATAATTTTTTTGAATTATTGTAAAAAATTAATGAGATTATGGTGAAGTGATCCCCCTTTTATTGGAGGGATTGAGCATGAGATTGTGGGAAATGATGGTGAATGCAATGATACATGAGGTCATAAAATTATATCATTTATTTATTATTTTCAATTACTTGTTATATAATGAGATTATGTTATTATACATGTATTTATAGTTCTTAAAATATAATCACGCAGAAAAATCCTTGATAGAGAATGCCAACCATTTTTTAGATAGTTTAGTTTGAAACTATGGTTATATCAAATGTGTAGATTAAGACTCAATAGTTCTTGTTGGGGAATAGATATGATATTTTTTGTCAAAATTTCTTGTTTAATATTATTTTTTTATTATGACATCCTAGAGAGATTGTTATTATTTTAGATGGAAAGGGATGGAATTTTAGTGTTCACACGATTTTCTTCTCCTCCTAGTAGAAAAGTGTATTGCTCTAAAGGGAAGAGGAAGCATAATGATTATCGTAGTGGATATTGATAGTTTAGTTTTTAGAAACCTCATAAAGTTCCTCATAGTGGGCCAATGGTTTTCAATAGGTGAGGATTGTGTGGGAACTCATCTAGGGTTCAAATTAATGCACCCATGATCTATGGATTCTAGACATGCTTAGGTCTCTTGAAGATGTTCTAGAATATCATTAATAATCATCATAGTAAAAAGATATCATCACATTACCCTAAAACCATAGCAAGATAAGACGATTCGCATATGAAAGGGTTCTAGACAAATTTATCTAGAATTAAGCATCATCACATGATAGAAGAATCTCTAGAAAATGAGGATACATGTCTTGTGATCGTGAAAAAAAGTGTTACCATTATTTCATCATTAGTGACTGGTTTATTAGATACTTTTGGATCTCATTAATTTTTATCAAGATTTGTTGTTAATATTCTATATATTCTAATGTACCTTTTACCATATGTGGGTGATATTACTATACCTCTTAGAACAAAGTGAGATAAGGGTTTTGGTATTCCCTATTATGCTTTATCCTTATCAGATTTCAAGCTATCTTGAATATTTTTGTTCTATACATTAATCCTCTTGATGTCATATTCAAAATGTATTGAATCATTTCCAATAAAGAATTAATTCATTTTTATCTCTAATGAGTCACTATTACTACACAGGGTGGGGAATTTTGGACATTTCAATGATAATGGGACCTGAGGATGAGTAGCTAATTTCCTTTATATCTGCAGTTCAAAAATGTTATTTCAATGTTTTATTTTTATAATAAAGATGAATTGTCTGATGTTGATGTCCATCAAGTTTTTGTCATGTTTCTGTATGCGTCTCGTTCTGACTACATTGGACATCCACTGGTTTGAGTGGTACATTTTTCTATTAATTTAGTTCCTTGATATCAAATTGTGTCAATTCCTCCTTACGAAATTGAACTAGATGAAATGAAATAGTTAAAGATTCATTTGTAAGGTCATATAGATAATGCTTTCTTAAACCCTATTGTGTCAACTTTGGTAGCACCATTTCTCTTTTCTATAATGGTTAATGGTTCAATTAACCTTTAAAGGGAGAACCTAAAGCTCAATAGAGTCATGGTAATTAATAATTATAATTTTATATAGAATTATGACATGTATGATCTGTTTAAAAGAGATAAAACGTTCTAGATTATTGACCATTTATCTATGAATCATTAGTTTTAAATAAAATATTATGATGTTCATAAATCATCATTTTATAGCATGTACAACCATTATAAGAACCTTTTAATGGATTTTTGGTCTAACCAATTCTCTTGAAGGTTTTATGGATTTAATAAAAAATATTTTCCACATGTACTTTGATGCTTGTTTGGTAGTATTAATGGATAAAAGTTTTATTTACTATAGGTCTAAGGATGATAATATTAGTCATATATGAAAAGATCAATAATTGTTGAGAAATAACCTACATTTTGATATGATTTTAAAATGTAATATCTGGATTTATGAAGTGAAATTACAGGGAAATGTGGTCCCATGACACAGTATTTTAGTTGGTCTTTACAATGTAATGGTTGTTATTATATTAGAGCAACCATGGTATGTTTTCAATATCCCAAGATTCATTGGATTGTATAGGTATTATCTCTGTATTTTTACAGACTTTTCAATTTTGTAATCTCAAATGAACTTACTAACTAAAAAGGGAGTACTGTTTTATTTGGACGAAAGCTGTTAGAATTATTTAACTGAGTTGAAACATCTTCTAACTACTACTCCAGTTCTGACTCATCCATAGAAAATTCAGGGCTATGTAGTCTATTGTTATGAAAAGGGACCTATTCTGGTTATCATTCTAATATATGGTGATCATGTCATTCCATAAGGCTCTAAAAAACATAGGACACAAGAGATGAATTTTACAACACATGAACATGAACATGATGTTCTGATGCACAAACTTATGAGATAGAAACATAATATTTTAGAGAATGGTTTACTATATTCTCATGCCGCATTTTCAGGAGTTATATCTCATATAAAAAATATTTGATTCTCTAATAGTGGTGTTAGTTGAAATACATGTTGTTTTTCAACTTTTACATCCCATAGACCCTAAGGAAAGGAAATATCAACACAGATGCTTTGATCATGAAATTTATAACCCATTCTATAGAAGAGTCATCAAAATTGTATAATTTTATTGCTATCTTTTTACAATTGCATATCGTAATTTAGGAATCAGTGGATAAGTGTTCATTGGCTAGTATTCAGTTGACATCCACTCTCTTCAAGTTCATATCATAGAGAGGCATATTGATAATGAGTTCCATAACATTAGAAAATCGATTAATGGTGGTGTGACCATTGCTTATTGGTTTTTCTACAAATATGGTATTATTTTCTATCTAAATCTATTTATAGTGAAATTATTGGTAGGGATAGACTACTATAAAAAATGATAAACCAACTATTTTGGAAACAAATTTGTATATAGTTCAACCCTTTACACACATTTTAAAAAAATGTTATAGTGTTTGGTTCATACCAATATCAATTGTTTTGATAAATACATTGGTATAGGTCTTGAAGAAAATCCTATACACATGGGGTTTTCCAAAACTGTGAGTATAGTGAATTCCAATATTGACAATGTTTTAGAAACCATGTGTAAAGAGTTCGGTTCATAACCTAAAACCATGGTTCTTCAAAAATGTTTTTTCTAGGTATCGCATATACACTTGGTTTTCCCAACACCATGTTTATAGGTTCACGTTCAAAACCTATAACCTCAATTCTAAAAGTATTGTGGGTACAGGTCCTCCATATATCCATAGTATTTGAAATTCCGGCTTATAGAATTCCCTCATATGCATGGGAAAAATATTCATTTGGGAATAGCTATTGAAATATTTTCAACCTATATCCAACATTTTAAAAAGAATTTATATATAAATATATATTTTTATTATAAGTATTTTATTTGGTGATGTTGTCATACACCTAGATTCTATAGTGGCGAACCAGGGTATGAATTTAATGACATTCAATTTTTTTGGAATTTGATAGTCGTGGTTTCAATACAATGGCTATTGGGAAGTCGATATGGTGGATTAATTTTAATGAACCTATTTACATGGTTCATAACCATGATAATAGTATTTTCAATCCTAGGTCATTGCATAAATCTATACTGATGGCCAAATCACCCATGGTACTATGAACCATCGGTATATTATATAGCCACAGTTTTATGGGCTATAGCAATGGGTGGGAACCATGGTTATATGTTAATTTTCCTTTAGTTAAAACTTTAAATGTTTAATTAATGTTAGTAGTCCACTTAGGAACCTTGCATATTATTTTCTTCATGTAGCGTACATTCTTATGTCTAGGAATGAGTTTGGTAATTTTTTATTTTGTATCTCATTGTTATATGTACTAATAGGTCAATGAAAAGGTCCATAAACTTCCATATTGTCTTCAACCACTTCCAGTACATACATCTAAGTGCTATGATCTCTCAATGGACATTTGGGATGGGTTTCCATGTTCTTAGTGGAAGAGGAATATAATATGGGTTGTAATTGATTGGATGAAAACATCTGCTCAAATTTTACCCATTCATGATACAACTTGTGTTGTGGATTTTAGAAATCAATATTTGAATGAAATTCTTCATTTTCATGGATTTAAATCTTTTATATTCTATAATAGGGATACATATATCACATACCATTTTTTAGACTCCTTTAGGATACTCAATAGTCTTGTGTCTGCTTGTGTAAATAATATCATCCCTTGTTAGATAGCTAGACAAAAAGTGCTATGAAAACTCTTGATGATATTTGTTGCACTTGTGTTCATGAATTTAGTGGACCCTAGTATATAGATCTTGGGATGGATGAATTTTTTTTACAATGGATACCATTAAACTATTAGAATTGATCATTTTGAGGATTTTTATGGCCGAACCTACAGAACAATGGTGTTTTCCTCAGAGATTTAGGAACATTCCATTGTTGGACAATGACTGACTGAAAATATGATATCATTGATTCTTTTGATTCATCATAGAATTTAGATTTCATAGATATGTTATAAATCATATGTTGATAATCATCGAATAACATTTAAATTTTTAGTTAGTGTTCAGATGCTCTTAAGAGTTTCACCTTGGTTGGGTCATCGACATATTAGGAGGGAAGGGAAGATTGACATTATTTTGGGGGGATATTGATGTTCTTTAAATGGTTGAGGATTTTTTAACTGTCTAGAATTTTCACCCAGTTAATTATGATACATAAAATGTTCTATGTAACACAGATATGAAAGTATATATCTGATCGACCTCTAGTTCTGAGCTTGAATGAACATGATATTGAACCATATTTATCTATGACTAATCGCTATCAGGATAATTCATTATGAAGCCAAGGAACTTCATGTGGAGGAGGTTCCTTTGGTTGGAGCACTGTGGAAACACTGTTCCTAATTTTTGTGAGACATGGGTGTGTGATGCATTGATTAGAGAATAGTGGCCTCACCATTTTTATATGCACGATTTTTAAAGGTCTCCTATGCGAAAAATTATTTTATATGATAGAGATTGTAAAATCCAGTTTTAATCCGTAATGATACTCTGTATAAGTATATCATGGATTTCCTTTTTTTTTTGTTTACTGGGTAGATCCTAGACGAAATTGGGATGATACATATAAAAGTGGATTCAAATATTTTTTGACTTCAATGAAAAACATGAAAATTCAATATTCTATTAGGGATTTACTTTATGTGTAAACTGGTCACATGATATGTATCTTAGAAAATAATAATTAAATATTATTTTATCAAAATTTGATGTGTTTATTTTGGTTATTTTGGGGTTTTTTAATTATACAACATTTAATTGTGTTGTACACCATGTCATTTTCTGATGGTTGTTTTTAATTAGAATTCTGGCTTATTCATATTTTAATACACTATAGTATTCATTTATCTTTATCCAATAGCCATTCCTAGATGATTATGGAGTCCTCGAAACCTCCCATGTTGTTTTGATTTGAAAATGATTATTTTTGTGGTTATAGTGTGAATCATTATGTAAGAGTTATCCTTATCACTTCATCTAATTTTCTATTATTCCAGGTTTTTTATAGATCATCTAGGGATTGATGGGTCCAATATATGCGTATTTAAATCTTGAATCTATGTTTAGTGCCTGGATCATAGGTTCCTTCCTTATTGTTTTTGGTTTCCTTTATATTATTTGTCTTTCCATGAGAAAGCTAGGAGGATCGATTGTTTTGGAAAAAAATTATTATCCATGAGTATCATGATTTAAAATCAATTTTTATTTAAATTATATTATATGAAATTATGTCAATTAGTTTAATGATACCATAATTACTTTGAAATGGGGGATTTGAATATGAAATAATGATTTTGGAAAAATAATGGGGGACCCCCCTAAATTCATTATAATTGGGGTGTGATTGAGATATGGTTGGAAATTATAGAATTTAATATGTATAAATTAAAATATGGAATTGAATTGTATAATTTATTAACATTGTTTTTTTAAATGGATTAAATCGTTTTTATATAAACCAAATGTTAATGATGATGGAAATGAATTTTTTTTATTATCTCAAGGAACTATGATCCATGATGAAAATAGTTATTATGATTTTGAGAAAAGCATCCTAATGTGAATAAGTTTAGTTAAAAAATGGAGGCACTACTTCTATCTCCTTGAGGTCCATTGGTCCTCTCATAATAACCCACTCAAATATGTGACCATACATCCTTTTTTAGAATTATGTTCATCATAATTGGATGTTTTACTAAATTTGTCTGATATAATTTTTTTGACACAAAATGAAATAAAATTCCATGATTTATAATATTTAATTATGGAGAATGCTTTTGAAGAAATAACATCCTTAAATATAGAATTTCTAGATGTATATGCAAATTAAATTGAAGACGGACCCAAAAAATAGCTAATGTATTCTGATGGGGCCTCCAGTATCCAATCATGGATGAGAATGGAAGACCAAAAACTCAACAAAGTAATTTTAGGGGTCGGTATAATCTCTCCAGGATGTTTGGTTATTCCTTACTCCTACATATTTTTTGAAGGACTTAGAAACAATGATGTGGTATATCAGGACTACATTGTAGAAATTGAACATTAAATCCAAATACCAATGGTATATGTACATAATAAAGTAAATTAAGAGATAATAATAAAATATATCAATGGGGATTATGCCATCACAGAAGAAGATAAAAATACCTTATATGACTATGTTTGATAGTTAATGTCAGAGTTCCCCTAAAATCAAATAGTGACACAAATAAAAAAATCCATTTTATATGCATTGGAAAATTAAAATTATTTTTGGATGATCCACACTTGGATGAGATGGTCATAATTATTTACTATCAATGAATGGTCTCTATTTTGGTTCAACATATAAACGAATGTTGACTCTCCTGGGTCAGTCCAGCACATAGGTGATCTGTAGGGTTTCTCGTACAATGCCTCGAATGGTGCCATACTAATGGTGGATTGATAGATGTTGTTGTATGCTTACTCCACCAAGGTAAAGTGATCCTCCCAGATGTGGCTGAAATCAAGGACGCATGCACGCACCATTTTCTCAATAGTCTGAATGGTATGCTCTATATAACCATCCATCTAGAGATGGAAGGAGGTGCTCAACCAAAGCTCTATCCCAAATACCTCTTGGAACCCCGCCCAAATCCAGGATGTAAAACATTCATCATGATCCGAGACAATCGTATATGGAACCCCATGAAGCCGCACAATCACCTTCATGTAGATGTATCCCAAGAAATCTACTATTCCCTTCTCTTCGATAGGTTGGAAGTGGGCTGACATGGTGAGTCAGTAAATAATCACCCAGATGGAATCATGCCCCATCGAAATGCGTAGAAGTCCTATCATGAAGTCACTAGAAATTCCATCCCACTTCCACCCATGAACCTCTAGTGGTTGAACTAGGCCTGGTAAAACCTAATTCTCTGGCTTAAATTACTAACAACTGATGCACCGTGAGACAAAATATGCCACTACTTTCTTTATTCATGACCACAAGTTCTAACGTCGAAGGTCCCGGTACATCTTCACCACTCTAGGATGTACTGTTAGAGAGTAATTATAGAACTCCGTCAATACTTCCTCTCGTAGCGCCACCAGTACCATAGTGCATCAACTGAAGAGGATGACGTGCTCCCAACTTTCATGAAAATACATCACGTTCCAGTCCTATGGATATCTGAGAATGTCAAGGCTTGTAGTCAGTGTCCCCAATATGCACCTCCCAAACTCGCAGAAGGAGTTAGGGATTTACTCTCAGAGATAGAAGATAAGAGGCTCCATCTCGATCCACGTATTATATCCTCAAAGCATCTATCTTCTCTGTTTCCTCACTCAACAACTATATACCAAATATCAGGCTATGTGCATATGATGCTACATTCATTTTCCCAAGAGTATAGACTATCTCGAAGTCATAGTCTTGAAAAATCTCAATCAAATGCTGATGTCTCAAGTTTAGGTCCCTCTGAGAGAAGATATACTTGAGACCCTTGTGATCAGAGTAGACACTAAAACAATTTATGATCATGTAATGTCGCCATATCATCAAGGAGAATACCACTTCTATTAACTACAGGTCATGGGTAGAATAGTTATGATCATGCTGTCTTAGTTGTCGAGAATCATAGAGGATCACTGCTCACTCTTACATCTGAAAGCATCCAAGCCTGGCCCATGATGCGTCGTAATAGACTACGTACCCAACACCCTCCTCCGGTAACTTCATGATAGGGGCACTCTTTAGTCTCTACCTCCGATCCTGGAAACTCTACTGGAATCTTGCCTACCATACGTAGGGTTTCCCCTTCTTCATCAATGCAGAAAAGTGTGCTGCAACTTTGGATAGGTCATGCACAAACCTCTAGTAGTAATTGGGAAAAACTAGAAAACCTTGCAACACCGTCACACTCCTTGGGGGATCCCAAGAAATCACGACCTCAATCTTCAAAGGATCCATGAAAAATCCAGCCTCCATGATAAATTGTTTTAAAATGTGAACCTCTTGCATCCAGAATAGGCACTTCGAGAGCTTACCATAAAGCTAGTGCTCTTGGAGTGTGTCCAGAACTATCTGCAGATGATAGGCATGCTCCTGCTCTATCTCTATGTAAATTAGGATTTCGTCGAAGAAGAATATCAATATTGATCGAGGTATGGCTGGAAGATCTTGTTCATGAGTCCCGTAAACACTAGTTGTTCGTTGTTCACAACTAATGGCATAACCAAGAACTCATAGTGGCCATACAGACATCTGAAATCCATCTTCCCAACAACATACTCTCATACGCTGAGCTGGTGATTGCCTAATCCAAGGTTTATCTTCGAAAAACACCATGCTCCCTTCATCTTATCAAATATATTATCAATTCTCAAGAGTGGGTACTTGTTCTTCACAATCACCTAGTTCAGGCGCTGACAGTCCACACAGAGTCTCAATCTCTCATCCTCCTTCTTTTCAGACATAATCAGGGCTACACAAGGCCTAATGAACCCCTTTCTATGCTAGTCCTCTAGTTTTACTCACATCTCTCGTAGCACCACAGAAGCCACCCGATTTTCTGGTGTAGATATCGGTATCATCCCTAGGTACAATTTGATGAAAAATTTTACCTCTTTATTAGTAGGTAGACGCAGAACATCATCAGGGAAAACATTAGCATACAAGTCCACCCCTACAGGATAGCTAGGACACTCAACATCAACTGCTCTGAGGATAATACTAGCCAACTGATGTGTGATCGTATGCAACCTCATTCGGGTAAGTCCATCATGTGATGCAATGGTCCCTTCATGTTAGTGATGAAAAAACTAGTCCCATCCATGCGGACACACAACACATTGCACCTAATATAGTTGATCTGAGCATGGACTATGGATAACCAGTACATAACCAAGATGATGTTGTAAGGCCTCGATGCCGCTTCTAGAAGATCACAGTTGATTCTCTCGACTCCTAGAGTAATCTAACACTGTCGGCCCCAGTGTCTAATCATGGAATCCCCTCTAGTAGTAGTTCTTAGCCATAAGGATCAAGCCAACAACTCCACCAGAATATTCGAGATAGGAATGAGGATCGTGGAAATTAAAGATTGTTTGGAACATATGTCTATTTGTACTGCATCTAAGGTGGAGTAGACACATATCATACCTCTCATCATCTCTGGACCACCCTGGTGGTAGGCCTTAGCTGTTTGGAGCTGAGCCTGTCCTTTTCCACCTTCTCCCTGTGGTCGGGGTGGACAACATGAAGGTGGTAGAGGTAGAACCCCGAATCAACGCCCATTTCCTACTGCATGACCAACTACCCTGCCATGACTTCCTGCTGTCTGTGGACCTACTTGATGGAATATTCACCTCTTCCTAGGCATCCCTTAAACAGTCTATTGTTCTTCTGTATGGCGTGTTAGGAAATTGTGATCCATGTGACCCTCCCTTACGCACGTGTAACACTACCTACTCCTCACCAGTCTGGATCTGTCGCGAGAGCCTCATACAACTGACCATGTATCCTACGGTCATCCACATGTAGGTTTGGTCCTCTTGGACCCCTATGTCATCTATTTGCTACTAGCTGCTAATGATTCTGCTACGTGACGTCAGGTGGTGGGTCTCATTGTTGGTGACTGCTCAGCAAGGAAACTCTCTACTAAGAGTTCACGCTCGAACACCCCCACCTTCATCGGGATGATGAGAGAAATCATCGAATCTCTAATCTCCCATCTAAGCCCCAACTCAAATTTACATGCCCTGATGAATGGGTCTCTCACCATGTCAGTAGAGTAGCATGAGAGGTCGGTGAACCTCACTGACTACTGAACCACGATAATGTTTCCCTACTGCAAGTGGAGAAGCTCTTTTATAAGAACTGAGCGTAATGTCGCTGGGATGAACTCTGACCTGAAAAGGCTCTCGATGTCCGCCCATATGAGTGTCACTGCATCGTGAACTGAGAGTATCAAGCTCCACCATATTCCTACTACTGCCTGGAGAATATTCGTGGCATGGATCACTATGAGATCAGATGGTGTCCCTACCTATCGGAAAACTCTAACCACAGCCTCCAGCAAGTCCTCAACAACATGTGGATCCGTCTCTCCCTGGATCCTCGATGCCTTCGGGTGCTGGAACTCAGGTAATGAGCTCATGTGGCATGAACACTCTGCTGTCGGGGCTGGTGGCATCGGCTGTCCAATGAGTAGTGGTGTGGTTGGTAGATCACCCATTGGTACAAATGTCAAAAGGGGGCCCTACACCCAAGCCTCAGCACTGAGTGGTCTTTCATCGCATACTCAACCTATAAACCTATCTATCTGTCTATGTGGAGGAATCCTGAAATGAAACTGGAGTTCCACAGTCATTAAGTTATACTGGGTGAGCTGACTCAAGGGATCACAAAAAAACTTTTCAAAAACCCACACATAGTCACTATTTTCATTTACTGAGTCGGAAATCAGAACTCAGGTTCCGGGTGTATAGATATGTCGGTTGTCGTACCAATACTGGATTCCCCAAACTAAAAACCATAGTCACCAAACATAACTCTATTTTTGAATCAATTGATTAGTTTCAATGTTATCTTATTGAACTGACTGCTCTGATCCGAATTTTTCAAGACCCATCCCCCGGGGCCCATGTTGTGACTACCCCAAGCAGGCATCAATTGGTCATTGGCTGGCGACTTGAACTGGAAAGGCATATCACTAAAACTTGAAATTCTTTACTTTATAACCTTTAAACTCACACAACCATGCACATAGCAAGATACGAGCACAATGTAAATTGTATAGTAAAAAGTGTGTGTTTAGTAAGAAGAAGGTGTGATAATACAATACAAACTAGAATGTAGAAGTAAAATTGAAAATAGCTCTAGTGAACAGTCACCAAGGATCCTATCTGAATGGTAGTACACCTCTCATACGGTCGCCTGTTCAGATCATCTTGTCTAATGTCCACCTCAGAGCAGCATCTAGTCCTGGTACTCTCATCCTCAGTCAGGGGTTTCTGTCATCTACATAAGATACAATAATGTACTGGAAAATCCCATGCGGGGGTGAGTTTAACGATACTCAGTACGAACCCCGAGATCCTGAAGGTCTCTCAAAATCTAGAAAATATAATCCACAGAGCAATACCAAAATCTACAAGGACAAAAAATAATAGTCAACCCTACTGAGTTATATGCCCATACATACACCAAATATATCACGTATACCCATCTCATTCAAGAGGAAACACAAGGCCCAATTCTTTTTCCAAATTCACAACTGTTCCATAAAGGAAAGAATTCCACAAAGGTAACACAACAAAAATACGTACCCCAAAGGTAACACCACACTGAAGAATACCACAAAGGTATCACCACGAAGGTATGTACCACAAAGTTAAGCCATACAGACGAATAACACTAAGGTATCACCACGAAGGTAAGTAACACAAAGGTACGCCACACCAAAAAATACCAAAAAGGTAAATACTCATCTCACACCAAGTATAACATATGTACAGACGTATAGATGATTATTTATATTTCTAGATAATCTTACTTCATCATGAAGCTCTAATGTTGACCCACACAATATCGAAGGTGACCTACAAAGGATATGAAGATGAACAACACATGATCTGGAGATGACCCACACAGGATCAATATGCACTGACCCACACAAGATTGCTGAGCGCTGAACCACACAGGATCTGAAGATAACCCACACAGGATCTGAGGATTCCTCAAATACAGCTAGCCACAGAGTTCATGCACTAAGCATGCTTGATCTGGGTGGTTCCGCTCCTCAATCCATTTGTCAATACTTCTACTTCCATGACGTCCCATGAAGATTTTTCCCAATGAACCTTCTTGTAAAGAGGGACTCAACGCAATAGACAACGCGTCAATCGGATTCCCAATCTGTATGTTTTTAGCATTTCCGTTTTGATTGCCCAGCTGGATTTGGGTTCGAAAAAAAGTAGGCCATACTCCAGATTTACCAAAAACTCAAGTATGGTATACCAAAAAGACCTTCTATATCCAAGAATTATGGCTCTGCAGAAGGTTCATCAAACAGACACCTAGTTCTCATGATATGTCCAAAAAGATGTATATGGGTCTAGATTGGCTTAGGGCCGGTCTGGTGTCGGCCAGGATGGGATGGGCCATAGTGGGCCCTGCCTGCTTGGCCACTGTCCGACCTGGCCTATGAGAGGACGGACCGGCCCACTGGGCGTGGCCCACTCAGCTAGGTGATGTCTGCTATGGCGGGGGCTGCCTGAGCCCCAACCTAGAGGGGAGGCACCCCCAGGTATTCCAAATGTCCCAAGGGCCGTTTGGTCGCCCTACTAGAACAAGGGACCACTAGAGTAGTTCTTCTCGATGTGACGCGTCCGAATGAAATAAATGTCCCACCTTCTAGTAGCATGGACATGCGCCACAGCTCCAACATGGACAACCCAAAGTCGATGGCCCTAAAACCTCCGACAAGGCCAAGCAGTCGCAGTCTCTAGCTACGTCGGTGTAGTCGTGTGCCACCACTTCTTCACATGGCTGGCCGAATGTCGGTAGCCACGATGCATCACAGCGGTCAATAGGCCACGACCTCCTACTAGACGGGGAGTGCATACATGCACCGCCCTCCCTCCATGAGGCATGTTGGTGTGCTAACCGTCGTTCTACTCCACCACGGCTGACGGGCTAGAGCCTCCTATGGCGGCACATTTGTGCCGCCACAGCTATCGCGACCAGCCAGATTTTCGGCCGCCACTATGGTCTCTGCCGACGTTGGTCACTGTCATCGTCCACCGTGAAGAACATGTCATCAATGAAGATGAGGAGGGATCTGGCAGTGTTTGTTTGGTCCGGACCCTCCGCATTATACTGGTATCACATGGCTAGAAGATAAATATTCAACGTAATGAAAATTAATGATGAATAATAATAAACACACTCTTACCTTGTTTTTCCCTTAGAGATAGCGCAAGGAAGGATATGAAAATGTTGAAGATGTCGACGTCTGTTGTTCCAGTAACATGCTCTAGATCCGAGCTCGAGTGTTGTCTTCATTGGATGTAATTTCCTCATTGGAGGATCTTTCTCCAAAGGCTCTCCCCCAAAGTTTTCTCCTTTCAAACAATCACCAACCAAGAGGTGAAGAGCCACATAATTATATTCAAGAATTTATGACATGATTAATTAAAACTTTGAATATCATTTGGTGGAAACCCAAGAGTTACTCCCCCACATTAATGTATCTGTTGGGGTGGTCCCCACAACCCAGAATTCAATTGGGAGGTTTGAAAAAAAATTATTTTTTTATTTTTATTGTTTTTAATTTAACTCTCCCACGAAAATTGGAAAAAATAACTACTACCCTCAACCAACTGCGGTCGATGTGAATGTATCTCTAAGAGAATATCTGCACTGTGAGTTCATTGGTGTCTTTAGATTTCAATTCCGAGAACTGGTTAAAAAGTACAAAATGATAGCTCACTTGTTTACTGAACGTCCCTAAAAAATGTTCACAAATTCATTTCGGGCACTCCGGGCAATGGATTCATGGGAATTCAATATTCTCAGACTCATAATGTTTCCATATAATTTAAAAAAAAATAAATGGAAAATTACGGGTCCTTACAATAACGATTCTAGGAGTACACCATGATTTCATTCACTAATACTACCACCGACTGATCTTGGTGCAGATTGATGGTTCAGTTCATCGATGTGAGAAAAACTTCTAATGATTTTTTTCATCCTAAAAATAATTACAATGAAATCAAAAAGGTTATTACTGCTTCTAATACTATTCCTCAGAATATCAAAAGATCAAACTCCCAACTAATGATACCCTAGTCAAAATTTGATATTAGATATGAAAAAATTTCATCTCAACTGGCGAAATAAATCCTTACACCAAAAAATATTATAAATTTTATTCATTGTAATCCAATTCAACTTAAAAAAATCGAGACACATGGGAGGAGTCCTTCTATCATTCATTGAAAAAAATATGGAAATCTCATTGATATGTTCTTAGTCAAATAAAATCTTTATCCATTAACAAATCTAGCTAAGTCTTGAGATCCTAATGCAACCTCATATCAATTATTTATGTTGTAACACAAAATGTCTCATCCCCAACATGATCTCAGTCATAAATTGCACATATATCATATGTAGAAGCCCATACAAATCATCAGAAAAAAAATAATGAAATTTGTCCACTATTAGCGGATATACATCCTTCTTTACACCTCCATCATACACAATGAAACTAGAAACTAGGGTAGTAATCTTCCTTAAATACATGTGATATGGCCTTCTATGGCCTTCCTAGAAATCCCACTATCCACCGTGAATATAATTCCTCCCTTAGGAGACGTAAACTATACACTCCCCCCATACAAATCAATGTGGGCTCCATATACGAATAACTATTCAATAACAAAAGAAATGTTGAATCTTGATGTGTGATGAAATCAAAGATCTAATAAAAATGTGATAAATTTCATCATAATGTGATCCCCATTTTCACAAGTAGTTGTTTCTAGAGAGTACTCCCAATGGTGTATCTATCATTATCACCCCTCCCACACACATCAATACTAGGCTCAAAATATTTACAGGATGTCTACAAATAAATTAATAACAGGTACTAGTATCAAATAATGTAGTTTCTAGTGAATAAGATACATGAATAGTACCAAATATATTTTAAGGTGTAGCACATCTATTAACAAGTGTTGGATAATTGGAATGTTAATGTCTTAACCCTATTCATTATAATGAATTCTTTGTCAGATGAGATGCATCACTCTACTGATAAGAGCGATCTGGCATAGATGCTCCACATCCACTTCCTCAACCCCATGACCAGTAGAACTCGAACATCCATATTGATATAGTGTAGAATATACATTACCACACATTCTCCATATCATTTTCCCCATGACTACCATAATATTATGGGTTCCCGCGGAACTTTTGTAGCTATAACATCCTAAAAAACCTCAACACATTGTTGGTGGTAAGGGTAATTGTCTCTAGATGTTACTTGATATACCATACTAATAAAAGATCACACTATTGATATCACAAGAAATTGATCCCCCTATCTTTGTACTCTGGTTCCCACTTCTCTATATAACATTTTTGTAGTGACGCTTCCTACTATCTAATGATGGAAATCCTAACTATCCAGGCTGAACCACTTGATCCCCATAAGAGGAATCCATTAGTTTCTCCCCTTATATTAGATTCAGGTTCAAGGCCATTGAAAAATGTTTCCATAGTATCCTCATCTCCTTCGGATGATAGAATAATGTGGTTTAAATATTTAAAGCGACTGTCATAGTCCATAATGAACATGATTCCCTAAATTAACTATATGAACTCATCTAATCTCCCCAATCATATCATCTCTGGATAAAAGTGCTCTAAGAACTACATTTAAATGTTCTTCCCCTCGATATTCTCCAACTGTCCATCCTGAGTCTTTATGTCCCACCAAATGATATTGTGACTATAAAACATATAAGAATCCAATTTAACTATATATTCAGTATGATTCTCCAATTGTTAATTTTGAGTCATGATTAAATCAATACAGAACTCAGTTTCCTCTAGTACACCATATTCTATGAATGTCCTAGGGTGTTGCAATTGTTATTCTATCATCAAATATATCTACCATTTCAAAACCTACCCAGGTCTCATTCAATAAATTTCATTAGCTGAAAAATTTATCTTGGAACCTTTCCCCAACATCCTCTCCCTACATGATCGGTTACTCAGGTTCCTATAATATATGACAATATATAGCCATAAACTCATGCTTTCCTCTTTAAAAGATTCACCATTTATTAATATCTCTACAATGCCAAACAAACATCTCAATACACATAATGCCAATTTATGACATTTACATAAGTGGAATGCACAATAAAGATCAATATGTCATTTTCAAATAACCCATAAAATGGTCAAAAATGATTTTATATAATTACACTTATCCATTCTACATCAATCTAATGATTACAAAATTGTAAACCCATTATAATTATTCGATTTTCTCATTAGAATTCCATTTTTTTCACAATTTTCATCATTTCAAACATTCAATTTCATATTTGGAACCATTTTCAGTTCCATTAATAATGAATATAAAAACAAGTTAATGTTAAAAAATTCACTAAAACCCATTTCTACTATATGTTCCTAAAATGATTCATGTTCAATAATAATCCTATGTTCGTAGACTGATGCATGCATACTGAACTGTTATGTCATACCTGGCCATGAGTCAAATCATTGAAAATTTTGGAAAACAATTTATGTCAAATATAATTTCTATTATCTAATGAGAAATAACATCTAATGTAATTGAAAATACCAATTATAATCATCCCACCTTGAGTATATGGATATTTCCTCTGTATATGGAGTTACAACTCCCATAAAAGTGCTTATAATTATAGAGTGACTCTCCCCACCATATTTTCAACCATCCCTAATAGTGTGAAAAAAATTAAGAAATGAAAAACATTATGATACCACATTTTGATGTCCCCAACATTGTGACACACACTAGAGCCCCGAACTGGTCGATCACATGACCTTAGGCGTCCCTTCCTATATTCTAGAAGATATCGACCAGTAAAGAAGGTATATTAATTATCATGGGGATACTAAACCTTATATATCATAGTACCACAATAGAAGAAATAAATAATAATATCTAGATTATATACAAATTACATTAAAATTTCCTATTTCAAAATAAGATCAAAATTGGATATAAAATATAAAATGGAACAGTCAATATGCCATGCCCGTGCATGTGCCAAGTATCCAAATGAAAAACCAAAAGTAAAAAAACTAAAACTCCACCCATGTCCACTTGTCGTCATCATAAAAATTATTCATCTTGAGGGATATCTATAAAATTAAAAAACATAAATAAAGACACATAACACCAATTTATCATGTTCTCATCATAGAAAAACAAAATATGATGGAAAATGTATTTTTACCAAACCCCTCCACATGGTCAAAACAAAGGTACTATCACTACCAATAACAATACTATATATACACCATAGTAAAAAAATGTTAAAAAAATTATAATTATTCTATTTTATTATGAGACACCGATTTAATCAAATTTTTTATTATTTAAAACATCAAATTTAATATTACGATCCATTTTGAATTCAATCACCCAATCATGGGAAATAAATTCAACAAGATACAAAAAATATATTTTATGATGAGTTCCTAAAATGATTCATTTCACATTATAATATTGAGTATCAAAAATAATGCAAGAATACTAAACAAGAATTTTATACCGTGAAATAATTAAAATCTCATAAAATCATTGAAATAAATTTTAAATCACAAAACAAGTGAATCCCCCATGGTAAAGTAACATCTACTGCAAAAAAAATATAAATAACAATCATCTAAAATTTGGTACATGGATTTCACTCTATACATACTGTGGATACTCCCATGCCCAAGATCATAACCAAGGAATTAATCCTGTTATCATACTATTTATCATTATAAACTAGTATGAAAAAAGAATATAAATATTCTCTAATTCCACTTATTTACATCCCATGTTGGGTTCCACAGACTGGTTCCTCAATCTGGTTAGTTACATAACCACAATTGATTTTCACCATATTATAGACGCTGCCGAACAACAACGATGTTCTATTGTAAATGACAGAGACACTACAACCTCATTATTAGAGTAGAAAAACCACATAATAATAATAAAAATCAGATGATATAATCACAATGAAAACAATTAAAATATTTTAAGATGACCAAACCTAGAAACACAATATCAAAACTGATTAAGTCAAAATTCCATTCAAAAATGCATGCCTTGTGAAAATCTAAAAATATAAAGTAATGACATTAAAATATTTCCAGTAAGTCACGAACCATGTACATTTATATCATCCATAATCTATCCCAAATTATCCATCAAACATTTATTGTTTTCCATTATTATTTCATTCACACAAGATATATATTGGCACCTATCAGGAAACCCAGTAATGGTATCAGTACTACTTAGTAGGCCACTACCAATGATATCTAAAACAAATGTAGTGAATAATAGTTTATGCATTTGTATATTGAATAATATTCAAGAAGTAAATTAATCATATAACATTTATTCTATTATCCATTATTTAACAAAATAAACCACTAGGTTTCTAAGGACCACCGAATCTCAATACCAACTTCGGCCTATGCTATAGTCTGAACCATTTCACTGTTTAAATTTAAAATAAATTTATAAAAAATTATTTCATTGTTCATTTAAATCCTATTAATAATACATCTAATTGGAACCATGGTCTAATGCTAATTTTTTTGGTCTCACACACCATGCCTAGTACCCCATGATATTTTTATGTTGTATACCATGACTAAAAGTCAGTATTCAATTTATCTATATTGGGTATTCATTTAGTAGGACATTTCCAAACTCATGAATTAATTTACCACTATGGGGTTTTAATGTTAAAGTATATATCTAAAATTAAATTATAAATTAATTATTATGGCATTTTAACTTATATACTATCTACATTTAGATTGATGATAAATTTTCTCTAATCAAAATACCCAATTTTATTGGAAAAACATCATGGAATTATAGGGGGATTTCAAACCCTTATTCAAGAACAAATAATAATAATCCTAAAATATTTTGATCTAGTTGCAAAACCCTTGTTCATGACCTTAAAAGGCATATGATAACTTCCATTTAAAATATTCGGTTGATTCAAGATATTATAAGGAAACCACATAGGATTAGATACTCTAAATCGATGGGGATGAGAACATAATGCAACCCATTTATTCACCATTAGTAGTGGTTTTGATGGATTTTAATGATAATGGAAACCTATAAAAACAATTGAATATGATTTGGTCCTTGTTCTGGTTAATTAGGGTGTGTTTTGTGTGTCAGAGTGATTAAAATATAATTATTAGTTGAATAGGAAACTCGTTCACGGTTATCTAGGTAGGGGTAAACAGTTTTCCAATAAATGATCCTATTTTTGGGGTGGAAGGGGTTTATGGTTTTCCATTTTATGTAGCATCATTTGAAAAATTGTGGGCCAACATTAAGAATCCCCACTATTTGGGTTTTCACTATTTGTTGAGTTGGGCTGCACGATTTGCGAAAATGATGCTCTAACCGAGAACATTCTTTATTTTTTTCATTATTTGTAATTTTCTCCCAAAAAATACCAATGTATATCATATAAACCTAATATAATATAGAAAAAATTGTACATCTAAATAAGGTTGATAAATATTCAAATGGTTAGGTTCTTATAGCCATACACAGAAATTATGATTTGATATCCCAATTTATAGAATTGGTTGTTGTGTGTGGTCATATAAATAAAATTAAAAAATATATTTTTATAGAACATATTCAGTTTAATATATCATTAATATTTAATATGAATTTATTTTTGTTGAGGAATAATTAAAAAAATGTTAATTAATGGATATTACATATTCTTCGAATAAACACCTTTGGGATTCACCAATAGAAAAACAAACTTTAATAATGAAAAAATTAATTCATATTGAATATGAGGATGAATTTTGAGATTTGATTTTGGTAGGTCTTGGAAAAACCAATTGATTTAAAGGTGATAATAATAGATATAATGGTGGAAATTTATAAGTGAGGCATGTGAAGAAAATTTAATTTTTTAATGGAATGAATTCAAACCATATTTTATTCAAGACACATGTATCCAATAATGGTAAAATATACATCATTGATAGGATATGATCTAAGTACTTACATAAAATAGATTTTAGGATTTTTTTTAGGTAAATTGAGCCCTAATCATTTTAGTTTATCCTTTGAATAATCCATTTTCACCTTGAACATTATAATTGCCTTTTAATATATTTACTATTTATAATGATCAAAAAAATAATTAATGTTATTAGATAATAATAATTATTATAATTAAAAATAAAAAATAAATATTTTAAAATTCCATTCACATAAGTGGTAAAATTTATGTTGAATTTAATACAACAAACGTGAATACAAAGATGGTTTTTACAGTAGAAATGTTTACATTTTACAATGTTATTATATCAAAATTCAACATGAAAATTATAACATTAAAAATAATTGTATTAACAGATATATTATTGTACTAATTAAATTTTTTATAAATTTAAATATAAATTATATTTAAAAATATATTAAAAAAATCGCAGTTTTGAATTGACATTTTGTATTTTTATTATTCTTAAAAATGTATCATTTCATAAAAATAAATAATGTCTCCCTAAGATCATTTTGATGTTATTAAATATAAAAATAAATATATTATTATTAATTAAATTTTCAAACAATGGTAAAAAATAATTGGAAATTATAATTTCTATGGCGGACTAATCAATCTACTATAAATATAAAATTTTTTTAAAACATTTTTATTTATTAAAATTAATCCTTATTTTATTTTTAATTAATAGAAAAAATAAATAAATTTCATATTTTTGTAATAATATTCATACCTTCAAACTTAAATACTAGTATATAACAGTATTGCATATAATGATAAATTTAGACGTGTCGTTTTGCATTCGAAAATATGTCAAATAAATTAAATTTATAGAAATATATTTAATGGGTTTTTTAGAACAATGTTCATCATCACATAATGTATCAAATAGTAACTTATAATTTTACAATTTTTAGGATTTATACATTCCCCTCCTTTAATAAATTGTTTCACAGAAAATCAAACATGAATTTGGTAATGAGGGGTTTGATAGTTAAAAATTCATTTGTTGATAACCCAAATCATAAAAATAGTTGACAAAATATCTTCATAATAACAGAGAAATTGATTTTAAAATGTCATATGTATTTACATATATATATATATATGTTTATATGTAGGATAACATTGGTGGAATGTGAATATATGCTCACAAATAAAAATAGTAAATAATTATAAAGATTGATTAGGGTCATTGATCACGTGCTTCTAAATACTCAATGGATTGTTAAGGGACTCAATAACTTAAAACAATAATGATAAAGAAGACAATATAATTCATTATATTTGAATGTAATAATATTTTTTGAATATCATTTTCTTAAGTTTATGGAGTTATTTATCTCGTTGTGAATATTTAGAAATAAACATACTTGATATGTTTCTATTTAAAAAGATCATTTTATTCCCTTGGATGTGCATAAATAAAATCTAATTTCAAAACACAAAATATGAAATAAATATTTAAATGAATTTTTTATACATTAATTATTGTAATATTCTTTTAATGGATAAAAGATAAAAAAATTGAGACAATCATTCTATATTTCTCTAACTATATTCCAAAATCCTATAAAATACATTAATCTCTAAACCAAATAATTTATAGAACAAGTAAATAATTAATATTTATGTTCAAAATCATTTATAAATATATGATGAAATATTAACTAGGACAATGGTAAGGATTAATAACTTATCTTCTCTTACTCATGGATTCATTCCCCATGGATTTACTTAATGTGATTGGTCTTCAGCTTTTGGTTTATTATAATGATATTTTATATTTAAATAAATCATATACTGTTCACAATTATTATGTTATTAATTATTAAAAAAATTCATTAAATATCTGTTTTCCACAACAAACTTTTTTTATAAATTTTGAACATATTATATCTCTATTATTTACTTTTATTAATGATCATATTAACCCTGATGGTTAACAATAAAATTATACAACTGAATAGAAAATGTAAATGGATTATTAATCAAATAAAATTTTAACTAATACATATACTAAACCAATGTGCTATAATACCATTAATTTCACCCAAAGCATCCTTTATCTTGGTTGAATCTCATCACATAAACATATAATTGGGTGTTTAATAATTTTAAATTATGGTTAATTGGATTCAAATAAAGCAATGAAGGTATCTATAACAATTTAATAAATAGAGAAATATATCTTTTTAAACTTTTCGACAATAATTATATTTTTTATGATTCTTATAACCAAAAATAAAAACTTTAAAATACATCAAAAAATTTATATTGAATTTAAATAAATATATAATTCATCCATCTTATTTAAATAGAGTTCTTCCATTATCTATGGATTAAAAATTTAAAATGTTAATTTAAATGTATAGTTCCCATTTTCAATGAATATAAGACAATGAATAATACATGGATCCCTTTGATGATATTTATTTCATTCCACTGTACTATTCATCCTTATTCCATTAGAAATCATTTCTTATTGGACTTTCATTACATAAATAAAAAACCGTCACATTGCCTTGATATATCATATTTTCAATGTAATAACTCATATTATTATACTATGATATTCATTGTCATAATATATTTATATTAATCATAATATTTTTTAATAGAATATTTTAAAAATCATACACTATTTTATATCAAATTTCAAAATGAAAATCATTAATATGATTTTTTTGGATAAAATTATATATATATTAAGATATTATAAATTAAAACCTACTCATTATAAATTTTAACTATAAAATAATTATAGACTAATTTTTTTTGTATTAAATTTTAGTATTTTAACTTTTTATCAAGAAAATGAAACATATATGAAGAATCTCAAAAATTAAAACTACTATAATTTTGATATTTTGGTATCATTAATGTTGTAATTTTTATAATCTAATTTCTTTTTAAAATTTGTAATAAATTTTTTTAATTTATAAAAACAAATCTCACTGAATCAATCCTTTAGAAAAATTCTATTTTTTAATACATTTCATTTTTATCTGAATGACCTTATTTATTTATAATCAATAGATAACAATTATTTTGTTACTTATTTAGTATTTCTCAGAGTACTAATTTAGTGCCTTAGTAATGAAATTATGATATATTATGATTCATATAGAATTGTGTTGAATAATCATCATTCTATAGAAGAAATTAAATTTAATGAAATAAAATTTTTAATTCTTTATTCTCGGTATTTCATTTTGAATATGCTATCGACTAAAATTTTATTATTCAAGAATTGTAGGGAGTTATATGAAATGAAATATAAAATATTAAAAAATATTAATATGTTTATATATAATATGAAATTCATTTTTCATATTTAATTCCCTCAAGCGATTATAAACGTTTTGAGATTAATAGAATTTTAATAAAATATTGTTGATGTTTACAAATAGTAAAATGTGTGTTTCATAAATATGAATGTATCATGATTTTTTTGTTATGATTGAAATTATAATAAATTTAATTATAAAATTATCATGAAATTCACCACATGATAATAATCTTCGTTTAAATAAAAAGCATATTTTATTTTATGAAATAATTTATTTAAATTTATATTTAAAATTAAATTAAAATGAAAACGGTTTTCAATGAAAAATAAAAAATAATAATTTTTATCGCTTTTATTATCTATAAATTACTAACAACTTTTTTTTAATATATTATTCACATTAGAAATATAATTAATCAATAAAATATTTATTTTTTTCGTAAAATTAAACCGATAAAAGCTCATTTATAAAAAAATTATACTTTAAATCATAAAATATTATTTAGTACTTTTTTTTCATTACAAATTGAATTTTTTCAATGCCTTGGTATTTATAAAGATATTTATTTTAAATTTAATGATTATTTCCTTTTTCAATTACCACTATTCATACCTAATAATAATATGTCTATATTTTAAAAGATATATTATGTTTCATGGTAATAATTTTTTGGTGTTCTATATATGACACATTTCCAAACACATATATGGTAAACATTGAGTAATTTTTTTGAAATAATATTGTAATATATATAGTCTCTAAAGACGCTAAAAAACAATATATAGGGTGTGAATTATTTTAAAATATCATGAATATTCATTAGAAAATTTGAAATATTTATATATTATATTTTATGTTTCCCTCAGTTATCATAAGATATTGAATTATTAATTTAGGAAATTAATCATGAAAAATAAAAATTGAGATGTCATTAGGGATAATATATGTTATTATATGTTTATATGTGTTCTAGGTTTCATTGATCTTGATTGTTTTCAGTGCTTATTATATTCCATGTTGGTTTTTCTACACTTATTTTTCATAGTATTATTAATGGAGTTAGAGGAGCCAATTGGAATATATTCATATACAATATTTTCTAGTTTTCAACTATTTTTTATGTATCTATAGTTATATAGACATATTTTGAATTTCATTTTTAGAAACTCCTTATTTATTTATATTAATATTTTTCTTGATTTTATATCATTTCAATACACCATATTGATGTTTTCAATTAATTATCATTTCATTATTCATTAAATATTATTAGTTGAGTAATTATAGAACTAAAATACCCAATCCCATGGGGATAGTTACCAACCCTTTGGTTTTGGAGAGTTTTTTTTCTATTTTGTTCATCTATGATTCAGGTGTAATAAAGGTATCTAGTCATTGGACTCTATAAACTAGTGTCATATAAGTTTTTATCATAAAATTTTAAGATCTATCATGATTATATAATCAATAGTTAGATGAATCTTCTAATATTAATACTTTTAAATTAACCCATATGAAGTTAACTTAAGCCTTTTTTTGGTTGGAGATATTGTTACAGGACAAGTATCGACGTTTAGGTAGACATTACCTAAGTAGTTAAGGGAAAGGATTGATAACCAGAGCCTTTAGTGAGTTATAATGAAAATATGATGTTTATTTGGTTATAATTATTAGAAAATATTATATTATAATTTTTAGCATGATTGTGAGATTATAGATATGATATATTCAATAAACTAAAATAATTTATACATTCCTATTATAATTTTTTTGTAGGAATAAATTTAATATTTTAAAATTACAATTACAATATATACAAGATGGTTCTACATTTTAATATTATTGATTAATATAAAAATATTATTCTACAATTGATCCACTAAATATAAAATGTATCTTTATTCACTTTTTGGGATACATCCCTTGTTGGGCATGTTTGTTGATATATTTTCTTAAATTTTATAAATACAACATTTTTATTTTACTAAGAATTTAGTTGGGAAATAATATATTGTAATGAATTTATGAATAAATATTCCCTTTACATTAGAACTTATTTATTTTCTAAAATATTTCACTTGGTAGATTTATCGTAACTGTATTCATGAAATTTTATTCTTGTAGTATATGTAGTTTGACAATGTATTTTTCCTATGATATTCCTAAAATTATAATTATCATTTATTTAATATTATTATTCATTATATTTTGAATATTTTTTATAATAATTTTCAGAAATTTATATCTATATGATTATTTAAAATTGTACAATTTATTTGAATAAATACCAATTGAGATTCTCGATGATCGAAAAGGAATTTATTGTCTATAGAAAATTAGATTAACATTCTGTAGTATGTAAGGATATATGAATGATTTTATTAAATTAATTATATTTATGTATATTAGTAGAGTGTTCCATATTTTTAACTTATTTTCTATGATGATTTTGAAGACTTGTTTTTTTTATTGAATTTTAATGATTTTCATAAAAAAATTATTAGTTTTAGAAGATTATTTTTCAATATTTTAATTGGAAAATATCTATTTTATGTTATATAGAGAATTAATTCACATTTAAAATAGATATTACAAAACAAAATCATAATATAAAATTTTTTATATTATATATGGTAAGATATAGTTTTATATATTTTTAGAAAAATAGAAGATCGGTCAATAAAACTCCATGGTGGTCCATACTATAGTGTAAACCACTATTCTTTCACTAAGTAATTAATGGATTGTAGTGTTTCATGAAATTTTTTCATATGTAATATAATACTATAAGGATAATAATTTCATATGGAATGTCAACAATTATGGTATTAAAAACTATTGGAATAATTTAATTTATACTATTATTTTGGAAATGTTACTTTAGGGGATAGAATTAATTAGTTTTTAATAACGCTTATTTTATAGAGAAGGGGAAAATTATTATTGATACTTTATAAGTACACTGACCAAGATCATTACTCTTTTTAAATCCATTTATTTTATTTTGCAGGTGATTTTGAATATTTGGGTTCTAGAGTGGTGTCATTTTTATGACTTTTGATATAAACATTAAATTCAATGTCACAAGAATAACTAATAAGTTTATTTTAACATTATTAGAGGTCCGGTTTTTTAATTTTTTTTGTAAGGATTCATATTTTTTCACAATTATTTTGGAGTTGAACATCTCACTATGATCCTAGAATCCTTCCAATTATTTATTTAATGAATATAAAAGTATTGATTTTAAATTCATGTATATTTTTTATTTTCCATCACACTAAACTCTCAAGTGTTAATGCCACACATTAATTCCTACAATGAAATTCCTTTACCCACAACAGCCTATTTTTAGTTTCTTGAATCAAGGTTAAATCATCATTTATTTAAATTATTTTTCTTGTCACCCGCTCTGCGTATCTTCACATATTTATTAAATTTTTACTTATTTATAGTGGTCATGGAAACCAATGATAGATCATTTAAAAAATATTTATTAATAAAACCCATTTTAATGATTAGGATAAATATCTCTTCGATCTTATAGGAAATAATATGGTGTTATCATTTTTTTGTTTACTATTAAGATATGTTAATGATTTACAGTGATTTAAATCCTTTTTAAATTATATTTTAAATTAGTTAAACATGGGTGATTATTAATTTTTTCTTTAACTCATCAAATGGGTTAAATTATTATAACTATATTCGGACTATGTTTATTTAATGAATCATTTTATTTTACCTTTTGGTTTTACTTGAATATGTGATCAATTATAAATGATCCATGTATGTGGTTTATTTTATTTTATTGGGATTTTATGGGGTTGATAAACTATGATAAAGATTAATTCAAGGGTAAAATAATTTTTAATAGGTCTAAAAATATAGAATCTAAGGGATAATCCAAATAAGAATCTAATGCTAACATTTATTAAATTAATGGCCCAGTTCTATAAGATTATAACTGATAAGAATTGATATTTTGGAATTAATGTTTCAGAAATTAATATAAAAATATTTTCATCAATAAACCCACTATAAAAATGGGTGACTTTCCATCTAAACAGTTTTTTTCTTAAATTGTTTTTTAAATATATGATAAATAATTACTATATCATAAGATTTATTTTGATTATTTTAATTATTTTTTTACATTAGAATTACCATTAATATATTTTTCTTTATTTTTCACATTTGATGTTTGAAAAAAAACCTTTATCTCCTATTTTTCACGTGTTAATCTGTAATATATATAATTCGATATAATTTAAGGAATTTATCATAAATTCTAAGAGGATAATTTTTATTTGGGTAGAATGAAAATTTCATTCACATTTAAAAATGAAAATGGACATTATGTTCCAAAATGGAAAATCTTCCTTGTATACATAGTTAAAAATCAAAATTAATAAAAATAGACATGGGGCACTCACAATGATTAGGAATATATAATTTTTTTTCTATTTTTGTTCAATAAAATATGTTAAGGGTTACATTATATCTTAATTGGAACATTAATTTTAAATAGTTTATAGGGGTCCTTTTAACATTAAACATTTTTAGTTTGTTTTAAATGTCTTGGAGTTTCCATGTATTATTTTTAAATATTATATTGATTAATATTGAGAAGAGGTGATGAGAATGTGTGAGGTTATATGTCCCATTGTTCCTAGAATAAATGATCTAATAATATTAAAATATTATATATCATGCATGATATGTTTTCTTGGAAACCAATAATAAGTTCTAAAAGAGTTCATGGATAAAAAATCTAAGGGAACCATTACATTCAAAGTAGTGACTTTTACTAAGGAGCGATATAACATCGACTTGTGCAGGATGGATATTAAAAGTTAATTCTTGTGTTTTTAATGAATAAAATTAATTGAATATTTATATTATTTTACCAATTGTTTGGCTCAGTAATTTAGGAACTATTTTTTAATTAATCCATTAGGAAGGGATCTAATGTTAGGCTCAAAACTGTGAAATTTCCTAGAGGATCTCAAGATAAACCCTAAATATTTCTCTATTCAATAGATGACGGTATTATAGATCGACATTTGATTAATGCTAGTCCTGGAGGATCTCACCAAAAAAAGTGGTACCCCGACCGATCATCATTAGAGAGAGATTTAAACCAAAGTAGGATTCGTTGTTTTAGATTTCATTCCATGTTCCTAGATTCAACAATGAATGCATACCATCTAATAAACAATTTGATATGTGGATCGAATATTCCTATGGGATGGGTTTTAATTATTGAAATAACTGTGGTTGACTACTGAGAATGTATTTTTATTTCTAAATCATTCAAACCAGAATTGAACGAAGGTGGAAAGAATAACGGTCGAGGATCATTCCACACATTTGATCCCTGTTTTTTCTCACATATAATGTCAATGTGTGTTCTTCATTCTTTGTTGAATTATAAATATTCAATCATAGTGACATTGTTTCATTGAAAATTGATGGAAAATTTAAGATCCAACAATGGGATTTATTACAGGTAGTGCGATATTGACCATGAAAGATAAATCAATGTGATTCATGAGATATAGTTCTTCAGGTAGTCTTTGTTGGATGGATCTAAAGTTGTTTTATGGAACTATTTAATGACTGAAACAAATCGATTCAGTGTTATAGTTATGAAAGCGAATAGAATATAGAGTTTCAAGAAAAACAGATCACCAGAACAATATTTAGATAATCAGCCGAGGCGTGTAGAGGAAGAACAAGGGATTGTGGAAAATCATGATGAACATGGTGTGTAAACATGTGTTAAATGGTTTTTGGACCAAATTGAGTGGTGTCTATGGTTTTAAAAGATATTAAAATATTACATGGCATGTTACCCTATGACAAGACATGTAGGCCCTTACCATAAAATCATTGTGTATCTCAAGAGATAAATAGAAATGGAGTGGATTGCATGGGTTTCCTACACAACATGTAACCAAACACGTGACATGGCCTAGACCAAGTACACAAACTTCCCCATGTAATGGTACATGGTAATATACACATGGATTGACCCCATGTGCTCGAATATGGTTGGAGTAAATTGGTTGACCCCTGATGGAATAAAACAAGGTGTTACTTCTTCAGCATTCTACTTACCCACTCATACATGACTCTGTTAGAATGGAACTTGTCATTGATCATGGGTAGTACCCGAGGTCAAGGTACATTATCTCTTACCCTCATACCTACCATGTAGACCATTACACATTGACTGATTCACTTTTACATGATATTCTTGATAGTATTACTTAAGGGGTTGTTCGATAATTGATCTCATAATGGTTGGAATGAATCATTTTATACTCTTAGGACTATGACCCATTCTGCATGACTTTCTAGATAGAGTTTTTATAATCCCTCTAGATTCCAGCAGCAATATCATATATTAATTATTCATTCCATACGTAGAGTCCATGGTATTGACATGACTAGCTTCACCAGGTGTCGAACCACTATGTAGAAGTTTAATACAAATTGAGTTTCTAGTATCACCCCATGGCCCGGGATTTGAATCTCATCTATGGTATCATATCCTCTTTAGATCTATCTTATTTTCTCTCTCATTGAGGTTATTAAGAAAAATACTTCTTTAAATCTTCAAATTGTTCTATGATACTCATATTGTTCTACTGGATGTGTGCTTTGTGGAATCATCAAATTGAATCTCTAGTGTTGGTATACAATGGTTGTAAATTACATCTAGATTGTGTGACACAGATTGGGTATATATCAATATTATTTTTATATGTTTTGAAGACATATAATTTTTATATATGATTGTACATTATATTGTGTATTGATTTGTGGTTTTGAAGTGTCAAACTGTATATTGTTATACTCACCAATAAATGGACTTTTCCTGCACATGTTGTGTACTGTGTAGAAGATTAACCTTTTTATAGAGTCCTAGATGGACCATAACCAGAAAAGGCATCATGAGATTATAAAAATGAGGTGATACTCTAATAATAGATAGCAGTCCAGATAAATATTTCTAATTGGTTAGACTCTAAGGTTTATAAACTCTTTCTTTTGGTTTTCTTGTATTCTATCCTAGTTTATTATACTTTAATTACAATTCTTACTCTGGTTGGGATATAGTGGAATACATGCATTTTTTTCTTAGTGATTATTACATTTCATCATTTTTTGAGCATGAAATTTTGTGTGTGTGTAAAAGTACAAAGATAATACCTCACGTGTTAGTGATATTCCTACTCAGTTATAGTCACTATCCATTGGCCTGTTTATGGTGAGATTGGGGAGTCATGCCATGATCCCCATGGGGATGGTTCTTGACATTGTGTTATCAGAGGTTAAAGGTGATACTATGGGACCATGACTCTATGATATTGGTTTATGACACCAATTGTATGTGATTCATGTTTGTATTTTATGCCCAGGACTCTAGTGTTTGTACGAGTGGACTAAACATCTAGAAACCACGACTCTAATAACCTGTTTATCAACTCGGTACATGAGAACATTGGTCGAGAGAATAAATGGGTGCATGAATCATAGATTAATTGGTTGTGGTATTCATTCCCTTATTGAGTCATCTCTCTAGATATTCTCATTGACTGTAGTACATAATTTTTTTATAGGATGCCAGTGATATGCATAACAACTAGGATTTAGAAGCTCGTTCATGTGGATGACCCCCTTTGTGACGATGCTTCTATAGAAGTACTATTTCCCTATGTTACCTTCTCATTGTGCACCTAGTATACCACAAACTTTCATGAAGTACAATGTACCCATAATACCACCAGTCTTGGAGCATTGGTTTAACATGATTGACATGTTTTAGGGATAGAGACCCCTCAGGTTACGAGGCAAGCCTGACAATCAGTTGGATGAGGACATGTATGTGGTTGTGAGATTATTTTTATATATATCTTGGACCCTAGTAGAGAGCTTTCTACATAGTTCAAAAGGGGGATGATGGTGTTTTATTTTCCAGAAACATAGTGATTCAACTCATTCATAGACAGAGTGAGAGAATCTTTTTAGAGGGTATTTTTGGCATGTTACACAGAGTGTTTTGTGTATATAGTAGCTTCATATTCTCTATATGGGTTTCGTAATATTGTATTATTATTCAACCAAGTTCACAAACCATTATAGATACTCATGGGATATGGCTAGGGAACATTACATCAAGGAGTAGACATTTGATAAAGGTATTTATAGATCCATCCAATCCAGATTCATCACTTTATTAATTTTTACATATATTGGCATTCTTTAGTAATATTTGGTTCTTGAAATATTCTTGGTTGAGAATATACATCTAGTGGTATTCAGCAGTTTATGAGCTATGTAATAGACCTTAGAACCAGGGAGATGATATCATTCATAGGGAAACAAAAATGGCATACATTGTTGGAACTATTCCTATGACAAATAATCTGCAGTTTAAGACTCGAAGGGTGTGTCCAATCATCCTTGGGAGAGGTGTTTCTATTAATGTTATGGAATGACACATATTTCTCAAGATTTTATGGAATATCTTGTTGTGACAAGGGGACGATGGATGGACTAAAGAGGAAGTTATAGTGGTAGGATCAGGCATATCTGCAGGTCTGTAAACATAGAAGAAGGGATGGGAGAGAAGTAGGAGGTGGTTGATATTTCGACATGTTACCACCTCCACCCCTAGGTCATCCATGCCAGGATAAGTGAGATGTAGGATAGTGGGGGTGGGGGTAGATGCATGTGGTCAATTCATGTTCTCTATGGGCCTTGTAAAATATTTGAGTTACATTCTATATCTTTTTCTATATTAGATATAGTATTGATTGGAACAGGTTCTACTCATTCCTTTCATTCCCCATACCTTTTTTAGACCTACTGATTCCGGTTGGACCATTCAATGGACCTTTACTTTTGGAGTCACATACTAGAGAAAACTCGGTGGTCACATATTTATGATGACATTGTTACCATAATTTCATAGATGAGAGTGTGGTTGGTACATATTGGTGGCTGGGTTGAGGCTGTCTGATGTTATTCTTGGAATTGATTGGTTATCTGTAGTCCATGCCCAGATTGAATATTTTAGGTGAGGAGTTTGGTGTGTCTGCAATGGTGGAACAAGGTTTTATTTTTCCAGTGAAAGGAAATACTAGGTAGCATGTGATTGGCCATTGAATTGAAGGGTATAGCCGACTACTAATCAGTTTGAAAGACTTAACCCTGGTGTAGTGATTGTTTTGAGTTACATGTTTCTTATAGTGGTGGAGGAGTATGAGGATGTCTTACCTGAAGTTGTTACATGATTACCTCCCCTCCATAAGATAGAATGTGTCATTGATATAAAACCTAGGATAACACTGATATCATCACTAGAAAAGCATACGGCTCTCACAGTAATTTACGAGAGAGGATGATGTAGGAGGACATCCATAAGATGGTATTCATTTAACCTAGTGTTTCACCCTGGGCAACCTGATGTTTCATTTCCAAAAAATAAATATAGGAGCATGATGTTGTGTATGAACTACAAGTAAATAAAATATGTAAATGGGAAGAACATATTTCAACTTACTTGAATCGATGACCTCATTGATTAGTTGAGAGGGGAAAGAGGGTTCTTGAAGCTCCATCCCTGGTCAGGCTTTCAATAACTACTTGTACAGGATGAAATTATACTGATGATGTATTTTATATATCTCTACATTTATTATGAGTACTTGGTTATTTAAATTGTCAAGAACAATGTTGTATTATTTTTTATTGGACTCATAAACTATATCATCCATCCTTACATAGATTGATTTGTGGTTGTATTCAGTGATGATATCATTGTGTACATGGTGTCTGAGGAGGAGCACATGAGACATTTATGGATGGTTCTAGAATTACTTTTACCACACCGACATTATGTGAAAATCTCAAATTTAATTATCTGGATTAAGGTGTAACAAATACTAGGATGTATTATCTTAGAGGATGGAGTTTCTATGGACCCATCCTAGGTTGTGGCAATGTTATCATGGAAGCCACCTAGGAGCATTATTTAGTTACAAATATTCCTCAGGACAGAAGGCAATTATCATAGATTCATACAGGATATCTCCATCCTATCAGCAACAATGATATCATTGACTCGAAATTGGAATCCTTTCATGTGGACATAGATATTCAATTAGTATTTTTAGAAGTTGAGGTATATTTTGAAGAGATCTCCAACCTTGAGATTGCTGAAGGGGGGGGGGCGGTGTCGAGTATATAGTGTTTTACAATGCATCAGGGTCCAAACAAGGTTTTGTACTAATGTAGTGAGAATATGTTAATGCCTATGTTACATGATATTTGAGACCACCTGAAAAAAAGTTATGTGCCCCATGATCTTGAGTTAGTAGTGACAGTCTTCTCAATAAATATAGGAAAAAATTACTTGATTGGAGGGAATTTTATCATATCATCTAATCACATCATCATTAACTTTGTCTTCTCTCATAGGGATCTGAAATTGAGATATATATTATAGATAGATATCCTCCATGACTATGACATTGATATTTTATATACTCTTGGGTATGGGAAGGTAGTGGAAGATGCTCTCAGTAGGAAATCATGTTGTCAACTGTGAAATAAGGCATCCAATCAGTTGGACTTATTGAATTTATCTTTTGTGAATAGAGATGGAGAAGATTACCTATAGTCATTGGTTGTTTCCCATCTACTATAATGTCATGTAAGGGAGGTACAACTTGGGGATACTAAATCTAATACTCTACGTGCTGATATATCCACTGCACATGCCATTGGGGGAAATTCAAAAGGCCCAGAGAGTGTTTTCATTTTAAAAGGAACAATATTGGTACTAGTGGAATTACATTAGGAGGTTATGAGAGGGGCTAATACATCCCCATTGGCAGTACATCCTAGTGTTTAAAAAATTTACGTAAATATATGACATCCTTTTTGTGGTTGGTAATTTTGAAAGGAGTTGCATAGTTTTTTTATCAATTCCTTAATTTCCAGAATGTGGAGTCACATCAACATGTTCTAGCTGGTGTTGCACAACCAGTATAGTTCTGTAATGGTAGTGGGATAGAGTATAAATGGACATTGTTATGGGTTTACCATGTATGTCCTGGGGACACGATTCCATCTCGGTGATCCTTGAACAACTCACATAGTCATCCAATATCCTAACAATCTGATAATAGTGTTATGTAGAGATATTGGGGAGTATATATGTGCAGAAGATATATTGACTATATGGAGTTACATATGTGATTTTTTCAGATTGATATGTTTACTTTAAATTTCTATTGTATAAGGGATTATAGGAGTCGTTTGGGGCCCAATTTCCTTTGAGCATAGAATTTCACACACATAAGGACTTCTAAATGGAATGGACAATTCAGGTTTTGTAGGATAGGATATGAGCATTCATGTTAGACATAGATCATTATTGTGAATATCATATCCTAATGGAGAAGTTCGTGTACAACAATAACTACAATTCTACATTTTATATGAAACCAGTCAAGGTGTTTTATGGCTGACCATGCACGTCACCACAATGCTGGACTGACCCAAGAGAGTCAGAACACATGGGCCCAAAATTGGTGTGATATAATATTGAGAATATTTAAATCATTTAAAAGAGGATGAAAACTACCCAAAGTCGTCATAATTCTAAATCTAATATGTGGAAGAATCCTTTGGAGTTTGTTGAATGATACCACGTATTCATATGGGTTTCACCTCGATGAGGATTATATAGATTTGGTCAGGGTGTAATGTTATCAATGAGTTTTCATTCCCCCTCCATATACTATGTTGAGTTGGTGAGGTCGAGTACCAATTATCTCACCCTCGTAGTTGGACCAGGTACATGACGTCTTCCACATGTCCAAGCTGAAGAGTTCTGTCAATGACACATCTCACATCATCAACTAGAGTGAGAAGAATATTGAGGATAAAAATAAGTTTTTGGTGTTCCTAGTATATATCACTTATTGGTATCATAGGATCATTCATGGGAATCAATTACATTGGTGTCTGTCTAGTGGTAGCATGAGAATCTCTAGGAGAGAACATGGGAGGGAGAGGCTCAGATTCATTCCCTATAGACTTATCTTATGATTAGCCTTTGTTTTAGATTTTCACAGACTTAAAGCCTTAAAGTGGGTAGAATTTAATGTCTTGGATATTTTTTGTATTATTTTTAAATATTTTATAGATTTATTTGGAGACCAGGTGATGTGATGACATGTTAAACTGAGGCCGGGTGTGTCTTGAATAAATGTTTAATAACATTAAAATATTAAATATTATGTACACGATGTTTTCATGAAAAAGTGGAATAACATATAAATGGGTTCCCAAGTCAGGAATAAAAGGTAACTGTTACATTCAAATAAGAACTGTTACCCATGGGACGGATTAACATCGCTGGTGCGACTCTATTATGAAAAGTTCTTTTAGGTGTTTTTAGAGAATAAATAAAATTTTAAATTTACATTGCCTTATAATTTAATAAAGGTAGAGATGCATCAATAGTTATTTTTTTGTTAATAATTTAGGTTGGGATCAATGGTTAGTCTCATAACTCGGGCTTTCCCTAAAGGCAATGGAGATATGCTATGAAGATTTATCTCGGTGGGGGACAATGTGATTACTGATCGACGATTGATGAATTCTTAAATTGATGGATCCCACAAACGATGATGGAAAAGTTAATTATATTCATCAGTGAACCACCCAAATAACTGTTAGGATGATTTATTTTGGATATCACTCACTATTATTATATTTAATAATGAACCCATGCTGACCAATGAATAGGTTGATCCTAAGTTTGATCATTCTTTTGGTATGGGTTTATGTTTCATAAATTACTAAGGTTGAAAATTGAGATTTTTTTTTATTTTTTGTTCATTATTATGGTAACATATGGAGTCTGTGAAAAAAACTGGTCGAGTTTTGTTCTTATGATTTTTTACATGTGTTGTCTCCCCATTTATTATTAAATCTGTTATCATTTCTTCAATTTTCAATAAATGATTGATCGTTTCCCCTTCATTTCTTGATTCAATGTTCTTAAATTGAATATCCAACACTGGGATAACCTATATGAGGTGTGCTAGTGAAAATTATTGATGAATCAAATCAATTCTAGAAATATAAATCTTCATTTGGTGTTCATCAGATTGATTTAATGTGGTTTTCTAAGCTGATTAAAGTCTTGAAATACATAGATTCAGTGTTGAGGTGATTAAATGACTAATTTAGTATAATTTCATCATAAATAGATCACTGTAATGAGATTCGGATCATCAGTCAAGGTAGGAAGAGGTTGAATATTAGATTATAGAAAATCCCGATGAATATGGAATGTAACCTAGGGTAACATGATATGTCTCCCCCACTGATTAGTGGATAGGGTTTAGGAGGTAGTTAAATGTCACATTGTGCATGTCCCTATCACATGGATTATAACATAGTTGGTACATGGACACTATATGGAGTACAAGAGATTATTATATGGCATGTACCCTCTCCATGACTTTTACTGGACTATGTACACAGACATCTAGTGTACCGATACACAGTCAGAGACACACAGGTTGACATCGTGTAATAGAACACCTCTAAGGTACATGGTTGGAACCCAGATGGAATGACACTGTATGTGACATCATCTACATGACATGTAACCATATTTTACATTACTCAGTTGGAATGAAATGTGCCTTAATACACTAATAGTACCTGCCGTCATGGGATGTAATTTGTGACTCAACTATACAACGTGTATACCGTTCATCATGGATTTTTTCACTTTATCGCCTAGTCGTGGAAAAGTTTCTTTATGATTTTCTTCCCTTAATATTTTATTAATGTTGGTAAAAATAATTTCCAAATCATGGGATTGTTATCCCTTCAACATGAATTCCTGGATTTATTAGATGGAATACCCAAACAGTCCTAAAACTGAAACTTATATTAGTACATCATGCCAAATGTGGAGTCCATGGTATTCATGTGACCAAATTCACTAGGCGTCGATCTTATACATATATGGTTAATATAAATGGAGTTATTGTTATACCCACATAGTGATGGTTGTGATACTCCTCTATGGTGTCATAATCTATTATGATCTATTAGCACAGCTCTGTTATAGTGGATTCCAATGAATATTACATATCAGACGGACATCAGAAATGCAATCAGACACAGGAGTGTCTTCTCCCGGTTGAATGATTCCTGGAAAATTTGGATGGAATCCCTATTTATAGTATATAGTGGATGTGACATACCTCTAGACTACATTCCATTGATTGAAAATATCTGGACAATCTTGTTTTATGAGTTTTAGACAAATACTATGTAGAGTTGAATATAAATTTAATTTTGTATTTCAATTTGGTTTTTGGTTGTCATATTGAGTATCGTTATACTCACCCCCCTGAACGGGCTTTTCCAACACGTGTTATATATTTTTAATATGGGAGATTTTTTGATAGAGTCCTAGGTGGATCAGGATCGAATGGATATTTGTGAGATCAGATAGCCGAGGTGAATCTACATCTACTGATAGTGGTCCCAATAAATATTTCTTATAGGTTGGACTTTGTGGTTCACAAACTATTTCTTTTTGTGGACATTTATTCTGGACCTATTTACATTACTTCAAATTACATTCCTATAGTATTCTGGTTGGGATATGGTGATATGCATGAATTTGGGTCATAGTGGTTTTTAAATTTCAGAATATTGTGAACATTGATATTTTTGTGTGTCTAAAGGTATATATGCAATGCCTCTCATGTTCATGATATGCCTACTCAATTATAGTCATTATCCCATGTCCTTTTCGAGGTTGGGTGGAGTGTTGCGACAAGGGAGCCACTAGGACGGGTCAATACATTGTTAATATCAGTCCAATATTTTGAAAACACTACTTAGTTTTACTAAACCAATAGAAAACATAACAATGGAATGGAGTCTCATCATAAGGTCACCCATGTTCAATTAATTTGGTTTTCTTATTTTAGGACCCTAATTTTATAAATGTGTTTTTTTTTCAAGGATCCTAATGTAAACCTAATGTTTTCAAATTATTTATCACTGTTATTGAAGTAGAAATAATGGTTTAACATTTAAATAATATTTTATTTTTATAAGTGAATTACTAATTCTTTAATAATTTAATGGAACCATAACTAATATAAGTAAATAAAAATGTAAAACATCATAATATATGAAATAAAAATTATAGAACACGTATAAAAATATGTTATAAAACAAAATTAATTATAATTATTAGGTAAGTTCCCCTTATAATTGGAAAACAGAATTAATTAATTATAAGATAAATATTTTGAATAATAGTATCCATAAATATACATGGTACCACAATTAATATTTAAAAAATTTATGTATGAAATCACTACTATTTTACAAGGAGTTATATTATTTTAATTTATTTGGTCAAGAATTAAATTGATGATTCATAGAAAAAAGAACAACATTTAACCAATGGTAATGGTGTTACTTCACTAATTATGAAAACTCTCTGAATTGGACTACAATAAACTAAGAATAAATAATAAACTATAATTTAATTTTAGTTTATAAAAATTAATCTATAGTGAGTTTATAAAGATAATTGTTTTTTATAAACTCGTAATTGAATATTATAAACCAGATGAAGAGATACATAGTTATTTGTTACCATGAAATGTATATGTTTTGTATGAATATGTTGATTCCATTTCCTAATAAGATACGTGATTTTATTGATTTCTTATATATGGATGTACTCTATTACAAAACATTCAGAAATTATGCAAATACATTCTTGAAATGATATTATGAATTATCAAATTTTTAATAATTATATATCATTTATGCATGACCATTCTTTTCAGTTTTATGAATTGAAAATATACTGATGGAATTTAGCAATGAATACAATTTTTCCCTTGATTTTTTTTGTTATTACATACCTATTTATGGATCTTCTTTATTTTCAAGATAGGTAGTTTGAATATGTCATATATATATATATATATATATATATATATCATTTATAAATTTTGATTTATTAGATAAAATTAACCATGTTTTTCATAAGTTAATTTGTAGTATGTTTATTATATTTCTCCATAACAAATGTAACACCACAAGATGTTTGAATAATTTTTATCATTAAGTAAATGTAATTTATTTAATAACATTCATTGCTTGAAAATGAAAATCTAATAGAACTATGATATATAAACTGATTAAAAAAATATTCCGAATTAAAATTTATTAATAGTATCAAAAAATTATGATAAATATGTATTATTGTGTTAAAAATTTAATATTTATTGACTACTTCATAATAAATTGTTTATCAATTTTAATTAAGAACTTTTTATTCGTCAAAAATATATTTCCATTACATTTATTTATTTCATTTTTCACTAGAAAATTAAAATTAAATTATATAAATTTTTAGAATATTATTTGAATAAATTTTAATATTTTATGAATATCATAAATAAAAATTTATTTGGTGAATTTTACAGATTCTTCAAAAATGGTTATATATTGATGAAAAGTGAAAAATTGTATTTTTTTTAAAAAATAATTTATTTTAAAATAGAAGGGAAATTTATTTTTAATTTTATAATAATGAATGATATTATTAATTTAATTATTAATAATTTAATTTGTTATGAAATAATCATAAATATAATTAATTTTTTTAGAATATAATTTTTAGCAAAAAATCGATGTTGTAAAAAATTGATTTTAGGGGTGAAGTCGTTCATTTATCAAACTAATTGAAATTAATCTATATATATTAATTTTTTTAATTATATTATATATTATATATTTCATTTTATTGTTCTTTTAATTGTTTTTACAAGGAATGGAGTGTGTGAAATAAATTTTAATGTACAAAAAATGATTTCTTTTAAACAAATAGTCTTCAATTTAATTTAACCACATATATAAAATTAAATTATACCATATATAGGAATTAAATATGGTCAATGGGGTTAAAATTTAGAATCATTATTATTAATATATGTTAATAGGGTTAACATTAATTTTTTAGTTACTAGTAAAGAAATTAATGTTTTAATAGCATGTTAAATGTGATAATGAGTATACTAAGTGTTTTCCCAAGAGATAAGGGTATTATTACCACAAAAATATGTTTAATTATTATTTAATGAAGTGATATCACACATATCTATAACCCTTACTAATAATTATCCATTTAATTCCACATAACTATTAAACATATCTTATATAATTGAAATCCCTTAATAAATTCATTGGGTGTCCTTCTAATGAAATAAAAATGAAACCACATATCATCCATTGTTAAAACCAGTATCAGATTCTCAAATAGAAAATAACTAATTAAAAACATACTATATTGAATTTTTTATATATTTAATATTTCCTAATTTTTGACGACCAATATTTCAAGGACTACAATGTAATAAAATGAGGATACTCATTGAAAATGTATAGATCCTATCTACGTTCTTAAAATATTATTTCTTTTCCGACATCCAATATAATTTAGTTTTTATCTATAAATTATAAATGAAATATCATAAATATGAAAATATTTTATTTTATTTATAGAAAAAGTGTTTACCATATCTTCTATATAATATGGTTGATAGAGTTATCATTCGTGTGTACTGGTGGACTATCACCTACACATACAGATATGACTCATTTTCCATCCCCATAATTAATTATTGAATTTTAATATTGATTATATATATATATATTTATTTATGGTCATTAAATTATTTATTTCATATGGAAGTAATTTTAATTATTAACCATTCATTAATACCCTGTATCAAATAATAGTTACATCACACATATGTACATAGAAACTGCCATATCCAGGGAATTATATAATTAAATTTTCAAAAACATAGAATATTAATAGATATAATTTGGAATATTATATATATATATATATTATATATTTTTATCATCAATAACATTATACTTATGAAGGAATAACAATCAATGTTCAAGGACAATAATTTCCAAATAGAAATACATGTTAAAATATAAACAGTTCAAAATAAATGGAAATATTAATAAAATTATGTTAATTTTTAGGTGATAATATTATTTATGTAAGTTATGTATGTTATTAGAGTAATTATTAATGATGAATGGTATTTTTTGAATAATTTTGAAATTTATTGGTGGTTTTATGTGTTAAAAAGAGAGACATACTTCATGAATGGGTTATATGTAATAATCATAATCTTTAACATAGATTATTTATGATTAAAATTATGATGATGATATATTATAATATATATCTTAAAAATAATTTGAATTTTATTTGAAATTTTTTATTCAATGTTATTAATCTTTTAACATACATATTCTAAAATTTATGTACTCAAGATGTCGATATCTATTTTAAAAAAATGACTTCATTTGTATCATTGTTTTGGAATAAGTTTATAAATTTCATTATTTTCAATAAAAGTTTATCAAATATAGGTTTTGTTATCTTGGAATATTAATTAAATAAATTTTTAAACATGTATGAATGTATATAAGAACCGATATATGAACAATCTTATTTTTTTTCTAAATTTGTTATTTTTTTCAATATACTAATAACTATAAATTATTCCTATTTTACCAAGCACTAATTTAATTTCATTCACCCAAATCATGTTTTTTATTTAATTTTTAAATTATATTATATAATATGATTCATTTTTTATTTTAAAATAATTTTTTTATGTTAATTTTCAAAATTTTATCAATTTAAATAATTTATTTTGAATATGATGTGTATTATTATCATGAAGTGTCGTATTGATATTTTAATAGAGTTTATATATATAAAAATATAAATTTTGGTTTATAAGTTTTAATGGTTATATATTCCAATGCTATAAAATATATTTTATTCCTCTGTGGGTTATAATTATAATGATGAAATGTATATGAAACATGTATCCTTTCAAAAATTAATAAAATGTTGAAATGGTGATTTTTTATTTTCTTATAGTAAAAAATTCATCATTTTCATTATGTGATATCTAGACTCATAAGTATACATCCCTAGAATGTAGTTGGTAATTATTGATATCTCATAACATAATGAGGAAATGAATATGTTGTGAAAACGGTACATTTTGATATTTTTTAGAATAACATAGTATTATGAGTGAAGATGATTAGGAATTGATTGTTCGAGGTGCAAACCGAATAAAATAAATGAATATATTTCATGTGAGACCTAATTAAAGAAATGATTTTATATGAACATATTTATAAAGAAATTCATTCCTTGTAATTTTTTTATCAACACATATCATTAATTATTGGTGATTATATAATATATGTTTATAATTTATTTTGATAGATAGATTATTATGTAAGGATTTCTTAATATACATCACTTCATTATTGGGTAATACTGTTGTATCTTTTTATCATTTTCCACTACCTTTACTATTTTGTTGTGATAATTGAATATAATTTATTGATAACTAACATGACTACCCTTAATGGAAATGTCATATCAGCATTTATTATACTTCCCTTTCACTTGATATGAGAACAGTTATAAGGATGTTATATCTAACTACGGTTCATATTTTGACGAACATAATGGAAATTGTTTTAGTGTTTTGTACAATTTCATTTTGTAAACATGTTAAAAATGAAACTAGAAATTTATAAAATTATAATGGTTTACATTTTTATGTAAAACATAATCATATAATAATAATAAATATGTGTTTATTTATCCATTATTTTCTGAAGAGTATGAATCGTGAAAATATTTAGTATATTTTGGAATAAAATATATAAAACATAAGTGATTAATCCTAGGATCATACTAATTATAGGTGAAATTAAAATTTTATGGTAATGAAAAGTGTTTAGATTTCATATAAACAATTATTTTCTGTATAGTATCAAGAAGAGGTGGTTGGCGTATAGATTCACTTTGGGGTAAAAAAATCTATTTTGAATGATTTGGTATTAATAGGAATTTCACTTTTCTATAGTGATTGATAAATAGAATGAAAATCTTGATAGAAACACCCAAGGGATATCCTTATGTTCTGTCAAATATTAATTATGAATAACTAAAATGTATTTTAATAGATAGTAACCATTAATGACCAATGATTAACCTGAGGATTCATATAATGAAAATAAGTTTTGTGAATGTAGTCATCAAAAGAATAATATTTCATGATTACTTAATTACTCCCCATGTTTTTCACACAATTAAATATGGTTTTTTAAATTTGTTATTTTATAGTGGAATGTTTTGACCTTGAATTTGAAATATAATTTAGTGATTGTGTTTATGAGATAAAAAACAAAATAGTGATGGAAGGTGAAATAATGTGACTAATCCTTACATGTTATCTGAATATATGATTACAAATTCAAAATATCTGAATTTGTGAATACTCCAAATAATGGATAAATAGGGTTTTGTTATGACCATGCCGGAAATAAGAATCAAACTCCTACAACTAGGCAGGGTGCTATGTTCAAAAAAAAATATTCATCTTCCTACATATTGGCAATATCAAAAATGTACAGCTTGAAATGACTAAATGGATTAGGGTATGATTGGGTGTTGAAAATAATTACATATGAAAATAAATTTCTCATGAAAAATTAATTTTCTAGAAGATATTATGAATGAGAATTGTGGATTCCATAAGGGATCATTTAAATATTAATTGTGTTAATGTGGATGTTATAAGAAATATGAAAATTAATGTCATTGGGAAATTAATATGAAGAGGATCCAAAATGGTGTGTATGTAAATGATTTATAGTTGATGATGAATAAACTAAAATGGACGTATAAATGTTATGAAATATTTTAATATTAGTTTTTTAAAAAAAATTAAAAAGAATGAGTAAATTATGAATGAAATATATTAATACATGAATTATACTATAAAATGTATAAATGAATTATTATGTAATAATATGAATAGTCTTGTTAATAGTTTATGAAGGAAATGATATTATTGAAGTAGTAATGTATTTATATTCCATGGTTAAGTGGTATAATTGTTAGATCAATGATATATAGGATATATTAAAATTTAAAAATCACAATTTTTTATTTTAATATATTTTCATTAATTATTTTCAATCATATAACGAATGGTATCGATGAAAAATAAAATATTAAGTATTTTTAAGGATTATTTTTTGGAGAACACTGAATTATGGAAAATATAACACTTAATATTCTCCTGATAATGTTATGTTTTATGTTTTATTGGGATAATTAGAGGATTGAAATTAAAAATGAAAACTATGTAGTGTTTATTATTTTGTGATTGAATAATGATTTGATCATAGAGTAATTTATGTTATCATTGATTATGTTCATAATATTTTTTGATTTTCTGAATAAATTTGATGTTCTATTATTTTATATGAGGAAAATAATATATATATATATATTCAATGAATATATATTTTTGGATGTTTTATGCTAATTTAAGTTACTAGAATGTTGGAAAACAATATATTATAAAGGTATCTGAGTGAATAGGGTGTGATGGTAATAGATAATTTATTTTACATTGTAATATTGTTATGATTATTAATTATTTTTTACCTTTTTTTTATTTTTTTGTATAGAAATATTTGATAAAAATTCTTTGAATTATTTTTTAATTTTCTTTTTAGGGAAAAAAATTTATTGTTCATTTTGGAATTGGATTTATTTTGATTAATCTTCAAAACAAATTCACAATAATTTTCAAAAAATATGGTTTCTCTTTTTGTTTTTAATAAGTTAATAAATTAATGATGAATATTACGTCATTATTTTATAGATCCCTTGATGAAAAAAATTATTTAAATGCTTCTAGAATTATCATTTTTTTATTTTTTTCTTCATTATTGAGGTATGGGATGTAAAGATCATGATATTAATTGAATATTCCCACCAAAAGATAAAATGAAATTTATGGATCGAAGAAATCATATCATCATATTTTATTATGTTACATGATAATCCAATTTCCCATATTCAATATAAATGATCACGAAATATAAAATGGTTTCTAATTTATTTAATTTTCTTGAATTTATTTTATTCTACAAATATGAATGAATTTTGGTTTTCTGATTGTTAACATTATCATGATTGTGTTCTATAAGAATATATATTCAACACTTAAAATTATATTAATTATATTTTTTATATTTTATAATTGGACTATTTTAATCCTTATCTATGACATTATTATTTGTTATTTAGGGTAAAAATTTCTATTTCCAATTCCCCTTTTAATTGATGTTTTAACATTCTTTTCAAAAATGTGTTTTTTTAGAAATGATGTTTTCTAAAATAAATACGTTTATTTATATGAATAATATTATAAGAAAGTAATTTATTTATCAGTTTGGTGAATTTAATTCCTATATATATTATTATATTCATTTCATCAAATAAATTGGAATTCTTCAACTACTTACTACAAAGAAACCCCATGTCAAAATGAACCATGATATAGAAATCCTTTTTACCATGATTTTATATTATATGATATGAATTAAAATAACCACATTAATAAAAACATTTACTATGGTTTTAAATATTGAATATTTATAAAATAATTAATAATGACTAGCTATCATCTTTTTATTAATATTATTTTATGCTTCATAAATATGTATTCTTAAAATGTTATTATATTTCATATTTTTCAAAATGATTATAGATTATTTTACCATTTTAAAATATTATATTATAATAAATTAATATTAATTTTTAGAAAAAAAATATATATATTAAAATATAGAGAAATAATTTTATATTTTAAAAAAGATAATTTTTTCATTAACAGGAGAAAAATACTATTTTTGTACAAAAATTTGTTTTTGTTCAACTGAAAGAACCATTATGAAAATAATTTTTTTTCACAATATCATAAAATTAAACATTATTTTAATATATTCTAATTAAATATAAAATAATAATAATTAATGTTAAATTTTGAATATGTTCATTCGGGGACTGAAATACTTTTTTCCAAAAAACTAATTTACACTCTCAATGTTTTTTTATATTAATAATTCTAATTAATATAATTTGATTAATTGTGCTCGTAAAATTTTTATAATATATATTAAATAATATATGATAAAATTAAATTTATGGTCTTAATAAACAGAAGTGATGTAAAATATGTTTTATGGTAAAAAATTAATATTTTAGATAATTAATTTCTCTTAATGTATGTGCCCTTATGTAAGATAAATAATTACTTATTATAAAAATAAGATCCCATAAAATATTTTTAATTATTTATAATCATAATATTTAATAATATTTAATTCGGTCAACATAATTTTTTGTCATAGTTAATATTAAAAAATTAGAATAATTAATAATTTTAAGGTTAAAAATAGTTTACTGGAGTGTTAAACAGTGATATAGGGGTAGGATTTCCCCTCTAAAAAATTATTTTATATTTTTGTAATATATTTTAACCTTATATTATAACTACTTTAATTATATAAGCATTATAATCAACATTCCCATGAACGTGATGATATATCATTCATTTTTATTACAAAATCTATTTCTGTCCCTCGCCGTAGTTTTAAAAAGGGAACTTATTCTCATCCAGTATTCCAAACAAATTATCCTTATTTAATATTAAAATATAATTTTCAAAGAAATTTTTGAATAATTCCTTTTAATAGATAGATTCCTTTATTCTAAATATACAATACATGTAATGTTTAATTTGTATGCCAAAAGATATTTCGTAAAGAGGTGCTATTGATCTTATATAACCTCGTATAATTTTATTTCATACTTTACCTACTATAAATATATTCCATACGTGAAAATTTTATGAATAATTTATTAGGAACATTTTTATTTCTTATTATGATGATGTAATATGGAAATCCATATCCTCCATCAAATGTGATACTAAAGTATCTATCGTGCGTTCGCATAGACTACCAGATCAACATAGTGATAATATTAATTTTCCATCCGGTATACAATGTTGGATTATTCATTTACATATAATTTAGATTTGGTAATTATAATATAATAATGGATCATTAAAAATTAATTAATATTTACTCTTCTTTCTATCTAATAAATAAATAAAGAGCATCATCACTTTTATGTAAGCATGAACTTCCATCTCCACCGAGGGATATAAATAATTTTTCATTAACTCCAAATAACAATATGAATAAATATGTATTTAGTGAATATATATTATATTTACATCATGATTAAAATTATTGATATAATTTAACCCTGATCAATTTCCAAGCACAAAAACATCCAAAAGGAATCATACTTGAAGAATGAATTATTTATCAACTGAAATTATGATGATAATTAATGGTTTTTAATGATTATGAAATAATATGTTATAATTAATCATTTTTCATAAGTATTCTTATTGTATTGGTGTTTAGTTATAATAAATTTAAATTTATTTATACATGATATTTTAGTGCTTACAATAAATATTTGACTGGAGTTCAAGGATTTTTTTTAAATATGATGTATTATTCCAATAATATTTGTTCATAAATTTATAATGAGAAAAATATATAAAATATCTCTCAACATTATAATGTATTTTTATATCCCATTTTTATATCTAGAATTGAATTTTTTAATAATTATCTTCTCTTTATGTAGTAACAATAGTGACTAAATGATATCATGGAAAACAGAAATCATTTCTACCCTCAATTGGTAATATTTTAATCCCTTAATGTTTTCTGATTAAAAAGTAAAAAAAAATGTTTTTATTACTCTCTAAAGACTCAATAAATTCATTTTTACCCACGATTTACATAAAAAATAATGTTTTAAATGAATTATCTCTTTATTTTCAAAATTATTTATTTCTATATTTTACTAATTATATGAAAGATATTTATTAAAGTAGTCCACATGAATGAATTTCTCTATAACTAATATTATTATTTTATTATAAAAATACATTAATTATTTCTTTCCTACATTTTAAAAATAATTAATATATCTGAAATTTTATGATTTAAAATAATTTCGTGTAAAATTTAATGTATATTTTCATCATGAATTTATATAGTGACCTTTTAAAGAAAACATATTTAACTACAAGATTAGTAGTTTGTTTTGATTTAATGGGTATTTACTAAAATGTTTACAACATTATAATTTCCTTGAATTTATTATGATTAAGATGATAAAAAATTATTATTCTTTTATCTATTCATTATGTTATTATATTTTAAATGAGCATTGTTTTATGATCTTGTGAACCAGAATTTTTATGGTTTTCATTATGGGATATATTTTCCATGATTTATATAATCCTCCAAATAAATTATCAATTAAGCAACTCTAAGGATATAATATTAATTAGAATACAAAGTCGTCTTACTTTTATAAAGTACTTTTTCCAATAAGATATACATTAGATTAAACCTTGTCTAAGAGAAATATTGATGGCGAGTTATCCCAATAAAAAATTATTTCATTGTTATTGGTTGTTGATAAATTTAATTTTATTATATATATATTTGTATACCATAGGTTTTTCCATTTATTATTTTATATTATGATAGTTTAATAGTATTTTTTTAATTAAACGTCACTTTAATGTAATATGTTTTGTGATAGAGAAAACCACTACCCATGATTCTGGACTCTAGTTCATTAACGAAATTGGAATGATTATTTTTATTTTTTATATTATTATTATAACCATATTTTTATGTTTATTCCAATGATAACTCATTGGTATCTTGTGTTTACACTTACCATGTAACTTATATCACCCTTTTGTATGGTTCTGTTATTCATGTGATGAAGAATATTTTTATGTAATATATTTATAGTAATGGTGATTATTGGGAAACTAATTTCATGAAATGATATATATCTTTTATGTATCGGTTTCTATGATTAAAATTTTCAAAATATACTAAAACATTATCGTTCTAGGATTGTTAATATATTTATGTATTGAATACTATAATAATAAGTTATTTAATTTATGTAACAGATTTTTTGGTTTCTATATGAAACACCAAAAACCAATAAATATAAACCATTAGAAATAAGCTTTGTAATTGGTATCTATATAATTTTGTAACACAGTAATGAAATATATATATATAAGAAATAATCCAAATAAATTCACTTTAAATATCGAATGATCTTGGAAAACCCAAAAACTAATATTATAAATACATAAAATTTCAATACATCTAATTATAACTAGCTTTTAAATTAATAAATGTGTAAAGAAATATTTTTTAATATCTAATAATAAAAAAACAAAATTTTAATATATTAATTTTTTCCTTATTAAAATAGTTGTTCTATAAATTTACTGTTCAACTTAATATAAATATTTTAATGGTTTCGTTGTTAGTTAATGATAAATTAAAATAACTTTTTGATTTATAATTACCATATTTAGATATTGTATTGTTTTTAAAAAAACCATCAAAAGATTTATTTTTAAGTGATTTGAGTAAAATACAATTTTTTCAATTAATATTACAATTATAAAATTATTATTTAATAAGTATGAATTACAAATAAATCAAAGCATTGAATGAGATGAAATAATTATTATATACATATGGTTATAATAACTATTTATTTTAAAAAAATCCCAATGCTTATATAAAGTTTTAGAACATATTTTATGCTTTTTTTTAAAAAAATACATTACAAATTTTTTATTAAATGTTTAATTTCTATCACAGTTGATAATTATACCAGAAAAAGGATATATAATTTGGAATCATTATTTAAAATTTATATAATAAGTAAAATTTTATATTTTACATCACAGATAAATCATCAAGGGAAAAAATAGAAATTGTAGTGAAAACAAAAAGGAAAATAATGGTAAACATTGATGTAGATGGTCTATAATGTTGATATTAGGATTTTAATTGATTTTTGGATGATTTTATTGAACATATGTCTTCTAGAATATATTATTTCTGATTTTTTCCTACTTATACCAAGTGTGAAATGCCATTGATGATTTGTTTTCATATTTACAAAAAAGTCATTCTACTTCACTTATAAAAGGGGACACAACTAAAAAATTACATTATCAAAAAAACCCATAACAATATATAAAATTATATTAATCTTTATCCTACACATTGCATGATATATTGTGGAGGGTCTTGTGTTCTCATAAGAGAATATTTCGTTGGTTCAGTCTCATTTTCAAAGCTGATGATCCAAAAAAAGCGGCATATGAACCTATTCTCACATTATATTTTCTGTTTATTTATATTCAACTCATCTTCCTAATTATTAATATCACTAAGAAAATTAAATAATAATTATTTTTTTATTAAAATATGATATTATAATTATGGTATACACATTGAACACCCTCACATTTTCCATTAAGAAAAATTAAAATGTGGACCATGTGTTGTTTGAACTACGACCTCCTTGAATAAATATTTTTTTTTTCTTTCACATATAATAATTTTAGGGTTCAGATATATTTTATAATTATAAAATATATATATATAATATCATTAATATGGGATATTTTATTACAAAAATTAATAATTACTGTTATAATATAGTCCTTCGATATCAGTAAATAAGAAAAGTAGTTCCTCTTTACTTGCATCTTCAGAAAATTAATAAAATACCATATATTGGAATTATAAGACTAATAATTTGTAATAATAATTTGTCATAAAATTTAGGTATTTTTATATTATGATCTTTAGGATGAAAAATATTATTACAATTTTATTTACAAAACAATTTAAAAATGGTCACGATTATTATTACACATCGATGAAACAAGATTTCATGAATATAATAAAAAAAGAGAATTGGTATTAAATATGATTTAAAATATTTAAAGTATATGGTTATAGTGATAATGAATTTAATCAATGTTTTTTTCATTATAATATAATATATTAATTATCATTAATTGAATTAAATGTTAATTATAAGGGGCTAAATAACTCAAAAAAATTATTTGAGTAATATGATATAATATTGAACTTCACCCTTCCAATAAATTTCATTTTTAATGGGGTTATATCTTTTTTATGAAAAGGATTTAAAAAATACATTTTTATTAATGGATTTTTATAATTTTTTACGGGATGATTTTTGAAATGGACTATATAATAATTATTATTAATGAATAAAAAACTATTTTAAAAAAATATTTTCATGATTTTTTTTCATTATATTTAATTAACCAATATCCAATAGCAAAATTTTACAAGATTCACCATATATATTCTGTTATTCTATATTTATTTTCGAGGATCATGAGTTCATTATCTGTAATATTAAATACAAATGATAGTGTATACCATTTTGTTGTTTTATGAGACTAATTTTATTACCATGGGTATGTTATTAAATGTGATTGATTTCCTTTTTTATTCAATGGAAAATCATTATTTTTTATTCTTTTTATTAAATTTATATTTATGATATATTTTATGGTATACACATATTTACGGATGATGATGGGTGGGGTCAGTATATCTCTAAATGTCATGGGTTTAGGGTCATATCTATTTTTATATTATGGTGTTAACATAATGATTTTTTTCATGCCTATGTTGGCATGTTGGGATTACTAATGTTTCATAGTATGATCATAATGAGTTGGTTAGTATACTTATGGGTATAATGAGTTTTTTTTATAACTTTTTTCTTATGAATATGGTTATTTAACCATTCAATGTTTTTTATCTTTTTATTTTAAATATTTATGATTCGATTTATCTATACATAACTCCATGTATTTAGTATTACACATAATTTATAATGTATTAGACATTTTATGTAATGATAAAATGTTTGATTATTATTCTGATATGTTTCGATAAGTTCTATTTGGTATTATTCCTTAAATACATGTTTGTGGTCATTTTTTACTATAATATTTATTGTAACTATAATCAATGACCATTAATTTTTTATTATATTCATTCCATGCTGATATTTTTCATCATTTAATGTTATATTTTTCCTTGCAGATTATATGTGCTCACCCATTTCATATGTTACTAATCCTCAGGTTACGAAGATCATTATATTATTATATATATATATAATATGTTCTATTGGAGATTTAAAATTATGAAATTATTTAAACTTTTGTAAAAACAATTGTTTTTGAAGATAGTAATCAAGGCAATAAGAAGTTTGGTCCTTAGTTTTTATGGCTACTAGTGAGATTTATTCACTAAGGAATTACATTGTTGTCGAACATGATATCATTTTGTATGGTGTCACATCAGTTGGTTTCAAATTATGTTTTATCTATTTATTGATATTAGTTTAGATATGGTTAGGGATGAAAATAGTGAAAAGATAAATAGAATAGTAAATTATTTTTAAAACAGACGAATATATTCATAATATAGATATTTTTTTGTTATCCAAGAAATGGTATCCTTTTCGTGAATATTGAAGTGGATGTAAGTTCTATCCAAGATGTTCATCAGGGTAATAACATCAATAGGTAAACTTGGGTACTAACTCAGTCATGACATTGTTCAAGATAATATCGTCTAATAGAAAACATAATTTGACACACTCGAGGGAATATTCAGTATATAATTCACAGTCTTGATGTATCATTGGGAGATATTTAAATATGTTAGATCTGATAACTGATAGGATGTTTTTATTGAAAAACTATAATGAATTTAATTAATTCATATTTTTGGGTATTCACATCATATTTCCATTATTTATTCATTTTTTTGTTTAGTTCATTCAAAAAACTAAAAATCTAAACATTCATTCATATGACACAATTTTCTAATAATTACATATCACCACAAAAAGAAATATATTTTGAACTCTCTATGAAAAATTATATTGACACAATGTTAATTTATATTATTTATATATTTTCTATAATTGATAATTATGAGAGGATTATCTATAATGATATAATTCATTTTCAGTTAATTTAGTTTTACATAATAATAATAATATGTTATCATTATGTATATAAATCACATATCCACTACTAAGAAAAGCATGAATCATTTTATCTTCTAAATCATTTATTTTCTTGTGTAGATGCAATGTATATTATTATCTCCAAATGTTTGGTAATTATATAATAGTGGATTTCATACCAAAAAACATGGGTCTTTTGACTCAAATGACCAGGGAGGATTTAAATATGTACGAAATGCCTATAGTATGGAAATATGCTAATTTATTTCTTCATAAAACACCTTATATTCCCCAAAATCATGAATTTGAGTTTTCAAATGAACTCATAAATTGATCTATGCCTTTCTAAAATATTATTTTAAAAATGGAAACAATTTTTTTTCAAGGTTAGAATATGGAAATGAAATTTAATTTCAGTAATCGTTTTATAAGCCTCGATGCTTCACTATGAGATACAGTATTCTTATTTGTCAAAAATTGTAGATTGATATATTTAAACCATTACTATCTTGATGATAGTAAAATAATGGTGACAAAAATTATATTATACCAAATATCAATGATCCATTTTCATAAACTAGAGGATCCCATTACTTATAAGACATTGACTTTGGATTAGGATATGAACATTTATTCGATAAAAGTGAAGATATTTCTTAAAGTAATTTTTTCACAAGGAATATAAAAGATGAATTAATATTGACGACCGTGAGATATATGAATACCCAAATTAGCATATTTTATCAAATGAAAAGTGTTGTTAGAGATTAGATTTATCAATATTATGTTTTCTATAAAGATTATATTCCAGTATAATTATTGTATAAGGAAGATTATGTGTAGTATTTTTAGAAAATTTTAAAGTCCTTGTGAATAGAGAAGATGTATTATAAATTTATAATGTTTTAATTATACCTAAATATATTATTATTCATTACTAATATAATAATAATCAATGGAATATCATTTTATCTATTAGAGATGGATGTTAACTGTAAATGGTAATGACCTAATCTAACTATGATTCATTGTTTTCATAATTTAGTAAAAGATATCACTAATTCATTGTGAGAAATTTATCACTACAATTAAATCCATTAAATATGTAAATAATGATGGTAGTAAAGATCATATAGACATAGGAATGTGAAAAATGATTCACGTATCTAAATAACTGTCTGGTAACTACTCCTACAAGTAAATTTCCACTTTTTGGGAAAGGTTTTAGAACATATAGTGACACTTTGAAAAGTGGTTAGGTATGCATCCTCAAGATTAATATTAAGGTATTACTATGCGAATCACACCAATTATAGACACATGATAAAAATTATCTGATTAATGATTTAGTTAAGGAGGACGTGATGTTTTGACTAATTATTTGGAAAATTATATCTATATTGAAACGTGTGACATATAGATACTAGGCACAAGAGATTTAAATATATATACATATAAGAGAAATTTTATATCTTGAAAAGTATGTTGTTCGTATATATAAATGATTTCAAAATATCATTACATTACCATAATGGGATGAAAATTAATTTTGTTGATTCTCTATATAGGAATAAAAATGATATTAAATATATAATTAGTAATAGAAAATATATTATACTCATGGATTTAGAGATGAGTAATTGTGATGTGATAAAGAGAAGATATAAGTCATATTTTCCTAACGTTCTAATCAAAAATTTATTTAGGTAATTATCAATGGATTTAAGAATGATGATTAATAACTATGAAGAATTTGGGAATATTATAGAGTATCACATTGATAAATTATGGTGATTAAGGATTGACTGATGAATATGTGTCATAAAAAAATTTATTATGAAGAATACAGATTTGGATGATGAATTTAACTCATAATTATCAATTCAAAAAGTAATTAAAATTATTTTTAATGATCTAAAACAATTTTTCTTGTTGTATATCATGAGGAAAAAAATATTAAAAAAACAATTCAGATTCACCATATTCCAGTAATTTTATAATGATTTAAAAATGCCAAACATAATGTGGAAATTCTTACCCATACGATTGTGAATATGGGAAACCATAACTCGATACTTTTTATTAGTATTTTAGAAAACAAATAAAACTTTTAATGTTTTTATAGTTTATCTCCTAAAAATTTAATTCTTTTTATTTATGTAAAAGTAAAATTTATCCCTTGATTATGTTTCTTGGATACTCATTATATAAGTATTCATAATACATAGAGTACCACTATCCATTTTATATAATCACGACCTATGTATGACCTTTGGGTTCCAGATAACACTTCAAATATCATTTCTGAATGAACTGAGTTTTATCACTTCCTAAAATACATGAAAAAATGTATAGTATAAAATGAAAACTAAATATCTAATGGTGAGGGAAATACCATGTTTGACAAATTTCTGTGGATTTTGGCTTAAACACCTCCCACTTGTATTTTTCACAGTTAACAACATTTGTCATTCCATTCTGCATATAGAAACGTATTCGCCTATATATATGTGATGAGATACAATACATCAACATGATGTGATTAATATTGAGGGAGGACGATGATAGTTTTTTCCATTTTATAAGAAATTTACTGTTGACTAAAACCATATATAATCCTATTAAAGTGGGAAAATTTTAATTCTATAGTTATATTGATAATAATCAACAAAGATCTAGTGATGGTTGTTGATTACAATCTATTCCATCGAATATATCCATGGAATAAGGTTATAAGGGTTTTAATGAATGTGAATGTTTCCCAAAAAAAATGTTTTTTTGAGATATTTGATCTTATATGGATCATTTATTATCACATATAAATCCATCCATATCTCTATCAAGAGAATAATTTGCACCGCATATACCTTTTGAGGATGTACAAATGAGATCCATCGCATGTACTGACCTCGAAATCTATACAGTTGGAACATGGAATTTATTATGAAAAACAACCTATGAAATTCATGAATTGAATAGAATGGGTTCAATGCATAAATAAAACATATATATTCATAATATATTGAGAAATAATTGGTTTAAGTATACAATATAAGATACTAATGATGTGATGGGAAAAAAGTACCATCAGTTGTCTCCTTCTATATAAGAATATATCATGGATAAAATTCTTTCTAAGGGATTTATATTTTAATTAACCATGTTTCCCTAAAAAAATATCCAATATATTGATCAAAACAAAACACAAAAATAAAAAAAACTTTTTCAATTTTAAATCATGATTAGAAAAGAACGATATAAAAATGTTAAAATAATTATGAAATATATAAATATTAAATTAAATATAAAATTTAGCCCAAATTTTCACTCAATTTGTAAAACAAAAGAATAATAAATTACTTTTTAATAATTTATTTCATTATAAGTAATTTAAATTATAATATGATAAATGTATTAAGATAAAATTATTTATTAAATAATTTGAAATTGTACAGTTATAATATGAAAATATTCAATCCTATGAACCTTTTTTTGACGTATTTTATACCATTTACTGAAAAATAGATTTTATAAACTATTGGATTTAAATTATATTAAATTTAATTTTACATTTACTCATTAATTGTTATATTATATTCATATTAATTTCTTTATTTTTTAACAAATATAAATGTCTACGAGAATAAAGAAAAATACCATTTTTAAAAAACAACATGTATTTTATAATATTATTATGTTATATGGTTTAATTGGAAACTTGTAAAATAGTTTTAAAATTCCTAATATGTATTATATATATATTAATTTATGATTCTTATAATGTTCATTTAAATTTATGAACAAATATTTAGAATTTTATATCTTCATTAATAATTGTTTTTCAAAATTAATTATTTATATACAATATAAATTTAATATTTGAATGATAAATATTATCACATTTAAAAATTGAATAAAAATAAATATAAAATTGGAAATCATCATCTAATATTATATAATTTTTACCATTATCATATTGCTATATAAAAGAAAAATTATCATTGTAAAAACAAGCTATCGTTGTGAAATTCACATTGGTAAAAATAAGGAAAAATAGTGTTAAAGAGCCTAATATGATTATACAATGTATTTAATTTAGTAGATGATTTTTTGATCAAAAATATCCTTCATCCATTCAATAAATTCAAAAAATTTATAAACCATTCATTGAGAGTGGCTTCATATTGTTGGTGTTTAAAGTGTATATGGGAATTTCTTCAATTTTAAAATATAAAATAGACACTCCTCTACTAAGTTACCACCCAAAAATTTCCAATATGAATTTATAAAAATACACCCAATCAATAACTGAAAACTCATAGAAAAAATTATTAAGTTATCGTCTTCTAAAAATACAACCCCTCTATAGTATAATGCATTTTTCAGAATGGATCATCTAATAAGAGAGATGTAAGTTTAAATAATATCTTTATATTTACTATCACTTTATATGATTTCATTATTCACAATATTTATTCATAAAATATTAAAATGATAACATCATAATAATTATTATCCTTAAAATTTATTGTTATTATATATAAATCATTAAACAATCTCCTCTTTTTAATTATTATTTCATTTTGTATTGTATGAATTTTGAACTCTCAATATAACAATATTTAATTAAACATCAGTTCAATAAATAAGTTCTTTAATTGATATTTTATAATAATAAAGAAAAAAAATTATATATATATATTTTAAATATTATAATAATCAAATAATTTAGAATACAAAAGTCAAATATTGTTACACAATCTATAGACTTAAATGTTTAATGTATTATATATTTAAATGTAAGCATGTTAATTTAAAATGATCAATTAGTAAAACTTATCACAAAGACCCTTATAGATATTTATAATTTTATATGATCCTCAATGTAATATATTGTCTAGAAACATAACTCATTTTTTCGATTAAAAACATATTAAGGGGAAATATTTTTAAATTTAATCATGTTTTAGATTGTAATAATATGATAAAATTTTGGGATTTTTTGTTTTAATAAAATTTATCTAACAATGATAAAAAATTTAAATCCCCATTACTAGGGATCTATATAAATTTTAATATGAAACTGAATAAAATCATTAAAATAGGGAGATATTTTAAATATACATATTTTGTAAGTAATTCTATGGTTAAAATGATCATACTCAATAACTTATTATTAAAAATGAGAACATTGTGGAAAATGAATTCCTCACACATAGTTTTTCCACAACTGAAATAGATAGCATGTCGTAGATGAATGATTCTAAATTATCAAATGTTTTTATAACATCATAGAATGACAATTTTGAATAAGATTTGATAACGGTTGATATTTTTGGTTTCAAGATTCCTTGGCTGATACTACATGAATTTAAATCATAATTTTCATCAAATAAAAAGCATCTTACATATATCATATAGATATATGATTATTTATGAAATATAAATTTCAACATACCTATATCAATAAATCCTAAATTAATTTCCTCCATTTTACATTAAATTGAATAATATATCCTAACTTTTGAAATCATATCCTATACTTATTTTTTACATCATCCATAAAAACATTTACACATATATCATTAAAAAACATTTTCTTACATCATATTCAATAGAATTTGAATTCATATGTAATCTAATTGTTTAACTGAACGAAATATTGGGTAGTTATATGAGTCAATTACAAAGCCCATTCCATTATACTGAGTGTGGAAAAACATTCTCCTTTATAGTATTGGAAATAATTACAACTCATTAGATCTATATATTTTTTAAAATAGTGGTACTTGTAAATATATCAATTCCACTGAAGATATAATGGGATATTGCATGATATTAATCCATAAAATATATCTATGATCCCCTTTCTAATAGTCTGTATCATATAAATACATTAATTTTAATATTTTATATTTTCCAAGTCATTGAATTTACATGGGACATAGAGCTTTTCAATCACATATTTCTGAAAAATATGTTCTCAAATATCTATGTTTAAACATAACTGATTGATGAATAAATAAAATAGAATTCATCCTTCGTGTTATCCTTATCACATGTCGCATATATAGAAATATATATATATATTTTTTTTAATTCACACTCCCAATTTCTATCTCATTATATGGAACTATTGTTATACTATTCATATAAGTGGATAAATCCCATCATGGTTATCCTCTATCTAAATACACAATCACTAAATTATAAAACAACCCACATATTAGTTCAGTCAATAATTACACTATTTTAGGAAGGCTATCAATTTTAAAATGATATAATAATATCCATATAAAAATTCCTGAAATGTGGGGTTTCAAAAATAATTTTTGTACCCCTTGTATATGTAATATTTTTGTATGAAACTATATTTTCTTAAACATAGTTTGACATCCAAAAAAATAAATCATATTTTTTTACATATGCCTCATATGAATATTATGTAACAGTATTCTAGATTCATACTTAGGATGACCAAATCATTTAATCATAATAGATAATACCCCTAAAGAATAATTACCTATGAATAAAATTAATGAACTTATTTGACATGTCAAATATTTTTAGAAATCATGAAATGTATATTGATATACACATTTATGTACACATCATGATAAAATGGTGATAGGGATGATTCCTTATAATTTTTTTTTGGTTTAATATTATAACAATAATCAAGGATAATTAAAATCCCAATATAAGTATAGGGAATAACATGTCATATATGATAAACTGCCAGATTCATTTTTTCTTCACCACATGTTATTAATTTTGTTGATATTGTACATATAATTTAATCAATTTTACATTATAATGTGAAAACTCATAAAACTCTCCCAAGACATTATTTTCTAAGAAATAACTAGAATTTGTGAATGATTGAATTTAGTGTACATATTTGAATTGCATTACAAAGACATAAACATCTATAAAATATTAAAACATATTAACATAACAATATGAATTTTCATAATGTGATATTATGTTGTCTACTTATAAATATTTCTTTGTTATTATTCATCATCATTAGTAAACTATTCACCCAAATTTATTTTAATAAATTTTCTACATATATTATAATTTACCATTCCTCCCAAAAAAGTAAATAGTTTCAATCAATGTAATTCTATAAGAAAGTGTAATTCTTAAATTTAATTTTACTATTATACCCAAAATACTTTTAAGATAGGTTCGTAACACATTTTATGATAACAAAATGTAAATTTATAAAATTATCATTACGAATATATCATTAAACTCTTTTAATGTGTAAATAATAATTCTATTTTTATTTTGAATTATATCATCCTTGAAAAAATATTTTCAATAATTTCTCATGAAAATTAAATGAAATTTTTTCCCTTTACATTTATCAATAAATATCTTAATCTCTATTGGTATATTGAGTTAAAATATATATTACTCATTGACTACTATAACACATTATGAGATTTTCATATTAGTTTTTAAATAGTAACTAAATATAACACATAAATTTGTTATTTACCATCACATGGGAAAAATATTTTGGGTTATTCTATGGATATAAATTAAACCATCTATATGTGTTATCCTTTAAATTTCAATTGATAACATCAATATGTCTAGAAAATTCTCATAAAATACTATTAGAAATTATATTCTCATTATAATATATTTTTGACATACCAAAACCATTACTTTTGAGGGAATAATATTTAATTTTGTTTGTTTGAGTATTTCTTAAATAAAATATTTATTCTCTATGATATATTTTTTAAAATGTGGTAATTTTTACTTTTTAAAAAACATGAATGTTAAATAATATACCCTAATGGGTGGTGTGAACATGTACCCACATATTTTAATACCTACATGTATAAACCTTTTATAATTGATAAAAATCTTTTATAAATATCGTATTCTCAAAAAATTTATAGAAACTTATGAATCCTATATCATGTGTGAACAATTATTTATGTCATGTTTGTGGGTAATATATTTTATTTTTCAAAAACATATATTATTTTCATGGGTAAATGAGATGAAGATAAACTTATATACCTTTGAGACAACTGATATTTTAAGTATTAATTTCATTAAAATACATGATGTGAAAAAATAAATTCATTTAATAGTGAATATAAATATGAATCTGAAAAAATTATTACTATATTTTTAAACTCCAGTATAACAAAAACACTTTGGAAAATATAAAATTCCTATCACATACTCTTGAAACTCATAGAAATTTTTTCTATAATATTCAAACCATACATTTACATTCCATAAAAACTCAAAACCTCATTTATTAATTTTTTATAATCAAATCATATGGATATATTATTCCAACACTTAGAAAATGTTTGGTTTAAATGACCCTAAATTGTTTCTTATAGTAAATTTTTTGAACATTTCAATTAAATTTTATTTCATAAAGTATGAATTATTACCTTCTTGTATGATCGATTCAGTACCTAAATATAGTCATAATATTCATGGTTCATATATATTTTGATCAGATTAAAAGTAGTAGGGAAATGATATCAAAATTCTCACATGTTTTTGAAATTTATATGTAGATAAACATAGTAAAAATTCCACAAAAAGATTAATTAATTTGTAGATAAATTTTTTCATACATTGAATAAATCAAAATATGCATCCATTAAAATAATGAATCACTTGGTAAAAAATAAAATCACTTAGTTACTAAAAGTGGAATTATTCCAACATGTTTAATTATTATTTTATAATATTTCTTCGATTACCAGTTTTTATTATAAACAATTTTTATGTTACACATAATAAGTGTTTCATATAAAAAAATTTCCATTTCAAGGATTCATCTTAATGTTTAGTTTCATGATGATCATGTGACTAATATAAAAGAAAATTTTTATCATATGAGAATTGTGTTTCACAACCATATAATAAATTAATTAATTTAATGGGATACTTCTAAAATAATCACCCATTTTAGGTATGCAGAATATCCATTAACATTATATATTCTATGTATTCCAATGACCAAATCCAATTTTTTAATGTAAATGATTCATTAATTTTTAGTTAGAATATTATAATAATTCATTCATACATAGTTATCTAACATCTAATATCATAACCCTTTAGAGCATGTTTTACTATTTTATATTATTATAAACCCCTCTTTTGATATTGATTTTTTTGGGGGTTGTTTAAGGGTAATTATGGTGAATATTTTAAAATGAGGAATAAATTATGGATTGTACATGATTGGTGAACAATTTTCCTAAACTGTGCACCCAATTAGTGAAAACCACGAAACCATAGATAGTGAGTTATTTCACGATTGGCACATGGGTTTTAAAAAACATTTTTTTAAGAATGCAAAACCATGCGACTAGATTAAAAGGGGTGCTTGGTTAGGCCAATTTGTTTTCTTAACCATGCCTCCAGATAGAAGAAAAAGTGAATGAGTTTTAATTAAACAAAAAATAAATATCAAAAACCCAAAATCCTCATTTAATGTATTTATTGGCTTAACTAGATGAAATATGATTCTATCTTACATAGAATCTCTGAAGAGGTGATTTTTTCCCTTAAAAACCCTATGAATGTGAATCTAATATATGCGAACAATGTCTGATCCCTAACTGAAATATTTTATCTTGTTGTTCTCTTTATCCATATCTATGATCATTTATCCCTAGGGTTTTATAGATCTCCATATCATTTGAGAATCTAATTTTATATATTTATTATTATTGATCTATGTTTGATTCCCTAATTTTTGTTACTAATATTTATCATTTGAGTTTCCTGGTTAGGGATTTGTGTTTTGAGATCTCGGGATCCTGAGGTAGTGGGTTCTGTTATATTAGAAAATATTTATTAACCCTAAAATGATATATTTAAATTCTAATTTTTATTTAATTATAAATTTTCTTAAAACCCAATTCTATTGATTTAGGGATTCAAAATTGGAAATGGAATTAAATCAAGAAAACCCCAAATTTTCTTGAATTGTTATTTGCTGTGAAATTGGATAGGAATTTAATTAATTATATATTAGAATTTAATTTTGGAATTTAAACTATGATATTGTATAAAAATTAGTATTTGTGAAAATGTCATAGAATTAATTTGATAGAAACCCAATAGTTACATCCTTGGAAATTTAATTTTTTTATAAGAAACCCTTGTCCTAATATTTAAATGGAAAATTAAAATATTTTAACATAAAGAATGTGGAGAATTTTATTTTCAATAATTTTAAAATATATTTACATTCATTATTTATATTTGATAACCTGAACAACTATGTTGTTATTGATTTATTTTGAACAACACACTATTGATTATTTACAACACTAACAACACATATGCATCAGGACACATCCCTGAATGGATAGTGGAAGGTTCTGCATAGTCTAGTTTCCAAAATATATATATGTACACATATTGTACTGATAACTATTTTAGTGTAAGAGTGTCTCATATCCTAGAACTATCATTACTTTTGGCATATGTCCATATATCTCATTTTATGTCTTTGCAATATATTTCAATATTTTTGAACTATTTTACACATTCCTTATGAATTTATATAAAAGGTTTTTTTATGAAATTTGATTAATGTATTTTCATAATTTTTAATGTAATGTAGGATTTGTTTTAAAATATGATTTTGAATTGATATTCATGTTTATATAAAATTGAATGAATGGTTTTGTTAATAAATTTTTTTTAATTTTATTATGGAATCCTTGGTGAGACTATAACGTTGCTTTAGCTTATAGTCTACCTAAGCATTAGGTTGTTTCTGAATTTTATTCTTCCATGTTTGATCAAGGGTAAATAACCACATGGAGGTGGATATAGTTGTTGATCCTTATTCATGGATAATTGTTTCAACTGAGACATCGGTTTGTTATACTAATTTTGGGTACTTTTTGGTTGTACATTGGGTTTTTTTCTAGTTTCAATTCTTGGACACATCTTAATTTTGAGTTTCCTTTTATGAATTTTTATTTTTTTATCTTGATTTATTCTATTTGTGGATTCTGTTTTTCAAATATTCACAATGTATGAATATAATATTCACTTGAAACCCATGGAGACAGATAATTCCATTCAAGATATGCTAGTTTCATCTTGTGTAGTAGATTATTGAGGTATTTATGTCGTTCAGTGACAATGTGGTACCAATGGTGATGGTTTTCAATCTTTCCTTTCTTTCATTTTTCAATTTTCTAATCATTTCATGACATAAATGGTAGTTAAGATTGAGTTATTGGACATAACACACCACAAAATGTATTACACCCTCATCGGATGGTAGGTAATGTTGTATTGAGGATTAGTTATCAAAATTTTCACTATTTTTTTAGATAGGTTAGAATCCAAAGATTATATTTTATCTATTGGAAATAATTCTACCGTGTTTCTTTGTTTTAGTGTTAATATAATTTATTCAATATTTTTTTTTGATGTTACGTATAATCAATACACCATGATGACATATATATATATATGATCCATGAGGGAAATATTGATGAAACCCATAGATAATATCCTCTAATAGACCCCATTATAGTTGATTTGACTGTTTATATTTTCTATGTTCTCAGACATGCATTACCACTATCGCCCATTTAGGCTTCAATTGTGGATCCTCAGAGGGATGTCTTCCAAAATCATTCACATGATTTTATTTGCTATAAGACACAAGATATCAAGGGACCCATGATCCTCATGTGGATAAATAATGGTTGGTTATGATGATTTTTTTGTGTGTTTGGAAAAACCTAATTAAATCATGGGGAACCATTCCACATTTGTGATGGATGGATAAAACATAATATGGTGGGACATGATGGTTACTGAGAAGATTTATGTGTTATTACTACAGACATACATCAAATCATTTTCACCAAAATGTTTTATTTATAGTATATGGTGGTGTCTAAGGATATTATGTTTGTTAACCTCATGTCTGCTTACAGAATAGTGAAAAAATATGAAAATATTATTGTTGAGCTAGTGTTTCATAACCAGATATATTACCAAATGATAAGATGAAGACACATTGGTCTGAGATGGGAATTTTATCATATATTATTTCATATAATTTAATAATGAATCTACCTTCTGATGCTTATGTGGAGGATAGATAGTTGATAGTCTATGTAGACCTGACTAGGAAATTACTACCTATGAGAGGCCATTTTTCTCCCAGTGGTAATTCTTTTAGTACCATTAATGGGAATAAGTATTTTTATTTTTATTAATGGGTTTTTTATTTATAGCACTATATATTTAAACATCATAATGTTCATCAAATATTCCCTTTGATTTGATAAAACTAAGGAAAAACAAGGCACACAAAGAGGTTTTTTGTTGATAACCCGAAGGTATGTCCCTCATGAATGTGATCAGGTCACTTGATGATGTTATTACATGTATTTTACACTCCTTGTTGTTCCGTGGAATCATGGATTACTTCTAAAATTTATATAAAAATAATATTCTTCCGGAAAATAGGGTTCGATATAGATACGTTCAAACAAAGCATCTCCATTCAGTGGAAGAGTCTCTTGAGGAACTATATATGGGTACAGTAACCATGAAATGTAACATAAATATATATTATTCATTAGTGACACCATTATTTGATATTAGAGAATTTTTTTAATTTATATATTCTTTAATTTTTTTATATTATTAATCATTCTAATGATTGTTTCTCTTATGTGGTTGATATTTCTACACCCCTTGGATCAAATAATGAACTTGGTATCCATGTTCCACTTATTATTTTTTATTATTTGATTATCATATTTCTAGGGATTCTATAGTTCTCAAAATCATACCATGTGATATCATATTCATTTTGGATTGACTCATTTCCATTAAATCGTGGACAGATCGTTATCTCTAACAGGACTCCTTTACTCCACCTGATGGGGGTTTTTTATATATTTCATGGAATATGGGACCTGAGGTCCATTAGATTCAGATAAATTTTTCTAGATTAGAGGAATGTGGTAGTTAAATTTTATTTAGATATGAATAAGGAGTCATTGAGAGGTAGTATCCCCTACTAACCTTTTATTTTCTTGATTTAATCCCTTATAACATCTCTAGGTTCCCACTTGTAATGGAGGTAGATAACTCGATCAAAAAATTTCACAATACTCTAGAAATTATCATTTCCACATACAACATGGTTCAAGTTGAAATGAAGGGGATAAATAATTAGTTGGATGACATTATAGAGAAATGATTTATACGTATGATTATTTCACTATTGACGGTGTTGGTTCTCATTGATATGAAAGCCAATGGTATACTTTTCCTTTTGGTTGATTTCCTAAAATTCAATTGAGTTACAGTAAGAAAAAGGTATAAAATTCCATAGATAGATGATATTTTTGATAACATTAATGTTTAAATGTGGTTCTGGTTGATTTACCTTAGATATGGTTACCATCACATTTGAATAAAAGAAACAAACATTTAGAAAACTAAATTTTATAGTATGTACAAAAAAAATTTGATCCATCTCATGAATTTTTTTCTAAATAATTCTCCTTCCATCAGTATTAATTTTATGAATGAGATAATCCATTAGTATCTTGATTCATTCATTCTTTTATTTTGTGTATGAGATCCTAGTTTACTCTAAATAAGAGAAGGATCAACTATTTCATCTAAGAGAAATTATGGCTTGATGATAAATAATATTCAATATTCCAATATATTAAATAATAATTTTTGGATTTAGGAAGTTATGTTTTTGTGACATGTACTATTGTATAATGGAATTTTAGTTATTTGTAAAATTTATAAAGTTGTAATGACATGAGGATAACCACATAATTTTTTCTATATTTAGTTCTTTTTTAGATTAGTTGGGTATTATCATCAATTATTTAATTATTTCAAACATTTATCTTCTATAATGACTTCCATACTCGGAAGGGTGTGATTTTATTGGATAAAATATGTCGAAATTAAGTTGTTGATATGAATCATATTTTGACTACATTATTACTTTCGACTCTACCGAAGGCCTAGTACAGATGTGTTGTCATCTATGATGCATTTGGTTAAGGTTTGGGATATATTTTTATGTCAGGTCATCTTTTAATTGCTCAGGTATATCATAAAATTAGTCCACACAAGAATAATTATCTGGTCCATGACCTAGAACATGTATTTTTCATTCACAAACATAATAGTTATTGGAATTACATTTTTAAATATAAGTTTGACTTGTTTTCTGACAAAACAATATTGTGTTATATATTCTCCAAAAAAGAGATGAACCATCGAAATAATAATTAGGTCAAATAACTACAATCATTTGACTTCAACATCTCATATACCCTTGGGAAAGGTAATGTCACCACAAATTCACTGAGTTAGGAAAATCCATCAATTTCCATGAAAGAATCATCATAAGAGTGGAACATGATGGATCTTTTTTCATATATTCATATTGGATTCAATTAATCATGAGATAAGGTTTATTTGTTAATTTTTTGATGATATTTTTTCTTATATATGATCGTTCTAGGATAGTTGATTTATGATGAGTTTATAAGCATTAGAGACTCTCTTTTTGGTGGGGAGACAAGACCTGACTACTCATTCTATACTGAGGGATGCATAATCTATCATTATCACATTGTTTTTTCTTTTAGTAGTATAGAATGTTTTCATGGGGTGTTAACATAATAATTAGTAATTAGTGAACCATGGACTATGAATATGATATTTGAAAGAGGTGTAGATTCGGGTGGCTAGTTATGAGACATGTAATTTCAAATTTTTCTATCATTTTAAAATGTTTCAGCAGGTCAAGTATGAGAATAAGAAATCTTTAATATTTATTTAGCCACATCCAGTTCTAAATATGAAGTGTTATGACATATCTATAGAACTTTTGGTTTGGATTTTCTGTACAAAGAATATAAATAATGTGATATCGGTCGTGATCGATCGGATGAAAAAAATGTATCACTTCGTTCCCATTCATGAGAAAAAAATGTTGACTAATTAAAAAATACATACGTGAAAGAGATGTTTTGTATTCACAGAGTTTCATATGATATAGTTTCTCATATAGACACTAGGATTACTTATTGATTTTTGAGAGGCATTTTAGGGGAATTGGGATATCCATTAGGTCCTCATATGTGAAATTATATGCCATATTATTTACAGATAGAAGGACTGATACATATTCATGAGGATTTTCTGGAGTAATCATGAGCGTGAACTCGATTTATAAGTGACAGAGAATTCCGTCTAAATAGTTTATTTTTATACTGATGTACATCATATGAGAATTATTCCTATGGAAGGATGATAAAATTATTATGTTAAATAGGAAAGAGTTTTCTTATTCTCATATTACATTGTATATAATGAACCTTATGAGAGAGTAGTGGCCTGATATTTTTTACATGAAATAGACATAAAAGTTTTTGTTATGTTGAAATATTCTATTTTGGGGAGGTTGTTTCATCTATTTACTATTTATAAGTATTATTAAACCCCTATTTTGGCCATTATTTAGATTTCTTTAATTTACGAGTTGAATTCGTGAAATTTAGAATATTTTTATTGGATTTTGGTATATGTAAAATTGTAATATGGTTTTCCCAAACCATGAAAACAACTAGTTGAAACCGAGAAAACCAATACATTATGTATTTTCATAATTGGAACGCGCTCTGAAAATCCATGAACCCTCCTAGGATAAATTGTCAAATAATATTAAAATGGGACAATGATTAGGGAACAAATTTTTTTCAAACTATACAACCTTGTGTAGGAAATCATGAACTAATGTTAATTAATAAAAAATTTCATTTTTAATGGAATTTCTCCATAAAAGTTCATGGAAGGCCTAACACGACATACTATGATTTCGCCTTACTTGGAGGACACCAGGATGTGATTTTTTCCCATATAAACCTATATGTAAGAAAATTTAATCAAGGATAATGACATTTATCTCATCCTAATTTGTTTCCACTTCATTCTATTTATCCTTCTCTCTTTTCTTTCATCTATAGGGTTTATAGTTCACAATGCTGGGGGATAGTATATTTTAGTCCTTTTAAAATATTATATCTATGTTTGATACTCGTATCATCCTCACCAATTTTGTTCATTACAGAATCCAAATTTGGGATTTCGGTTTTGAGATCTCATGATCATGAGATAGGTGATTCTATTATGAATAAAATCTGTTATTGACCTTAAATTCCTTTATTTTAATTTTATTTTATGATTAAATGTAATTAAAATATATTTGATTACTAAAAACATAATTCCATTAAATTTGGAAATCAAAATTTTATTTGACAGTAAATTGACAAAACCAGCAATTCCACTAAATTAGGGTGTTGTAAAATATGGTAGATATTATTAGAACTGAGTTATGGAATTTAATTTTTGAATTTGAATTGTGAAATTTATTTGATGAAATTGACTTCATATAGGTATTTATGATAATTTAATAAAATGATTTTGATAAATCGTAGTGCTTTTATCATGGATATAGGAATTATATGATTAAATACTAGTGAGAGGGTTTTCAAAACGAAAAATCGGAATATTTGAAATCGGATAATTGGATGATTTTTATTTTAAACATTGTTAAAATATAATATCTGACATTTTTTAGAAAACATGAAATAATTGTTAATTAATAATTAAAAATTTAAAACACTCAAATTAGGATTTAGACACTTAATATGTGTATTCAATAAGTCACACACTAGAAAAGATGTTGATGGATTCATATTTGGGAAAGGTTGGGAGGATGTGTGTAGACATATCTCAATGATTACTATTTGAGTTTGAGGGATTTCTATTTCTTGAAACTATCATACATTTTGTAAGAAGATATTATTATTTTGTGTGTATTTGAAATATATTTCATATTTTCTAACTATATTTATACATTCCTTCAGAATTTGTATAAATTTTTTATATTAAATATTTATGAATCCATTTTATTAATATATTTATATCATTTGAAATGTAGAGGATGAGATTATTATTGAAATATACTTATGAATTTCAATTCATGTTTATTTTAATTTTAATGATTTATTTGTCAAATTAAATGTTTCTATATTATCATAGAATTATTTCTATGACTATAATGAGATTTTATCTTACACCTAGCATGTGCTTATGATTGTCAGTATGCTTCAATATTCTAGGTTTGAGAATGGGTATGGTTCTTATTGGTGGTGGTGGTAGATGTTGATCCTTGTTATTAGAGAGTTATGATTTCTAGGACAAGGGTTTCCATAATTAATTACGGTTCTTTTTTTGTACATTATTTGATTTTACTATTTCATTTCTGGTACACTTCTCCCTTTGGAGTTTTCTATTTTCATAATGATTTTTGTGTCATACATCTATTGTGTCTGTGGAAACATTATTCCGATATCCGTATTGTATAATGATAGGTGCTAATTGAAAAATCATGGGTATCATGTACACCATTGTGTTATGTTTTTGTCTTCTTGGGTATCAGAGTTCCAATGTATCCATATGGATTCAGGAAAATCTCTTTTTGTAATCCCTCATATGGATAATTAAAAATCTATTACAATGGTTCCTTAACTGTTTGGACTTACCATCAATTTTTACCCAAAAATTGAATACACAGTTAATTATAATAATAATGGGGTACTAATTATAAGATTATAAATACCCTGAAAGTATTTATACCACACTAACACTTTATGATATATATTTGTTAAATTAATTTAGTCTATTTGATAATTTTGGATAAACATAAAACCATATATAGATGATGTATAACATAGAATACATTTATATCCTAGCCCCTAAATTTATGGGAAAAAATATAAATAACTAAATTTTGAATAGTATATTTCTTACACATGTAAAAATAAATTCATTTTCTATCAATTTATGGGAAATACAAAAAATCCATTCAAAATAAAAAAATATTCCAAATAATTTTTTATGTGATAAATAAGCTTTTATATTAGTAAATTAAATTAATAAAAAATTGTTTATCATGTTAATTATATTTTTGTATCACTATGTAAATAAAATTATTTTTATAGATATATATTACCTATATTTTAGGAAAATGATTCTAGAAATGATAATAATTTTATACCATCATTTCATCTCATCTTTAAAAATAATAGAAACAATGTTGAATCGTTTGAATGGCCTAACATCTCTATAAACAATGTAATTCAATTTTCCTTCTATACAATTTATAAGTGACGATAATTAAATATAACAAACAAATATTATATCCATATCAAGATTTTAATTATTTCTATATAGGATCAATATTCAAATTATAAAGACCAAAACTACTAACAAAATCCTTTGTGTAGAAAGATGTTATTACATGGAATATATATTTAAGAAAACTTATCTAAATGTTGATAAATGATTATAATTAAATAATATGAAGTATTATATATATTTATTTTAGTTGGGAGTAGTGTAATAATAATTCAATATTTATATAAATGGGGTTTAATTAATAAACAAAGTAAATCAATCATATGGTAAGTGTTTATTTCAAAATATTATCATTATTCGGGATTTTTAAAGATTAAGAATCAGTTGGTGGAATTATTTATTCATTCTTTAATAATCCCAATATATTTTCAAATCAAAGATTTGTTTATATGAACAAAAATTTCTCCTACCATTTTACTCTCTTCATGTGTTGAGTATAGAAAAGTATTTTATTAAGGAAAACTGAATTGTTTTTTTTTGATCTGTATGTAATTACCCACTTACGTGTCCATATTATCACTAAAATTTATAAACGGATGTATTTATAAATAAATAATTAATTTTTATAGATATTATTATTTATTATAAATTTTTTATAAAATGGTTTTAAAAAATATAATGTTAATTTTTGGAATGTTGTTCTTCTTTTCATTTTTTGAATAGCGTGAGTTTGATTTTTTTAAATTATGTTCTTTGTATGGAATTACCCCGATTATTATCTATCATTACATTTATGTTTCCCTTAATGTTTTTCATGATTATTTTCAAAAAATATTCTTCATTTAAAATTGGAAATTAATATTATATTTTAATAATGTTATTTCTAAGTTAATATGATATTTTACATGGGAAAGTTTCCTTTAATATATTGAAAATATTTTCAACTATGTGACAACACGACCTAATTATCCTCTCAAACATGAATCTGACCATAATTAAAACATACCATATGGGTGTTACTAATCCCTATTGGATAGTGACAAACACCATTTCATCAAAGAGAAATAGAGGGAATTTTTTCATATCTTATAAAAATATACGATAAAATATAGAAAAACATATAGTGGAAGAAAAATTAATTTGTTTATCGAATATAATGTATAAAAAATACTATGACTCCACTGGATAGTCTTAAAATAATATATAATAGTCAATTACAACTTCTAAGGATAAAAAATCAAAATCATTTACACAAAGAGTCTTCATGTGATAGCATTGTCAAACTCCCACTATGTCACCACTTGTAACACAAACCCACCAAAAAAAATATCCACCACCTCACTATTGATACCATCTTTTACGTACATAAAAATATAAAAAAAGTTACATGTTCCACCAAGTGAATATAAATGGTGTGATCTAATATCCTTAGTAGGACAACATCTACTACATGGTTTGAATGATCCTTTTCATTTATCCAAAACCTTAGGAAAACAATAATTTATCAAAAACCCATTTCTATACATTGAAACAAAATTACTAATCCGTTCAATTTCAATTTTAATTTATTTGACAAAAAACATAGGCATGCACTTCACAAATAAAAAATATATATATATATATATAACCACCTACCTAAGAACAAAGGTCTCACACATCTAGAATGTGATCCAAAAAACAAGAAGTAAACAAGAACAAACATTAAAAAATCCCTAAAGATGATATAGATAACTCAAAATTGTAACTATTTAGAAAAATAGTCAGAAATGTGGAACACACTATACATTTTTTTCAAACCTTCACATTTCACCTAAGACAATTCGATGTCTATCCTTCGAAGGAAGATCACATGAAGGATATTGGGTGAAAAAAGAAGGTGAATCACCATAACAGATCAACAAATATTATAATGCAATGAAATGATGCTATTATGAACAAATGAAACAATGAAGAAAAAAGATTTCTCACTCAGATATACACCATGAACCACGCTGATGATCAAATAATTAGTAAATATATCTGGAAAGGGAGGAGTATCCTAGAAACACTTAGGAAGAGATTTATATTGAGAGAAAATAGCCTACTATGAACGAATATATAAATCACCCATGCATCTCTAGAAAATCCCATATCATGGTGATTAAAAATTGTGTAATCTGTTTCCACATTGTCAATACAAGGGGTCCATATACAAGGAAAATACCGATCACTTCTTATAAAAACTAATACTTAATCATTAATTGAAGTGTAAACCATTTTAATAGAGGGAAACCATTTACATCATGTATTAATCTCCCAATATGATCCTAGAGAAAAATACACATATTTTACTTTAATTAAACAACCTCTCAATTCCTAAATGATAATGGAAAATTATTTTTTTAGTATAAAAATAGTGAACTATCTTCAGGGATCCTAGAACATAAGATGATCATCATGTATCCACATTACATTTATACTCATAATGTAACATCCCAAGTAAGTAATGAATAATAGATATTTTTATCTATGTCTATTAGTGAATTAGATAGTGTTTTAGAGAATTAAAATGAAAATATATCCAATCTTAAGCATGGAATACACTAATATATTTAAAAGATTGTTTTACTGCCTTTTAATGGAAAACCATTTTTAAATCTATATTTTGACAATTTTATAAGCTGCGTTTGTCAAAATAAACTTATTCTTTATGATTGGGACATAAAAATTTACTTTCTGTGAATTTTTGGTATTTTTCTGATAAAGTTCATTTTTTTAATGAATAGTGAAAAATGTTGTATTTTAATTCAAAACCCCTTTTAATTATAATTTATTTATATGATTAGATTTTCTTTTGAATTGGTTTTAAATTGAAATTAGAATATATTTTTACCATTTAATCCAATAGTGGTCTTTGGAATTAATTTCACTTTTAAATTGGACTTAAACTGGTGTCAATCTTTTGATACTTATTGTTTCATAAAAATACGCTATTTGTCATGACATTGGGAAATAATTATTAAATTAATTAATGTGACTTATATGATTTGAATTTTTTAAAATATAAATAAATTTTGAATTCAGAATATCAAATATAGCTTAGGGTAAAGTTTTGGTATTTTTCTGAAAAACTTCAATTTTTGATGAATAGTGAAACCACTAAGTGATAATTAAAAAACTGATTTTTCGTTTAAATGAAATTTTACCACCTCTGTGTTTTGAATTTCAAAAAAACCGAAATACATGGTTTTCATTAAGAAGTAAAATGTGGTTCAATGGGATTAAAATAATTTTTTGGTGAATATTAACTTTTATGTTTTTAATCGCGATTAGAGGTAATTAGTGTAGTTTTAGGTAAAAATAATGTTTTAATAATATGAGATGAGCTTGAAACATGAACTACCCTCATTGGATGTGTCATGGCCGACCAAGAAAATCCATGGGTCAACTTGGGGACCCCATGGAGCCACTTTCGTTGGGAAATGACATAAATAACTTTTTATTTAATGTTAAAGTAAAAATGACACAAACATGAGATGTTTTACTAAAACAATTTTTACATGGGGTTATACAAGTCCTATTTTTGACTATAAATATAAATTAGAAATATAAAAAGAATTCCTACATCATAATATTTTTTTTATAATTTTTAGAATTCAAATAAATTAATTTAATTATGACATCATGATGATGTAGTGATTACCTCCTTAATAAAGGATTTAAATAAAATGAAAAGATAATGTAAGATCTATGAAATAAACATGTCCAAAACCTATTGTATGGGTGGATTTATAACCCTTATCACCTTACCCTCGAATTATATCAATGTGGGACCTTTTAAATCCGAAACTCATTTTAAAATAAAGTAACATTTCTTTACTTTCCAAGAGTGCCCCTCCTCTACTCTTATAAAAGGCCCCCACCTATACCTCCTTACCCACACTTCCAAAGCCTTTGGCTCGGCCAAAACCTGCCCATTTTGTCTCTCCACTTCCCTATCTTACTCCTTGAAGCCTCACTTTGGGCAGAAGTCTTCCCAAGGAATCCATTGATCTCAAACCAAAGGGAGTTACCCGATTTTAAGGTAATGTCTTCACCTGTGTCCTTTTGTTTTATTTTGCTTCTCCAACCCCCTAAACTCTTTTTATTCATTTATTTTGTAACAACTCCAGTATCTTAAATATACTAGGATGTTTTTATGAGAAGGATTCGATCTACACTTACACACACATACATCTAATTGTTAAATAACATACTGTTTCTGTGGATGGTGAATTTATGCCTCCCAAAACGATGATTGTTCAACATTCTTTTAACACATTAAAAGGTGGCCATTAAGATGACACTATATTTATATATGATATATAAAATGTTTATGTTTTCCGTAAGCTTCTGTATTTTTCATTTTTGGCATACCTTTATGGTTTCCATTATGGGTAAAGGCGATATCTTCATTTAAGGAAGTGCGGACTGCCGCCCCCTCAAAGTGATTTGATTCGCTAATACCATATGTGGGACGTATAAAGGATGGAGTTATGATATTATATATTATATAACACTGGAATTATAATAAACCTTTATATCATTGTTATTCCATTCTATAAAAAATATGAAATAGAAATGAAAGTAGCGTTCATGCGTACGTACGGCTTACCGTCTCCATGAACGGTGCAATTCATTTCATACCTCTAAATGATTATGTAATATTATAAATTCATGCATGTACTGGATATATATGACATATATTATATCTACATCATGAATACCATTCTGGATATAATGGATACATGAACAACTTGTAATTATAAAGGGTTTATTTTTGACTCAAGTACCAATGATCGTTAAAATGACCGTTATTAACTTAAATAATTACATAGTGTTCATGACATGGAATAAGTGATATAAAAGGAATAATGAACTTGAAAAAGGTTCTCAAACAAGTATAAATTAACTCAAGTTTATTATTCAGGAGATTAAAGAACGATCGAGTCAAGTCAGACCCGAGGTATGGGACTTCGTCTCAATCTCCTTTCATTGAGGCATATTTTGTTTTATACAAAGCCTTCTTTTATACGGTGTATAAACCACTTTGACTTTTACATTTATCAAAATGAAATCTTTTTTATAAGAAGTGTTTTACTAAATGACAAAAGGGAATGTTTTGGTCATACGTATGCGGCGACAACGACTTCTCCGCCACCATGACCATTATTTGAGTTTCGGCTTCCTCTACAAGCCATACCATTTTTTAAAAAGAAAAATAAATACCAAGTTTTACTTTTCTTTTGTTTTGGTATTGAAAATGGTTTTCATAATGTTTTTATATCAATGTGTTGTATTGATATCTTGTGATTGAACGGTGGAAATGTTATGTTTCCTACATGCATGTATTATGTGATACAATTATGTTGAGGTTCGTGGGGATTATTATGAAGACGGGTGGTTCCGTGATAAACTAAGGGCAGGTGTGCCCGATATAACACTCCAATGCATTGGGTAACGCAAAGGAGTGAAACGTTAATGTTTCTCTGAATAGATTTAGGGAATATGCTGTGATGGGTATTCCAAATGTAACCAAGAGGGTTACTCATTACGCAAGAATGTTATGAATGCCTCAAGATACCTTTATGTCTTATGATTTCTATGATTTATTCATGATTTGATGAGGTATGTTAAAGTGCTTATGTTATATAGGTAAAGTTTGATTTCATTCTTATGTATATATGAACTTATGTTTCCTTTCCATATTTTTATAACCCATACTGAGCTTTTTATGCTCATCCCAAGTTTTTTTGAAATGTTTTTCACAGGTCAATGGAAAGGTACATGATATGATGATAGTGTCAAGGATGTGTCAATAATGAATCCATGTTTTATTTTAAATATGTTTCCATTGATGGGAAAAAAGAATACTATCTTTATGTAACCACTTTGTTTATATGTGGAATGTAATGCAAGTTTTATGCTCTTATTCTCTAAAACTCTAAACCTGAAAAGATCATCAATGTGTAATCTTGTAATAACTCAATATTAAGTAAGGTTTAAGGGTGGGGCCTTATAGTTGGTATCAAAGGTCGGTTTAGATAACTTTAGGAGTTATAATTCTATTAAAGGATTATCTATTTTTTTTTGGAAATGATATAGCATTTGAAGATTACCATGTTGCTTCATCTAAGAAATGTTTGTTCAGAATGGTTTTCTGTAGAGGAAACAGGGAAGTAGTGCTAGGAAGGCATACAGAAGGAAATAAAATTCTGAATCAATATCCTGAGATGGTCGGAATTGGAACTGAACGGTTTTTTGCAGTAATGGCGCAATTGACTCAAGCGATAAATGGTGGTGGTATCCATGCACGAGATCAGCCAGATCAGCCACGGAGGAACATGTCAGTGGTGGAACATTTCATGAGGCAAAATCCCCCATCATTTAGAGGATCATCTGACCCTGTGTTAGCTGGAGGGTGGATTAAAGCACTGGAAAATATTTTCGATGTCATGGGGTGTTCAGACAATCAAAAGGTTAGCCTTTCTATTTATCGTTTTGAGGGTGAAGCAGATCAGTGGTGGTCGATGGTTAAAAATATCAGGGATGCTGATGAGATTGATGCTCTTGACTGGGATGAATTCAAAGGTATGTTTCTTGAAAAGTATTTTCCTAAGGATGTTCGACTTAGGATGGAAAAAAATTCATGGAATTGAGGCAAGAGTAAGACTCAGTGGCATCCTATGAAGAGAGGTTCACTCGATAGGCAAGGTATGCTCCAAATTTTATCCGAGACCTTGATAGTAAAATCAATCGGTTTTACTCAGGATTAAAGACACAATATATAAGGTCATTAGCTTCTCTTGAGTTTAAAAGTTATGAAAAGCATGTTCGATTTGCTGAGAAGGTGGAAATGGAGTTTGTCGATGATCAAGTGTTCTTTAACAACCAATAGAAGAAGAGACCGAGGTGGTAGGAGAAAGGAATGAATTCTTCAAAAAATTCTGATTGTAAGAAAACTAAGTTTCTAGTTTGTGATAAATGTGGTAAAAGGCATGCTAGGGAATGCGTTCTGAATTCTTGAAAGTGCTATCGATGTGGTAAGATGGGACATAAGGCTCGTGATTGCACTGAAAAAAGATCAAGGTGATGGTAAAGCCAAATTTGATTTACAGTTAGTGAAATGTTTTAAGTGCAATGAGATGGGTCACTATGCAAATGAGTGTCTGACAATGATCTTGAGTGATGGGAAGCAGTTAGAATACAAGTAGAAAGGGGTGGTGAAATCCATTGCAACTACTTCAGCAGATGTCGGGCCATAAAATGAAGTTGTATCAGGTACTTTGTTTGTTTTTTCATATTATGCCAGTGTGTTGTTTGATTCGGGGTCTACACATTCTTTCATCTATGAAAACTTTTATAGTAAAATGGGAATACCATCTCAAGAAATGTCTCCTAAAATTTTGGTAAAAACACATGGGGGAAATGTTGAGGAAAAAAGAATTTATAAGAATCTTCATATCCTTATATATGGAAAGAACCTACTTGCAAACCTTATTGTTCTACCTCAAGTAGAGTTTGATGTTATACTGGGTATGGATTGGCTCTCTATTTACCATGCTAAGATTGACTGTAGATCTAAAGAAGTTTCTTTTCATAAAGACTTTACGTTTTTGTACAAGAATGAACCCTTATTGTTGATAACATATGAAGAGGCCAAGAAATTTGTAAAATATGGAAATGAATGTTACCTTGCACATATTGTTGAAAATAAAGGAACTGTTCAGATTAATGATGTGCCAGTGGTAAATGAGTATCCTGATGTTTTTCCTAATGAGTTTCCTGGAATAATACCAGATTGGGATGTTGAATTTACTGTCGACTTAGTTCCAGATGCTAAGCCAATTTCTAAACCCCCTTATCGAGTGGATCAAATTGAACTTTTAGAGTTGAAGGAGCAATTACAAGATTTATTAGAGAAAGGTTTCATTCGACCTAGCACGTCACCATGGGGTACTCCTATATTATTTGTTAAAAGGAAATATGGTTCTATGAGAATTTTTAGTGATTATAGAGCCTTGAATAACATAACTGTTAAGAACAAATATCCTTTGCCTCATATCAATGATTTGTTTGTTCAGCTCCGGGGAGCTCGGTTTTTTTCAAAGATTGACCTGAGATCGGGGTACCATCAGCTGGATGTAAAGGAAGCAGAAGTTCCGAACACTGTGTTTCATACAAGATATGGCCATTATGAATTTTTAGTAATTCCTTTTGGGCTAACCAATGCACCTGTTGTATTCATGGACTTAATGAATAGAATTTTACATGAGTTGTTGGATAAGTTTTTGGTGGATTTCATTGATGATATTTTGGTGTTTTCTAAAAGTAAAGAGGATCATGAAAGAAATTTAAGGGTTATTTTGCAAACATTAATAGAAAAGAAATTGTATGGGAAATTCATAAAGTGTGAGTTTTGGTTGCAACAAATTTTATTACATGGTCACATTGTTTCTAAATATGGGATAACTGTTCATCCTGCAAAAACAAAGGATGTTGAAGAATGGCCAAGACCAACAATTGTAACAGATATTCGTAGTTTCCTTGGTTTGGCAGGCTATTACCGAAGGTTTGTTAGAAATTTTTCACGGTTATCTAGTCCAATGGCTAAGCTAACTCGGAAGGGTGTTAAGTTTATCTAGACAAAATAATGTGATGATTGTTTTCAGGAATTGAAATGAAGATTGGTGAATGCTCCAATTTTGGCATTTCCTTCCAGGAATGGTGAGTTTGTTATCTACAGTGATGCTTCATTGAAGGGACATGGTTGTGTTTTAATGAAGAATGATCAGGTAATTGCTTATGCTTCACGACAGTTGAAAACTCCTGAGGTAAATTACCCGGCACAAGATTTGGAATTATCTGCTGTTGTTTTCGCTTTAAAAATTTGGAGGCATCATTTGTATAGACTAAAGTGTGAAATATATACTGATCACAAAAGTTAAAAGTATATATTCACTCAGAAAGAATTGAACATGAGATAGAGGAGATTGCTAGAATTAATCAAGGATTATGATTGTATAATTCATTACCATCTGGTAAAAGCAAATAAAGTGGCTGATGCTTTGAGTCGAAAAATTAATGCATCATTAACAATGTTGCGTTTGGAACGTGATCCTTTGGTTAAGGATTTGATGACTTTGGCATAGAAGTTGTTGGTGCAGGATGTCCTTCTGTTTTATTTCAGGTATCAGTGAAATCTTCTCAATCAGACAGAATCAAGAAAGCACAGAAGCAAGACAATGAGTTGCAGAAAAAGGTAGACCTGGTTCAGAAAGGTAAGTTTCCTGAATTCAACATTGATAATGATTGCGTTTTGAGAATTTGGAAGAGATTGTGTGTGCCTTGTGATTCATAGTTGAAGTGAGAGTTGTTATGTGAAGCTCATAGTTATCCGTTTTCAGTTCATCCGAGTAGTACTAAGATGTACAGAGATCTGCGGGAGTATTACTGGTGGGATGGAATGAAAAGAGATATTGCTGATTTTACTGTGAAGTGTTTGACATGTCAACAGGTTAAAGAAGATTGGCAGTTACCGAAAGGGATGCTTCAGCCTTTACCAGTGCCAGAGTGGAAATGGGAGAATATGTCCATGGACTTTGTTGTGGGATTTCTGAAGACATCTCGAGGTAATAATGAAATCTGGGTTATTATTGATCGCCTGACTAAATATTCTCATTTCCTTCCTATTCGAGATACTTTCTCTCTAGATCAACTTTCCCGATTGTACCTTAAAGAGATATTCAGGTTGCATGGAGTTCCGCTATCCATTGTATCCGATCGTGATCCCAGGTTTACTTCTAACTTTTGTAATGGCCTTCAGAAGTCGTTGGGTACTGAATTAAATTTTAGTACAGCTTTTCATCCTCAATCAGATTGGCAGTCAGAACGAAAAATTCATACTTTGGAAGATATGCTACGTGCTTGTTCTATGGATTATCAGGGAAGTAGGGACCAACATCTTTCTTTGGTTGAGTTTTCTTAGAATAACAGTTTTCATTCCAGTATACAGATGGCACCATTTGAGGCATTATATGGGAAGCAGTGTCGAACTCCATCTTTTTGGGATGAAGTGGGTGAAAGGACACTGAGGGGAACCGAATTGGTAGAAGAGTTGTCAGAAAAAGTTCAACTGATACAGAAACACATGAGAACAGCTCAGAGAAGGCATAAGAGTTATGCGGACAACAGGAGGAAGGATCTCTCTTTTGAGGTAGGTGATCATGTTTTTTTCAAGGTTTCTCAATGGAAATGTGTGATGCGATTTGATAAGAAACGAAAGCGGAGTCCAAGGTTCATTGGACCATATGAAATTCTGGAGAGAGTTGGATCAGTTGCTTACCGAGTGGCTTTACCTCCGAGTTTATCTCAGGTACACAATGTTTTTCATGTTTCGATGTTGAGAAAGTATATGCCAGATCCATCTCATGTTTTGAGTCCATAGGTAGTTCAGTTGGAAGAGAACCTATCTTATGAGATACAACCGGTCCAGATTCTTGACCACAGGGAGCATGTGTTACGGAATAAGGTGATTAATCAAGTAAAGTTTTTTTGGAAAAACCACATGATGGAAGAGGCAACATGGGAATCCGAAAATGCAATAAGGGATAGGTACCCCCATTTATTCGATAAGTAAATAAATTGCGGGGATGCAATTTTCTAAAGGGGGGAAGGATGTAACATCCCAAGTAAGTAATGAATAATAGATATTTTTATCTATGTCTATTAGTGAATTAGATAATGTTTTAGAGGCTTAAAATGAAAATAAATCCAATCTTAAACATGGAATACACTAATATTTTTAAAAGATTGTTTTACTGGCTTTTAATAGAAAACCATTTTTAAATATATCATTTGAAAATTTTATAAGCTGTTTTTTTCAAAATAAACTTATTCTTTATTATTGGGACATCAAAATTTACTTTGGGTGAGTTTTTGGTATTTTTCCGATAATATTCATTTTTTTAATGAATAGTGAAAAATGATGTATTTTAATTCAAAACCTCATTTTAATCTAATTTATTTATATGATTATATTATCTTTTTAATTGGTTTTAAAGTCAAATTAGAATATATCTTTACCATTTAATCCAATAGTGGTCTTTGGAATTAATTTCACTTTGAAATTGGACTTAAACTGGTGTCAATCTTTTGATACTTATTATTTCATAAAAACACGCTATTTGTCATGACATCGGGAATTAATTATTAAATCAATTAATTTAAATTATATGATTTGAATTTTGTAAAATAGACATCATTTTTTAATTCAGAATATTAAATATATCTTAGTGTTATGTTTTGGTATTTTTCTGTAAAACTTCAATTTTTGATGAATAGTGAAACCATTGAGTGGTACTTAAAAATTGATTTTTCGTTTAAATGAAATTTTACCACCTCTGTGTTTTGAATTTCAAAAAAACCTGACATACATGGTTGTCATTAAGATGTAAAATGTGGTTAAATGGGATTAAAATAATTTTTTGGTGAATAGTAACTTTTATATTTTTAATCGCGATTAGAGGTAATTATTTTAGTTTATGGTAAAAATAATGTTTTAATAATATGAGATGAGCTTGAAACATGTCCTGCCCTCATTTGATGTGTCATGAAAGACCAATAAAATCCATGGGTCAAATTGGGGACCCCATGGAGCCACTTTGGTTGGGAAATGACATAAATAACGTTTTATTTAATGTTAAAGTAAAAAATGACACAAACATAAAGTGTTTTACTAAAACTATTTTTACTTGGGTTTATACAAGTCATATTTTTGACTATAAATATTCAATAGAAATATAAAAATATTTCCTACATCATGATAATTTTTTTATATTTTTTAGAAATTAAATAAATTAAATTATATATGACATCATGATGATGTAGTGATTACCTAATTAATAAAGGATTTAAATTAAATGAAAAGATAATGTAAAATCTATGACCTACACATTTCCGAAACCTATTGGATGGGTGGCTTTCTAACCCTTATCACCTTAGCCTCTAATTATATCAATTTTGGACCTTTGGAATCTGAAAATAATTTTAAAATAATGTAACATTTCTTTACTTTTCAAGAGTGCCCCTCCTCTCCTCTTATAAAAGGCCCCGACCTCTACCTCCTAACCCACACTTCCAAAGCCTTTGGATCTACCAAACCCTGCCCATTTTGTCTCTACACATCCCTCTCATAATCCTTGAAGCCTCACTTTGGGCAGAAGTCTTCCCAAGGAAGCCTTTGAGCTCAAACCAAATGGAGTTGCCCGATTTTAAGGTAATGTCTTCACTTGAGTCCTTTTGTTTTATTTTGCTTCTCCAACCCCCTAAACTCTTTTTATTCATTTATTTTGTAACAACTCCAGTATATTCAATATACTAGGATGTTTTTATAAGAATTATTCAAGCTACACTTACTCACACCTACATCTAATGGTTAAAGAACATATTGTTTCCGTGGATGTTGAATTTATGCCTCCCGAAACGATGATTGTTGAACATTCTTTTAACACCTTTAAAGGTGGCCATTAAGATGAAAATATATTTATATATGATATATAATATGTTTATGTTTTCCTTAAGCTTCTGTATTTTTCATTTTTGGCATACCATTATGGTTTCCATTATGAGTAAACGTGATATATTCATTTAAGGAAGTGCGGACTACCGCCCCCTCAAAGTGATATGATTCGTTAATACCATATGTGGGACGTATAAAGGATGGAGTTATGATATTATATATGATATTACACTGGAATTATACTATAACTTTATATCATTATTATTCCATTCTATAAAAAATACGAAATAGAAATGAAACTAGCGTTCATGCGTACGTACGGCTTACCGTCTCCATGAACGGTGCATTTCATTTCTTACCTCTAAATGATTATGTAATATCATAAATTCATGCATGTACTGGATATATATGACATATATGATATCTACATCATTAATAAGATTCTGGATATAATGGATACATGAACAACTTGTAATTATAAAGGGTTTATTTTTTACTCAAGTACCAATGATCTTTAGAACGACCTTTATTAACATAAATAATTACATAGTGTTCATGACATGGAAATAAGTGATATAAAAGGAATAATTAACTTGAAAAAGGTTCTTAAAAAAGTATAAATTAACTCATGTTTATTATTCAGGAGATTAAATAATGACCGAGTCAAGTCGGACCCGAGGTGTGGGACGTCGTCTCAATCTCCTTTCATTGAGGCATATTTTGTTTTATACAAAACCTTCTTTTATAAGGTGTATAAACCCCTTTGAATTTTTTTTTTATCCAAAAGGAATATTTTTTATACGAAGTGTTTTACTAAAAGACAAAAGGGGTTGTTTTTGTTGTACGTATGCGGCGACAACGACTTCTCCACCGCCATGACCATTATTTGAGTTTCAGCTTCCTCTACAAGCCATACCTTTTTTAAAAAAGAAAAATAAATACCATGTTTTACTTTTTGTTTGTTTTGGTATTGAAATTGGTTTTCATAATGTTTTTATATCAATGTGTTGTATTTATATCTTGTGATTGAATGGTGGAAATGTTATGTTTCCTATCTGCATGTTTTTTGTGATACGATTATGTTGAGGTTCTTGGCCATTATTATGAAGACGGGTGGTTCGGTGATAAAATATGGGTGGGTGAGCCCGATATATCTCTCCAATGCATTGGGTAACGTGAAGGAGTGAAACGTTACAGTTTCTCCGAAGAGATTTAGAGAATATACTGTGATGGGTATTCCAAACGTAACCAAGAGGGTTACTCCATAAGTAAGAATGTTATGAATGCCTCAAGTTACCTTTATGTCTTATGATTTCTATGATTTATTCATGATTTGATGAGGTATGTTAAAGTGCTTTTGTTATATGGGTAAAGTATGATTTCATTCTTATCTATATATGAACTTATGTTTCCTTTCCATATTTTTATAACCCATACTGAGCTTTTTATGCTCATCCCAAGTTTTTTTTGAAATGTTTTTCACATGTCAAGGGAATGGTACATGATATGATGATAGTGTCAAGGAAGTGTCAAGGATGAATCCATGTTTTATTTTAAATATGTTTCCATTGATGGGAAAAAAGAAAACTATCTTTATGTAACCACTTTGATTATATGTGGAATGTAATGCATGTTTTATGCTCTAATTCTCTAAAACTCTAAACCTGAAAAGATCCTCAATGTGTAATATTGTAATATCTCATGATTGAGAAAGGTTTAAGGCTGGGGCCTAATAGTTGGTATCAAAGGTCGGTTTAGATAACTTTAGGTGTTATAATTCTTTTAAATGTTTATCCTTTTTTTAAATGATATAGCATTTGAAGATTACCATGTTGCCTCATCTAAGACATGTTTGTTCAGAATAGTTTTCCATAGAGGAAATAGGGAAGCAGTACTAGGAAGACATACATAAGGAAATAACATTCCGAATCAGCATCCTGAGATGGTCGGAATTAGAACTGAACAGTTTGTTGTAGTAATGGTGCAGTTGACTCAAGCGATAAATGGTGGTGGTATCTATGCAAGAGATCAGCCAGATCAACCACAGAGGAACATGTCAGTGGTGGAACATTTCATGAGGCAACATCCCCCATCATTCAGAGGATCATCTGACCCTGTGTTAGCTGAAGGGTGGATTAATGCACTAGAGAAGATTTTCGATGTCTTGGGGTGATCAGACAATCAAAAGGTTAGTCTTGTTATTTACCATTTGGAGGGTGAAGCAGATCAGTGGTGGTTGACGGTTAAAAATTTCAGGGATGCTGATGAGATTAATGCTCTCGACTGGGATGAATTCAAAGGTATGTTTCTTGAAAAGTATTTTCCTAAGGCTATTCGACTTAGGATGGAAAAACAATTATTCAAATTGAGGCAAGCAGAAGACTCAGTGGCTGCCTATGAAGAGAGTTTCACTCGATTGGCAAGGTATGCTCCAAATTTTATCTGAGACCCTGATAGTAAAATCAATAGTTTTTTCTCAGGATTAAAGCCAAAATATCTAAGGGCATTAGCTTCTCATGAGTTTAAAATTTATGAAAAGATTTTTCGATGTGCTGAGAAGTTGGAAATGGAGTTTTTCGATGATCAAGTGTTCTATAACAACCAACAGAAGAAGAGACTGAGGTGGCAGGAGAAAGGAAAGAATTATTCAAAAAAGTCTGATGGTAAGAAAACTATGTTTACAATTTGTGATAAATGTGGTAAAAGGTATGCTGGGGAATGCATTCTGAATTTTGGAAAGTGCTACCGATGTGGTAAGATGGGACATAAGGCTCGTTATTGCACTGAAAAATATCAAGGTGGTGGTAAGGCCAAATTTGATTTACAGTTAGTTAAATGTTTTAAGTGCAATGAGATGGGTCACTATGCAAATGAGTGTCCGACAAAGAGCTTGAGTGATGGGAAGCAGTTAGACTACAAGCAGAAAGGGGTGGTGAAATATTTTTCAACTACTTCAGCAGATGTCGGGCCATCAAATGATGTTGTATCAGGTACTTTGTTTGTTTTTTCAAATTATGCCAGTGTGTTGTTTGATTCAGGGTCTACACAATCTTTCATCTCTGAAAACTTTTCTAGTAAAATGGGAATACCATCTCAAGAAATGACTCCTGAAATTTTGGAAAAACACCTGGGGGAAATGTTGAGGCAAAAAGAATTTATAAGAATCTTCATATCCTTATCTGTGGAAAGTACCTACTTGAAAACCTTATTGTTCTACCTCTAGTAGAGTTTGATGTTATCCTGGGTAAGGATTGGCTCTCTATTTACCATGCTAAGATTGATTGTATAGCTAAAGAGGTTTCTTTTCAGAAAGACTATCAGTTTGTGTACAAGAATGAACCCTTACTGTTGATAACATATAAAGAGGCCGAGAAACTTGTAAAAGATGGAAATGAATGTTACCTTGCACATATTGTTGAAAATAAAGGTACAATTCAGATTAATGATGCCCCAGTGGTAAATGAGTATCCTGATGAGTTTCCTGGAATAATACCAGATTGGGAAGTTTAATTTACTGCCGACTTAGTTCCTGATGCTAAGCCAATTTCAGAACCCCCTTATCGAATGGCTCAAATTGAACTCTTAGAGTTGAAGGAGAAATTGCAATATTTATTAGAGAAATGTTTCATTCGACCTAGCACGTCACCATGGGGATCTCCTGTTTTATTTGTTAAAAATAATGATGGTTCTATGAGAATTTTCATTGATTATAGTTCATTGAATAACATCACTGTTAAGAAAAAATATCCTTTGCATCATATCGATGATTTGTTTGATCAGCTCCAGGGAGCTCAGTTTTTTTCAAAGATTGACCCGAGATCGGGGTACCATCAGCTGAAGGTAAAGGAAGCAAATGTTCTGAATGCTGTGTTTAGTACAAGATATGGCCATTATGAATTTGTAGTTATTCCTTTTTGGCTAACCAATGCACCTGCTGTATTCATGGACTTAATGAATAGAATTTTCCATGAGTTCTTGGATAAGTTTGTGGTGGTTTTCATTGATGATATTTTGGTGTTTTCTAAAAGTAAAAAGGAGCATGAAAGAAATTTAAGGGTTATTTTTCAAACCTTAAAAGAAAATAAATTGTATGGGAAATTCAGAAAGTGTGAGTTTTGGTTGCAAAAAATTTCGTTCCTTGCTCACATTGTTCCTAATGATGGGATAACTATTGATCCTGCAAAAACGAAGGTTTTTGATGAATGGCCAAGACCCACAAATGTAACAGAGATTCGTAGTTTCCTTGGTTTGGCAGGCTATTATCGAAGGTTTGTTAGAAATTTTTCATGGTTATCTAGTCCAATGACTAAGCTAACTCGGAAGGGTGTTAAGTTTATCTGGACAAAAGAATGTGATGATTGTTTTCAGGAATTGAAAATAACATTGGTGAATGCTCCAGTTTTGGCACTTCCTTCCAGGAATAGTGATTTTGTTATCTATAGTGATGCTTCATTGAAAGGACTTGGTTGTGTCCTAATGCAGAATGATCAGGTAATTTCTTATGCTTCACGACAGTTGAAAACTCATGAGGTAAATTACCCTACAAAAGATTTGGAATTATCTGTTGTTGTTTTCTCTTTAGAAATTTGGAGGCATCATTTAACTAGAGTAAAGTGTGAAATATATACTGATCAAAAAAGTTTAAAGTATATATTCACTCAGAAAGAATTGAACATGAGACAGAGGAGATGTCTAGAATTAATCAAAATTATGATTGTACAATTCATTACTATCCGGGAAAAGAAAATAAAGTGGCTGATGCTTTGAGTCAAAAAAGTAATGCTTTCTTAACAATGATGCATTTCGAACGTGATCCTTTGGTTAAGGATTTGATGAACTTTGGCATAGAATTTGTTGGTGCACTATGTCCTTCTGTTTTATTTCAGGTATAAGTGAAATCTTCTCTATCAGACAGAATCAAGAAAGCACAGAAGCAAGACAGTGAGCTGCAGAAAAAGGTAGAGCTGGTTCAGAAAGGTAAGTTTCCTGAATTCAACATTGAATATTATTGTGTTTTTAGATTTGGGAAGAGATTGTGTGTGCCTTGTGATTCACATTTGAAGAGAAAGTTGTTATGTGAAGCTCATAGTTCTCCGTTTTCAGTTCATCCTGGAAGTACTAAGATGTACAGATATCTGCAGGATTATTACTGGTGGGATGGAATGAAAAGAGATACTGCTAATTTTACTGTGAAGTGCTTGACATGTCAACAGGTTAAAGTAGAGCGGCAGTTACTGAAAGGGATGATTCATCCTTTACCAGTTCCAGAGTGTAAATGTGAAAATATGTCCATGAACGTTGTTGTGGGATTACCGAAGACAACTCGAGGTAATAATGCAATCTGGGTTATTGTTGATCGCTTGACTAAATCAGCTCATTTCCGTCCTACTCGAGATACTTTCTCTCTAGATCAACTTTCTCAATTGTATCTTAAAGAGACCATCAGGTTTCATGGAGTTCCTCTATCCATTGTATCGGATCGTGATCGAAGGTTTACTTCTAACTTTTGGAAAGGCCTTCAGAAGTCGTTGGGTACTGAATTAAATTTTAGTACATCTTTTCATCCTCAATCAGATGGTCAGTCAGAACGAACAATTTCGACTTTGGAAGATATGCTACGTGCTTGTTCGATGGATTATCAGGGATGTTGGGACCATCATCTTTCTTTGGTTGAGTTTTCTTAGAATAACAGTTTTCATTCCAGTATACAGATGGAACCATTTGAGGCATTATATGGGAAGCGGTGTCGAACTCCAACTTTTTGGGATGAAGTGGGTGAAAGGAAGCCGATGTGACCCGAATTGGTAGAAGAGTTGGCAGAAAAAGATCATCTGATATAGAAACACATGAGAACAGCTCATAGCAGGCAGATGAGTTATGCGGACAATAGGAGGAAGGATCTCTCTTTTGAGGTAGGTGATCATGTTTTTCTCAAGGTTTCTCCAAGGAAAAGTGTGATGCGATTTGGTAAGAATGGAAAGATGAGTCCAAGGCTCATTGGACCATATGAAATTCTGGAGAGAGTTGGATCAGTTTCTTACTGAGTGGATTTACCTCCACGTTTATCTCAGGTACACAATGTTTTTCATGTTTCGATGTTGAGAAAGTATATGCCAGATCCACCTCATGTTTTGAGTCCAGAGGTAGTTCAGCTGGAAGAGAACCTATCTTATGAGGAACAACCGGTCCATATTCTTGACCACAGGGAGAAAGTGTTACGGAATAAGGTGATTATTCAGGTAAAGGTTTTGTGGAAAAACCACATGATGGAAGAGGCAACATGAGAATCTGAAAATGCAATAAGGGATAAGTACCCCAATTTATTTGATAAGTAAATAAATTGCGGGGACGCAATTTTCTAAAGGGGGGAAGGATGTAACATCCCAAGTAAGTAATGAATAATATATATTTTTATCTATGTCTATTACTGAATTAGAGAGTGTTTTAGAGGCTTAAAATTAAAATAAATCCAATCTTAAGCATGGAATACACTAATATTTTTAAAAGATTGTTTTACTACCTTTTAATAGAAATCCATTTTTAAATATATATTTTGACAATTTTATAATCTGTGTTTGTCAAAATAAACTTATTCTTTATGATTGGGACATCAAAATTTACTTTGTGTGAATTTTTGGTATTTTTCCGATAAAGTTCATTTTTTAATGAATAGTGAAAAATGTTGTATTTTAATTCTAAACCTCTTTTTAATCTAATTTATTTATATGATTAGATTATCTTTTGAATTTGTTTTAAAGTTAAATTATATTATATTTTTACCATTTAATCCAATAGTGGTCTTTGGAATTAATTTCACATTGAAATTGGACTTAAACTGGTGTCAATCTTTTGATACTTATTGTTTCATAAAAACACGCTATTTGTCATGACAACGGGAATTAATTATTAAATGCTTTAATGTGACTTATATGATTTGAATTTTGTATAATAGACATCATTTTTGAATTCAGAATATCAAATATAGCTTAGGGTGATGTTTTGGTATTTTTATGAAAAACTTCAATTTTTGATGAATAGTGAAACCAATAAGTGGTACTTAAAAAACTGATTTTTCGTTTAAATGAAATTATACCACCTCTGTGTTTTGAATTTCAAAAAAACTGACATACATGGTTGTCATTAAGATGTAAAATGTGGTTCAATGGGATTAAAATAATTTTTTGGTGAATAGTAACTTTTATGTTTTTAATCGCGATTAGAGGTAATTACTGTAGTTTAAGGTAAAAATAATGTTTTAATAATATGAGATGTGATTGACACATGTCCTACCCTCATTGGATGTGTCATGGACGACCATGAAAATCCATGGGTCAACTTGGGGTCCCGGTGAAGCCACTTTGGTTGGGAAATGACATAAATAACTTTTTATTTAATGTTAAAGTAAAAAATGACACAAACATAAAGTGTTTTATTAAAAAACATTACATGGTTTTATACAAGTCGGATTTTTGACTACAAATATTCAACAAAAATCTAAAAAGATTTCCTACATAATGATAATTTTTTTATATTTTTTAGACATTAAATACATTAAATTATTTATGACATCATGATGATGCAGCGATTACCTCAATAATAAAGGATTTAAATTAAATGAAAAGATAATGTAACATCTATGACCTACACATGTCCAAAACCTATTGGATGGGTGTATTTCTAACCCTTATCACCTTAACCTCTAATTATATCAATGTGGGACCTTTTTAATCCGAAAGTCATTTTAAAATAAAGTAACATTTTTTTACATTCCAAGAGTGCCCCTCCTCTCCTCTTATAAAAGGCCCCACCTCTACCACCTTACCCACACTTCCAAAGCCTTTGGCTCGGCCAAAACCTACCCATTTCGTCTCTCCACTTCCCTCTCTTACTCCTTGAAGCCTCACTTTGGGCAGAAGTCTTCCCAAGGAAGCTTTTGAGCTCAAACCAAAGGGAGTTACCCGATTTAAGGTAATGACTTCACTTGAGTCCTTTTGTTTTATTTTGCTTCTCCAACCCCCTAAACTATTTTTCATCATTTATTTTGTAAAAAATATAGTATCTTAAATATAATAGGATGTTTTTATAAGAATTACTCGAGATACACTTACACACACCTACATCTAATGGTAAAAGAACATATTGTTTCCGTGGATGGTGAATTTATGCCTCCCGAAACGATGATTGATCAACATTCTTTTAACACCTTCAAAGGTGGACATTAAGATGACAATATATTTATATATGATATATAATATGTTTATGTTTTCCTTATGCTTCTGTATTTTTCATTTTGGTTATACCTTTATGGTTTCCATTATGGGTAAACGTGATATCTTCATTTAAGGATGTGCGGACTACCGCCCCCCAAAGTGATTTGATTCGCTAATACCATATGTGGACGTATAAAGGATGGAGTTATGATATTTTATATGATATTACACTGTAATTATAATATACCTTTATATCATTATTATTCCATTCTATAAAAAAACGAAATAGAAATGAAAGTAGCGTTCATGCGTACGTACGGCTTACCGTCTCCATGAACGGTGCATTTCATTTCGTACCTCTAAATGATTATGTAATATTATAAATGCATTCATGTACTGGATATATATTACATATATGATATCTACATCATGAATACCATTCTGGATATAATGGATACCTGAACAACTTGTAATAGAAAAGGGTTTATTTTTTACTCAAGTACCAATGATCGTTAAAACGACCGTTATTAACTTAAATAATTACATAGTGTTCATGACATGGAAATAAGTGATATAAAAGGAATAATGAACTTGAAAAAGGTTCTTAAACAAGTATAAATTAACTCATGTTTATTATTCAGGAGATTAAAGAACGACCGTGTCATGTGGGACCCGAGGTATGGGACTTCGTCTCAATCTTCTTTCATTGAGGCATATTTTGTTTTATACAAAACCGTCTTTTATACTGTGTATAAACCACTTTGACTTTTACGTTTATCCAAAAGGAATATTTTTTATATGAATCATTTTACTAAATGACAAAAGGGAATGTTTTTGTCGTACGTATGCGGCGACAACGACTTCTCCGCCGTAGTGGCCATTATTTGAGTTTTGGCTTCCACTAGAAGCCATACCTTTTTTTAAAAGGAAAAATAAATACCATGATTTACTTTTCTTTTGTTTTGGTATTGAAAATGTTTTTCATAATGTTTTTATATCAATGTGTTGTATTGATATCTTGTGATTGAAAGGTGGAAATGTTATGTTTCCTATATGCATGTTTTATGTGATACGATTATGTTGAGGTTCTTGGGAATTATTATGAAGACGGGTGGTTCTGTGATAAAGTAAGGGCGGGTGAGCCCGATATATCTTTCTAATTCATTGGGTAACGTGAAGGAGTGAAACATTATGGTTTCTCCGAAAAGATTTAGGAAATATACTGTGATGGGTATTCCAAACGTAACCAAGAGGGTTACTCCCTACGTAAGAATGTTATGAATACCTCAATATACCATTATGTCTTATGATTTCTATGATTTATTCATGATTTTATGAGGTATGTTAAAGTGCTTATGTTATATGGGTAAAGTATGATTTCATTCTTATGTATATATGAACGTATGTTTCCTTTCCATATTTTTTTAACCCATACTGAGCTTTTTATGCTCATCCCATGTTTTTTTGAAATGTTTTTCACAGGTCAAGGGAAAGGTACATGATATGATGATAGTGTCAAGGAAGTGTCATGAATGAATCCATGTATTATTTTAAATATGTTTCCATTGATGGGAAAAAATAATACTTATTTATGTAACCACTTTGTTTATATGTGGAATGCAATGCATGTTTTATGCTCTAATTCTCTAAAACTCTAAACCTGAAAAGATCCTCAATGTGTAATCTTGTAATAACTCAAGATTAAGTAAGGTTTATGGATGGGGCCTTATATTTGGTATCAAAGGTCGGTTTAGATAACTTTAGGTGTTATAATTCTATTAAATTATTATCCAAAAATATTTTTTTTGAAATGATATAGCATTTGAAGATTACCTTGTTGCTTCATCTAAGACATGTTTGTTCAGAATGGTTTTCCGCAGAGGAAACATGGAAGCAGTGCTAGGAATTCATACAGAAGGAAATAACATTTCGAATCAGCATCCTGAGATGGTCGGAATTGGAACTGAGTAGTTTTTTGAAGTAATGGCGCAGTTGACTCTAGCGATAAATGGTGGTGGTATCCATGCACGAGATCAGCCAGATCAACCACAGAGGAACATGTCAGTGGTGGAACATTTCATGAGGCAACGCCCACCATCATTTAGAGGATCATCAGACCATGTGTTTGCTGAAGTTTGGATTAAATCACTGGAGAAGATTTTCGATGTCAGGGGGTGTTCATACAATCAAAAGGTTAGTCTTGCTATTTACCGTTTGGAGGGTGAAGCAGATCAGTGGTGGTCGATGGTTAAAAATATCAGGGACACTGATGAGATTGATGCTCTCGACTGGGATGAATTCAAAGGTATGTTTCTTGAAAAGTATTTTCCTAAGGTTGTTCGACTTAGGATGGAAAAAAATTCTTGGAATTGAGGAAAGAGGAAGACTCAGTGGCTGCCTATGAAGAGAGGTTCACTCGATTGGCAAGGTATGCTCCAAATTTTATCCATGACCTTGATAGTAAAATCAAAAGTTTTTACTCAGGATTAAAGCCATAATATCGAAGGGAATTAGCTTCTCGTGAGTTTAAAAGTAATGAAAAGCTTTTTCGATGTGCTGAGAAGGTGGAAATGGAGTTTACCGATGATCAAGTGTTCTATAACAACCAACAGAAGAAGAGACCGAGGTGGCCGGAGAAAGGAAAGAAATATTCAAAAAAGTCTGATGGTAAGAAAACTAAGATTCCAATTTGTGATAAATGTGGAAAAAGGCATGCTGGGGAATGCCTTTTGAATTCTAGAAAGTGCTACTGATGTGGTAAGATGGGACATAAGGCTCATGATTGCACTGAAAAAGATCAAGGTGATGGTAAGACCAAATTTGATTTACAGTTAGTGAAATTTTTTAAGTGCAATGAGATGGGTCACTATGCAAACGAGTGTCCGACAAAGAGCTTGAGTGATGGGAAGTAGTTAGACTAAAAGCATAAAGGGGTGGTGAAGTCCTTTGCAACTACTTCAGAATATGTCGGACCATCAAATGAAGTTGTATCAGGTAGTTTGTTTGTTTTTTCAGATTATGCCAGTGTGTTGTTTGATTCGTGGTCTACACATTCTTTCATCTCTGAAAACATTTCTAGTAAAATGGTAATACCATCTCAAGAAATTACTCCTGAACTTTTGGTAAAAACACATGGGGGAAATGTTGAGGCAAAAATAATTTTTAAGAATCTTCATATCCTTATCTGTGGAAAGAACCTACTTGAAAACCTTATTGTTCTACCTCTAGTAGAGTTTGAAGTTATCCTGGGTATGGATTGGCTCTCTATTTACCATGCTAAGATTGGCTGTAGAGCTAAAGAAGTTTCTTTTCAGAAAGACTTTTAGTTTGTGTACAAGAATAAACCCTTACTGTTGATAACATATCAAGAGGCCGAGAAACTTGTAAAATATGTAAATGAATGTTACCTTGCACATATTGTTGAAAATAAAGGAACTGTTCAGATTACTGATGTGATAGTGGTAAATGAGTTTCCTGATGTTTTTCCTGATGAGTTTCCTGGAATAATACCATATCGGGAAGTTAAATTTACTATCAAATTAGTTCCTGATGCTAAGCCAATTTCAAAACCCCCTTACCGAATGGCTCAAATTGAACATTTAGAGTTGAAGGAGCAATTGCAAGATTTATTAGAGAAAGGTTTCATTCGACCTAGCACGTCACCATGGGGTGCTCTTGTTTTATTTTTTAAAAAGAAAGGTGGTTCTATGAGACTTTGCATTGATTATAGAGCCTTGAATAACATCACTGTTAAGAACAAATATCTTTTCCCTCATATCAATGATTTGTTTGATCAGCTCCTGGGAGCTCAGTTTTTTTCAAAGATTGACCTCTGATCGGGGTACCATCAGCTGAAGGTAAAGGAAGCAGATGTTCCAAAGACTGTGTTTCGTACAAGATATGTTCATTATGAATTTGTAGTAATTCCTTTTGGGCTAACCAATGCACATACACAATTCATGGACTTAATGAATAGAATTTTCCATGAGTTCTTGGATAAGTTTGTGGTGGTTTTCATTGATGATATTTTGGTGTTTTCTAAAAGTAAATAGGAGCATGAAATACATTTAAGGGTTATTTTGCAAACCTTAAAAGAAAAGAAATTGTTTGGGAAATTCAGAAAGTGTGAGTTTTGGTTTCAAAAAATTTCTTTCCTTGGTCACATTGTTTCTAAAGATGGGATAACTGTTGATCCTGCAAAAACAAAGGTTGTTGAAGAATTTCCATGACCCACAAATGTAATAGATAATCTTAGTTACCTTGGTTTGGCTGGCTATTACCGAAGGTTTGTTAGAAATTTTTCATGGTTATCTAATCCAATTACTAAGCTAACTCGGAAAGGTGTTAAGTTTATCTGGACAAAATAATGTGATGATTGTTTTCAGGAATTGAAAAGAATATTGGTGAATGCTCCAGTTTTGGCACTTCCTTCCTGGAATGGTGAGTTTGTTATCTACAGTGATGCTTCATTAAAAGGACTTGGTTGTGTCCTAATGCAGAATGATCAGGTAATTTCTTATGCTTCACGACAGTTGAAAACTCATGAGGTAAATTACCCTACACATGATTTGGAATTAGCTGCTATTGTTTTCGCTTTAAAAATTTGGAGGCATCATTTGTATAGAGTAAAGTGTGAAATATATACTGATAAAAAAAAGTTTAAAAGTATATATTCCCTCAGAAAGAATTGAACATGAGACAGAGGAGATGGCTAGAATTAATTAGGGATTATGATTGTACAATTCATTACCATCCGGGAAAAACAAATAAAGTGGCTGATGCTTTGAGTCGAAAAATTAATGATTCATTTACAATGTTGTGTTTGGAACGTGATCCTTTGGTTAAGGATTTGATGAAATTTGGCATAGAAGTTGTTGGTTCACGATGTCCTTCTGTTTTATTTCAGGTATCAGTGAAATATTCTCTATCAAACATAATCAAGCAAGCACAGAAGCAAGACAGTGAGTTGCAGAAAAAGGTAGAGATGGTTCAGAAAGGTAAGTTTCCTGAATTCAACATTGATAATGATTGAGTTTTGAGATTTGGGAAGATATTGTGTGTGCCTTGTGATTCACAGTTGAAGAGAGAGTTGTTATGTGAAGCTCATAGTTCTCCGTTTTCAGTTCATCCTGGCAGTACTAATATTTATAGAGATCTGCGGGAGTATTACTGGTGGGATGGAATGAAAAGAGATATTGCTGATTTTACTGTGAAGTGTTTGACATGTCGACAGGTTAAAGCAGAGCGACAGTAACTGAACGGGATGATTCAGCCTTTACCAGTGCCAGAGTGGAAATGGGAGAATATGTCCATGGACTTTTTTGTGGGATTACCAAAGACATCTCGAGGTAATAATGAAATATGGGTTATTGTGGATCGCTTGACTAAATCTGCTCATTTCCTTCCAATTCAAGATACTTTATCTATAGATCTACTTTCTCGATTGTACCATAAAGAGATAGTCAGGATTCATGGAGTTCCTCTATACATTGTATCCGATCGTGATCCTAGGTTTAATTCTATCTTTTGGAAAGTCCTTCAGAAGTCGTTGGGTACTGAATTAAATTTTAGTACACCTTTTCATCCTCAGTCAGATGGGCAGTCAGAACGAACAATTCAGACTTTGGAAGATATGATACGTGCTTGTTCGATGGATTATCAGGGAAGTTGGGACCAACATCTTTCTTTGGTTCAGTTTTCTTAGAATAACAATTTTCATTCCAGTATACAGATGGAACCATTTGAGGCATTATATGAGAAGCAATGTCGAACTACAACTTTTTAGGATGAAGTGGGTGAAAGGAAGCCGATGGGACCCAAATTGGAAGAAGAGTTGGTCGAAAAAGTTCAACCGATACAGAAACACATGAGAACAGCTCAGAGGAAGAAGAAGATTTATGCGGACAATAGGAGGAAGGATCACTCTTTTGAGGTAGGTGATCATGTTTTTCTCAAGGTTTCTCAATTGAAAAGTGTGGTACGATTTGGTAAGAAAGGAATGCTGAGTCGAAGGTTCATTGGACCATATGAAATTTTGGAGAGAGTTGGATCAGTTTCTTACCGAGTGTCTTTACCTCTGATTTTATCTCTGGTACAAAATGTTATTCATGTTTCGATGTTGAGAATGTATATGCCAGATCCATCTCATGTTTTGAGTCCAGAGGTAGTTCACCTGGAAGAGAACCTATCTTATGAGGAACAACTGGTCCAGATTCTTGACCACAGGGAGCAAGTGTTATGGAATAAGGTGATTAATCAGGTGAAGGTTTTGTGGAAAAACCACATGATGGAAGAGGCAACTTGGAAATCTGAAAATGCAATAAGGGATAAGTACCATCATTTATTCGATAAGTAAATAAATTGCAGGGATGCAATTTTCTAAAGGGGGGAAGGATGTAACATCCCAAGTAAGTAATGAATAATAGATATTTTTATCTATGTCTATTAGTGAATTAGATAGTGTTTTAGAGGATTAAAATGAAAATAAATCCAATCTTAAGCATGGAATACACTAATATTTTTAAAAGATTGTTTTACTGCCTTTTAATGGAAAACCATTTTTAAATCAACCTTTTGAAAATTTTATAAGCTGTGTTTGTCAAACTAAACTTATTCTTAATGATTGGGACATCAAAATTTACTTTGTGTGAAATTTTGGTATTTTTCCGATAAAGTTAATTTTTTAATGATTAGTGAAAAATGATGTATTTTAATTCAAAACCTCTTTTTAATATAATTTATATATATGATTAAATTACCTTTTGAATTGGTTTTAAAGTGAAATTTGAATATATTTTTACCATTTAATCCAATAGTGGTCTTTGGAATTAATTTCACTTTGAAATTGGACTTAAACTGGTGTCAATCTTTTGATACTTATTGTTTCATAAAAGCATGTTATTTGTCATGATATCGGGAATTAATTATTAAATTAATTAATGTGACTTATATGATTTGAATTTTATAAAATATACATCATTTTGGAATTCATAATATCAAATATACCTCAGGGTGAAGTTTTGGTATTTTTCTGAAAAACTTCAATTTTTGATGAATAGTGAAACCACTAAGTGGTACTTAAAAAACTGATTTTTCTTTTAAATGAAATTTTTCCACCTCTGTGTTTTGAATAAAAAAAACGACATACATGGTTTTCATTAAGAAGTAAAAAGTGGTTCAATGGGATTAAAATAATTTTTTTGGATAGTAACTTTTATGTTTTTAATCGCGATAAGAGGTAATTAGTGTAGTTTAAGGTAAATATAATGTTTTAATAATATGAGATGTGCTTTACACATTTCATACCCTCATTGGATTTGTCATGGCCGACCAAGACAATCCATGTTTCAACTTGGGGACCCCATGGAGCCACATTGGTTGGGAAATGACATAAATAACTTTTTATATAATGTTAAAGTAAAAATGACACAAACATGAAATGTTTTACTAAAACAATATTTACATGGGGTTATACAAGTCAGATTTTTGACTATAAATATTAATTAGAAAGATAAAATGATTTCCTAAATCATTATATTTTATTTATAATTTTTAAACATTAAATAAATTAAATTATTTATGACATCATGATGATGCAGTGATTACCTCATTAATAAAGGATTTAAATAAAATGAAAAGATAATGTAACTTATATGACCTAAACATGTCCAAATACTATTGTATGGGTGGATTTAGAACCCTTATCACCTTAACCTCGAATTATATTAATTTGTGACCTTTTTAATCCTAAATTCATTTTAAAATAAAGTAACATTTCTTTACTTTCCAAGAGTGCCCCTCCTCTCCTCTTATAAAGGTTCACCACCTCTACATCCTTACCCACACATCCAAAGCCTTTGTCTCGGCCAACCCCTGCCCATTTTGTCTCTCCACTTCCCTATCTTACTCCTTGAAGCCTCACATTGGGCCGAAGTCTTCCCAAGGAAGCCTTTGATCTCAAACCAAAGGGAGTTATCGGATTTTAAGGTAATGTCTTCACTGGAGTCCTTTTCTTTTATTTTGCTTCTCCAACCCCCTAAACTCTTTTTATTAATTTCTTTTGTAACAACTCCAGTATCTTAAATATACTAGGATGTTTTTATAAGAAGGAATAGAGCTACACATACACATACCTACATCTAATGGTTAAAGAACATACTGTTTCCGTGGAGGGTGAATTTATGCCTCCCGAATTGATGATTGTTCAACATTATATTAACACCTTCAAAGGTGGACATTAAGATGAAACTATATTTATATATGGTATATAATATGTTTATGTTTTCCTTAAGCTTCTGTATTTTCCATTTTGGGCATACCTTTATGGTTTCCATTATGGGTAAATGCGATATCTTAATTTAAGAAAGTGCAGACTATCACCCCTTCAAAGTGATTTGATTTTTTAATACCATATGTGGGACGTATAAACGATGGAGTTATGATATTATATATTATATTACACTGGAATTATAATATACCTTTATATAATTATTATTCCATTCTATAAAAAACACGAAATAGAAATGAAAGTAGCGTTCATGCGTACGTACGGCTTACCGTCTCCATGAACGGTGCATTTCATTTCTTTACTCTAAATGATTATGTAATATTATAAATGCATGCATGTACTGGATATATATGACATATATGATATCAACATCATGAATACCATTCTGGATATAATGGATACATGAACAACTTGTAATTATAAAGGGTTTATTGTTTACTCAAGTACCAATGATCGTTAAAACGACCGTTATTAACTTAAATAATTACATAGTATTCATGACATGGAAATAAATGATATAAAATTAATAATGAAATTGAAAAAGGTTCCTAAACAATTATAAATTAACTCAAGTTTATTATTTAGGAGATTAAAGAACGACCGAGTCAAGTCGGACCTGAGGTATGGGACTTCGTCTCAATCTCCTTTCATTGAGGCATATTTTGTTTTATACAAAACCATCTTTTATATGGTGTATAAACCCCTATAACATTTACGTTTATCCAAAAGGAATCTATTTTATATGAAGAGTTATACTAAACGACAAAAGGGAATGTTTTTGTCGTACGTATGCGGCGACAACGACTTCTCCGCCGCTGTGACCATTATTTGAGTTTCAGCTTCCTCTACAAGCCATACCTTTTTTTAAAAAAGAAAAATAAATACTATGTTTTACTTTTCTGTTGTTTTGGTATTGAAAATGGTTTTCATAATGTTTTTATATCAATGTGTTGTATTGATATCTTGTGATTGAAATGTGGAAATGTTATGTTTCCTATATGCATGTTTTATATGATACGATTATGTTGAGGTTCTTGGGCATTATTATGAAGACAGGTGGTTCCGTGATAAACTAAGGGCTGGTGAGCCCGATATAGCTCTCCAATGCATTGGGTAATGCGAAGGAGTGAAACCTTAAGGTTTCTTCGAAGAGATTTAGGGAATATACTGTGATGGGTATTCCAAACGTAACCAAGAGGGTTACTCTCTACGTAAGAATGTTATGAATGCCTCAAGTTACCTTTTGGTCTTATGATTTCAATGATTTATTCATGATTTGATTAGGTATGTTAAAGTGCTAATGTTTTATGGGTAAAGTATGATTTCATTCTTATGTATATATGAACTTATGTTTCCTTTCCATATTTTTATAACCCATACTGAGCTTTTAATGCTCATCCCAAGTTTTTTTGAAATTTTTTTCACAGATCAAGGGAAAGGTACATGATATGATGATAGTGTCAAGGAAGTGTCAAGAATGAATCCATGTTTTATTTAAAATATGTTTCCATTTATGGGAAAAAGGAATATTATCTTTATGTAACCACTTTGTTTATATGTGGAATGTAATGCATGTTTTATGCTCTAATTCTCTAAAACTCTAAACCTGAAAAGATCCTCAATGTGTAATCTTGTAATAACTCAAGATTAAGGAAGGTTTAATGTTTGGGCCTTATAGTTGGTATCAAAGTTCGGTTTAGATAACTTTAGGAGTTATAATTCTATTAAATAATTATCCAAAAATATTTTTTTAATGATATAGCAATTGAAGATTACCATGTTGCTTCATCTAAGACATGTTTGTTCAGAATGGTTTTCCGCAGAGGAAATAGGGAAGTAGTGCTAGGAAGGTATATAGAAGGAAATAACATTCCGAATCAGCATCCTGAGTTGGTCGAAATTGGAACTGAAGAGTTTGTTGCAGTAATGGAACAGTTGAATCAAGAGATAAATGGTGGTGGTATCCATGCACGAGATCAGCCAGATCGACCACAGAAAAACATGTCAGTGGTGGAACATTTCATGAGGCAACATCCCCCATCATTCAGAAGATCATCTGACCTTGTGTTAGCTGAAGGGTGGATTAAATCACTAGAGAATATTTTCGATGTAATGGGGTGTTCAGAAAATCAAAAGGTTAGTCTAGCTATTTACCATTTGGAGGGTGAAGCAGATCAGTGGTGTTCGATGGTTAAAAATATCAGGGATACTAATGAGATTGATGCTCTTGACTAGGATGAATTCAAAGGTATGTTTCTTGAAAAGTATTTTCCTTAGGCTGTTCGACATAGGATGGAAAAACAATTCTTGGATTTGAGGAAAGTGGATGACTCAGTGGCTGCCTATGAAGAGAGGTTCACTCGATTGGCAAGGTATGCTCCAAATTTTATTCTAGACCTTGATAGTAAAATCAATCGTTTTTACTCAGGATTAAAGCCAAAATATCGAAGGGAATTAGATTCTCGTGAGTTTAAAAGTTATTAATCGCTTGTTTTATGTGCTGAGAAGGTGGAAATGGAGTTATCCGATGATCAAGTGTTCTATAACAACCAACAGAAGAAGAGACCGAGGTGGCAGGAGAAAGGAAAGAATTCTTCAAAAAAGTCTGATGGTAAAAAAACTAAGTTTCCAGTTTGTGATAAATGTGGTAAAAGGCATGCAAGGGAATGCCTTCTGAATTTTGGATAGTGCTACCGATGTGGTAATATGGGACATAAGGATCGTGATTGCACTGAAAAGGATCAATGTGATGGTAAGACCAAATTTGATTTACAGTTAGTGAAATGTTTTAAGCGCAATGAGATTGGTCACTATGAAAACGAGTGTCCAACAAAGAGCTTGAGTGATGGGAAACAGTTAGACTACAAGCAGAAAGTGGTGGTGAAATCCTTTTCAACTACTTCAGTAGATGTCGGGCCATCAAATGAAGTTGTATCAGGTACTTTGTTTGTTTTTTCAGATTATGCTAGTGTGTTGTTTGATTCAGGGTCTCCACATTCTTTCACCTCTGAAAACATTTCTAGTAAAATGGGAATACCATCTCAAGAAATGACTCCTGAACATTTAGTAAAAACACCTGGGGGAAATGTTTAGGCAAAAAGAATTTATAAGAATCTTCCTATCCTTATCTGTGGAAATAACCTACTTGCAAACCTTATTGTTCTACCTCTAGTAGAGATTGATGTTATCCTGGTTATGGATTGGCTCTCTATTTACCATGCTAAGATTGACTGTAGAGCTAAAGAATTTTCTTTTCAGAAAGACTTTCAGTTTGTGTACAAGAATGAACCCTTACTGTTGATAACATATCAAGAGGCCGAGAAACTTGTAAAATATAGAAATGAATGTTACCTTGAACATATTGTTGAAAATAAAGGAACTATTTAGATTAATGATGTGTTATTGGTAAATGAGTATCCTGATATTTTTCCTGATAAGTTTCCTGGAATAATACCAGATCAGGAAGTTGAATTTACTATTGACTTATTACCTGATGCTAAGTTAATTTCAAAACCCCCTTATCGAATGGTTCAAATTGAACTTTTAGAGTTGTAGAAGCAATTGCAAGATTTATTAGAGAAAGGTTTCATTCGACCTAGCACGTCACCATGGGGTGCTCCTGTTTTATTTGTTAAAAAGAAATATGGTTCTATGAGACTTTGCATTGATTATAGAGCCTTGAATAACATCACTGTTAAGAACAAATATCCTTTGCCTTATATCGATGATTTGTTTGATCAGCTCCAGGGAGCTCAGTTTCTTTCAAAGATTGACCTAAGATCAGGGTACCATCAGCTGAAGGTAAAGGAAGCAGATGTTCCGAAGACTGTGTTTCGTACAAGATATGGCCATTATGAATTTGTAGTAATGCCTTTTGGGCTAACCCATCCCCCTGCTGTATTCATGGACTTAATGAATAGAATTTTCCATGAGTTCTTGGATAAGTTTGTGGTGGTTTTCATTTATGATATTTTGGTGTTTTCTAAAAGTAAAGAGGCGCATGAAAGAAATTTAAGGGATATTTTTCAAACCTTAAAAGAAAAGAAATTGTATGGGAAATTCAGTAAGGGTGAGTTTGGTTGAAACAAATTTCCTTCCTTGGTCACATTGTTTCTAAAGATGGAAAACTGTTGATCCTGCAAAAACAAATGTTGTTGAAGAATGGCCAAGACCCAAAAATGTAACAGAGATTCGTAGTTTCCTTAGTTTGGAAATCTATTACCGAAGGTTTGTTAGAAAGTTTTCACGGTTATCTAGTCCAATGACTAAGATAACTCGGAAGGGTGTTAAGATTATCTAGACAAAAGAATGTGATGATTATTTTCAGGAATTGAAAAGAAGATTGGTGAATGCTCTAGTTTTGTAACTTCCTTCCAGGAATGGTGAGTTTGTTATCTACAGTGATGCTTCATTGAAAGGACTTGGTTGTGTCCTAATGCAGAATGATCAGGTAATTTCTTATGCTTCACGACAGTTTAAAACTCATGAGGTAAATTACCCTACACATGATTTGGAATTAGCTGATGTTGTTTTCGCTTTAAAAATTTGGAGGCATCATTTGTATAGAGTAAAGTGTGAAATATATATAGATCACAAAAGTTTAAAGTATATATTCACTCAGAAAGAATTGAACATGAGACAGAGGATATGGCTACAATTAATTAAGGATTATGATTGTACAATTCATTACCATCTGGGAAAAGAAAATAAAGTGGCAGATTCTTTGAGTAGAAAAAGTAATGCTTCATTAACAATGTTGTGTTTGGAATGTGATCCTTTGGTTAAGGATTTGATGAACTTTGGCATCAAAGTTGTTGGTGTAGAATTTCCTTTTGTTTTGTTTCAGGTATCAGGGAAATCTTCTCTATCAGACAGAATCAAGCAAGCACCTAAGCAAGATAGTGAGTTGCAGAAAAAGGTAGAGCTGGTTCAGAAAGGTAAGTTGCCTGAATTCAACATTGATATTGATTGCGTTTTGAGATTTGGGAAGAGATTGTGTGTGCCTTGTGATTCACAGTTGAAGAGAGAGTTGTTATGAGAACCTCATAGTTCTCCATTTTCAGTTCATCCTGGCAGTACTAAGATGTATAGAGATCGGTGGGAGTATTACTGGTGGGATGGAATGAAAAGAGATATTGCTGATTTTACTGTGAAGTGTTTGACATGTCAATAGGTTAATGCCGAGCGGCAGTTACCAAAAGGGATGCTTCAGCCTTTACCAGAGCTAGAGTGGAAATGGGAGAATATTTCCATGGACTTTGTTGTGGGATTACTGAAGACATCTCGAGGTAATAATGTAATCTGGGTTGTTGTTGATCGCTTGACTAAATCTTCTCATTTCCTTCCTATTTGAGATAATTTCCCTCTAGATCAACTTTCATGATTGTACCTTAAAGAGATAGTTGGGTTTCATGGAGTTCCTCTATCCATTGTATCTAATCGTGATCCCAGGTTTACTTATAACTTTTGGAAAGGCCTTCAGAAGTCGTTGGGTACTGAATTAAATTATAGTACATCTTTTCATCCTCAATCATATCGGCAGTCAGAATGAACAATTCAGACTTTGGAAGATATTCTACGTGCTAGTTCGATGGATTATCCGGGAAGTTGGGACCAACATCTTTCTTTGGTTGAGGTTTCTTAGAATAACATTTTTCATTTTAGTATACAGATGGAGCCATTTGAGGCATTATATGGGAAGCGGTGTCAAACTCCAACTTTTTGGGATGAAGTGGGTCAAAGGAAGCCATTGGGACCCGAATTGGTAGAGGAGTTGGCAGAAAAAGTTCAACTGATACAGAAACACATGAGAACATCTCAGAGTAGGCAGAAGAGTTATGCGGACAACAAGAGGAAGGATCTCTCTTTTGAGGTAGGTGATCATGTTTTTCTCAAGGTTTCTCCATGGAAAAGTGTGATGCGATTTGTTAAGAAAGGAAAGCTAATTCAAAGGTTCATTGGACCATATGAAATTCTTGAGAGAGTTGGATTAGTTGGTTACCAAGTGGCTTTACCTCTGAATTTATCTCAGGTACACAATTTTTTTCATGTTTCGATGTTGAGAAAGTATATGCCAGATCCATCTCATGTTTTGAGTCCAGAGGTAGTTCAGCTGGACGAGAACCTATCTTATGAGGAACAACTGGTCCAGATTCTTGACCACAGGGAGAATGTGTTACGGAATAAGGTGATTAATCAGGTAAAGGTTTGTGGAAAAACCACATGATGGAAGAGGCAACATGGGAATATGAAAATGCGATAATGGAAAAGTTCCCCTATTTATTCAATAAGTAAATAAATTACAGGGACACAATTTTCTAAAGGGGGGAAGGATGTAACATCCCAAGTAAGTAATGAATAATAGATATTTTTATCTATGTCTATTAGTGAATTAGATAGTGTTTTAGAGGCTCAAAATGAAAATAAATCCAATCTTAAACATGGAATACACTAATATTTTTAAAAGATTAAATTACTTCCTTTTAATGGAAAACCATTTTTAAATATATCTTTTGAAAATTTTTTAAGCTGTGTTTGTCAAAATAAACTTATTATTTATGATTGGGACATCAAAATTTACTTTGTGTGAATTTTTGGTATTTTTCCGATAAAGTTCATTTTTTTAATGAATAGTAAAAAATGTTGTATTTTAATTGAAAACCTCTTTTTAGTCTAATTTATTAATATGATTATAATATCTTTGAATTGGTTTTAAAGTGAAATTATAATATATGTTTACCATTTAATCTAATAGTGGTCTTTGGAATTAATTTCACTTTGAAATTGGACTTAAACTGGTGTCAATATTTTGATACTTATTGTTTCATAAAAACACGCTATTTGTCATGACAGCGGGAATTAATTATTAAATTAATTAATGTGACTTATATGATTTCAATTTTGTAAAATATACATCATTTTTGAATTCATAATATCAAAAATATCTTAGGGTGAAGTTTAGGTTTTTTTCTGAAAAACTTCAATTTTTGATGAATAGTGAAACCACTAAGTGGTACTTAAAAAACTGATTTTTCATTTAAATGAAATTTTACCACCTCTGTGTTTTGAATTTCAAAAAAACCTACATACATGGTTGTCATTAATAAGTAAAATGTGGTTCAATGGGATTAAAATAAGTTTTTGGTGAATAGTAACTTTTATGTTTTTAATCGCGGTTAGAGGTAATTACTGTAGTTTAAGGTAAAAATAATGTTTTAATAATATGAGATGAGCTTGAAACATGTCCTACCCTCATTGGATGTGTCATGGAAGACCAAGAAAATCCATGGGTCAACTTGGGGACCCCATGGAGCCACTTGTTTTGTTAAATGACATAAATAACTTTTTATTTAATGTTAATGTAAAAATAACACAAACATGAAATGTTTTACTAAAAAATTATTACATGGTTTTATAAAATTCATATTTTTGAATATAAATATTCATTAGAAAGATAAAAAGATTTAATACATCATGATATTTTTTTTATAATTTTTAGACATTAAATAAATCTACTTATGGATGACATCATGATGATGCAGCGATTACCTCATTAATAAAGGATTTAAATAAAATGAAAAGATAATGTAAAATATATGACATAAACATGTCCAAAACCTATTGGATGGGTGTATTTCGAACCCTTATCACCTTACCCTAGAATTATATCAATGTGGGACCTTTTTAATCCGAAACTAATTTTAAAATAAAGTAACATTTCTTTACTTTCCAAGAGTTCCCCTCCCCTCCTCTTATAAAAGGCCCCCACCTCTACCTCCTTACCCACACTTCCAAAGCCTTTGGCTCGGCCAACCCCTGCCCATTTTGTTTCTCCACTTCCCTCTATTACTCCTTGAAGCCTCACTTTGGGCAGAGGACTCCCCAAGGAAGCCTTTGAGCTCAAACCAAAGGGAGATACCCAATTTTAAGGTAATGTCTTCACTTGAGCCCTTTTGTTTTATTTTGCTTCTCCAACCACCTAAAATCTTTTTATTCATTTATTTTGTAACAAATCCAATATATTAAATATACTAGGATGTTGTTATAAGAATGATTCGAGCTACACTTACACACACCTAAATCTAATGGTTAAAGAACATACTGTTTCCGTGGATGGTGAATTTATGCCTCCCAAAACGATGATTGTTCAACATTATTTTAACACCTTCAAAGGTGGCCATTAAGATGACAATATATTAATATATGATATATAATATGTTTATGTTTTCCTTAAGCTTCTGTATTTTTCATTTCTGGCATACCTTTATGGTTTCCATTATGGGTAAACGCGATATCTTCATTTAAGGAAGTGCGGACTACCGCCCCCTCAAAGTGATTTGATTTGTTAATACCATATCTGGGACGTATAAAGGATGGAGTTATGATATTATATATGATATTACACTGGAATTATAATATACCTTTATATCATTATTATTCCATTCTATAAAAAATACGAAATAGAAATGAAAGTAGCGTTCATGCGTACGTACGGCTTACCGTCTCCATGAACGGTGCATTTCATTTCTTACATCTAAATGATTATGTAATATTATAAATGCATGCATGTACTGGATATATATGACATATATGATATCTACATCATGAATAACATTCTAGATATAATGGATACATGAACAACTTGTAATTACAAAGTGTTTATTTTTTACTCAAGTACCAATGATCGTTAAAACGACCGTTATTAACTTAAATAATTACATAGTGTTAATGACATGGCAATAAGTGATATAAAAGGAATAATTAACTTGAAAAGGGTTCTTAAAAAATTATAAATAAACTCAAGTTTATTTTTCAGGAGATTAAATAATGACTGAGTCAAGTTGGACCCGAGGTATGGGACTTCGTCTCAATCTCCTTTCATTGAGGCATATTTTGTTTTATACAAAACCTTCTTTTATAAAGTGTATAAACCCTTTTTACTTTTACGTTTATCCAAAAGGAATATTTTTTATATGAAGCGTTTTACTAAACTACAAAAGGGAATGTTTTTGTTGTACGTATGCGTCGACAACGACTTCTCCGCCTCTGTGACCATTATTTGAGTTTCGGCTTCCTCTAAAAGCCATAACTTTTTTTAAAATGAAAAATAAATACCATGATTTACTTTTCTTTTATTTTGGTACTGAAAATGGGTTTCATAATGTTTTTATATCAATGTGTTGTATTGATATCTTGTTATTGAAAGGTGGAAATGTTATGTTTCCTATATGCATGTTTTATGTGATATGATTATGTTGAGGTTCTTGGGCATTATTATGAAGTGGGGTGGTTCCGTGATAAACAAAGGGCGGTTGAGCCTGATATAGCTCTCCAATGCCTTGGGTAATGTGAAGGAGTGAAACGTTAAGGTTTCTCCAAAGAGATTTAGGGAATATACTTTGATGGGTGTTCCAAATGTAACCAAGAGGGTTACTCCCTACGTAAGAATGTTATGAATGCCTCAAGTTACATTTATGTCTTAGGATTTATATTATTTATTCATGATTTGATTAGGTATGTTAAAGTGCTAATGTTTTATGGGTAATGTATGATTTCATTCTTATGTATATATGAACTTATGTTTCCTTTCCATATTTTTATAACCCATACTGAGCTTTTAATGCTCATCCCATGTTTTTTTGAAATGTTTTTCACAGGTCAAGGGAAAGGTACATGATATGATGATAGTGTCAAGGAAGTATCAAGAATGAATCCATGTTTTATTTTAAATATGTTTCCATTGATGGGAAAAAAGAATACTATATTTATGTAACAACTTTGTTTATATGTGGAATGTAATGAATGTTTTATGCTCTAATTCTCTAAAACACTAAACCTGAAAAGATCCTCAATGTGTAATCTTGTAATAACTCAAGATTATGTAAGGTTTAATGTTGGGGCCTTATAGTCGGTATCAAAGGTCGGTTTAGATAACATTAGGAGTTAGAATTCAATTAAATGATTATTCTAATTTTTTTTAATGATATAGAAATTGAAGATTACGATGTTGCTTCATCTAAGACATGTTTGTTCAGAATGGTTTTCGGCAGAGGAAATAGGGAAGTAGTGCTAGGAAGGAATACAGAAGGAAATAACATTCTGAATCAACATCCTAAGATGGTCGGAATTGGAACTGAAGAGTTTGTTGCAGTAATGGCACAGTTTACTCAAGCGATAAATGGTGGTGGTATCTATGCACGAGATCAGCCCGATCAACCATAGAGGAACATGTCAGTGGTGGAACATTTCACGAGGAAACATCCCCCATCATTCAGAGGATCATCTGACCCTGTGTTAGCTGAAGGGTGGATTAAAGAACAGGAAAATATTTTCGATGTCATGGGGTGTTCAGACAATCAAAAGGTTGGTCTTTCTATTTACCGTTTGGAGGGTGAATCAGATCAGTGGTGTTCGATGGTTAAAAATATCAGGGACGCTGATGAGATTGATGCTCTCGACTAGGATGAATTCAAAGGTATGTTTCTTGAAAAGTATTTTCCTAAGGATGTTCGACTTAGGATGGAAAAACAATTCTTGGAATTGAGACAAGTGGATGACTCAGTGGCTGCCTATGAAGAGAGGTTCACTCGATTGGAACGGTATGCTCCAAATTTTATCTGAGACCTTGATAGTAAAATAAATCATTTTTACTCAGGATTAAAGACAAAATATCAAAGGGCATTAGCTTCTCATGAGTTTAAAAGTTATGAAAATCTTGTTGGATGTGCTGAGAAGGTGGAAATGGAGTTTGCTGATGATCTACTGTTCTATAACAACCAATAGAAGAAGAGACCGAGGTGGCAGGAGAAAGGAAAGAATTCTTCAAAAAATTCTGATGGTAAGAAAACTAAGTTTCCAGTTTGTGATAAATGTGGTAAAAGGCATACTGGGGAATGCCTTCTGAATTCTGGAAAGTGATACCGATGTTGTAAGATGGGACATAAGGCTCGCGATTGCACTGAAAAAGATCAAGGTGATGGTAAGACAAAATTTTATTTACATTTAGTGAAATGTTTTATGTTCAATGAGATGGGTCACTATGTAAACGAGTGTCCGACAAAGAGCTTGAGTGATGGGAAGCAGTTAGACTACAAGCAGAAAGTGGTGGTGAAATCTTTTGCAACTACTTCAGCAGATGTCGGGCCATCAAATGAAGTTGTATCAGGTACTTTGTTTGTTTTTTCAGATTATGTCAGTGTGTTGTTTGATTTAGGGTCTACATATTCTTTCATCTCTGAAAACTTTTTTAGTAAAATGGGAATACCATATCAAGAAATGACTCCTGAACATTTTGTAAAAACACCTGGGGGAAATGTTGAGGCAAAAATAATTTATAAGAATCTTTCTATCCTTATCTGTGGAAAGAACCTACTTGCAAACCTTATTGTTCTACCTCTTGTAGAGTTTGATGTTATCCTGGGTATAGATTAGCTCCCTATTTCCCATGCTAAGATTGACTGTAGAGCTAAAAAAGTTTCTTTTCAGAAAGAATTTCAGTTTGTGTACAATAATGAACCCTTACTGTTGCTAACATATCAAGACGCCGAGAAACTTGTAAAAGATGGAAGTGAATGTTACCTTGCACATATTGTTGAAAATAAAGGAACTGTTTAGATTAATGATGTGCTAGTGGTAAATGAGTATCCTGATGTTTTTCCAGACGAGTTTCCTAGAATAATACCAAATCAGGAAGTTGAATTTACTATCAACTTAGTTCCTGATGCAAAGCCAATTTCAAAACCCCCTTATCCAATGGCTCAAATTTAACTTTTAGAGTTGAAGGAGAAATTGTAAGATTTATTAGAGAAAGGTTTCATTCGACCTAGCACATCACCATGGGGTGCTCCTGTTTTATTTGTTAAAAATAAAGATGGTTCTATGAGACTTTGCATTGATTATAGAGCCTTGATTAACATCACTGTTAAGAACAAATATCATTTGCCTCATATCGATGATTTGTTTGATCAGCTCCAGGGAGCTCAGTTGTTTTCAAAGATTGACCTGAGATTGGGGTACCATCAGCTGAAGGTAAAGGAAGCAGATGTTCCGAATACTGTGTTTAGTATAACATATGGCCATTATGAATTTGTAGTAATGACTTTTGGGATAACCAATGAACCTGTTGTATTCATGGACATAATGAATAGATTTTTCCATGAGTTCTTGGATAAGTTTGTGGTGGTTTTCATTGATGATATTTTGGTGTTTTCTAAATTTAAAGAGGAACATGAAAGAAATTTAAGGGTTATTTTTTAAACCATAAAAGAAAAGAAATTGTATGGGAAATTCAGAAGTGTGATTTTTGGTTGCAACAATTTTCCTTCCTTGGTTACATTGTTTCTAAAGATGGGATAATTGTTGATCCTGCAAAAACAAAGGTTGTTGAAGAATGGCCAAGACCCACAAATGTAACAGAGATTCGTAGTTTCATTGGTTTGGTAGGCTATTACCGAAGGTTTGTTAGAAATTTTTCACGGTTATCTAGTCCAATGACTAAGCTAACTCGGAAGGGTGTTAAGTTTATCTAGACAAAATAATGTGATGATTCTTTTCAGGAATTGAAAATAAGATTGGTGAATTCTCCAGTTTTTGCACTTCCTTCCAGGAATGGTGAGTTTTTTATCTACAATGATGCTTCATTGAAAGGACTTGGTTGTGTCCTAATGTAGAATGATCAGGTAATTGCTTATGCTTCACTACAGTTTAAAACTCATGAGGTAAATTACCCTACACATGATTTGTAATTAGCTGCTGTTGTATTCGCTTTAAAAATTTGGAGGCATCATTTGTATGGAGTAAAGTGTGAAATATATACAGATCACAGAAGTTTAAAGTATTTATTCACTCATAAATAATTGAACATGAGACAGAGGAGATGGATAGAATTAATCAAGGATTATGATTGTATAATTCATTACCATCTAGGAAAAGCAAATAAAGTGGTTGGTGCTTTGAGTCGAAAAATTAATGCTTCATTAACAATGTTGTGTTTGGAATGTGATCCTTTGGTTAAGGATTTGATGAACTTTGGCAAAGAAGTTGTTGGTGTAGGATGTCCTTTTGTTTTGTTTCAGGTATCAGTGAAATCTTCTCTATCAGACAGAATCAATCAAGCACCGAAGCAAGACAGTGAGTTGCAGAAAATGGTAGAGCTGGTTCAGAAAGGTATGATGCCTAAATTCAACATTGATAATGATTGTGTTTTGAGATTTGGGAAGATATTGTGTGAGCCTTGTGATTCACAGTGTAAGAGAGAGTTGTTATGTGAACCTCATAGTTCTCTGTTTTCAGTTCATCCTGGGAGTACTAAGATGTACAGAGATCTGCGGGAGTATTACTGGTGGGATTGAATGAAAAAAGATATTGCTGATTTTACTGTGAAGTGTTTGACATGTAAACAGGTTAAAGCAGAGTGGAAGTTATCGAAAGGGATGCTTCAGCCATTACCAGTGCCAGAGTGGAAATGGGAGAATATGTCCATGGAATTTGTTGTGGGATTACCGAAGACATCTCGAGGAAATAATGCAATCTGGGTTGTTGTTGACCGGTTGACTAAATCTGCTCATTTCCTTCCTATTTGAGATACTTTCTCTCTTGATCAACATTCTCAATTGTACCTTAAAGAGATAGTCAGGTTGCATGGAGTTCCTCTATCCATTGTATCCGATCGTGATCTCAGGATTACTTGTAAATTTTGGAAAGGCCTTCTGAAGTCGTTGGGTACTGAATTAAATTTTAGTACAACTTTTCATCCTCAATCAGATCGGGAACAATTCAGACTTTGGAAGAGATGCTATGTGATTGTTCGATGGATTATCAAGGAAGTTGGTACCGACATCTTTCTTTTGTTGAGTTTTCTTAGAATAACAGTTTTCATTCTAGTATACAGATGGCACCATTTGAGGCATTATATGGGAAGTAGTGTCGAAATCCAACTTTTTGGGATGAAGTGGGTCAAAGGAAGCCGATGGGACCCGAATTGGTAGAAGAGTTGGCAGAAAAAGTTCAAATGATACAGAAACACATGAGAACAGCTCAGAGCAAGCAGAAGAGTTATGCGGACAACAAGATGAAGGATCTCTCTTTTGAGGTAGGTGATCATGTTTTTCTCAAAGTTTCTCCATGGAAAAGTGTGATTCGATTTGGTAAGAAAGGAAATTCGAGTCCAAGGTTCATTGGACCATATGAAATTATGGATAGGGTTGGATTAGTTGCTTACCGAGTGGCTTTACCTCTGAATTTATCTCAGGTACACAATGTTTTTCATGTTTCGATGTTGATAAAGTATATGCCAGATCCATCTCATGTTTTGAGTCCAGCAGTAGTTCAGCTGGACGAGAACCTATCTTATGAGGAACAACCATTCCAGATTCATGACCATAGGGAGCAAGTGTTATGGAATAAGGTGATTAATCAGGTAAAGGTTTTGTGAAAAAACCACATGATTGAAGAGGCAACATGGGAATCTGAAAATGCAATAAGGGATAAGTACCCCCATTTATTCGAGAAGTAAATAAATTGTCGGGACACAATTTTCTAAAGAGGGGAAGGATGTAACATCTCAAGTTAGTAATGAATTATATATATTTTTATTTATGTCTATTAGTGAATTAGATAGTGTTTTAGAGGCTTAAAATGGAAATAAATCCAATCTTAAGCATGGAATACACTAATATTTTTAAAATATTGTTTTACTGCCTTTTAATGGAAAACCATTTTTAAATCTATCTTTTGTCAATTTTAGAAGCTGTGTTTGTCAAAATAAACTTATTCTTTATGATTGGGAAATCAAAATTTACTTTGTGAGAATTTATGGTATTTTTCCGATAAAGTTTATTTTTTAATGAATAGTGAAAAATGTTGTATTTTAATTCAAAAACTCTTTTTAATATAATTTATTAATATGAATAGATTATCTTTTGAATTGGTTTTTAAGTGAAATTATAATATATTTTTACCATTTAATCCAATAGTGGTATTTGAATTAATTTCACTTTGAAATTGGACTTAAACTGGTGTCAATCTTTTGATACTTATTGTTTCATAAAAACACGCTATTTGTCATGACAGCGGGATTTAATTATTAAATTCATTAATGTGACTTGTATGATTTGAATTTTTTAAAATAGACATCATTTTTGAATTCAGAATATCAAATATATCTTAGGATGAAGTTTTGGTATTTTCCTAAAAAACTTCAATTTTTGATGAATAGTGAAACCTCTAGGTGGTACTTAAAAAACTGATTTTTTGTTTAAATGAAAATTTACCACCTCTGTGTTTTGAATTTCAAAAAAACCAACAGACATGGTTGTCATTAAGAAGTAAAATGTGGTTCAATGGGATTAAAATAATTTTTTGGTGAATAGTAACTTTTATGTTTTTAATCGCAATTAGAGGTAATTAGTGTAGTTGAAGGTAAAAATAATGTTTTAATAATATGAGATGAGCTTGACACATGTCCTACCATCGTTGGATGTGTCATGGAGGACCAAAAAAATCCATGGGTCAACTTGGGGACCCCATGGAGCCACTTTGGTTGGGAAATGACATAAATAACGTTTTATTTAATGTTAATGTAAAAATGACACAAACATGGGATGTTTTACTAAAACAATTTTTACATGGTGTTATACAAGTCATATTTTTGACTATAAATATTCATTAGAAATATAATAAGATTTACTGCATCATGATATTTTGTTTATAATTTTTATACATTAAATAAATTAACTTATTGATGACTTCATGATGATGCAGCGATTACCTCATTAATACAGGATTTAAATAAAATGAAAAGATAATGTACAATATATGACCTACAAATGTCCAAAACCTATTGGATGGGTGTATCTCGAACCCTTATCACCTTACCCACGAATTATAGAAATGTGGGACCTTTTTAATCCGAAACTAATTTTAAAATAAAGTAACATTTCTTTACATTCCAAGAGTGCCCCTCCTCTCCTCTTAAAAAAGGCCCCCACCTCTACCTCCTTACCCACACTTCCAAAGCCTTTGGCTCGGCCAACCTCTACACATTTTGTCTCTCCACTTCCCTCTCTTACTCCTTGAAGCTTCGGGTTGGGCAGAAGTCTTCCCAAGTAAGTCTTTGAGCTCAAACCAAAAAGAGATACCCAATTTTTTGGTAATGTCTTCACTTCAGTCCTTTTGTTTTATTTTGCTTCTCCAACCCCCTAAACTCTTTTTATTCATTTCTTTTGTAACAAATCCAGTATATTCAATATACGAGGATGTTTTTATAAGAAGGATTCGATCTACACTTACACACACCTACATCTAATGGTTAAAGAACATACTGTTTCCGTGGATGGTGAATTTATGCCTCCTGAAACGATGACTGTTCAACATTCTTTTAACACCTTCAAAGGTGTCCATTAAGATGACACTATATTTATATATGATATATAATATGTTTATGTTTTCCTTAAGCTTCTGTATTTTTCATTTTGGGCATACCATTATGGTTTCCATTATGGGTAAACGTGATATCTTGATTTAAGGAAGTGCGGACTACCGCCCCCTCAATGTGATTTGATTCGCTAATACCATATGTGGGACGTATAAACGATGGACTTATGATATTATATATTATATAACACTGGAATTATAATATACCTATATATAATTATTATAACATTCTATAAAAAATACAAAATATAAATGAAAGTAGCGTTCATGCATACGTACGGCTTACCGTCTCCATGAACGGTGCATTTCATTTCTTACCTCTAAATGATTATGTAATATTATAAATGCATGCATGTACTGGATATATATGACATATATGATATCTACATCATCAATAACATTCTGGATATAATGGATACATGAACAAATTGTAATTATAAAGGGTTTATTTTTGACTCAAGTACCAATGATCGTTAAAACGACCGTTATTAACTTAAATAATTACATAGTGTTCATGACATGGAAATAAGTGATATAAAAGGAATAATGAACTTGAAAAGGGTTCTAAAACAATTAGAAATTAACTGAAGTTTATTTTTCAGGAGATTAAAGAACGACCGAGTCATGTTGGACCCGAGGTATGGGACTTCGTCTCAATCTCCTTTCATTGATGCATATTTTGTTTTATACAAAACCTTCTTTTATACGGTGTATAAACCCCATTGAATTTTGCGTTTATCCAAAAGGAATATTTTTCATATGAAGCACTTTACTAAATGACAAAAGGGAATTTTTTTTGTTGTACGTATGCGGCGACAATGACTTCTCCTCCTCCGTGACCATTATTTGAGTTTCGGCTTCCTCTAAAAGCCATAACTTTTTTTAAAAAGAAAAATAAATACCATGTTTTACTTTTCTTTTGTTTTGGTATTGAAAATGGTTTTCATAATGTTTTTATATCAATGTGTTGTATTGATATCTTGTTATTTAAAGGTGGAAATGTTATGTTTCCTATATGCATGTTTTTTGTGATACGATAATGTTGAGGTTCTTGGGCATTATTATGAAGAGGGGTGGTTCCGTGATAAACTAAGGGTTGTTGGGCCCAATATAGCTCTCCAATGCATTGGGTAATGTGAAGGAGTGAAACGTTAAGGTTTCTCCGAAGAGATTTAGGGAATATACTATGATGGGTATTCCAAACTTATCCAATAGGGTTACTCCCTATGTAAGAATGTTATGAATGCCTCATGTTACCTTTATGTCTTATGATTTCTATGATTTATTCATGATTTGATGAGGTATGTTAAAGTGATTATGTTTTATGGGTAAAGTATGATTTCATTCTTATATATATATGATCTTATGTTTCCTTTCCATATTTTTATAACCCATACTGATCTTTTTATGCTCATCCAAAGTTTTTTTGAAATGTTTTTCACAGGTGAAGGGAAAGGTACATGATATGATGATAGTGTCAAGGAAGTGTCAAGAATGAATCCATGTTTTATTTTAAATATGTTTCCATTGATGGGAATAAAGAATACTATCTTTATGTAACCACATTGTTTATATGTGGAATGTAATGCAAGTTTGATGCTCTAATTCTCTAAAACACTAATCCTGAAAAGATCCTCAATGTGTAATCTAGTAATAACTCAAGATTAAGTAAGGTTTAAGGATGGGGCCTTATACATAATCCAATAATTAATAAAATATACATATCTAATAATTAATTAATTTTTTCGTATAAAATTATCACCATCATCAGGTTTTTCGAAATGCAACAAAATAAATAGAAAACCCTAAATTAAGAGTTTGGAATTATAAGAATAATGGTAATGAGATGTTGCAAACTCCCCATCATAAGAATTTATGCCCGGCAAAGCCTTGTTTAATAATAAATTATTTTAAGGAGTTGAGTTTCTTACTACCTCATTTGTGAATCTTCCTCAAAAATATCCTGATAATATTATTATTGAGGCAATAACAATATGACCGAATAGAAAAATTCCTCCATAAGGATTTTACATAATTTTTATTGATCTATACTGACTACTCCCAAATAAAATACATATCTCAAAATCACTATATTCTGAAATCATAACATGATGGTGATCAAGATAAAATATCTAAAGCTATGATTTGTTTAAACTATTTGAAAATCAAATTATCTAAAAATTCAGTTCCAAATGACAAGAAACCAAACTAGTTCACTCAATTACTAGAAACTGTGTAATAAATATCAGAATAAAATTTCCCATCAGTCCATGATGAAGGTAACCCAACCTAGGAGAAACATTCAAGAAAGCTCAGACACCTATAGAAGACACCAAAATGATGATTATTTTGATTTGCATATGATTTCCATCATCTATGTGTTATAACTCGATGTCGACATATATCATGAATCCTCAAATACATCTTCTAAACCAAACTACAGCATAAAAAATATGATCCACAAACCTCTTCCAAAAAAAAAGGTGACCTGCATGAGTGTCCATAAGAACCCTTGAATGGATCCATTCCAATAAAAGACCTACAAATATTGATATAATAAAACTCAACCAATCCCAAATTATTATATAAATTTGAAAAAATATATTTTACCATGGATTAATTCATATCATATATGAACTTATTAGTAATCTTTATATAACCATCTCTTTATGGAAGAATATCTATAATTACCCAAACTAAGTCCCAATCACTTCATGGAGAGTCCTATAGAACCAAGAATAAAAACACTGGATTACATTCTAAAATAATCGGAAAAGGATACACATGTAACCTCATGTTCTATTTAACAAAAAAATTTAACATTTATTCAACATTATTGGCTTCTCTGATAGGAATAGTCATAGATTACCTTTTCAAAAATCCAATGACCATCTATATTATATTCATCAATTAGGTAGTCCATATTAATCCAGTACCAAAATACATGGATAAATCATTCCATTACCAATCCAAATTTCGAAGAGACTTTTAGTAACCATGAGGGTACACATGTAATTCCATTTTTTATTGGATGATGTAAAAATAGAGCACATAATTCACATTGACACACTTCATACCTAGCCACTGGAATACCCATATCCTATCATAATACATATGTTTAGTTCATGTATGATTGTAACATGAATAACTATGAAAATAATACATAACTACGATATTAACTAGATTTGGAATGAATAAAAGATCTATGAAAACATGTATATAAATTGAAGAGAGAGACAAGCCAAAAATGGTATCCCCACCATATAGGGTTTCATAAAATTTTATAAACTCACACTCCATGTATTGATATTCAGAATATGATAAATGAGAGATGCTTATAATTGAACACTATTTAAAACCATATCTGAAACATCCTATTATGATTCCTGATGAAACTGATAAAAATCACCATAAGGTTCCACACCTATTTGGATTACAATGTATCCTTCCAAAATTTTGTCATTCTAATATCATAAACAATGATATTCCCATTACCTGAGGGGTAGGAGATGTCGATGAAAATTTCATGAAGGTATTATAATAATAGAAACAATCTAAAAAACCATGTATTTATAAGAATATATATTTCTAAAGACCTTATGGTGAAAAAAATTGTGATCAACTACCCAAAAATATGTTTCCCCCAAATAATAAGTGTATTAATAACACCAAAATTATTTCAATCATGAGTGGGGTAATTTTTCACTTATGTTTGGTGTTGTGAGTAGTTATATTCTACAAAATTATCAATATTAATGAGGAAACAAACATCACAAGATCCATAATTATCACATAATAATTCATACCCATTATGTGGAATAAGTAAGATCAATATATTATTTGATGATAAAAGTGAATTTTAGCTTGATGAAATATTTCTGATTGTGTGAATATTATATAAATTTCACCCCATTTTTTGAAATATATTTCAATACTGATTCAATTATTGTGAAATAATTGAACAATCATTTGTCATATCCACGAATACCATGGATGTTCCAAATATTAAAGTCATTATGTTGTTATTCCCATGAAAAGACAAGATTTACCATATTATGATCAACTGATAAGATATTCTCAGAAATCATATACCCCAAGTATATCAATTATTTGATGCAAAAAATTCATTTAAAGAAATTCCATATAAAAGATAAAATCTTATTATTTAAAAAATCAATCCCTAATGGTGATCAATCTTATTCTTGGACTGCATATAAACTAATATTTCATCCTAAAATACAACAACAATATTTTTGAGACAGTGATGGAATATATGATTCTTCAAATACTTTAAAACAAAATGAAAACTGATCATATTAATTGACATCATAGGATATTCAAAATTTTCATACCTTCACTAAATATTTTATTTATTATATCAGAATCTCAAACTCTATTCTAAATATTACCAAGAAAAATACTTATTTATAAATTATGTTTACCCAATTTAACAGATCAAAATAATAATCCATACAATGAAAAAATACATATTCTTACCCAAAACCAAGTATAACATTTGTTAGTCCACAAACAGTTGGAATAAATATTCTACCTTGTTATAAAAAAGTTCTAGGGATACCCATGGTGAATGACGAGGGAGAACCAAATATTTTTCATTGAGATCATCACAAAAATTTTATTCTCTTTGAACTCCACAAGACCCTGATGTTATGAAGTTTTAAAAAATAAATATGAGCCTAGGATAGTTATAAACTCTACTGCCTCTTTAAAGGATATATAGAGAAAATAAATATTTATTTTTAAGGAATGTAATGAATAAATATGAGATGATAAATAATATAATAAATTTCATCTGTCTCAACTAAAAAGGAGTGAAAAAGATCCTATGCTCTGGGTCAGAAGGTCTTGCATGACTAAACATTGAAACCCACTTTTCTTGATACAACTATAATATATAATATTCAATATGGAATGAAACACAGTGATGATCACTATCATCCTCATCATGATGAGAAACAAGAAATTTTATCCATTTGTTGATGTCAAAAATAATCTAGATTGAGAACCAAAAAATCCCAAATTAACTCATCATCATCTCTTGACTATTCAAAAAAATGAAATAAAAAACCCAACATTTTTTTATTCCTAATAGGTGTATCTATGTCATTTAATAAAGAAATTCAATTTATTTTATTTTTAATAATTTTAAAAATATATATACACATATAATTTAGCAAGATTCGACAATATTTAATAATGTAATTTATAATGGAAATTCAATACTGATGGAATGTCTCACTATCAATGGATCCACATATACCTCCACTATAAAATAATATACATTGTGATGGTCCCTCACTCCTATGGAATGTATAATAATATTTATAGACATTGAGGAATATTACTTCCCCATAAAATCATTTATAGGAAATGGTCCCTAACCACATCGAGGAGAAGACATATCCTAGAAAAAACTATACATAAGCTCATAGAGGCTATAACCATTACTCATCGTTGTTGGTGGAGGGTATAAAAATCCAAATAAGTCCAACCATTCCAATATAATTTAATTTAAATGAAACTCCACTAGTTAAAACTACAGATGCTGACGAGGCCTTCTACTAAGAACCACCTCCACCACTCCTGCGATGATCAGTCCACTTCATCTATTCCACTGGTTTTCTACTGAATAAAACAATTCATAAAAGAGAAGGGGAATAATATATTACCTTTCATACTTTATTTATCTCATTAATTATAGCTATGTATACCATATTTTCATAGGATTAAATACTCAACCAAAAAATATATTTTCCAATAACTCATCATGAACCATTAATGTACTTCTATGATTTCAACTAGCCATTCTAAAAAACAAGGGTCAAAATTGAACCATATATGAAAATTGATTATTGTATGATAAAATTAAATAGTATACCATATTCAATGATTATAACAATAAAACAATTTCCTTATCATTGACTCTGGAATAAATTTCTGAATGAACAGTGTATTCAATCCCTCTAATTCCAAGCCTATGTTCTTATCTTCAAGTACCACATAATCTCTCCATCGCATATTAGGACCTTTATGTCTAAATTTTTTTCACGTCACCTCTATACTCGTAGGTTTATCCATGATTTCAATGATATGATCATTCAATTTTTTTCATTACACTACCTCATTAGATTCATTCATTCCCATAATGGACAATACATTCTCAAGCAAGAAATCCCATTATTAATATGTGTCTTCTTTATCTCATGGATGTAACTTAATGGATGTGTTCTGAACAATACGTACATTATGGTAAATATCATGAACAACATGCATGATATCCTTGATAATATTATGATATATTTAAGCATTTCATTGAGGATAATTAGCTGCACCCTCCTGTCAAAAACTGTGGAACTCATATCATAGGCATACCGTTGAACTCCAAAATAGAATAAATGACTATAAAAATGATTAATATAATTTCAAACTAGAAAATTATAAGAAAAAAATTATATTATGTTAAAAAAATACAAATAATAGTTTCTAATTCCAATATGACATGTTTTATTGTGTCTCATTAAGGTTAGGGATGGCCATGTAGTTACCACAACCTACCTCATATGTCCCAAAAATATTATATGTAGTCATCCAAACATCCCACAAAAATGGCACCTGAGGTAATTCCTCCTCTGATAAAAAACATTGATGAACCATACCAAGATAACCTTTAAAACTATTACACAACACAAGTTTCTACAAACATAGTTTATGTTTTGGTTCCCCGTGGACTTGTGGATATTAACATGTCATTAATGACCAGAATAGGGAATTATTTTCTTCGATCCTAAAGCATATATATATATATATATAATTAATCAATGGAATAATATATGAATTTAAATTTAATTATATATATAATAAAATGGCTGGGATACAATGTAATGGTATAAAAACAATCTCCAACATACATTTCCAACTACAAAGGGTTATATAATTAAAATAGCTACTACAACATTCTAAATTGATAAAATAAAAAAACACCCAATATCTCTCCACAAAAAAGTTAATACTAGCTGATAGAAACCCTTTTCACCTCACTATAGTGATTTTCATTTCCATGATTCAAATGATATATGAATGTCTACTCAGTGTTAAAGGACTGAGTAGAGTGTAAGATAACAGACACAATATGATCTCACCCAAGTGTTGGATAACATGTCTCTATAAAATAATCCATTTTTTCTCAAATTTAAATAAATATTATCATGGTATATAGTTTATGAAATTTATATCTAAATAGAGAAATAAAAATATAATTTTAATTATTTTATATTTTATTATAATAAATTTAATAAAAATTATATAATTTCACAAAAATATATAAAAGTATATATATATAATAAATTTAAAGCATATTTCTCATATCATATCAAATATATGGAAGTGAAACTAATACAGAAAAATCTAATACCACCCAAATTAGCCAAAGAATAGGTAACATCATGCCATTGATCACACTGGGTCTATATGTATTGGATACTCATTTATAATATAAAATATCACTCGTGAAACAATCTACTAGTCATATGTATTTCATATAGGAAGAACATGAACACCCAAAAAGTAATCCTCCTAATAGTTCAAATATGTCCTTTGATCAATAGACACATGGTGTAGAGGAACACCCCATGAATGATCCCCTTTATATTTGAAATGAAATATTACTACACCTCCCTCCTAAATACCCAGGACATCCCATCTACTATATTTTCATAAACTTTTCGTCAAAAAATTTTAAATAATTAAATGATTTGAATACCATTTTTAAAACCATTTCACTAATATTTTTAAAAAAAAAATTAATTTACAAAAATAGGGGAATCAAATATTTTTCCACAAACACATTTCCACACACTCAAATAAAATCCATAAATTATACTATTTCACTTGTTAATTAATTTATCAAAACCATATAAATTCATCAACATTGGGTAGGGAGAGGGTTATTTACCTCAATACATCAGTCACACACATTAATAATGGGATTCAATAACAAGATAAACAGAAAAATGATAATAGATTCCCTAGAATACAATCAAAACAATCTGTAATTTATTAAATTAAGAAAAATTGGTCAGTGAATGGCGATAAAGAACACATACATAGTGAAACCCACATTCCTAGCCACACAAAATGTGATTGAATGAAACATTAAGGATTTTAGGAAACCTATATAGAACTAAATAATAAGAATCAACAAACCAGCTCAACAGATCTAATAACTAATTACCATGATTCTACTATGATCGAATGAAACAATGATGTAAAAGTGTTACTCAACCTACGAGACACTTAAGAGGATTATAAGGTCCAAACACGAAGTGATTCATCCTAGAAGGAGTGATTTTTTTTATATTTTATTTTGAAGTGTTAAGGGTTGAGATCAAATACGATTTAGTAAATTAATAGATAAATTAACAATGAAGTACCACTAATGTCCCACTAGTGAATATTATATGGATTTTGTTCCCTTGAAACAATTTTTAATCCACACTGTCCATATATTCTGAATTATTTATTCCCTTTTTAGAGAAAATAGTCATTAAATAGTACACATCATGATAAACATTTTCATTTTGTGAATACATTAACATTTTCTATCTAGTTCTAGGAATAATACTTTTGAGAAAAAACATAATTCACCCCCATTATACAATGTTTAAATTCTATGTAGATTGAGAAAAATAATTTTATCAAAAGAAGAAAAATGACCACTAAAATTCTCTGAACCCAAGGTGACCACCGTTTATACAGTACATGTTTATACCTAGGTTACAATAATTAAAATAATCATACTTCCAAAAAATAATTTATATTCCCCTAGAAAACTATTTATCACCTCAAGAGTCCCATGATGCAGCAAAAGAAAGTGGAACAAATTAAGGGAAGGGAATTACCTGAAATATGGTAATGAATATATATGGATGATTAAGTGATATGAGGGCCTAAAATAGTCCTTTGATGCGTTAATATGTCTCATGAGGAAAAATAGTATGTATATTAGAATGATTTCATACCAATTTATTTATTATGTCACAGATTAGGGCCTTAATTGTAAAAATATGTTGTTTGTCATTATGAATCCATTCATTATGAATATAGTGATAATGATATAATTTATTATTATATTGTTATTTTATTCATGAATTATTCCCCTCATTAAGGTATTACATATATCGTATAATCTAAACTTGTATATCCCAACTTTATTATTCATGTTTTATTAAACTTTTGTTATATTTTTCCTTGTATGAACACCCTAACTTATCCTCAAATATCACCCTTTCCATATTTATCCAACCATGAGGATATTGGTATTTGTAATATGATTGGTATACAAGGACATCATAAAAGGAATTATTGTGTTCTAAATGAAAACAATATGTTTTATTTTATTATTTGAATTTTAATTTTATATAAAACCATTTATGTTGTAATCCAATACTACTAAACTATTTTTTCATTGGGATATGATTCCTTATATCTAGTAAAATGTAAAAAAATTTCCCCTAACATTGGGCTACAAGTGACATGATATTTACAGATGTTTTGATATGTTGTATAGTATAATCATTAGAATATATATTTAATAACACCTATGTTAGTTAATAGAAACATATAACGGACTTTGACGATAATTTAATGTATATCCTCACATATTAATGTTTCTATAAGGTAGATATCATGACAAGTCTTTATAAATACACCTCTACCTTAATAATTTAAGGGGACAATGTTTTAGAAATTTTCAAAATTTGGTAATAACCCTAAAATTAGTTTACTTGATTATTTATCATTCAATATTATGATAAACGATGAGTATTATATTACTGCTAACCTATTTTGACACAAAAAGGTGATATATATGGGATTATTCACATTTTCATTAAAAAATGCTATCAGGGATTGTAAATATTTTATAGGATTTGATAAATTTCAAATAAATCCATTTTTATTATTCAAATAACATATTTTAATAAATTTTCATGTTACATCAAGTGTTAAACATGTTTCATAATTATAAATTATGTTTCATAATTTTATGGTATGATCTAGAATTTTACAATTTTAAGATATGAAACATATAAGAAAGATTGAGATCTATATCAAGATATAAAATGAATATAGGGATTCCCCTCCTAGGAATGATAATGAAGACGAATCTTGATCTATAAATCAAGTTGGTAAAATTATAAAAACATTGTTTTAGTTATATCATGTTATGATCAATAACCATCTAGTATTGAGTATCATCCAGATCTACAACATAGAGAAACAATCATTGGCTGCATTATGAATTAACAACCTCTATCATTTACATTGACTATAAAACCATATTTTATAGTGAAATGGAAATTTTTCATTGGTATAAAATTTGCTATATATTGATTTAATGAAACAGAGAAGGTGGTCATTAATTTTTATTATCCCTTGGGGGATGAATATCAATAGTGGTTATTGATTCAAAACAACAGGGATGCGGATGAAATAATCATTACAAAAAACATTACATGTATCCAAGGATCTATAGACGTGGTTATTTAGAACCATTTATATAGGATTTATATAGATTTGATTGGAGTTTTTTATTTTTATTAGACTAATCTAAGGCCATCATACTAGTCAGGAGTCTGGAAAAAAAATATTGCATGAAACCAACATCCCTTCCTTCCTGATAGTTATCCCATAAAGTTATCATCACCCCTCTAACCAATGATGACTCCCTCAATGTCCTAAATTATCCCACCCCTAATTAATCCCCATCTATTACATGGAACACCCATGAAAATGATCATAATGCCTCGATCATTACCGCCCTCCCCGACAACACACCTGATTCCCAACACCCACTATAAACAAGCACTATCATATTGCTCCACCACCATATTCCATTACCCACCTCCTCGACTGAATCCTCCCAATCTATGGAATCCATTTTTTGGTGGTACTTCTAACCTACCATAAAATACCCCCTACGTATTCCAAGTCCAACTAATTTAATGCCTACCCTCAAAACCCCAAATCTCATCCTTTGTATTATGTTTCTTACCTACAGTTTTTGGATTATAATTTATATTTACATCCACTAAATTTATTGATTATATTATTTTATTATGTATTTTTAAACTTTTTTAAATCATTAATTGAATTTTCATGGAGATATATACACTTTGATTTTCCAATTTTGGAATGGTGAAATAGTTTCTTGGAATAAATATATTAATCAATAAGAAATATGATTACATGAAATCTTATTTAATATGTGATTCAACTGTAAATTTAATTATATTTACTAAATTTTGACAAAATGTTTAAATTTTTTTTTTTGAGTAATTTGATATCATGATATTTTTTGGGAAAAAAATTGAAGCAACAATGTATACCTGTCACAAATATAAAAACTACATTGTGAGTAATTTTTTTTAAACTCTTTTCCTATAACATGTTTTTAAATTATTGGTTCATTGGCTATTAAATTACTACAAATATATTTTTATTTATTCATATTATGGAATATATATGTTCAAGTAGAGGATATGGGTATATATAAAAATGGGAATAATTTTCCACTTTGAGTTATGTTATATATCATATTCTTATAGAAATAGAATGAATTTGTATATAAATTATGAACTACATTGAGATTAAATATTATTATATGTTCGTCATTGATTGTTGATTAGTCTAATTTGTAATCAATTTTTTTTTTTTGATTTGAATAATAGTGATCATGAACCAAAAATGTTTACTTAATATTTGAATGATGTTTAGAAAGTTTTAAACTAATATACATGTCAATGAAATGTGAGCATGAAATGAATAAGATTAATTGAAATACTGTGATAATTTTAAATAGGAAAATATTGCTATGAAATTGGGAATTAATGTGAATAATGGTATATTAGGTTTCAAACTGTGAATTATAATTTCATAAGGTGGGATTTTATGTTTGATAACTACTTTACGATAATTGAAACATAATTTTTTCTTATTAAGCGATATGGTTTATTCTTAAATGGTTAATAAAAAACATGGAAATTATTTTTTATAAAGGATATGAATGTAAAGCCACCATTTTTGAATTAACGACATTCTTGAATTATTTATAGGAATTATTAATCTATATTATATTGATTATAAACATCTAGTAATGTAATTTTATGAGTTTAATGTACTGTATAAAATTATAGAAATCATATACTGTTTTTTTTTTAGATTTTGGAATATACATTATCATTTCAATGTGTTAGATTGGTTTCCATTATACTTATTAATTTAAAATATATATATATATATTGTCAAAATAAATAAATATTTTTTTATTTTCTAAATTTTTAAATATATATTTGTTATTCACTCTAATATGTGATGTACTATTTACTTGTGTCACAACGCTTTTAGCATATCTCCAGTTCCATTTTCCCTTCCACTAGTCTCTTATGAGCGGACTGCACTCATATCCATTACAATCCATTTCTACCTTACACTATCTGTATCATCATCCAGCCTCTTATTATTGTCCCTCCTCTCTTCCAGTCCCTATTCATCAGCACCGTTATTCCCACCTCTATATTTCTTACATGCCACTCCCTCTTTTCTCTAGAATATGTTTACCCAGAGATGTCATTTTTGAATGATTTTAGGTGTTTTTAGTAATTTATTAAAGGAACACATCTCTATCTATTAAATGAATAATTTGTCATAATATGAAAATCAATCTTTAATAATATAATTTTACAATACAATACCTCATAGTACTCCTTATCCTCTCCATCCAGTGGTCACATCATGAAACATTAGTCTTCCTCTCCAACAAGGAAACTCTCCAACTGGGATACTCATTTGATTTTACAATACATAAAATAATTCTATTTTATATCAAAAAACATATTCATATCATATACATTATCTCTCATGGATAAATGTGGTCACTTTTTTATACCTCGTTATTTTCATGAATAATGTTTTTTAACTTTTTATGTTGCATTAGAGGTACAATCCTTGAGGTTATACATGTTAAATAATAATTAGTACATCTATATTCAATTAAATTTGTTTTTATTTATTATTATATAATCATAATGAACTAATATTCCTTTAATAAAAATGTTTTTTGGTATTTCTTCATATTTTTGGAAGAATATATTCATATTCTAATTCAATTGTTATATATGTTTATTTATATTAACTCAAATATAATTACTGACATTCAAATTATTTTTTAATATAACATTATTTTTTAATATTATATTTTTATCATACCAATTTTTTAATTTTCATTTATGAATTTTTTTTGTTATAAATATTTTAAACAGAAGTGTATAATAATATTTTTTCCCAAATCTTTATTAAATGTATGTTTCTATCTTTTATGCCCTGCCAAAAAATATGAATAAATGTTATAATATCATATTAAATTATTTTTTATTATAATATTAATTCATTTATAAAATTTATATAAAATAAATTAAATTATTATATTAATGTTATGTATTTTCCTTCCAACTATTAGTTTATATAAAATAACTCTTCCTATGAAACAATTATATTTTCCCTATACTGAAATATTTTTATGTGTTGGAAAATATTGATTTTCATATATTTTTTCACATCTATAAATAGTTTTCCATTGTAATTTCCTTTTATTCATAATAATAATTTAAATATTTATCATTTAACAAATTTGAGGAGCTACATTACATAATTTTGAATCATATATTCTCAAAAAAAAATATACCACTAAATTATCCACATTAACTAAATTCTTCCTTTGTCCTAAATGATTGTATGTTAATGTTACTACTTATTTATTCTTCATTAGACACAGAAATATATATATAATTTTAATTATATTACAGTTTGATAGTTTATTATTCTACTAAATATACCAAAACAATTTCATTGAATATATTTATTACATTGGTAAAATCATAATGGATGATAAAAATTGACTAAATTTTGGACTTCCATTACAAATAAAAAACACACACACACACACATATATCCAATCAGGTGGCTCATAATCCACCAATTATAACTATTTTCTTCCCTTCCATAATTTCATAGACATTCTATTATAAAATATATATATAAGAATGGACATAGTAGATTTCTGATTCATAATGTGACTATGAGAGATGAATTAATATTTTTTTTTAAAATTTAAAGTAGAGATGATTCCATGTTATTTAATTAGATATTTCCTTAACTTTATTTAAACATTTCCTATTATAAATTATAAGGAATGTCCTTTACTATTATTTTATTATTGTATGAGGTTTTACATTCTATATATTTCACCTTATAGTAGATTTGAAATGAAACTATTTCTTCTACAATTAATCATTTACATGAATTAAAACAATTTTTTTCAATAATAAAAAGTGATATTACCTACATAATTATATTTAATATCATCATTTTAAAATTATGATGTACTTATATTCAATTTTAAAGGCTTTTAATTTTTAATATATAATTTCTTGTATAAAAATTTGATAGTTCTATGTTAGCATGTTCTATAATAAAAGTTTATTTCATTGTTGGGTTATATATGACCTTAATGAGATATTATTATTGTTTTTGTAATTAATTTTTGATCATTTTTTAAAGATGTTCTTACTACTCATTTTATTCCAATAATTAGTTTTAAATAACATTATAAGGTATTTATAAATTGTTAATAAAATGTCAAACTAAGATAGTACTCTCGGTACCATTATTATTATATTCATTTTATTTGTGTTTTATCTCAATTAAATATTTAAATTTCAGAATTTTCTAAATAGAAAAATGTTTTACATAATTAGAAATTCACATGAAATGAATCTACATATACTTAGTTTTAGTTATTAAACGTTAGTTCACTTAAATAAATATATTTATAATTTTAATTTTTATTCCTTGACTTATTCTGTTCATGTTTTAAATTATGTAAATATTTTTCAATAGTTTTTTGTATAATAAGTGACAAATATTATGTTTTCCTCATCTATAGTAAATTTATACTATGATGTTGGGATTTATACAACTATAATGAGAGGTTTTTCACTAATTGAATTCAATGTAATTCCCCATATGAATTAAAAAAATCCCATTGACTATACTATAATGATTCTCATGAGAGTGTCATTAAAAAATATTTATTTGTTTGGACACCTAAATATATTGTACCATTAAATTATAATGTTTTTCATACTTCTTCCAATGATAGTTATAGAGTTTTAATTATTAAAACATTATTTCTTTTCTGTATGTATATAAATATCATTAATGTATTCAATTATGGTAATATGAGTGAACAACAATGTACATGCCACCTTCTCTATAATGTTAATCCATAATAATCAATACATCCCTGATTTAATTTTTAATGTGATATCATAGTTTTTTGTAACACGATATGATTCTGGGAAATAAATTTATATCATAGTTCCTATTAAATTATATAATCTCATGCCTTGAGAAGGTTCAAATCTATCATAAAAAACTTTTTACATAATGTGTAAACATGGTCACTAATTTCAAACCACTAAGGATAACATTTTTGTAAATCCTTGGAAAATATTCAGAATTCAGTATTGATCAACAAATTTATCTCACGTTATCATTTGTATTATGTGTCTAAAAATATTTCAACTTGAACAAAAACTTTAAAGCATTGATCCTCCCTTGTTTATATATGTCCTAAAGATTTCCGAATTTTCTTCTCAACTTTTAAAAAATAAAATGCAATAAATATCCCATATTATTGCTGTAGATATAACCATAATTTAGAATATCAAATTATATTCCATTTTTTCTAAGAACAATCAATATAATATGAAATTTTGATCACCTTCTTCCTACCCTAACTATATTCTTTATTTATAACTATGTTGAACATGTACACATGCCATGGGATCCCATGATAGAATGAAATAATCATATTCTAGTATAAGTTAATTTAGTCTATTTTAAAATATTTTTTAATATCATAATATTACTTAACATATATTTATATGATGTCATGTATATGGAACATACGTTTTTATTCCTTATATTGGTCCAGATTTGACATGAACAACCATATAAATCATTCATAAACATGGTTATTTATCTAAAACCATACCAAATTCATATTGGTCATATACATTTTATAAAAAAGATGAATTTTAATTTATTTTACATTAGAGATTGATTGATGATAATTTAATGGTAGGTCCATAAAAGATTACTACACCTATTTAGCAGTTTGTATATTTTTTATTTTCAAACACTTGGTTTTATGAACTTTTTAATATTAGGTGCATCACCTGGGATTCCATTCTTGTTCATGATATTTAATAAGAGATGAGTTTTTCTTACAAGGAATCAAGGTTGAATTAGTTCTATAGAAAAGAGTAAGAATGATGAACTGATTACAGGAGTGATCATTTTTAGCTACATCCACCCACATATGTCATAAATATGAGTAGTCATTTAATATACTATTATTTTCTATTTCCTCATAGAGTTATTATTCTGATATAATATCCCTAAAAATTGACTCATATACTATGTCAATTTCAATATTGTACCAAATTATATGTAATTATTTATTCCATCTATCATTTACATAAATATTAAAAACTCAGTCAATGATATTCCTTTCACTTTATATTTTGTTTTAGTTGTTTCTATTTTAGGGATTTTATTTTAAATTTTACGTCCACCTCTTTCAACCAAACTGTAAAATTAAGATTGGGATTTTAATTAATTATCAATTAAAATCATTTGTGAAGAAATAATTTTAATTGTTATGTTTATTTTTTATGTTCATTATTTTACACAGAGTTTTAAATAAACCTTGATTTTAATATAAAATTTTAATTTAATTTTATCTGAGTTATACTATATTTATTCCTTTTTATCTCTATATAATGAGGTATGTAGGAAAATTTATAATCTCTCAATAGAAAATAGGGTTTTTTAGCTTTTATTTAATACTATTCAGGTATGTATAAAATAGTATATGATGGGTATCATATGGTTTTAACAAATAAAATTAATAATATATATTAAAAAATCATGAAGATAATTAATAAGTAACATTTTATGGTAATTGAACTATTTATATCTAATTTCCAATAAAATTTTGTTAATCGATTTTGTTTCCGTTATTTTATAATAATTCATTGTCTTCAAATATAGATCCCCATTCAACCTTTTTAAATTTTATGATTATTAGAAAAATTATATCAATAAGTGAATCATTATTGAAATATCATATAAAAAAATTCCTAAATATTGGACAATATTATATGAAGGAATTTAATTAAATTTTATTAATTCACTATTTTTATCATAATTCATCACCATATTCTGTCATAAATAAATTTATAAAATTGTAATAGAATACATAATTTTTTTTAAAAAAAATCTCTTTAGAATATAATTCAATAATGAATACTTACCAAATGTTATATATTTAATTGAAACCAAATGAAATAATAATTTAAGATGTAATAATGATAAAATAAAGAATTAAAACAATTTCTCAAATTTACCAATCATTTTATACATAGGTATAATGATAAATATATAATGTATCTACTAAAATTATACATGATATTAAATGATTATTGATATCAAATCATAATATTCCTTCAACATAATAATATAATGGGATCCAATTTTTATTATTTGGATCACATACACTTATTTTTCATTGTCCATCACATATACACAAGAACTCATATTAACATAGATTGATAATCTGAACAATTTATAGGTTTCTCTAACTTTTCACTTGATTGTGTAAGATCAAATTGTAAAATAAATATCATATAAGTGTCATAAATATTATAAAAATGTTGACACAATCAAATGAACTAAATTTTTTGGATTGTAATTTTTTTATTTAATTAATCATTCAATAACATGGTATTATTAATATTTTTTTACATGTCAATATTTTCCCAAATATAAAAAAAATAATCATTAAAGGCCATTTAATTAAATATATAGAATGGAACCTAGATGTTCATCTTGAAAATCAACCATTTATTAATCTTATTGGTTTTTAATTAAACCAAATTAATATTTTCAATATGGATGAAATTTTTTTAATGACTATTATAATAATTATTAGATATTTCCTTTATCATATAATTAAGTTGAATTTCATATGCCCGTTTCAAATTTCATATAAATAAAAAATATTAATATTGTTTTCCCATATTGATATATATTATAATAACTTTATTAATGTTTGATATTCCTTATAAAATTGGTGGAGTTTGAAATTATGAATTTTTTACAAAACATTTAATTTATTACTTTATTATCTCAAATATTAAATTAATGGCCATGAAAATAAAAATGTGTTATATCAAACGTTGGTATAATATATTAATGTTTTGAATAATTATTTGTGTTATCATTTATATGTGTTTAGATTCTGATTATTCTTCTACTCCTTCTACTGATTGATGTGAATATTCTGATACACATTTTTATGCTACTGAAGATGATATTGTTGGTTGTCTGAGAAGAGGTGATAATGATATCATTGTTTTTTTATGATATTATGAGGTTTGATATGATATCAGTAATACTAATATTATGGAACATATCTTATTTAAATTTATTATTTGTCTATATATTTAATTTTATCATATTTTTGATTCATATGATATTGATATTTTTTATTTTTTATTATTTATCATAAATATAGTTTGAATTTTCTTGAAGTATATTGTATTGTAGATCTGTTTATTTAATTAACATGAACAATTATTTATTTTTGATATATTGATGTTTATATTCAGTGAATGATTTCATTTATAGAATCATATATTTAAGGAAGTTAATGTTACTATACATTTTGGTATTATATTTTTATTTTTCATGTAATGGCCACCATATCTTGAGTCATATAGTTTTATCCTAGTTTGACTGTTTCCACATATTGTTATTTTGTTATCTTCATTTTCATTGGTTCACATCATATTTTGTATTCATAGTAATGGATGAGGTTTCCTAGGGATAAATGGGTATCAACCATTTTTGTTGTTGTGTGTGTGTGGGTATTGTCTGTAGGTTTTTTGTTTTTAGATTAATTGAATCTAAATATGAAAATAGATTTGTTAGAGATATACGATAATTGGTTATGTTTATTTCAGTACTAGATAATCTTTATTTGGATTTGGTTTCATTTTTAAGGTATTTTATTTTAATTAGTGTGTTCATAAAAGTGTAATTAACTAGAATAATCTAAATCGAAACACATTTGGAGTTCTATATATGCATCGTATTGTGTTTTAGATAGGATATAGGTGCATGGTGGCTTGTGTTGGGAAATTTTCCCTAGGATATTTTGAATGAAATTCCTTTATATATTTTATAGTAATATTTTAATTCAACTAATATTATAATTTTATGTGTTTTGAAAGTATTAACATGTCATATAAGAACAACAATGTGTTTTCATGGTCTAATTTTTAACAGGATAGAACCTATTTCTATATTTACTATTGAGATAAACGAATTCTAGTATATATTATATTGGTTAGATTTTGTGAGTTGTGATTTGGGGATGATGTGAGAGGGATTTATGACCACATGTTTATTATTTCAATTAATAAATCCAATTTCACATATTCATTCATTTTTTCTGGGGGAACATATTATTATCATTATTTCATGCTTGTTCTCTCTTTTAATTTATACTTTTCCATATTTAGTTTCATTAAAATTGTATTTTTATGGATTTAAGAACATTGATTGCCCTTTTTTTGATATGATCCTGATTTTTCATGTCATTTTAATTTGGATATTAATAAGAAGTGAGATGATAATTACATATGTGAGACATTGATGAGTTGATGGATATAGTGGTGTAAAATAGATGAAGAGTTTAATGTTATAAATGAAAATCATTTTGGATCTAGATGATGATCCCTATGGGATATTTTCTTGTTTGGATGAATTTTTTAACTGTTACAATGATATATAAAATTTTTTATATGAATGGTTACATGATTATAATAGGTATATGTGATACAATTTGATGAGTTATGACTTGAATATGTATTCATGATCATACCTTAATGTTTCTTACAATTTTTTGTTCTATTGTTTCTTGTGTGGTAATTTTTGTAACATGTATGGTAGTAGTATTTTATTTGTGTTGATAGCTGGGAGATCTGATGGATGTTAGTGTATATATGTTATGCAGGCTTCATGGAAAACATTTTGTGTAATCTGAAGTATATAAACATTGTTTAAACCATGGATGTTAGAGTTTATTCATAGTTTTTATAGGATATTTCATTGGTTATATATTTTTGATATAATCATTGTATGTATGTCCAACCCATGGCGATAGGTATACTACTATGGTCCCTACCAGAATGTGTGATGAAGTTCCACAATCGGGTATTTGAAATATATGGTATTTTGACTTTTGGCGTCAGAATCTATATTACAAATAATTATCAGTTTCGTTATTTAATTATATGTTATATATTTAAATTTATAGATATCATATATTATTTTTACTCCTTAAAAAATCATTAATAATATATCAGACATGAATTTCATTTTCCTAAACACATCAGCAAAAGAGATATTTCAGAGAGCATTATTAATGTTGCACATAAAGTGTGATGCTTATATAAGATTTTGAAAATATTTAATTTTTATACATTAAATACATGTGAAATTCAAGAAATAATTACTACCATTATAATTATATCTGGTATATATACTGATGGATAGTATATCAGTAACATTATACACCATTTCCTTCCCCATGCCACAAATATTTCATATTGGTAACATCTTAATATATATCTCTTTTTCAATGGGGATTGTTTCAAAATTTTGGTTTTCTATTTCCCAAATAGCTTTTCATTTATATACTCTTAAATTATGATTACATGTACAATTTCTATCAAAAATTTCATTCCTTACTATTCCTCTCTTCATATGTATCATTTTCCTACACAATTTATTAATTATTTTCATGGTATTATTTTTATTTATAATAATAAATTATTATACATAATTCAAAAATATAACTATAAAAAAATTTATTGTATAATTTAATTCATTCAATGTGAATAAAATTATTAGATCATCAGGTTACAATAGTGGAGATGTATAATTCATGATTTTTTATATCTAGAATGAATTGAACCCATGTGTTCTGCACCTAGGATTTATAGTTCATTCATTTATTTTGTAAAATGATCAATACATGATTACATCAATACTTGAAATGTATTTGTTTTTGTAATATAACATCTATTTTATAGGATATTCTATGGAATAACTATTCATTATCATATATTTTCTTATTCCTTTCTATGTAATTTCATCAATATTCACAGATAATAATATTACTTTTATCAGAATTCAATGAAATTATTATTATGTATTAAATTATACTGTAGTTTATATTTTTCGGAGTAGGACACTCAAGAGGGGGTGAATTGTGTTCCTATAAAAATTTGTGTTAAAAATTTTATATGAATGATTTGTACAATTAAAAATAATACAGGACAGTTAAAAAAGGTAGAAAAATTATAATAGTTTGACTATTCAAATAGTTTCTCATAATGATGATTAATTCTCAGTTATAACAATATGAGATATTGATACAAATTTTGAAACTACTCTAATAATTAAAAAAATTATAACTATTATCTGAGAATAATTATAAAAGTATAATTTAGATATGTGAAATATGATTTAAAACAGAGAATGAATAAATTGAAAAAAAATATGTATAAAACATGTGGATTGATATCAAGAAGAGATCTAATTCACTCAAATTGGTGATCACCTTCCACCAATATATATATATATATATAATGGTTGATCCCCACCGTAGATTAGGGATAACAATAGTTCATGGGATAGTCCATGTTACAAGACCTCTAAAACTATTCTGTTTGGGAAAACAATCAACCAAGTCACTCAGTACCTCTATCACAATTATATGTGTCTGATATAAGTTGTTGAAATATATATGGGTGAGGATATATTTTATCCTCTAGTTCAAGGCATGAGACAATTTTTTTCTTAATAAATGTACTCACACTACTAAAAAATTAATCAAACTATATATAACAGAACAAAAAAAGGATGGAGATTATAAGGATATGTGTTCCATGAAATGAATATTTTTACACTTTGGGTGTAATCGATGGCAAGTTCCAATCCTATTCTAAAAATATATTGTTGCACATACAATGTTTTATTTTTTCGTGTAGTGAGATGACCCTCTTATCCTTCAAGTTACAACAAGGATTATTTCATGATAATTCAAATCAGTTTATTATTTTCTTAGAGCTAGTATGAATATCCAATTATACCTTTGGTGTATTCTTGAATGTATGTTTGTTCTACTGGTTTTCATGGAATCCACTACAACTTATGTTTTCTCTAGAGCCATGATTTTATTTTTATTTCAGGTGCTTCTGTTGGATCATAAAATATGAACTATGTACACACCTCGTACCTCATTTTTTATGCGGAAAGGACTGAAAAGGATAATTAATTTTATTAGTGTCAATAATTGACTCAAATATGACCTTTATAAAAACCCTTTTACATTTAATTGATAAAGATATAAAAATTGTTATGTATCGAACGTTGTCATAATAACAGTGAGATAGTCACGATTACATAGTTTTATTGAGATCTGAAATAGGTAGCATAGTAACGATGTTTGGTCCTTTGATAATTTTATAACCTATAGAAAGACTATGGTGACAGGTAAACTATGTCTCAGGTGACTGTGTCTCGTACATTGTCAATATCCTAAATGTTGTCATGTTACAACTTCTTGGAAATGGTAGCTAGGATATAGTTTCATGTCCTTTGAGAGATTCTAGAATCGATAATAGTCTTATAGTGTTACAGACATTGTGAGTATCTGGAATTGGTAGAAAACATATAGTGTCAAAGAATTAGCAAAAAATAAGTATCATTTTTTAAAAATAAATATTCAAAGAATGGATTATTATTAAACTTCATCATACTAAAACATTATAGAACAATCATAATAATTGTTTATATGATTCAAACATGATTTGTGAGATTCCAAAGCTGTATCTTGTGAGACATTAAAACAAGAGTAAAAAAATTGTAAAAATGATTTGAAAGTATTGAAACATGAGGAGTCCAAAAATACTCAAACATGATTTGTGAGCATTAAAACAAGATGATTCCAAAAATATCCTCCTTTTTAGGATAAAAAATTATTGCATTTTCCATTGAAAGTATTTTAGAATTAAATAAAGAGATTACTTGTAATATTATGATATTAAATCATATATGTAATAAATATTATATAGGGTAATTATTGTCCCATATGTATCCTACATATAATTTCTCCCCCCATAGAGAATCCGAGAGGATACATTATCTTATTTAAAAGGATTTGTATTATTTCTACCCCATTTTGGATTATCAAAAAGGAAAGAAATAAAAAGTGATGAAACAATAGCATGCCACATATAATTAAATAAAAGTAAAATGTTCATTATAATAAAAAAGAGAATAATATTACAATAGGTTGTCTTTACTTATCAACTCCACTCAACACTGACTGAATCTATTCTATGAAAACAATTCTGGTCAAGTCCTTATCCATAGGCTGAGATGGTTGTCCAATGGAAGATGAATTTATAAAAATTTATCTGATAAACTTAAATAATTTTATATCCACTTCCAAACAACCTTTATATTCATCCTTCAACTTATTGAGTCCAAAAACAATCCCCCAAACAACATTGGCTATCATAGTGTTTTTATCTTCCACTTGTCATACATAATTATCATGTATGGTCAAATTTGAGAATCAACCATTGGTGGAATATTAACATTATCATATTTTCTATGACGAAAAACATGAGAATATATTGTTTCCAATACATTAGACATATGTTTGACCATAGTTTTGTAGATTTCACCTCATCACACAACATATTGTTCACAATACGAACATTTGGAATTTCATGAAGCATCATCGGTTGAATCTTCCAAATAATTTTTCCTAATAACATTGCAACATCCCATTCACTGAGGTTTGTTAGAGGTTCATATTGAGACTCTAACATCTTCCTAAATCCAGACAACTTGTTTTCTCCAAATATATTCAGATCATTGTTACTCACAAAATTAGAAAAAAAATTAGATGATTTTGGAATAGGAACTGAAATAGATTATGATTCCTTAGTACATGATACTTATATAGATGAAATTAGATTATATTGAAACACAGTGGAATTATCTATCATGTTTACCTAATCCTCTTTGGTATTATCCAGATCAAAATAACTAAGAAACTTATACCAGGTATCCACAGAACATTTTTCAACAAGATTTTGCATTAAAGACAATCTAATATAGGGTGTTGCTCGCCCTCAATAGGTCTTTCTCTAATAGGACAACGATATTAATACTCTTAACCCATTTCCAAATTCTTAGCCCTATCGGGTTCACACATATCCTATCTAGCTAGTTGACATGATTTCTTCATTTATTCCACATCAGATAAGATTTCTTTTTTTGTTCAATTTTTTGTCCAGATTATTACCCAATGGTAGGATCTTCCTCTACAGTAGGCTCTTCCTCAACTACATGATTTTATAAATAATAACACATCATTTAGAATCATATTTAACCATTCCACTTGCATCTGAATCACCTTTTGATATAGGTGATATCTCATGAGATACTCTCACCAAACTTTCACTGACATCATAATATATTACATCATCAAAATATTCCACAATCTCATCAACTTCCTATCAAGTATCAACTACATTTTTAGGTCTAGAGGTATTTTCAATATGATTAAAATACTCATTCTAACTCTCATTATCCTCAACCCATAATTTCATCCATGGATTCAATATTATACTCTATCTTTTTCAAATAACCTTATAGATACAGAAATCACATTCCTCTGTCACTACTTCATTCTATCCAACTACACCTTTTGCTAAAATAATAGCAAAAATAAACCAATAATAGAAAAGGGAGATCTATATTGATGTACATTGAAATATATAACACATGTGAAGTATAATGTACTTACATATGTTGATTCTATGTCAGTTTATCAGAATATGAATAAACAATACTTCCTAATACATATAAGTGGAAAAATCCCATTTTCATTGAAAATTGGGTGTTGAACAAACTTGAATAATGACCCTTATTCAATATAAATCTCAACGGAAATTGGCCTTCACTTATTTTTTTTCTAGTCAGACTTCCAAGAGCATCTTCTACTCTAAATAAATCACTACATGGAGGAGGACTCATTTAGAAGTCCAAAAAAATACCTTCATGACTTATTCCAATTTGGAAACCCCTAACCTTTAGGAAAAAGTCCATCTTTGTCCTTTTACGTAGCTCTAAACCAAAAAATCATCCTAGGAATTTATGAAGAACAAAACATAATGATATAACTCAAAAACTAGACTTTGGTATATGGGTCTTTTATCCTTGGTAAACCAATATAACCACCCGTGGGCTTCTATAAATATTATAACTAGAGAATAACTTGTCAAGATCCACTTTGTACATATTTCCTTTTCTGGTACAACATTATAGACCTGAAGACGTGATATCGGTGGTTTATCTAGTATTATAATAGGATACATTTTTTGTTTCTTCTAGTAAAATTTATTATTAGGGTTCAATTAGGGTGGAAGATTCATCCTGGGCATTCAATAAGGTCTTGTGAAATATGATAAGGAAGGAAAAATTTTGAGAGTGACAGAGGGTTTCGATTTTGAGAGAAGTGAGATTGAGAGAATTTATGTGATTGGTATATATAATTTAGGGAGTTAAAACATTGGGAATACAAAAACATGATAAAAATAAATAAAAAAGTAGATAAAAAATGAAATTTGGTTTTGGAATAATACGATGATGCCATTACAAGCATTCCCAGTGTCAATGTTACATTGTGACTAAAAGCGGTGTGACTGTAATGAATGAGACTATGATCAAAGATAGAATGATGTGAGATATCAATTTTAAGATAGTAATCCTAAGATATTAATCTTTAGACAGTAATCCTATGAAAATAAAATTTTCACTCACGGTTGATCATTCAAAATTCATGTATGATGTAATTAATCCTTTTAGAATTTAATGGCGTAGTGAAATTGTCTGGAATATGATTTTCTATCCCAATGAATTCTAATGTATTATCACTGTATTGATAATGACCTCTCAAAAAGTTATTTCTTACATCAATATGATTTGTTCTATAAAGATAATCATGATTAATTGATATGTAAATTGAACTTTGTTATCACAATTTAGAGGGACATGGATGAATTGATATCCAAAGTCTATAAATGTGTGTTTCATCAACAAAATATGACCACAAAAACCACCAAATTATATTTATTCATATTGAATATTAAATAATGAAACAAAATTTATCTTTATTCTATACCATGAAATGAGTGACATACCCAAAATTTGACATTTTCTAGAGGTTCTTTACCAATCTAACTGAAAACCACCAAAATCAGCATCAGAATAGCTAACCAATTCAAATTATATCACTCTAGGATAAAACAGTTCTATGTTGGTAGTATGTTTAAGGGATTTTAAAATCAATTAAATAGTAAGATAATGTGACTCATTATAATTTTTTTTTTGAAAACAAGCACACATGCACACACTAAACATAATATCATGTCTATTAGAAGTTATATAGCGTAAACTCCCAATAATTCCTCTGTATGTGGATTGACCAAACGATTTACCATTCTCATCAAGATCAATCATATAGTTGGTACTCATTGGAGTATCACAACATTTAGTATTATATTAACCAAGACACTTTAGAATATCTTTATAATATATACTTTTATTTAAAATAAGAACTTCATTATTATGAATTATTTGAAATCCAATAACGGATTTTAGTTCACCCATCAAAAGCATATCAAATTAATTTTTCATCATCTTTGAAAAATAAATACGTAATAAATTTGTTAAAGATCCAAAAATAGCATCATCAACATAGATATAAAAATTAAAACATCTTTATAAAAACTTTTCATAATGATTGTAAGATCAAATATACCCATTATAAAACCTGAAAAATTAATAAAATTATAGAGTATATCATACAAATATCATGGAACTTGTTTTAAACCATATAATGATGTTTTCATTTTAAAAAAATATTTGGGAAATGAGGGTTAGTAAAATTAGGGTGTTGTTCTACAAAAATCACATCAAGTATAAACCAATTTAGAAAATCACTCTAGACATCCATTTGATATAGTTTGAAATTTTGATGTGATACATATGCAAGAAGTATTTTAATGGAATAAAGTCTAGAACCTGGTTAAATGATTCCCCATAGTCAATATCTTCATCCATGAATAAATCCATGAACAAAAAATATATCTTTATTTCATACTATAATGACATATTCATCTACATTATTTAGAAACACCCATTTAGTTACTATGGCCATGATGTCGTCAGGTCTATCCACAAGTTACTTGAAATTATTTCTTTCAAACTAATTTGATTCTTCTTCTATATCCATCACCGGAAATTCATCATTGATTTCATAATAAATGTTTTTTTGTTCTTATTGTGACAATAATGCTTCTTGTTCAACCAGATTTCATAGAGATGCTATAGAATGTGTTCCTAAATATAAATATCCAACAAAAAATCTAGATTATGGTTCTTATGGGTTCTAATAGATCTAGAAAAATAAGGACTACTATTTATATATTCTTCCACAGGTTCGGGTTCATTAAAGATCGAGTCTGAAAACATTCTAGAGCTGAAATTTTTAATCGATTCCTTCATAAGATGGTCTCATAATTTAGCATTGATGTCTAGATTTGATATATCATCCTCATGATTTTATTGGTATTTCTTAGGTTCATGTTGATATGTTTCATCAAATTTGTCATGTACATATTCTTCCACAGATTTGGTTCGTTTATTAAAGTCCTTATATAGCTTACTAGTAATTTAGTTTATGACGTAATTTCATTAATCACTCTTTGAGAAAAAGTTTTACCGATTATCCATAGTATTAAGGATATTGATTTCACAATATAAAAATTGAAGTAATTAACCTAGGTTATTCTATTGTTCAACAAATAATATGTTTTTCTCTTAAGGACTGGTCTAATAAAAACAAAATTTATTATATAATGTTGTATAGATAGATTCTGCCCAAAAGTATATAGTAAGGTCATACTCACTAAACATGCTTCTAATAAATTTTTATAGGGTTATATTTTTTCTTTTAACAACTCCATTTTTATGAGGTGTCATAGGGGAAAAAAGTCAGGGCAATATACATTTTTTTAGAAAAAGGATTCAAACTCTTGTTTTTTAAACTCGTGGACATGGTCACATCTTATGTATTTGATTATAAAACAACTATGATTTTCTAAAGTCCATGCAAACTTAGTACAATGAGATCAAGCTTCACTTTTATGATCCAAGAAGAAGTTTCATGTATATCAAGAGTTGTCATATACATGAAAATAGGCATCGTGCTTCCAATTAATACGTGAGACACTATAAGGTCCAAAATAATCCATGTGATCAAACTCAAGAGGATGACATGCTTTTACTTATTTCTTTGGTTTGAAAGATATTTTTTGTTGTTTAACCTTTTGAAGAGGATTATAGACTGTGTCATTTGGAAAATAATGTTTGGGTAGAACATTGACTAAACCTTTTCTAGTATGCTTTATAAGGGAGTGTATATTATAGTGTCCTAGTCATATATTCCAAAGTGAAGACTCATTGATAAATACACATAAGCCTGAAACATTTTGAGATACAAAATAATATATTTTAACACAATTAACAATTTAATTTCTAAAAGAAGAGAATAATAATTCATTATATTAATCAATGAAATTTCCAGAATTATTTTAAAATTTAAAATGAACACAATAATCACATAATAGTAAAATACAAATCATATTGTATTTTAATGTATAAAAATGTACATTAGAAATTAAAACTGAGTTATAGTTATCAATTTGGTCGAGCCCAATTATGTTTTTTTAGTATTGTTACCAAAGGTGACATGCCCACCTCTATTCTTTATTAGGTTCCTTAAGAAAGATTAATCTTCGTTCATGTGTATTGAACATTAATTGTACATGGACCATAAGTATTTTCATGATATTTGGAAGCATTTTTCCTTTGTAAAAGTGAAATAAGAGAATATTTTTTACCCATATTTGATTGGTTCCCGAAACATTAGTAATAAATTCTTTGGTAAGCCATATTTGATTCATGGTTTTACTATAATTAAATATTAAAGCGTTTGAAATCTAAACTCTATTCAGTATTGAGAAATTGGAAGCAGTAAACTAGTTACCTATATAGGAACATGAAGAATATATTTCAGATTTAGGCACAAAAATAGTTTTTACAGATTTATCAGCAAATCTTATTTTTCATGGTAGATATACTATACAAGTAGTATAAATATGATATAATTTTTTACTATTCATTTTTGATAGATTATTTCTTTCTATGGTAAATTTTTATAAGTCTTTTTTAATTATATTTATAGACAATTTGAGGTCATTGTTTTTTCTTTATTAAGTTGATACTTTCCCCATTTTTATAAATCATGTTCAAATTTTACAGTGGTAGTCATGGTGTGGTGTTTCTTTAAATATATTTATTTATCTTTTAATTCATTACTGGTTTCTTCTAGCATTATTTAGTATTATAATTCTTCTAAATTGGTCATATTTTGAGAACCACTTTCATCTCCATCATTTTTAATATTTTTTACATGATATTGAAGAGTTCCCTCAGATATTTTTTTTCCAAAAACACATATTGGATTTTTCAATCTTTTCATCTTGTGAAGACACTATGTCACATGATATGTCCTTAGAATCAATCCATGTTGCCTTCATGTACTTTTTATACTTTCTATATTTATCCATATATATATATTTATACTTTAACATTGGAAAATCATCATTTACATGTTCCTTTCTGTTACATTCATAACAGATTATTTCACTTGGTGCATGACCATTCTTCCAATATTATTCACGTTTCCATTTTTATTATTTTAAAAAATGTAGTTAGGATTCTAGATGAATTTATCCCTTCTATAAAACGTCATAAATCATCTAGCTCATTGATTAATTTCATTATCAAAATAATATGATGATGTTTCATTACTTATACTATAAATATGAGGTTGTATCCTTTAATTTTCATTGGTTTTGGATGTAGTGGTTTTGAAGGCCACTAACTTTATCATCGGTTCATCTAGATATTCCTTGATGGATTTTAAATATTCCTTATACATAATAAAACTTCATATCATCTCCTTTACTAGAAACATGTGAATGTAATAGGATTCTCTAATTGATACAGAATTCCTCTCCATCTAGTTGGTAAACATTTTAGAACTAACATGATTTTCTGTTTGGATGTCACATCTTTTCCTAGAGAGATAATAATATTAAAATTTTCATTAAACATGAGATACATGTCAGAAATAGGTTCATAATGCTTCATATTAAGGTTATCATATTTAATATTCTATGTTTTAAGTATCATTTCCATATCACTAGAGGTTCCTCCATGTGAAACAGATAAAGTGTCCCAAATTTCATGTGTTGGTTTACCTGAAAATATTTTGTTAATATCTTCGTCTCCTAAATAACAGTATTGGAAATTCATGGATTTTCAATTATTATATAAAGCCTTATTTGTGTCATCCCATGTACTCCTATAAGATTCAAGAATCATATATTCTTCTATAATTAATAACCAAATATCAAAACCCATACTTTCAGGATCATTTTGAGTTTAATTTTCCATTGTAAATAATTTAATTCATTAAATAATGGAGGTTTTTTAGCAAAAGCTTCCAATATATTATCTATAAAAAATACATAGAAGTTAAAATATTTGTAAATTTAAAACTAAGGGAAATTAGAAGATGTTTTAAACCCATAAAAAATACAGTTGGAAAAGAAGTTAAAATAGATTTAAAAGATTGAAAAAAGTAACATGAAATCCTCCAAATGATACCATATTTTTGTCAAAGTAGGCCACTTAAGAGGATGGTGAACTGGGATCCTATAAAAAAATTGTGAATTTTATTTTAAAATATTCCCGTAATTAAAAATAAAAAAGGCCAATCGATCATTGTAGTTAAAAGATAATAGTTTTTTGTTAAAATAATTTTTAAGAATATTGATTAATTCTCTGTTATAACAATATGATGTTTTATTACAACTTATGAAACTAATATAATAAGTAAAAACAATTATAACTACTGTACAAGACAAATTATCAATGTAAAATTTAGTTTTATGAAATATGAGTTAAGATAGAGAAAGACTAAATTGAATAACACCGCATATAAACCAAGCAGTTCTATTTCATGCCGTTACCTACAAAAATAAACATGGTGATCACCTTATACCATGAAATATATATACATAAAGCTTTTATCCACAACCTAGATCAGGTTTTGCAACAGTACATGAAACTATCAGGGTCAAAATATCTCTTAAACTGTTCTGCATGGGAAAACTAATAGACACATCACGTCAGTCCTCTAACACATTTATATCTTGGTCAAAACTATTTTAGAAAGATATATGTGTAACGCCCCAACCCCATTTACCCAGAGTCGGTGCATTATTACTTAATATTGTCATGATCACAAGAAAGATCAAATCTCGAAAGACCGATTGGTTTAGTAGCCTTGGAAGCATTAGATATATTCATAATGTTTTACATTACATCATGAAGTGAAAAAGTACTACAACAACATATTGTCTACATAATCCACACTATTAACCCCTCATAATATCCCTGCAGGTCATTCATAATTTACTTCTTCACTTCCTGGGAAAAATAAAACATAGAAAAGGGGTGAGCTCAAATGCCCAGTAAGGATAACAATATAGCCGAAAATTTTATAAATAAGAATAAACATTTAAGGCAATGTATAACTAAAACAAAAGCCTTTTAAACTTGAACTTCAACATAGTATCGAAAAAATAAAATGAAATAATTCCATTTACTTATTCACATGGATATTCTACGAATCAAATAATCACATGTAATATCAATAACCACTTTCATAATGATGGAATGCATAATGCCAGACTATCATAACCACATAGCCAAGGCCTCGTGCCAAGACTAAAAATAAGATTTTTCCAAGGCCTTGTTCTAAGACACTAGTTTGTATCATGAGACCTACCGATGCATCGAGGAGCTATAGTGGGCTCTACCCGTCACTTATTAAGTCCAATGCATTCCTCATATGAACAGGTTTAAACATAACATAAACATTCGTATTAAAACTAGCATACGAAATGTCAATACTTTTACCACAAACCATGAATGATATAAAAATAGCACATCCACAGTCAAACATAACTCATTCGATAAAATATAGAAGATTGTATTGTATCACATTAACCTCAATCAATAATAATTAAGGATGTTGACATAGATGAAAATAATCATCAAAACTATTTGAGAGAAATATCCCCCTTTTCATGAAAACATTTAAAAGTCACACTATTTGTCAAGAATCCATTTACAAAATGATTTTTGAATCAAAGTGTCCCATACCACTTTGAATCTTTTAAAAGGAGTTTTAATTTTAAAACTTTAATGTCCATATAAATAAATCCTTAAAACCATTTTTTAAAATATGGACATTAATGAAAAAGATTTAGAAGAATAAGTCTTTAAAATATTTAAAAATGGTATTTTAGTTAGAGATTCTAACCAAAAGAGCGACACTTGAATAAAAATAATTGAGGTAATCAAAACTTTGTAATATCATGAGAATAAAGGGATTCATGATAAACTATGTCAAAGTACATTATATACACCACATAAAAGTGATTTGGTGTATCACAACAAAGAAGTATCAATGGAATTTAAATTGAGATGAAATCTCTCATAAAGGTCGTATCCTTAGGTTAAGGATAGATCAACGACATAATTATGTGTGAAAAATATAAATACAATCAATATGATTGGATATTTAGTGTAAATCAATCTATGACATTCACACATATTCGTGTAAAAACAATACTAATGAATTGGATATTTAACTCAACAAATAGAGATTGAGTTAAAATTACTCTTATCAAGTTCATACCGATCACTTGAGAATTTATCAATGGAGTGATTATGTGTATCAAAAGTATATCCACAGAAAGGGGAGTGGAAAATATGACATAAGAAAATGAATAGTAATTCCACACATAATCTCGGAGTAAAATAATCAATGAAGTTTGTGTAAAGCCGAATAATTGGAAATTGAAATTTCAAATTCCCTTATCCAATTGGTAACTTATAAAACATGCACCCATGAAATAAGGATCATAAAATTATGATGTAAATACCCATAAATTAAAGTATATTACACAATGAATACAATCTTGGGCAGTACACATACACCACATGCAATAAATAAGTGGTGAACAATGGAATTCTCACGAAATTAAGAGTGAGATAAGAAACTCCATACCATGTTAATCGACTGAGTCGTATGGACAAAAGTTAATAACCACCAAATTATTTACAGAATAACATGAATATAAAGAGAATCATGATAATATATATCAAATTACAGTACACAATACACCACTTTCAATAATTTAGTGGCGAACAATGGAAATCTCACGGAATTGAATGTGAGATAAGAAAATCCTTTACTTTGTACTTTTTCCTTGGTCGACGGTAGGTTAACCTCCTTTATAATGGTGAAATAATTGTTATTGAATTATAAAAGAATAATTTACTTTAATATGATATCATATATGATCTTTTAACATTGATTTGTTAATAATATCTTAGAATTATCGTCATTTCGGGTGTTAACAGGTTCATTTTACTTTATATTCTTTGTTATGTGAGCCATATTCATTATTAATGTGATGTATATTATTCATATCCAGAATGATATCATGTCCTTAGATACTATTTTAAAATCATCAAATTATAATTATACTTGAATGGATTTGATGGAGAATGAATCTCATCGCGTTCTTGGAGACGGTAGTCCGTACGTATGCACGAGCGACAATATCATTATTTTGATATTAAAATAATATATAATTGGATGGTATATAATATATACAGAATCATTATCATGTTATATTTATTATTTACATGAGTTACACATCATTATTATACCCATCCAAATAATAATAAATTGAATAACAATTACACCACGACGTGGAGACGGGAAGCCGTACGTACGCACGTATGGTGACATGTTATTCAATGGATGCATAGAATACTGAATATGGTTGTACCATATTTATAATAACATCACAATATATATATTATACTGGAGTTATTATTTTATAATGGTAATAACAAAGAATGAATAATTGGAATAAGAAAGGAACTTGAAAAGGGGTGGTGAAAACATTACCTCTTCTTCGGGTTCTTCCTTTTGATTTGATCAAAAGGTATCCATAGGTTGGCTTTATGATCAAAATAAGGCCTCTAGGTTGTAGTGAGGGAAGTTGAGAGAGTATATGGCCGGGGTTGGCCGAACCAAAAGGCTTTTATGGTGTGAATAAATGAGAAGGAGGAGTGCCCTTTTATAAGAGGGGGGAGGGGCACCTTTTGAAAAGCTAGAAATATTAATTTATAATAAATTCATATTCGATTTCAAAAGGCTCCAAAGTTGATTATTAAAAGGTTAAGGTGGGGATAGGTCCAAATCCATTCATCCAATAGAATTTATACAGGTTTGGGTCACTATATTAACCTTATCTTTTAGTTTTAACTCTTAGTTAATTAGTTTGACATTTACCATGTCACTTAGTATTTTTATATTATATAGTTAATAATCATACTATATACATCCAAGAGACCCCCAAGTGGTCCATTAATGATATAAATATCATGATATAAGTCTCTTGGCCGAACCATAGATTTTTAGGAATTTAATATCAATTAATAATATAATATTTGTTTTAAAAACTCTTTTATGTCAATTTTGACACTATTCAATAGTTGATTTTTGTGAAACACATAACAAAATGATTACTTCGAAAAACGTTAATTACATCAATCCTAATATGTCCTAGTAACCTAGAAAATTAGCGTAATTCAACAAAAGTCTCAAATTATATTTATTTGGGTATTTATAATATCAATTATTCTAATTTCTCACTATTATGGTAATTACTGCACCTCCATTGTGTTATAAATAAATTAACTTATTTAATGTCTAAAAAATATAAATAAAATATAATTATGTACTAAATCTCTTTAGATTTATAATGAATATTTATAGTCTAAAATCCAACATATATAACCCTATTTAACAATTATTTTACTAAAAGATATATGCTTGTGTCATTTTTGTATTTATTTTAACTTAATTAAAATAAAGTGTCATTATCACTTACAAGTGGATCCATGGGGTCCCAAAATCGACCCAAAGATACCCATGGTCGACCATGTATTAACAAATAGGGTTAAGACAAGTTTTAGGGTAATTATTATTATTATAATATTATTGTTTAACCCTTGTTTACCAGATTTACCCTTTAACCATGGTAAATAAAATATTTACCGAAGTAATTATCCAAAATGTCTAAAAAAAAGTTACCTATTTACACAATTTGAACATCCTGATTCCAAATATGGAATCCATTTTTCAAAATTCAAAACACATAAATGGATGAAATTAATTTTAAATTTATTCCCGTTGTTAAAACAAAAAAGCGTGTTTTTAAGAGATAATAATTATCAAAAGATTGGCACTTGTTTATGTCTGGTTTAAATGTGAAATTATGTTCAATGACCCACATTGTATTACATGGTAAAAAAATATTCTAAATATACTTTAAAACCACTCAAATTCATAATTTATCACTATTAATTATTTTGATTAAAAAAGTTGTTTTTAATTAAAATTTAGTAATTTTCACTATTCATCAAAATATGAAAGTTATCCGAAAAGTACCAAAATTTCACCCTAGGATAATTTCGATATTCCGAATCCAAAAATGAAGTCCATTTTGAGAGATAGAATTTATAAAATTTCAAAAAGTAGGTATTACTATTCATAACGGCTAGTTTGATTGGTTGTGGTGTGTTAAAATCTCGAAGTTGCGTACAATGCACGCCATTGCATTATTCGAAGGGAAACATACCGTGGAAGATTGGGGTGTTACATTCTACCCTCCTACAATAAATTGCGTCCTCGTAATTTTTAAAATTGTTCTTGGGAATATAACAGAAAGTCCCACAAAGAGTCAATAAAACTAACACTTTAAAAGAAAGAAAGAGAGGTATAAAGGTCATCCAAGATAACCCATACTCGGATTCCATGTAGAAACAAATGGTTATGGATGATAAACTAAGTGTCAAGTTCTGATGGAGAGGGATAGAAATCATGATCAGGAAAATGTTAACAATAAGAAAACCACAAACTTGTTTTGGGACAAACGACCATTAGTCTCCTAGTAGGAAAGTAAACGGACAACATTTTTTTTGTTTTACGTTACATTACATAAGGACGAGGAATTCATTTATGATATTGACTAAGAACATTAAGAGATATACTTACTTTTTAAGTAGAGTTTCATTATTTAATAAATTTCCACCACTAACTCAATTTTTTTTAAACAATGAGTATTCAAGAAGACTTGGTCACACTGGAAGAGCTAGAATAAACTTCTACAGAATCACATGATCCATGCAGGATAAACTATATATTTACATTGTCTTTGAAGATTAATCAAAACCAAAATGGTTAGTGAATGATCTAATGATCCCCCAAAAGGATATTCCTTGAGATAAATATGCACTAATCTTAATTTCTAAAACTAAACCAACAATACCCCAAAGTTAAATAAATACCATTCAATAATCAATTGTCCTTAAAATCCTTCAATATAATCCAAACTAATATTGAAACCCAAAACATAGAAGAATTTGATTATGTAGTCTCCCATGTTAAATTGTATCTCCAAATGACATCAAATACTCTTAAAGTCACATACTTAAAAGTAATTAACATCATCACATATTCTCTGTTATAGGTTAATCATTTCCATAAATAACCCAAATCACTATAAATCCACAATAAAAAACGTAGATAAAAATTTACCATTACTCTAAAAATGACACCCCATTGTATTCTATTTTCCTTGGGCATATAGTGTTCCCAACAAAGCGAACATCTTCCAAAATAACATTTATCACTTAATCACCAAATCATTTTCCTATACCAAGGGTATTCATTTGATAAGACATAAGAACCCAAATAAACTTATTATTGATCAATAAAACCATTTAACTAAAAAAATAGTCACACTAACCAGGGACTTCATGTAGCCCAGTGGTAGGCGATAAATCTCAATCGCACTTTGGTTGTGGGTTCGATTCCCACAGCTTTGTCCGACGAGATGGGTTGTCACACGGTCTACGTGTTGTCCTTTTTCAAAAACTATATTTTATAATATTACCAAAATGAGATAAATTCTTCAAAATAACATAATTTAACCACAAATGTTATATCATACCTTGCATTTTCATCCCAAATTATAATAACATATAATTCTCTCAAACCCCAATGATCATATATAACCATATGGTTATTTATACCTATATCCACAAGAGAAGAGAAAATTCTTCCTCAAATATCATTCCCACATGGCAAACTGCGGGGTTACAAATACAAGAGAAAATTATTCCAAAGTAAACCCATCAACAAGGAGCGCTAATACTTTTTAAACATATCTCCAACCATTTATTTCCACATAGATTCTTATTTGACCAAGAAAATATCCTATAGAATAAGACATTCACTTGGGTAATGTCCAGGTCCCCTACATTTACGGCAAATGACTGTAAATGGACTCTTGGAGACCATTTTTATCTTCTTCCATAGTACTCTTCATTTTTCTTCGGCAATTCTTCACTTTATGTCCTTCCTTCCCACACGTAAAGCATTTCGTTGTCCCACTGAGACACTTTCCTGGGTGTCTCCTTCCACATTTACTGCATGATGAAAATTGAGGGTTCTTTTCTCCATGGTCTCCATTGCTGGAGCTCTTATTATTCATCACCTTTCTCTTCCTTGTTGAGTCTGGGATTTGGTTAATATATATGTTGTTGATCATATTTTTTGAAAACTAATTTGGAATTAAGACGATATCTTTTAGTCCTATCAACATTCTATTTTGTTGCTCATTGCCACCACCAGTCCCACCTTGTACATCATTCTCAAAGTCACTATGACTTCCTTGGAATCCAGCCATTGACTAAAACCAGAAAGAATTGTGTGAGTAACAATAGTCGTAAAATCATTTAGAGATTAACATGTCACCATATTCTCAATTTGAAACATATTAGGATTAATCAAGGTCATTTACTCTCATCTTATATATACATTACTTAAATCGGTTTGTAAAGAAAATGTAAATTATCCTAAGCATATCCCTCGGGAGTGTCGTAACCAAGAGTGCAGCAAGGCCCGTTGTCGTGCACCAGTTTCCGTTTGAGTCTAGCTCAAAGTGGTGTTTTCGGGTTTTACCCCTAGGTACATCTGTGCTAGAGCCGCCTCTACCTGCTCGTATCTAGACTGGGATGTATTGCTCGGAAAACTCACAAAATCTCTACAATACCAAAATTCTAGGAAGTTCTTCTATACTAATCCTCAAAGTCCATCTTAGGTATACGTGATCTAATCAGAGTTTATCTAAATCTAGCTTCCAAGGTTTGTACTAAACTTTCTCTGATACCAACTGTAACGCCCCGACCCCAGTTACCCAGAGTCGGTGCATTATTACTTAACATTGGCATGATCACAAGAACGATCAAATCTCGAAAGACCGATTGGTTTAGTAGACTTGGAAGTCGTAGATATATTCATAAAGTTTTACATTACATCATGAAGTGAAAAACTACTACAACAACATATTGTCTCCATAATCCACACTGCTATCCCCTCATAATATCCCTGCAGGTCATTCATAATTTATTCCTTCACTTCCTGGGAAAAATAAAACATATAAAAGGGGTGATCTCAAATGCCCATTAAGGATAACAATTTAGCGGAAACTTTTATAAATAAGAATAAACATTTAAGGCAATGTATAACTAAAACAAAAGCCTTTTAAACATGAACTTCAACATAGTATGGAAAAAATAAAATGAAATAATTCCATTTACTTATTCACATGGATATTCTAATAATAAAATAATCACATGCAATATCAATAACCACATTCATAATGATGGAATGCATAATTCCAGATTATCATAACCACATAGCCAAGGCCTCGTGCCAAGACTACAAATAAGATTTTGCCAATGCCTTGTGCCAAGACACTAGTTTGTCTCATGAGACCTACCAATGCATCGAGGATCTATAGTGGGATCCACCCGTCACTTATTAAGTCCAATGCATTCCTCATATAAACAAGTTTAAACATAACATAAACATTCATATTAAAACTAGCATGCGAAATGTCAATACTTTAACCACAAACCATGAATGGTATAAAAATAGCACATCCACAGTCAAACATAACTCATTCGATACAATATGGAAGATTGTATTGTATCACATTAACCTCAATCAAGAATAATTAGGGATGTTGACATAGATGAAAAAAATCATCAAAACTATTTGAGAGAAATATCCCCCTTTTCTTGAAATCATTTAAAAGTCGCACTATTTGTCAAGAAGCCATTTAAAAAAAGATTTTTGAATCAAAGTGTCCCATACCACTTTGAAACTTTTAAAAGGAGATTTAATTTTAAAACTTTAATGTCCATATAAATAAATCCTTAAACCCATTTTTTAAAACATGGACATTAATTAGAAAGATTTAGAAGAATAAGTCATTAAAATATTTAAAAATGGTATTTTAGTTAGAGATTCTAACCAAAAGAGCGACACTTGAATACAAATAATTGAGGTAATAAAAACTTTGTAATATCATGAGAATAAAGGGATTCATGATATACTATGTCAAAGTACATTATATACACCACATAAAAGTGATTTGGTGTATAACAACAAAGAAGTATCAATGGAATTCAAATTGAGATGAAATCTCTCATAAAGGTCGTATCCTTAGGTTAAGGATAAATCAACGACATAATTATGTGTGACAAATATAAATACACTCAATATGATTCGATATTTAGTGTAAATCAATCAGATTACATTCACACATATTCTTGTAAAAACAACACCAATGAATTGGATATTTAACTCAACAAATGGAGATTGAGTTAAAATTACTCTTATCAAGTTCATACCGATCACTTGAGAATTTATCAATGGAGTGATTATGTGTATCAAAATAATATCCATATAAAGTGGAGTGGAAAATATGACATAAGAAAATGAATAGTAATTCCACACATAATTTCGGAGTAAAATAGTCAATGATGTTTGCGTAAAGCCTAATAATTGGAAATTGAAATTTCAAATTCCCTTATCCATTTGGTAAATTATGAAACATGAACCCATGAAATAAGGATCGTACAATGAGGATGTAAACACCCATAAATTAAAGTAAATTACACAATGAATACAATCATGGGTAGTACACATACACCACATGAAATAAATAAGTGGTGATCAATGGAATTCTCACGAAATTAAGAGTGAGATAAGAAACTCCTTACCACGTTAATCAACTGAGTCGTATGGCCAAAAGTTAGTAACCACCAAATTATTTATAGAATAACAGGAATATAAAGAGAATCATGATAATATATATCAAATGGAAGTACACAATACACCACTTTCAATAATTTAGTGGCGAACAATGGAAATCTCACGGAATTGAAAGTGAGATAAGAAAATCCCTTACTTTGTACTTTTTCCTTGGTCAACGGTAGGTTAACCTCCTGTATAATGGTGAAATAATTGTTATTTAATTATAAAATAATCATTTACTTTAATATGATATCATATATGATCTTTTAACATTGATTTGTTAATAATATCTTAGAATTATCGTCATTTCGGGTGTTAACGGGTTCATTTTACTTTATATTCTTTGTTATGTGAGACATTATCATTATTAATGGGATGTATATTATTCATATCCAAAATGATATCATGTCCTAAGATACTATTTTTAAATCATCAAATTATAATTATACTTGAATGGATATGATGGAGAATGAATCTCATCGCGTTCGTGGAGACGGTAGTCCGTACGTACGCACGAGTGAAAATATCATTCTTTTGATATTAAAATAATATATAATTGGATGGTATATCATATATACAGAATCATTATCATGTTATATTTATTATATACATGAGTTACACATCATTATTATACCCATCCAAATAATAATAAATTGAATAACAATTTCACCACGACATGGAGACGGTAAGCCATACATACGCACGTATGGTGACATATTATTCAATGGATAGATAGAATACTGAATATGGTTGTACCAAATTTATAATAACATCACAGTATATATATGATACTGGAGTTATTATTTTATAATGGTAATAACAAAGAAAGAAGAAGTGGAAGAAGAAAGGAACTTGTAAAGGGGTGGTGAAAACATTATCTCTTCTTCGGGTTCTTCCTTTTGATTTGATCAGAAGGGATCCATAGGTTGGCTTTATGATCAAAATAAGGCCTCTAGGTTGTAGTGAGGGAAGTTGAGAGAGTATTTGGGCAGGGGTTGGCCGAAGAAAAATGCATTGAAGGTGTGATGAAATGAGAAGAAGGAGTGCCATTTTATAAGAGGGGTGAGGGGGACCTTTGGAAAAGCTAGAAATATTAATTTATAATAAATTCATATTCGGTTTATATAGGCTCCAAAGTTGATTATTAAAAGGTTAAGGTAGGGATAGGTCTAAAACCATTCAGCAAATAGAATTTAGATAGGTTTGGGTCACTATATTAACCTTATGTTTTAGTTTTAACTCTTAGTTAATTAGTTTGACATTTACCATGTCACTTTGTATTTTTATATTATATAGTTAATAAACTTACTATATACATCCAAGAGACCCCCAAGTGGTCCATTAATGATATAACTATCATGATATAAGTCTCTTGGCCAAAACCTATATTTTTAGGAATTTAATATCGATTAATAATATAATATTTGTTTTAAAAACTCTTTTATATCAATTTTGACACAATTCAATAGTTGATTTTTGTGAAACACATAACAGAATGATTACTTAGAAAAATGTTAATTAAATCAATCCTAATATGTCATCGTAACCTAGAAAATTAGTGTAATTCAACAAAAGTCTCAAATTATATTTATTTGGGTATTTATAATATCAATTATTCTAATTTTTCACTATTATGGTAATTACTGCATCACCATTGTGTCATAAATATATTAACATATTTAATTTCTAAAAATTATAAATAAAATATCATTATTTAGGAAATATTTTTATATTTCTAATGAATATTTATATTCTAAACTCCAACATATATAACCCTATGTAACAATTGATTTGCTAAAAGATATATGCTTGTGTCATTTTTGTATTTATTTTAACTTAATTAAAATAAAGTGTCATTATCACTTACAAGTAGATCCATGGGGTCCCAAAATCGACCCAAAGATACCCATGGTCGACCATGTATTAATAAATAGGTTTAAGACACGTTTTAGGGTAATTTAGTATTATTATAATATTATTTTTTAACCCTTGTTTACCGGATTTACCCTTTAACCATGGTAAATAAAATATTTACCGAAGTAATTATCCAAAATGTCTAAAAATAAAAATAAACTATTTACAGAATTTGAACATCCTGATTCCAATTATGGAATCCATTTTTCTAAATTCAAAACACAGAAGTGGCAGAAATTAATTTAAAATTAATTCCCGTTGTTAAAACGAAAAGCGTGTTTTTAAGAGATAATAACTATCAAAAGATTGGCACTGGTTTATGTCTGGTTTAAATGTGAAATTATGTTCAATGACCCACATTGTATTACATGGTAAAAAAATATTCTAAATATAGTTTAAAACCACTCAAATTCATAATTTATCACTATTAATTATTTTGATTAAAAAAGTTGTTTTTAATTAAAATTTAGTAATTTTCACTATTCGTCAAAATATGAAAGTTATCCGAAAAGTACAAAAAATTCACCCTAGGATAATTTCGATATTCCGAATCCAAAAATTAAGTCCATTTTGAGAGATAGAATTTATAAAATTTCAAAATGTAGGTATTACTATTCATAACGGCTAGTTTGATTGGTTGTGGTGTGTTAAAATCTCGATGTTGCGTACAATGCATGCCATTTCATTATTCGAAGGGAAACGTACCATGGAAGTTTGGGGTGTTACATTCTCCCCTCCTTCAATAAATTGTATCCTCGCAATTTTTAAAATTGTGCTTGGGAATATAATGGAAAGTCCCACAAAGAGTCAATAAAATTATCACTTTAAAAGAAAGAAAGAGAGGTATAAAGGTCATCCAAGATAACCCATACTCGGATTCCATGTAGGAAAACATGGATATGGATGATAAAATAAGTGACAAGTTCTGATGGAGAGAGATAGAAATCATGATCAGGAGAAAGTTAACAATAAGAAAATCACAAACTTGTATTGGGAAAAACGACTATTAGTCTCCTAGTAGGAAAGTAAACAGACAACATTTTTTTTGTTTTAAGTTACATTACATAAGGACGAGGAATTCATTTATGATATTGACTAAGAACATTAAGATATATACTTACTTTTTAAGTAGAGTTCATTCTTTAATAAATTTACACCACTAACTCAATTTTTTTTAAACTATGAGTATTCAAGAAGACTTGGTCACACTGGAAGAGCTAGAATAAACTTCTATAGAATCACATGATCCATGAAGGATAAACTATATATTTACATTGTCCTTGAAGATTAATCAAAACCAAAATGGTTAGTGAAATATCTAATGATCCCCCAAAATTATATTCCTTGAGATAAATATGCACTAATCTTAATTTCTAAAATTAATCCAACAATACCCCAAAGGTAAATAAATACCATTCAGTAATCAATTGTCCTTAAAATCCTTCAATATAATCCATACTAATATTGAAACCCAAAACATAGAAGAATTTGATAATGTAGTCTCCCATGTTAAATTGTATCTCCAAATGACATCAAATACTCTTAAAGTCAAATACTTAAAAGTAATTAACATCATCACATATTCTTTGTTATAGGTTAATCATTTCTACAAATAACCCAAATCACTATAAATCCACAATAAAAAAACGTAGATAAAAATCTACCATTACTCTACAAATGAAACCCCATTGTATTCTATTTTCCTTGGACATATAGTGTTACCAACAAAGCGAACATCTTCCAAAATAACATTTATCACTTAATCACCAAATCATTTTCCTATACCAAGGGTATTCATTTGATAAGACATATGAACCCAAATCAACTTATTATTGATCAATAAAATCATTTAAGTAAAAAAATAGTCACACTAACCAGGGACTTCACGTAGTCCAGTGGTATGCGATAAATCCCAATCACACTTTGGTTGTGGGTTTGATTCCCACACCTTTGTCCGACGTGACGGGTTGTCACACAGTCAACGTGTTGTCCATTTTCAAAAACAATATTTCATAATATTACCAAAATGAGATAAATTCTTCAAAATAACATAATTTAACCACAAATGTTATATCATACCTTGGATTTTCATCCCAAATTATAATAACTTATAATTCCCTCAAACCCCAATGATCATATAAAACCAAATGGTTATTTATACCTATATCCACAAGAGAAGAGACAATTCTTCCTCAAATATCATTCTCACATGGCAAACTACGGGGTTACAAATACAAGATAAAATTATTCCAAAGTAAACCCATCAACAAGGAGCGATAATACTTTTTAAACATTTCTCCAACCATTTATTTCCACATAGCTTCTTCTTTGACCAAGAAAATATCCTATAGAATGGGACATTCACTCGGGTAATGTCCAGGTCCCCTACATTTACAGCAAATTACTGTAAATGGACTCTTGGGACCATTTTTATCTTCTTCCATAGTACTCTTCATTTTTCTTCAGCAATTCATCACTTTATGACCTTCCTTCCCGCACGTAAAGCATTTCGTTGTCCCATTGAGACACTTTCCTGGGTGTCTCCTTCCACATTTTCTGCGTGATGAAAATTGAGGGTTCTTTTCTCCATGGTCTCCATTACTAGAGCTCTTATCATTCATCGCCTTTATCTTCCTTGTTGAGTATGGTATTTGGTTAATATATATGTTGTTGATAATATTTTTGGAAAACTGATTTGGCATAATGACAATATATTTTAGACCTATCAACATTCCATTTTGTTTCTCATTTCGACCACCATTCCCACCTTGTACATCATTCTCAAAGTCACTATGACTTCCTTGGAATCTAGCCGTTGACTAAACCCAGAAAGAATTGTGTGAGTAACAATAGTCCTAAAATCATTTAGATATTAACATGTCACCATATTCTCAATATGAAACATATTAGGATTAACCAAGGTCATTTACTCTCATCTTATATATATATTACTTAAATCGGTTTGTAAAGAAAATGTAAATTATCCTAAGCATATCCGCTGGGAGTGTCGTAACCAAGAGTGCAGCAAGGCCCGTTGTTGTGCACCAGTTCCCGTTTGAGTCTATCTCAAAGCGGTGTTTTCTGGTTTTACCCCTAGGTACATCTGTGCCAGAGCCGCCTCTACTTGCTCGTATCCAGACAGGGATTTATTGCTCGGAAAACTCAAAAAATCTCTACAATACCAAAATTCTAGGAAGTTCTTCTATACTAATCCTCCAAGTTCATCTTAGGTCTACGTTCTCTAATCAGAGTTTATCTAAATCTAGCTTCCAAGGTTTGTACTAAACTTCCTCTGATACCAACTGTAACGCCCGACCCTGGTTACCCAGAGTCGGTGCATTATTACTTAACATTGGCATGATCACAAGAAAGATCAAATCTCGAAAGACCGACTGGTTTAGTAGTCTTGGAAGCACTAGATATATTCATAAAGTTTTACATTGCATCATGAAGTGAAAAACTACTACTACAACATATTTTCTCCATAATCCACACTATTATCCCCTCATAATATCCCTGCAGGTCATTCATAATTTACTTCTTCACATCTTCGGAAAAATAAAACATCGAAAAGGGGTAATCTCAAATGCCCAGTAAGGATAACAATATAGCGGAAAATTTTATAAATAAGAATAAACATTTAATGCAATGTATAACTAAAAAAAGCCTTTTAAACTTGAACTTCAACATAGTATGGAAAAAATAAAATGAAATAATGTCATTTACTTATTCACATGGATATTCTACTAATCGAATAATCACATGCAATATCAATAACCACTTTCATAATGATGGAATGCATAACGCCAGACTATCATAACCACATAGCAAAGGCCTCATTCCAAGACTACAAATAAGATTTTTCCAAGGCCTTGTGCCAAGACACTAGTTTGTATCATGAGACCTACCGATGCATCAATGAGCTACAGTGGGCTCCACTCATCACTTATTAAGTCCAATGCATTCCTCGTATGAACAGGTTTAAACATAACATAAACATTCATATTAAAACTAGCATACGAAATGTCAATACTTTTACCACAAACCATGAATGGTATAAAAATATCACTTCCACAGTCAAATATAAATCATTCGATACAATATGGAAGATTGTTTTGTATCACATTAACCTCAATCAAGAATAATGAAGGATGTTGACATAGATGAAAATAATCATCAAAACTATTTGATAGAAATATCCCCCTTTTCTTGAAAACATTTAAAAGTCACACTATTTGTCAAGAAGCCATTTAAAAAAAGATTTTTGAATCAAAGTGTCCCATACCACTTTGAAACTTTTAAAATGACATTTCATTTTAAAACATTAATGTCCATATAAATAAATCCTTAAAACCATTTTTTAAAACATGGATATTAATGAGAAAGATTTAGAAGAATAAGTCTTTAAAATATTTAAAAATGGTATTTTAGTTAGAGATTCTAACCAAAAGAGAGACACTTGAATACAAATAATTGAGGTAATCAAAACATTGTAATATCATGACAATAAAGGGATTCATGATATACTATTTCAAATTACATTATATACACCACATAAAAGTGATTTGGTGTATAACAACATAGAATTATCAATGGAATTTAAATTGAGATGAAATCTCTCATAAAGGCTGTATCCTTAGGTTAAGGATAAATCATTGACATAATTATGTGTGAAAAATATAAATACACTCAATATGATTGGATATTTAGTGTAAACCAATCAGATAAATTTCACACATATTCTTGTAAAAATAACACCAATGAATTGGATATTTAACTCAACAAATGGATATTGAGTTAAAATTACTCTTATCATGTTTATACCGATCACTTGAGAATTTATCAATGGAGTGATTATGTGTTTCAAAAGTATATCCAAAGAAAGGGGAGTGTATAATTTGATATAAGAAAATGAATAGTAATTCCCCACATAATCTCGGAGTAAAATAATCAATGAAGTTTGCGTAAAGCCCAATAATTGGAAATTGAAATTTCAAATTCCCTCATCCATTTGGTAACTTATGAAACATGCACCCATGAAATAAGGATCATACAATGATGATATAAATACCCATAAATTAAATTATATTACACAATGAATACAATCATGTGCAGTACACATACACGACATGTAATAAATAAGTGGTGAACAATGGAATTCTCACGAAATTAAGAGTGAGATAAGAAACTCCTTACCATGTTAATCAACTGAGTCGTATGGCCAAAAGTTAATAACCACCAAATTATTTACAGAATAACATGAATATAATGAGAATCATGATAATATATATCAAATGTCAGTACACAATACACCAATTTCAATAATTTACTGGCGAACAATGGAAATCTCACGGAATTGAAAGTGAGATAAGAAAATCCCTTACTTTGTACATTTTCCTTGGTCGACGGTAAGTTAAACTCATGTATAATGGTGAAATAATTGTTATTGAATTATAAAAGAATCATTTACATTAATATGATTTCATATATGATCATTTAACATTGATTTGTTAATAATATCTTAGAATTATCGTCATTTCGGGTGTCAACGGGTTCATTTTACTTTATATTCTTTATTATGTGATCCATATTCATTATTATTGGGATGTATATTATTAATATACCGAATGATATCAAGTCCTTAGATACTATTTTTAAATCATCAAATTATAATTATACTTGAATGGATATGACGGAGAATGAATCTCATCGCGTTCGTGGAGACAGTAGTCTGTACGTACGCACATGCGACAATATCATTATTTTGATATTAAAATAATATATAATTGGATGGTATATCATATATACAGAATCATTATCATGTTATATTTATTATTTACATGAGTTAAACAACATTATTATACCCATCCAAATAATAATAAATTGAATAACAATTACACCACGACGTGGAGACGGTAGGTCGTACGTACGCACGTATGGTGACATGTTATTCAATGGATGGATAGAATATGGAATATGGTTGTAACATATTTATAATTACATCACAGTATATATATGATACTGGAGTTATTATTTTATAATGGTAATAACAATGAATGAAGAAGTGGAAGAAGAAAGGAACTTGAAAAGGGGTGGTTAAAACATTACCTCTTCTTCAGGTTCTTCCTTTTGATTTGATCAAAAGGGATCCTTAGGTTGGCTTTATGATCATACTAAGGCCTCTAGGTTGTAGCGAGGGAAGTTTAGAGATTATTTGGACAGGTGTTGGCCGATCCAAAAGGCTTTTAAGGTGTGATGAAATGAGAAGGAGGAGTGCCATTTTATAATAGGGGGGAGGGACACCTTTGGAAAAGCTAGAAATATTAATTTATAATAAATTAATATTCGGTTTCAAAAGGCTCCAAAGATGATTATTAAAAGTTTAAGGTAGTTATTGGTCGAAAAAAATTCATCCAATAGAATTTAGACAGGTTTGGGTCACTATATTAACCTTATCTTTTAGTATTAACTCTTAGTTAATTAGTTTGACATTTACCATGTCACTTTTTATTTTTATATTATATAGTTAATAAACTTACTATATACATCCAAGATACCCCCAAGTGTTCCATTAATGATATAAATATCATTATATAAGTCTCTTGGCCGAACCTTAGATGTTTAGGAATTTAATATCAATTAATAATATAATATTTGTTTTAAAAACTCTTTTTTGTCAATTTTGACACTATTCAATAGTTGATTTTTGTAAAAAACATAACAGAATGATTACTTCGAAAACAGTTAATTACATAAATCCTAATATGTCATATTAACCTATAAAATTAGTTTAATACAACAAAAGTCTCAAATTATATTTATTTGGGTATTTATAATATCAATTATTCTGATTTTTCACTATTATGGTACGTACTGCATCACCATTGTGTCATAAATAAATTAACTTATTTAATGTCTAAAAATTATAAATAAAATATAATTATGTAGGAAATCACTTTATCTTTCTAATTAATATTTATAGTCTAAAATCCAACATATATAACCCTATGTAACAATTGGTTTTCTAAAAGATATATGCTTGTGTCATTTTTGTATTTATTTTAACATAATTAAAATAAAGTGTCATTATCACTTAAAGGTGGATCCATGGGGTCCAAAAATCGACCCAAAGATACACATGGTCGACCATGTATTAACCAATAGGGTTAAGACACGTTTTAGGGTAATTTAGTATTATTATAATATTATTTTTTAACCCTTGTTTACCGGATTTACCATTTAACCATGGTAAATAAAATATTTACCGAAATAATTATCCAAAATGTTTAAAAATAAAACTTACCTATTTACACAATTTGAACATCCTGATTCCAAATATTTAATCCTTTTTCTAAATTCAAAACACAGAAGTGGCAGAAATTAATTTAAAATTAATTCTTGTTGTTAAAACAAAAAGCGTGTTTTTAAGAGATAATCACTATCAAAAGATTGGCACTTGTTTATGTCTGGTTTAAATGTGAAATTATGTTAAATGACCCACATTGTATTACATGGTAAAAAATATTAAAAATATACTTTAAAACCACTCAAATTCATTACTTATAACTATTAATTATTTTGATTAAAAAGATGTGTTTAATTAAAATTTAGTAATTTTCACTATTCATCAAAATATGAAAGTTATCCGAAAAGTACCAAAATTTCACCCCCAGGATAATTTCGATATTTTGAATCCAAAAATGAAGTCCATTTTGAGAGACAGAATTCATAAAATTTCAAAAAGTAGGTATTACTATTCATAATGGCTAGTTTGATTGGTTGTGGTGTGTCAAAATCTCGAAGTTGCGTACAATGCACGCCATTGCATTATTCGAAGGGAAACGTACCATGGAAGCTTGGGGTGTTACAATATGAGTGAGGATATCTTTTTTCCTCTAGTTCTATTTATAAGAGAGTGTGTGTTGTAATATAGATACACACACTTCTCAAAAAGTAAAGAAACAGTACAAAACAATGAAAAACGATACGGGATAGAGATTAGATGGTTGTGTGTTTCATGAAAAGAAGCCTTGTAATATTTGGATGGAACAGATGAAATGTTCTAGTCTTTTTCTAATAACAGACTATCATGAGTAGAGTGTTATGTTTTGTAATGTAGTGATATTTTCCTCTTCTCATTTGAGTTACTACAAGGATTTCTATAGCATGGTTCACAACATGATTTTCTTTTTTTACTACCACTTGGAATTTAAAATACATTCATAATTGTATTATTGCATATATGGGTGTTCTTAACATCTCGCATGCAATGAAATACTTCTTTGGTTTGATCTAATTCCTCTCTAAGTTTTATTTAGGGTTCTTTTGATTGTTCCGACAAGATTTATATGTATACACATCGTTCCACGTACAATATTCTAATAGGAATACAAAAGATCATGAATTATATCAATGTCATTAAATGAAACAAATATGTCTATTAGATACTAACCGTGAGACAATCACAGTGAGACAGTCACTGTGGTATAGTAAAGTTGCCATAGTTTTGTTGAGATCTAGAACTAATATAATAGTTACAAATTCTGATCATTGATAGTTCTATAACCAGAATTAAGTCTATTGTGACATGTAAATTGTGTCTCATGTTACGGTGTCTAGAACTTTTCCAAAATTATGAATGGTGTCTTATTATAGTGTCTTGGAAATGTTAGATATGAAAATGTGTCAAGTCCTTTATGAAAATTTGTAACCAATAAGAGGCTTATGGTGTTAATAAATTTGTGAGAATCTGATACTGATGGAAATCTTATGATTTCATGGACTTAGCAAAAAATTTGTTTGTTGACTTAAAAAGAAATATTCATAGAATCGATTATGATTAATCATAATTGTCACACCTGACTTTTTAATTAATTTTTATTTGAGTATTACTTGCCTCCGGTTCCTCGTTCCATGGACCGAGCTGGGTCCCGGATTAAATTTTTTGTAATTTAATATATTTTACTCTGTTTTGGACCCATGTGCGGTCACCGCATGGTGGGAGGTAGCCGCACAGTCAGCACAGGTACCGCACAATAGTCTATAGATTAAAATAAATAAAATATTATTCAAATAAAAACTAGTTTAATATTTAAATCTTAATAATAATAAATCTATTGTGAAGATAATAATATTGTTATTATTAAGAATTAATATTAATATGTTGTTATTTAAAAATTCGTTGTTAATATAGTTGATGATAAATTGTTATTAACAATTTTATTATTATTATTATTCTATTATTATTATTATTATTAAATTTATTATAATTTTATATTATTATTAAGTTTTTTTATTATTCTTCTTCTTCTTTATATTATTATTATTATTATTACTAACTTTGGTTTTATTATGACTATTATTATTATTGAAGGTATTAATTATCTATTTTTGGTCTATTTATTATTATTATTATTATTATTATTATTATTGTAATAATGATATTACTAATCTAATAAAATGAAAAGAAAAAAACATGGAAAACCCTCATACCAGCGGTGCACCCCCCTATTTCGGCCCTCTCCAGCTCGAGCTGCTCCTACGGCTCCTCCTTGCAGCAGCTCCAGCGGACGCCGCCCCTCCTGTTTCCCATCCTCCTGCGTCGTGTCTAACTCTTGTGCTCCCCCTGCATGTCGACGCACCCCCCCCCCCCAAATCCTCTGACCTCGCCTCTCCCTCCTGGCCAACGCCCGCTCACCACCTCCCTCTACCTTGGCCCCTCTCCCCCGCTGCGGACCGTCAGACTCCTTCCGCAGCTTCATTCGCTGGTACCCCCTCCTGCAGTGACCCCCTGATCTGGACATCACCCTGTTCTTTTTCCCTGGCCAAACTCCCCCTCTTACTTCTACATCGTCCCAATGACACCCCACTCCGTCCAGACCTCCACTCCGGTGCAGCCTCATCCGGCGGTGCCCTTCCCTGCCGACACAACCACATCTGATGACCCCGCCCCTTTCCCTCTGGTAGAGAATCCTCATACTAAGGATTTTATTTTTAGGGGTGATTCCAAGGTTTTGGGTTTAATCTTACTTCTTAGGTTTGTTTTTAACAGTCCTTGGGGTGATAACGATGTGCACTTGACGTTCTCACATGAATTTCAAAAGGTTATTTATTCTCGAGGTTGGATACCATTTCTTAGTCCTTTTTAAATTGTGTTTACTTTGTTAACTTTATGTTCACATATCTTAGTTTTTTGGTTACGTGTTTTGTTGTAAAATTACTTATATCTTGTGGAAATTTTTGTTTCTTCTTTTCTTGGATAATTGTTTCACCCATTTATTTCAGTTGAATCGTTTTGTGGTTGATTAGCTTGGTGTGAATTAAGTTTGTATATATAATTGAGTTTGTGTTTGAATTTCTATTTTGTATGTGGCTTAAAATTTGGTTTTCTGAAAATAAATGGGTTTGATTTTTAGTGTACCCTTTTATTATGACCTAAGAGAGTATTTTATAAATTATATATGTCATTTTATAAATTGTATGAATGGCATGAAATGTGTTTTTAATTAGTTCTTGTCATGCATTAGATTTAAAATGGGGTTTTAGAGGGGTTTTTTTGTGTGTAAATCCATGAGTTTATCTTTGAATGTTGTTTTATAAATTTAAAAATTGTTTGTAAATAATGTAGATGGTGTGAGTTGTGTTTTTAATGTGTGTCAAGGTGGTGGTTGCATTGTTTGTTTGTTTGATTTGTTTTGACTCCGTGTTTATGCATTTTAGATGTGCAGTTGTTGCAGCGTATTGGCGAGGAAGACCCTTGATATTATGGTTGTCAGCAGGTCACGCATACTTGGGTGCGAGTGTGAGATGTGTCACATCTTCATAATCGAGATGCAAGTAAATTTATGTCCCCCACTACACTGACCATTAAATTTAGAATTTTTTAATTTCATAATGTTTTATTAATTTTAATAAATAGAAAATAATATAAGATGATTAATTTTTAAAAGATTATTTGGTGTAAAAAGATCCGTTTATTTTATACACGACTCTTAAAATATTTTCATGGTGAGCAGACACCTAGTAGTTTAATAATGATAGTTGGGCCTTTAAACATAATTCACAAAATTTCAAATTTGGTTGTGGTTTTTAAGATAATTTATTTCTTCTAAACAAGTGTTTCAGGTTTTCTTGAGAACCGAGGTTTTTCTTAAAATATGGTGAAGACCATTATGCCACATTAATAAAAATAAATTATTTTGGAAAACTCTCTTTGGGGTGAATCAGGGGTGACATTTGGTGTATGTTTACTACATATGTTGTGTGTGATGTTTGTGCAACATGATTGAATTTTTTTTCTCACCCCTTTACTTTTTATTAAACATTTTGAGATGGGAACCTGTCATAGTGAGTGAATCTTCTGAGAATGATTGCTACACGAATTTAGAATACGCTCTGGCTAGTGGCCCCATAACAGGGGAATACTGATTTATTGTTGCTATGGGTATTAGGCCCCTCGGTTATGCCATAAGGGGATATACTGGTCATTAGGGTGTTATGAATTCATCGAGTTAGAGCATGGTTTCTAGATGAGTCAAATGTATAGAATGTTTTGGATTGTTCACGATCTCCTAGGTTCGACCCATGTTTTCATTAGTGTTTATTTTTTTGTGGCGGATGATTGAGAGGTCTAGTTCGGTTGTTGGCCCCTGTGTTCCACTTCTTTTCTGTTTCCCTTAGTGTGTGATGTGTGTTGTGTATTATTTTCATTTTGACTAATGACAAAGGATTGGATTTCTAAATTGTTCGAATAAATGTTTTAAAATGACATTCACATGTTTCTTTCAATAATTAATCTTTTTTTAAATTAAAAAGGGAAATGGAATGTTACATGTTTTAGAGATGAAAGTGTGTGTGTGGAAATCAATATTTTCTATAACTTCGTTCAAACCTAGAAATAGAAAATTTCATTATTTAAAGGTATTGCTTTGGGAACAGATAACGGGCTAGAATACTGTGTTTTAATACTCATGACTATAGTTATTTTATGTTATTAGTGTTTGTGAAGGCTATATCTTGGGTGTGTTCGACCTGGGCGACGTTTGGCCATGAGTTGGAGAATGACCTGTGAGGTCACAATGAGATAGTGGATGTCTTTTTCAGTTAGTTTTATTTTCTTTTGTTCTTGTTTAGTTACATTACTATTTTGATTTATTTTGTGTAGATATGTTTTATTTATGCTGCTTTATTTATTTATTTTTATTGGGTGAAATCGTTCCCACATCATCTGTTGATGCCTTGTCATTTGTCACCAGCCCGAGAGGATCGGGAACACCTCTCGGGCCATGTCGCGGACCAGCTCGGGTGACCGATTTAGGGTCGACCCGGGTTGGTTCCAGACAAAATGGTATGAAAAGGGGGTCAGCTCTTAGCGGACCTCAATTTTCAGAGCGCCCTTTTTTATTTGGGTTTTCTGGTCGATGAAGATTAAGACTGTCGGGGCTCAGGAGGTAGGTTGTGGGTTGGTGCTTGATCACCACCGCTTGTGACGAGACCTGAGCTACTAGCGGTAGTCCGGGTTTTGAATCTTCTACTTTTGTTTTGGAATGAGGGATCACAATGGTGGAAAACCGATGTTACATTGTGATTTTACATGGAGTAGTGACCCATGTGGAGTTCACGTACACGGTTTAAGTTCTTCCTAGTCATTGACGCTTACTTGGGGCATGTCCCACTACCATGTCACTAGGTTAATAATTACTATTTGTCCCTACCTTCGGTTATTTGATGCATGTTAAGTGTTTTTTCTTGATTATGTTTGATGTTACAGTGATTTTTTATTTCAAGGTGGTTTTGAATTGATAGGGTCCTTTCTCTAATGGTTTTAAAACTGTTAAAAAGGGGATTTCTTTCACGTTTTTTAGAAATTGGTGGACTGGGTTTTTACATAGTAAGTGTATTGATTTGGAAGATTTTGGATTATGTTTGGATTTTGTAGTAGAATAGAAAGTGAATCCCTTGGTATTCCTTAGGATCATCTGCATATGTGTGGGTAAACACGTGAAGTGCACAAGGAAACATATTTTTTGGTGATTTGACTGAAAAGGGATGAAGGATTATACGGTGGTTCATAGGATTCCATGGGTGGGGTTTTGGAATTTAAGGCTTGACATGTTTTTTCTAAAATAGACTTGAAAACAAAAATGATTTCGGAACTTAGTTTTTTAGAAAAGTGGGTATTGATTATTTTGAGAAGTGTTTTTTGTCTTTTTTTATATTTGTTTCATTTATGAGTCTGTCATCTTTGGATTGTGGTGTTTATTTTTGTTGTGTTTGAGCTTGTTTGTGATTCCAAGATGGTTGTCTCACCTCAGGATATTTCTTTTGGTCGAGTTTTGGCCTGATGCTATTTTCAATTTTGTTTTTTTATGTTATTCTGAATATGACACCCAGAAATGTCCTCAAAATTTGTCAACGAGTCGTTCCCAATTATGGTTTTAATAGAGTGTTTCTTGTCTTTCGAAGAATTCGGGGTTCATTAGGGGTAGTGGAGTAGATTGACGGGAGTAGATCAGGTCTTCAAGTGGTTGGGGACTCCTGAGTTTGTTAGAGTTCCTATTCTATTAGTTTTAATGAAGGTTCCAGCCTTGGACCAGTGGATGTGGACTTTTCATCATAGTTGAGGTTGGGATGATGCGGGATGTGTTAAAGTCCGTCTCCATTGATCATACCTGAGGAGCTGAAGTAGAAAAGAGGTGAGAGCCCATCCATAGTTAACAAGGCTAGTGGTTGGTGACGTCTTGTGTCATCCACATTAAGGATTCGACAACTAGCACACAAGTGCATGAAAAATCTGGTGCCTCTCGTCGCTTATAATGGTTCCCCATTTTGTGAGCGGGGAGTACGAGAGGAACCTGCCTCTGAAGAAATATCTTTTGTTGGTGCCAACTTATGGTTTGTCAGACTACTTTTTATGTACCATTTGTGTTTTTGGTTTTAGCATCGCAATACATCTTGTCTCATCCCTCTGAATTCCTGCGATTGCATTACCGTTCGAGTCTCTAATAAGGGTTTCAACAAAAAAACTGTTGTTCGAATAAGGAGTCCTGATCCGGGGATGCTCTTGTCTGACTGTGAGGCATAAGATGCTTTTACCATCAGTGCCCCATCCTTAGTTATCATGTTGATGTTCGCGCATTGTCAGGGTGTCAGATGCATGTGAGACCTTTGTTTGGATCTTTATCATTCGGCTTGGAATCGAGGCATTCTGGGTTTTCTTATCCTTATTTTCCAATTGTTGTAAATTCATATTTTTCAGTAATAGTTTGATGAACTTATTCTTTTGTGATTATAGTAGTTGTGTTCTTCCGAATGTGGCCTCTAAAATTGTTTGTATTTTTATAGGGTATTTGGCCTTGTGTGGGTTGGTCATGATTTCATTAGTGATCATTTGGAGACATGAGTGTTGGGGGTTTTTTTATTGTGCTTAGATTTCTAGGTTTTAGTAGAAGTGTTGTCTCACTCATAATATCGGAGTTGGATGTGTCGGGGGTTTTAAATGGGTTTGGGGAATTCTTAGTTCTAGTAGTGTTTTTATTTGGAGTTCATTTTTTTGGTACCCCAATATGCCAGGTGGCCTTGTAGTGGTGTTCTGTTTAAGTATTAATGGTCCCGCTCAACTTAGGTGGAGAAGTCGGTAGGTTTATGTTGGGGGTTCCCTGTTTCATAGTTGTGAAGAGGGTCTTGTTTGGATAATGAAGAGATGTTAAGATGGTTTTCGGGACCCAGTATTTCTGGGTTGCTCGGTAGTAGGATTCTCATTTAAGTCTTGGTGGAGTTTTTTGGGTTTTATTGTTTCTTTTTCGGTAGAATTCTTGTGGTGGGGAGAACCACCTCATTTTATCCCCCTTTATTATGGCATGGTTTCTTCGTGAGTGGTTGGGTGTGACATGTGGAGTGAATCATCATCCCAAGGTTTGTGACATTCCTTTACAGGTTATGTTTTGGAACGGACTCAATCTTTGGATATCTTTTGGCTTTTTGACATTCTGGGGGTAGAAAGTGTTTGTGGTGGAAAGAATTGTCACATTCCGACTTTTTAATTAATTTTTATTTTAGTATTACATGTTTTCAGGTCCTTGCGCCAAGGTCCGGGCTGGGTCCCGGATTAAAATTTCTGTCATTTAATATCTTTTACTGAGTTTTGGACCCATGCGTTGTCACCGCACGGTGGGCGGTCACTACACAGTCAGCACGGGTACCTTGCAATAGTCTAATGTTTAAATTACATAAACTTTTATTCAAATAAAAACTAGTTTAATATTTAAATCTTATAATAATAATGCTATTGTGTAGATAATAATATTGTTATTATTAATAATTAAGAGTAATATCTAGTTATTTAAAAATTATTTGTTAATATAATTGTTAATAAATTGTTATTAACAATTTTATTATTATTATTATTGTATATTTATTATTAAATTTATTATTATGTTATATTATTATTAAGTTTGTTATTATTATTATTTTTCTTCTTTATATTTTTATTATTATTATTATTCATATTATTATTTACTTTGGTTTTATTGTGACTATTATTAATATTGAAACAATTAATTATCTATTTCTAGTCTAATTATTATTATAATAATTAATTTTTTTATTATTGTAATAATAATATTAATAATATAATAAAATACAATGAAAAAAACCAGGAAAACCCTAATACCCACTGTGCCCTCCACCCCCGTTTCGGCCCTCTCCTGTGTGGGCCGCTCCTGCGGCTCCTCCTTGCAGCGGCTCCAGTGGACGATGTCCCTCCTGTTTCCCGTCTTCCTGCACCGTTACCAACTCATGCACTCCTCCCACATTTCGTATCCCCCTGGCTCCTCCGACCTCGCCTCTCCCTCCAGGTCGATACGCTCTCACCGCCTTCCTCTGCTTTGGCCCCTCACCCCCGCTGCGGACCACCAAACTCCTTCCGCACCTCCTTTCGCGGGTGCCCCCTCCAGCAGTGACCCCATGTTCCGGCCTTCGCCCTGTTCTATTCCATGGACGAACACCCCTTCATTATCGGAAATCTCCCCGGTGACACCCCACTCCATCCGGACCTCCTCTCCAGTGAGGCCTCATCCAGCGGTGCCCTTCCCTATAGACACAACCCCATCCTATGAACCCCCATTTCCCTCCGGCAGCATATCCTACTTTCGATAGATTTTTTATCTCCCTCTCCTTTTGATGTTATTCTGATGCTAAGGATTCTTTGATTAGGGGTGATTCTTATGTATTGGGTTTATTCTTACTTCTTAGGGTTGGTTTTTACAGTGTTTGGGGTGCGAATGATGTGCGCCTGATGTTCTCACATGAATTTCGAAAGCTTCTTTATTCTCGGGGTTGGATTATATTTATTTTGCCTCATTATATTATGTTTACATTGTTAACGTGATGTTCAAACCTCTTAGGTAGCTGGTTTTGTGTTTTGTTGTTAAATTAATTATATCATTTGGAAATTGTTGGTTCTTCTTTGTTTGGCTAATTGTTTCACCCGTTTATTTTAGTTGATGTTTTTTGTGGTTGATAAGCTTAGTGAGAATTTATTTTGTAAAACTATTTGAGGTTGTGTTTGAATGTGTGGTGTGTTTGTGGAGTAAAATTTGATTTTCTAAAAAGAAATGGGTTGGATTTTATGTGTACCCCTTTATTATGCCCTCTGAGTGTATTTTATAAATTGTGTATGTGATTTTATAAATTATATGAATGGCATGAAAGGTGTTTTTAATTAGTTTGTGTCATGATTTATATTTAAAATGGGTTTTGAGAGGGGTTTGTTTGGGGTGTTTAAAGCCATGAGTTTCACTTTGAATGTTGTTTTATAAATTTTAAAATGGTTTAGTAAATAATGTAGAAGGTGAGACTTTTTTTTTGAAATCATGTCGAGGTGGTGGTTGCGATGTTCATTCATTTCATTTGTTTTGAGTATGTGTTTATGAGTTTTAGTTGTGCGGTTGTTTTAGCATATCGTTGAGGATGACCCGTGATATTGTGGTCGTCAGCAGGTCGCGCGTACTTGGGTGCGAGTGTGAGAGCTGTCACATATTTCTAACCGAGCTGAAAGTCATTGTAGGTCTCCCACTGCACTCAAATTTAAATTTAGAATTTATTAATTTCTTGATGATTTATTAATTTTAATTAATAGAAAATAATATATGATGATTAATTTTGAAATTATTTATTACTGTAAAAAGATCCATTTATTTTATACATGAATCGCGAAATATTTTTTGGACTAACTGACACCTAGTAGTAAAAGAATTCCAGTTTGGCCTTTATACATAATTCACGGAATTTCAAATGTGGTTCAGGTTTTAATGATAAATGACTTATTATGAACATGTATATTGGGTTTTATGAGAAATGAATCTTTTCTTTAAAGTTGGGGAAGGCTAATTTGGCACATTAATAAAAGAAATTTATTTTTTAAAGCTCTCTTTGTGGTGACTTAGGGGTACCCTTTTGTGTATTTTGATTACATATATTGTGTGTGTTGTTTGTGCAACTTGGTTGACTTGGTTGACTAACCCATTTCTATTTTATTAAACGTTTTCACATGGGAACCTGACATAGTAACTGAATATTTTGAGAATGAATGGCACACTAGTTTAGAATACGCACAGGCTAATGGCCCTATAGCAGGGGAATACTGAGTTATTGCAGCTATGGGGATTGGGCCCCTCGGTTAGGACATGAAGGGCTATACCAGGAATTAGGGAGTTATGATGTCATCGAGTTATAGATTTCTTTCATGATGAGTCACATGTATAGTACGTTCTGGATTGTTCACGATATCCTAGGTTCGACCCATGTATTATTAATTGTTTATTTTTATGTGGTGGAAGATTTATAGGTCTAGTTTGGTTGATGATCCATGTGTACCCCTTCTTTTCCATTTCCCATAGTGTGTGTTTTTTGTTGTCTGTGAATTTCCTTTTTATTAATGACTAAGGTTTGGATTTCTAAATTGTTCATAAAAATGTTTTAAAATGAAATGCACCTATTTCATTCAATCATTAAACTTGTTTTTAAATTAAAAAGTGAAATGGACTGTTACTTGTACTAAAAATGAAAGTGTGTGTGTGGAAAAAATATTATATATAACTTAGTTCTAACATGGAATTAGTAAATTTCTTTATTTAAAGGTAGTGCCTTGGGTATAGATATCAGGCGATCCTACTGAATTTTAATACTCACGCCTATAGTTATTTTCTATTTTTAGTGTTTGTGTAGGCTACAACATGGGTGTGTTCGCATTGGATGATGTCTGGTCGTGAGTGGGAGAATGACCCACGATGTCAAACGGAGATAGTGGTTGTCTCTTTCAGTTAGTTTTATTTTCTTTTGTTCTTGTTTAGTTACTTTACTCTGTTGATTTATTTTTCAATGATCTGTTTTATTTCTGCTGGTTTATTTATTTATATTTACTGGGTGAAATCGTTCCACAGCCTCTGTTGATGCCCCGGCACTTGTCTCCAGCCTAGGAGGATTGGGAACGCCTCTCGGGCCATGTCACAGACCGGCTCGGGTGACCGGTTCAGGGTCGACCCGGGATGGTTCGTGATAATAATCATACTAAATGATCATAGAATATGATTAAACTTAGTTTAAAATATTCAAACTTAATTTTTTAGATTTTGAATAATGATATTTTCTGACTTTATAACATGAGTTATAAGAGTGTAAAACATGATTTTTATGAACTAAAATATGAAGATTCCAATAATATTCAAACACGATTTCTGTGTTTTAAAACATGAGGAGTGAAATATTTTCCGATACAAAAATTCAATTTAAAATATAGCTAAAATTATAAATGTAAAATAAATATATTTTTGAATGAAGAAATAACCATAATATTAATATATGATTAATTTTTTCCACAATATAATGTTTCATATCTTATTGAATATATATTTTTCAAACATGGAAATTTTTTTATAATCCTCGATGATGGAGTTTCAATACATATTACTCATCCGAGTGATTTATATTAAACATTGAAACCATATTTTGGATATTTATTTAGGTATATTATATTACTTAAATTATATGTTTATCACAAATCATAATCAATATAGAGCTATTATTGGAAAACTAAATTCATTCAACAGGGAATATTCTTAAATAATTCAATTTTCTATTCAATGTGTACTAATTTTATAATTATATTGATTAATATATTAACATTTACTCATTGGTTATAATAATTTTTACAAATAATATAATCAATTCAATGAATTTGTTAATCATTATTGAAATTTTTTCAATTATAATTTATTGAATCATTAATTCTTATAAGTCTAATTTACTCTTATTCTCTCATTTACATCTTGGTAGTTTCCTCATGTATATCCTATTAAATTACTTATATTATGATTGTATCAAGCCACTTAATATCTAAAGAAATTCCATAGAAAAAAATATTTTATTTAGTTATAAACTTTTTATTTATTGATTCTTTAGTCATTTCTTGTAGTATAATATTGTTATGTGAACATCATAATCTTGTTTTCTTAATAATATAGGGTCTCTGCATTATATTTCTCCAGATTGGGTTTGATTTTATAATTATTAACATATAATTTGGCTAATTTATTACCTATACATTTTCATAAAACATTAGTGTGTGATACGTGAACTGATTTTTAGCTAAATTGAATTATATATATAAGGGTCTCAAATATTCACTCCCATTTTGAAGATTTAATTGTTATTCAAAACCATTATCCTTTATTTTTTTGATTTATCCCATCCTATAATTTAATTTATATTATTAGTCTACTTGTATAATTTTTACACTTCTTTCATAATATTATCCTCCAAGAGTTATTGGTATTAAATGTAGAAATCCAGTGTTCATTTCACCTTTTAATATTAGATGAATGAAATACTAGTAACTATATTATCTATTTTTTTTCTTCTTGAAATTAATTTTCATGTTTTTCAAATGTTTTGAATTTATTAATTCATTTTTGATGTGAGGATGTATTTATTTATTACTTTTTAGTGGGTTATTAATACTCAAATTCTCATAAAAAAATCTAGTGTATTACCAATTTCAATATATGTTACACGAATTAATTTTTATAATAGAATTCTTAATATGAGTTTTTGTTTTTATTATCATAAATTATTTCTTCATTTAAAAATTTTATTTCATCAGTATATCCACTTGATCATCAAATCCATTTATACAGGCTTGCCTGTTATTAGAGATCTGTTTAATCCTTTTACCTATACTTGAGATGTTTTAATAACTTCCCTTGATGTAAAAATCATTGTTTTGGATCATAATTATATTATTTATTGTATGAATGTATTTAGAGAAACGTGATGATTAGGGTAGGAACTTAGAATAAACTTGTATGAAAAAAATCCACAAACCTAACTTTCTATACCTATCCAAATGAATATAAATATTTCATTCATTCTTATAGATTCATGGATAATATATAAAGGATAATTCAAATAATAATAACAAAAATATAAGAAGTATTAAATCTCACCTCTCTTCCAATTATTTAAATAAATATTGTATCTTATAATGAATGGTCATTGATTATTGACTTATATAATAATACTAACTCTATCTCTTTACTCAATAGTACATATTTCAAAGACCACTATATTAAAATTATTTATTATTTTGTAATTATTTAAAAAGTCTCAAATCATTATGGATAGTACTATTGAAGATAAATATTAAATTTTTTGGACTCATGACTGTATTCATATAAATAGAATTTTATATATTGTATTGGGTTTCTTAATTTAATTATTGTGTGTGCTGGTACATATATATATATATATAATTTTGTTTGTATTTATAATGGTTTATGTATGGTTTATTAGTATTAAAATTCCTTTTTATTGGGAAAAATAAAATTGGGTAGCCAAAAACCATTTGTCCAAGGACGGTTTGTATAATAAAATCTATGTGCTTATCCATACTATGGACTGTGAAACCTAATAGTGGAAGGTTATTTGATCAAACCATATTTTAGAGTCGAGAGGTATTAATGAGCATAAATAAAATTTATAAATTAAGGTAAAAACATGTTGTTTCTCATGGATGATAGCCATTATGGTTATTGGTATATTGTTTTGAGTAAAATTTTCTTTGTTCTCTTTTAGTTGTTATGGCTATATTTTTTTGGTAGTGTTGTTTCATTAAATTACATTATGTAAGATGTTTGAAGATGTAATTTTTGATAAAAATATATATTCCATGTGTATGTTCATGGGACATTTATCATGTCATTATTATGTATTTTTCATATTTTATAGAGGATATGTTCCCATGATTAATAAACCAATAAAATATTTATGTATAAATACAATGGGGGGAAAACCAATACATGTTAATAGAGTGTGTATGGTCACCTCATTCGTTGGATATAAAGTATGAGTCATTATAGGTGTTTTTGAATATTTAGACTAACAATGTATAATTATATATGTACATGAATGATTATTGTATCCAGTGATACTTATCTATGTGATAAATCAATTCTCATGCAAATAATAACGATTTTTTGGTAAATAATCATTTAGTACTGTGATATAACGGTGTTGAAATGTTTTTTCATGTTATATAAGTTTTTATTCATTTATCCCATAATAAAACAAGCATGTCTTTATTTTATGGAATCTTATGGGGATGATATGAGTTTCATCACACTGTATATTAGTGTTTTTATATATAATTTGTATACTAAATCCATTGTTGTAAACAATGGAAGTGTACCTACATCCAGGGATTATTCCATAGATATTGGAATACTACCATGGTTTATAACAATGTAAATATTTCTACATTGAGGATTCTATATCCACTTTTATGAACACTGCCTATTGGAATATTTCCCTGGATTGAGCCATGAAAATAGGCATATAGGCATAATTTATAAACATGGATATATGTTTGTGTATCATATGATATTTTGACATTGAAAAACTATTATTATTAGTTTATTTCCATAGTTTTGATCTGTGGATATTAGTTTTTCCCTATAGACAGACCCACTAGATCCATTATATGTCAAAATATGGATTTTATATATAGACATGAGTTTTGTTTATATATACATAGTTAGAAACTATGTATATATCCATGTTTATAGTAGTGAAAGATTATGGAATGAATGTATTTTATGTTAATTTTTTAGGAGAAATGGTTTTACCTCAACTCATGATCAGGTATAAAGAAACAATTTCTATGCCAAACAAAAAATTAAGATGAAAATGTTTCAATCCCTGAATTCATGTTGATAATTCTATCATGTAATCAATTAAACTATACATATTGAAAATATTGATTCTCTCCATTTTATTTATTTGATTATTCAAATACCTTAGTGGGATTTACTTTACCTAAACTTTTCTTCATATGAGGACATAATATTATGTGATGTAATTATATAGGATGAATTCACCGTGTATTATTAATTATATAGAAATCATTATTATAATATGGGGTATATGGACCAATTAAAAAGGTAATATGGATAAATAAATCCATGGAATAGATGTACTCTCCACATGTAAAAAATGTTCAAAAACACCTTGTAACCTGCATGTTGGGGTGTGATATTTCATCATGTATAGAGAGAGAGAGAGAGAGAGGATAACTGTATCATCATTGTATGAGAATTAAATTAGCTAAAAATATTTATTGATTCAAATATAAGGAATATCGAAACATTTAGAATGATTTATATAAAAGTTGATGGTTTTATCCGAATAGAATAGAAAAATGTGAAGGGATAATCACATGTGATCAAAATATATATGGTTGAGGTTACTAATGATATTTTGTTAGGTAGATTAATAATATCGAAAAAAATTTATAATAAATTTATTTATTCTTGATATTATCAATCATTATTATATTCCATGTTGGGATAGAAAATTATATATCACCCTTGGTATATAACAATGGATATTTCAATCAAGACTCTTAGTGCAATTCTCTAGAAAAATATAATGTTTCAGTATGTTACTATTATGACAAAGAAATATTCCTTTTTAAATGAATTTATTATAATTCAAATGGTTTATTTCGAAATAAACCTTGTTGAAGAATAAAATTTAAAAATAGGTTAAAAAAATTTCAAAGAGAAGAAAATTATGGTTCGTTATAAAGAAGTGTAAATGAAAATCTTTAGAGGGGAGTGATTAACATGTAATACATGTCTATATAAACTCCCAATAGTTCTTTTAAATTAAATTCTTGTGTAATAATAGTACATTATTTATATAATGGGAAAATTTATCTATAAAATTGAGTATGTACATTTTGTACTTGTAAACAGTTATGTATTTACTGAGGCATTACATAGGAATTCAATCGAGTGTGAAGATGAATTTTTCATTAATTTAATAACTAGAAATAGAACAATATCAGTTAATTTCAATATAATGTTCACCATGAAATTATTGTAGTTAACGAAACAAGTACATGATTTTTGTGGTGATGCATATAATGTCTCTGCTATTTATTCTTATAGATCCACTATTATTTTCATTTAAACATATAGATCTATGATGTTGTTTATAAATTTTTGTCAAATAAATGATATTTCTATAAATTAAAAGCATTATATAACATTAATTGAGATGTTATTCAGTCAAATTTACATTTATTATGAATTTTAAATGTTTTACCTTCATATAGGGTATCATAAATTGTATGTAATGATGGTAGATATTATAATGATATCATTTTGTATGATTTTTGTAAATGATGAATTTACATTGATACATGTTATATTTGACTAATTCTCCCACATTATTTACAGATCTAATGAAGATAATTATCAATGAACTTCTACAAAATGATTTTTATAATTATTGGTGACATGATAGAGTACTATAAGAGCTATGAGGACTATTATTATCACATATAGATCATTCTTGAACCCCATAGAAGGAAAGAGTTTTCATTCTCAGACACCTGTATCCTCAATCCAATGTCTACATTGTTAAATTTTTAGAAGATAAAACCAGAAACATAATTAATGAAAAAATAGTTTAGAATACATTTTAAACTAGATACATTCATGAAATGTTTATTAAAATTGAAAACAAAAAATTAAAAATTATTTTTTCTCAAAATCCATTACTCAACTTAGTGTATCCTGACATATAAATAATAAAATAGGTCAGGGTATCACATGGATAATAATACATAATAAAGGGGTGATCTCATATTTTTATTAATGTTAACGATACAATTGAAGATATGAATAAATATAGAATATTGAATACCAAAAGGTAAATAAATGAACCACAATCCATTTAAAAATTAATGTGATCATAATATGGTTGGAAAAAATGATGATCAAATAATTCCATATAAGTAATAATATGATCTTGAAAAACTTACGATATATATTTTAAATAATCAAATAACCCCATTTAATATTAATAACTATATTTATAATGATTGAATTCATAATGTTAGAAACCAAAAAAAACAAATGAGGCCATATGGAAAGTCATATAATTTAATTGAGCCCTTGTTCTGAGACATCTATATAAATGGGAAAAGCCTCAGTCATAACGCTATATATTCTTTGTAATGAGACCTACCAATCCATCAATGGGCTATAAGAGACCTCTCATATCAATTAAAAATTTTAAACCATCCATAGCTTAAGGGAATTAACATATTATATACCAAATAAAATTATAATAAAAAATCCACATAAATTCAAATAATCATATTAATGTTACATATCGCTAGATGATGATATTTAAAATGAACTATTTACACCATTTATTAATTGAAATACCATTAAATTTCCTTAAAATATTTTTTTTGAAAAATAGAGTATTCATTTCGAAAATAACCAATTAGAACATCATGTTCAGAAATTGTTTGACTATAATTTTATTTGACAATAACATTAAAATCCTTAAAAATATGTTTTCAATCATTCAGTGTTGATAGAGGTGGCAAATTATTTCATTCATCACATGTTAAATAAATTATTCTGTTTATATATTTAGTAAAATCATAATGTGCATTTTCATAAAAATGACATGAAGATTCATTTAATAAAACATTAAAAGGAAAAATTTTAAAATTATATTAATAAATCATTTTCAAATTTTGAAAACCATTTTAGAATATAGTTTTTTATATAAATGGATATTTGACTGAATAGAGAATGAAGGAGTATTCAAATAAACAATATATCTATAATTTTATGTTTAAAAGATTATAATAATGTTACTTTTACTTAATAAAATTATGAATGACTATAGTATAAATAACTGAATTTATATCATGATCCTAATATTAAATAATTACACTAAGTCATATGTAAACATAACCAAAGGAGAATATTGAGGAGATTGTAAAATAAACCTTTATCGAACTGGTAAATTTTGAATAATTATCCCCATTCCATACATAACATTAATTGAATGTTAAAAAACTATTAAAATTAATTAATTCATGATATATCATAAAAAAGGTTAGTATATACACCATAAAATAGAAATTAGTGGTGCATATTTTGTATTTCACAGAAGATAACGTGAGATGGGAAACCCTTACCTCAAGTTTTATTTACATTATATGTGACTATAATTCATGTATAATGGTTTTAATACAGTTATTAATTATTAATATAGATCTAATAAAATTAATAATTACATAATTGATACAATTATAACATTTTACAACTAGTATGTTAATAATATTTGATACTTTTAATTTTTCAGGTGTTAATTTCCTTGTTTTCTTATTCATGGTTTGTTATGAATTCTCAAGTTCAACATGAGAGGATATACATAAATATCAACTATATATTGATAATAATGTTATAATTGTCATATATAATTAGTATATAATATTTTAAAAACATTTATGAATGATTTATATTGAAGAAGAATCCCCTCGCTTTGTAGGGATGATAGGTCGTACATACACAAAATCATTGATATCATTCCCTTAATGAGTGAAAAGAAAATGTAGTGGGTAAAATATTTATTTTCTAGATTCAATATAATTTTATATTATCAAATATATTCATTAATTGTATTCTTATTAACATTCATTCGACGTGTATTTTTAAAAAGAATCACATTTCTTTGTGAGGAAGACATTCGTCAAACACACAAGCAACATTATCATATTTTAGATGAAATTTTTATTAAAATAGAAAATATTATATTAAAATTAAATATATATTTATATATATAATATGACAAATTTAATATAAATGTGGTTAAACCATCCTTATATCTATCCTTGATGGGTGATGATAGAAAATGATTTACAATGGCTCGCGAGGCCGTGGTCCATCTTAGACATGAGCGATTAATTCATAACCCATTTTATAGATGTGGAGATTGATAAATATTATACCAAAACACAATAACATATAATTATATTAGATTTAATGAATTAATTATATTTTCATTTTTAATACAAAATTTATTGTGTAAAAACAAAAAATTAAATTAACGATCATTTTTATGATAATTAGCTTCTCCAAGAGAAACCTAATTTTTAGATCCTCTTAAACAGCATAATGAAGATGTTTTTTGGAGGATGAGTATCTTTTGAATTTGAATATTTATTGGGAGATAATTTTTCATTTCATTTCTACTATAAGATCTCTGGGTGTGTGTTTATATGTGGGGAGTTAGTTTCATTTCATATGTGGGGAAGGGGAACCCCCTTATAAATTACTTCCCACTCGAAACAAATTTTTACCATAACCAAAATAATGAATTGTTATTGTTTTCACAATTAATTTTATTAAAAAAATATTCTCACCTTATTATGTAATATATATCAAAATCATTCCCAATATAGAGTTATATTAACCAGATTCCTTTAATAGATGTTGATATTAATAATTTTAATATAATCTCATTGGCATGATAAGAAAGTGATGTTTCAAAGAAATAATTTTAATAATTTTACATTGTTTATATATAATTGTAAGTTGTATATATTATTTCAATTATATAAATAGAATTAATAGTTATATATTTTAACTAATATTAATTTTAATTTATATATATATATTATAATATAAATTAAAAAATAGTTTAAATGAAAAGTAGTTTAAAATTAAAATTCATTATCATTCACTAATCATAAAAAATCATACTATTGAGAAAAAACCCCCAAAAAACCTAAATATAATTTTTTGTACTAATTTAAAAAATGATTTTTCTTTTATCAAATACATTTTTCATAAGAAAAAAATTACTTCTTCCTAAGTGTGTAAGAATAGATGAAACTGTTTTCATGGAAAATACTGATTTACAAAAAACATTTCTTTTATATTGAAATGAGTCTAATTTTAAATATAATCAATTAATTTCCAATTAATTTATTTTAAAAAAATTATTATAGAGTACGGTGCTTCAATCCGAATAATTTTTTCTTTCTTTTTATTATATTAAAGAGATATAATTTATTTAAAAAAACTTATTGTAAAGTATAACGATGTTATATTCTCGTTAAAGTTTGTAGAAATTTTTGAAATGTGATTTAGAATTTGATGATCCTATTGTAATGAAATTGGGGTGATACATTATCCCCCCCCAATAATATACCTCATATAAATGTAATTATGATCTTAATAATCTAGGTTTTGAAACATGAAAAAAAATTATGAAACTAGCATCCTAAAAATGGATAATAAGAAATCCTCTTCACAAGAGTAACTATAAATATAAATGTCGAATAAAATAACACATGATTATATTTATATATATGACAACATTGGTGGGAAATTAATAAATATACATAAAATATAATACTAACCACCAAGTATTTATAGAATATGATAGAGATAATAAACCATAAGAAATTTTGTGATCATGATAATGTTAAAAAAAATAAAAAATATATATAAATATGTGAATTCTTAAAGGACCATTTTATTATATCGATATGTACTTTATAAGATGAAGTTTTTGTTTCAATATATTTTTTATATAGAATAAGAAATATTTTAATTATATAGAATATATGGAAATATATTTCCTTTATAAGTTTTTATATCATAACCACAATATCATCAATCAGTTTTGTATCAATCAATATAAAATTCACCACATTCTTTAAGAAAGAAATTTCAAAAAATGGTTTCCTAATACATAGAGAAGAAAAGTTAAATTTTATAATATTGTAAGATGCATAATAGAAAGATAATTCCTTCCATATATCAATAGTTATTATATATCAATATGGTGAGATCAGGTTATCCAATATTCATAAATCATCATATGTTTAATTAAAATAGTAATCTACAAAAACTTATCTACTGTTAAACATTATCCATTTGATAAATTGTAAATTTATCAACCATCCATATGTATCTCATCTATAACATTAGAAATAATGTAAATAAATATCATAAGAAAATAATCACTAATCTTCCAAAAAACATGAAGTTTCTCAAAATAGTTATATAAAAACATGTTTGTGCCTTCATCATGTATTCAATTCATATACAGTAATAACCTATATTAATATTAACAAGCTTGTTTCCTTATTCCATTTATAAAAAATATATTATTATATATATATCATACATAATAAAATTCAGTCATTTTCAGAAAATAATTTTCAATAAATCATTAATCAGTTCGCATTTATTTGGTAAAATTCGATTTAATTTATGTATATTTACTATATTATTAACCAAAAATCATTTTCTCAACACTAGTAAGGGTCAAGTTTCCATAAATAATTTACTTTCTATAATGTACAACATAACAACTAATAATATTTATTTTTCAATGGTACCTTTCATCATACACTTTCAAATTCTAAATGAATAATTATTTTAGTAAAATCCCAATAGAATTATTAATTCATTTTACCTATTTATAATTTATAAAATAATCATATAAAATAAATTTTTAATACAAAAAAAATCACATGGATCATTCCACGTTATCTATGCTAATAGAATAAGATTGACAATGAAGTATTAGCTATTTATGTTTTATATTACTTTTATGGATGGCTAACTTGTTTTCTTAGGTCCTCATATCATAATAGAAGAGTCATTTAATATTTTTAAAACACTAATTTACATTTGATTCATAATATTTTTTTCCATTATCTCAAAACATATTTCAGTATAACATTTCTTTCATTCAATTTTTAGTGAATTTCTTTCCACAATTATAACATGTTTGAAAAAACTTCATTCCCGTCTTCCCTTTATAATTGTTTTCCCCATATTTTTACTTCATGAATCACTTCCATTCAAGTCTATAAAAAATAAAAATAATATTTCTCTATCTTTTGAGCTTAATATTCTATGTCATCAAATACTGTGAATTTTTTGGAGACTATATATAATCTAAAATTGGATTAAGCCCATCAATGATACAATAAATATTAGGGTTTGGTTTATATGTATTGAAGTGGTTCCCATTTCCTGTGACATAAACCATCTATAAATAATTTCATATAATATATTAGATATTATCATTATAAAACATATTGTTTGTTCTTAAAAATAGTGAAATTTAAAACAAAAATTGAATAATATATTCATAAATAATCTAAAAATCATAAAAATGTATTCTATAGGGACATAATTATCATCAAATCCTTCATAATTGTTTATTAATGAAATAAAGATCATCGTAATAGTATCCACCAGGTGATTAATAAAAGGATAAATGGAAGGACCATTTTCGTTAATATGGTGACTATAAGTTTATTCCCAATGAAACCTTTTTAGAGTTATTACCCATAAGTACATTTGATCCCAAACCACATACACTTATAATAAATCTATTGGGATATATTTATATAGAATATAGGATAATATAATCATTACTAAAACATTTGTTTTGTCATCATTATGTATCCTCAATTTCTATTTTGTGGATTTTTTATGCAACCCATGTTTTACCAGATCAAGTTCCCATTGATTATTCTGAATATCCTCTGAAAAATATATAGCCCCCTAGCACTAGTAGACCTGGGTCAATGTATTATTTGTTACAACGGAACAATATAAATGTAATCACTTCCAAAATGAAATAATAATTTTAGTAACCTTCATGAACTACATACATATATGGATCTTTTATTTCAATTAAAACATTAAATAACATTAATATTTTTTATAATTATTTAATTTTTTTTCTTCAGATTTTCCATCATGACCCCCACTCTCCAAAGATATCCCTCCAGGGCTAGAATTGAAGAAAGAGAGAAAATTACCCTGAGACCCACCTTCACTTATCCCCAGGATGGAGACTATCACAAAGGGTGTACAATACTCACAATAAGGGAGGAATTTCCATTTTATAAAGAAACAAGATAAGGAGATATGACTGATCACCCATGAATAAACATCAAGACATTATAAAAAAACCAAAACCATCCCACATGAATGTATAAAATAGAACAATCACAATTAACAATGTCTCCAATGTAAACACTAAAAATAATCCTAGGAAACCACGTAGTAAATATCAAGGCCAATGCCATTATGTTCCTGAATGGTATGAAATATCCAATTAGAACATAAAAATCATTTATTTAATTATGGTGGTCATATAGGTATAATCATTATGAAATCAATAGTGTCCTGCTCACATTTGGAAGAGGTATACAGATTTACACAAGAAAAAAACCCTGAACCAACCAGCACATAAGCTAGTATACTAACCATGAAACCATACCATGACATGATCACTAATTAAAACACATCCTGTAATATAATATAAAAATGGTATTATATTTTACTCCACACAACTTTCCCAGAAATTATCAACTCTCACATCCCAACATAAAACATCTGGTTTCTCCCTCCTCTTCCAAATAAATCAAATCACATCCTACCCTCATAAAAAATACCTCAAAACTCATCTCATCCATATAAACCTAGGCTCCACAATAGATCTCTCATGCACACACCTGGCCCCGCAACACTTCTATCCCTCACACACATGGGAATCACAATACATGCCACCAACACAGACAATGGCCTAATGAAACATTATGTAATTACATATCACATCTCATATCAAAGACACCTAAAACATATAACACATATCATCCAAAAGACACCTAGTACACCACATCACAACTCTCCAGAACACAAGTCGACCTCACATCTCACCAAAAAATTCCTGAAGTGTCTTGGTATATCATTGCCTATAAAATGGATTGAGGAAGGGTGTGTTAGGATGGTATAACTCTGAGTATTATATAATCTATGATACCAAACGTGGGATCGAAATAAGAATGATATTCTCAGGTAAAAGAGGGGGTGAATTGCACCTTTTAAAAATTCCCTTAAATTTTTTTGGATGGTTATGTTTAAAAATGTTAAACAATACAATTCAGAAGACCACTATGAGTACTAAAGACTTTCTAGATTTCAGAATAGTGATTCTAAAAAAGAAAAATAAAAATTTTTACAACGATTAAGATTCTACCATATAGCGTATAGAATCTAACTAAATTAGAGAACAATTAAAGAAGTATAAGAAAGTTATACTTTCCTTAGAAAAACAATATACAGCGGGAAAAAAGTAGTAAAACTACAAGTAATTAAATAATAACTATTTTAACCCAAATAGAAGGGTATCCAACAAACTTGAATAAAGGTACCTTGATTTATACTTTTAAGCAAGTCTGACTTAACCACACCAGGATAAGCCCTTGATACGAAGATCGAAATTTGTCTTGCTATCCCCGCAAGCCCTCAACTATCAGGTCGTTGTCACATATATCTTCCTCAGCACGGAAGCCCTCAACGTCAAGGTTTTGGAACCTCTGTTTTCTTATCCCTGAAAGCCCTCGATTGTAATCAGCAACAATCGGAGTCGCTCGAAGAAATTATGCACAAGGAGATGTTTGAACAAGATGTTCAAACTTTATGCATGAAGCTTTGAGAGTTGATAAGAGCCTCTCTCTCTAGAAATCACTTCAACAGCATGTAATCACAGATCTCAAAGATGTGTCAAAGTTCAGTATCAAGCTCGTTTAAATGATCTCCTATTTATAGGCGAAGCTCCAACGGTCGACTCCCTCCTCCAATGGTCATATTTGTCCTTGAATTTTGGAGGGACCTGTACATGTGTCACTTAACCAGCAGTTACCCAATAACTGAAAGAAAGACATCATTTTGTAATGAAACATGTTTAATAAAAATTAAAACTGAATTTCGGAATGTATGAAAATAAAAGTTCGGAGTCTAACCAAAATGGAATCCAGAGTCTATAATAAATAGTTATTCATATTCTTTTTTATTGGAATTCCGAACCTGAATTCTGTAGAAATATGGATTCTGACATTCTAAGGAAATTTGATTTCTGGTTTCACTAGAATTCAGAATCTGAACTTATAGAGTTCGGAGTTGAACTAATACATGTAGGATTTAAAATATTAAATGTTCGGAGTCAAACTAGTAGAAATTCAAGGACAAACTCAAAGATGTTTAGAGTAGAACTCATAGAAGTTCGGAGTCGAACTAGTAGAAGTTCAATGTCGAACTCATAGAAGTTTGGAGTCGAAGTAGTGAGAGTTCGTATCCAAAATTCGGAGTGGAACTTTTTAGAGTGCCTATCCAGAATTCATAATGGAACTTCATGAGAGTATTTATCCAGAATTCAGAGTGAGACTTCATTAGAGTTCGTATCCATAATTTGAAGTGGAACTTTATTAGAGTTTGTATCCAGAATTCACATCCTAAAACAGAATGCTTCATATCTATGTATTATATGATTCTATGATTTTAGGTATGAATTCGATTTTTATACTTAAGAAAAATATTGATATGTATAAGGAAATATAGGTTAGGGTAAATTTCCATAAGGAAGGAAATTTTACTTATAGATGTAAAAAATTGATTTGCTTATGTATAAAGTGTTTGTGATTTTCAAAACAATAAGGAATGGAAAAGTCATAAGGAATCCTTCTTGACTAAACAATATCCCCCTTTTTGGAAACGACAAACAACCTTTCGAAATGAATCATTAGGACTTAAAAATAATTTCTTTAGACTTTGAAATTATAAAATGTTGAGTGAAATGTTATCTTTTGACTTCTATATTTTGTTTTGGAAATCACGAATTTCTTTTTAATCATATTGTATTGACTCTGTCAATCATATCGTACTGACTCTGTCAATCATATCATACTGACTCTGTCAAATGTATCGTACTGACTCTTCTATTCATACTTTCATTACTTGTTTTGGTACTTAGTCAAAAACACTTGTTTCATATGAATCGTACCATTGCTTATCATCGACATATATCTTGTTTTAACCAATACGATGTCATTGAGATAGTTACAAACATTAAAAAAAATGTTGTGCTTTCTGTTTCAACATGACTGTTATGATTCCAGGTTTCCAAGTCCCTCTGAGTTTTTCAGAGAAATATGACCGTTGGAGGCAACATGACCGTTGGAACCCGAGGCCAATAAATAGGAGGTCATTTGAAGCTGAGAAAGAACAACGAATGAGACTTTGTGAAAAAACTGTGATACTCTACTTCTATCAAGTTCTAGAGAGAGAAACTATGACGTCTCTCATATGCTTTGTGCGACCGATCATCGTATCGAGGGCTTTCATGTGATTGAAAGACAGAGGTTCCGATTACCTACAAAATCGAGGGCTGCCAGGGATAGGCAGATAGACAGTCTGATCATCGTATCGAGGGATTTGATGTGATTGAAAGACAGAGGTTCCGATTACCTACAAAATAGAGGGCTGCTAGGGATAGGAAGTCAGATAGACCGATCATCGTATTGAGGGCTTTCAAGTGATTTAAAGACAGAGGTTCTGATTACCTACAAAATTGAGGGCTGCCAGGGATAGGCAGACGGACAGACCGATCATCGTATCGAGGGCTGCCAGGGATATGCAGATAGATAGTTCGATCATCGTATCAAGGGCTCACGAAGGTGTTGGTGAGACAGACCTTTTATCCCAGGTGAAAAGATAAACCTTCTCTTTGGGTTAAAAGAATTTTAATTATTTTACATTTCTGCTGCTATCTGTATTAGAAAGGAAATTGTTTTTGTTTCCATTTCTATCTCTTATACATTTGTAATTGTTTCAATTACATCCATTCTATTAAATATTGTACTGATCGATTCTATACGCTTTAAGGTAGAATCATTCATCTTTATATTACTGTGATTATTGTTTTCATCTTGAATACAATTGTCATACATTTCATTAGTATTACATTACATCATACCTTTTATATTTAATACAATTGTGGGTGTTTGTATTTCTATTAGTTTAAGATCATTTAAACTAATCTCTTCAGTGCTAAAACTCAAAAGGTTTTTATAAACCTACAATTCACCCCCCCCCCCTCTTGTATTGTTCCATATAATAGACACACATATCTATTTATTTGATCCAACAATTGGTATCAGAGGGGGTTTTCCACTGATTTGTATTAAAAGCTTTATTTATTTCATATTAATATGTTTAACTACTTGCTACACTAACATGTGGAGTGAAAATGTTTTTATTGTATTAGATGGCAGGAATGAATATTGGGTAAATAGACAATCTGAATCCTTCAAGACCACCTATCTTTGATGGAAATGATTATGAGTATTGGAGAGATCATATGAAGACTTATGTGATCAACACTGGCATAGACAATTTTATTATGCTTACTGGAGGTTACAAAATTCCTGACAAAGAAGTCAGTACTTTCACTAACCAAGAGAAGTAAGAATATCAACTAAATTACAAGGTACTCAATACATTATTGTGCTCTATGACCAGGAATATATACAGTCAGATATCTTCATGTGAAGCAGCCAACTGTATTTGGAAGAAATTAGAAGTCACTCATTTTGGTACATCCAAGGTTTTAGAAACAAGGAGAGCAATGCTTCGAGTAGAGTACCATGGATTTGTTTTTCCATATGGAGAGAAAGTATGTAAAGTGAAACAAAGGTTTATGAAAATTGTCAACAGCTTAAAATATATGGGAGAAAAAGGTCTTTATGATGAAGCTCTCGTTGATAAAATTATAGATATAATGCCAAATGAATGGGAGTCAAAAAGGACAGCTATTGATGAAAATAGAAAAGTTTCCCAGATTTCTCTAGATGAACTCTTTGGAATTGTTCTACAGCATGAGACAAGAATGAAGAGAGATGCTGATTTCAACAAGAAGAAGAATGGGAATATAAGTGTAGCCTTTGCATCTAAAGCTAAAACACCTGAAAGGCTTACAAGAGCCAAAGCCAAGAAAGTTATATCTGATTCAAGTGATTGTGATCTTTCGGATAATGAGTTAGCCAATCTTGCTCGAAGGATGAACAAGATTGTGGGAAAGAAATACTTCCAATATAGATTCAAAAAGAAATATAGGAAGGATAAGAATGATTTAGAGGTAACTTTTTATGAATATAAGAAAGTAAGACATATAAGGCCTGATTGTACTTTACTGAAAAGGAAAGACAGAAAGGAGAAACACTCTCAAAGAAACAATAAAAGGTTTTATAAAACAAAGAAAGTATTGAAGGCAAATGATACCTGGGGTGAAAGTGGTAGTGATTCTTCAGATGATTCTTCAGAATATGAGTCCTCAGGACAGAGTAATATTGGTCTTTTAGCCAGATTACCAATTGAAGATCATTGTCTCATGGTTAATGTACATAATGCTGAAGCTATTAAAAATGTCTCTTTGAATGCAAATTATACTGATAAAATATATTATGAATCATCAAATGAGGAATCTTCATCATCAGAAGATGATACATTACCTTCTTTTGAAGAAGTATCTATATTTTCTAAATTACTTGAAAATGAAAATTCTAAACTCAAGAAGAGGATTGAGAAAGAAAATTCTAGAATTTGAATCTTGACTAAAGAAGTATCAGATCTTTCTAAAGATCTTGATGTGAAAACTTCTGATTTTGAAAGTATTTTAAAAACCCTTGAGAAAGTTAAATCTGATAAGGATAAACTTTCTAAGGATCTTGAAACTGTAATTTCAAAGAAAAATATTTTAGAGCCTAACTCTAGTTCAAATTCAAATGTTTTGGAAAATAAGAATTTGGTTTTAAAACTAAAGTCAGAAATTTTTTCCTTGAAGAAATTTATGTAAAACTACACTCATGGGAATGAAAACATTTACAGGATGTATTCTCAAATTAGACCTTTGAGAAATCGTTCTGGTCTTGGTTTTACTCATCCCAAACCTGTTTTTAGTAATAACTAATTTGTTCCTCAAAAAACTACTTTCTGTTCTAAGTGTCAATGTGGTGGACATTGGAGAAGAGATTGTTCTCTTAACAGAACTCAACCTTTAGGATTTCATAAAGCTCATTTTGTAAAACAAATGTGGATTCCTAAAATTATTTTATCTAACCCTTCTGGATCCAAACAAGTTTGGATTCCAAAAAACTAATTGATTCCTTTTCAGGAAAATGAGAAGTGTACCAATAAGAATATTTGGTACATGGATAGTGGTTGTTCTTGACACATGACCGAAAACAAAGATCTCTTTAAAAAGGTTATCAAAACAAAAGGTGAAAAAGTTATCTTCAGTGATAATTCTCAAGGAAAGATTGTCGGTATGGGTAATATCGTTTTTCTTGAAAAAGTTCTTATCTCAAATGTTTTGTTTGTTAAAGGTCTTAGGCACAATCTCATCAGCATAAGTCAATTATGTGATGAAGGTTACCTTGTGAATTTTAGAAATGATAAGTGTCTAGTTCACAATTCCAAGGATGAGTTCATTCTATCTGCCCATAGGCAAGAGAATGTTTACAATATTAACTTAGAAGACCTTAGGAGCCAAAACATACCCTTCTTAAGTGCAATAGAAGACCAGTCATGGCTATGGTATAGAATACTAGGACACTATAATATGAGAAACCATAATAAACTCTCAAAGAAAAGACTTGTGAAGGGGCTACCGGACCTTAGATATGATTCTTCAAAAGTTTTTGATCCTTGTCAATTTGGCAAGCAACATAAAACTAGCTTTAAATCAATTAATGATGTTTCAACTTCTAATGCATTACATCTAGTCCATATGGATCTTTTTGGTCCTTCACAATCTGGAAGCATTGGAGGAAAATACTATGTATTTGTTTTAGTTGATGACTTTACTAGATTTGCATGCGTCTACTTTCGCACAAAGAAATCTGAAGACTTTTCCTATTTCAAAACTTTTTGGGCCCAAGTTAAAAATGAGAAAAACCTACCGTTGATAACTATTCATAGTGATCATGGTGTTGAATTTCAAAATTCAGATTCTGAAACATTTTTTAGTAAAAAAGGTATTACTCACAATTTCTCAGCTCCAAGAACTCCTCAGCAAAATTTTGTTATTGAAAGGAGAAATCGTATTCTTTAGGAAATGACTCGAACCATGTTGAGTGAATACTCAATTGCTAAGCAATTTTGGGCTGATGCTGTTAGTACTTCCTGTTATATTATAATTTGTGTTTTAACTAGACCATTTCTTAATAAAACCCCTTATGAGTTATGGACTGGCCGAAAACCTAAAGTCTCATACTTCAATGTTTTTGGATGTAAATTATTCATTCTGAATACAAAAGTTAATCTACAAAAATTTGAACCAAAATCTGATGAAGGAATTTTTCTAGGCTATTCTATAACCTCTAAGGCTTATAGAGTTTTCAATAAAAACACTTATACTACTGAGGAAATGGTACATGTAAAATTCGATAAAACTGATCCTTTTGTTTTCAACCAATCCAATCCTACATCCTCCAATGTGTTTTCAAAAACTGATTTTCGACCTTTGATAGAAGATCCTTCTGATAAGGAAAATATTCAAGAAGATACTTCTGAAACATTTACCACGGATGATTATCTACCATATGTTGATGAACAGGCTTTACAAAACCCAAATCAATTGTTTCTTAGGAATCATCCCAATTATAACATCATTGGTGATGTAAATCAACCTGTAAGGACGGAAAATTCCTTAGGAAATGAAATAGAACATCTTGCCTTTCATTCCCAATTTGAACCCAAAATCCCAAGTGAGGCCTTAGGTGATGATGATTAGATCAAAGCAATGAAAGATGGACTAAATTAATTTGAGAGGAATCAAGTCTGGACTTTAGTTGATAGACCTAAAGAAACAACTGTGATTAGTGTAAAATGGATTTTCAGAAACAAGTGTGATGAAAATGGAAACATTGTATGAAATAAAGCAAGACTTGTTGCTAAGGGCTGTCATCAACAAGAGGGGATAGACTATGATGAATCATATTCTCCTGTATCTAGACGTGAATCAATTCGTATTCTATTAGCCTTTGTAGCATACATTAATTTCAAACTATTTCAAATGGATGTAAAATGTGCTTTTCTAAATGGTTTTGTTCAAGAAGAAGTTTTTGTCGAATAAACACCTGGTTTACAAGATCTAAAACTTCCTAAACATGTTTTAAAACTTACCAAGGATCTATATGGTCTTAAACAAGCCCCTAGAGCATGGTATGATAGACTTACAGGATTTATTTTACAAAACAATTATACAAAAGGTACAACAGATCCAACCCTTTTTATAAAAATGGAAAACAAAAAATGTTTTGATTGTTCAAATCTATGTTGATGACATCATATTTATATCAACATAGAAATCTTTAACTGATTCTTTTGAAAATTTAATGAAATTTGAGTTTGAAATGAGTATGATGGGTGAGTTAACATTCTTTTTAGGTTTTCAAATTTCTCAAAAACCAGAAGGAACGTATATATCTCAACATAAGTATATAAAATATTTACTCAAAAAGTATGGATATGACAAAACTAAAAGTATTATCACTCTAATTGGTACCTCAAATACACTTGATCTTGATGAAATTGGGAATGCAGTAGATCAAACAATCTTTAGAGGTATGATAGGAAGTTTGCTATACTTGACAGCTAGTCAACCCGACTTAGTGTTTTCTGTATTCTTATGTGCAAGATACCAATCTAATCCAAAAGAGTCTCATTTAAAAGCCGTAAAGAGAATTTTTCGGTATTTAAAAGGCACTGTGGATTTAGGTCTTTTTTACTCTTCTGGAAATGATTTTGTTTTAAAAAAGTTTTTTAGATGCTGACTTTGGTGGTTGTAGAATGGATTTAAAAAGTTCATCTAGAACATGTCATTTCTTAGGAGATTCTCTGGTTTCTTGGTCCTGCAAGAAAAAACACTCAGTAGCACTATCCACTGCTGAAGCTGAATATGTAGCTGCTAGAAGTTGTTGTGCTCAAGTATTGTGGACGCAACACACACTCACTGACTATGGATTGAGTTTCTCCAAAACTCAAATTCTTTGAGATAATACTAGTTCCATAGCTCTTAGTAAGAACCCAGCACGTCACTCTCATGCAAAACACATAGAGGTTAGGCATCACTTTATTAGGGATCACACACAAAAAGGAGATATTATTCTACAATTTATCGGAACACAAGAACAACTTGCTGACATTTTTACAAAGCCATTACCATTCGATAGATTTGAGTTTATAAAACAGAAGCTAGGAATGACTACATTAAAATAATCATTCATATCTACTTCATGTTTTACAATTCTCCTAACATTAAATAACGCCCTTTGAAAGGGGGGAGGACATTTTTCCTATGTTTCTTTTTATCTTATGATCTTTAATTGTTTACTCTCCTGGTACGTGTTTTTACCTTTCTGTTTATCGTATTGACAGTTTTATCGTATCATTTACCTTTCTGTTTATCGTATTGAGAGTTTTATCATATCATTTACCTTTATGTTTATCGTATTGACAGTTTTATCGTATCATTTACCTTTCTGTTTATCGTATTGACTGTTTTATCGTATCATTTACCTTTCTGTTTATCGTATTGAAAGTTTTAGCATATCATTTACCTTTCTGTTTATCGTATTGACAGTTTTATCGTATCATTTACCTTTCTGTTTATCGTATTGACAGTTTTATCGTATCATTTAAATTTCTGTTTATAATATTGACAGTTTTATCGTATCATTTACCTTTATGTTTATCATATTGACAGTTTTATCGTATCATTTACCTTTTTTCTTATCGCATTGACAGTTTTATCGTATCATTTACTTTACTGTTTATCCTATTGACAGTCTTATTGTATTATTTACTTCATCATACTGACCGATGATGGTAATGATTTTCTTTTCCATCGTATCGACCGATGATGGTAATGAATTTCATTTCATCGTATCGAACTATGATGGTAATGATTTTCTTTTCCATCGTACTGACCGATGATGGTAATGATTTTATTTTTCATCGTACTGACCAATGATGGTAACAAGATTGTTTTCCATCGGCTTGTCAGTTCATGGTAACAAGATTGTTTTCCATCGTCTTGTCAGTTCATGGTAACAAGATTGTTTTCCATCGGCTTGTCAGTTCATGGTAACGAGATTGTTTTCCATCGGATTGTCAGTTCCTGGTAACAAGATTATTTTCCATCGTCTTGTCAGTTCATGGTAACCAGATTGTTTTCCATCGGCTTGACAGTTCATGGTAACAAGATTGTTTTTCATCGGCTTGTCAGTTCATGGTAACAAGATTGTTTTCTATAGGCTTGTCAGTTCATGGTAATGAATTTGTTTTCCATCAGTATGATGATTGATAGTTTTATTTTATTTCATACGGTTGTGTATTCTTTAATCCTAAAACCAACAACTACCTTACGTTCTCCGGCATGTACTTTCTATATTTGTTTTTATTTTTTTTCGTTTTTAATCCTAACCATTGATCTGTTTTCCTCTAATCATGACCATAGAAGATCAATGGTCACCCCTTTATCGCCTATAAATAGCCCCCCTCCCCAAACCCACATTGATTTTTCAAGTTTTGCAGTGAATCACTACTCCACTGGTTTTAAATCATCGTACGATCTTTAATCGGCATCACCTTTATGTCTCAATCCTCTGCTAACACTCCCGCCGAAATGTCTTCAACGACATTTACAGAGAATGATTTTTTCAGAGTAAGGTTAGTTTCTCGGGACTTTTTTGATTCATATGATTCCACAATTAGAAGAATCATTCTGTTTCATGGATGGGAACATTTGTGCGTTGAAAGACCTGTTTCTCAAGATCCGGTTCTCTTTGATGAAGTCAGTCAGTTCTATAAAACCGTATCTTTCGACAAAGACATGAATATCAATTTTTATATGTACGATAGAAAGTTGTCTATGTCTGTGAAACAAGCGGCTCATTTTCTGAATGTCTCAATAGAAGGGGATTATTTCTTTCTATCTCATAAACAACCAGAGGAATTTGGTACATTTAATAGATAAAGTTCTGAAAAGTCTTTGTTTGTTATTAATGAAGAAAAGAGAAAAGTGGGATATCTTTCTTCGGGCAATCGGTTTGTGACTTTATGGATGCAAGGGATTGTTATCACAATGAAAGGGGATAGATAAACTCTGAAAGTTTCTGATATTTTTATGCTTGACTATCTTGTAAATATGTGAAAAGTAAATCTCATGGGGTATGTTTTTGAAACCATTAAGAATTTCAGGACAAGAGGGATTAAGTCCCAAATGATTCTGTATCCATCCATCCTTACAAAGTTTATTCTTGAGAGCCTGAAGTTTTGAAACATTCCTTTGAAAGGAAACCTGATAGATCTGAAGCCATCTTGGATTAGTAAGAGTACGATGAAAAAGCTGAATGTTTGTTTTGATCCAAATTCAAAACTTTTTATAAGAGATGTAGAAGCTGAATCGGCTCAAAATCAATTGGCACCTATGCCAGCCAAAAACACTCCTTCTCTTGTTGTTCCTCGGAAGTATGATCCTCAAACCAGCTCAAAGCCGAAGAAGAAGCCTAAGTACAATAAGGAAGTTATAGCCATGTGGAGAAAGGATAAGGAACAATGAAAGAAGGTGATCCAAAGTTTGGACTTGATCCAGCCGAAGCCTATGTTGAGAGATTAAGGGTTGAGGATACCCTTCAGGATGAAAATAAGAATAAGGTTCTTTTGAAAAGAAAAGAACATGAATTTTATGTCTCTAATGTCTTGAAAGCAGTTGAGGAATCTAGTGTTGAACATACCATAGAAGTGCATCAAGAGCCTATCGTACAGAGCCTTCCTGAGAAAGAAAAAGGAAAACAAATGATGGAAGAGGTAGAAGAAGTGGAAGAAGAGGAAGAAGATTTTCTTTTAGAATTCCATCAGAGTTCAAAGAAGAGTAGAGAGGAATCAGTTCAAAAGAAAAGTGAATATATTCAACAAGTTCCTCATGCCGATCAAGCACGAACACCAGATATATTTTCTCCTCAAGAAAAGAATGGTGCTCAATCCTCTCACACTGATAAAGTTGTTGTCATTAGTGATAAAGTGGAAGAAGAAAGAAAGCAGAAAGAAAAAGCAAAAGGAAAATAGCCAGTTGTAGATTCAAGCCGATCAAATGAACTAGCTTCGTACGATGAAGATACTGATTTAGAACATACAATCTCTCTCAAGAAGAGTGATTACATTGTCCATGTTTTGAGAATGGTTGATAGGACCATTCAATATTTCCCGAGGCTGGAAGGGAAGATTGATTTTATTATGGACAATCAAAATAATAAGTTTGGATCTCTAAAATAATTTAGAAAGAATGTTTTGTCAGTTGAAGTCGATTTGAAAGTTCTTTCAGAAAGTTCGATTTCTCATAAGAAGGCCTGCAACAAGATTACCAAGTGGTCGTACAACACAGAGAGATCAACCAATAATCATGAGATAGAAATTGAAGATATAATAAGGTTGTCAAATGAGCTTGCAATTGCTTTCAATAAGCTTGACAGAGAAACGGTTGAAAGGTTGAATCTTTTGTCTTCCCAATGAGTCGATATTCCTTCAGTGAAAGAATTTCAAGATAGAATGAATGCTTTTCAATCTGAATTCTCGAAGGTTTTATCTTTCAAGGATGAAATGTATTAGTTGAAGAAACAAAATTCTATGTTATCCAAAGATAACAAGAATCTACAAGACAGAATTGATACCCTTGAAGAAGTAATCAGAGTCTAGGAGGAGACTATCAAGAATCAAGATCAGATTTTTGCGGACCAACAAGAGCTTCTCAGAACTCAGGGTGAATCAATTTCTGAAGACAAGAAAGAAATAAAAAATATGAAAGCTATTCTTGATGATCTCATAAAGAAGGATAAGGAAATAGAAAACAAATTATTGTTGTATTTGTTTTTCTTTGGAACTGGTCTTTGTTTTGAAATAACTTTTATGATTATTTTCTTTTGTCCTACAATTCTTCTCTCTAACCCTTTCAGGAAACCAAAAGTAACCCCATTCTTTTTGTAAACCACAAAGGGGGAGAATGTTTTATAAAGGGGGAGAATGTTTTATAAAGGGGGAGAATGTTTTATAAAGGGAGAGAATGTTTTACAAAGGAGGTTTGTTTAATAAAATATTTCGAAACCAAGGAAAATATATGAATACAATACTTATGAAATTTCACACCTAAGGGGGAGTTAGTTGTATTCAAATTCATATTTCGAAGAGTTTCCAATAACTCAGGGGGAGATAAGTATTTCTTGTTATATTTACTTGGTGTGTTTTGATTTCAAAAAAGGGGGAGATTGTTGAGTAAAATGTTATCTTTTGACAACTATATTTTGTTTTGGAAATCACAAATGTCTTTTTAATCGTATTGTACTGACTCTGCCAATCGTATCGTACTGACTCTGTCAATCGTATCGTACTGACTCTGTCAATCATATCGTACTGACTCTGTCAAATGTATCGTACTGACTCTGCTATTCATATTTTCGTTACTTGTTTTGGTAGTTAGTCAAAAACACTTGTTTCATATGAATCGTACCATTTCTTATCATTGACATATATCTTGTTTTAACGAATACGATGTCGTTGAGTTAGTTACAAACTAATCAAAATTATGTCATGCTTTCTGTTTCAACATGACCGTTATGATGCCAAGTGTCTAAGTCCCTCAGAGTTTTTCGGAGAAATATGACCGTTGGAGGCAACATGACCATTGGAACCCGAGGCCTATAAATACGAGGTCATTAGAAGCTGAGAAAGAACAACGAATGAGACTTTGTGAAACAATTGTGATACTCTACTTTTATCAAGTTCTAGAGAGATAAACTGTGACTTCTATCATATTCTTTGTGCGACCAATCATCGTATCGAGGGCTTTCAAGTGATTGAAAGATAGAGGTTCCAATTACCTACAAAATCGAGGGCTTCTAGGGATAGGCAGACAGGCAGTCGAATCATCATATCGAGGGCTTTCAAGTGATTGATGGACAGAGGTTCCGATTACCTACAAAATCAAGGGCTGCCAGGGACAGGAAGACGGATAGACCGATCATCATATTGAGGGCTTTCAAGTGATTGAAAGACAGAGGGTCCGATTACCTACAAAATCGAGGGCTGCCAGGGATAGGCAGATGGACAGATTGATCATCATATTGAGGGCTTCCAGGGATAGGCAGATAGACAGTTCGATCATCGTATCGAGGGCTCACCAAGGTGTTGGTGAGACAGACCTTTTATCATAGGTGAAAGGATACCCCGTCTATTTGGGTTAAAAGAATTGTAATTCTTTTACATTTCCACTGCTATCTGTATTAGAAAGGAAATGTTTTTTGTTTCCTTTTCTATCTCTTATACGTTTGTAATTGTTTCAATTACATCCGTTCTATTACATATTGTATTGATTGATTCTATACGCTTTAAGGTAGAATCATTCATCTTTATATTACTCTGATTATTTTGTTCATCTTGAATACAATTGTTTTACATTTAATTTTTATTACATTACATTATACCTTTTATATTCAATAGAATTGTGGGTGTTTGTATTTGTATTAGTTTAAGATCATTTAAACTATTCTCTTCAGTTCTAAAACTCAAAAGGTTTTTTAAACCTACAATTCACCCCCCTCTTGTATTGTTTCATCTAATTGACATACATATCTATATATTCAATCCAACAAAACATATCTCCATTTTTTCATAGATGATGATGAATACAACTAAATCCCCCTTAGGGATTAAAACTTTAAGGATTGTATTCTAGATTTTCGGAATGGGGTTTTCATTATCATGGGAATGAAAAACATCATAATTGGGAACTCCCCCTTACATAAGGATAGTTCTTGACTTAGAAATTTTTTCATCACCCTCTTTTGATTTGTTCATTTTCTTTCTCCCACTTTGTGATTTTCAAAATGAATTTAAGGGAATGTAAAAAAAAGATAAATTACATGAAACAGTAGTAAAGACAACAAAAAACACAAGCAACCAAATATTTTATTTGAGTTGATAGAACAAAAAGCATTACAATAAAAAATAGAATTTTTCTATTTTTTGTTCTTTTCTATGGGAATTAACTTCTTCAAAAAACTTTTCATCTTCTTCATGTCTTTCTGGTCCTCATCAGCTTGCTTCTCCAAAGCATTTATCCTTTCATCATGAGATTTTAGGACCTCTACCTGAGCCTTTGTGGCCTCTTCTTTCATCTTTATTAGCTCATCTTTCTTTTCTTGCTTCTCTTCAAACTCAATCCAAAAATTCCTTTCCCCTTTACAGTTTTGAGCAACTTAGTTAATATTTCCATTCAAATCCCTCACCTATTGATTCTGAGAATTTTTTTCAAGGGTTAGCTTATCCTGATGATCCATTATTTTTGAATCCTCGGTGTCAAAAGCATCTTTTACATCATTCTGAAAATAATCAAACTCAGCCAAGTCATCATCATCTTTCATTGACCATAGAGTGATTTTGTTGCATGATATATTTTGAACATCAAAATTTATAAGGAAGTTTATATGATCTGCTTAAATCTTCACACACTTGTCCATCACCAGAGATAAAGATTCTGACATCTGATTCAGACTGTCTTGAAGCATCTGGCATCTGGAGTCTATGGGGGAATGATCGGAATGGTGTCCACCAACCTTTTCAAGGATTCCACAATAAAGTCATGACCCAATGATGATGATTCCGAATCCGATAACTTTCTAGGGGATTATTCTTCTTCATTTTCCACCAAATTTATTCTTAATGGACCATCAACATATTTCATTCTAATGATATCTTTTGTTGGGGTGTCTATAAGCACCTTCATCCCCTTATCAACTTTCAGAACTGCCTCATCAAAAGAATATTCCTCGCTTTCAGATACATGATCAATCTTGTCTTCATCTAGTTTCTCCTTCTTTTCTCTTTCTGTAAGAAAATTCTTCTATTATCTTACTTCATCAGATAATTCATTATTATTTTTTTCTTCCTTTTCATCATCTCTCATACCTTCTTCCCCAAATCCCTTTCCCAGAGAGACATGCTTTGAGGATTCGGCATTTTCTTGATAGTCCTGAACTTGTTTAATCAATTCATCCATATCCTCACTTCCTTCTTCTACTCATTCTTCTTCTTAAATATCTTCAACAATTTCTTCATCTACTTCTTCATGAGATTGTTTATCTACTTATTAAACATATTTTCCCTTTATACTTTTATAGAGTGAAATAGTTATTTCTAGGGGTATCTGGTAATGGCTCAACAAGAAAAGATTCCGGAACGAGAATATTTTCAGAAGTTACTTCTGTGGATTTCAAAAGAGATTGAACAACTTCAGCTTCATATATCTTCTTCTTCATCTTCTTCCTTTTTTTCTACCTTCTCAATGTATTCTGTCATCTTCTCCCTTAAGGATTTTTCTTCACCTGGGTCCAGTCCGTGCTGAGGGTCACCTTATTTCATTTTTTCCTTATCTTACCTCCATTTAGCAGCCACCTCATCTGGATATGCTTTCTGGTTTTTCGTCTTGGGAGGTTCGGATTTGGTTTCCTTAGCTCTGGGAGTCTTGTCTTCAACAACCACTTTTTTAATTTCCTCTTCTTAGTAACATTTTTCACTGGCTCAACCTTCTCAGCATTTTCCAGAGAGACTTATGCATCTTCTTCTAGAAGATCATAAAAATCACCTGACTCTTTTGAAAAACCAACATTTATCCTTTTTAATGTGTTATCACATATCATCATCACCTAAAAAATTCTCATCTTGGAGGTGCAATAATAATTGAATGAATCAAGACAATGAATAATAAGCTTTGATATAAGAGGAAGATACATAATGATTTGTGCCTTCAAAGATCCATTCTTGATATTTTAAACTGTAAAAGAACATGCCTCATCAGATTTATCTTCCTTATATTTACCAAAAAATATAAGATGTAGATACCAATTTTCTTCAAGTTATCCTTATCTTCTCTCCTTGGAACAAAAAACCCTTAAACCCACAACTGGAGAATCTGGTTGTTGGTGGAATGTTGAGCAATATTTTCTATTTTATCATCATTAACCCCAAGGAATTTCATTTCCTCCACTTTTCTAAAACATCATTTCACATCATGTAGCTTAAGTGAACAAAATTATGCTTCACCATCATATGATAATCCTACCAAGTTTGTTTCCTTGGTTTAAGAAATATTGTAAGTCTTCCCATAAGACTTGAATGAAAAATTTTCTCTACCATATTCTTTATATAAGGAATCAGACTCATAAAATTCATCAAGAAAATATGTATAAACAACATCCTAGCCCCCTGGTTTTGATAAGAAAATATCTTCCCAACCATTGAGTTTGATATTCTTTGGAATTAGGTAATCATACACATTCAAGAAATCGGGATGGACTAACCTCTCCCTATAGACTAATCATTTTGAGATTGGCTTCATAGATGACATATCTTGGGAAGTAGCTTCTACAGACATTCGTAATGGAGAATCACTGAAATATTTGTAACGGGCTTTATGAGAAGAGGTAGAGTTTCAGAATGCATGAGCTTGAAAACAATGTGGGACACAAATGGGGGTGCCCATTATATAGGTGATTGAGTTGACCTTTAAACTTCCAAAACAAATATAATAGTTTAAAACTTATCTAATCTAATCTGACGGTTGAAATGATATCCCCAAGGAAAACTTGAATCTGGTCTTTTGTGGTTTTAAAATCATTCAGATTTAAGAAGAAGCATATCCAAGAAGTTTTATAAGAAAATGAAACTACCAGCAACTAAAAATTATTAGGAAAACTTAAATAAGGAAATCATACAATTTTAATAGGCTAGGAATTTTATTAATAATATGCGATATTCTTATTGAATAAAATTTTACTATGAAAAAAAACTCATTACGAAAAACTCACTACGAAAAACTCACTACGAAAAAAATTAGTACGTAAATTCCCATTATGAAAATTCTCATTAAAAAATTCTCATTATGAAAATTATCAGTATAAAAATTCTCAGTACGAAAACCTCATTATGAAAATTTACTGTATGGAAATGTCATTACAAAAATTTCTCGTATGAAAACATAATTAACAAAATATCTAGTATGAAAAGTTTATTACAAAAATTTTCAGTCCATAAACATCATTATGAAAATTTCCAGTACGAAAACTTCATTACGAAAATTTCCAGTATGAAATTTTCATTCCAAAATAAGTTTGAAATACTCATTATGAATTTTTTTTTTGAAATACTTAAAAACAACCGTACTCCTCCTATGAAAAGGATTTTATTACTGTAAGTGGAATGGTTGAACAAGAAGTTAATTAAGGAAGATTAAGTCACGGTTATCATTCCTAACTTCTTTTTAATGTATTAAAATCTATCAAAGGGTAAATATTTTGTAAAAATATCAGCATGTTGATCTTGTTTTCCGATAAATAGAAAATGATATCTCCATTTTGTGTGTGATCCTTAAGAAAGTGATGCCTAATATCTATGTGTTTTCCATGAGAGGGATGTTCAAGGTTTTTAATAAGGGCAATGGAAGTTGTGTTATCACACAAAATGTGAGTCTTAGTAAATCTCATGCCATAATCTGTTAGTGTGTTTTGCATCCACAACACTTGAGCACAACAGCTTCCAGCTGCTACATATTCAGCTTCAGCAGTGGAGAGTGCTATAGAATGTTGCTTCATGGAAGACCAAGAAACTAATAAATCTCCTTATAAATGACATGTTCCCGATGTACTCTTTCTATCCATTCTACAGCCCCCAAAGTCAGCATCAGAAAATCTCTTTAAAACAAAATCATTTCCAAAAGTATAAAATAGTCCTGAATCCATGGTTCCCTTTAAGTAGAGAAAAATTCTTTTCACTACCTTTAAATGAAATTCTTTAGGATTGGATTGATATCTTGAACATAAGAATACTAAAAACATCATGTCTGGTCGACTAGCTGTCATGTAATGTAGACTTCCTATCATACCTCTAAAATATGTTTGATCTAATGGTCTCCCAGCTTCATCCGGATCAAGTGTGTTTGAGGTACTGATAGGAGTACTTATACTCTTAGTGTTGTCATACCCATAATTTCTGAGTAGATATTTAAAATACTTATCTTGGGATATGTAGATTCCTTCTGGTTTTTGAGAAATTTAAAAACCAAGGAAAAATTTTAACTCACCCATCATACTAATTTCAAACTTAGATTTCCTTATATCCACAAAATAATCAGTTAAAGATTCATGAGTTGAACCACATATAATTTCATCAACATAAATTGGAAAAATCAAAACATATTTCTTATATTTCTTTATAAAAAAAGGTTGAATCTGCATTTCTCGTAACATAGTTATTTTGAAGCAAAAATCATATAAGTCTATCATAACAAGATCGTGGGGAATGTTTAAGGCCATACAAAGCATTGGTATGTCTAAAAACATGATCAGGATGTTTTGTGTCTTCAATGCCAGGAGGTTGTTCAACAAACACTTCCTCTTGAACATAACCATTAAGGAATGCACATTTCACATCCATTTGAAAAAGTATAAAATTGAAGAATGCAGAAAAGGCAAGTAGAATACAAATTGATTCAAGTCTAGCTACTATAGCATAGGTTTCATCATGGTCTATTCCTTCTTTTTTATTATAGCCTTTAGAAACCAATCTAGCTTTATTTCTTTTGATGATTCCATTTTCATCAAACTTATTTTTGAAGACCCATTTTACTCCAATAAAAGAAGTTTCCTTAGGCCTTTTAACCAAGGTCCAGACATTATTCCTTTCGAATTAATTTAGTTTATCTTGCATATCTTTATTCCAATCATCAAAAACTAAAGCTTCATCAGTTATTTTTTATTACAATTGGGAAATTAATGCTAGATGATCTGCTTTATTTATTATGGAACTTCTAGTAATTATAGGTTAATTCACATCACCAATGATACTATCACTGGGATGATTCGTTAGAAATGAATTGTTTGGGTTTTGTAAAACATGTCCATCAACATAGGTTAGGAAATATTCTCGAGTAAATGTTTTAGAAGCATCTTCTTGAACATTTCCCTTATCATAAGGATTTTCTATCAAAGGTTGATAATAATTTTTTGAAAACACATCTGAGAATGCAGGTGGGGGTTGTTTGAAAACAAAAGTATCAGTTTCATCAAATTTGACATGTACTGTTTCTTCAATAGTGCAAGTGCTTTTGTTGAAAACTCTATAAGCCTTAGAAGTTGTGGAGTAGCCTTGGAAATTTCTTTCATCATATTTTGGTGAGAATTTGTGTAACTTATCTTTAGTATTCAGAATGAATACCTTGCATACAAAAACATTAAGTATGAAAGTCTAGGTTTTCTACCAATCCATAAGAAGTTTTATTATGAAATGGTCTAATTAAAAATTGATTTATAGTATAGAAAGTAGTACATACAGCTTCAGCCCAAAAATGTTTCACTACAGAATACTCACTCAACGTGGTTCTTATTATATGTTGAAGAATACTTCTTCTTCTTTCAACATCACCATTTTGTTGAGGTGTTCTGGGTGCTGAGAAGTTGTGAGTACTACATTTTCTTCTACAAAAAGGCTCAAAAACAGAATTTTGAAATTCTCCTCAATGATCACTATGAATATTTCTCAATGGAAGGTTTTTCTCATTTTTGACTTGGGCTCTAAAACTTTTGAAATAAGAAAAATATTCAGACTTCTTTTCTAGAAAATAGACCCATGTAAATCTAGTGTAATCATCAACCAAAACAAATACATAGTATGTGCCACCAATGCTCAACGTTTGTGTAGGACCAAAAAAATACATATGCACTAGCTGTAATGAATCAGTGGTTGAGACTTCAAAGACTGATTTAAAACATGATTTATGTAGCTTTCCATATTGACAAGGTTCACTGACTTTTGAAGAATCAAATTTAAGATCCGGTAGATCCTTAACTAAACCGTTCTTCGAGAGTTTTCATAAGTTCTTAAGGTTACAGTGTCTTAACCTTCTATGACATAACCAAGAATGATCTTCCATTTCACTAAGGAAAGATAAGTCTTGGCTCCTAAGGTCTTCTATGTTATTTGTATACACATTCTCTGTCCTATGGGAAGAAAAAATAAATTCTTCCTTGGAATTGTGTACTAAGCATATATCATTCCAAAAATTCACAAGGTATCCTTCACCACATAATTGACTTATGCTGATGAGGTTGTTCTTAAGACCTTCAATAAACAGAACATTTGAAATGAAAGTTTTCCAAAGAAGAACAATGTTACCTATACCAATAATTTCTCCTTGATCATTATCACCGAAAGTTACTTTTCCTCCTTTCGTCTTGATAATATTTTCAAAATAGCTTTTGTTACCAGTCATATGTCGGGAACATCCACTATCCATGTACCAAGTATTGTTGTTTGTACATTCCCTATTTTCGTGAATATAAAGAAAAAATTATTTTTTTGGAATCAAGATTTTCTTGGATCCAGAAATTTCATAAAGCAAAATTTTGGGTACCCACATCTTCTTAGAAAAATAAGCCTGATGAAATCATAAACATTGGATTTTGTTCAAAGAAATATTCATTTCCCATTGACCACCATATTGACACTTTGTGCAAAATGGGGCACTTTGAGGAACAATGTAGTTGTTACTAAAAATCGTTTTAGAACTTATGTAACCAAAACCAGAAGTATTCCGTCAAGGTAGGATTTGTGAATACATTTTATCAAAATTTTCCTTACCATGGGTAAAGTTTGACAAATACTACCTCAAAGAGAATATTTCAGATTTGAGTTTTATAACAATGTTCTTGTTTTCAAAAGAATTGGAACTAGTGCATGGCTCGAAAACATCTTTCATAGAAATTACGTTTTCTAAATCTTTTGAAAGTTTATTCATCTCAAAATTTTCATCCTCAAAATTTTTTGAAATACTTTCAAAATAAGCATTTTTCTTATCAAGATCTTTAGAAGGATCTGATATTTCCTTAGTAAGAATAATATTCCTAGAGTTTACCTTATCATGATTTTTCAGGAGTTTTGAGTTCTCAATCTCAATTTCTTCATAGATAGGTAAAGTATTATCTTCATCAGAATAAGATTCTTCATCTGAAGAGTTATTATATTTATTATAATTGGAATTTAAATAAACATTGGTCAAAGATACATAATTGCGTACCTTATCCATAAAGCAATAATTATTAATAGGTATCCTACCTATAAGACCAAGATTATTTTGTCCAGAATAATCATAATCTGAAGATTCATTTGAAGAGTCACCACCACTAGCACTCTAGGTTTCATTGGCTTTCAGAACATTCTTAGCTTTGGACTTGTAATACTTCTTTCGATTCCTTTAAAAATGCCTCTATTTCCTTTTTTTTCTTTTTAGCATAGGTAAATAAGGTCTTATGTGTCCAGATCTCATACATTCATAGCATGCGACCTCTGAATCATTCTTATCTTTCCTTTCCTTCTTCTTATACTTGGATTGGAAACTTCTCGGTCCAGCTATCTTGTTCATCATTTGAACAGGATTAGCTAACTCATTTCTTGAGACTTCACTCTCACTATATTCTTATTGGATAATAACCATCGTAGACATGTATCTAGTAACTCTTTCAGGATTCATATATTTTATGTGATTTTAAGTCGAAGTAAAAGCAACACTACCATTCTCATTCTTCTTCTTTATGTTGTCATCATCTCTCTTAATTCTTGTCTTAGGTTGAAGAAGATTTCCAAATAGTCATCAAGAGAAATTTGAGTAAACTTTCTATTCTCATAAATTGAAGCCCTCTTTGATTCCCACTCATTGAGCATAATATCTATGATCTTTTAAACAAGTGATTTATCATCCAGACCTTTCTCTCCTATAGATTGTAAGTCATTCAAGATGGTCATGAATCTCTATTGCCCTTTGCAAATTGGTTCTCTATAAGGAAAATTAAAACCATGATACTCAGCTCTAACCATGGCTCATCTAGTCTCAATCACATTATATGTACCAAAATGTGTAACTTCATGTTTCTTCCATATACAGTTAGTTGTTTCACATGATGAAATTTGTCTATATATGTTCCTAGTCATTGAACATAGTATAGTATTGTGTACCTTATAGTTGAGTTAGTATTAATTATTTTCATGATTATTTAAAGCACTAACTTACTTATCAGGGATCTTGTATCCACCAGTAAGCATTACGAAGTTATCTACCCCAGTATTGATAATGAAAGTCTTCATTCGATCTCTCTAATATTCATAATCATTACCATCAAAGATTGGTGGTCTGGTAGGATTTAAGTTGTCAATAGAACCAACAATTAAACCTGTCATACATAAGAAAATATTTGGCACACAAACTTGTTATAAGTAAATGTTTGTAAACAAAGAAAATATTTTAATCCAGAAAATTTGCAACTCTAAGTAAAAGTGAATTCCAACTATGATTCCAAAAAATAGATTCTGAAAATTATGAATCCAGAAATATTAATCCGAAAAAACAATTCTGAGAAATATATTTTAACAAGTGTTAGATTGGTACATGGTATGAGTTCACCTCCTATGATACCAATTGTTGGGATGGTATAACTCTGAGTATAATCTACTCTGTGATACCAAACATTGGATCAAAATATGAATCAGATTCTCAGATATAAGAGGGAGTGAATTGTACCTTTTAATAATTCCCTTAGAAAAGTTTTTGGATGGTTATGTTTAACAAAGTTAAACAAGATAATTCACAAGACCTTTATGAGTACTAAATACTTGCTAGATTTTGGAATAGTGATTCTGAAAAAAAACATAACAAAAGTTACACTGATTAAGATTCCACCTCAAAGCATATAGAATCTAACTAAATAAGAGTACAAGTAAGTATATGAGAGTTATAATTTCCTTAAAAATAGAATATAAAGCGGAAAATATAAGTAGTATAACTATAAGTAATCAAACAATAACTCTTTTAACCCAATGAGAAGGGTATCCAACAACCTTGGATAATGGTCCCTTGATTTATACTTTCAAGAAAGTCTTTGTTACCCACATCAGGGTAAGCCCTCGATACAAAGATCACAGTTTGTCTTGCCATCCATGAAAGCCCTCAACTATCAGGTAGTCAGCACCTCGGTTTTACTCAGCAAAGAATACCCCAACTTTGAGGTGTTGGAACCTCTGTCTTCCTATCCTCGGAATCCCTTTATTGTAATAAGCACCAATCAGAGTCGCACGAAGTATGTATGAACAAGGAAAAGTTTCAACAATCTATTCAAACATTCTGCACGAGCTTTGAGAGTTGATAAGAGCCTCTCTCTCTAGAAATCACATCAACAAAATTTAAGCACATATCTCAAAGATGTATCAATGTTCAGTATCATGCTCGTTCAAATGAGGTCCTATTTATAGTGGAAGCTCTAAAGGTTGGCTCCCTCCTCCAATGGTCATATATTTCCTTGAATTTCGGAGGGACCTATACATGTGTCACTTAACCAACAGTTAGTTAATAACTGAAAGCACAACATCGTTTTGTAATGAAACAAGTGTAAGAAAAAGTAAAACTAAAGTTCAAAATGTAAGAAAATAAAGTTTTCGATTCTAACCAAATTGGAATCCGAAGTCTATAATAAAGAGATATTCAGATTCTATTTTATAGGAACTCAGAACTGGAATTCTGTAGAAATACGGAGTCTGAATTTCTAATGAAATTCGATGTCTAGTTTCACTATAATTCAGAATCTGAACATACAGAGTTCGGAGTCGTACTTATTAAAGTTCGGAGTCAAACTAGTAAAATTTCAGAGTCGAACTAGCAAAAATTTGGTGTCGAATTAGTTGATGTTTGGAGTGGTACTCAAATAATTTTGTAGTCAAACTCATAGATGTTTGGAGTCGAACTAGTAGAAGTTCAGAGTCGAACTGATAGAAGTTCGGAGTCGAACAAGTGAGAGATTGTATCCAGAATTCGGAGTGTAACTTCATTAGAGTTCATATCCAGAATGCGGAATAGAACTTCATTAGAGTTCGTATACAGAATTTGGAGTGGAACTTCATTAGAGTTCGTATCAATAATAATGAGTGGTACTTTATTAGAGTTTGTATACAGAATTCAGTTCCTAAAACAGAATGCTTCATATCTAAGTATTATATGATTCCGGGGTTTTAGGTATGAATCATATTTTCATACTTAAGAAAAATATTGATATGTATAAGGAAATCTAGGTTAGGGTAAATTTAATTAAGAAAGGAAATTTTCCTTCGAAAAGTAAAAATCGATTTTCTTATGTATAGGTTGTTTGTGATTTTCAAAACAAGAAAGAATGGAAAAGTTATAAGGAAATCCATATTGTCTCAACTGGGTGAGTGGCCTTTAATACCTCATCCCACCAGGATGTTGAGAAAGACACCCTTCCCTTTGATAATGGGGTCTTCAACACATAGTTGTCAACATGGGTGGGGTGTGTATAGAAATCAATAAGAAAAATACAAGTGTATATATATATGGTTCCAAATATTCATGCACAACCAATGGGTTCTCTAAAAAACCACAAACTCCCAACACTACATCATGTGTTGCAACCTCCAAATGCACAACATCACACAAGATGTCATGAAAAATGTTTCACATTCCATCCAATTTATTTAATTATTTCCATTCTGTTAACCAATTAAATTCCAAACATTCAATGATTCCTTAGTTAAATATTTATTCATTCCATAACATGAAAGGAAACCAATAACCACAACACATAATAGACAACACAAGGACACTAATTTTATAAGCATAAAATCTCGATAAATTAAGGGGGATCTGAACTAAACACACATCATTACATGAACTCCACATTTAACAAACACTAAATCCCTCTCACAACACAAAACTATGCTCACAAACATTGTACAACAGAAACCATAACAGACCCACACATAAAAAACCCCATGAACCATGGAACCCACAATTCAATATTTAACATAGAATACCTTATTTAATACCACTAGTTAATAATGTCCAATCATAATAACTATATGATCCAAGGGAATTAATTCATTTGAAAAACATAAATGACTTACCAATTACCTTATATATGTTTCAAAACAAAAATGAAAAGCATGAATTACATAGACTATTTAGTTCAAAAATAACGGCCCCCAACGCCCACAATTTTTAGTATTTTGTTAGTCCATAAAAATCAAATTATTGACTATAAATAAATAAAAAACCATGATCATGTGTCACTTTTCTAAACCCCCTATATATCAATCATAAACCTGTTCAATTATCATTGTTAATCGATATTCAACTTTATTTAAAATAGAAACAATTTATATACCCACCACGCGTGATGCTCAAATAAAAGAGGTCAAAGAAAACTTATATAAAAACTGTTTTAAAGATCATCACAAGGGAACAAACAACTCAATGGATATTTAATAACTTCTCTTTAAGGATATTAATCCATCTAGGTATTTTTCAGCACCTCCTCACAATATAGAACTGAATATAACCCAATTAGAACAAACAACGCGCATTAACCATCACATGGAGTGGTGAACGGGAAGAAATTGAGATCATCCTAGATAAAACATCAAAAATAGAGTAATAAGACACATTGTATCATAGACAATTTGATAGATATTTAGGGATCGAATATATGAATCAATTATAGTCATAATAACCCCTAAAATTCTAAAGAGGGTTCACCAGGTCGCTTACTGTTGGGGGAGAGTTGTTTTAGCCCCAAGGTTTAACAACCTAAGAGGATGTAAAATATTTAAAACACTACAATAGTGGGGGATTATTGATGTGTAATACCCTTTCATGTCCTATAATTTCTCAAGGATGGTCTCTATAGGAAACCAGATCCCTATTATTTTAATTATATTTTTCAAACCCTAAAATATTGCATGCTTTCACCCTCCTAGAACAAGCAACAAAACCATGATTCATAACATTTAATCTACTTACATGATGTCTAAATCCTGTAGAATTTTTTCAGCACTCCCAAATCACATGAAAACTCTTGATACCTCCTCCTAACATATCCCACAACAAAAAATAATCAATTTAATATGTTTATATGGTAGATACCATTACATTAGATTCGTCTGAAAAGTTTCTGAATATCGAGAATCTAAAACCAAGAATAAATGGAATAGTGTCTGAACAACCACCCTATGATTTACCTCTCAAGAGTATCCCCACTGATCAAATTATACCACTATCCCAACACACAATTCAAATAAACCACATAGACACTCGATACAACAACACCAAAAAACCACAATCTATCTCATTTCAAACAACCACACTACCACCCAACTCCCACACAACATTGACAGACAATGAACGACACTATCTCAAATATATGAATTAGGGAATTATGGATTTTATTCCTTGATATTATCTACTCTGGGTGGCACTGACTCACCCGTATGGTATTAATTTAATCCTAATTAATGTGTATCAATTAGGAATAAAGTTTATCCCATTCTTCATATCAATAATTTTTCAGATATGACACCTCCCATATCTGAATACAAGGGAAATAGATCGTTTAATAAAAATGGTTAAAAACATCAAGTTGAAATAAAAAATAGGTAAAAACCCCAAAAATCCAAGGTATTATGAAGATATACTTTTTCTCACTCCCAAGAACACTCCTCTAGGCCACAAAAACTCCCCAACACACAAACCAATAGAATGCTCCAACCATGAAACAAAATATCTTGATGATCCAAGGTCATTAATGGGGACTCCACAGATGTCGCATCATATTAAATATCCCACTATCCACAGTCAGTGAAATGGGAGTCATCTTGTATATAACGATGAAGTAGAGAGACCTAAAATTCATCATGGGTCCACTCTAACCATAGTTGATGTTTCAAATTACATGCCACCTATCCAAATTCCCCCAACACCTCAACGGTTCCAATGAAACTTGGATAAATATTACTCCCTTTTCCATACCTCTCTTACACACATAGAGGGTAAACCCCAAATAACATGTGCTCCCCATCCCCTAACTACAAGGTCATGTATCTATAATCAGCATTAGAATTTTGTTGGTCCTGTACTTCTTCCTTCCTCCCACGAATGATCAAAACATTTTCATTCATTCTCTACACCACATAGATTCCCTAAAAAGATATAACCCAAACATATATTAAGAACAATTGAGAATAACATAGTCTCATATAAAAAGTGGAAAATTGAGATCTTCCAATGGAAGAGTGATAAGTTTTATTATAAGAAAAAATTTCCAAGGGAAGGTGTTGTAACCATGATCCTCCAAAGTCCATGATTCAGGCCCACATCATATCCTCCAATGTTTGTACTTTTCAATCATTTTTCCATCTATCTGGGGGTGGAAAGTAGTGTTGAGACATAACTTGTTACCCAATGCATGATACAATCCCCAATAGACTCATGATATAAATTTTGATTCCCACTATAATTCAATGGCCCTATAACTCCACTCAATAGATACAACTCTTCCACATACCGCTTAGGAAAGACACCCACATCACATTTATAGTAGATAAAAAACAGTTCCACTAAAAAACATCTAGTTCTGAAAATCCATTTGTACCATCAACATGACCAACACGACTTTTCCACACCTCTACCTATCAGTCTACTAACTAAGACTCCTCCACATAATGCATTATGTAAAACATCATTATCATCAAGATAAAAATAATCTATACCATGTTTAATTATTGAATCTATATGCATGAAATCTAATTCTAGGTAATGGGAGTAAGACTTACACTCATGAGGAAATAATTTCTTAATCCGATAAGTGATCAACCCCTATTACTACATCAGAATAGATCCCCAACCTAGATGGGATTAGTCACCAAAAACCTTAAAAATCACCCCTCCCCCATGAAACTATAGTACAGAAGCGTTAACCAACATCCCATTCAGGTAGGAAAATGATTTTTAGAACTGATTACTCCATAAAAATATTCTTTATTTCTAGTGACTGTTTTTTACAGGGATGTAACTCATGATAAATCATGTATAAACCATTGATGACATATTTTAGGTGAAGGAACAGGTGAACCTCTTCCACGTTCTCGGTTTCTACCCAATAAAATTCTCTTAATCCATTGATAGTTCTAATGGTACAACCTATTGAGACACCACCTTCCGGAGGAAATGTACCCCTTCTATCTAGTACTTACACATGGAAAAGTTTCCTTAGAGCTGGTCTCTATATAATACTACAAGATAGATATGAGATAATTGGAATACTCCTTTTATTTTGAGTAGATTAATATTTCATAAATTTACATGACAATGATCTAATCTAGGAACTGATAGATCACAGAGTCCATGATCCCCATAAAAATATCTATTGAAACTATAAGACTGATTATTAGGACTACAAACTATAAGTTCACATACCTGTATTTGAAGGAAGTATTTGGGATATCTCCATCCTTCACCGTAACAGGTTGATATCGATATTGAATGTTGATCATAGAAACCCAATTCTCCCCTCTTATCCAGTAAAAAATATCATATATCCTTATAAGGGGGAAACAGTTCCTGATAGTCACCTGATTCAAATTATGGTAGGATGTGAAAATATTAAGACCATTGTCTTCCTTCGTGCTGAACAACACTGGAGCACTGCATGATGAAACGTTGGGTTGGATAATCCCTTCTTCATCAAGTAATTTACTTGAATCCTCAAATCCCACAACATATAAGGTTACATCTAGAAAGGAGCCATAAAAATCATATAATCATTGGGTTGCATGTTTATCTAGAAACCAACATCACATTAATGGGGTAGCATCACAACCTCCTTGAGGAAACCACAAAGGAACTCCCTAAAAACTCTCGTATCCACTACTATTTTAGTGTCTACTAATTCCACTAACATCTCAGCCAATGAAGAAAGAAGGGTATCCACACTTTGACTTCCAACCTGATAACTCACTCTCCAGTGAAAACCACATGTTGACCGTCCACATCATACAATATGACTATCATCTGAAATTAGTCAATAATATATTTTATAGAACAGAACCAGTCATTTCCATGTATTACATCGTATGGATGTAATTTTATAAAGAATATATCTTCATGGGACTGGTGATGTCCCATCAATAGTCTACAACATCAAAAGACATAAAAAATGTTGGCCTTGCCTCCAACTAGCATGTTCAATGCCAAGGAAAAATGAATCCAATGTACTTATAACCAATGAGAATTGGATATAGTAGATTAAACAAAAGAGTGAGAAACTCCTAATTATGAAATCTCACAATGACATGTACTAAACAAACTGATCATACCTTTGAAAATATACGTACCCAATTAAACTTATGCCTCCAATTTGTGAAATTAGCCACACCAGGATCTTCTACATCTATGCTGATGACACCTCCACATCCATGATTTTGTCATGGTCCATGAAAAATAGGGACATCATGATGCAGGCCTCTACCCACACCATGTCTTCGAAATCCGAGCCCCAGCTTGCAGTCCATTTTGATAAAACTATCTTACTAGAAACTGCTAGTGAGGCTGACGCTAAACATGTCTACCACTACCATGATAGTCTTAGATAGTCATTGGGAACTGATTATGATGATTTCCTAAAACCCCAAATAAGATTAACATCTGTTTGAAGCCCAAAATAAAGTAATGTAAGCCACTAGCACTAGGAGGATGGAAAGGAGGATGCTGAGGAAATCTCCATATCATTCAATACCTCGATAGTCCTGGTGCCTAAAATCTTCCATCGAAAAAAATGCCCCTCAAATAAATCATTTGGCTCCCCTTATGTGGTGGACCTCCTCAAAAGTGAATATGCACGATCACCTATTACTTATTCTATAACTCCAGATATTTTGGAAATGAAATGAGTAATCTCGTACTTGATAGAAGGATTAAGTGCCTACTTAAGATGTTCCACCTGAGACACATCATCTGGAATGAGATATAAGGAAAAATGATGGAGATAATTGAACTCAATCCCCCCAAATCCATACTAACACACACTCTACTGAAGGGAGAGTAAATCATACTTATTCATAGAAGTTATGGTCGATGAAAGGTGTTAACCGTAGAACTCCTTCTATATGTAAACCCACAAAATTCTGACCCCATTCTTCTCACCTAGATACAACAACTGCCAATGACGTGTATCACCACACATCTAACTAACTGCCAAATGGAATTTGTACTCTACTGATTCCTGGATCACACAAAAAGAAATATCAATCTCCTCTATCCAACCTTATGTCTATACTATAGAAAAACTACACTCAATATTTTCAAAATCCTTCCACTAGAAATATAGAAATTTCCTCTCCCACTAGTTATCCTTTCTAATTGCATTAACATTATGATGATTAACCAAATTGTCATGGTGAACCTCTACTTCTGGATCGACATGAATACGACAAACATGTTCCATAACTGAATGGTAAAAAAGGGTTTACTAATAATGAGTATTATGGAATATTATCTACATTTACACTAATTGATTTTACAAATTTTATCTATTTTATCATTCACGTGACAACTCAATTTATAAAATAACACAATTCATTATGATGCTTGTACCTTTTCATGGTGTGACCAGCGAAGCAGGTCAACCTTACATATCCATTCAATAAGATAAAAGTATATGCATGGGATCACTAAGGGAATACAATCCCATGTCTTAGATGGTCTTCATGTCCTATGTCACTCACCAAGGTGAACTATAATAGTACCCATACCATATCATGAAATCCTCATTGTTCGTAACGCCAACCATCATCTTATCTTGTAACCATTAGTTCTGATACCACTCAGTCATGACCCCCTCCTTCCATAGACACCTCTCCTGGTATGGAAATGAGGTATGATAGATAATGACATCGAGCCTCACCTCCAACAGGCCACAGGATGGTGACTAGAACCATGTTGTTACAAATATCACAATATAGGATGAATTACCCTTTCAGTTGGAATTGATTTTAACAAGATAAGAAGGATCATCCAAGAAGTAACACAAAAAAATGGTAAAAAGATAACCAACATCATCCCATATTAATGTGTAAAATAGAACTAATAAAAAAGAAAAACTCACCAAAGTCAATACTAAATGAAAATCTTAGTGGTAAAACAAAAATTTTAATGATCCTATATAGTATAGTCTAGCACAATTAGGAAAATACTCCTGGAAACCTAATTTTTATCATATACGTAGGGTGAATGTACATGTATACTCATTAAGAAAAAAAAATTAACCCATTCACTTGTGATAGAGGCATAATAATTCACCCATTAAAAAACTGAACAAACTAACACCTAAATTGGTATACTAACCACCTCTCCTCACTAAGTAATGATCACCATGTAGTTCATCTCATGTAAGATAATATAAAATACATCAATGATTGGGTACAACACACCACTTTTCCACAGATTAGCCACTCTCACAGTCCAACGTAAAACATCATTGCACCGCCACCTCTTATGAATATGCTGCATTAAATCCCACAGTAATACACATTGTCTTCACCACACATCCCCCACACACACCTAGGATGCACAACACATCCCACCCATAGACACCATGGACCCAAAACACATCCCACCGGCACACACCTATTCCCACCCTAACTCTTGCGTGAACACACATGGGTCTCATAGCACATCCCATCACGTTGCATATCTTCACATCCCAAAGACACCTAGGAAACATTCCACATCTTATCTTGAAGAAAAATGGAAGACCAAATCACAACTCGCCTGCAGACACGTAGGAATTACAACTCACCAAAACCTACCATAAGAGTCTCCGGATATCATTTACTCGAAGATGGAGTATGGAAGAGTGGGTGGACATCCTACCATCCTCCCTGTTAGATGTTGGGAAATACACCCACCCCCATGAAATGGGGTTGTTTGTATCCTACGTATCAACTAGGGTGGGTTGTAAATATAACTCATAGGTAAAGATGCAGGTCTATACATATATGGTACCTTGAAATCAAGACCAACCTATAGGTTATTGTACAAACCACCTACTAAAAACACTACCACCTTTTCCACAACCTCTAAATGCAGAAAATCACACAACACATCACTAAACCTATTTCACATTCCAACAATTGTTTTTGAAATTTTAATTCTCTCTAAAAATTCATCCAAATCCATTCCAATCATCATTATCCAAATATAGTTTTCATTAGATAACTAAATGGTAATCCAAAAAGCACAAATCAATAAATAAATGAATAGTAATTATATAAGGTGAAGATCCTAAAATATTAAGGTGGGTCCTCCGAAAAAAACATTTCATTCCAAGACCTCCAAATTTAACAACCACTCATTGTATATCATATATCGATCTCTAGATATGGGGGGATGCTCTTTTCATTTTATTAATGGTGAGATACCCATACTAACACTAATGACGTTCTGCAAACTCATACTACCCAGATCACATATCAACTAAACCAACCACCAACTCATAAACCCATATAGTAACACATTACCTCAAAATCAATTCACAAACCTGGTGTACAATACTTTTCATCCGCCCCAAAATCAATCAATCTCTCAAAACAATATTCCATTACACCACCCAATCCATATCATAACACACATCCACCCACACATTGATACTACAAATAAAACCATAATAAGCACACACATCACGTCACCCTATGTATAATCAAAAAACACAATTCTAGATTTAAAAATGCATCCCTTATTTCATTCAACATTTTTATTAAAGGGTTATCACATATATTGTATGATCATGGAAAATCCATTAAATATCTGAATATAAATGATAATAAAATTTCCATATATAAGTGTCCAATGAAAAATGAACAACATTCATTCCATTGAGCATTTAGTGCGCAAACACGGGACCCCAACAATCTAAATTTTAGTGGATAGTTTTCCCATAAAAATCACAATATCAACCAAAAACAACTAAAAATGTAGGAAAATGTGTCACTCTTACCAACCCCATGTATATTGATCCTAAATTGGTTAATGTATCTTTGTTAATATATATTAAATTATCTTTAAAAGGAAATCCTCAATATCCCCACCCTACATGATGAAACATTCGAGAGATGAAAGAAACCCTACCTAAAGGGGTGTTAATGTTATTCTCTTGAGAATATTCCACTCAACAAATATCTTATCACCTCTCATATAAGATAGAAATCCTGTATAGGATGACATTAAAATACCACACCAAATACAACTTAAGAGAACCCTATTCGAACCATTGGATATCATTCTCCATCAGATGTGGAGAAGAATGGTAGGAAAATGATATCATTTATGAAAAAATTGGAAAAAAAATGAAGAATACACCTTGGATCGAATACATGTTCCTCACTTTTGTGGAAATAATCTAAGACTAAATCCTTAGAATATAAATCCTCAAAATACTAATGAGGTATCACCGAGATTCCTGGGGTCTCGAAAGAGTCACTATATATATAGGGTTTGACAAATTGAGTAGTGCAAAATTTCTTAATACATTGGATGTTAAGGTGATTACTCAACGTGCAATCCCCTTTCATTTCATTTAATTCCTGGAGGCTAGTTTCATAAAAAAACCTACAGACATTTGAATTATCTATTATTTTAAATCATTAAATATTACACATCATGAGCCACATAGAATAATCTATGAAACCAAGATTCAAATAGTGTATTCTATATACACGACTTGTAATCTATGAAGTGGCTTTGCACACTCCTAACTCCCAATAAAACTCTGGGGAGTAATTTAAAATATCTCCAACAACTAAAAACTAGAAACGTAATAGGATATGAAGGAACACACCATAATAGTTTCCCTGCCTATTAATAATAAATCATATCCTTCTGTCCTCGGAAAAATAAAAAATAAAAAATTATTGTTCTCAAATTCCCATTAACGGTATTAATATAAATGAAAATATAAATAATTATGGCATAATAAATAAGGGAAGGAAAATTATTCAATCAAATTCTCTTTCACCAACAACATGAGGATAATATGATAACATTAAGTGTAGACCAAATGATTCAGTAAAAAAATATTTTTTAGAAATGTTAATTAGGAATATTATAACTAAACCAATATACCCTTGGAAAATAAATAATTAGATAGATAATCAAATAATGAAAAATCATGACATCAGAAACATATAGTCAAGTTTTTATCCTATTATATTGTGTATCGTTAATGACATATTCGAAGATGTCTATATAAATTGATAATGCCTTATTAAAAACCTAGTTCATTTTATCTCATGTGACCCACTTATTCATTAAAGGGTTATAATGGGCCCTACTCAACACATACAGAGTCAAATTAATTCCCCAAATTAATAAATGAAACATTATCCACATAAAAATTCATATTTAAAAAATAATAAAAATTGTAAATACATTCCCCCATCAAAAAAATAATCATAATATATTCAGAGTGAAATGAATAGTATAAAAATTATGCATCCCTAGTGAAACCGATCATGTAATATCCTTATAAATACGAGGCATCATAAAAATATAATATATCTATAGTGGATCATACATATAACAGTGGGATGATGTCATTGATGAATATAAATTTCATAAATTTCACTGATTTTTTTAAGAAAGTAACAATTGAAATTTAATAATTACCTTTTATGAAAAGCGTTCAGGATAAAATTTTTAAATTACAATTCATTGAAAAATAAACATGAAATATTTTAATATAAGGTTGAATCAAATGTGTGGTCATGTAAGTGTAAAATTATATTTATGTTGAACAACATCAATAAAATATTCCTTTAACATTTCCATTAGAAGACTAATGGGAATTATTTTGAAATTGACATAAATATTGTTTTCATAAAAAAAATATTACAAATTAAAATTCGTAAAATTTTAATAATGATTCATTTTTAAAAATTTAAAAATACTTTTTTCAAATATTTTCATGAATCGTGGGTTTTGATAAATATGGATTAATGATATAAGAGAGAAATAATGACTGGTATTCCGAAAACATTTTTTCAACCATTTTAAGTACCAATTATAAGAAATATTGTAATATTGCATCCTTATTCTACTAATAATAGGGTTAGAAAAAAATATATTTGATTTTTCATATAAATATAATATAATTCATCCCTGTGGCATTTAAATATAAATTATCCTTAATAATGGTGAGAATGGGAAATAAACCATTATAAAATTAGTAATTATTGAATTATAATCCACTTTAAATAAATAACATTTAAGAAAACATTAAATAACATGGAGATAAAATAATAAATCATTAAATATAAAAATGGATTTATATATACCACATAATAGATATATTTTCTGGATATGGCATATGTCTCGATGAATTAAAATGGTGACGATGGACCTCTTCCCAATATCTAAATTCCTCCAAATATATTCGTATATATTTTATAATGGTTTTACGAATGTAATTAATTCATAACATGACCATACTCATATTTATGAAATTAAATAGGATTCTATTGTTATAATATATCTCATATTTGTTTATAAGAGTTCATTATTTTCATTGTTTCTGGCGTTAATTGCATTGTATTCTCATGAGTTTTTTTTCATTAATGTTATAGTTCTTGTGAATTGGATATATATATATATAATCCTGAATGATAATAAGGATATAATTTTAATACTGACTATGTGGGTGCATTTTTGAAATCATTTCAAAAAATTTTAAATAGAAAATAAATTTTATCGCTTTATTGAGATAGTATGTCATAAAAACAGATGAGTGATGCTATACATCACATAGAGAGTGAAATTGTATAAATTTGGTGGTACATTGTTTATTAATATTCAATATAATATCATATATATCACATATATTTTTTAAAATTACGATTATTACATTAAATTTAATGTGTATGTGAAAAATGAATCACAACTCTACATGGGGTGGTAGCCTACCGTAAACTTGAGCGGCATTATAATCATTATAATGTAATGGAATGTAAAAAGATATTTGTGATATTAAAATTATTTTGGTATAATAATATCATATTTATATTTTACATGTGATAAATCCAACTTTATAACCAACATTGAAATATGTTCAAAGAAAATAAACTACATTGGTTTGCAAGGAGGTTTCCCCCCGAGCAGATAATCAGTGATTTCTTTTCCCAAAAAATGGAATTGGAGAATAGATAAATATTATGAAATAAAAATAATAAAACTCAATAAATATTATATATGGGTTTTAATATATTGTATCTTTTAATATGTTATTGATGGTTGTTTTTTACTCTTTTGATGGGGTGCGTGCATCAGTCTATATAGGATACACTATTTGTTGCCATGGATTATGGATTTTTAATGGAAGACGACATTTATCGCTTATTCCTAATAAAAATGGGATGGTGGGAATTTGGTTTATCCTTCGGTGGATTTCTCCTTGGAATTTTCTCATAATCTGGGTCTCCCTTAAATATTAAAGCGTTGTTCGGGAAACTCTTCCTAGTTCCCTATCTTTGAGTATGCCGGTTAATTACTATAATTATGTTAAATAATTCCATGGGGTCAGGTAAGGGGATAAATCATTGGTTAGGGGAGTAGCCACAAAGGGCATCACTGGCGTGTTTGGGCGTTTTAAACAATGTATACCTTGATTTTCCCTTAATGATAGGGATTCTAGTGGGAACCAAATCCAAAGGTATCCCATATCGAATGAGTGGAATTTATTTCTAGAAGAATGTATCCATGGTTTTCATCAGATTCCCATGTATAACACGGGGTTTCTGGGGAGTTTAACGTCTAGTAAGGATGGATGGGATTATTCATAACACAAATGAGGGTAGATTAGATGGGTGAATCCATTTGAGGGAGAAAATAATAGGTTTACAAGTTGGGTGTATCAAGACCCCAGATAAGGATAGATCTATGATGGTCTGTCCCATAGAGGGAATATATCATAACATGAAGGCTGATATGGACATGTCTAAGGGTGGATTAAGGGATGATTTGGTCCCAAAAAATGGTACACAATGGTTTTCTATTGGCTCGGGTTGAACTGAGTGAAGGCTTCTTACATACCATGTATAGAAGATAGAGATCATAACCCATATAGTCTGAGAGGGTCAATCAAGGGATCAGGGAGTACATGATGGACAACAACCCAAATAAATTATAGTTTATATGCAAAGTTAGTGGCCCGAGTGATATAATAGAGTAGTAAAATGAATGGGGCTTACACATGGTTAGTTACCCGAATGGATAGAATGATTTCACTGGCATGTGGCAGCTCTAGTGAAATCGGGATGGGAATGGATGGAGTGTTGATTGATGGAATGAGTGGGTATGGAATGAAAACCCAATGTAGAGGTGACTATATTGGACTCAAACCTTGAATAGGTTTCCTACATATCCCTGTGGAATGGAATCAAAGTCCACATATTTCTTAAATGGGTAGATGAGTCACATGAGGAGAATCTTGTGATAATGGATGAATGGATAAGACCTGAAATAAGTAGAACCACTGAGTTGGGGCATTAACTTATTAAAACTGAAATTCTCTAGGGATAAACTAGGATGGGGTGTGTGTGATGGTCTTGAACCTCATTGAGGCTTCCTATGTACCATGCTCAAAAGGGTTGAAGATCAATGTCTACATTGTTCGGGTGTGGGGAATGGACTCAAGGTGTAAAAAAAGAACAAAAAATCTGAAGACATACTTTGGGATTACATGTGGTTAGAATCCCATCACAATAGGGACAGTCTTGGATGGATGAGTATGGATTGGGGGTGGGTCCAATGCATTGTTAGCTACTGGAGAATTGTTCTAACACCACTATGTGGTGGACCAAGGATATGGATGCCAACAAAGGCTAAACTAATGTTCACCAGTGTTTGTGGTTGGGCCTCATGGAGGCTTCATAATTACCTTTTCATGCTAACATGGATCAAAACCCCAGTTGTTCGATAGCATACAGTTTATGTTCATGCCAGATGAAAGGGGCATACAGTTTAACATCATGCGGGATGAGGATGAGCCAATGTAAAGTGGTTAGAACCAATGTATGATGGGCTTCATCCTTAAGTAGGGTTCCTACATTCCTTTCCTGGAAAGGTAAAATATCAGTTTCCACATAGTTCGTCTAGTACGAATAGGGATTATTTATTAGGGTGGAGAAAAGAGGATATCATGGTCGATTATTACTTTAATCTCACATGGATCAGGACACGAATGTTTTATCTACGAGGAATGGAATGGGGCCCACACATGGTCAATGGCCCAGGGAGATGGATTTTGGCACTCACTCTAAGAGAGAGGCCTGAGAAATTGGTTTGGGGGAATACGTAGAGACTACCCAAGCTGTGCATGATGAAAAATCATAGAGGTAGGGGAAGTGAGAAAGTAGTAGTTCACATCCACATCATGGTCCTCTCGAGGCTTGTTTCATATGTAGTGATCATATTTTAACGTCATGTGTCATGTATGTGGGAGGATGGTGATTTAACGTCTTAGAGCTAGGATGGTGATGATTCACTCCCCACTCCTAGGACATATATAACCAGAATACATTAACCCTCTGTGAAGGTAAGGAACAAAAAATTCCATATGGAGATGGGGTTGTGAAGTGATCCATTAAGGGGATCACATTATTGTGGGCATGATAAGAAGTGATAACAATTTTCATAACTATACAAAGAAGCATGAGGCAACGCAACGAAATAGGAATCACTTCCTAGTGGACTTTGGAATCCCCTCGTACAAGCCTGAAGGGACTCACATGAGAAATGTTTGAGAAGCAAGTGGCCCCACAGAGAGGGGATTCTCATATATCATGGTCTCACATAGAACAGGTGGTCGAAAATTATAGGGATTCATAGATCTCATGGGATTGCAGTGAAACGGGATTCATAGAGCTCAAAATCTCGCAGATCACATGTTCTCGTAGAGAACATGGGATCATAGAGAACACGAGCTTTTTGAGCATAGGGGTTTACAGAGAACATGGTCTCACATAGCTCATGGGAACACAAGGATAAAGGGATCATCTAGGATATTTCTAAACAATGGGAATCCATCCATGAATATGTTATAAATTTGAGTAAATGAAAATGTATTTCACAATTCTCTTGTACCTCAAATGATTCATCTTTCTGATAGTTAGTAGATAAAAGGGTACATCGTGACTTTATATCTCAGATGGTGAATGTTTAGGGTGTCTACCCGGTGGGGGGGGAAGGGAGGGGGATGCACTACGATGTAATTAAAGCTCCACAACTGGAAGAATAATCCATCATATAACTCATAATTGTAGAGTAAACAGTCACACTTCTCTATAGTGATCGTAGTGGATTTTGTCTTCTCCCATGTTTTTTGTAACCGTGGAGTCATCCATCATTAACTCCATGACACTCACAGAGGTCTACGCTTTTGTTCAATTTTGAAGTAGTCCCAGAGTAGTGTGTCACTTTTATCTATAGTGGGTGTATATTAGTCATCCACTTTGTGGTGTCCATAGTGATGCAGGTATTTTCAATGTAGGTTTGCACTGCATCCTTTTGAGAATCGTTTTGGTGGTCTTTGCATATTATTTTATTAGGCATGGATTTTGGCACAAAAAATTCCCAGATCCGAATGGAGGCAATAGAGAAATTTCGCACATTATTTTGAAGGAAAATCTCTATATATTATGTAGATCGCAAAGCAGAATCGTGATTAGGGTGCACCAAGCCAAGGTTGGTAATGCCTCCGAGTTCGTTGTGAAGCAGGATGTGGCCTGACATGCCACAAAACATGGGGGGCATCACATATAAATAGAAGGTGATGACTCATTGCTTTTCCTCACATTACTTCACATCCTGGTGCATTAGCTCTCAGATTATGATGATCCACTTGCTCCATGATCTACCTTTGCGAATAGGATTTCATGGACTTGTGCTTCACAATGATACATAAAGAATTGTCATCACTATTATTAATGGATTCTCTACACTGGGAATTGATCACTTAGGATCTAATACCACACACATCACCATGTATACTTTCATATGATATTTGTAAGGATACTATATTAATGCGCTCTACAACAGTGCTCTAAGGAAGATCTCTACGATTGAACTCTGTAAACCAAAACAAAAAAAACTAATGTCATGGAGTAATATGGCCAATAAGGATGCTCATTGAGGTGTCCTTGCAGAATATACTCAGAGTGAATAAATGTAAAACAATATAGGTTTCATAGAGTGTGTGAGAATCAACTAGGATGAGAAATACCAAATAGAGCTTCTTTCGGAGAGCCAAATGAACGACCCACTCTACAAAAGATTGTCGTTGTAAGGCTTCAGTACTGGGGACGATGCGCTTACACCATAGGCAAGTTGGGATGTATTAGCTTACAGATTCATAAGCACATCATTCTAGAACTAGTGGTGTAGAGATATTATTGGCCATACATGTGAGGATAATATGCTCTTTAATGTCGATTGTTTTTACAATAACACCAGCAAAAAAAGGGATATAACTACATCTAGAGGAATATACCCCACAATACTATACTATTTTTAAGGTGGCTCTAGGGAACCTGGAGAAGTGGTGGACCGAAAAGAGGGATCTACGCAAGGGTTGAGATTTCAAGATTAATTGGTCCTAGGCCTATTGGTTCTGCGCATCCTGTGCAGGGTTTGGGGAATATATGAAGAGGGTTGGAATATATGATGTAATGTGGGATACCCGATTCAACAATTATCAGCTAAAGAGAATTATATCAGAGTTGTTGAGAATGTATCTTCAATGTACAAAACATTTCAACATCAGCATGGGGAAGTCGACATTATCCTCAAGGACATCCTACAGATTTTGGGGATCCCAATCCTAGGGAAGATGTATGAATAATTTCTCCTCGTAGAAAATTCATTTTAGGATCTAGAGCATATTTTACGACTGTCGAAGATGATGATGGAACTAGTTTTGGGTGATGATAAGATTTCATTGATGGATGTACTCTTCTTGAGGTGGTTTGAACGTTTCATAAATTTCCCAGCAAAGCATACTGTTGAAGTGGAGGATGTGCCCAAGAAGTTATCACCAATGCCTTCTACTTTTCGCAATTATTATAACGACCCATACTTTACATACATTGTTAATACTTCAAAATTGAAGCATACTTATTACAACATATAACAAAACCATGAAAGGACCGTATAGGTATAGTGTCTTTAGAAACTGGGAAACATAAACAACTGGTTCATAAAGCATCAACTTTGCCTCCCACTTATTTCATCATATCTAGAGTCCCTTTTTGGCATATCCTACATAATAACCTTCTTCCTGACATGGGGAAAGAAAACATACAAAAGGGTGAGCTCAAATGCTCAGTATGGGTAAACAAAATAAATATCAATCACATCGTATACACAAGCACATAACTTTTGGAAATCTTATCCTGCAAAAGAGATCATAATTTCATAACATGGGATAAATCATGGCAGTGAAATGTAATCACAATAATCATAACTTAAAACATGAAACTTTGTGGCTTTCACACATAATCGTAGAGAATCCTTTCTTGTTAGTCAAGACTCGTTGCCAAGACTATCTTAGTGGACAAAGTCCCTTTCTGAACCGAGTCGCCCTCGTTTCAGTCCTGTTTCATAGAACCGGTAAAACCTACCATTCCAGCCATGTCTATCTCATGAGATATAAAATCTTTACCCAATTCATTGGATGGAGATATAGGTCCCGCCCATCTCATAATGATACCATTCTTATGTGTGCCACAAAATCATAAACCATACATCATTACATAACCCATGTAACAAAATTGGGAATCTTAAACATCATGACATCATAAAAAAATTCATATAAGATAAAGGAATTCATAAAAATAATTCCATCACAACATAATCAAATCAATGTAATAATAGGGATAAAACAGAACCCTTTAATCTCTTATATGTAAAATAATTTTGATAAAACACTTGAACTTCATTCTTGAGGAAAATATCCTTTCTACTTCAAAAACACTTTTCCTTTCTTAACATGTCGTACAATTTTAAACTAATAGAAGTTGATTAAAAATAAACATGAAAACTTGTAAATGAAGCTTCTTGGAAATAATGTTTTAAACATACATTCATGCCGTATAAGTTAAAAAAACATTCTTCTCGTACTTTTTTCGGAAAAGTCAAAAAGTACCTCGAACGAAAAACGACAAAAGATTCCTTTCATATCTTTTACTAAAAACTCACCGAAGGGTAAAATTGCATTTAAACAATTGTACGTGGATGGAAATAAAATTTCATATTGAGGAAACATTGATGTGGATGATAAAATTCACCCCAGTAAATTCCAAAGTATAAAAAATCTCGGATAAAACTGAGATTGTGATATTTCCCTTACCTTAGGTCCGACTTGCTTTGTAAGTGTATGAACCTCCTGTATAATGATTTAAATAATGTTATTTACTTATTCCAGAATTATAATTATTTTTATGATATCATATATGGTCATATTCTTAGCTTCTTAGTAGTAATATTTCATTGCTACTTGTTATTCGGGTGTTTATAACTTTTTGTTTTTATGCGTGTTTTGTCGAATAAATTCTTATTTTTCTCTTTAGGTTATAGATACCTAATTTCCAGAATGGTATTAGTGTAATATATATCATATTCATTCATTCAATTCATTTATATAATCATTATGAAATGAAGATCATGTAGAACGAGTCGCATCACATCGTGGAGACGGTATTCTGTACGTACACACGAGTGATGATATCGTTCCTATGATCGTGGAATTGTATTGGAGTATATGTATACTATTTCAGAATCAATATCACTTTATAATAGTCATATATAGTCATTATTGACACCATTATACCCATCCAAGTAAGGTGGTGGTGGAAAATAGATCATAGCACAGCGTGGAGACGGTATTCCGTACGTACGCACGCGCAGTGATTTCTTTTTCCATAGGATGGATAGATTGTGAAATAGGTTTGTTTCATACTTATAATAACATATCCGTATATGAGTTATACTGATGTTATTACTTCATAATGAAACAACTAAATATGAAGAAGTGGAAGAAGAAATAAATATGAAAGAATCGGTAACAGACATTACCTCTTCTTTGAAGTGCTTCTTTGAGACCTTCTTTTAGGGCACTAAAATTGGTCTTTGAAGAAGACCAGGACCCCTAGGATGTCTCTAGGGAAGTGGAGAGGATAAAGTGGAAGGGGTTGGCCGAGCTTGAAGGCTTAAAGTGGTGTGAGGAAGAGGGGGAGGAGGTGTCCTTTTATAAAGGAGGAGAGGGGCACCTTTGGATTAACTAAAACTATTATTTTATTATAAAGTCATGTTCGGTTTGAAATAGCTCCAAATTGATATATTTATAAGCTAAGGTGGGGATGGGTCTAAATCCTCTCATACAATATAATTTAGACAAGTTTAAGTTCCTATTTTAACCTTATCATTTAGATTTAACATTAAGTTAAATAATTTTACTTTTACCATGTCTTCTTGTGTTCTTATACTATAAGGTTAATAAACTTACTATAAGCAGCCAAACGAACCCAAAGTTGTTTATTATTAATATATATAACCTTATCTAAGTCACTTGTCCGAACCTTAGATTTTTAGGAATAAAATAACAATTACCAATATCATATTTGTTTTAAAAACTATTTTATGTCAATGTTGACACTATTAAGTAATTGATTTTTGGGAAAATCATAACAGAATTATTAGTTCGAACCAAGTTAATTAAATCAATACTAACATGTCATATTAACCTATAAAATTAGTGGGATTCATAAAAAGTCTCAAATTACATTTATTTTGGTGTTTATAACATCAATTATATCAATATTTCATGAATAAGATGATTATTGCATCATCATTGTGTCATAAATAAATTAAATTATTTAATGTATAAAAATTACAAATAAAATATCATTATGTAGGAAATCCTTTTATATTTCTAATGAATATTTATAGTCGAATTTATCTAATGTATAACCCCATATTAAAAATTATTTACTTATTAAACTTTGATTTTAACTATTTTAACCCTTCTTTAAATAAATTAATAATAAATGTCCTTATCTAATCCAAGTGGGCCTAAATGGTCATATTTTATTCCTAAGTTTGTTTTTGGTCGAATTACACTTATCCAATAGAATTAGGACATGTGTTAGGGTAATAATAATATCATCTTTACCATTAGTTATCCTATTTACTTTTTACCATGGTAAAAAAAAGTAAAAAGTTACTATTCACCAAAAAATCATTTTCATGTCATTGAACCACGTTTTCCTTACTAACATCAACCGTGTCTCTCGGATTTTTGAAATTCCACTCACAGAAGCGGTAAAGTTACGTTTTATGAAAAATTCAGTTTTTTAACTACCACTTAGTGGTTTCACTATTCATCAAAAATTGAAAGTTTTCAGAAAAATACCAAAATTTCACCATAGGCTAATTTCGATAATTCAAATCCATGAATGAAGTCCATTTTGAAAAATAAAATTTATAAAATTTCAAAAAGTGGTTATTACTATTCATAATGGTTAGTTTTAATAATATTTTAATAGCATATTGTTGTTTAGTGAAACTCGGTATTGCGTACGACGCAAGCTATCGAGGAAGGTCGTGATTTCGTGTAAAGCAATCCAAGAAAGTGTTGTGTAGAAAAACATTCCTTTGATGATTTTTATAACATAAAAGTCTCGGATGTTACATTTTACCCCCCTTAAAATGAATTTCTCCCTCAAAATTCATCACTTTGTAACAAACAGATGAGGATACCTCTCCCTCATCATATCCTCAACTTCCCATGTAGCTTCTTCTAATTGGTGGTTCCTCCATAAAACTTTCACAAATCGAGTGGTCTTGTTTTGTAGGACTTTTTCGCTACGATCCAGAATCTCTATTGGTTGTTCTTCATAAGAAAGATCTTGCTCCAGCGGTACAACTTCTGAGTTGAGTACATGTGAAGGATCAGGTATGTACTTTCTCAGGAGAGATACATGGAACACATCGTGAACTTGAGAGAGATTCGGTGGAAGCACCAATCGGTAAGCTACCTTCCCAATACGATCCAGTATTTCGAAAGGACCGATATATCTAGGGCTCAACTTCCCCTTCTTTCCAAATCTCATAACCCTCTTCCAGGGAGATATTTGTAAGAACACTTTATCACCCACTTCAAACTCTAGGTCCTTTCTTCGGTTGTCGGCATAACTTTTCTGTCGACTCTGAGCTTCTCTTATGTGTTGTTGAATAGATCTGACCTTTTCTGCCATTTCATCAACGAGATCAGGTCCTAATAGCTTTCTTTCCCCAGCTTTATCCCAGCAAGTTGGAGTCCTGTATTTCTTTCCATAGAGAGCTTCATAAGGAGCCATCTGAATACTGGAGTGAAAGCTAATATTATAAGAAAATTCCACCAAAGATAGGTGTTGATCCCAACCTCCTTTGAAATCCATTGAGCAACCTCTCAACATATCTTATAGGGTTTGAATTGTTCTATCAGACTGACCATCTATCTGAGGATGATAAGCAGTGCTGAAACTCAACTCTGTATCCAGAGTATGCTGAAGACTTCGCCAGAACATTGAGGTAAATCTCCGATCCCGATCAGATATAATAGAAAGTGGTACTCCATGCAATCTTACCACTTCCTTTACATATATCCTGGCAAGCTGATCTAGAGAGAAATCCTCTCTAATAGCAATGAAGTGTGCAGACTTTGTAAGACGATCAACTATGACCCAGATAGCATTATTACATTTGGGTGTTTTAGGAAGTCCTATGACAAAGTCCATAGTGATGTTTTCCCACATCCATTCGGGTATGGGTAATGGTTGTAACATCCCCTTAGACTTCTTTCTCTCAGCTTTAACTTGTTGAAAAACCAAGCATCGAGAGACATATTCAGCAACATCTCTTTTCATGCCATCCCACCAGAAGTACTCTTTTAGGTCCCTAAACATCTTCGTGCTTCCAGGATGAATAGAGAATGAAGAACTATGAGCCTCTTCCAGCAGCTCCTTCTTTAATTCGGGGATGGGAGGAACACAAACACGATTCCGGAACTTTATTATCCCATCACAATCAAGGTTGAACTCAGGAACATTTCTCACCTTCTTTTGTAACTCGACATCTTCTTTCTGTGCCTCTTTAATCTTCACATGTATAGATGGTTGAACATTAATTTGAGAAAGATAAGATTTTTCCCCTTCCATTATAATTCCAAGATCCATCCTTTGAAAATCCATAAATATTGGATCTTTTGTGATCCTCATCATGGATAAACTAGCATGGTCTTGTCGACTTAATGCATCTGCCACCTTGTTTGCTTTCCCAGGGTGGTAATGGATTGAGCAGTCGTAATCCTTAATCAGCTCCATCCATCTTCTTTGACGCATATTCAGCTCCTTTTGTGTGAAAATATACTTTAATCTTTTATTATCATTATAAATATCACACCATTCACCATAAAGGTAATGCCTCCAAATATTTAATGCAAAGATTACCATAGCTAACTCCAAATCATGTGTTGGGTAATTTTTCTCATGGATTTTCAACTGTCGTGAGGCATAAGCTATCACCATATCATTTTTCATAAGAACACACCCCAATCCCTTCTTGGATGCATCACTGTAGATCACAAACCTTTCTCCACTACGAGGCAGTGTGAGCACAGGTGCACTTGATAACCTTCTTTTCAACTCCTTGAAATTCTCTTCACATTCTTCCGTCCAGACAAACTTAACTCCTTTCCGTGTCAACTTGGTGAGTGGATTAGATAATCGTGAAAAATCATTCACAAAACGTCGATAATATCTATCTAAACCAAGAAAACTTCGTATCTCAGTTACTGTTGTTGGTCTCGACCATCTTTCGATAACCTCTGTTTTTGCTGGATCCACAGATATCCCCTCTTTTGAGATTATGTGACCCAAAAATGCAACTTTTTGAAGCCAAAATTCACACTTGGTAAATTTGGCATAAAGCTTCTCCTTTCTCGGGGTCTTCAATATAATTCTCAAGTGATCTTAATGTTCTTCCTTTCTCTTTGAATAGACAAGAATATCGTCTATAAAGACTACCACAAATTTATCAAGATAGTCTCTAAAGACTCTATTCATTAGATCCATGAAGATAACATGGGCATTAGTAAGACCAAATGGAATCACTATAAATTCATAGTGTCCATACCTTGTACGGAAAGTCGTCTTTGGTATATCCTCCCTTTTGACCCTTAATTGATGATACCCTGAACGAAGATCAATCTTGGAAAAGTATTGAGCTCTGCATAGTTGGTCAAATAAGTCATCAATGCGTGGGAGAGGATATTTGTTCTTGATAGTGATCTTGTTAAGTTCTCAATAATCAATGCAAAGTCTCATTGATCCATCTTTCTTCTTAACAAATAGAACAGGTGATCCCCAAGGTGACACACTGGGGCGTATGAATCCCTTATCAAGATTCTCTTGGAGTTGCTTCTTCAATTCCTGCAACTCAATTGGGGCCATTCTATAAGGTGTCTTTGAAATAAGAAAAGCACCCGGTACGAGTTCTATTGAAAACTCAACTTCACGATTTTGTGGAAGACCCGGTAATTCCTCCGGAAAGACATCATAAAACTCTCGTACGATGGGAATATTCTTAATTGTGAGTTTCTCACCATCTATTTGAGATAAATAACCTTCATTTAGTGGAATCAATAACCATAAAATGGAAGAAATTTCCACTGGAAGGTTATGTTCATCCTTGCATTGATAGACGATCATAGATTGATCTGGAATATGAAATGTGACTTCCCTTCTTTGGAAATTGATATGAGATCCATATAAAGAAAGCCAATCCATGCCAAGAATCACATCAAATTCCACTATAGGAAGGATCACAAGATTTGTAGGAAGCACTTTCCCACAAACTTCAATCGGAGAAGAATTATAAACTTTTTATGCGACTGTTGTGCTGTTAGGTGTTGTCATAGCTAACTCAACATCTAATTGTTGAGGTAATACGGTGATACCCTTAGAAAATTCTTCAGAAATAAAAGAGTGGGTGGATCCAGAATCAAATAAAACATTTTCTACTTTAGAGTGGATGGTAAGTGTACCTTTCACCACATCGTTATCGTACTCCACATCGCTAATAGAAATTTCATGTGACTTTCCTTTGTCTTTAGCCTTAAGAGTTTGTTGACGTCGACCATCATCATCAACCCTTGGATTAGGGCATTTATTGGCATAATGCCCCATCTCCTTGCACTTGAATCATTGAAGTGTAGTAGGTTCATTCTGTGTATCCCTTCCTTTGTTTGCATCATTAGACATCTTCTTCCCATCATCGCAGCATTCAAATGCCTGATGACCTTCCTTTCCACATTTGAAACATTTACTTGTCCCTTTAAGACAACTCCCTCGATGTTTCTTTCCACACTTTTAGCATAAGGGAAATCTCATCTTCTTTTCAGTGTGCTCTTTAGATTTTCCTTTGAATTCCATTTTCCTCTTCTTATCAAACACATATGACTGATGGGTTACTCCATTCTCCATCTCAACTTTGAGAGCACATCGAATGATTTCCTCGTAGCTATTGAAGTCCCTTATGGCTAACGCCCTTCGAAGACTTGGTTTTGAGCCACTAAAGAATCGATCGATCTTACTCTCAAGTTGGATAATAATACCAGAAGCATACCTTGCAAGTCTTGTAAAATTTGCTTCATAGGTACCAACAGATTCATCATCCTATTGCTTTAGTTCAAGAAACTCTTTCTCCATCATTGTTCGGAGAATACGAGGGGAGTACTTATTGAAAAATAAGTTCTTGAACTCGTCCCATTCCATGGAATCAATTTCATCCCTTTGCCTTGTATTCTTAATAAGATTCCACCATTGATCAGCATCACCTTCCAAACGATACACTGCTAAGATGACTTTATCATGCTCAGAAAATTGAAGAACTGAAAATATCTTTTCAGTAGTACTAATCCATTGTTCAGCAACTAATGGATCAGTAGACCCGCTGAAAGAAGGTGAACGCTGTCTCATGAAGGATTCAACAGAATTTTGCTCCTTCCTTTGCTCGTTTGGAAGTAATGCATGATTCATAGCTTGAGAAAGTGTTGTGAGAATGGCTACAAGATTTTTCATTCCAGCTCCCATAACGTTTGGTTGCTCATGGGGACAATCATTGCATTCCCCGTCGCATTCCGCATTAACATGATTCCTTCAGGTTCCAGCCATTGACTAAAACCAAGAAGAATAGTGTGAGAAACACTAATTATAACAGGAAAACTACATAATCAAGAATAAAATTTCACACTTAAGGTCTTATCTTAAGTTATTCATGGCCATTTCTAAAACACTAAGATTGTGTTCTATGCTTAGAATTATCCTTAGGGTTCTTACTAAGGCTTTCACATCCTAGTTTCTAAAGGTTGACTATACATTTCCTCTGATACCAACTATAACGACCCATACTTTACATACATTGTTAATACATCAAAATTGAAGCATACTTATTACAACATATAACAAAACCACGAAAGGACCGTATAGGTATAGTGTCTTTAGAAACTGGGAAACATAAACAACTAGTTCATAAAGCATCAACTTTGCCTCCCACTTATTTCATCATATCTAGAGTCCCTTTTTGGCATATCCTACTTAATAACCTTATTCCTGACCTGGGGAAAGAAAACATACAAAAGGGTGAGCTCAAATGCTCATTAAGGGTATACAAAAGAAATATCAATCACATCATATACACAAGCACATAACTTTTGGAAATCTTATCCGGCAAAAGAGATCATAATTTCATAACATGGGATAAATCATGGCAGTGAAATGTAATCACAATAATCATAACTTAAAAAATGAAAAATTGTTTCATTCACACATAATCATATAAAATCATTTCTTGTTAGTCAAGACTCATTGCCAAGACTATCTTAGTGGAAAAAGTCCCTTTCTGAACCGAGTCACCCTCGTTTTAGTCCTGTTTCACTGAACCGGTATAACCTACCGTTCCAGCCATGTCTATCTCATGAGATATAAAATCTTTACCCAATGCATTGGAGGGAGATATAGGTCCCACCCATCTCATAATGATACCATTCTTATGTGTGCCACAAAATCATAAATCATACATCATTACATAACCCATGTAATAAAAAAGGGAATCTTAAACATCATAACATCATAAAACAATTAATATACGATAAAAGAATTCATAAAAATAATTCCATCACAACATAATAAAATCAATGTAATAATAGGGATAAAAACATAACCATTTATTATCTTAGATGGAAAATAATTTTGATAAAACACATGAACTTCATTCTTGAGGAAAATATCCTTTCTACTTCAAAAACACTTTTCCTTTCTTAACATGTCATACAATTTTAAACTAAAGGATGTTGATTAAAAATAAACTTGAAAACTTGTAAAGGAAGCTTCTTGAAATAATGTTTTAAAAATCCATTCATGCCGTATAAGTTAAAAAACATTCTTCTCGTACTTTTTTCGGAAAAGTCAAAAAGTACCTCGTACGAAAAATGACAAAAGATTCCTTTAATATCTTTTACTAAAAACTCACCGAAGGGTAAATTTGGATTTAAACTTACGTGGATGGAAATAATATTACATATTGAGGAAACATGGATGTGGATGATAAAATTCACCCCAGTAAATTCCAAAGTATAAAAAATCTCGGAGAAAAATGAGATTGTGATATTTCCCTTACCTTAGGTCCGACTTGCTTTGTAAGTGTCCGAACCTCCTGTATAATGATTTAAATAATGTTATTGACTTATTACAGAATCATACTTATTTTTATGATATCATATATGGTCATATTCATAGCTTCTTAGTAGTAATATTTCATTGCTACTTGTTATTCGGGTGTTAATAACTTTTTGTTTTTATGCGTGTTTTATCGAATAAATTCTTATTCTTATCTGTAGGTTATCGATACCTCATTTACAGAATGGTATTAGTGTAATATATATCATATTCATACATTCAATTCATTTATATAATCATTATGAAATGAAGATCATGTAGAACGAGTCGCATCACATCGTGGAGACGGTATTCCGTATGTACGCACGAGTGATGATATCGTTCCTATGATCGTGGAGTTGTATTGGAGTATATGTATACTATTTGAGAATCAATATCATTTTATAATAGTCATATATAGTCATTATTTACACCATTATACCCATCCAAGTAAGGTGGTGGTGGAAAATAGATCACACCACGGCGTGGAGACGGTATTCCATACGTACGCACGCGCGGTGATTTGTTTTTTCTGTAGGATGGATAGATGGTGAAATAGGGTTGTTTAATACTTATAATAACATATCAGTATTTGAGTGATACTGATGTTATTACTTCATAATTAAACAATTAAAGAAGAAGAAGTGGAATAAGAAATAAAGATGAAAGAATCGGTAACGGACATTACCTCTTCTTTGAAGTGCTTCTTTGAGACCTTCTTTTAGGGCACTAAAATTGGTATTTGAAGAAGACCAGGACCCCTAGGATGTCTCTAGGGAAGTGGAGAGGATAAAGTGGAAGGGGTTGGCCGAGCTTGAAGGCTTAAAGTGGTGTGAGGAAGAGGGGGAGGAGGTGTCCTTTTATAAAGGAGGAGAGGGGCACCTTTGGATTAACTAAAACTATTATTTTATTATAAAGTCATGTTCGGTTTGAAATAGCTCCAAATTGATATATTTATAAGCTAAGGTGGGGATGGGTCTAAATACTCTCATAAAATATAATTTAGAAAAGTTTAGGTTCCTATTTTAACCTTATCATTTAGATTTAACATTAAGTTAAATAATTTTACTTTTACCATGTCTTCTTGTGTTCTTACACTATAAGGTTAATAAACATACTATAAGCAGCCAAACGAACCCAAAGTTGTTTATTATTAATATATATAACCGTATCTAAGTCACTTGTCCGAACCTTAGATTTTTAGTAATAAAATAACAATTACCAATATCATATTTGTTTTAAAAACTATTTTATGTCAATGTTGACACTATTTAGTAATTGATTTTTGGGAAAATCATAACAGAATTATTAGTTCGAACCAAGTTAATTAAATCAATACTAACATGGAATATTAACCTATAAAATTAGTGGGATTCATAAAAAGTCTCAAATTACATTTATTTTGGTGTTTATAACATCAATTATGTCAATATTTCATGAATAAGATAATTACTGCATCATCATTGTGTCATAAATAAATTAAATTATTTAATGTATAAAAATTACAAGTAAAATATCATTATGTAGGAAATTCTTTTATCTTTCTAATGAATATTTATAGTCGAATGTATCTAATGTATAACCCCATATTAAAAATTATTTACTTATTAAACTTTGATTTTAACTATTTTAACCCTTCTTTAAATAAATTAATAATAAATGTCCTTATCTAATCCAAGTGGGCCTAAATGGTATTATTTTATTCCTAAGTTTGTTTTTGGTCGAATTACACTTATCCAATAGAATTAGGACATGTGTTAGGGTAATAATAATATCATCTTTACCATTAGTTACCCTATTTACTTTTTACCATGGTAAAAAAAGTAAAAAGTTACTATTCACCAAAAAATCATTTTCATGTCATTGAACCACGTTTTCCTTACTGACATCAACCGTGTCTCTCAGATTTTTGAAATTCCACTCACATAAGCGGTAAAGTTACGTTTTATGAAAAATTCAGTTTTTTAACTACCACTTAGTGGTTTCACTATTCATCAAAAATTGAAAGTTTTCAGAAAAATACCAAAATTTCACCATAGGCTAATTTCGATAATTCGAATCCATGAATGAAGTCCATTTTGAAAAATAAAATTTATAAAATTTCAAAAAGTGGTTATTACTATTCATAATGGTTAGTTTTAATAATATTTTAATAGCATATTGTTGTTTAGTGAAACTCGGTATTGCGTACGACGCAAGCTATCGAGGAAGGTCGTGATTTCGTGTAAAGCAATCCAAGCAAGTGTTGTGTAGAAAAATATTCCTTTGATGATTTTTATAACATAAAAGTCTTGGGTGTTACATTCTACCCCCCTTAAAATGAATTTCTCCCTCAAAATTCATCACTTTGTAACAAACAGATGAGGATACCTCTCCCTCATCATATCCTCAACTTCCCATGTAGCTTCTTCTAATTGGTGGTTCCTCCATAAAACTTTCACAAATCGAGTGGTCTTGTTTCGTAGGACTTTTTCGCTACGATCCAGAATCTCTATGGGTTGTTCTTTATAAGAAAGATCTTGCTCCAGCGGTACAACTTCTGAGCTGAGTACATGTGAAGGATCAGGTATGTACTTTATCAAGAGAGATACATGGAACACATCGTGAACTTGAGAGAGATTCGGTGGAAGCACCAATCGGTAAGCTACCTTCCCAACACGATCCAGTATTTCGAAAGGACCGATATATCTAGGGCTCAACTTCCCCTTCTTTCGAAATCTCATAACCCTCTTCCAGGGAGATATTCCTAAGAACACTTTATCACCCACTTCAAACTCTAGGTCCTTTCTTCGGTTGTCGGCATAACTTTTCTGTCGACTCTGAGCTTCTATTATGTGTTGTTGAATAGATCTGACCTTTTCTGCCATTTCATCAACGAGATCAGGTCCTAATAGCTTTCTTTCCCCAGCTTCATCCCAGCAAGTTGGAGTCCTGTATTTCTTTCCATAGAGAGCTTCATAAGGAGCCATCTTAATACTGGAGTGAAAGCTAATATTATAAGAAAATTCCACCAAAGGTAGGTGTTGATCCCAACCTCCTTTGAAATCCATAGAGAAACCTCTCAACATATCTTATAGGGTTTGAATTGTTCTCTCAGACTGACCATCTGTCTGAGGATGATAAGCAGTGCTGAAACTCAACTCTGTATCCAGAGTATGCTGAAGACTTCGCCAGAACATTGAGGTAAATCTCCGATCCCGATCAGATATAATAGAAAGTGGTACTCCATGCAATCTTACCACTTCCTTTACATATATCCTGGCAAGCTGATCTAGAGAGAAATCCTCTCTAATAGCAATGAAGTGTGCAGACTTTGTAAGACGATCAACTATGACCCAGATAGCATTATTACATTTGGGTGTTTTAGGAAGTCCTATGACAAAGTCCATAGTGATGTTTTCCCACTTCCATTCGGGTATGGGTAATGGTTGTAACATCCCCTTAGACTTCTTTCTCTCAGCTTTAACTTGTTGAAAAACCAAGCATCGAGAGACATATTCAGCAACATCTCTTTTCATGCCATCCCACCAGAAGTACTCTTTTAGGTCCCTATACATCTTCGTGCTTCCAGGATGAATAGAGAATGAAGAACTATGAGCCTCGTCCAGCAGCTCCTTCTTTAATTCGGGGATGGGAGGAACACAAACACGATTCCTGAACTTTATTATCCCATCACAATCAAGGTTGAACTCAGGAACATTTCTCACCTTCTTTTGTAACTCGACATCTTCTTTCTGTGCCTATTTAATCTTCACATGTATAGATGGTTGAACATTAATTTGAGAAAGATAAGATTTTTCCACTTCCATTATAATTCCAAGATCCATCCTTTGTAAATCCATAAATATTTGATCTTTTGTGATCCTCATCATGGATAAACTAGCATGGTCTTGTCGACTTAATGCATCTGCCACCTTGTTTGCTTTCCCAGGGTGGTAATGGATTGAGCAGTCGTAATCCTTAATCAGCTCTATCCATCTTCTTTGACGCATATTCAGCTCCTTTTGTGTGAAAATATACTTTAATCTTTTATTATCAGTATAAATATCACACCATTCACCATAAAGGTAATGCCTCCAAATATTTAATGCAAAGATTACCGTAGCTAACTCCAAATCATGTGTTGGGTAATTTTGCTCATGGATTTTCAACTGTCGTGAGGCATAAGCTATCACCATATCATTTTGCATAAGAACGCACCCCAATCCCTTCTTGGATGCATCACTGTAGATCACAAACCTTTCTCCACTACGAGGCAGTGTGAGCACAGGTGCACTAGATAACCTTCTTTTCAACTCCTTGAAATTCTCTTCACATTCTTCCGTCCAGACAAACTTAACTCCTTTCCGTGTCAACTTGGTGAGTGGATTAGATAATCGTGAAAAATCATTCACAAAACGTCGATAATATCTATCTAAACCAAGAAAACTTCGGATCTCAGTTACTGTTGTTGGTCTCGACCATCTTTCGAGAACCTCTGTTTTTGCTGGATCCACAGATATCCCCTCTTTTGAGATTATGTGACCCAAAAATGCAACTTTTTGAAGCCAAAATTCACACTTGGTAAATTTGGCATAAAGCTTCTCCTTTCTCGGGGTCTTCAATATAATTCTCAAGTGATCTTAATGTTCTTCCTTTCTATTTGAATAGACAAGAATATCGTCTATAAAGACTACCACAAATTGATCAAGATAGTCTCTAAAGACTCTATTCATTAGATCCATGAAGATAACATGGGCATTAGTAAGACCAAATGGCATCACTATAAATTCATAGTGTCCATACCTTGTACGGAAAGTCGTCTTTGGTATATCCTCCCTTTTGACCCTTAATTGATGATACCCTGAACGAAGATCAATCTTGTAAAAGTATTGAGCTCTGCGTAGTTGGTCAAATAAGTCATCAATGCGTGGGAGAGGATATTTGTTCTTGATAGTGATCTTGTTAAGTTCTCGATAATCAATGCAAAGTCTCATTGATCCATCTTTCTTCTTAACAAATAGAACATGGGATCCCCAAGGTGACACACTAGGGAGTATGAATCCCTTATCTAGATTCTCTTGGAGTTGCTTCTTCAATTCCTGCAACTCAATTGGGGCCATTCTATAAGGTGTCTTTGAAATAGGCAAAGCACCCGGTACGAGTTCTATTGAAAACTCAACTTCGCGATTTGGTGGATGACCCGGTAATTCCTCCGGAAAGACATCATAAAACTCTCGTACGATGGGAATATTCTTAATTGTGAGTTTCTCACCACCTATTTGAGATAAATAACCTTCATTTAGTGGAATCAATAACCATAAAATGGAAGAAATTTCCACTGGAAGGTTATGTTCATCCTTGCATTGATAGACGATCATAGATTGATCTAGAATATGAAATGTGACTTCCCTTCTTTGGAAATTGATATGAGATCCATATAAAGAAAGCCAATCCATGCCAAGAATCACATCAAATTCCACTATAGGAAGGATCACAAGATTTGCAGGAAGCACTTTCCCACAAACTTCAATCGGAGAAGAATTATAAACTTTTTATGCGACTGTTGTGCTGTTAGGTGTTGTCATAGCTAACTCAACATCTAATTGTTGAGGTAATACGTTGATACCCTTAGAAAATTCTTCAGAAATAAAAGATTGGGTGGATCCAGAATCAAATAAAACATTTTCTACTTTAGAGTGGATGGTAAGTGTACCTTTCACCACATAGTTATCGTACTCCACATCGCTAATAGAAATTTCATGTGACTTTCCTTTGTCTTTAGCCTTAAGAGTTTGTTGACGTCGACCATCATCATCAACCCTTGGATTAGGGCATTTATTGGCATAATTCCCCATCTCCTTGCACTTGAATCATTGAAGTGTAGTAGGTTCATTCTGTGTATCCCTTCCTTTGTTTGCATCATTAGACATCTTCTTCCCATCATCGCAGCATTCAAATGCCTGATGACCTTCCTTTCCACATTTGAAACATTTACTTGTCCCTTTAAGACAACTCCCTTGATGTTTCTTTCCACACTTTTATCATAAGGGAAATCTCATCTTCTTTTCAGTGTGCTCTTTAGATTTTCCTTTGAATTCCATTTTCCTCTTCTTATCAAACCCATATGACTAATGGGTTACTCCAATCTCCATCTCAACTTTGAGAGCACATCGAATGATTTCCTCGTAGCTATTGAAGTCCCTTATGGCTAACGCCCTTCGAAGACTTGGTTTTGAGCCACTAAAGAATCGATCGATCTTACTCTCAAGTTGGATAATAATACCAGAAGCATACCTTGCAAGTCTTGTAAAATTTGCTTCATAGGTACCAACAGATTCATCATCCGTTTGCTTTAGTTCAAGAAACTCTTTCTCCATCATTGTTCGGAGAATACGAGGGAAGTACTTATTGAAAAATAAGTTCTTGAACTCGTCCCATTCCATGGAATCAATTTCATCCCTTTGCCTTGTATTCTTAATAAGATTCCACCACTGATCAGCAACACCTTCCAAACGATACACTGCTAAGATGACTTTATCATGCTCAGAACATTGAAGAACTGAAAATATCTTTTCAGTAGTACTAATCCATTGTTCAGCAACTAATGGATCAGTAGACCCGCTGAAAGAAGGTGAACGCTGTCTTATGAAGGATTCAACAGAATTTTGCTCCTTTGCTCGTTTGGAAGTCATGCATGATTCATAGCTTGAGAAAGTGTTGTGAGAATGGCTACAAGATTTTTCATTCCAGCTCCCATAACGTCTGGTTGCTCATGGGGACAATCATTGCATTCCCCGTCGCATTCCGCATTAACACGATTCCTTCAGGTTCCAGCCATTGACTAAAACCAAGAAGAATAGTGTGAGCAACACTAATTATAACAGGAAAACTACATAATCAAGAATAAAATTTCACACTTAAGGTCTTATCCTAAGTTATTCATGGCCATTTCTAAAACACTAAGATTGTGTTCTATGCTTAGACTTATCCTTAGAGTTCTTACTAAGGCTTTCACATCCTAGTTTCTAAAGGTTGACTATACATTTCCTCTGATACCAACTATAACGACCCATACTTTACATACATTGTTAATACTTCAAAATTGAAGCATACTTATTACAACATATAACAAAACCACGAAAGGACCGTATAGGTATAGTGTCTTTAGAAACTGGGAAACATAAACAACTAGTTCATAAAGCATCAACTTTGCCTCCCACTTATTTCATCATATCTAGAGTCCCTTTTTGGCATATCCTACTTAATAACCTTATTCCTGACCTGGGGAAAGAAAACATACAAAAGGATGAGCTCAAATGCTCAGTAAGGGTATTCAAAAGAAATATCAATCACATCGTATACACAAGAACATATCTTTTGGAAATCTTATCTGGCAAAAGAGATCATAATTTTATAACATGGGATAAATCATGGCAGTGAAATGTAATCACAATAATCATAACTTAAAACATGAAAAATTGTGGCATTCACACATAATCATATAAAATCATTTCTTGTTAGTCAAGACTCATTGCCAAGACTATCTTAGTGGAAAAAGTTCCTTTCTGAACCGAGTCACCCTCGTTTCAGTCCTGTTTCACTGAACCGGTATAACCTACCGTTTCAGCCATGTCTATCTCATGAGATATAAAATCTTTACCCAATGCATTGGAGGTAGATATAGGTCCCACCCATCTCATAATGATACCATTCTTATGTGTACCACAAAATCATAAATCATACATCATTACATAACCCATGTAATAAAAATGGGAATCTTAAACATCATAACATCATAAAACAATTAATATACGATAAAAGAATTCATAAAAATAATTCCATCACAACATAATAAAATCAATGTAATAATATGGATAAAAACATAACCCATTATTATCTTAGATGGAAAATAATTTTGATAAAACACATGAACTTCATTCTTGAGGAAAATATCCTTTCTACTTCAAAAACACTTTTCCTTTCTTAACATGTCATACAATTTTAAACTAAAGGACATTGATTAAAAATAAACTTGACAACTTGTAAAGGAAGATTCTTGAAATAATGTTTTAAAAATCCATTCATGCCGTATAAGTTAAAAAAACATTCTTCTCGTACTTTTTTCGGAAAAGTCAAAAAGTACCTCGTACGAAAAATGACAAAAGATTCCTTTAATATCTTTTACTAAAAACTCACCGAAGGGTAAATTTGGATTTAAACAATTGTACGTGGATGGAAATAATATTACATATTGTGGAAACATGGATGTGGATGATAAAATTCACCCCAGTAAATTCCAAAGTATAAAAAATCTCAGATAAAAATGAGATTGTGATATTTCCCTTACCTTAGGTCCAACTTGCTTTGTAAGTGTCCGAACCTCCTGTATAATGATTTAAATAATGTTATTGACTTATTACAGAATCATACTTATTTTTATGATATCATATATGGTCATATGAATAGCTTCTTAGTAGTAATATTTCATTGCTACTTGTTATTCGGGTGTTTATAACTTTTTGTTTTTATGCGTGTTTTATCGAATAAATTCTTATTCTTATCTGTAGGTTATAGATACCTCATTTACAGAATGGTATTAGTGTAATATATATCATATTCATACATTCAATTCATTTATATAATCATTATTAAATGAAGATCATGTAGAACGAGTCGCATCACATCGTGGAGACGGTATTCCGTACGTACGCACGAGTGATGATATCGTTCCTATGATCGTGGAGTTGTATTGGAGTATATGTATACTATTTGAGAATCAATATCATTTTATAATAGTCATATATAGTCATTATTTACACCATTATACCCATCCAAGTATGGTGGTGGTGGAAAATAGATCACACCACGGCGTGGAGACGGTATTCCATACGTACGCACGCGCGGTGATTTTTTTTCTGTAGGATGGATAGATGGTGAAATAGGGTTGTTTAATACTTATAATAACATATCAGTATATGAGTTATACTGATGTTATTACTTCATAATGAAACAACTAAAGAAGAAGAAGTGGAATAAGAAATAAAGATGAAAGAATCGGTAACAGACATTACCTCTTCTTTGAAGTGCTTCTTTGAGACCTTCTTTTAGGGCACTAAAATTGGTATTTGAAGAAGACCAGGACCTCTAGAATGTCTCTAGGGAAGTGGAGAGGAGAAAGTGGCAGGGGTTGTCCGAGATTGAAGGCTCAAAGTGCTGTGAGGAAGAGGGGGAGGAGGTGTCCTTTTATAAGGGAGGAGAGGGGAACCTTTGGAATAACTAAAACTATTATTTTATTAGAAAGTCAAGTTCGGTTTTAAATAGGTCCATATTGATATATTTAGAAGCTAAGGTGGGGATGGGTCGAAATACTCTCATACAATAGAATTTAGACAAGTTTAGGTTCCTATTTTAACCTTATCATTTAGATTTAACATTAAGTTAAATAATTTTACTTTTACCATGTCTCCTTGTGTTCTTATACTATAAGATTAATAAACTTACTATAAGCAGCCAAACGAACCCCAAGTTGTTTATTATTAATATATATTACCTTATCTAAGTCACTTGGCCGATCCTTAGATTTTTAGGAATAAAATAACAATTACGAATATAATATTAGTTTTAAAAACTATTTTATGTCAATTTTGACACTATTTAGTAATTGATTTTTGTAAAAATCATAACATGAATTATTAGTTCGAACCAAGTTAATTAAATCAATACTAACATGTCATATTAACCTAGAAAATTAGTGGGATTCATAAAAAGTCTCAAATTTCATTTATTTTGGTGTTTATAAAATCAATTATGTCAATATTTCATTAATAAGATAATTACTTTATCATCATTGTTTCATAAATAAATTAAATTATTTAATGTCTATAAATTACACATAAAATATCATTATGTAGGAAATCTTTTTATCTTTCTAATTAATCTTTATAGTCTAATTTATCTTATGTATAACCCCATATTAAAAATTATTTATTTATTAAAATTTTATTATAACTATTTTAACCCTTCTTTAAATAAATTAATAATAAATGTCATAATCTAATCCAATTGGGCCTAAATGGTCATATTTTATTCCTAAGTTTTCTTTTGGTCGAATTAAACTTATCCAATAGAAATAGGACATGTGTTAGGGTAATAATAATATCATATTTACCCTTAATTACCCTATTTACTTTTTACCGTGGTAAAAAAAAGTAAAAAGTTACTATTCACCAAAAAATTATTTTCATCTCATTGAACCACATTTTCTTTACTGACATCAACCATGTCTCTCAGATTTTTGAAATTCCACTCACAGAAGTGGTAAAATTAAGTTTTATGAAATATTCAGTTTTTTAACTACCACTTAGTGGTTTCACTATTCATCAAAATTTGAAAGTTTTCAGAAAAATACCAAAATTTCACCCTAGGCTAATTTCGATATTCCGAATCCAAAAATGAAGTCCATTTTGAAAAATAAAATTTATAAAATTTCAAAAAGTGGTTATTACTATTCATAACGGCTAGTTTTAATAATATTTTAATAGCATATCGTTGTTTAGTGAAACTCAGTATTGCGTACGACGCAAGCTATCGAGGAAGGTCGCGATTTCGTGTAAAGAAAGTCAAGCAAGTGTTGTGTAGAAAAAGATTCCTTTGATGATTTATATAACATTAATGTCTCAGGTGTTACAATTATTGAGCTCATCTTAGCAAAGAGAATTCATATTTTGTCATCCATGAGTATAAAAAATGGAATCTTTGATGATATAGTGTCAACACTGAACGAAAACTGGTGGTCACACTAGATGGGTTCATTTTTATTCTAATTTTTTGTTGGATGTTTCTATTCTAGGATACAAACATAGGCGGACGACCATGAACATTTGTTATGTCGTCCATACTAGTGATGAGGGAGTGTGTCAACATGGGGATCCTAGTGTTGGGAAAGCTGTATAAGGTTTTGTGTAACATCTGCATAGGTAAAATTCCAAAATGGATATGAGGGCCTCTCCACTTCTTGTATGGATGGATAACAGCACACATAGGGACTTTGAATATCCGAACACAATTCCTCCTCCAAGGTTAGACTTCCAACCTATAATTCTGAAATAAGTGGAGAGATATCTGGCCAAGATGACTCCTCCAATTATACTGAATAATGTATGGATGGAGGATGAATTCAATTTCCATCTATTCTCGCTAATACAAGAGTGTTCAACAATGATGGGAAGGGAACTAATGAGTATAGATCCTACATCCTAGCATTTTAGGGTGGATTTTTGGTGGTACAAGTGGAACGTGATCCCATCTGCGAGATTTATTCCACACACCAATTCATGAGGATATTATGTTGCATGTAGATACTAACCATTAATGTCAACATGGGGTTATTACATGAATATCACCCATGTGTGATGTGGAATATGTGGCTCATGTTCACATGGGAGGATGGAAAGATGTGGAATGTGGTGCCTCCGCCTACTTCTACTTTCGGGGTGGTAATGGATTATGACAGGTGATGGGGGTCTTCCTAGAAGGGGGGATGTTGAAGTGACAAACTATCCATGTTAAATATTGGGTACCTTATCTTACTTAAAGACAATGTCATAGAATAGAAAGAACACATCGGAGTGGAAGATATGATTCATTGAGACAATAGTTGATATAGAGGCTCTATCTGAACAGAGTCAGGAGGAGGGATATCCAGCCATAGGGTTCCATAGTATACCCAAGTAAGCTCCCAGTAAGTGATTGGGCCACATAGACATGTAATTGGATGCTATCTATTACAAGGATTATCATACCTAGGACATCAACATAGTATTTCACAATCCCTCAGAGGCAAGGGATCACATCAACCGCCTTTGGAAGGATCTAACATGTATCGATCATTCCAAGGCTAGATTTTTGTTGTCTCAGGTTGATGATTAGAAATATGTTGCTGAACTGGAGGAATATGTGAATTTTTGGGGTATTCTACATCTAATGACAAGCCAGTTGAGAGTTCTTCTCAATCATAGAGTCCCACCTTAGTTGTCTGCTGCTGAGTTTATGGAGCCCTTCCCCTTACCCAAAACAATCTGACGATTCCTCCTTGGGGAAAGATGCTAGAAGAGGGATCCCCTTAGAAGAAGGTGAGGATGCAACCTCAGAGCTAGAAGATCATGTTGAATAACGTAACTCACTATATAAACCATTACACTATGGCACATTCTAGGCTACGAAAAAAAATTCTTTACCTGATACTTGTCTGGTATACGGGGGACTTGTACAAAAAAACCCTTCATCACACAACAACTAATGTATCTCACGAATATGCATATGGGACAATAGAGATTACTGAGTCTAGATAGGATGATACCCCTAGGTTGATTCCTCAGGGGAATTTGGAGTCCCCAACCATATATGGGTGCCACTTTCTTGAATTACAATAGATGTAATTAGACAATGGGACCTGATGATTGACCTTTGAAATTCATCTTCATTTCTAAATTCAGTACAATTGTTTGTTGAACCTGTCCAACTGATATTTTTGAATTCATGTACTAAGAGTTGTTCATATGGTGTGGGATGATATAGTCAGGATGTATGGGGATCCCAGTTCTCCCATTAATATGGGAACATATATTTTCATTTAAGGGGATGACAATGCTGACTAGGATACATCGATCAGGATTACAGATATGATCACTAGTAAGATGAACCAAAAATTACAGAGGGGGAATCCAGTGATGAGGATCAATAAGATGATTTGGAACCCATGATACCCATCTAGAAACCAAAGTAAGGACATGATAATGAATTTCAAGAGGTGATCCATGCATACAAACCTGCTGACCTAGAGGACCAGGACATGAATACTTCTGATGAAGAGGATGGATTGGAAGTCTGTTTCCATTCATGGAAACTAATCTAGAGCTTCATCAAGAGGACCACAAATTCATATTGGATAATCTATATTGGGAGACTTCAATACAAGATGAATGAAATATGCGTTAGAAGAGTGTATCATTCATATCCTCATATGATCATTTGAGATTATATGTCAGAGAAAATACTAGAACATGACCGCATATTAGGTGTGGTATGGCAATTGAAGAAGTATGTCAACATCAATAAATATTAGGAGGTTGATCAAGAGATTCAATTATTTAGGGCACAGGTGAGAAAACAGTATTCTTTCTTCGATTCATAATTGATACTCATATCATGATTGAAGGTACAATTGATAGAGCCAAAGGAAAATATGAGATGAGTATCCCAAGATATGGCTATTATCTGAACTAATGTGGATTGGTAATAGAATAGGGATGATGAACTATGTTATGTTTCTATCTAAGAGAAGTAAGAATTTATCAAGCAATAGTAAATCGTGGATGTCACAAGCCAATGGGTAGTTGATCTAGGACACTCCATTGAATTGGTTAACCCATCTTTTGGAGGGAAAAACCCTTTGGTAATGTAATTTTTATAAAATAAAAAACATACATTTATTATTGGTATCTTATTTATGTTTCATTAATGAGTTCAATTATTTAAATTTATTACTTCATCTCAATCGTATCTGTGAAATATTCACCGATCAGTCACTAAGATCATGTGGGTTGTGCCTGATGTGAGAAACAAAGGATGAGTAAAACAGTATTCCCATTGAATACACAATTGAAAACCAATTACCATACATCATGGGTCTGAATGACCACTCCGATTTTTATGGGTTAAAAAAGGGCCCTTGGACAGATAAAAGGAATCTCAAAACATCCAACCTACTCTCCCCCAATATTCTCAAGCACATTAATGGGAAATAGTCAAGGGTTTTGGAGTAAATATGAACAATGGAAAATAAATAATTTCAGTTATGATATCCAAAATTCGGAACACAATGAGGTTATCAAGACAACATAGTATAACAATTGACTAAATTCAAAAGACTAAAACTTCATAAAATTATCCTGAAATTGGAACAAACAAACAAAGTCCAACCATCGACTACATTTGAAAAAATTGGGCCAAAATTAAAGTGTCAATTGATGTCCACTAGAAAGTTAACCCATGATGGTAGGAATCCTTAAAGACTAAAATTCTAACCATTAGGGGGTTCATTCATATGTGAGTGGGTATGAGGATCTGAAATAGGGGGTATGCAATGCACAGGGATGGAATGTTGGGATGTTCGAATAAATTCTAACACTATAAAAATTACAACACCGTGATGAAAGCACACTAGGAGAGTGTATCAGTCTGAATCGAGACTAGGCCTTACTCAGGAAGGGACCTGTCTAGTGAGGATGAAAGATGGTTTAAATTTTCATGTCGTGTGAATGGGGATGATATGAATTTATTTTAGATTTATGTAGTGAGGTCGATGAGTAAATAGTTTAATGTCGTATGATCTAGATGTTGCACATAGTTTATTTTCATCGAGTTCAAACATGATTTTGGGAAATGAACCAGTAAAGTTAACAGTACTATGGATAGTTCAAAGGTGAAATGAATAGGAATATCTATGTATCCTATATGGATGAGAATAAATATTTACATAGTTCTGATGCTCAACGTGGTTAGATACCATCGGTGCTGGGAGAAACCCTCTCTTTCATGGAAGCTTATTCATCCCAAAATTATCATGGGAAATCCCAAACATGTTAAATATATGGTCCATAGTTTGAAGTCATTCATCAATGAAATGGGTGCACTAATGGGGAAATATGTTGTGTGGTTCAAAGCCCATTTTGAATGAGAAATAGAGAGCTATGCACCACATCAGACATTCCTGAAATGGAAATCAGGATAAGAAGGCCAAGAAATGGACTTTACCAGTTTATGGATGGACCCATGGATCATATTCCTGAATGTATCTTTGTATCCCACAAGGGATGGAATGAGTACTAACATTGTTCTCTATATTTTGTAATGTTTAACATCAGGTTGTGAAGATTATAGTGTCACATTTTAAGGTCGAATGTATAGACTGATGGGTCACATAGCCTCGTATATGTACATTAACCGACCATATCCCCTAAGCCTATATGATCCATTCTTGTTGTGAGAAACAAAAATAATTGTCATGAAATTCTCATTTAACAATACAATACAATGTTGGAATGAAATTTCATGAGGATAAAATAATAGACAAACAAACATTACTACTTTACGTGCGCTAATGTATGGTGTTAACACACCATGGGTGTTGATGATCTGTAAAATGGAAAGGGGAATTAAACATGAAATTCACAACATCCAATATTTAAGATATAATGGGAGGGACATGATGATGAAAAATAAATGTGGATTGTGCTTGATACATAGCATCCATTTCATGTTAGCATAGAATTGAATCCAACAAATGATAGTCAACCATTGACCAAATTCGCTATGTGGAACTTGTCTCATAATGTCATTTAAAATCCCGCGGGTCATTGGACCAAGATGGTAAGAGAACACAGAGGCCTAGAATCCATTCCACAGGGGGTCCCATTTTATGTGAAAGATAATGAAAATGAAAAGGAATGAATGTGTGATGCGTGAACATTACCCATTCAATTTAAGAATCAGGAAGGTAGAGACCAAGGTGATGTAATCATGAAGGCAGTACACTGTGCAATTATTAGAAACCCTACATGAATGAGTATTGAATAATTCTACACCACATCACATACTTTTGAGAGAGCCTAGGATAGAAGGGGTTAGGGAGGAGAATGTAGTTGCGACTAGAACATTGAAAGAATGTTTGGGGTCACTGACTATCCAAAAATGATTGGAATCATGTCACACATAGTTCGTCGAGGCGGTATGGAAGGCAGTCAATACCAAATTGGAGTGATATTCTATTTTAAAGTGTAATATAGTAATTTTTTTCTAACATATGATCATGTAAAAATGTATTCTATGAATCCTAGTTTAATGTCATAGAGATCAGACCATAAGGAACCCATTTTAATTTCATGTGTGAGGGATGTGCTCGTGCTATTTATTGTCATGTGTCATGGACATAAAAATGTGGAAATATTAGTGGGGTTGCATGGTGTGGTTACCACTAACTCGACATGAATGGAGTAATAAGTCCACACCCCACTACAAACATCAGAGAAAAAGATGGTCAAAATGGTATTGGCTGGTTCATGGTAATGTGGTTAGACCACAAACAAAATTCAGTGCATCAATACATGTACTATTAGAATTGGAATCAAGCCACATCTTGTTCTTTAAGGTTGTATAGTAGGTGGACAATAATGAAAAGGGACAACATCTTCTCGAGTGAAGAAATTGTACGGTTGGGAAATTTATCATTACATAGCCTGGGTGCAGAAGACATAGTTTTTATTCATACGATAAGGATATAATATATCTTAGTTTATGGTCATAGAGCTCATACCAAAATGGATAGATTCCCAAATCAAAAATATATAATTTCATTATATGAATAAAGATAGACATCATAAAATATTTCTGAGAGAACACACAGAGTTTAGATTCATGCTGCTAAGACTTGGACAACTATTTTAATATTTTAACTTGCAGCTTATGGTCATAGGGATCAGACCCAAAGAATTGTGGTTCTTCCATTAAAGAACAATCATTACCCATATCCCCAATACCATGTGGGATATTATCATTATTGGAAACAAGGGTGGAGAAGATCTTAATATCACATGGAATACTCAGTAGGGGTAGGCGGTGCGAAGTCTAAGATGACCCCAAGATGAAAATTTATCTACTTAATATGAAAATGGGTGTGGAGGGATAACATCTAGGGTGCCAAAATTCAACTAGAACATGATGATGTTATAAGGGATGTGAATCCTAGGGCCAATATTTTGGGAATAATGGGGGTGTCATAACAATGGTGGTTAACTTATGACTATGTTCTATAGACAACATCCAAATCGTGTGACCTGAAATGGGAACATCCAATAGATGGTCATCCGTTGACAAAATTTTCTACATGGGACATATCTCATAATTTCATTCGTTGTCCTCTATGATGTTGGTCCAAAGAGGTAGGTGATCTTTAAGGCTGAGCATCCATAACATCTGGGGGTCCGTTCAGATGTTAAAGATGATCTAAACCCAAAGACAGGGAGACATGATGCTTGGTAATAGATGAAATAATATCTATGTAGCATCCAACACTCTAATTCTAAAACCCATGTGCATCTTAGAACATTGGTGAGGCATAAAAAGGGGTCATGAGGTATAGTTAAGGGATGATTACTCAAGGAGGTGAGTGGAGAAAACGGGGGAATATTTATTTATGAACCTAGTTCTAGACCCAACGAATAAATGTCGGAAAATTTATCTGTATCCAACAAGGGTGGGAATCAATCATGAAAAAGTTCATGAAACTCCATGTAATTTAACATCATGTTATAACGATGTGTTGAATGGAAGAGAGATCCTCAAATAGATTTTCATTCCATTGTTATTATCAACCCACTTTGAATGAATAAATAAGTCCACACCACACCACTTTCATCCAATAGAGTATGTGCCAAAGGATTGGAAACAATGATGTATTTTAGGTACCTGGTGCTGGACTTAATGACGAAATTGCATGGTGTTCCTATGTATCCCATAATGATGGGAATTAGGCCACAAAATGTTTGTGAAGTACCATGTAGTTCAACGTTTTGTGGTAAGAATGAGGGAAAATATGCATCAAAAGGAGAAATGTTTATGAAGTGGAATAATAACCAGTTGGGAATGATTTCATTTGTCCACATGTTCCATACTATTCACAAATATAGAATAGAAACCCGACTAAATGGGATGATAGGAATAATAGATGAACCTTGGGTAGACCCAATGGTGAAATTTCTAGGCATTCTTATATATACCATAAATAAGGGAATCAAGCAATAAATTGTTCTGAAATCGGTATTAAAGGATAACAATTCTAGAGGAAATACAGTCATGAAGGTCTGGCTCATGCACTGAAAAAAGTAGTATTTGATTGATCATGTTTGTTCTATAGTGTGGGTGTATTTTTTTGGAACATCAAGCACGGGATGGAGAATCTAGGTGTTGGTGTATAAATAAATCCATGTGTAGGCCTTAAATAATAGCATGGTGGTTGACCGATGCGAAACACAATGTATCCTCAAGTGAGGACACCACAATGGGGTGCCATTTTTCATCATGCAGCTAGGAACATAATGTCACAGTTTTGGGAAATATGATAGGACCAAACAATGAACATTACGTTGTGGGGAAAAGACGCAATATTTTAAGTTCATGTGCAACAAAGAAGAATAGTTTCTCATCATATTGGTGGGACAAATATGATAGAATGAGGTTATAAAGATAATGTGCATGTATTGATAAGGCATATCCAACGTGAATGAGAACATACATCTAGACCTCTAATTGAATAATCCATGGGGGGATCCTCATGCCAAGGGGGCCAAAAAAGATCGAGTGACCTAGGGCTAGACTTGAAGATGAAATGTTTGGGAATTCCTACATATCATTTCATGATGAGAATAAATCAACATATATTTCATGAATGGTCATGTATTTTAACATCATTCATTAATGATGTGGAAGATCATAGTTTATGGTAATAGAGATTAGACTGTAGATGCCCAGTTTTATACTATGTTTGTGGGATAAGAGGTTAGAGAAAAGGTGAATCACTACACCCGTAATTTGGGAGATCAGAAGGATGGAAATAAAGATTATTTATTATTTCTAACCATGGTCACAACAATGAATCCATATCTTGTGTCCTAGAATGGGAACAGTCAATTAAGAATCATCCATAGACTATATTCTCAATTCAGGACTTATTTTAAATTTCCATCAAGATCCTACGAGACTCAGGTCTTGAACGGAAGGTGAGCCAAGGTGGTGTGAGACCATACTTCTTGGGGGACATTTTGGATGTAAAAGAACACAGAGACCCAAATCATGTCACATGAAAAGCATTTGGGTACCCTGGAATGTTAACATGTTGTGGTAATGATGAATGAGATCTTATTTTAATGTCTTAGAGCTCGGAAAATGATGTGTATTCACCATTCGATGTTTATCGACATGATGGGTGAATGGTATATATGTTTAGGGTTGTAGAGCTCATGCCATTTGTACTTTAATGTCTTTAATAATTGTGCAGAGAATTTTAATGTCTACTACGATATCAATATAGTTTAATGTCATGCAGGACAAAAATTCCCTCCCATGAAGAAGTACTTTTTGAATTCGGAATTGGTAGGAGGGTTAATACAATCACTATTCACATTGACTAGATATTTTGAACCGTTAGGGTAAACATTTTTAATGACATAATGTCCCTCTCATTTGGGATCCAACTTCAATGGCTTCATACCGGGTATCATTGGTGTTCTCTGCTCCAATATTGTGTCATCTTGTATGAATGTGAGGAGGAAAAAATTCATTATTAAAACCATAGGTATATTATTACAAAGCCTCTCGTGATTTTGAGAGGCATGAAGCAAGTTATCGTCAAGTGATTCCAGTTTATCCATAGAGATTTCAGCTACATTGTCTAATTCTTTCTTATCATAGATGGTTGTGCATAGTGACGGTAGCTGAATTTCAATGGTCAGGACTACCTCTATTCCATACACCAGGTAATATGAAGTAACCTTGGTGGAATTATGAGTCTTTTGGTGGTAATGCCAGTGAGCGGTGTGAATTTTGTTCGGCCAAATATTTTTTTCTGACCAATCATCTTCATGCTTGAAGATATAGAGGCTATTGTCAAATTCCTTGATCGTCCCATTTTCATGAACATGCTATTGAGAGGTATTATTAGAATGAATGGTGTGCATCATGTACAATATCTTCGGCTCGACATCATGGAATTCTGTTCCGTTATCAAAGGGAATGGAATGATGAACCCTAATCGTTGGATGATATTGGTTCTCACAAACTCGATAATAGAACAAACGTTCAATTCCTTGAAAGTAAATTGCTTCGTTCCACTTGGAAATTAAATCAATAAGAAGTCAGGATAAACCTGCTCTTGCGTGCTATTGTCTGTGGATATGGTTCTCACAAGATTGAGTCCCCATACCCCAAAAGGCCTAGAGTAATGAGTAGTTTGGAGAGGATCTGATGGACATTGCACAAAATTATCATGGATCATTCACACATGGAACCTATTGAAAAACATGATACATTAATGAATCATGGGGGGAAAATATCACATTCATCAGATTTGATAAGAGGGTTTCAGCACTGCCTGATGAGCCTTGCAAGAACTTGAATAAACATCCTATGTAAACTGAGATATCTCAACTCCATTAATGAAACATAGGATAATCCCATAAAACCAAGATCTATAAAGAATATTTTCAATACTAGGACCACTCTGGAGGGATAAATATACTGCACAACATTGGATTCACTCGAGTTTAACTCAGTCTCTCAGGAGATTTCCATTATAGAGATAATTAATGAATGGATTCATCTAGTTAGGGGTCTCTTAAAATACTACAGCAGGGTGACCAAGAGGTCCATGTGGGGAGGCATTTGTGGTCAAGTGGAATACATGTAGTATATATTCATCATCCGGAGTGAGGTGAGTGATGAATCTTCTATGCGCCACATGAATAATAAAATAATATTTGTCTATATTTTGAAGAGATGTCTCAAGGCTGGACATGACATCATCTCAACCATTCTATGATTGAAGGACATGATTATCTTCTAGGCGAGAAGGTAATTATTCCATTAGTTGGAAAGTATTCTCTAACAGAGGTACAAACATCGGCTTCCTAACAACATAGTCTCTACTGATATCCTTATTGACCATCTTAGGTTCCCCTTTCACATGAAAATGGAGAAAGTCAATCTCAAGGGCCCACTCGGGACTAGTGATGAGAGCCTGATACACCACCTCGTTGTTGGTATATCCTTCTAAAAATTGGAATGAATAGTGACATATAGCTTGTTCAGGTTTGGTGAAGGCGATACACAAGATAAATTTTTTTGTCATGTATAATTGAATCTCTTACCATTATGGAATCAAGAAGTTCTTTCCAACCTCTTTTTCCAACATGTAGTGGATTGATCGATTGAGAGTATTACCTCATCTATAATTTCATGATCTAGATATTTCTCTATAGGGGATGGATGGGTGGAAAAATATTCTACCAATGTTGGTCCCTTGATAACATTCTTGTGGAGAAACATGATGTAAAACTGTTGAAGGATCACTTCCAACTGAGCTAGAAAACTTTTTAACATAGGGAAGTTCAAAATTCACTAAATAAGATCCACTCAAGACACCATCTATATCTCCTGGAGCTTCATGTAATGTCATAATTTTTTTCATGAAAATACTAGAGCAAGAAAAATCTTCTCAATTGAGAAATATCTTGTCTATGTATCGAGGATCATGTAGCTGAGATAATATAAATTGTTCTATGTTCCCTCACTATTCTTCTGAGTGAGAAGGGCACCGAGGGAGCATTACAGAGTGATCACATATTGGACTAGCAGCTTCCTAGAAATTAAAAATATCTAAACTAGTGGATTAATAATTTACTACATGATTTTGTCAAAAATAGTCTGAAACTCCTCATGCCACTAATAAATGGAAAATTTCTTCATGATTTGGGGAAAGGGGTTACAAATTCCATCCATATTTTGAATGAATCAGATTATGTAGTCTATGTGGACTTGGGAGACTTAGAACTCCCAAATATTTCTCAGAGGTGACATCTGACTGATGGCCTTGATATTTTTTAGGTCGATCTCAATGCCTTTATATCTGTAAAAGAAGACGAGAAACATTCCATAGGTGACCCAAAATGCACACATTAAGGGGTGAATCATTAAATGGAGTGAATGGATGATGTGGAACCCATTCTCATGAACATAGAGATGGTCCTCACACTAGATGGATTTGACCACCAGATCTTCCATGTAGCATTCCATCAATTTTCTGAGGATCGTCTTGAATATAAAATGCATATAACAGTAAAAGGTGGAACCAACATTCTTTAGACTGAAAGGCTTTACTAGGTAGTGGGAAGTACCATGTGGTTCTATGGAGGTGGTAGAATCTTCATCCTTTGGGGACATTCAGAATTGATTATATCCATAATACACATCCATGAATGAGAGAGTTGAAACCCAGCAGTGGTGTCAATAAAGAATTATATCATGGGAAAGGGAAAATCATCCTTCAGGCCATGATGATTGAGATCTCAAAAGATGATGTAGAATCTAATCTGTCCTTTTTTCTTCCTAACTAGATTAATGTTTTCCTATCATCTTGTCTAATAGACCTTCTTAATGATGTTTTCTTTGAGGAGATTATCATCCTCGGCCTCAACCCTGGAACCATGATATGGGTTCATCTTTCTGGGAGGATGTTTGAAACAAAGATGATTTTCTGGGATACTGAGATAGTGGACGTCAACCAGAGGATGTAGCCCCAGAATCTTGTCATAACTCTAGCTAAATACATCACAATGAAACATTAGGAAATCCACATATCTCTATTTATATTATACATTCATAGTTGTGCTAATCATTGTTAGTTTCAAATTCATCGTGGTAACAAGGTTCACCAATACCAATTCATCGAAAGTAGTGTATACTCCGTCATTGAATGTTGTAGGGTAATATCCCAAATCAACTTCTTCATCCACAATGACAGGATCTTAGGTAGGAGGCAAGTCTTATTTTTAAATGGGTCCTAATGAGACACTAGTGCCAGCCTAAGTTGTAGTGGAAACCTCATTGGTGGACTCTTGAACAACTGATGTAATGGAAATGGAATATGTTGAACTAATCTCATATGACATGGACTCAAGGTGAAACACATGATAATATAAAAGGTAGAATGGTGTGTTGGCTCTGTGTGGTTTATCCCAACCCGACAAAACAAGCTATTTTGAAGAATTTTTTATGCCATAGAGTGAAAATCATGACAACATATAAGAATAGGTGCCTCTAAGATCACCTAATCGTGATTTGTGTTGGTATACTAACTGATTTCTCCTAATTCTTGATATTTAAGAAAGTTCCACCACATCATTCCCGAGACATCAAAGTATTGACCCATGTTCAGGGTCATGGTATAAGGCCCCAACCATAAAACATTACTTAATCATGAATTAAATGAATAATTTACGTTGAGAATCTATTTAGGTTTACAGTTTTAGAGAATAAGGACATAACTATTACATCTCAAAATATTATAATGTAGACACTTCCACTCAGTTTCCATTTTTTCATAAAATAAAAACTCTTTAAAAAGATGCATGACTAATTCCATGTTTTAGACATCATGTCTTTCCTTGATCCCATCCTTGACCCTATTAATCTTTATGTCCTATGGAAAACATTCCAAAAACTTCGGATGAGGATGAAAATCCCAGTAATGGTTATAACATAATGAAAGGAATCATTAACACATCAACAAATACAAATAAATGAAACCATAATTTTCAATCATACCTTATAAAATAATACATTTTATGAATAATACATTTTAGTCACAAATCATAAAGGAAACTGAAGGCATACATAACATCATTATATTGTAGCTATCACATCTACATAGGGAGTCACATTAAAAATACCCATCACAGTATATTCCCTAAACCTCTATGGAGAAACATTAACATTTACCATTGTCACGTTACACAATGCATTGGAGAGAAATATCGGGCTCAACCGCACTAGTATTATCATGGAACTACCCATATACGTAACAATGGCCAAGAACCATAACATAATAATAACACATAACTTAAGCATAAAAGAAAGATAACATTCCCATATTGCAATAACAATATAAGATTTTAAGATATTGAAATAATAAATCCATTCTAAGAACCACTTTCAATACCAATATATGTAAAAAGGGTATATGGTATTTATTTTTCTTTTCCAAACATTACGGATTGTTAAGGAAGCCATATATAAAATTATACTCGTGGCGAAAGAAAAAGTTGTTGTCACCACTTACGTTAAAAAAGATACATTCTTTTTTTTTCATTTAGTAAACTGCTTCTAGATAAAAGATTCCATTTTAATGAAATGAAAAGTCAACATGGTTTTATGCACTGTGTAAAATAAATTAAGGTAAAAATCAAAATATGTGTCAATGAAAGGAGATTGATAAGAAGTCCTGTACAAAGATGGTATCCCCAGATTAAGGATAAATTAATTACATAATTATGTGTGAAAAATATATATAAACCCAATATAAGTGGATATTAAGTGTAAAACAATCATAGTTCATCCACACATATTCATTTCATGACATAATCATGTAGTATAAGTTTAACCAAAATAATTGAAATTGGGTTAAGAAGTACCATTACAGAAATTTGACAGCCTAACAGCGTCATATTAAAATTCATAAAATGACTTTATGATATATAAAAAGGGTATATGATAACTTGGAAATTAAATTTAAAGTAATAAGGATATATAAGAACATATCCCAACATAAGAAGATGTAAATTAAAAGTCCTAACTAAAAGAAGTTTTTTAAAAAGAGGAGGGTGAAAGGTTACCTTAATGATTTGGGTAACTTTCAAAATGTACACCCCATGAATGAAGGATCATACAATGAAGATGTAAATACCCATAAATTAAATTATATTACACAATGTATACAATCATTGGCTGTACATACACCACAAATATGGATATAGTGGAAAATGTAACATGAATATCACGAGAATAAAAAGTGAGATAAAAACCCCTTACCTCGCTATAATCAATCGAGTCGTATAACCCAAAGATAATAACAACCGTATTAATTACAGAACACCATGAATATAAATATAATCATGATAATATATATAAATTTTCAGTACAAAATACACCAGATTCCATTAATAAGTGTCGAACAAAGGAAATCTCACGGAATTAAAAGTGATATAAGAAATCCCTTACATCAAGTACGACTTGTTCTCATTCGTTCTTTATATTCATGAATAATAAACATAGGTCAATTTATAATTTCTTAAGGACTTAATTTAAAGTATATTAATAAATTCATATCACATATTATCATGTTATAATAATAAGTTAATTATATGAGTTCATATCATACGTTTTGTCGATGTTCGACACATGAGTCAAAAATGAACTTGTTTGAAAAGAATTGACAATGTAGTTTTAAGTACATCATCTCCAGAATGTTTTTAATGTTTTAAATATCATATATATCCATTATATAAGTATTTAATATTATTCCATAATGTTTGGAGATAATAAATGAAATGTTCCATTCATGGAGATTGTTGGTCGTACATACGCATGAACACTACTTTCATTTTTTTTCATATTAGTGGACTTTAAAACTAAATGACAGATAGATATATTTTAATTATAGTATAATACATATTTTATATATGTAACATAAGTTCATTAATTACATTCTTTATAAATTTCATGTTTGGTGTGAACGAGTCACATCACTTGAGGGGGCGGTTGTCCACATTTCCTCATATGAAATTATCACATTTGGACAACATGCAATGCATATAGTTATGATTTTAATATAAAATAAAGAATCATAGAGGGTATGTAAATATAATAAATATTATATATAATTATATTTCCATCATAATGTCCAACATGAGTGGTGTTAGGATAATATTTAACAATCATTGTTTCGTGAGGCAGTAATTCGCCATCCACGGAAATAGTATGTTTTTAACCATTTGATGAAGGTGTGTGTAAGTGTAGGTACAATAATTATCATAAAAACATCCTTGTATATTGAGTATTTTGGTGTTATTATGGGATCAAATAATAAGAAGATAGTTTTTATTGAACAAGGAAAATAAAAGAAAGAATCTCGAGAAAAGACAATACCTCAAAATCGGGTAACTCTTTTTTATTTGAGCCAAAGGCTTCCTTGGAAAGACTTCTGCCCAAAGTGAGGCTTCTAAGAGTGAGAGAGGGATGTGGAGAGATAATATGAGCATATTTTCGACGAGACAAGGGCTTGAGAGGTTTCGGTAAGGGGTAGAGTCGGTGGCCTTTTATAAGAGGGAGGAGGGTCACTTTTGGAAAGTCTTGAAATGTTACTTTATTATTAAATGATTTTCAGATTTTAAAGGACCCACAATGAAATATTGTGAGGATAAGGTATTAAGGGTTCTAAATCCACCCATTCAATAGGTTTTCAAATGGTGTATGTATTATATTTTACATTATGTTTTCATTTTATTTAAGTCATTCATTAATGAGGTAATCATAGAATCATCATGGTGTAATAAATAAATATATTTATTTAAAGTCTAAAAATTATAAAACAATTACCATGACGTAGAAAATATTTTTATATATTTCAAATGACTATTTATTTTCTAAGAGATCATTTATGTAATAAAAAATTAAATTGTTTTACTTAGGTGTTCCATGGTATTGTTATATTTTCCTTTCTTTAAAAATAATATGATAAAGGTCACTATTAAAAATAATTGATTCCATGGGGTCCCTAAGATGGCACAAGGAATCCCATGGTCACCCATGATACCAAAAGAGTATTTTTACACATTTTGGGGTCATATTATATTATTAGGATATTATTTTATTACCCTTAACTACCTGATTACTAATTAATCATGATAATTAAAGATAATTGCCGTCGTTACTTTTCATAATGTCAAAAAAAAGAGTATTAATTACATAATTTTTCTGTTATGATTCCAAATATGTAATACATTTTACCAAATTCAAAACATTGAAATTTAAATAATTAATTTAAAAATAATTCTCTTTTTCAAAACCAAATATGGGTTTTTTAAGAAGTAAAAGTTATCAAAATATTGACTTGATTTTACATCCTATTGAAATGTGAATTTACATCCAATGAACCAAATTGAAATAAGTGATAAAAAAATAATTCAATTACACCTTAAAACAAATTAAAATGACAATACAACTACATAATTAAATTAGATGCAAAGGTAGTTTTGAAGTAAAATGTATTATTTTTCACTATTTATTAATAATGAACATTTGTCAGAAAAAAACCAAATATTAACCCTAAGATATATTAGATATTCCAAATTAAAAAATAATTTCCATTTTACCAAATTAAAAACATACAAGTTTCATTAAAAAATTATATAGTTAATTACCGCAGTCAAAATAAATAGCGTATTTTTAAGAAACAATTTCTATCAAAAGATTGATACTAGTTTATGTCCATTTTTAAATTGAAATTAATTATAATGAACACCATTGAATTAAATGGTAAAAATATATTCTAATAACACTTTAAAATCAATTAAAATGATAATATATCTATATAAATAAATAATATTAAAAAGAGGTTTTAAATTAAAATACAGCATTTTTCACTATTTATAAAAAATAAACTTTATCAGAAAAATAACAAAAATTTACACAAAGTAAATTTTGATGTCCCGACTCTATAGAAGGATTTTATTTTTTCAAATATAACATATAACATTGTAAAAAGTGGATTTGAAAATGTTTCTCCATCAAAAGGTGTTTAATCAACCATTTAAAATATATTAGAATATTTATGCTTAAAATTGGACTCATTCGCATTTTAATCCTCTAAAATTTATTGGGTAATTGTTAAAATCTTTAAAAAACATATATACTCATTTTTTAGTAAGTTCTATTCATTCCGTCCATTACAATAGCTAGGCGTTAAATACAATTTCAAATAATATTATTATATTATTAGTGTTCAATGTAAGATTTAAAAGTAACTTGTAATTGTGTATTGTGTACGCCATCAAACATAGAATCTCCTTTAAAGTAATATGGATATTTAATTCACAAATATTAATAAATATGAAAATTTCCTATTATTTATTTTTCTGGGATTTTACATCCTTCCCACCATTTCTAAATTGCATCTTATCAATTTTAAAATTGGTCTCGAAAACATTATTGAAAGCCCCACATCGGAAAAGGAGTCAATTAAAATATCACTTTAAAAGAAAGAAAGAAAATAAAAAAAGGTCACCTAAGACAACAGATACTAGGATTCCATGAAAATATTTATATGGAGTAGAAACAAACAATCAAGGTCTAATAGAGAGTGATAGAAAACATGATTAGGAAAATGTTAACCACCAAAAAATCACAAACTTGTGATAAGTTAAACAGTATTTTATTCCCCAGAAGAAAAAGCTAACAAACAAAGTTTTTTTTATGTTGCATTTCATTGAGGAATTTATTTATGATCCTAACTAAAATATAATGAAACATACATACTTGTCTTGTAGACTTTCAAAATTTACTAGATTTCTAACACAAACTCATATTTCCTCCAAACGATGAGTATTTAGGATGACATGTTCGCATTAGGAGCGCTAAAATCAACTTCTAGAGAATCACCTAATCGACAAAAGATGAACTATATATTTCCCAGGTCTTTATACCTTATCAAAAACCAATATTGTTAGTACAAGATCAGATAATCTCCAAAAGGATAATCCTTTATTAAATGAAATAATACTCTTATCCTCCAAAATTTGTCCAATAATACCCAAAGTTCATCAAAGAGCATTCAATAAACAGCTATCCATAAAATTCATCAATGTAATCCAAATTAAGATTGATACCCAAATCTCATAAGGATTTAATCAAATAGTCTTTCATGGTAAATATTAACAATTATCTCCAAATAACATCAGTTACTCTTAATGTATCATATTGAAAAGTAGTTAACCTAATCACATATCATCCTTGATAGGTTAATCGTTTCCATAGATAACCCAAAATCAACTTATTCTTGATTCATAAGATCATATAACTAAAAATAATTAGTTATACTAACGAGGGACTTCATGTACTCTAGTGGTAGGCGATAAATACCAGTCGCACATTGGTTGTGGGTTCGATTCCCACAGCTTCGTCCGACGCGACGGGTTGTTACACGGTCTATGTGTTTTCCTTTTTCAAAAAATATATAATTTTTTAACATTACAAAAAAGAGATAAATTCATCAAAAATAACAATAATAAATTTAAAACACAAATATTATCTAATAACTTTCGTTTTTCATCCCAAAATTTATAAACTGGTAATTACCTCAAATTCCAGGATCATATAAACCCAAATAGTTCATTATAACTATATCCACAAAAGAAAAGATAATTATTCCTTGAATAAAATTTTCAGATATCAAACAACAGGGTTACACATACTATAAAAATTCTTCTAATGAAATCTCATCATCAAAAGAGACTAACTAATTTTAATAATTTCACCATCCTAAAATCTAGCATAATCCTTGAATCCCTTATATGTTGACTTCTTACTCATTCAACATTCTTCATGATCCATTAACCATTCATTTCCAACTTATTCTGGAATACAACTTTCTTACAAACAGAAAAATTAATCATATCATATGATTAAACAATAGGAAAACATTTGTTAAGAAATAATCCATACCTTTCATTAGTCATTTTCAGTTTATTCATCCCCAATCGGAATGGTATTAGGTATTGGTAAACGAATATTTGTATGATCCTGGTGATCCCATTCCCAAAACATCTTCGTAGGACATGTGTTTTCATAATTACCATGCACACCAAATTTAAAACAATCAATTGATCCTTCAGAAAGAACTTTTTTCCCTTTCATAGAGTCAACTGGATGATTAATTTTTCCGTGGTAGGTTCTTGATTTATGACCTTCATTTCCACATCTATAGCATCTTTTTGTCCCTTTGAAACATTTTCCTATGTGTTTCATTCCACATCTTTGACACATAGATTTTTTAACATACTTACCTTTATGATTATTACCTGAACATCCATAGGGATTTGTTTCTTGCGTGTATGATGCCTTATAAAAATTACTAAGGTTTAGGAGGTCAATAATTCTCTAGAACCATTATTTACCTCTGTCACGTTACCCAATGCATTGGAGAGCGATGTCAAGCTCACCCACACATGGTTTATCACAGAACCACTCATATATATAACAATTTCCATGAACCATAACATAATAATAACACATAACTTAAGCATAAAGGAAAGATAACATTCCAATATTACAATAACAATATAACATTTTAATATTTTGAAATAATAAATCTATTCTAAGAATCATTTTCAATAACAAAATATGTAAAAATATTTTATGGTATTTATTTTTCTTTTGAAAACATTACCGCTTGTTAAAGAATCCATAGATCAAATAGTACTCAGAGCGGTAGAAAAGGTCGTTGTCACCGCTTACGTTAAAAAAGAAACATTTCTTTTTTTCATGTAGTAAAATGCTTCATAGAGAAATGATTCACGTTGAATGAAATGAAAATTCAATACGGTTTTATGCACCGTATAAAATAAAGTCATGTAGAAATCAAAAGAGGTCTCAATGAAAGGAGATTGAGACGAAGTCCCATACAAAGACGGTATCATTAGATTACGGATAAATCAATTATATAATTATTTGTGAGAAATATAAATACACCCAATATAAGTGGATTTTAAGTTTAAAACAATCAGATGCCATCCACACATATTCATATCATGACGTAATCAAGGAGTAGAGTTGAAACCCAATTAGTTGAAATTGGGTTAAGATATTCCCTTACAGAAATTTGACAGCCTAACGACATCACTTTAAAATTTAGAAAATGAGTTGATGAGAGATAAAAAAGGTATCTCATCACATGGAAATACAATTTACAGAAATATTGATATATAAGAACATATCCCAACATAAGAAGATGTAAATTAAAAGACATAACAAAAATATTTTTTTTAAAAAGAGGAGGGTGAAACGTTCCCTTACCGATTTGGGTAACTTTCAAAACGTACACCCCATGAAATAAGGATCAAACAAAGAAGATGTAAATACCCATAAATTAAATTATATTATGCAAATAATAAAATCATGGTCAGTACATACACCACACTAAATGAAATAGTGGAAAATGTAGCATGAATCTCATGGAAATAAATAGTGAGATAAAAAACATGTTACCTCGTCGTAATCAACCAAGTCATATGACCAAAAGATAATAACCCCAAAATTAATTACAGAACACCATAAATATAAATATAATCATGATAATATATATCAATTGGCAGTACACAATACACCACATTCCTTAAAAAAGTGGCGAATAATGGAAATCACACGGAATTAAACGTGAGATAAGAAATCTCTTACCTCAAGTCCGACTTCTTCTCGTTCGTTCTTTGTATTAAAGAATAATAAAATTAGGTCAATTTATAATTTCATGAGAACATAAATTAAAGTATATTATTCAATTCATATCAAATATTATCATGTTATAATAATTAGTCAATTATGTTAGTTCATATCACACGTTTTGTCGATGTTCGGTACATGAGTCAAAATTGAACTTGTTTGAAGAGAATTTCACATGTAGTTATAAGTACATCATATCCTGAATTTTGTTTATGATTTAAATATCATATATAAATAGTATATGTATATTTAATAATATTCCTTAATTTTTTGAGATAAGGAATAAAAAGTACGGTTCATGGAGACGGTAGGTCGTACGTACGCATGAACACTACTTTCATTTTTTGTCATATTAAGGGAATTTAAAAATAATGAGACATATATAAATTATAATTACAGTATAATATATATGTTATATAGGTAACATAATTTTATTAATTACATTGTTTATAAATTCTACGTTTGGCGTGAACGACGCACATCACTCGAGGGGGCGGTTGTCCACACTTCCTCATTTGAAATTATCACAATTGCACAACATGAAAAGCAAAAAGATATGTCTTAAATATAAAATTCAGAATCATAGAGAGGAAATAAATATAATATATATCATATATAAATATAGTTCCATCATAATGGCCACCATGAGAGGTGGTAGGAGAAGATTGAATAGTCATCGTTCCGTGAGGTAATAATTCACCATCCACGAAAATAGTATGTTCTTTAACCATTACGCGGAGGTGTGTGTAAGTGTAGGTAGAATAATTATCATAAAGACGTACTAGTATATTGGGGATACTGTTGTTATTATGGGATCAAATAATAAAAAGATAGTGGTGCGTGAAGATGGAAAATAAAAGAAATAAACTCTAGAGAAGACATTACCTCTAAATTGGGTAACTCCTTTTCATTTTATCCAAATGCTTCATTGGAATGACTTATTCCAAATTTGAGGCTTCTAAGATGTGATATATGGATTTTGAGAGATAATATGAGTAGTGGTTGGATGAGAAATGGTCAGGAGAGGTGTGGTTAAGGGGATATAGTAGGGAGCCTTTTATAAGAGGGGCGAGGGTTACTTTTGGAAAGTCTTGAAATGTTACTTTATTATAAAATTATTCTACAATTTTAATGGTCCCACAATGATATATTTATAGGATAAGGTTATAAGGATTCGAAATCCACTCGTCCAATAGGTTTTCTAAAAGTGTAAGTCTTATATTTTACCTTACATTTTAATTTTATTTAAATCGTTAATTAATGAGGTAATCACTCAATCATCATTGTGTCATAAATAAATTTATTTATACAATGTCTAATAATTATAAACAAAATACCATGATTTAATAAATCTTTTTATCTTTAAAATGACTATTTATATTATAAGAGATCATTTATTTTAAAAAAAATTAAATTGTTTTACTTAGGTGTCACATAGTTTGGTGATATTTTCCTTTCATTAAAAATAATATGATATAAGGACACTATCACAAAAAAGTGATTCCATGGGGTCCCTAAGATAGAACAACGTATCCCATGGTCGTCCATGCCACAACCATGTGGATTTGGACACATTTTAGAGTCATATTATATTATTATGATATTATTTTATTACCCTTAACTACTCGATTGCTAATTAATCCTGATAATTAAATATAATTGTCGTCGTTACTATACATAATTTCAAAAAAAAAGATTCTTAATTAAAATTTTTTTACCTTATTATTCAAAATATGTAATCCATTTTACCAAATTCCAAACACAAAAATTGTAGTAATTAATTTAAAAATAATTTTCATTGTCAAAACCAAAGACGAGTTTTTATGAAGTAAAATTTATCAAACGATTGTCTTGTTTTTACATCAAATTGAAATGTGAAATTACTTCCAATAAACTAAATTTCATTAAGTGATAAAAAATAATTAAATTAAACATTAAAACCAATTAACAGGGTAATCTACCTATATAATTAAATTATTTGAAAAATAAGTCCTGAAGGAAAATGCAGTATTTTTCACCTTTCATTAGAAAATGAATTTTTTTTTAGAAAAATACCAAAAATTCACCCTAAGTTATATTTCTTATTCAAAATTAAAAAATTATTCCCATTTAACCAAATTCAAAACATATAAGTTTCATTAATAAATTATATAGTTAATTCTTGTTATCAAAACAGATAGCGTGTTTTTATGAAATAATTTCTCTCAATAGATTGATACATGTTTATGTCCATTTTCAAATTCAAATTAATTATAATGACAACCATTGAATTAAATGTTAAAAATATATTCTAATTAAACTTCAAAAAAAATTAAAAATATAACCTAACAATATAAATAAATTATATTAAAATGAGGTTTTGAATTAAAATTCATCATTTTTCAAAATTCATAAAAAATGATCTTTATAGGAAAAATAACAAAAATTTACCCAAAGTAAATATTGAGGTCCCGATTACAAAGAAAGATTTTATTTTTTCAAATAATACATTTAAAATTGTCAAAAAGTGGATTTAAAATGGTTCTCCATCAAAAGCCGGTAAATCGGCCTTTTAAAGAATTTTGGAATATTGATGATTAAAATTGGATTTATTATCATTTTAATCCTCTATCATTTTTGGGAAATTGTTAAAATATTTAACAAACATATATAATCATTTCTTAGTTAGTTTTATCCATTTCTTCCATTACAACTTCTATGCATAAACTACTATTGTAAATAATATTATTATATTTTTAGTGTGCAACGTAAGATTTCAAAGAAACTTGTTGTTGAGTATATGGTACACCAATGAACATAGAATCTATTTTAAGGTAATATTAATATTTAATCGAAGAATATTAATAAATATCAAAATTTCATATTCCTTATTTACATGGGATGTTACACACTGACTCCAATAGTTGAATCCATAAAGGTTAGGTGTCATCCAAGTCTGTTGATGGGTATTTATCAACTGTATCATGCTGAAACACATTAGTTGGAGTCTACATTTCCATTCTCTTGTAGTAGTCAGCATCTAGGTAGTAGGATACATAAGAGGCTATGAGAGATGCAGCACCATGTAGTGTGCCTACATGACCATTAAGAGAGTACTTAAGGCATCAATGATATGAGGAATGGACTGTAGCTTGCAGGTGGAGCCATGGTATACTAATCAATGTGTTGTAAGAGGTGTATTTTGAGACAACCATGAAATCCGTGATAGAATCTAGGACACCGAACTGTGACATTATGTGAATCTCCCCCAGTGGTGTCTACTCTATCATGTCATAACCTTGAATCATTATGTCAGAGTGGTGAAGATTTGTTTCATATAGCCCCATCTTACAGAGTGTCGGTGTTTAGATCATATTGATCCTGAAGCCTATGTCGACATGAAAATTTTGGATTTCCATGCCATTGAACTGTCATGTTATGTTCAATTGTATGATATTAACCTTTATAAGAGAACAACCATCCTCCATAGAGATAGAGAAGATGGTCTGAAATTTTTCATACATAACAATATCAGTATGGAAGGCATCAATGGATTCAACATCCATCTCAAAATGAATGGATATTCTTAACACCTCTTCAAGGGATTCACAAATATCCTCTAAGAGGAAGAGACCATTGAGGATAGAAAGCCTTACAGAAATATTGGAAAGTTGCTTCTGGATATCATATTTCTATGCAAGGAGAACACTTGTGTTGAAAAGAGCTTACTCTTTGGTAGGAGGTATGACAGGCTCTGATGGTTGATTAAGTGGATTAAAGTTGGTGCTGGGAATGTACCACTGCTCAGTAGTCTATCTTTATTGAATGGATACCAGATGATATTGAGATTACTGATGTATATCCATCAATGAATGTGGCGGATCATAGAATGGTTATGGTGGATCAACCTGATCAGTTAGTGAAAATGGTGTTGGTGGCGAAACAAATGAAACATGATGCCAAGGATGTGTGTGTTGAGCTCTTTGTGGGGCCTACATTCTGGTCTCTAAGGCATGCATCACTTGGAATGAATCACCGAGCAATGTAATCTGCCGATTTACATACCCACGAAATCATTGACACTGGCGTCGTATGGGGATGTTGGGAGGGTCTACCCGACATTCTTCATCATTGGGAACCATGTAATGATTTTCCAGCTTGATGGTTTTTACAAATTTGTAGCCTAGGTTATCACTCAAATAATCCTTCATTGTTCAATTAATTCTAGAATAATTCCTTATCTCCAGAGAATTTAATCTTCGACAGTATGGGATGTGTTTGGAAAAGGCAGAGGGATTTTTATTACCCTACTTCGTCGGTGCATTCTCCACGAAGTGGTTGAAGGATAAGATGTTGATGCAGAGGAAGTATCCAAAGGTGGAACATAGATATTAGAAGGATAAGGCTGATTTATACTGTCATGGATAATACAATGGGCAAGAAATAATTCCTTGCGATCCATCTAGTCATCATGTTTTTGAGACGTGCGGTTAAAACTCTACTTCCATTCACCCTCTATATCACTATAAAACTTTAGAAACACACATGTCACCTATTCCAGGGTTGTTCCCAACTATAATATCTTATTATAATCCTTGTATGTGTCCCAGTATTTAAACACATATCACTGCATAAGGCTATTCCCAAGGATTTAGTGACAGGGTTTGTTATTTAGGAGATTATTGAGATATACCTCTTCAAGTCTCTTGCATCTAGAAACCGCAAGGAGCATTATAATTAAATAGAATCGAAAGCATCGTTTAATGATTATCTGTTCATCCTCAGATATGAAAAATGATATCTAAGATCATTTCCCTAATAAGGTTCTAGCGGAGACAGTCATGGAGGTAGAACATAATTTTATTTCCTAGGTGGTAGTGTCACGTTATGCGGGGGTGCCTGTCATTTCTGATGCTGACATTATTGAGATGATGTGATGCCCCAAAAACTTTTCACATGTTTTAATATTATTATGGTTTTATTTTGTTTAATTTTCAAGCTATCTAATCATAACATGCAACTAAAAACAAATAAGTTTATTTAATTAAACACTGATGTGTTTACATTAAAATAAGTTCAAAGGAAACCATAATACCCCAAAAAACCTATTAATATACCTCTTAAAATCATAGGGAGACCACCCAATAGGACAACAAGCCCTTGATAAAAGTAGTCATCCTTTGAACCCGTCAAAATGAATATCAGTATGGCCAGAACCACTTCAACCGCACTGAGAATCAGTGGAATGACGTGCACCATCATTGCCAATACTTTTTTAATATAAAACACCATAATTATTCCTTCTATAATACCCAAAACCAATCTAAACATGGAATCCTTTAGCTGATTGTTGGAGATAAAATCGATCATTGATTTCCTTTTAAGGTAGATAGAATTTAAAATAAATTGAGCATTAGTATTTTGTTAAAACAAAATAAATTTAAGTGAAAATTTAAGATATATTGTTTTAATTTTCATAAAATATATATCACTACCTTAATCATTTTAATTTTTTTGATATGTTTCAAATCGCTTATGTTTCATTTTGACATCATTGATTTGAATTTAAACAGATATTTTATAAAACATAGTATGATTTCAAATATAGGTATGTATTTCAAATACCTTTCAAATGTTTCAAATGTTTTAAATTTCCTATGACGATACATTAAAGATATTTTAAATTAATATTATTTGATTTAATATATCTACTATCTATGGGTATATTAAAATTTCCTTTTAAACAATAGAAATAATATTTTTACTATGTATTTTAAGAATCTTGAATGTTTTATGTATTTTTGTATGTTAATCATCCAATGATAAAATAGAAATGATGTTTTATAAAATTAATTATATACATTATATAATGAAATTTGTTATATTTATTTGATTTTATAACTTATTTTGAATGTTAGTGCATAAAAAAATCAGTTCCCTATGGGCCATCCCTCTATCCATGCTGAAGATGCAGCACACGCTACTACAGAAGTAGGGGACTGGGCCACAGCATTCAACCCTAGCACGATTCCAGCCCAAGGGAGAGAGGGCGTGTGTGTGTCCATGATTCACACACAAAGGAACAAAGTAGCACACCACTGTGTGTGGTGGCACAATTCTATGGGTGAGAGCATAGCACTCCTAAAAACCCAGTACGGGGCTTTACCCGGAGGGGGGAGGGAGTAATCTAAGCATATGTTGGGAGCCCTTGTGTTATAAAGGATCCATATAACTTTCTCTATTTCGATGTGGGATGAATATTTTATGGAAAAATGTTATCTGGACCATTTGATCATGTTCCACATGATATGAGTCATCCATTTTTGTTCAAACCACAATTCCTAGTACCCGCGGTTCATCCTCCCCATTTTTAACAGCAGTCCAATCTGTTGTGATCTAATCATGAATAATAGAACCTTTATTAAATTCCTCGACGCACCATAGCCATTATATCGAGTAGAGATTTAATTTGGACTGATCATTCCTTTTAAAACCAGGATCGCACCTCTACTGTTGCATCAGGGTGATATAAAAGCGCAACCGCCCTTCATTTTTTTAAATCATAGAAACATTTTTAACCATCCGATCATGTCTCGGCTGATCTGACCCATCCATTTTCTATAGTTTTCACCCCCATCACCTTCGTCTTCTACCTCATGTGGGCACTGAACTAGTAGCCAATGCTACATTTTTTTTCTTCCATGCCTGTGACTTTGGGTGACCCCCTATTTCCGCTCATTTTCTACAAGACTAACACCTCGGTTACATTTTAATCTAATGACTCACGGTTCATACTTTCATGTTTCATTAGACATATAATGTATAAAGTATATATATATATATATATCTTGTTCTATACATGTACCATATGGGTTCTCCACTCTCCAGCGCCTCCTTTTAGCTTTTTTGGACCTCTCATCCTCATTCGAACCATAAAATGGTTCTAAGTTGTTTGTCTATGATTAGTTTTACACTTCCATATATATATATATATATGGTTAAGGAAAAGTCCTGTTGATTCCTCCTTGATGGTGAATATTTAGTCATAAATGTGTTCTTACTCCTTTACAAAGAAAGGGTTTTCGATTTTTATGTGTTTGATACACATATATATGTATATATTTGTTGATATATGCATAAGAATATATATATATATATAATATTTCATAAAATTACCCTTATATCCTATGACACTATTTGAAATTAATAAACCCTTGTTTAACTAATTCCCTAATATGTTTAAAACATGTCTGTTTCGTTCAATTTTGTTGTTAAACACACATATATATACTATGTATAATCATATATACATAAAAATTATATATATGCATAATGATGTTTACATAAACATATAAATGATTTTTTAATAAACATTTTAAATTTTATAGCACGACTTAAAATTTAAGGACCCTTGTTAATTAATGTGCCCAATATATTAAAGTAATATACATGTTGTTGGATTTTTTGTGTAAACCCTTTAATACATTTTATATATTCTTTTATTTGAATATATGTGTATATATATAAAAATTGACCCTCAATATTATTTTTCATTTTTCAATTATTACTAAGTATGAATAACAAATTTTTTTAAAATATAAAAGTTTTCTTTTTTAAAATAAAATTTGTGACATACACCATTGTGTATAAATGGATTTACACAACAGTAAACCCTAATTAATTATGCAGTTTCCATATTTTATACATTTGTTGTGTTTATAATTCATGAGGATAATTTTTTGAATTTTCTAATGTTATAAAAATATTTATGATTAAATTACTTTCATGAATATTAAATGGCATTGGTTATGATTGATTTCCATGCTTTTCATTCTTTTCATTGTGTGATAGTAATTGGGAGTACCCTTGTGATATGTTAGACATAAGCATACAAGTATTAAATATTTGGATATCTATGTGTTTTATACCACACATGAAATATTTTATTCATTTATAAATTAGTTATCAATCCAATCCCTGATGAATTTCATATATGTATTTTATTAATAATATTTTAGACACTAAGGTTAATGTTTTATGTAGAAAAACATGTATTTCATTTAGTGCACTAGTTGTCATCACATATGCATTAATTTTTCTATCAAACATTTCATTTATTACCATAAACATGAAGTTATTAAAATTTTTATTAATACTTATATGCATGATTAACATTGTATATGTAAATGATAAACAATGTAATCAAATACAACTGACCTTTTATTGAATTAAAGAACTGAATTATTCAACGTGGTATGAGACACTTTTAATAATGTAAAATTATATATCAAATGTTCAAATAGGTATGAGAAACATTGAACATATGTCCTAACATGGAATATGAGGAATGTATTAGACATAGAAAGTGTTGGGTGGGGCCCGCTATAGCCCCTCAGTGCATCAGTTGGTCTAATGAGACAAAATATTCTTTGCATAAGGACTTGAAAAAATGATTATATATTGTATAGGTAAGAGTCCATGATGGTATGGTTATATTGTCCTGAATTATGCATTTCCTCATTATGGTTATGATAATTAATTAACCAATTGGATATTCAATTAGTAGAATATTCATGGTTAAGAGCATGTACATTGGAGTAACAAAAGAAGTGAATTAATAAGGCATAATGTTTATTCAACAACGAAATTTTTATCATCCAATTATGATTCACACATAGTAATGGAATAAATTGATTTTATTCTAATATACACAACTCTGATAATGTATTACTCTCAGTTGTAAATTTAGTACTTGAACTTTTTCGTGTGACATTTATATATGTTAGAATGAGTCTTTCTTTATATGATGCATACCCTATTTTTTGTATGAGCATGCTAATGTTTGGAACATGTTCCATTGTTTCCTTCTTAGTTTTCTTTGAAATGTTCTCTTATAATTCATGGAAAATATGTTATAAAATGATTCATGTATAGAATATTTCATCACAAAATTTTTTTATAGATAATTTTAATGTAATTTTTTCATGAATTTTTAATTGAAATATTATTTTTAAAACCCCTTAGTAGGAATTTTTCTCCCCTACCATTCAATTTAAATTTTACATTTTTGGTATATTTGAGTTACCGTGTTCAGTGGGTGCTTTGTGGAGTTTCTTTCTCTTCCAATTTTGAAGGAAATGAAATAATTATATCTAATTATCTAAGACCTAAATCCAAAATATCCTCTCTAGTGGAAAATGATGTGTGTTTTCATCGTTATTTTTTTATGAAGAAACCAACAGACCTAGTTTTATTTCAACTATGCACCGGTTTGAGGGAAGACTGAAGCGGGAGCGTGATAGTTGGTATCAAAGGATTGGTTTAGATAAACCTGGAAAATTAGAACAACTTTAGAAACATGAATAAGTCATAGTAAATAAATGTTTCCATAAACTTTTTAGATTTCAGACGAATCAATACTTTTGTCTCTTCTAACATAAGTGTTAGAAACTATAGTGGATAAATCATGTTTAGAAGGATACAAGACTTTTGAAAGCCTTTTTTTGTCATGCAAACACCTCTACCATATCTTTAATTATCCTTGTGTACTCCAACTCCAACGAGGAGGGGACTTCAAATATTTTCTGATGATGAACACTCAATTGTAGTTTTATGCACGGAAAGGGAATCACTTTGAGGGATTATTTAAATTCTTCAACCGAGGAAGGAATGCTACATCTTGAGAGGATTTTCAAGAGTCCTCCCAATAGGTTGACCCCTGAGTAGCATACCACTGCTAAATCATGACATACGGTATCCATGGAAAAATCATGGAAATTTATGACCTTGAGAATGAGACTACCCATTTACATTATTGACAACAATTTCATACCAATGGTGCCCAACATGATAAATGACATGCTTCTCTCACACTAAAAACAGATGTTCTCTTGCAATTGATCCTAGTTTCCCGTGTTGCATTTAGAACAAAGTGATTAAATAATTTTGACCCACTTTGTGGATGTACTTATCTAGGAATTTTGGAAATCACTAACATTGGTGAAACCGATGAATTGTCATCATAGAGGATGTCATGAAATCCATGCTAGTGTTGTGAGATTGAGCATGTAGTTATGTAACCCCTTGGGTTTATGAACTTTGTATAACTGAATAAAGATATATGTTTAGATAACATAATATTATTTTACAAATAATGTATCTATTTTAATATTGTTATGCCATGCTGAATAAAACATAACTCTTCAAATTTTCAGATATAAGACCTGGGTTTACCAACCAATCCTATATCACTTCCTATTGAACTTTTAGAGATTATTATTTTCAATACATGCTTGGAAGAATACCAAACCTATGAAATCTTATGTTCGCCTTGTAAAAAAATACATCAGGTGTCAAAACAGACAACCATCCTCAGTCACTATTAAGGACACAATCTTTTCTATTAGTATATTGCAAATTTACAATTTATAAAATATCAGAAAATATGAATGTATCATGATGTACTTTTTCTATTTATCACTTTGGCTGATAACTACCGATGTGTATGAATTTTTCTAGAAGCTTCTTTGGTGGGTGACCCTCGAGTGTCCTATCTATTCTAGGTCCTGAGTATTATTATAAATGGGGAACTCTACGACATCAATATTTTCAAGCACGATGTGGTACAAGAGATTCATATGAGATAGATGCACTCTAAAATCTCTGACCGCCATGCCACTCATGCTTCTCTACGGATGGTCGAGTGCTTTATGCACAATTTTGACCCTATATATAGGTAGTGTATCTAGACCAATGAAATTAAGGAGTTGAATACTACCCTATGAATCAATTTGAGTTTATCTGCACCATACCCTCGAAGGTTTTGCAAGTGAAGGGACGATGAAAGTGATGTGTGTTTGTTTTTTTCATGTGGTTTTTGTACAAGTATTTTGAAATTGAGAGGGAAAAATTTGTTGAAGGGGGGATAATGAGACACCCAAAACCATTTTCACATGTAATAATAATATTATGGTTCTATTCTATTTAACTTTCTTGCTATCTTAAAAAACAAGCAATAAAACACAACGCATTTTATTTGATTAAACAGCGAGGTTCTTACAATTCAACAAGATCAATAAAAACCATACGACCAAAAAATAAATATTAAGAGACCTATTGAAAACTCACATAGACCACCAAAAACATAAAAAATCTAAATATAGTAGTAGGGGTCCTTCAAATGAATCATACTGAACATTATTATGTTCAAAGCCACTACAACTGCACTAAGAATCAGTGGAATGATGTGTACTATCTTTTCCAAGATGTTTTGATTATAAAACACCCTATTTCATGGTTTCATAATACCCTAATGAAATATGATAATTGACATCATTTGGTGACTATTGGAGATGCATATGACTGTTTTTTCCTTTTAGGTCATTTAGAATTTAAAATAAAGTGATTGTTAGTGTTTTGTTATAAAAAATAAATTAAATTGAAATATTGAAGATATATTATATGACTTTTCATAAAACAAATATAACTACATTAATCATTTTAATTATTTTGATATGTTTTACATATCGTAAATTTTACATTTGACATCATGGTTTTTAACTTAAAAGAAAATTTCATGTAATGTAATATGATTTCAAACAAACGTATGTATTTAAAATAATTTAAAAATGTTTCAAAATTTTTAAATTGTGTATGATGATACTTTAATCATATTTTAAATTAATATTATTTGATATTATACATTAACATTATATGTTTATATTAATATTTCCTTTTAAACATAAGAAATATTGTTATTACTATGTATTTTATGCATCTTGAATGTTTTAAGTATTTTTAGACTTTAATAATCCAAAGTTAAAATATAAATCACGTTTTATAAAATTTAATATATTCATTATATACTGAAATTTGTTATATTTCATTTATTTTATAATTTATTTTGAAAATTAGTTCATAAAAAATTTATACACTACGGGCCTTCCTTCTAGCTTGGCAGAAGAGGCAGAATGTGCTACTAAAGGAGTAGGTGTCTAGGCATAAGCCTTTAGCCATATCACTTTTCTAGAATGAGGGAGAGTGGGAGTGTGTATTTAATTCCTAAAGCACGCATGACGGATCCATGGAGTGCACCAGCATGCGGGGTGAAACATCACCTTGGGTGGGCGCAGAGCATGCCCGAAGAACTTGATACAGGGCGTTACCAGGAGGGGTGAGGGAGTAATCTGAGACATAGTTGGGATCCCTAGGCCTATAAAGGATATTTGGAAATTGTTGTGTTTTGATTTGGGGTGATGATATTAAGGTGAAACGTGTTCTGGACTGTCATATCTCATCTCACATGATTTGAGTCGTCTCTTTCTGTTTAGGGCACGATTCCTGACAACCGCAGAATATCCTCTTCATTTTTAACAGCCGTGTGATTTTTCATGATCTAATCATGACCATTCAATCATTTTTAAAATTCCACATCATGTCAGATCCATTTCATCAATTCTATATTTAATCTCTACCAATCATTCCTTTTAATACTGGGATTTTCACCTCAACCGTTGGTTCAGGGAAAGATCAAATCACGACAGTCCTTCTCTTTTTAATTATTCATATCATTATCAGTCATTCGATCATATCTCGGCTGATCTGATATGTTCATGATTTTCAGGTTTTCTCCTCCATCGACTTCTTCTTCTACCTCCAGTGTGCACTGAACCAGTATCCCATGCTATTTGTTTTCCACGCCCGTGACTTCGGGTGGCCCCTTCTTTCTGCTCATTTTCTACTAGACAGTCACCTTAGTCTTATTTTGAATAGATAGGTCTAAGTTCTTAATTTCATGTTTTATTGAACATATAGTATATATGGTTTATATATATATTTATATATATCATTTTTCACTTGAACCTGACGGGTTCTCTAGTATCCAGTGCCTTCTTCAAGCTTCCTCAGACATCTCATACTCCTTCAAACTAGCTAAGGGTTCAATGTTGTCCTGACATGTTTTAGTTTAAATTTTCACACCCACATATATATATATATATATATATATTTAGATCTATATACATTTATATAAATATATGATCAAGTAGAAGACCTACTGATTCCTCCTTTATGGTGAATCTATCGTCATAAATGTGTTTTTACTCATTTACTAGGAAAGGGTTTGGGATTTTTATGTGTCTGATATGTATACATATGTATATATATATTAATGTATACCTTAGCATATATATATAAGTAAATATTTCATAACAAAACCCTTATACCATATTACGTTATTTGAAATTATTAATCTGTTCTTTAACTAATGTCTCTATGTTTTTGAAACATGTATGTGCCATTTAATTTTTGTGTAAGACCCTTATATATAACATTTATATTCATATATATATATATTATATATGTGTATATCGATGTTTAAATAAACAAATTTATGATTTTTTTTAATAAATCGTTTAAATTTTGTACCAAGATTTCAAATTTTGGGATCCTTGTTAATTAATGTGACTAATATATTAAAGTCATATATGTTTAATTCAATTTTTTCTATAAACCCATTAATACATTATGTATATTCGATTATGGGACTATATTTGTAAGCATATAAACTTCAATCCTCAATATTATTTATTATTAATCAAGAATTACTAAGAATGAATAAAACTTACTTTTTTTGAAATATAAAACTTTTTTATTTAAAAATACAATTCGTGAAATACACCCTTGAGTATAAACAAGTTTACACAACACTATACCGTAAATAATTTTAGATTTTTGAAATTTTATACATTTGATGTGTTTAGAATTCATCAGTATAATTTTTGAGATTTGTTACTTGTATACACATATATAATATTCACTTATTTTCATAAATATTATATGGTTTAAGTTATGATTGATTTTCATACTTTTAATTATTAGCATTGTGTGAATGTAACTGTTAGTACCATTGAGATATGTAATAAATACACATACATGTGATATATGTTAAGACATCAATGTGTGTTTTACACCACAAGAAATATTTTTTCACCATTAAATTAGTTATGCATCCAACCCATGATTAATTTCAAATATATATCTTATTAATATGATTTTAAAACTTATGGGTATTATTTTATGTGAGAAAAATTGTATTTATTTTTGTTCATTATTTTTCCTCACATATCATATAATCTTCCTATCATACTTGTCATTTATTAACATAACCATGAAGTTTTTAATATTGTTACTAAAACTTATATGCATGACTAACTGTGTAAATGTAAATTCCAAATAATGTAATCAAACAAAAATGGCCATTTATGGAATTAAGAACAAAATTATTCAAAGTGGTCTGCGACACATTGAATAATATGAAATGAAAAATTAAATGTGAAATGTGATATGGGAAACATTGAACATATGACCTTACATGGAATATGAGGAATGTATCTAACATTGAAAGTGTCGGTTGGGTCCCTCTATAGCCCCTCGGTGCATCGGTAGGTCTCTTGAGACAAAATACTATCTTGGAACAAGGCCTTGAAAAAATTATTATTTATTGTCATATCATGAGGCCTTGATGGTATGGTTATGTTTGTCTCACATTATGAATTTCCTCATTATGTTTATGATAATTAATTAACCAAGTGGATATTCAACTATTATAATATTAACAGTTAAGAGCCTATACTTATGAGTTACAGAAGAAGTAAATTCTTAAGGCATAATGTTTATTTAGAGCTCAGAGATTTATTTTCCTGTTATGATTCACAAATAGTAAGTGAAGAAATTAATTTTATTATTTTATGATCAACTATAATCATTTATTACTCTCAGTTGTAAATTTTTTTCATTCACTTTTGTGTATCACCTTTATATAAGTTAGAATGAATCCTCCTTTATATGCGTCATACACTAGATTTTGTATGAGCATGCTTATTTTTGAAACATGTTTCATTGTAACCTTGTTATTATTCCTTGAAATGTTCACATATACTTCTTTGAAAAAAATTCATGACATGACTCATGTATTTAATCGTTCCTAACAAAATTTTTTATGGTTATTATTAAAGGAATTTATTCTGCACTTTTAAATTGAAATATTATTTTAAACCCCCACACTAGGAATTATTATTCTCACCCTACATTCCAATTTAAATATTACAGGTTTAGTATAATTGAGTAACCTTGTTCTGTGGTAGCTTTGTGGAGTTTCATTATCTTCCAATTTATAAGGAAATGTAATAATTATATCTTATTCTCTATGACCTAAACCAAAAAGATCCCCTCTAATGGAACGTGATGTGTGTTTTCAGATTTTCTTTTTATAAAAAAAATGAAATGTACATTCCAATTTTTATTTCCAATCTACACTATCTTTGGGGTAGCCTGGGACCGGGGTGTGATAGCCAGAGGATGAACATGAGGTGGTGGGACTAAATAATTCTATAGGGGTGAATATTGTTTTTAACAATTTCATTTTTCTTGGGGCCTCTATTTTTGCTAATACGATGGTCTATTCCTTGGATGCTCTTCTTATAGGAGATACATTAAGTAATGGGTGTTCTTTCTAGGCTTATTGAAAATCTTTCTCTAAAGGATAATCGTTGGGAGAGAAATACCAGAACACAAATAAAAAGTTCTGAGTAATGGGAGAACGAACAATTTCCGTCTTAAATTCCCCAGGCACATCCTCAGATTATAATTCTAGTTTAGTGGCCTATTATTGTAATATGTGTGGACCTTCCACTTGGTAATAAGGATTGAAACATTCTTTTCAGGCATCAACGTGCACTTAAAGAGTCATAAATCCTTTTCAAATGTGTGGTGGAACTAAATTGGTAGAGGAACTACCTATGAACAGCCTCCCAACCAGATATTGACTAAATGAATAACTGGATGTACCAAACAAATACAAGGCCATCCTGTGTCTATAGGAAACTCATGTTTTTGGAGTCCTAATGATGTGGTGGAGTTCCCAACATGGGTCCACACCAGGGAATAACGTGGGACAAACACAGTTATGGATCACACATCCCATTTATGGGGTATAATATATGTATTCTAAAAGACAGGGGTACTAGAATACCATCCTCCAATATTGAATACGTCATTCAATCAGGAGGTATTTCACCTGTTGTGTTTTTAGGCTATTGAGGCGAGTAATAAGTGCTTCCATTGAATCAGATGGATGAGGAATTTGATATCTATGAGGGTCCCTAACTAACAATGCATTAGAGGGTTCTTCAATGTGGTAAGAGGGCCCAACAGCTCATGAGTGACTAGAAGAATTACCCCAGTTGGTGGGGAATTACATGTAGAGCAGCAGGTGGGAGCTGTGGAGCTGCCGACGAAACCTAGGTTAGGTGATGGGGAAGGTTTTCATGCAATTAAGGTGAATTTTTTGATTCATATCATGGCATCTTTCCATAGAAATGGAATATACCGAATCTTGATGGGCAGGGTGGTCGATTTCACTGAGAGGAAACACTCCTGGAGGGTGTTGTACCATCCCATGACCATGACTTCTGAGTCAAGGATTGATGTAATCTTTTCTTCATTTTTTTGAATGCTCATTGAGAATCTTTTCCACCAACATTTTTCTATTCAGAAAGTTGTTGGTGAAACATTGCCTTTTTAGGGATATCAATCATCATTTCCACTGATCTTGATGGGTTAGAGTGTTTGCTAGTCCCAATTTTCTATTTTCCATTACTGGGGTATCGACTGATTGGTAATCCATCAGAAGGTGAAGGATGGTCATGGAATGTCCTTTGTTTTCATGTATGGACTCTAGAAATATATAATGGGTGTTGTAATTCCCCTAAAGGTTCTTCCACTTCTCCATTACCTGAACCAGTTCCCCCTACGAGTTATATTTAAGGAACAGTCATGTTCACTATGACAACACCCCTGATACAAATCCTTAAAATCACTAGGTAAACCAAGATGGTGCAGTATATGACTCAAATGAATGTCATCTTACTAGCCCCATCCAAGGATCTGGACATGCGGGTAAGCCTCCTTGAAAACTTTTAATAGTGCAGTGAATATCGTTACACATTATTGTTGGAGGGCCTTCTGATAACCAGGCAACACAGGGTGCTAAGAAACATGATGTGTTTCCAACTCAACCAGGTGGCATTTTTTTCCAATGTCGTCGTAGTATTCTTGGATCCTTTTGTAAGCTATCTTCTAACAATGGAGACTAGAATGCATCATCCAAATGGTTTAGTGGAGAAACATAACTTCATCCTAGGTAAGGGACATTGGAATTTTGATTTTTTGGGGGTTAAAATTAGCCAAACAATCTCTAGGAAATGGTTCTCTATGATAATTTCCCACAATCTTCTCAAATCAGACAAGGGATATAGATCTGGGTCACCCCAGTATTTTATTATAGTCAGATGTTGGATTGGTAATGAAATGTATGAAGACCTTTTTGATGGTAGACTAGCCTATGTAGAGTATGGTATATGGGCTGACAAGCTGCCACATATTGATCTGTCTTCTAAAGAATACACTGATTACACCACCACATATCATTAAGATAGACTAATGACCACTGATCCCCGTGTATTGGATTCATTCATTTGGATTTGATCATGATATTCCTCATCCTCTATTTTTCCCAAAAAAACTCACTTTGATCACTTGTTGAGGTGGAGAATGATATTATTCACGACAATGAGGATGGCATGGGTAGGCCTGGAAAATGGGGCAAAAACATCATCCTCCCATATACATATTTAGAGGTATGTAGGTATCTGATGGACCTCAATTTCATGAAGAATGAGGCTGATATTTCATATCCCTAGCCCGTCCACTGACATAGAAGATTAGGTTGAAGGATCCGTCATTTAATCTGACTCCACTTTATAATATGGAAAGCAGACGTGTTTGACTTTAGTTTGAGGATCCTCAGTATTCATTCTCTAGTAGTGATGACCCATCCTCCTACCCTGGGAAGGTTATTTATGGAAGGTTAAATCTTTGACCTAGGGTAGACCTCTGCAAGGGTCCTTGCTCGAGCATCGAATACCTATGATTGAAAAAGCCATGGTGCAAGGAGAACCTAGGGAACATTCAAATGGAACATGAGGAGGATATCTGTGATTGAGGGTGTTGGAGTTGGGAGGGTTTTCTCTAGATTTGGCATGAACATGGGGGATATCCATGATGATAGTTTGTAGTGAGAGGAAAACATATACTTTAGCCGACTCTGGTATCTAATGCATGAGGAGGTCCTTTTTATGAACATAATTTATATGGGAATGACCATTGTGATGACTATTGATGAAGTGGGGAGGGCCTCTGATGGAGTTTGCGGGAACAAGGGGAGTACACCAATACTGTTGGGTGACAAAAAATGAGGATCTTAGCATTGATAACCTATTAGGAATGAAATATTTTATACCTGAGTCTAGGAGCATGGGGAGGAACTATGTTCTGAGTGTCGATGATGCAGGGAGGTCCCCCACTAGAGTTGATGATGGGGGAAAGGTAATCACCTCCATACCAGATGCGAATTTATGGAGGACCTCCACTCTATCAGATGATGTTCTGGGGAGGACCTTCATACTAGACGTCTTCATCATGGATCAACCTGCTACGGAATCTGCATGGGCATGTGACCAGGGAGGTTAACTCAACCAGCTTATGAGGTGGCTAGATCCATACATTTGACTGGGCATAGATAGATCCATACTATAGGATAGGGAAGTGACCCTACTCTAAGATAATAACATGGGTCCAATAGTAAGTCCAAGTGGTGGATATTTCTATAGGGTACGTAGAAGATATTTTCCCAGAGTATACGTCTTCCTGTTATTTCACCCAACATTGATGCTATGTCATCTGTTCTAGAGACGGCTGTGTAGGGGTATTGAACACCAGTTCCTTGATCTATTGGATTGGATGGAGAAGCATAAATGTTTGGGTGGGAACACTGCTCGCTGGATCCCTAGCTGAAATCCTAGCCAGTCAAACTCGGACATCCCTTACTTCATACGCCTATGGGACAGAATCATAGGAGCGCTCTGGGTATAGGCTCCCAAAGATATTTATGGTCATAGTGTGGAGATGAGGCTCCATGTACAGCCCTTGGGGGTGGAGGTGTTGATGGTGCATGGAACCCTTCAGTTCTTGATGTTATATATCCCTTGTTGGGATAATCCCTCCTATTCGTATCGATAAATAAAATTTTAAATCAACCACCTCTAAATAATTTTAGAGGGTGATAGGGGGTTATGGAACCATGTATCTATGTTTGTGGAAGTTATCACAGAAGAAATGGATACAGATTGGACTACCTTCTTCGCATTTCTAGTGCCCTTATTTCCAAATGCGAGAGGAGATGAGATTACTATAGTTGTAGCATGGGACCTAGAATGCAGAAAGTCTAGCAATTATTATAGGAAATGGGAAAAAGATTCCCAATTCCCTAGTGTTGTTCAATTATCCATGGATGGATAGAAATATCCACACTGATAGAGACGTAGACATGGAAGCCCAATGATTAAAACCCTAACGCCTGGTGAGTTCCATACGATTACCAATATTTTATTATTGGGACATAGTAACGAATAGATGCCTCCGATGAAATTCCCATATTTTTATGCATTGAAAGCTACTAATATAAATATTTAAGAGAATAAAATCACACATTTTTTCCATTACGGTTTGTAATGATTTCTCCGGGGTGCACACACCTATCTGTAGAGGATTCACTAGTTATTTACATAAATTTCCTCTTTCCAATAGTGGGAGTTATCAATAACTTATTCCAGGTTTTTTCTCTTTGATCAAAATAGGATGATAGGATTTCAGACTCTCGTTCCATGGATATCCCCCCAGAATTTTTCACCTAATCTGGCTCTCCCTTAAATATTATGACGTTGTCCATGAAGCTCTTCATTGTTCCATATAATTTTAGACACCGGTTAATTACACTACTTATTTCAGGACATTCCATGGGGTCATGTTAGGGTAGAAACATTTAGTTAGGGGAGTAGTCAAGTTGGGTATTTCTAGAGTGTTTGGGAATTGGGACATGGGTACACATTGATTTTCCCTTTTTGAGAGGGCTTCTTGAGGGTTTAGAAACCCAAGGAATCCCTTGTAGATTATAGCGAATTATATTCCATAAGAATGTATATGAAGATTTCCTTGGGTTACCATGTTTAACACTGCATATATCGTGAGTTTAAAATCTAGCAGAGAAGGGTTAGACTGATAAAATCACTACTGAGGGAGGATTAGATGCATACATCCCTTGGTGGGATCACTTGGGAGGTTTATGAGATGGGTTGACCATAAAGCCAAATTAGGAATGATCTGAGGTTGTGTGTCCCATATGTGGAAGACATCACACTGTGAATGCTAATATGGTCACCTCAATGGGAGGATCTGAGGATGATTGGGTCCCAAAAATGGGGACACCTTGGTTTTCCATTGTATGGAATTGAACCTAGGGAAGGCATCGTACGTACCCTATATAAATGATAGGGATCAAAATTCATGTTATTTGATTGGGTGAAACATGATATCACAGTGTACATGATAGACAACAACCCGAAGACATGATGAGGATTACACGTGGTTAGCAGCCCAAGTGCTACAAGGGAGTAATGAAATGAATGAGGCATACACATAGTTAGCAGCGTAAATGGATGGCTTGATTTCACCAGGATGTGGCGGCCCGGTGGAATCATGATGGATATGGATGGAGTGTCAAAGGATGAAATGAGTGGTTATGGAACGGAAAATGATGTAGATGTGATTTTATTGGGCATGATCCTCAAAGAAGATTCATATGTATCTCCATGATAGGGAATCATTGTCTACATAGTTTGGAAATTGGGAGATGAGTCACTTGAGAAAGAAGCTCATGTGAATGGATGCATGGATGGGACCCTAAAGATGCAGAACCTCCAGGTTGTGGAATGACCATACCGAAACACAAAGGCTCAAAAAAAGAGTCTAGGATAAGACATGAGTTATGGAATTTAACCTCAAGGAGGATCCATACGTACCATTCTAAAAAGGGTAAATGATCAATGTCTAAAGATTTCAGGTGGCGGGAATTGACTCAGGGTGTACACAATGGAAAAAACATGAATACATGATTGAGGCTTACACATTGTTAGTTGATAATTACAATAGGTAAACTCTTGGTTGGAGGTGTATGGATTGATGGTGGGGCCTATGCATGGTTAGCTGCCCAAAAACTGGTCTGACACCACTAAGCAGTGGACCAAGGATCTGGGTCCCAACAAAGGGGACACCAAAGTTTACCAGTGTTAGGGGCTGGAACTCATGGATACTACCCATGTACCATGTCAGGAAGAAGTGGATAAGAAACCACCTAGTTTGATATCATGTAGTATAAAATCACTAGGGATGAAAGGGGTATATAGTTTAATGTCATATGCGATGAGGGTGAGCCATATTGAAGTGGTCAGGACCGATGTATGATGGGATTAAACATCAGATAGGTATCCTACATACCATTCAAGGAAAAAAAATTAATTTCCATGTGATTGGGCCACAGGTAATGGTGCTTACGCACTACAACATCCCAAATTAGATGTCAAGTTTGATACTTACTCTATGCCCAAGTGATTCATACTCACTGTTAGATACAAGAGGCAAATAATACCTTGTGATCACATCATGAAAGGTGTATCTGAGAGAAAAATAATAGGGCTTATGCATGTTTAGTGTCCTAGGGGGACATAAATTGGGACTTACTACAAGAGGAAGGCCAGATAAGGTGGTTCAGGGATTACATGTAGACTTATCGAGGTGCACATGATGAAAAATATCATATGGATAGGGGTGATAAGGCTTTGGTTCCCATACCCTAAACAGTTTTCTCGAGGCCTGTTTCTTTTGCAGTGATGATAGATTTACATAATATTTCTCAGATGTGGGTTCTTGGATGTTTAATGTTTTGGAGGTCGGATGTTGAGGATTCACTCCCCACCACTAAAACATACAAAAAAGGATAAAATTAACCGTTGTTGAAGAGAAGCCACTAGTAATGTCGAATGGGGAAAGGTTGTAGAGTGCTCCATTGAGGGTATCATGATAGTGTGGATATGAAAAGAATAAATAGCCGTTATCATGACTATGTGAAGAAGAATGAGGCAATGCATTACAACATGAAGAACTAACCAAGGGACTTTGATATCACCTCATTCAATCCTGGAGGGCTGCATTGGAGATGGATTTGTGATGAAAGCGGCCTTGTTGAAAAGAGATTTGGAATGATCAAGGGCTTGTAAAGAAATGGGGCTCGCAGAGAACTTATCTTTGTATTGCTCGTGGGATAAAAAATAACATGGCTTCATAGAGCTCACGGGCTCACATGGCATACGGGCTCGCAGCGTATAGGGACTCAGAGGGAAAAAGGGCATGTAGAGAACATGGGGATCCAAAAGCTCATGAGCTCATAGAGCTCATGGGATCGCATATGATATGAATTCACAATGATAATACCTCCATGAAGAGGGGATATATATGACAAATGGAAAATGTATTTTTCAATGCTGCTGTATATGGGATGATAAATTTTTCTGATGGTTCATAGAGGAAATGGATATTTTCAATTTCATAGATTGGTAGGCCAAAGTTAGGGGTGTTTAACTTTTTTAAGTGAGGGGATCATTGTATATATAGGCATCAGGTGGGTGATAAGGGAGTGGGACACGCTGCGATGTAATTTACGCTCTGCAACATGAGGAAAACTTCCTCTAGTTTCTCATAATTGTAGAGTTGACCATCACTCTTCTATACAATTATCACAGAGGATCCTGGCTTCTATAAAGATTTTATTTACCACGTATTCTTATGTCATTCCCTCTACATCACTTGTAGAGGCCTCTACTTGTGATCAATTTAATCATAGTCATGGAGTTGTCTGTAACTTTTCTCAACGGTGGGCATAAAGAAGACCTCCTCATTGCAATGGACGCACTGTTAGAGGGCTTTGCCAATATGACTTATGAAACAACCATTTGAGAATCACTTTGGAGGTCACTTCCAAGTCTTTTATAATGTGTGTATTTTGGCACAAACAATGTTGGAAAATATATAAATGAAAAAGAATGATCTTTTCTAATATAATTATCTTTTCTAAGAGAAACATCCATTGGATCTTACATTATGGACACTAGGGATGATAATTTGGATTAATAAAAGAATTAAATTGATTATATGAATTTGCAGGGATGTTTTTAATGATTTGGCTAAGCCAAAGGGCTTGATTTATGTCAAGAACTGGGGGAGCATGTGGTGAAAGAAAATTGTCCAAAAAATTTCAATGAAATTTTCAAATAAATCACAAATCAAAAATAAATTATAATGAAAAAACATCCAAATAATCCTATATAATAAAAAGTGAACTATATGATTGATATCTGTCCAAACAATTATTTTCACAAGTAGGAAATTTATTTTATCCATTATCTTTGTTGTTTAACCCCATAGTAAACAAATTTTTACCTTAACCATGGGAATAAATTTTTAATGCTTTCACAATTAATTTTTTTAAACATTATTTTTACCTCATTATGTAATATATATTATTACTACTCCAAATATGGAATATTTTTTCACAAAATTACATTTATATAATTGTAAAATAGAAAAAAAAATTATTTAAAAATACATGATGTTAATATAAGGCTTCAAATAGAAAATTTTCAAAACTTTACATCATGTTTATATCAACGTTTCATATGAAAATTATTAAAATGACATAAATTGGATTCATAGATATAATAATTATATAATTTTACATTAAAAATAATTTAATATATAACTTAACTTTATATATTAATTAAAAAATATGTAAATTTTCAATTGAAATTTATGTTTTTTCACTGTTAATCAAAAATTAAAATTCAAAAAAAAATCAGAAGTTTTTTCGCAAAATATATCATTGATATATTGATTTAAAAAATTTATTTTATTCTTTTATTTTATTATCTTATAACTATGAAAATTATTGTATTTAATGTTTTCATGTAGTGATGGAAGAATTTTCTTTAAAAAAAATTATCATACTAGAAAATATTATATTTTATTTCAAATTATTTTTATATACTTATGATAGATAGATATCCTTTATTTTATTTTATATATATGTAAATCATAATATTTTCAATATTAATTTTTTACAATTTATAACTCCCATTTTGATTTTTAGGTTATAAAGTTATTTTCAAATGGTCATTTTTTCATAGAGTATCATGCTTCATTAAAGGTGTCATTCACTGTAACAAAAGAATTGATTTATTTTATTTAAAAATAAATATATAAAAATTTATCATGTTTTTATATGATATTCTAAGACAATTGTTTCATGTAAAACATGATATTTAATGCGATGTTATTTTTTTAGAAACCATGGGGTTTATATGATATATAAATGAAATTTTATAAGTTTTACTTTTGGCACTAGAAAGATTATTTTTATAGACATATTCTCTCCATGGAGAAAATCTCATTTGATAATGAGGGAAAAAATTTATTTCATGAATTTACTATTTCGATAAACAAATCATTTGTTAATAGATTCATTTGTTTGGAAGTTTTTTGTTGATGATTTGATATATGTTTTCCCAATTTGTTAATTAGTTTACACATATACACATAATGGAGTCATATTAATATAAAAATAAAATATGAATAATTTATTTAGAAAATTAAAAGGTTATTGGAGATTTCTCTTATTATGACTCAAAAAATGGGAAATTATTAATTTTTTATATAAGTGATTCATCGAAGAAGGGACTTTGGTTGTGTGCTTATAGATATTTATAATGAAATTTACAATCAATAATGTTTGATAATGATTTGTGAACAAAACCATAGAAACCATGACCATGAATTGGGAACCATAATCATTTCTTGGGATATATTGATATATTATATATATAGTAAAAATTATAAGATATTTATGTATAAAATTATTTTTTAATAAATATCTATAGTTAAAGTGTTCAACATAAGGAAATGAAGATTCCTAGAGCTACTGAATGATTATTATTTCAAAATAAAATACCTATGAGGGAAATAAACTTATATAGTTGATCTATTTAATATGAAATATGATAGAGTTATGACTAAAATGAAGATAATCAAGGATATTTCTTTTATAAAAGTGGTGAAATGAATTTTTCACCCAATTTATGCCCCATGGGAATTTATTGAAAAACTAAAGTTACAGTACAAACATGAGGTGAAATGAACTTACACTACTCACGATTTAGATAACTAAAAACCAAGAAACACATAGTAAAATCTAGAAAAACATGCAAAGGATTGTCTAAAGCGGAAACCACAATTACATGCAGTCTGAAGGAAAGTCAACACTTAAAAATCACCACACATTAGATTATTCAAACAGGATCCAAAAAACATCAGACTGGTCAATTGGAGTCAAACTGGAATCCCATCTCATGTCTGGTTAGAGATGTATGTCCTAGATGTTGTATACATTTTTTTCTTTATCAATTTTTGCCTTTTCTCTCACATAGAACGGTTGTTTATAAAGGCTAAAATGAATCCTGAGAAAGTACATGAGACAATGAAACCACCATTAAGAAAATACAAGAAAACATTTGGATCCAAAAGCTATTGAGGGTGTCGACCAGCAGAACAATATCAACCTCCTTCAAAAGTAGATGCAGCAGTACAAAAATTATGTAAAGAGAAGAAAGTTTACTGTAGAACCCAAAAGACAATATTCCTCGAATCCATCATCCATACAGAATTCAAAAGTAGAAAAAGCGGAGTATACTAGAATATAGTCCGTCTAAAGCTAGCTAAATGCAGTGCTTTGGAATAGAGGGTTATGTGTATGAATTAACATGAATAATGTATGTGAAAAAGAGAAGATGAAGTCATTGATAAATGTTCTACTTTCCTCCAATTAAATCATTGTGAGAATCAAATAATAAAATCATCAAAAATCACTATGACCAAAAACTAAAAGAACAAAGAATTATGATCATATATAATAAGGGGGTTTTTTAGACTATTGTGCCAACCACTTATTAAACATTATTCACCTAACATCAAGGTATGTCTCCACATAAATTTCCCCATTTCTGAGTCTTTAGTAAGATATTTTATCTCGGTCTTCAATTTTAGATTCCAAATCTTAATTTACCTTTTCATTTTACTGGAATGTATCCTCATTAGTTGAGTGACTGACCATAGTTTTGGATTTAGAGGATCCATTTATTTCATTCTTAGAGGCATCTAAGGAGCGTGAGACAATTTTTTTCAAGGATAGTATAATCTCGGTGTTTTTTAGTTTTTTTAGTATATGGATTAATGAATCCATCAGTAACCACAATATGTTTTTTCCCTTTATTGGCCATTGTGATTAAATTTTTTTCCTTAATTTTAATGGGATGATCATATTTCTATGTGAGTACTCACTCGAATCCGAGATTTAACCTTGCTTAGTGGCTCATTCATCTTGCGATTCCAATAGTTTTTCATGATCCTCAATCAAAGGAGGTGGATTAGTGCTAGAACATGGAGAAAATAAGGGGTCTGAACATCCCTTAGCTTTAGAAGGCTCAAAAAAATTTACTACATTGTACAGATGAGTTTTTCCATTAAGTTGTATCTCTAGTGTGCCTACATTAACTATTTTCTAGCATTAATTCCATCTTGCATTTCCTTTGCATCCCAAATAGCTTTCTTGGCCTCCTGGATTACATTTTTATGTCCACAATCCTATGGAGTGTGTTCTATCTTGAGGCATAAATGATAGTATTCAGGTAGTTTTTTCATAAAAACCACCTGAAAAATCAAAACTCTCCATTCTGAATCCATATTTGAGAAGATAGATTCTGAGAAACATTAACTTCAACACATATCAAATATATTGATGGCCTTGGGAGAATCATCATCACCGAATCCAGCTTCAACATATTAATAAAGAGGATGGAGATTATAAATAGTGCAGGTTTCTTGAACAGATGTAGCGGTAGCCCAGGGAATCCAATCCAAATTGGGATGATATATGATTCAATATAGGGGTCAAAATTTGGGGTCCATTTATGGACATTCATAGAGTAGCCTCCAACGAACCATGAGCATCCTTCCCATAACCTATAGTAATCCTCCTAGGAGGAACAACGTAAAGTGACATTGTACGAGTTCAAGAGGCCGATATGAAATCCAATGAATTCAATGATTTCATGTGCATTTCTTAAGTATTTCAACGATGGCCTATGATAAGAAAACATCTCAACAAGAACAGAATTGAGATCAAATACCATATAATTTACCTCTTTTATTGAGAATGAAATCACCATTTGTCCATGGTGACACAAATGTTTTTTGTTAACGCTTGAAGCAGTAGTTGTGACATCATTTGAGAGTGCCTCAGTATTATTAATTGTGCTCCCGACAACAACATAAGCGAATGATCGCGGAGCGGAATTATGGTTTCGATCATCCTGAGTCGAGTATCTAGATTGATCACCCAGAATCGGTCGCTCCATCATTTGTTATATATCATATAAAGTTGTAATAATCAATGAACCATATGTCAATGGGTTGTCATGGAAACTATTAAGAAAGGGGGATGTCAATCAATTTCAAATTATTCCCCAATAAACATTGTATTAAATGATAATAACTTTTTAACATGGGTATTAGATATTTCAAAATATAATTAATGAAATGAATGATGTAATATTGGGAGAATAAATTTCTGAGGATGCAATTCTAATATTATGAGATATAATTTGTGTAATAACTATAATTGTGATTAAAATTGAATTTTTAGTTTCCTATAATAAATGAATATTATATATACACCATAATATTAGCAATATGTTTATAGATTTGAATGAACATTTGTTTTTGAATATTATGAATTGATGAATTTGTTATTATAATTCATGACGTTTTATTTTTCAACCAGTGATGACTAAGAGAAATAATGCTAGATGATTCATGAATCCCATACCAATTTAGATATGTAATTGGGAAGACATTATTATGGACTATTAAAGTAGATAATGAATGAATTCGATAATTGATAGGGGAATATGGGTAAATGATTATTTTCATACAAAATATGCATGTTCTGTCACTATGAGAGGCGATTTACCACTTCTGTGTAATTTAAATCGAATTAGTTATGTTTTTTAACACTTGAAATAGAAACCCATTTTATTATATTAAAAATTGATCCATTGTTTACATAAAAAGTATCGAAATATGTTTAGAATGATCTTAATAAAGATATTTATTTGAGTCATACTTGTAACCCTCACTCTAATGGGCTGTCTGAAAGGAGTATTAAATCATTTGATAACATGTTGAGGTCATAATATATTGAATTTCATGGTATATTGAATAATTAGTTGTCGTTGGTAGAGTTCATCAATAATAATATAATTCATTAAACCATTATGATATAATAATATGAACCATTAACTGGAATGAAATTTCATACTAAAACATTTTTAGATTAATTTTTGTGATGAATCTTGTAGGTTATGAACATGTAGATGAGACAGAAAAAGGAAAACACTATTAAAACCCTAGTCATTTTAGGTCAGTGAAACAAAATAGTTATACCTATAGTAAGAGGAGTGATTTGGAATAAAGAGTGGTATATCATTTTATCTTCAAATTATCTCAATAGATGGTTTTTATATTGTTTTTTAAGAAGGGAAAATAGTGCCCTAGGTACATTGGATTTTGTGATGTTCTTGAATTATTTGTATCTAGGGAATACTATTTTGAATTTCCACCATGATACTCTAATGTAAATTATTTCTTTTAAATTACATTGTTGAGGTAGTAAATACCAAAACTAATACATGCAATCAAGTTCAAAATAAATAAATTTTGGAAATTATCAATATAAATGTGATGAGACTATTGATAGTCTAGAAACTAGTTATTAATCATTGAGGAATTATATTACACTTCTTGAAAAGGTATCCTTAAAATATCATTAGATAGAAAAATCGAATGGAAACATAATGAATTAATAATTAATGACATATAATTCCACAAAATGTCAAATTATATAACATAATAGATGATGATATCAGATGCATATAATAATGTATGACCCTAATGTTACATATATATATATATTTAAATAAATTTCATATATTCGATAAATTGTGATACACACAAACCTGAGTCCAAATGAATAGTAATACAGAATAAATTTATATCATTGATATTAAATTGATGAGTATGAATAGTACCAAATATAGTATAAAAAATTTTCACTGTTAAAAACAATTTAGTGGTTATCAATTAATTATAAATAAATATAGAAAATGATTTGAAAGTAAATGTAATGTTTTTATAGAAACCTATTTTTATGTGAACATTGTGTTTTTATCATCATAAATAATGTAAATAAATATTTTTTAATCATTATAATGATATTAATATATTATATATTAAATAATGAATTATCAGTCATCTACTATATTTTTAAAGGCATGGGAAAATAATAAATATTTTTTTATTCTGAAAACTATATCATTTAAAAACAATTATTTGTATATTTTATTCTTTTTAAAAAACAAATTATTTTTTTTTCTTTTAAGAAAATTTATTAGGATGAAAATGGGTATAATTTTTGAAATAATATTTTCAATATTTTCTTTCATTGATTTTGTTTAAATTTTTTGAAAATAATAATTTTTGATAAATAGTGAAATTACATATTTCTTATTAAATAATTGTATCTTCATTTAAAACATTTAGAAAGAAAAAATTTGATTTTAAAGGATTTAAAAGTAAAATTAGTTAAAATTAATTTTTATTATACTAATATTTAGATGTGTAATCTGATTTATGATGAATTGTAATTTGAAAAAAAATACGTAAGAAAATTTTTTCAATTGAAAATAATATTCCTTCACGTTTTCATGATTAATTTTATATTTGACCATACCAATTATATGATTTTAATTTTATAAAAAGAATATAACATTTAGAATAATAATAATTAATACAATATAATATATTCAACATAATTTCTTTTTGTATTTAATATGAAAAACATAACAAAAATTATAATGTAGTTAAAGATAATATGTGGTTATCAATGGATAAACTAAAAATATAAGGGGAAAAGAACATAAAAATGAGAAATTTCAATTTAATGGAATTATATTGACCTTATATCTTATATGATTCATTAATTTGTTTTTAGATCCCTTTTAAAAATAATTTCAATTGGGATTAATGTAAAAATTCGAAACATTATATGTGTACCGATGAAATTAATTATAAAATAAATATCCTCCCCTCACTCATTGGAAAAAAAACAAAAACCATATATCCTAAGAAAATATGACATTGATCCCTCTCAATCATCCATTTCCATGATCTAGAATGGTGTACATCTAAAATGGAAATCCCTAGAGTTCTTAATAAGATATCAAAATGAATTTTTTCTAAGATAGTGTATTTTCTGTCACTAAACAACTTCCATTACTTTAAATTTTACGACATTTAATTATGACTATATAATTTAAATAGAATATTAAAATATCCTCCATTTAATGATATTTTATTAGGTATATGTCACACCTTATATCCATACCCACTTATATCAATTGGGAATCAAAAACATTACTCATTTCAATGGTGGAATACCGCCTCACAAATTGATATAATTTGTTTTCATTTTCCACCTCTCATACATGGATATAATATATGATTTAAGAATTATATATATGAAAATTATTATATTAAATTTAATATTGTACTTTATTTACACATATAATTTCTTACATTTATATATTTTTTGAAAACAATCTTGTTTGACGTGAATATGTTTTGAATACCCTAACCACGAAGTGATGTGATACGCCTTTAATTTTATCTTCACATGAATGGAAGAAAGGGTAGTATCTAAGGATATATATTATATATATTTATTTTGTATGTCTAAACTATTTATACATTTCATGTGTTAGAGACATAAAAAATAATGAAACAACATTCATACGCACATGTGGCATATCATCACCATTAATAGTATCATTCAATGGTCTATCTCTATCATTTATATAAGACTATAAATAAATAAATAAAATATTTTTTATATTTATATCATGAATAAAATTACTTAAATTATGGATCAATTATTAAATTAATTGAACCAGGTCTCTCAAACAAAAACATATATGAAAAATTGAATCCGTTATTATATATCACATAGAATTAATAAAAAAAATATTGAACATGTAATAAATGTTATAATTAAATAATATATGGTATTATATATATTATTGTGTTTCTAAAATATATTTATAAAAAAATTATAATTTTTATAATGGAGTTTCATATACATATGAAGGAAGTCAAACCTGAGGTAAGAGATTATTTCACAATCTAATCCATATTCTTGTTTGTTTTTGATTATGTATCCTCTAGGGGAATTAATTTAAATTCTAATCTTAATGAGAATAAATTTTCCAATCCCATTATTATTACTATAAATTAAAAAATATAGATTCATTTTCCCGAAGACAAGTACTTGGGATATTAAAATAATGTTTTATAAAAAACTAATATTACTTTTCAACTTGACCAGCAATATCACAATATCATGTAAATATTTTCATTAGAAGATATATATGTATTTATTTAAAATTATCAAATAATTTTCCATATTAATCTTATCCATTTTTCCCTATTTAATAATCATATTAGATGAAATATTTATGATTTTTGAATGAGGGGTATAATTAACTTTTTACTATAGTTTGGAATGAATATTTTATTTATGTTATAAAACTTGTATCAAATTACCTTATGACCTAGGAACTCGTTTCGATGAATATAAATTTAAATATTTATAATTGTTTTATTAAAATAATTTTTTTAATAATATTTATGATTTTTACTCTGAATATTTGATTTAAAAATAAAAATGTTTTTTTCCTAAAAAATTAATGGATATTTTTAATGAATATTCATCTATGTCATCATTCAAAATAATGGATTTTATGATTTTCAAGGGATATACTACATTAATACAATTATCAATATTTTAATAGATGGTTTATGATTATTTTATTATTTTTGTAAATTGTTAACATCTCATATGATAATATTTCAATTAAAAAAATTACATTGATTTTGGTACACCACATACATATAATGATTAAACTAGACCTATTCAGTGAAAGTGGGGCCCACTATATCCCCATTAATCTTAATTAGGTCTCATGATAAAAATTATTTTCATTATTGGTTTAATTTCCTCCAAATTGATTTACAATGTATACTTATGAGTTAATGATGGTATGTTTATCATGTTAGAAATTATGTATTAATTTTTTTTTGAAGCAATTCATCTTTATCTATGTGATTATTTTTTCATTATTTTATACTTGGGTATTGAACCATCATTTATGGTAAAAATTATATATAATATAGGATTATTGTACATCTTTTCCATGTTATTCTTGTACTGCATCCATGGATCCATATTTCACATCATATATATCCTTATTGAGCATTTGACATCATCCTAGTACTAATTAACATTTAACAATGACTAGAGGATGTGTCTAATAATTGATATGGGGGGATATAATAATGTGTTATCAAAAAAAAATTTATATTCTATTTTAAATTTTCAATTATACTATGATATTAGGCTATATATCTAGTTATCCAATGATAGAAAATTATTTAATCGACCGAGATGTGATAATTGTTTTCTAGTACCTATTAAATCATGAAAGCATTGAATATTGTTTTTATGGGTCGAGTTCATTAAAATATCCAATGCTTATTACAGGATTATTTCCTCACACATGATCATTCTTGGGAACTCATGTTAATCTATAAAACACCTTGTTCAATGATTAAGGTCTTCATAATTGTTACTTTGGATAGAATCTCGCACAATGTATGGTTATGGGATTTTAATCTGAATATACTTTTCATGTTATACATTTTTATGCATTTATTTACTAATTTATTTCATAATATTGTTCTCTCAATCAAAAAAATATTTTTAATCAAATATATATGGATCTATTTAAAACCCATAAAGTTTTTTCTACTAACCCAATATTACATATCAAAAATACTAATTAATTTCAAAATTCCTTCTAATAATATGGTATATGACATTGTATTTAATGTAATATAATTATTTTATATTGAATATATATTCTTGTTTAATACTATATCTATAGATAACCTAGAACCTTCACATTTCTACACAAAATCTCTAGATCCTTGTATGTAGGTCGTGTTCCCCTAATTCCCTCAACCTGGGATACTTTTCTCATTAGATAATCCAATGAATAAAATCTTTATCACATAATATTCCAAAAAAATATTCAAAAATAAAATTCAAGATAATATAATCTATTATAAATTGGGATTGATCTATATGAAAAACTGAATTCATCATAGAATTAATTATTGAATTTAATTTAATTATTAACCATAGAATAAGTTAAAAAATTTAACCAAAGAATACATAATATTTAGAATCCCTTAAAATTTTTTGAAATCAAAATAGATAAGGGAATACTAAATAAATGATTAATTAAAAAATTTGACAATGAGATATAAAACACCCAATAATTAATAAAAAAAAAATTAATCAGTTTAATATTTTGGCCCCAACAATAAGGGCATTTGTTTATTTTTAATATAAAAATTTCTTATTACTTCTACAATGAAAAATTTTATATTTATCATTACATGGAATTTTCTAAGGATAATATATATTATTGTCTATAATAAATTTATATATCAATATCAATTAGGTAATTATTTTACATAATATTTATATCATATACATACTAATTATTTCATCCATTATATAATCAACTATAAAAAAATTTATTTATCTTAAATAATATCCCTATAATTCCAAATTTGTTTTGAATAGTTCACAATTATAATGTTGTATTAATTATTTATGTAAAAATAGCTGTTTTAATTTTGACTTTATTTAATGATTTATATACGTTTATTGATCACAACATATGATTTCAAAAGAAATTTTTTTATCTATTGATAAAATAATAGAACACATAATTTGATTAAAATGTATATCAAATATTATGACTATATATTTGGGAGAAAAACTAACATTTTACATTATTATAATGAAAATATAATTAATTAATATATAAACCTATTAAAAAATATCCCAATTTTCTTAATCTATTTATTTTTAATTTATAAACCATTATAAGTATTTAAATATTAAAAATATAAATAAATTTTTCTAAATTTACCATTACATTTTAACCCATTCCTATGTAATGGTATTATATATACACCCTTATACTAATACACATGTGTGGGTAATGTACTTCTAGAGTCCTTTAATATGGTTATATGTCCATGACCATAACATAGCATATATTTTGTAATGGTATAAAATGTCTTACCATCACATGTACTCTTCTTATATGGGTATTTAAAAATATACACTTACATATATCTATTAAAACCCCACATTAGGTATCTATTTCAACAATATGTATTTGTATTCCTCCCATTAAACTTATGTAAACCATGGGGAATGATGGGATAACCCTAATATAGGATAAATTTCATAAGGGTAACTACATTAAACCTTCATGAAAATCATATATCCATAATTAAAGTTTTTATATATCAATGTGAGCTAGCTTAAGCTTTTGTGACCCAAACATGGTCTGATCAATGTAAGCACAGTGAACGATGTCCCTTATATGAATCACTTTAGGAAAAGATAACCACCGATTAACCTTACAGAATGGATCTACGAAAGGGTAATTTTCAAGTGGAATTTACATATCGTATCTATATTAATGTAACACATATGTTACCATTAAATAGTATAGTAAAATATTTTTCATCAACTTTTGAATAGAATTTCAAGATAAATATTAATTTTTATATTTTTTGTCTTTCTACTTCATTTCATTTAATGTTTCATAAAAACTTTGCCACAACCATGATATTACCTCTGCTGGATGGAGAAATCAATATTCCTCATTTGATCAAATCTAATTTTACATCCATATAATCCTACCAAAGTACATAAATTCCCTAACTATTTTGGAATATAAGTCCTTTCATTATAATGGGTCTCCTTGGTGAAGATCTACACATTACCACAATTCAAGGATATATATACTTTGAATATATTTACTCTTTAAATAATCCATCGATACCACCATTATGGGTTTTTAGAGTCATATATCATTTATTATATCAAACAAAAGTTTTCGAAAAATATTTATTGATTACATCTCAATAAGATAACATTGAAATGTGTGTAAAATTGAAATTATGAACCATTATAGAGGACTATACCACAGCTAATAGTTCATATTGAACATATACATAATCTATCACTTGGATATTATAAATATCACTAAATTTTAAATGCATCCCTCTTCTATATTGTGTTCATGGTTTGAATTAAATACTTCTCGAACATGAAAGATCATCCATTAAACCGTCATGTTCAACCATCTCATCACGAAATTGATGAAAAATAAAGAGAGTAACCTATTCTATGAATGTTTTCAAACAATAATGGTAATTACCCTTACACTACCATTTCAATGAATAAGATTAATATAAGACAATATATTTTCCTAGATTATTATCACATGTATTAATTCAATGAAAAAAATGAATACCTGACATATTTAGTTAATGTATCATACATGGTAATGTTAATATACCCTATGTATTCATCTATTGAAATTATATAATAAAATATATATACTATAGGATAATAATACATGATAATCGTATATCACTTTTTCTATATGTTTCATGGACTGATATACCTAGCATGAACATAAAACATGAATCCAGTAAAAATTTCTTATTTATAATATATGTATAAGGTTTTGCAGAATATCACTATAAAAAACATGGGAACAAATGAAGTATATTTTTAAATTATAATGCAATAATATCGATTCTGAATATATTTTTATTTACGGATATGTAATCTGAAATAAAAAAAAGTATACCTTGTATAAAAGTGTTAACATTCATGATAAAATAATCCATATTCTTTGGGAATAATCATATTTTTATAGTTATCTTGAATAAACAATAAATCATAGGAACAAAATAACCATATATGAATTAAAAATGTTATGAAAAAATACAACAATTTATGTCTTAATTAAACAAAATTCCCATGATTCATGTAATTAAAAAAAGAAATACCCACTCTTCTTGTAGTGAATGAAATTCCCATGATTCTTGCTGTAAAACAAGAAATAATCCGGAAACTTCCTATTATAAATATAAAAATGAAAATTCTTCATATTTATAAACAAAACAATTCAAGGGATTCATGTTGTTGATAAACTAAATGTCCATAGTTAATTTTATAAACAATAAAATTTACAACACTTCTTGTTTACAACCATGAAAATGTTGAAACATAACATCAAATTATCATGATAATTAAATCCTAAAAAATTTCATTATTGTTAGATATAATACCCCACCTTTCACCGACCAAGATTTTTTGTGACAGTTTAAAATCAATTAAAATAATGTCATGATGATCAATTGGAAATATAATTGATTATTAATCCACTTATTAGCCTAAAATAAAATTAACATTAGATATAAGAGTATATAAAAACTCAATGTTTAAAACACAAATATTATAATAATTACATATAAATTGGTGTCATAACATCACATCAAACCTAATTTAAATATGAGCGTTATCAAAATTGAAAAAAAATTTATTGAAACACCCATTTAAAAATATTTATAAATGTAACATCTCTAATTTTACATGTTTTATTTTCATATAATGTATGGATTGATTTCAATATTAGGTGTTGAGATGTTGTGAAATTTTGAGACCCAGTCTTCCTAAAATAAATGTTGTAAGAATATTAAAATATTTCATAGCACATACAAAAAAGTATTCCTAAAAAAGAATTATAACTCCGAAATAGGTTCCCCGATCAGAAGTCTGAGGGAACCATCGAATTCAACCCAATGGCTTTAACCTACGAAGGATCTATCATTGGTTGGCTTTGGTTATCTATATAAAAATATCTCTAAGGATATAATTTTAAATAAAATTATTAAATAAAATTAATTTAATTTTAAAAACCAAATTACTTATGAATGAGGACTCTGATTAGAAATTTGAAACAACTATTGAGTTAATATAATTTATTCCCCCTACGTGTGACCAAAATTATATTTTCATAGGAAGCTTAGATGAAACAGTTGTTTATAGGTGTTCCAAGACAAAATAAATAAATAATTTATTTATTTTAAACATAATGACCTAAATAACATAATTGTAAAAATTTATCATAATGGAAGATCATTCAGGCTATCTATATAACCATAGGATCAATGATAAGATCTTCCAACCCTTATACATTGGTGGATTTGGACTTGAAAATAATCGGTGATCAGGTCGAGGTAAATAGATAGGTGGTGGTCATAATGGATCATCATAATTGTTAATGGATGTTTTCTCTACAATAATCTATCCTTATTTCGGTGGGATGGGTTTTTATATTTATCCCCATTTTCATAACCCATGATAAACCCAAATTAATCACCAAACAAATTAATTTATGGATCGATTGATTTATTCTTCAAATTTCGGTATCATCCTATGGTGTTGGAATTGAAATTTCTATAGTTTACTTCATTATTTTTTGTCATCATCATTAGAAAATAAATCACTGAAAAAACAAACATTGGTCATGGTTTATTCCTCATGTTTTTGTTTCACACTTATCTCTCTTTATTCTACATGAGTTTATCATTAATAATCAGTTGATTAGTGATTCAATGATATTTGAGAGTACCAATCATTTTGAATTCATATTTTTTTGGTATAATTGGTTGTATTCCCAAGTTAAAGATTGAGTTTTGGAGAAATAATGGTGGTTATTCAACATTAGTGGGAACCCAATTATGTATTAGGTAATGGTCAATCAATTATAGTTCAAGGTTCACTGGATAGTGCAATCCGATGTATGGTGCATCGTGGATCCAGGAAGATTCCACGTGGTTTCCACATGAAAATAATGACTAAATGATAGTCATAATATATTTATTATAACAAAGGAATATGGAATTTTGTGTGGTGATGGGTGGAAGAGTGAGATAATGTGGTGTTTCTTGTGCCCCAATGATTCCCAGACTCTTCATTGGGGCTATTAATGATAAAAAAATATTGATATTAATTACATCGTAAACAATAATAATGACATGATTATTCATGGGGTGGGTTCATTCTCTCTTGTTGTGAGGAATTGTGAGTGTAGTGTGAAAACCATAGTGAATGTAAATAATATTATGATAAATATTTTGGAAGCAAAGTAAAAAAACTTAAAATGATTGGATGTGATGGGAACGAGAGATGAAATATGGTAGCTTATAATGAATTGTAATTGGTGATAAATTTCTCTCCGAACAATATAATAAATTTAATAATGTAAATAATAAAATTATTATTATTACAATTATCCGGAAACCATGTTTATTAGGTTATTCCATCTTATGATGTCAGACTAGAGATCCATAATTGGATATCAAATTATGTTATTGATATAGTCAATTAAAGACCAATGATTTATATTTAATTTGAACTCATGTATTAGGGCCACAAGAAACCATGGATTCATAATGCAGCGAAATATGACTTTTTCCTCACATGTTTTATTTGGAAAAATTAACAGCCAATCCAATGATTTTTCCATGAGGATCATAATGGTGGGATCTATATATTTTATTTTAGGATAATGACAAATTCCCCCCAAATTAGCATTCATGTATTAAATATTGAAATGTGACTTTTCAAATGGGTGTCTATTTGTGGAATAAGAATAGTCTATTCCGAGTTATTACTCAAAGATCATAATAGTGTTATCAGTATGGAAATACAACACCTTTTGAATAGGCATATCAGTTGTATTACAGTTTTTCCTTTCAGGCTGATGATGATCCTCTTGTGTTATTTAGGATTTTTCCAGACCTAGACACGAGAAATTCTAGACGTAATGTAGAATGCAGTGTAAACCCATGTGGACATAGTTAGGATACATAGAAATGATACCATTTGTCTCTATAAACTACTTATACTGTTATACACATCGTGTATATGGAGACTACATTACATTTGATATTTTACACATGGGAAAGGCTTTAGAAAAGTGGGGATGCCAAGTACCCCTTAGGACACACCATGTATTCCCGTCCAGAGTGATTGAGGCTCTTAATTTTTCTGGTTTGAAATAGTATAGGTTGAGGGTGTTTTCCTTGGACATTTCCTTGACGATTCAATGTAGCATTACATCCACATCACGGTGTCATAATCCCCTTTAGAGGTAGAGTCCCAAATAGGGTATTGTATCCCTCCACGAGTCTATTGTGATATATTCTGTCACCAATAGTGGAGACTATGGAATCGTGTAACCTTCGAGATCTAGGCGCTGATCCTCCACCTAGCAGTCCACAATTAAATGGTCCATGGTATCCTTACCTGAATCAAAGCATAATCCCAAACATAACAGGTTGATGCAGATTGGGAACATGGTATCCTCCAGTGTGTTTGGTTATTATCTGTGGTGTCCCTTGGTCAGTTATGAGAATGACCCCGTCCCTTTGTATCATAGTATTCTTTGACCAATATGTTTTAAATTGGGTATGGACCAAATTTTCAAGACCTCTTCACGAGTGTCTCTAATGATATTGTGGCTCGATGAGGTGGTTCTCCCCTAATGAGTGTCATTCGAGAGGAATCCTATGTATAAAAGTTATTTATGACTTCATAATTGGGGGATTAATCATGTCATATTGAAATGGATTGATTGAGATAATTAATTTAAGATTAACTATGTTCCCATGATAATGTGATCTAGATAATTAATTATAGAATTAATTATGGAAATCATTGATTATAATGAGATAATTAATTCAGGAAAATTAATAATCAACTATGAAATTTTATATTAATTTATTAATTGATGAATTAATTAATGGTGTAAAGCACTAAGTTAATTGTTAAGTTAACAAATGGAATGGACATGTTTGGCTATTTGTTGAATTAGTAAAAGGATTGGTTTATATAATTAATTGGTAAACTAATTATGTGATTGAGAATGGTAACGTGGGAATTTTAAATTTAGAAGTAAAAATGGTAATATATTCATCACACTTGTGAGTAAAGATAATGAGAATTTGAACTTTTTTAAATTAGAGAAGTATACATGCTATCATGATCATTATACATATGAGTTGAGAGAATGGGAACATGGTCATTATATTGTGGATTATGTATCATAACCTGGTCATCATAAACAATTCTGTGATATTTGTAATATGAGAAATGTGGCTCTTAAATGTGAAATAAATGAATGGAAATAATAGAAAATTGAGTTATGGCCTCAAAGGGAATATTATTAGACCAAAATGAGTCGAATTAGGTACTGAGATACCATATCATATTGAATACTTCAATTTTCATTTTGAAGAAGGTATTGAGATATATTAATATCTAGGGAACACATCGGGCCCCTATATGAGACGAATATAGTATTGAGATATGTGAATCCTTGGGTTCCCTAGAGTTAATGTATTCAGATATGAATAAATGAAAAAGTGATAAACTATTTATTATTTTATTGTACTTATTTCGATTTATAATTTCATGAAATATCTTTTGACAAGAAAATTTTTAGACACTATTGGTGGTGAACTACTGAGTTGTACTAACAACATATTTGGGAAGCCTAATCAGTACTGGAATAGATTATATTGTTGTAGAACTGTATAAGCAAAAAGGCCCTAAGATAGGTGGCTGATTAGGAATGGAACAAGGAAGAGGGAACAAGGCATTGTTCAGGACCCACTTGGAGAGTCGTAGTGTCTTTATTTTCATGTTCATATTAAAAAAATTGACACTTATATTTGTATATAATGCCATCCCATTCAGTTGAGAATTATTTTTCCCATTTTTAATCTTGTAAAAGGATTTTTTTTCTGGTTATATATGCTTACACTATTATTTATTTATTTTTGATCGTGTCAAAATATAATAAATCTGGGTGCATTATCCCTATGAATGACCTACCATACCCATGATGCTAGTTAAAACCCCTAGAATATGGGGAGACAAACATGAGGTCATGTGGAGAACCATCCAAGGGCAAAATACCATGGATCTTAGACTGGGATGTTATAAAGTAGTATCAGATATCCAGTTATATTTCTTATTATTTTGTCATAATATTTTAGAAATGTATATCGATGATTAGAATGATTCTATGATTTTTTATAAAATTGTAGATGGGAGTTTCAAACCCATGCACTGGGGGAAAACAAGTACTCATGGTGGGATTATTGTTATTATTGTTTTGTTATTATAGTTGAATGTTATTTCACCATGGGTGACACGCTTGTGTTGTTATGTGATTATTGTTTCTGATAATTTTTTAACATTGATTCATGGCCATGAATGGCCTGAGTCATTAGTCTAGATGCACTATTCTAGGAACCCAGGGTTATTGTAACAAGAATCATTTTAGGAACACATGGGTAAATTAGTAATCAGTATATTATTGAACATGAATTGTTTTCCCTATTGTGAGATAATAATGAAAATTGGAACCTAACCAAAATTGTGACTGAATATAAAATGATGAAAAATGGGAACAATTGGGTGTTTAATGAGAAACTGGATTATGATAGTTTGTTTACTTTTTTATCCAATACCTAGAAGTAGGATTTTTTATGTAGTGATAGGGGTGTGGTTTTTACCATGTGGAATGGTTGGGAAATATTTTTTTAAGAATATTATTTTCCTCTAACATAAATTTTAAAAGGTTGTGTTGTGAGGCTTGAGATGTGTTTTAGCCTTTTTAGGGACTATTCCTATACAATGCTTCTTGAGGGGATGACTTATGGGTGTATCTATGAATGTTTTTCTAGTTAGGGAACTTGATGCACTGATCATACCAGCTAATGTTTTATGGGAGAAGTTTCATGACAACTACCCTCACATTATGCAATTATTGGGAAGTGACCTAGGGAGGGTTGTGAAATGTATGTTTGAGATAAAAAAAGATTTTCTATTGTATAATAACAGAACTCTTACTTGAGAGGGAGGACCTAAGGGAGCTTAATTATAGGTTGAGTCTATAAATAAAATACAGGACCATTTGGATACTTCACATGAGAGGATGATCATATTAACCTCTTATATTATACGGGGATTAGCTAAGCCCAGGTGGGAGACTCAAGCATGAAATGGACAGACTGATGGAATTTTTTTAAAGAACTTCATAGAGAGGTCCCTATAAAACAATTATCTGGAGATATTAAGTCGAGATAATGCTATTGCTTTCATCCATCAAACACAAGGGTGAATGTTGGTGAAATACAATGTTTCATGCCACACTAATCTATAATTCTTTGCACCAACATTATCAAGAGATAATGAAGATATGTAAAATCATTTTCAGGATGGACTTAAGTGTGAGATTATATCCATTGTTAATATCATCAGTCTATTGATGTTAATAGAAGTGCTGGATAATTCTCTCATTTTTTAGGGAACCAGAGAGAGTATTCCAGTGATAAAGACGTAGTGGTTACTCGATGAGTAAGATATGAATCTTTCGAGATAAATAAGTGCTATTATGAAAACAGTATACAAGGAAATGCGAAGTATAGTACAAATAAAAGAGGGTTATTGGGCTATGATCTTACTATGTTGATATGAAATCATTGTGGTTGGTGTAGACACTATCTTCAACATTTATCCTGGATTCCAATACACTAGTGATGTTGTGGAAGGATGGGACATAACAAATGTTTTGAAGGTTACAGCAGGAGACTGATGCTGAAGTAGCAGCTAGACAATGTTTGAGTGTGGGAAGAGGATCTTCTATATAATATCAGGCTGGAAATTGTAGTTCTACAGGGCGATAAAGTAGATGTAGTGTGTGTGGTGGTTCTAGGCCGCCTCACCTATATAATTAGAGAGGTTCTACAAAGAGGAGTCAGATAGAATCATAGAAAATAGGGTCATCATAGTTACATTAAATACACCCTACACATTTGGATAGTGAGGTTGGACCATTGATAGTGATATGTATTATTCTAGTAGCTTCTACTATATCTAGTTCTTTGTTTATTACTGGTGTCTCTCTTTCCTTTATATCTGTGAAACATTTTAATTATTCAAGCATGACTGTAGAATTTTTTAGGAGGTTTATGATAATAAATACCCCATTGAGAGTATTTTATATAGATAACTATCTTTAGAAGTGATGCCCAATAGTGTTTCAGGAATATCATTTCCTATGGGATCAATATTTTCTTAATATAATGGTATTGGACCTATTTATAGGTATAAACTATCTAGTCGCATGCTGATCCTACATTGACTATTACCATTGTTGGTTTATGTTTATCTATAAAAAATGTGTCTGGTATATTCATCATGGAGAATGGGATATATAGGCAGACCAAGAATGTCCAATCACTCAGTAATAGGGAGAGCTCATAGCCCATTTTCTAGTATTTTGTTATATGATGGGGGTGTTAGGAAGAATGTCCTTACACATGTTGTGTAACTATTAAAATATTAATTTCATAAAGAATTATCAGTGCTACCACATGAACGATGTGTGAAATTACCTATTGCACTCATGGTGGGGGTTGAGCCAGTATCGATCCCACCATATAGAATGGCATCGAATGAACATCAAGAGTATAAGGATTAGTTAGAGGAGTTGGAGGACAATGGATTCATCCTTCCATGTTTTTCTACATGTGTCTCACTTGTTATCATTGAAATATTGGATTATGGATGTTAATATTTATGTGTCACTTATCGGATGTTGGAAAAATGAATTTAAAGAACCTATATCATCTTCCACGTATCATAGATCTATTTGACCAATTGAAGGGAGCTTGTATGTTCTCAATGATTGATTTCATATTAGTCTATAATAAATTTAGATTAAACACTTCTGATATACTATGGAATTATTTCAGAATAAGCCTTTACATTTTTGAGTTTTTCATAATGACGTTTGGTTTGGAAATTCACTAGCAGTGTTTAGGTCTATGCTGAACATGATATATCATATATATTTGAATAAATTAGTGGTTCTGTTTGGGGATGAAATCATAGTGTACTCCAAGAATCATGAAAATCATTCCTAACATCTTTCCATAATCTTGGGTAAATTGAGATAGAATCAATTATATGTGAAGCTATCTATGTGTATTTTTGTGACTGACTAGGTAAAATTCATGTGACACATCATCTCAGAGGACGGTGTGCCAGTAGACCCAACGAAAGATCATGCAGTGGTTTCATGGGATTAGACTAAGATATATATTGATATCCAAATATTTATAAGATTAAATATATATTATTATAGGTTCATCCAATTCATTTCTCATTTGTAAGAACCTATTTTCAGAATGGCCAAAAAGGGTGTAATGTTTGAATGGTCAGAGGATTGTGAGAGATAATTTCAATGGTTGAAGAAGTGATTTACATCAAATACTATATTTACTCTACCCTAGTCATATGAAGAGTTTACAGTTTATTGTTACACTTCTAGGATCATACATTGAGATATACTAATGCTGGGAGATCGATTTGTGTCATATGGGTCATGACAGTTGAGTCATCCTAAAAACAATTACCCTATGCATGAACTCAAGCTAACCATAGTAGTTTATTCTCTTAGTTGTCGGTGAACCAATATTTTGGGGGGAAAATTATATTCTATACAAGTAATGATATATTGAAGTTAATATTTTCATAGAAAGATTGGATTATTTGGAAGAAGTGATGGTATGTTTATATGAAGTATTTCTATTTTGAACTGGCATATACGCCCAAAAAGGCAAATATTTTCATCGATGCCTTGGGCCATATAACTATGACTGAATAGGATTTAGAGTTCAGTGCAGGGTGGAGGATTATTACATTGCTATATAAAATTCATTTGGTCATTCAGGAGAGTCAGTAAGAGATGACTATAGTTTCTGTTTCATTGGAGACAGAATTTATGAGATAGATAAAAAATAAACAATATGAGGATCTTGAATTCTTAGCTTTGAGGGAATTATTTGGAGTATGTGGGACATGTTTGGCCCATTTGGTTGATGAATATGATATAATCTATGTGTCTAATTTGTTTTTGGTACACACGAACATGTGAGAGGAACTCATTGATCAATTTCAAAAACGAAAGAGTGTGGTGAATCCAAGTGTAACCAAAATTTACTGGGACCTATGATGATAGTTATGGTGGCAAAAAATGAAAAAGGACATAGAAGTGTTTCGAAAAAGATTATTCAACTATCATTAGGTGAAGTAAGATCATCAATGACTTGGATTATTACTATAACCACTTCTTATTATTGAGTGGAAATGGTATGATATTATAATTGACTTTGTGGATGGTCTTCCGATGATACATAGAAATAAAGACCCTATTTGGTTCATTTTGGATTGTCTGTCAATGGAAGAACATTACATTCCTATAAGGAAGACAGTTATAGTAAAATATTTTAGAAAACTATACGTTCAGGAGATAGTTGGTCTGCATGGAGTTCCACAGACTATAACTTCATATCGTGATTCATGCATAACTTCACACTTCTAACAAGTCTTGTTGAATATTCTTGTCACATAGGTATTATTGATTATGGATTACCACCCATAGATAAATTAGAAGTTAGAATGTAAAATAAATTTGCTTGAGTATATGCTACATGCATGTGTCCTTGAATTCAGTCGGTCAAGTGAAAAGGATTAGCCTTTAGTGGATTTGGCCTATATCAGTAGTTATTTGGAAAAAAATATAGAAGATAACATATGAGGATCTTTATGGAAGGCTATCTGGATCAAACAATTTACTGATGGATCACGGTGAGTCCGAGATATTACAACCAAGTCTCGCTCATGTGACATCTAAGCAAGTACAGTTGATTATAGAACGTATTGATACAGCTCAAAGTAGATATAAGTTTAATTCTGACAGATGAGGATGACCCCTAGAGTTTGTAGAGGGTGATCGTGCATTCCTTTAGGTGCGTTCAAGTTATGGTCACTATGGGATATGGAGGTAGGGAATGTTAGAACCTAGTTTTGTTATACCCTTTGAGATAGTAGAGAGAATCATACTTGTGGAGTACCAATTTGCACTTCCACAGAGATACAACTTAATACATGATGTTTTCTATGTATCAACACATTTGTTGTATCACCTTGTCACTTATCATTTCAATGATGTGGAAGAGTTTGAACTTGAGATAAATACATCCTTTGAGAATCGTCAAATACCTATGTTGAATTAATATGAAAATGTGTTGTGGGGAAAGACTGTGCCTTTAGTTCATGTGATATGGAAACATGGATGTGTACAAGAGGAAAACTGGGATCATGAATAAATATGAGGGCTAAAAAACACAATCATTTTGTCTTGGAATCTTAGAATGTCTTGGAGGTTCATATTGACAATGATTTTTTATAAAAAGTGTGGATTTTATAATCTATTCATTCTATGGATTCATCTCTGGAACAATTTCATGTACTTCTAGTCGTTATTAATTACCTTTTTTGATGTGATGATTTTGGGAGTGTTTGGGTGGGGTTATAAAAATTATTATGTATAGGAATATTATCATGGTTTTTTTATGTTTTGAAAAACTATGCATCAAATACCATGTAACTGAGTGACCCCATATTATGAGTTCCTCATTGTTATCTCACAGTTTTTCTAATTGTGTGCCCCCTACCTGAGAAAATAGTGTGCATGGTTTTATTTATTTCAAAAATTATTTTAAATACTTCCCAAACCCCTAAAACACAACCATTTTGACCTATTCTTGGGATTGATTCATATCAGATGATACTAGAGATATCTGGAAGGGTTCCAAGTTCATTTCAAATATATTAATCAAGATTCAATGCCCGAATCGAATATTCTATCATATCCAAGTAAGTGGATTTTATCTTGATGCTTCTTCCAATATTTTATCTATATTTCACAGATCTTTTATTGGAATATATCATATATTTCCTTGGATTTGAACCTATAAGGTGATATATAGGTCTTTTATAGAGGAATATATATCAATATGTATGTGATCATGATATGTTTGACCTTGATTTCAGTTTAGGGATTTGGATTTGGAATCTCAAATTTAAGACCTTGTGTTCATCAGATTTTGGGTATTTCTATCGGGGAAACAACCTTCCATGATTCGAGGAGGGTGCTATAAATAAAATTCCCATGGTAATGGATTTTATATTTGTATGAAAATTTTTAGGATTTTTAGCATCTTATAGAAATTCATTTTATTGAATTGGATTAATTAGATTGACCAATTAATTTATCAAACCTCTGTTGAAATAGGTGATTATATGGGGAAATAAGCATGAGACTAGCGGTTTTCCTATTCGTTAATTAATTTGTGGAAATTTTTTTTACGAGGAAGAAATTTTAATCTATATAATTAATCAGGGGATTAATTATGAGATATTTTCATTGATATGTTGATATTATTAATTGTATATTAATTTTGTGTCGTTGATTGTGTGATCTAGATCATTTGTTATGGGGTTAGTTATGGTATGTTGATATTTTATTGAGATAATTAATTTAGTAAAATTATTATGTAATATTAATTGTGATAAAAATAAACTAATTGATGAAATAATTAATAATTCAAAGGAATAAAATAATTATTAAGGTAACCAATGAAATAGATGTGTTTAACTTATTTCTGAATTAGTAATGGGATTAGAGTGTATAATTAATTTGAAATTTAATTTTTTTATAATGAATGGGAAAATGGTTATTCTATATTGGGAAGTTTATTTGGTAAATGGGTCATCATACTTGTGAATAAAGAGAATGGGATCATGGACATTCTAAATTGAGAAGTTTAGATAGTAAAATGATCATTATACATATGAATAAATAGAATGGTGACATTTTCATTGTATTGAGGAGTAATAATGGTAAAATGACAAATTAAATATAGTTGTGATATTGGTAATATTTGAAATTGTCTTTTAAATGTGAAATAAGAAATGGAAATAATGTCACTCAGACTAATGGACTCACATAAGAATATCAGAACTACAACGTAATTCAAATAAGGTACTATGATATCATGGAACTGTGAATACATTAGGCATCAGCAATAATAGGAATTAAGATATGGTATTACATAGGGAAAACTATTAGTTATAGAACGAGATGAAGTTAGTATTGATGTATGGGTAGCCTTGGGAATCATGGAGTTATTGTAGTGAGATAAGAATAAATGAAAATATGATAAACTGTTTACTATTTCATTGTACATATTTCCTTATAAAACTATATGCACAAATATTTTGAATGTAATTTTTATTATATAGAGTTTGTTATGTTATTATAAGATATACTCACACCCTATTTGGCATGCCAGATTGATATCTGAATATATTATATTATTGCATGACTGGATATGGGAAAATTCCTTGGGAAATGGGGATGATTGGGCATGAATATTTGAGGAGGGAACTCGCCTTGGTTATGGATGTTCTTGGGGAGTCGTAGTATCATTATTTTCAGCTGCATATTAGACACATGAAACATATGTAGGTGTAAAATTTATTCTGATTCATATAGTTATTAGTTATCCCATTTGATTATTATATGGAATGAGACTTTTCTGGTTATATATACTTCCGCTATTGTTTATTTATTTCTGATATAATCTTACTCTGATAAATTAATGTATAGTTTTCCTTATGAATGATTATCTAGACCCTTGAATCTAGTCAGTACTCTCTAGTATACATGGTGGTGTGCTTGAGGTCATGTGGCGAACTTGCTTAGGCCACCGTTGCGTGGAACTCGAGTCAAGATGATACAAATAAATATTTAATTTGTACCTTATATAATCTTATTTGAACCATATATTAATGATTATTATTTTGTAATGATATAATAATATTGGTATTTTCCCCTACACTCATCCATGATTATATTGAAAATCATCATTCATGTTTCTTGAAAAATATACCCCAACATGAACATACATTAACTCAATTTATTTGTAGAGTAAAGTAGAAGTTTTTTTTAAATAGTATTTTTATTTCATACATAATGAGATTTTATGTTATTTTATTTAAAATAGTAAAAAATATCAAAGAATTATTATATGTTGTATAATAATCACAAATAATAACAAAAAATTATTCATCATAGAAGTTGGAGTCCTAATGTATTCATTTTTAACATTCTCATTTCTCTATTCTTGATATAAGTAAATGGGGATATAATATTGATTTTTAAGGGAAATAATTTTTTTATTTATATAATTTTTATGTACCAATATAACTATTAATACAATCCATTTAATGATGTAATGAATAATAGATGACATCGCTTCATGGATGCGGTTGTCTACACAACACACTAATGATGTTATTTATTATTTCAATGTTGATCTAAACGACTAAATAAGGGTTATTAAATTAATATAAAAAAATTTATTATAAATATGATACATAATTAATTATGTTATATGGTAATATGATATTTAAAAGATTAATACTAAGAATATATACATATAATGGAGATGATACTTACATTAGAGACATGATATCTATTTTGATGTTCCCTTTAAAATGATGTAATTTTTCATACTATGAGAGTCCAAGGGATTATAATTTTATAAAATAGTTATATAGAGATAAAATGAATATTTATTGAAAGCATAACATGATATAGAGATGTGTTATTGAAAGGGTATAATTGATCCCTTTCATAAAAGAAGACATAGGTACTCCTGGAAACACACATCATATTCTAATATTTCCATGAAACTATTCGTATTCCATTAGAACAAAACAGTCTAAATATTTTTTCTATGATTTTTTTTTGAAATAATGTAACAAAAATCTTATTCCTAAATTTATTAAACACTTCATATTGTTTTTATTATTATGATTTTAGATTTTTATATCATACTTGTAAATTAGTTATATGGTATTTAAAAATTTATTTAATGATTTGTTAATCAAATAAAATACCTAATAAAACTAACTCATGTATATTTGTAACATAATGTGTCATAAATTTAATAAAATTAAATATATAATTTTTTTAAGATTAGTTTATATTAAAAATTTTATTGAGTATAAAATATTTTTTAGTAGAAATATGATATTTTTACCATTAAAAATTCTTAATCATATTTGGTTTTTCTTAAAAAATAAATAAAATAGTATATTTATTTATTTAAAAAATTATATTAATTATTTAATTATTTAATTTATTTAATTTTATATAATTTTCCATAAATTTCATGATATTAATACAAAAATAAATTTAGACAAACATTTCTTCACAAATGTAGTTGTTGGTATTAATCATATTATTTTATAATTTACACCAAAACATTTAACCATATATATTAAATAGTTGGTAAATTATTATCTTGAATATTTAAATAATTATATCATATTAACATTCTATTTGTGGGAAAAATAAATTTTATATGTGCCAATGTTAAGAGAAAATACACTATTTTCTAAAAATGATTACTTTTATGAAAAAAGATTTTTATGATTAATACTGAGTCATATATTCCATTAATTCCCAAAAATATAAAATAATCATAGGGATTAAAATATATTTTAATTACCAATAAATATCATAAATATATTTCATCCTGTTATAAAAAATTAATCAAAATAAAAGAGAATTTATTTCCTGTTAAAATACTTCATAAATATTTAAAACAGTTATCATGGACATGTTAATAAATTATATTATTATAAAACAGCTTAATTATAATTACTAATATATTTTAAAATAATAAATATTTCAAAAAAACATATAATTCATGAAAAATAGGGTTATTTGAAAAATTTGTATCATCGCTACTCATTTAAAAATGAAATATTTATTTAAATTCATACAAATTCTATCAATGTTAATTTTTATGTTGAATTAAAATTTATGATGTTTTTAAAAATATAATATAATTTCTATAATATTAAATTATATAATTTCTAATTAAAATATAAATTATAATGAAATGAATTTTTAAAATAAAATTTTAAATATTAACTGATATTATTTTTTATCATCTAAATTAATTTGTTATTTAATTTTTATAATTATTTTTTTTATAGATTTATTAATAATGGATTCTTAATAGGTTGTGGGTTTTTTATGTGGGTTGTAGCTTCAAGAAAAATATATAAAACATAGTAGGATATTTACTATATCCAAAATAATATGTCCCCAGAATATACCCCCATTAAATAAATTGCATCCTCAGTATTTTAAATAATATTTACAAAGTTATCCAACAAATTTATCGTTGTTTAAAATAAAAATAAATTTATAAAAAAAATATGATTACATGTTCTTTTTGATATTCCATTTAGAGCTTCATTTCCTACATCATCCACCAATAATATACAAATACTATGAAAGGTTATTGTAATGTCCAAATTTAAAAAAGTATGTGAATAAGAATGTTAAATCATAAGATATTCCATCTAATGAACCCTTTATTTCAATTTTTGATAAATTCATTTCTAATATGGAATAATAGATAAATTCTATATACATATTATTTATTCCTTTGTTTATTAAATTGAGTTGTAATATCATACATTTCTCATCACAATTCAACAGAATAAACATGAAATAATTCCTTTAATGTGATCCATAAAGATAATATTTTCAATAAATGTGAATATATTAGGATTTTGAATAAAATATTATAGTTTGGAATATTTATCACACACCATTGAATGAATTTTTCAATAAACAATCCCGCTTTTCATTTTTTTGAACATATGTATTGATATTTGAAAGCCTATATCTACTTGTAGTATCTATAAGGAGATGTATTTTTTGGGAAATCCCTCATCTAAATACATATTCAAGTATATATTACTACACATAGGATCTTATCAATGGTTTTCACAATGGTTCAATATACTAATCCCCTAAATTAATTAAATAATCCCTATTCTAAAAAAGCCCTACTATGATACCAACTATATCTACCAAAGGGGAAGAAAACATAATTATTACAATAATCTCATATTTTATATTATAATTCTAAAAAAAATTCACAAATTAATAATAATAAAAGGATTAGTGTATTAAAGATTATATTTAGAATCCCAATAATATATAATTAACAACAAAAAATTTTATCCCCAAAAAAACCTAATAGAAATATAACTTGATATAATCACATTCATTTTGTAAGGAAATAGAAATAGAATATTGGTTTGAGATTAAAACATCATAAATGAAGAATCACAACAATATTGTCAATGGTTAGATATTAATAATATTATAAAACCTATAAATGAAATAATATTCATATTTAAATGAATTTATAATAAAAATAATTTTTCATAAGATTGGATTTATGTCCATATAATCAAAAATCGAACAGTCATGCATCGTTAAACGAACTTGTGTCAAATTTGGAGAAAAAAATAGCCATTTAGAATAATAATTTTTATGTATTTATAGAGGAGATTAAAAAAGGGATTTTAAATATACATATAAATTTTGAAATTAATTCATTTTAAAAAAGAAAAATTTCCATTCTTTAGGTTATTAATAAACCATATTCCTAAACAAGTTATTCTAAAAAAACTAGTTCATATTGTGTTAATAAAAAAATTTCCAGTCTTCTTTTATTGGGAAAATAAATTACATCAATTAATTTTCTGAACAAACCATATTTCCATTATTAATTTTGTGAACAAACAAAATCCCCATTCTAAACATCCATTTTTCATGTGATTAAATGCATAACCAATGAATCAGAGGTTGATATTAGTCCTTCCACATCATCATCAATAAAAATTTCTTCCATTTTTAAAAATTATTCTAAAAATATCTTAAAGAACATATATGAAGATTATTGGTTTATTTAATTATTTAAATAAAATAAAATAACACAAATATAAGAAATTATAGTATATAAGAAATATTTATGTAAAATAAATAAGATAATTGTAACACCCCAAGATTTCTTAGTGTGTTATTTCTTCAAAATAATTCAATAACTTGCACTACACGTAGCCCCAAGTTCAAGCGCACCATGACTTACAAAACAAGCCGTTAAAAAAGGTTATGAATAGTGTTAACTAAATTTTAAACTTTATATAATCCTTATAATTTTAGAATCCATATTATGAGTTTCTTAGACATAATGTAAGAACAAATTCATTTTCAGTATGGCACTTTTAAAAACTTTTAATAGTGAACCCTTTTTAAATCCAATATTTTAAGCTTTTATATATTCAATTCGACTAAATAAATTTACTTTTTAGAATGGGGACATCAAAAATTTAAATTGAAACATCACAAGCTTCTACAATACGTTTCTCTTTGAATAATGCAATAGTGTGTGTTGTACGCAACATCGAGTTCTAACACACACCACAACCTATCAAACTAGCCGTTATGAATAGCAATACCTACATTTTGAAATTTTGTCTTTCAAAATTGGCTTCATTTTTGGATTCGGAGTATCGAATTTAGACTAAGGTGAAATTTTGGTACTTTTCGGATAACTTTAATATTTTTATGAATAGTGAAAATTACTAAATTTTAATTAAAAACAACTTTTTTAATAAAAATAATTAATAGTGATAAATTATGATTTTGAGTGGTTTTAAATTATATTTAGAATATATTTTTACCATTTAATTATATTTTGTTCATTGGACAAAAGTTCACAATTAAACCGAACATAAACAAGTATAAATCTTTTGATAGTTATTATATCTTAAAAACACGCTTTTTGTTTTGACAGCGGGAATTAATTTTAAATTAATTTCTGCCACTTCTGTGTTTTGAATTTGGAAAATTTATTCCATATTTGGAATCAGGATGTTCAAATTTTGTAAATAGTTAACTTTTATTTTTAGACATTTTGAATAATTACTTCGGTAAATATTTTATTTACCATGGTTAAAGGGTAAATCCAGTAAATGAGGGTTGAAATATAATATTATAATAATAAAAAATTACCCTAAAACGTTTCCTAACCTTATTGGTTGATACATGTCCGACCATGGGCATTTTTGGGTCTATTTTGGAACCCCATGGCGCCACTTGTAAGTGATAGGGACACTTTATTTTAATTAAGTTAAAATGAATACAAAAATGACACTAGCATATATATTTAGAAAGAAAATTTTTAATTAGGGTTATATATATTGGAATTTCGACCATAAATATTCATTAGAAATATACAAAGCTTTCCTACATAATGGTATTTTATTTATAATTTTTATACATTAAATAATTTAATTTATTTATGACAAAATGGTGATGAAGTAATAACCATAATAGTGAAAAATTAACATTATAGATATTGTAGATACCCAAATAAATATAAGTTGAGAGTTTTTATGGATTACACTAATTTTATAGATTAATATGACATGTTAAGAATGGTTTAATTAACTTTTCTCGAAATAATGATCCTGTTATGAGTTTTAAAAAATTCAATTATTGAATAGTGTCAAAATTGACATAAAAGAAGTTTTAAAACAAATATTATATTATTAATTGATATTAAATTCCTTAAAATCTAATCATCAGACAAGGGACTTATATCATGATAGGTGTATCATTCATGGACAACATTAGGGTCTTTTGGATTTATATAGTATGTTTATTAACCATATAATATAAAAATACAAAGAGACATGGTAAAAGTGAAACTAATTAACTAAGAGTTAATACTTAATGATAAGGTTAATATAGTAACCCAAACCTGTCTAACATATATTGGTTGAGTGGTTTTCGACCCATCCCCACCTTAAGCTTTAAATAATCTACTTTGGAGCCATTAAAAACTGAATATGAATTTATTATAAAATAATATTTCTAGCTTTTCCAAAGGTGCCCCTCACCCCTCTTATAAAAGGGAACTCCCCCTTCTCATTAACTCAAACCTTCAAAGCCTTTTGGTTAGGCCAAACTCTGCCCCAATACTCTCTCAACTTCCCTCACTTCATCCCAGAGGCCTTCCTTTAGTCAGAAAGAAAAACCTAAGAGCCCTTTTGATCAAATCAAAAGGACGAACCCAAAGAAGAGGTAATGATTTCACCACCCTTTTCCAAGTTCCTTTCTTCTTCCACTTCTTCATTCATTATTATTACCATTATAAAATAATAAATCCAGTATCTTATATATACTGTTATGTTATTAAAAATATGGTACATCCATATTCAGTATTCTATCCATCCTTTGAATAACATGTCACCATATGTGCGTACGTACAGCTTACCATCTCCACGTCGTGGTGTAATTGTTATTCAATAAATTATTATTTGGATGGATATAATAATGATGTGTAAATCATGTAAATAATAAATATAAAATGATAATGATTATGTATATATGATATACCATCCAATTATATATTATTTTAATTTTAAAAGAATGATTTTGTCGCTCGTGCGTACGTACAGACTACCGTCTCCACGAACGCGAATAGATTAATTCTCCATTGTATCCATTCAAGTATAATTCTAATTTGATGATTAATAATAGTATCTAAGGACTTCATATCATTCTGGATATGATTAAGATACAACCTATCCATTACAAACATAGCTTACATAACAAAACATATAAATGAAATGAGTAAGTTAACACCCGAAACAATGATTATACTAAGATATTAATATCAAATCAATGTTAAAAGATCATATATGATATCATATTAATGTATATGATTATTTTATAATTTAATAACAATTATTTCACCATTATACAGGAGTTTAACCTACCCCAACCAAGGAAAAGTTTAAGGTAAGGGTTATTTCACAATCTCTTCATTATCCGAGGTTGTTTATACGTAATAATCTACTGGAATCTCTTTATCATCCACATTCAGGTTTCATAAAAATGTATTTCAAAACATTTTTACTATTTAAATGAATATGGGTTAAAGTCATTTATACCCTTGATTGACTTTTTATAATATTTTTATAAAGGAATCTTTCTGTCGTTTCCAAACAAGGTGCTTTTTAACCTTTTCGATAGAATTAAGGTAAGAATGTTTTTTTAAATTATACGGCGGGTGCGGCTATTTTCCACCGTTATTAAATCGCCGAAGTTTCCCTTACAAGATTATAATAATATTTTCAAAGAAAATGTTTTATTTTAGTTACTTTTAAATTATTTCGAAATGAATATTTTAAGAATTTTTGAAAGGTACTCTTTATCAAGATCATAATTTTAAATGTTTTAATGATTTATCTTTATAAATCTTTTTAATTAATGTCCATGTTTTCAAAATGATTTTAAGGATTTACTTATATGGACATGAAGGTTTTGAAATGATATTTCTTTTCAAAAGTTTCACTGTGGTATAAGACACTTTGATTCAAAAATCTCTTTTAAATTATGTCCTTTATAAATGTGTGACTTTTCAAAGATTTCTAGAAAAGATATATTTCTCTAAAATAGTTTTGATTTAATCTATGTCGACATCTTTTGATGGATTTTAAGCTTATTTGAAGTTGATTTATTATGATATAAAACTTTTTTATTGTATTGATGTTTTTGTGATATGTTTTACTGTGGATGTGTTATTTTTATACCATTCATGGTTTATAGAGAATGTATTGACATTTTGTATGCTAGTTTTAATACGAATGTTTATGTTATGTTTAAACCATTTCATATGGGAATGCATTCGATGTAGTAAGTTACGGGTGGAGCCCGCTATAACTCCTTGATGCATCAGTAGGTCTCCTGAGACAAACTAGTGTCTTGGCACAAGGCCTTGGCAAAATCTTATTTGTAGTCTTGGAACAAGGCCTTGGCTATGTGGTTATGATAGTCTGACATTATGCATTCCATCATTATGAAAGTGGTTATTGATATTGCATGTGATTATTCGATTAGTAGAATATCCATGAGAATAATTAAATGTCATTATTTCATTTTATTTTTTCATTCTATGTTGAAGTTCATGTTTAAAAGGCTTTTGTTTTAGTTATACATTTCCTTAAATGTTTATTCTTATTTATGAAAGTTTCCTCTATATTTTTATCCTTACTGGGCATTTGAGCTCACCCCTTTTCTATGTTTTATTTCTCCCAGGATGTGAAAAATTAATTTATGAATGACCTCTAGGGATAGTTTGAGGGGATAAGAGTGTGGACTATGAAGAAAACTTCTTGTTGTAGTTTTCATTTTAATGATGTAATGTAAGACTTATGAATATATCTAGTGTTTCCAAGGCTACTAAACTAATCGGTCTTTCAAGACTTGATCTTTCTTGTGATCATTCCAATGTTATGTAATAATGCATCGAATCTCGGTAACTGGGGTCCGGGCGTTACAGTTGGTATCAGAGGATGTTTAGTACAAGCCATGTAAGATATATTTAGATAAACTATGATTAGAGCACATAGACCTAAGATGGACTTTGAGGATTAGTATAGAAGCACTTCCTAGATTTTTGGTATTGTAGAGAATTTGTGAGTTTTCCAAGAAATACATCCATGTCTAGATACGAGCAGGTAGAGGCATCTCTGGCACAGATGTACCTTGGGGTAAAACCCGAAAACACCACTTTGAACTAGAATCGAATGGGAACTGCTACATGACAACGGGCCTTGCTTCACTCTTAGTTACGACACACCCTGGGGATATGCTTAGGATAAATTTCATTTTCTTTACAAACCATTATAAAGGGTTTATGAGTATATACTTACTCAAAGGAGACATTATTATGATTATGGATTATATCCATAAACTATTTAATTTATGATATGCATTTTACAAGTTTGGGATTAGGTATTGTTATTCATAAACTAATCTAGTGTATGCCATTGTATAGAAATGGTGCCCAGTAGAAGGAATGAGAACTCCAGCAATGCACATGATCCAAAGAGAAAGAAGGATCATATCGTTTATGGTCATAATCCAGAATTTATAAGGGAAATAGTGTCCCAAGTATTATCATCATATGAGGAAATAATATCATGTGTTGATAAGATAAGTAAAGAGTTTACTGAGTCCTATGGCTTTGAAGGGAAGCAAGAGAAGAAAAGGATGGAAGAGGGAAAGATGGATAAAGGGAATAGGGAAAATAATAATTTTCCCATATGTGATAACTGTGGGAAGAAACACCCTGGAACTTTCCTGAAAGGAATGGGAGTTTTTTATATGTGTGGAGGAAAAGGGCACAAAGTACATGACTGCAAGGGAAAGAAAATGGTTTCACATGTACAATGATTCATTTGCATGGAGTTTGGACACTACACAAACCTACGTCACAGTCATCAGACTATGCCGCAAAGGATTCTATTAGATAATAATCAACTTATGATAATACCACAGATAAATGGGAATGATTAGAGTTCTTATGTTGATTATGTCATTTGAGTGTTGTATCAACAATGTTCTTGTTATAATAAGTATGGAGTATATAAGGATTGTAATGCAGTACTATTTCATTAAGGACTTAAGATTGTGTGGAACAATGAAAAGTGACTCAATAGCAGGTTAAATTTTTGGAAAATATATGGTTGAGAGAAAGATAAACCATAATATGGTTCTGATTCTGAGGTAGTGATTTTAGAATAATACCTGATTGATTTGGATAAATTATATTGGATATTCTTGAGTACCTTGAAACTGATTAATGATTTGTATATTCTATCATTGTTTGGGTTTACAACATTTTTGGATTAAAGGAGTATATCTATTATTCTTTAAGGAATAAGGGATCATGAATGTAATCAATAAGGTTTTATGGTAATTCAGGATGTTGCAGTGTTTTAAAAGAATACATGATAAAGGATTTCACTTGTTTTTGCACGGGAAAAAGGATCTTCATTGTGTTTACCTTCCTTATAAATTTTGGACTGACGTATTTTGGATAGTTCTAGTTTGGATTATTTTGGATTGCCATAAAAGGACAAGCCAGAGGTCTGGCGGCAACCCGTCGTGTCCGGAAAGTCCATGATACTAGAACCCACAACCGAAGGGTGACAAGGGTGTATCACCTACCACTGACCCACGTGATGTCCTGGATTTAATAATGTCGTTTTTTTAATGGTTATGCTAGATAAATTAAAAATTCATTTTTTACCCTATACGAATAGGATAAATAGAATAATATTTTTACGTTCTATTATCTTTTAGAGTGAATGATGAGTTTGTGGTAGAGCTTAGTTAAGGTATGAGACTCTACATTTCATGTATATATTTTCATATACCCTTATTCTATGAAGAAATTAATTCTTATACTGTAGTGAAGGGATCTTAAACAAAAAATGTGTTATCCTAATACCATATGTTTTGCTGAACCGATGGTATTTTAAATCATCATAGATTTATTAGTTTAAAGCCCTCAATTTTACACTTGTCTGTGATTGATGACCTCAATCAATACCTATAAATATTTACATTTTTTCTCCAATTATATGTCTCTAATTTCCACCAATGTTCTCCGAATAGAGATCATAATTTGGTGGTGACCCTTTCATTTCTCTTTTCCTCTTATTAAGACTAAATTTTGTTAACCCAATTTCCGATGTGGGATTTTCTACAAAGATATTTTCTTTATTCAACCTTTTATTTTCAAAAACAATTTCAAATTGCGAGGATGCAATTTATTGAAGGAGGGGAGAATGTAACACCCCATGATTTCATAGTGTGTTATTTCTTCAAAATAATTCAATAACTTGCACTACACACAACACCAAGTTCAAGCGCACCATGACATACTAAACAAGCCATTCAAAAGAGGTTATGAATAGCGTTAACTAAATTTTAAACTTTATATAATCCTTATAATTTTAGAATCCATATTATGAGTTTCTTAGACATAATGTAAGAACAAATTCATTTTCAGTATTGCACTTTTAAAAATATTTAATAGTGAACCCTTTTTAAATCCAATATTTTAAACTTTTATATATTCAATTTGACTAAATAAATTTAATATTTAGAATGGGTACATCAAAAATATACAATGAAACATCCCAAGCTTCCACGGTACGTTTCTCATTGAATAATGCATTAGCGTGTGTTGTAAGCAACATCGAGTTCTAACACACACCACAACTGATCAAACTAGTCGTTATGAATATTAATTCCAACATTTTGAAAATTTATCATTCAAAATGGACTTTATTTTTATAGTTGGAGTATCGAATTTAGCCTAAGGTGAAATTTTTGTACTTTTCGGATAACTTTAATATTTTGATGAATAGTGAAAATTACTAAATTTTAATTAAAAACAACTTTTTTAATAAAAATAATTAATATTGATAAATCATGAATTTGAGTGGTTTTAAATTATATTTAGAATATATTTTTACCGTTTAACACAATGTTGGTCATTGGACATAATTTCACAATTAAAACGAACATAAACAAGTATCACTCTTTTGATAGTTATTATATCTTAAAAACAAAATTTTTGTTTCGACAGTGGGAATTAATTTTAAATTAATTTCTGCCACTTATGTGTTTTGAATTTGGAAAAATGAATTCCATATTTGGAATCAGGATTTTCAAATTTTGTAAATAGGTATCTTTTATTTTTAGACATTTCGAATAATTACTTCGGTAAATATTTTATTTACCATGGATACAGGGTAAATCTGGTAAATGAGGGTTAAAAAATAATATTATAATAATAACAAATTTCCCTAAAACGTGTCCTAACAATATTTTTTGATACATTTCCGACCATGGGCATCTTTGGGTCAATTTTGGGACCTCAGGGTTCCACTTGTTAGTGATAGAGACACTTTATTTTATTTAAGTTAAAATGAATACAAAAATGACAGAAGCATATATCATTAGAAAAACAATTTTTACATAGGGCTATATATGTTTTAATTTAGACTATAAATATTAATTAGAAAGATAAAACGCTTTCCTACATAATAGTATTTTATTTATAATTTTTAGACATTAAATAATATAATTTATAAATGACACAATGGTGATGCAGTAATTACCATAACAGTGAAAAATTAAAATAATTAATATTGTAGATACCCAAATAAATATAATTTTAGACTTTTTATGAATTAAAATAATTTTCTAGGTTAATATGACATGTTAGGAATGGTTTAATTAACTTCATTTGAAGTAGTCATTCAGTTATGATTTTTACAAAAATAAAATATTGAATATAGTCAAAATTGACATAAAAGAGTTTTTAAAACAAATATTATATTATTAATTGATATTAAATTCCTAAAAATATAAGGTTCGTCCAATAGACTTATATCATGATAGGTGTATGATTAACTGACCCCTTGAGGGTCACTTGGATGTATATAGTATGATTATTAACCATATAATTTAAAAATACAAAGAGACATTGTAAAAGTGAAACTAATTAATTAACAGTTAATACTTAATGATAAGTTTAATATAGTAACCCAAACCTGTCCAAATTATATTGGATGAGTGTTTTTCGACCCATATCCACCTTAACCTTTAAATAATCCACTTTGGAGATATTAGAAACCAAATTTTAATTTAATATAAAATAATATTTCTAGTTTTTTCAAAGGTGCCCCTCACCCCTCTTATAAAAGGGCACTCACCCTTCTCATTAACTCACACCTTCAAAGCCTTTTGTATCGGAAAAACTCTGACCCAATACTTTCTCAACTTCCCTCAATTAATCCTAGTGGTCTTACTTTAGTCATAAATCCAACCTAAGAGCCCTTTTGATCAAATCAAAAGGAAGAACTCGAAGAAGAGGTAACGATTTCACCACCCTTTTCCAAGTTCCTTTCTTCTTCCACTTCTTAATTCTTTGTTATTACCATTATAAAATAATAAATCTAGTATCTAATATATACTGTGATGTTATTATAAATTTGGTACAACCATATTCAGTATTCTATCCATCCTTTGAATAACAGGTCACCATACGTGCGTACGTACGGCTTACCTTTTCCACGTCGTGGTGGAATTGTTATTCAATAAATTATTATTTGGATGGGTATAATAATGATGTGTAACTCATGTAAATAAAAAATATAACATGATAATGATTCTGTATATATGATATACAATCCAATTATATATTATTTTAATATTAAAATAATGATATTGTCGCTCGTACGTACGTACGGACTACGGTCTCCACGAACGCGATGAGATTCATTCTCCATCGTTTCCATTAAAGTATAATTCTAATTTGATGATTAATAATAGTATCTAAGGACTTTATATCATTCTGGATATGATTATGATAACACCTATCCATGACAAACATAGCTTACGTAACAAAACATAAAAAATAAAACGAGTATGTTAACACCCGAAACAACGATAATACTAAGATATTATTAACAAATCAATGTTAAAAGATCATATATGATATCATATTAATGTATATGATTCTTGTATAATTTAATAACAATTATTTCACCATTATACAGGAGGTTAACCTACCTCAAACATGGAAAAGTACAAGGTAAGGGTTATTACACAATCTGTTCATTATCTGAGGCTGTTTATACGTAATAATCTACTGGGATCTCTTTATCACTCGCATTCATGTTTCTTAAAAATGTATTTCAAAACATTTTTACTATTCATAGGAATATGGGTTAAAGTCATTTATACCATTGTTTGAATTTTTATAGGAGTTTTATAAATGAATCTTTTCGTCGTTTTCCAAACAAGGTGCTTTTTAACCTTTTCGACCGAATTAAGGTAAGAATATTTTTTAACTTATACGGTGGGTGTGGATATTTTCCGCCATTATAAAATCATCGAAGTTTCCCTTACAAGATTATAAGAATATTTTCAAAGTAAATGTTTTATTTTATTGACTTTTAAATTATTTCGAAATGAATATTTTAAGAATTTGTGAAAGGTACTCTTTATCAAGATCATAATTTTAAATGTTTTAAAGATTTATCTTTCTAAATATTTTTAATTAATTTTCATGTTTTCAAAATTAATTTAAGGATTTATTTATATGTACATGATGGTTTTGAAATGATATTTCGTTTGAAAAGTTTCAAAGTGGTATGGGACACTATGATTCAAAAATCTATTTTAAATTACGTCCTTTATAAATGTGTGACATTTCAACGATTTCGAGAAAAGAGATATTTCTCTCAAATAGTTTTGATTTCATCTATGTCAACAACCTTTGATGGATTTTAAGCTTATTTGATGTTGATTTATTATGATAGAAAACTTTTGTATTGTATTTAAGGTTTTGTGATATGTTTTACTGTGGATGTGTTATTTTTATACCATTCATGGTTTATGGAGAAAGTATTGACATTTTGTATGCTAGTTTTAATACGAATGTTTATGTTATGTCTAAACCTTTTCATATGAGAATGCATTGGACTTAGTAAGTGATGGGTGGAGCCCGCTATAGATCCTCGATGCATCGTTAGGTATCATGAGACAAACTAGTGTCTTGGCACAAGGCCTTGGAAAAATCTTATTTGTAGTCTTGGCACGAGGCCTTGGCTATGTGGTTATGATAGTCTGGCATTATGCATTACATCATTATGAAAGTTGTTATTGATATTGCATTTGATTATTCAATTAGTAGAATATACATGTGAATAAGTAAATGGCAATACTTCATTTTATTTTGTCCATACTATGTTGAAGTTCAAGTTTAAAAGGATTTTGTTTTAGTTATACATTACATTAAATGCATATTATTATTTATGAAAGTTTCTTCTATATTGTTATCCTTACTAAGCATTTGAGCTCACCCCTTTTCTACGTTTTATTTTTCCCAGGATGTGAAGAAGTAATTTATGAATGACCTCCAGGGATAGTTTGAGAAGATAAGAGTGTGGACTATGAAGAAAATTTGTGGTTTTATTTTTCATTTTTATGATGTAATGTAAGACTTAAGAATATATCTAGTGTTTCCAAGGCTACTAAACTAATCGGTCTTTCGAGACATGATCTTTCTTGTGATCTTTCCAATGTTATGTAATAATGCACCGACTCTGGGTAACTGGGGTCAGGGCGTTATAGTTGGCATCATAGGAAGTTTAGTACAAACCATGGAAGCTAGATTTAGATAAACTCTGATTAGAGCACATAGACCGAAGATGGTCTTTGAGGATTAGTATAGAATAACTTCCTAAAATTTTGATATTTTAGAGATTTTGTGAGTTTTCTGAGCAATACATCTATGACAACCCTGATTTTTATTACAACTTAAACATGCTTTATTACATAAAACTTCACTTGATACAACAAAGAAGATCGAGAGGTTTAGTGTCTTTGGGGCTTAGGATCATTACATATGAACTTTAAACTTGAAATACAATATCCTTATTGAAAACTTCCTTTACATGACCACTACATTCCTTCGTACTTAGCATTGCATGGGATAACCTGAGGACATGCATAAGAAAAGGGTGAGCTATAAAGCCCAGTAAGGGAGTACATAATGAATAACATGAGGATTACAATACATGTTAGGCAATAGGCATATCAATAGAGCATAAGAGAGACATGAACATAAAGGCATGATAAAGCATGATAATCATAACATGGAAATGTGGCAACAACACTTAACATTGAATTAGCATGAGCCAAGGCTCATTGCACATGGAGCATGAGTAAACCCTCATTGCACTTGAAGCACGAGTAAACCCTCGTTGCACGTGAATTAGCATGAGTAAACACTCATTGCACATGACGTATCATGATACTATACTTTACCCAATGCATTGGAGCGCTATCAGGGCGCACCCTTCTTAAACATTTCATTTCATGCATAAGTGTGCCACATGGATCATAAAACATGGATTCATAAAACATAATCATTTATTCCACGATAAAGGAATGTGGAATTCATACATGAAACTTTACAATCAATAAGTAAATGTGCATAAAGGTGAATACCCTTGATGGAGAAATGGGCATGGTATTCACTACACAATGATATTGGCTTAGAAAATCGGTGTGATTTCGGCAGCGTAACGGCGTGACATAAGAATTCATAAAAAGGCTGATGAGAGAGAAAGGGGTTCCTCATCATATTTACATGTAATGGACAGTAAGAAGATCATATAGATACATGTCCCAACAATTAAAAAGGAATTTAGATTCATGATACAAATGTATTGCTTGAATATAAAAGAGGAGAAAAAGGTTCCTTTCGGTATTTCGGCATAGTAACGGGTGTACATGGGAGGCATTTAATGGGAGAGAAAGGGGTCTCCCATCATTCAAACAATAAGAGGGCAGTATGGGAGAGGTGCGAAACCATACCCCAATATTCATAAATGAAATTAAAATGGCAATACAACTTAAAGAAAATTGACAAAAATGAGAAAGGAAGAAAAACCCTTACTTGGAAGTGTGCTTCCAAAGGCTAGAGAGAGGATTGTGAGAGGATTCTTGGGAGTTTGGGGCACCTTGGGAGGATTCTAGAGAGAGTAGGGCAGAGGTTGGACGAACTTCAAGGGCTTTGAGTGAGGAGGAAGTGGGAGCTTGGGTGGGTTTATATAGGAAAGGTGAGAGAATTCTTTATTATTTAGGTTTGGGACCCCTTATATTAAAATAATCCAAACCACAAACCATCCCATGGTATTTGCGCATGGTTTCTGGAAAAGGAAAGAGGAAAAAAATATTTTACAAGTCCAAGGTCCTAACTTATTAAAAAATTAGGGTTGCTTATGTGGAGGTGAGTCACACTCCCATGGAAATTAATTTAAAAAGGCAATGTGTTGAATAAGTCTTGAGGGCTCCATTAATGCTTTGAAAAGTGAGTCAAACAAACCCAAAACCTCATTATTTTAATGATAAAACATATATTGTCCGAACATAAGGATTATGGTATTTTATTACATCACCATTGGGTCATTATGATGTCATAAAACACATTATATATTTAAATGGTATTTAATTTTTTACCCAAAAATTTGACTGTCTCAGAAAATTATGAAAAATTCACCGTTGGATAATTTCGACGTCCTGATTCCAAAAATAATATTTATTTTATCTAAATAATTTTCTAAATATGTGAATTTTAACTTTTAAAATAAAAACCGACATTTATAAAAAAATTCACGGGTTTTGACAGAAATGGCTTTCAAACCTTAATAAAAATTTTAATTGCATTCATAAAATTATAAGATCATTTATATTTAATAATAATTAATTTAATATTAATAATAATATTTTATTAAAATATTATTTAATTCAAAAATCTTTTAATTTAATAAAATATAATTCTTAATTAAATAATAACTAAAAACATCATTTGTACTTTAAAAACTAATTACAATGCATCAAAAATGACTAGAAATTATATTCATTATTATATACAAAAATAATATACATGAACATGGTGCTACTTATTTGTTACATAACCCCTTAAAATAGCCGCATAAGATCTAAGGGTAAGGTGTGCGATGGTGACAGACTCTTGGGGTAGCTCGGATAACATTGCTCGAGTGGTAATCTCTATCAACTTCCATTTTTCCCGTAGACGATCACATTCGAGCTTGACTTGATGAAGCTCAGCTTGGGCTTGGTCAAGGGAAAAGCCCAAAGACGCCACCTCCTTTCCGAGCTCCGACAAATGGGCTTCATAAGGGGCAATTCTACTGGATGAGGCAATCGCTTCCTTTGTCTGAGTAGAAAATTGGTTCGTTAAATCCTTATATTTAAACTACCCAGATGATCACTGTTCAACAGCTATAAAAGTAACGGTCACAAATCTTAACGTTAAACTAAAGAAGTTGACATCTTATAAAAACATAAAGAAACATTTAACTGGATCAAGAGGGATTTTCCATTAATGAAATTTTGGGTCGTTACAACATTCCCCCTTAAGAAATTTCGCCCTCGTAATTTTCCTTTTCCCACACTAAAACAAATGTGGGTAGCTTAGCTTCATCATATCCTCCGACTCCCAAGTTGCTTCTTCAAACTTGTGGTTTCTCCACAACACCTTGACGAGGGGCATTGTCTTATTTCGTAGAACTTTTTCTCTACGATCTAAGATCTTCACTGGTTGCTCCTCATAAGAAAGATCGTCTTCTAATTGTACCACCTCGGAAGAGAGTACATGTGAAGGGTCTGGTATGTACTTCCTTAAGAGGGATACATGTAAGACATCATGCACCTTGGCCATAGTAGGTGGAAGTGCTATTCGATAGGCCACAGCCCCAACACGATCAAGAATCTCGAAGGGGCCGATGTACCTTGGACTTAACTTCCCTTTCTTTCCAAACCTCATGACCTTGTTCCACGGAGATATGCGTAAAAACACCATGTCTCCGACTTTAAACTCAAGGTCTCGTCGACGATTATCTGCATAACTCTTCTGTCGACTTTGGGGTGCCTTGATATGCTGCTGAATGGTTTTCACCTTCTCCACCATTTCTTCGACCACTTCTGGTCCAAGCAGCTTACGTTCACCGACCTCATCCCAACATGCCGGTGTTCTACACCTTTTCCCATACAGGGCTTCATATGGTGCCATTTGGATGCTCGAGTGGAAACTATTATTATAAGAGAACTCAACTAGAGGAAGATGTTGATCCCATCCTCCTTTAAAGTCCATTGAGCACGCTCTCAACATATCCTCAAGTGTTTGGATAGTCCGCTCAGATTGGCCATAAGTTTGAGGATGATAGGCCGTACTGAAGTTCAGTTCAGTATTCAGAGCATGTTGAAAACTCTTCCAAAACTTAGAGGTAAATCTTGGATCTCGGTCAGACACAATAGATAGTGGTACTCCATGCAACCGTACCACTTCCCTGATATATATCCGTGCCAGTTGATCCAAAGAGAAATCCTCTCGAATAGCAATGAAGTGTGCAGTCTTTGTAAGACGATCCACAATAACCCAGATTGCATTGTTGCTTTTGGATGTCCTTGGAAGTCCAGTGACGAAGTCCATGGTGATGTTCTCCCATTTCCATTCTGGTATGGGCAATGGTTGCATCATCCCCTTAGACTTCTGCCTCTCTGCCTTCACTTGCTGACACACCAGGCACTTTGATGTATATTCAGCGATCTCCTTCTTCATATTATCCCACCAAAAGTTTTCTCGGAGATCTCGATACATCTTTGTGCTCCCTGGGTGAATAGAGAAATTTGAACTATGTGCATCATCCAAAAGTTCCTTCTTCAGCTCCGAACTTGATGGAACACATAGTCTTTTCCCAAACCGCACAATTCCTTCTTTATTAACATTAAACTCTGAGGATTTTCCCTTTTCGATAGCTTCCACTTTTTCTTGGATTCTCGCATCATCCTTTTGAGCATCCTTTAACCTTTCCAAAAGAGATGGTTGAGCAATCATTTGTGAAAGGATTGATGATGTTCCCTTCTTTATGATTCCCACGTCCATCTTCATCAAGTCTAAGAAGATTGGATCCTTCTCAATTCTCATCATTGATAGAATTGCTGGATCCTTTCTACTTAGGGCATCTGCCACCTTGTTCGCCTTCCCAGGGTGGTAATGTATTGAACAGTCATAATCCTTTATGAGCTCTATCCATCTTCTCTGGCGCATATTAAGCTCTTTCTGTGTGAATATATATATTTAAAACTCTTGTGGTCAGTATATATCTCACATTTCTCTCCATAGAGAAAATGCCTCCAGATTTTCAAGGCAAAGATTACCGCCGCCAACTCCAGATCATGCGTTGGATAGTTTCGCTCATGGATTTTCAACTGTCTTGAGGCATAGGATATCACTTTATCATTCTGCATCAGCACACATCCTAAGCCCTTCTTCGAAGCATCACTGAATACCACAAAAAGCTCCCCACTTGTGGGTAAATTGAGCACAGGTGCAGTGATAAGCCTCCTTTTCAACTCCTTGAAGCTTTCTTCGCATTCATCACTCCAAGAAAACTTTACTCCCTTTCGAGTTAGCTTGGTAAGAGGGTTGGACAATCGTGAGAAGTTTCTCACAAATCGTCGATAATATCCAGCTAACCCCAAGAAGCTACGGATATCAGTTACCGATGTTGGCCTCGGCCATCCCCCAATTGCATCTGTTTTGGAGGGGTCCACAGATATCCCATTGCTTGTGATGATATGGCCCAAGAATGAGACCTCCTTCAACCAGAACTCACACTTGTTGTACTTGGCATAGAGCTTCTCCTTGCGCAAAGTCTCCAGTACAGTTCTTAAATGCTCCTCATGGTCCTCCATGGTTTTGGAGTATATTAGAATATCATCTATAAAGACTACCACAAATTTATCTAGGTAATCTCTAAAGACTCTATTCAGCAAGTCCATGAATATTTCTGGAGCATTGGTGAGTCCAAAAGGCATTACTATGAATTCACAGTGCCCGTACCTTGTACGAAAAGCAGTCTTGGGGATATCTTCCTTCTTCACCCTTACTTGATAATATCCCGACCGCAAGTCGACCTTGGAGAAGTATTGTGCTCCACGCAGCTGATCAAACAAGTCATCGATTCTTGGGAGAGGATACTTGTTCTTTATCGTGATTTTGTTAAGTTCACGATAATCGATGCAAAGCCGCATTGACCCATCCTTCTTCTTGACGAAGAGGACGGGTGCACCCCATGGTGATGCACTTGGGCGTATAAACCCTTTATCCAGATTCTCCTGTAGTTGTTTCTTCAGTTCTTCAAGATCAACCACAGCCATTCTATATGGAGTCTTGGATATTGGTAGCGCCCCAGGTATAAGTTCAATTGAGAACTCAACATCTCTTCTTGGAGGAAGACCAGGAAGTTCCTCGGGAAATACTTCAGCGAATTCCCTCACAATAGGCATTTCTTCAAGGTTGGTTTCTTCCTTGGACTCAATCATCTGAGCCAGATATGCGTGCTCATAAGGCAGTAATATCCATGCTTTAGATGATGGAGCTAAAGGAGATTCATCTTCCTCCTGACACTTGTAAAGAATCGGGGGTCGATTCTCCATATGGAGTGTGATTTCCCTCTCCCGAAAATTTATGTTGGCTCTATATAAGGAAAGCCAATCCATGCCAAGAATTGCATCAAATTCCACCAAAGGGAGTATGACGAGGTTTGCCGGGAAATTCAATCCACAGATTATAACAGGGGAGGACTTATACTCATGGGATGCAATGATTGCCCCATTTGCCGTACTCACCGACATCTTTACTTCCATGGTTTGTGGTGGTGCAGGGATTGTTCTACTAAACTTTTGAGATATAAAGGAATGCGTAGAACCTGAATCAAAAAGTATGTTCGCTATTCTTGAATGAATAACTAGCGTACCTGTCACCACTTCGTTGTCGGGGTTCACTTCGGCAGAAGTGATGGAAAAAGCTCTTCCTTGCTGTCTTGGAGGTTGTTGATTGCCTCCGATAACCCTTGGATTAGGGCACTGATTCGGAAAATGACCCGGTTCATTGCATTTTAAGCATTCAACAACGCGTTGAGGTTCGAACGAAGCGTTCCTCCCCTCCGTCGCAGCTGCGGGTCCTTCTTGCTGACAGTTAACAGCTAGGTGCCCTTCTCTTCCACACTTAAAGCATTTTCTTGTCTCCCTAAGGCAATTTCCAGGGTGCTTCTTTCCACACTTTTGGCAAGTGGGGTGCTGGAATTTCTTAGCGCCGTTGGATTTATCCATCGGACCACCAGCATTGATGTCCACCTTCCGCTTCTTGTCCCCATGATACCCCTGTGATTCTCCGATCTCCATTTCAACCTTGAGGGCACATCGGACAATTTCCTCATAGCTGTCGAAGTCACGGATCGCTAATGCTTTCCGCAAGCTAGGCTTCAGCCCACCAAAGAAGCGGTCAACCTTGCATTCGGGGGTAACGACAAAGCCGGAAGCGTATCGTGCAAGCCTTGTGAAGTTTGCCTCGTACGCTCCCACAGATTCCTCATCTTTCTGCTTGAGGGAAAGGAAGTCCCTTTCCATCTTAAGATGGAGGGTGCGTGGAAAATATTTATCGAAAAACATCTTCGGGAATACCTTCCATTCCAAAGCCTCGATCTCCTCCTCAGGCTTCGTATTTTTGATCAACGTCCACCATTGATCATCTTCACCCTCCATACGATAAGCCGCCAGGAGAACCTTCTCTTTTTCAGAGCATTGAAGGATGGAGAATATCTTTTCAATGGAGTTGATCCATTGTTCAGCAATCGTGGGATCGGATGATCCACTAAAAGTAGGAGGCCTTTGTCTCATGAAGCTTTCAATAGAGACTTGTTCTTTCTTAGGGGGGGTTGAACGTTCCTCTTGACCAGTGTTTCTATTCAAAACTTGAGTTAGCTGAGAGAGAAGCGTGACAAAGTTCGCGATTCCCGCTCCCATTGGATTGGGCATCTCATAAGTACAATCATCACACTGATCTTCACAACGGTTGTTAGCCCGAGTTCTCCTATTACCGGCCATTGGCTGGAATAAAAGGAAAGTTAGGGGTAACACATAAAGGGTAATTCAAAGACAAAATTTGATGACTTATAAATAAACTTTAATCTCTTTAACTCATGAGTCTATAGGATTCAATCCAGGCTTTTCATGATCTTCCTTCTAACATATATCCTTAGGGGCATTTTTCCCTTAATAAGGGTTCATACTAAGATTGTGAATTTATCAAAACATATCCCCCAGGAGTGTCGTAACCAAGAGTGCAGCAAGGCCCGTTGTCGTGCACCAGTTCTCGTTCGAGTCTCGTTCGAAGCGGTGTTTTCGGGTTTTACCCCTAGGATACATCTGTGCCAGAGCCGCCTCTACCTGCTCGTATCCAGACAGGGATGTATTTGTTTGATAAACCACTTACTTAGTATTTACCAAACCTTAGGGATGTTTTTATTATGATTAGTCTTGTATCTAAGGCTTTACTAGGGTTTCCTAATCCCAAAAATAACTAAACCTATCCTCTGATACCAACTATGACAACCCTGCTTTTTATTACAACTTAAACATGCTTTATTACATAAAACTTCACTTGATACAACAAAGAATATCGAGAGGTTTAGTGTCTTTGGGGCTTAGGATCATTACATAAAAACTTTAAACTTGAAATACAACATCATTATTGAAAACTTCCTTTACATGACCACTACATTCCTTCGTACTTAGCATTGCATGGGATAACCTGGGGACATGCATAAGAAAAGGGTGAGCTATAAAGCCCAGTAAGGGAGTACATAATGAATAACATGAGGAGTACAATACATGTTAGGAAATAGGCATATCAATAGAGCATAAGAGAGACATGAACATAAAGGCATGATAAAGCATGATAATCATAACATGGAAATGTGGCAACAACACTTAACATTGAATTAGCATGAGCCAAGGCTCATTGCACATGGAGCATGAGTAAAGCCTCATTGCACTGAAAGCACGAGTAAACCCTCTTTGCACTTGAATTAGCATGAGTAAACACTCATTGCACATGACGTATCATGATACTATACTTTACCCAATGCATTGGAGCGCTATCAGGGCGCACCCTTCTTAAACATTTCATTTCATGCATAAGTGTGCCACATGGATCATAAAACATGGATTCATAAAACATAATCATTTATTCCACGATAAAGGAATGTCGAATTCATACATGAAACTTTACAATCAATAAGTAAATGTGCATAAAGTTGAATACCCTTGATGGAGAAATGGGCATGGTATTCACTACACAATGATATTGGCTTAGAAAATCGGTGTGATTTCGGCAGCGTAACGGCGTGACATAAGAATTCATAAAAAGGCTGATGAGAGAGAAAGGGGTTCCTCATCATATTTACATGTAATGGACAGTAAGAAGGTCATATAGATACATGTCCCAACAATTAAAAAGGAATTTAGATTCATGATACAAAAGTATTGCTTGAATATAAAAGAGGAGAAAAAGGTTCCTTTCGGTATTTCGGCATAGTAACGGGTGTACATGGGAGGCATTTAATGAGAGAGAAAGGGGTCTCCCATCATTCAAACAATAAGAGGGCAGTATGGGAGAGGTGCGAAACCATACCCCAATATTCATAAATGAAATTAAAAGGGCAATACAACTTAAAGAAAATTGACAAAAATGAGAAAGGAAGAAAAACCCTTACTTGGAAGTGTGCTTCCAAAGGCTAGAGAGAGGCTTGTGAGAGGCTTCTTGGGAGCTTGGGGAACCTTGGGAGGATTCTAGAGAGAGTAGGGAAGAGGTTGGACGAACTTCAAGGGCTTTGAGTGAGGAGGAAGTGGGAGCTTGGGTGGGTTTATATAGGAAAGGTGAGAGAATTCTTTATTATTTAGGTTTGGGACCCCTTATATTAAAATAATCCAAACCACAAACCATCCCATGGTATTTGCCCATGGTTTCTGGAAAAGGAAATAGGAAAACAATATTTTACAAGTCCAAGGTCCGAACTTATTAAAAAATTAGGGTTGCTTATGTGGAGGTGAGTCACACTCCCATGGAAATTAATTTAAAAAGGCAATGTGTTGAATAAGTCTTGAGGGCTCCATTAATGCTTTGAAAAGTGAGTCAAACAAACCCAAAACCTCATTATTTTAATGATAACACATATATTGGCCGAAAATAAGGATTATGGTATTTTATTACATCACCATTGGGTCATTATGATGTCATAAAACACATTATATATTTAAATGGTATTTAATTTTTACCCAAAAATTTGACTGTCTCAGAAAATTATGAAAAATTCACCGTTGGATAATTTCGACGTCCTGATTCCAAAAATAATATTTATTTTATCTAAATAATTTTCTAAATATGTGAATTTTAACTTTTAAAATAAAAACCGACATTTATAAAAAAATTCACGGGTTTTGACAGAAATGGCTTTCAAACCTTAATAAAAATTTTAATTGCATTCATAAAATTATAATATCATTTATATTTAATAATAATTAATTTAATATTAATAATAATATTTTATTAAAATATTATTTAATTCAAAAATCTTTTAATTTAATAAAATATAATTCTTAATTAAATAATAACTAGAAACATCATTTGTACTTTAAAAACTAATTACAATTCATCAAAAATGACTAGAAATTATATTCATTATTATATACAAAAATAATGTACATGAACATGGTGCTACTTATTTGTTACATAACCCCTTAAAATAGCCGCATAAGACCTAAGGGTAAGGTGTGCGATGGTGACAGACTCTTGGGGTTGCTCGGATAACATTGCTCGAGTGGTAATCTCTATCAACTTCCATTTTTCCCGTAGACGATCACGTTCGAGCTTGACTTGATGAAGCTCAGCTTGGGCTTGGTCAAGGGCAAAGCCCAATGACGCCACCTCCTTTCCGAGCTCCGACAAATGGGCTTCGTAAGGGGCAATTCTACTGGATGAGGCCATCGCTTCCTTTGTCTGAGTAGAAAATTGGTTCGTTAAAGCCTTATATTTAAACTACCCAGATGATCACTGTTCAACGTCTATAAAAGTAACGGTCACAAATATTAACGTTAAACTAAAGAAGTTGACATCTTATAAAAACATAAAGAAACATTTAACTGGATCAAGAGGGATTTTCCATTAATGAAATTTTGGGTCGTTACAACATCCCTGTCTGGATAGGAGCAGGTAGAGGCGGCTCTGGCACAGATGTAACTAGGGGTAAAACCCGAAAACACCGCATTGAGCTAGACTCGAACGGGAACTGGTGCACGACAATGGGCCTTGCTGCACTCTTGGTTATGAAACTCCCAGGGGATATGCTTATGATAATTATCATTTTATTTACAAACCATTATGAAGGGTTTATGAGTATATACATCCTGAAAGGAGACATTTTTAGGATTCTGGATTATATCCATAAACTATTTAATTTATGTTATGTGTTTTACAAGTTTGGGATTAGGTATTGTTATTCATAAACTAATCAAGTGTATTCCATTATTTTGAAATGGCACCCAGTAGAAGGAATGAGAACTCTAGCAATGCACATGATCCAAAGAGAAAGAAGGATCATATCATTCATGGTCATAAGCCATAATTTATAAGATCAATTATATCCCATGTATTATCATCATATGAAGAAATAATATCATGTGTTGATAAGATAAATAAAGAGTTTACTAAGTCCTATGGCATTGAAGGGAATCAAGATAAGAAAAGGATGGAAGAGGGAAAGAAGGATAAAGGGAAGAGGAAAAAGAAGAATTTTCCCATATGTGATAGATGTGGGAAGAAACACCCTGGAACATGGCTGAAATAAATGGGAGTTTGTTGTAAGTGTGGAGGAAAAGGGCACAAAGTACGTGACTGCAAGGGTAAGAAAATGGTTTCAAATGTACAATTTTTCATTTTCAAGGAGTTTGGACACTACGCAAACCTATGTCCCAGTCATTATACTATACCGCAAATGATGCTATTGGATAATAATAATGTTATGATACTACCACAGATAAAGAGGAATGATTAGAGTTCTTATGTTGATTATGTCATTTGAGTGTTATATCAACAATGTACTTGTTATAATAATTATGGTGTATATTAGGATTTTACTGCAGTACTATTCCATTAAGGAATTGAGATTATGTGGAATAAAGAAAAGTGACTCAATAGCAGGTTAAATTTTTGGAAAATATATGGTTGAGAGAAAGATAAACCATAATATGGTTCTGATACTGAGGTAGTGATTTTATAATAATACATGATTGATTTGGATAAATTATATTGGATATTCTTGACTACCTTGAAACTGATTAATGATTTGTATATTCTATCATTGTTTGGGTTTACAACATTTTTAGATTGAAGGAGTATATCTATTATTCATTAAGGAATAAGGGATCATGAATCTAATCAATAAGGTTTTATGGAAATTCAGGATGTTGCAGTGTTTTAGAAGAATACATGATGATGGTGTTCAAATGTTTTTACACGGAAAAAAGGATCTTCATTGTGTTTACCTTCCTTATAAATTTTGGAATTAATTATTTTGGATAGTTCTAGTTTGGATTATTTTGGATTCCCATAAAAGGACAACCCAGAGGTTGGGCGGCAACCCGTCGCGTCCAACAAGGCCGCGATATTTGAACCCACAACCAAAGGGAAACAAGGGTGTATCACCTACCACTGACCCACGTGATGTCCTCGATTAAATAATGTCATTTTTAATGGTTCTTCTAGATGAATTATAAATTCATTTTTTAAACCTATACGAATGGGATAATTTGAATATTATTTTTAAGTTCTATTATCTTTTAGAGTGAAAGATGAGTTTGTGGTAGAACATAGTTAAAGGATGAGACTCTACTTGTCGAGTATATATTTTTCTTATTCTCTTATTCAATGAAGAAATTAATTCTTATACTTTAGTGAAGGGATCTTAAAACAAAAAATGTGTTGTCCTAATACCATATGTTTTGCTAAACAGATGGTATTTTAAATCATCATAGATTGATGAGTTTAAGGCCCTCAAATTTACACTTGTTTTTGATTGGTGACCTCAATCACTACCTATAAATATTTACGTTTTTCTCCAATTATATGTCTCTAATTTCCACCAATGTTCTCCGAATAGAGATCATAATTTGGTGGTGACCCTTTCATTTCACTTTTCCTTTTATTAAGACTAAATTTTATTAACCCAATTTCCGACGTGGGTTTTCCCACAGAGATGTTTACTATATTCATCCTTTTATTTTCGAAAAACAATTTCAAATTGTGAGGATGCAATTTATTGAAATATGGGAGAATGTAACACCCCAAGATTTCATAGTGTGTTATTTCTTCAAAATAATTCAATAACTTACACTACACGCAACACCATGTTCAAGCACACCATGACATACTAAACAAGCCGTTAAAAAGAGGTTATGAATAGTGTTAAATAAATATTAAACTTTATATAATCCTTATAATTTTAGAATCCATATTATGAGTTTCTTAGACATAATGTAAGAACAAATTCATTTTCAGTATTGCACTTTTAAAAGATTTTAATAGTGACCCATTTTTAAATCCAATATTTTAAACATTTATATATTCAATTTGACTAAATAAATTTACTTTTTAGAATGGGGACATAAAAAATTTACAATGAAACATCCAAAGCTTCCATGGTACATTTCTCTTTGAATAATGCGATAGTGTGTGTTGTACGCAACATTGAGTTCTAACACACACCAAAACCGATCAAACTAGCCGTTATGAATAGTAATACCAACATTTTGAAATTTTATCATTCAAAATGGACTACATTTTTGGATTCGGAGTATCGAATTTAGCCTAAGGTGAAATTTTGGTACTTTTCGGATAACTTTAATATTTTGATGAATAGTGAAAGTTAATAAATTTAAATTAAAAACAACTTTTTTAATAAAAGTAATTAATAGTGATAAATTATGAATTTGAGTGGTTTTAAAATATATTTAGAATATATTTTTTCCATTTAATATAATGATGGTCATTGGAAATAATTTCAAAATTAAACCGAACATAAACAAGTATCAATCTTTTGATAGTTATTATATCTTAAAAACACTTTTTTGTTTTGACAGCGGGAATTAATTTTAAATTAATTTCTGCCACTTATGTGTTTTGAATTTTGAAAAATGGATTCCATATTTGGTATCAGGATGTTCATATTTTGTAAATAGGTAACTTTTATTTTTAGACATTTTGAATAATTACTTCGGTAAATATTTTATTTACCATGGTTACAGGGTAAATCCTGTAAATGAGGGTTAAAAAATAATATTATAATAATAACATATTACCCTAAAACATGTCCTAAAATATTTGGTTGATACATGGCAGACCATGGGCATCTTTGGGTCAATTTTGGGACCCCATGGTGCCACTTTTAATTGATAGGGACAAATTATTTTAATTAAGTTAATATGAATACAAAAATGACACAAGCATATATCTTTAGAAAAACAATTTTTTACATAAGGTCATATATGTTGTAATTTCGACTATAAATATTAATTAGAAAGACAAAACTATTTCACACATAATGGTATTTTATTTATAATTTTTAGACATTAAATAATATAATTTATTTATGAAACAATGGTGATGCAGTAATTACCATAATAGTGAAAAATTAAAATTATTGTTATTGTAGATACCCAAATAAATATAATTTGAGACTTTTATGAATTAAAATAATTTTATAGGTTAATATGACATGTTAGGAATGGTTTAATTAACGTTTTTTGATGTAATAATTCTGTTATGAGTTTTACAAAAATCAATTATTGAATAGTGTTAAAATTGACATAAAATAGTTTTTAGAACAAATTTTATATTATTAATTGATATTAAATTCCTAAAAATATAAGGTTCAGCCAAGAGACCTATATCATGATATTTTTATGGTTAATGGACCACTTGGGGGTCTTTTGGATGTATATATAAGTTTATTAACCATATAATATAAAAATACAAAGAGACATTGTAAAAGTGAAACTAATTATCTATGAGTTAATACTTAATGATAAGGTTAATATAGAAATTCAAACCTATCTAAATATTATTGGTTGAGTGGTTTTTGACCCATCCCCACCTTAACCTTTAAATAATACACTTTTGGGCCATTATAAACCAAATATAAATTTATTATAAAATAATATTTCTAGCTTTTCCAAAGGTGCCCCTCACCCCTATTATAAAAGGGCACTCCACCTTCTCATCAACTCACACCTTAAAAGCCTTTTGGTTCGTCCAAACTATGACCCAATACTCTCTCAACTTCCCTCACTTCATCCTATAGGCCTTACTTTAGTCAGAAATCCAACCAAAGATCCCTTTTGATGAAATCAAAAGGAAGAACCCGAAGTAGAGGTAATGATTTCACCACCCTTTTCCAAGTTCCTTTCTTCTTCCACTTATTAATTATTTGTTATTACCATTCTAGAATAATAACTACAGTATCTTATATATACTGTGATGTTATTGTAAATATTGTACAACCATATTCAGTATTATATCCACCTATTGAATAGCATGTCACCATACATGCATACGTACGGCTTACCTTCTCCACATTGTGGTGTAATTGTTATTCAATAAATTATTATTTGGATGGGCATAATAATGATGTGTAACTCATGTAAATAATAAATATAACATGATAATGAATATTTATATATGATATACCATCCAATTTTATTTTATTTTAATATTAACAGAATGATATTGCCACTCATGCGTACGTACGGACTACCGTCTCCACGAACGCTATGAGATTCATTATCCATCGTATCCATTCAAGTATAATTCTCATTTGATGATTAATAACAGTATATAAGGACTTGATATCATTATGGATATGATTAATATACAACCTATCCATAAAAAACATAGCTTATATAACAAAACATATAAAAGAAAATGAGTAAGTTAACACCCGAAACAACGATAATACTAACATATTATTAACAAATCAATGTTAAAAGATCATATATGATATCATATTAATGTATATGATTCTTGTATAATATAATAACAATTATTTCACCATTATACAAGAGGTTAACCTACCCCAAACAAGGAAACGTACAAGGTAAGGGTTATTACACAATCTCTTCATTATCCGAGGCTGTTTATACGTAATAATCTACTAGGATCTATTTATCATCCACATTTATGTTTCTTAAAAATGTATTTCAAAACATTTTTACTATTTACAAGAATATGGGTTAAAGTAATTTATACCATTTTTTTACTTTTTATACGAGTTTTATAAATTAATCTTTCCGTCGTTTTCCAAACAAGGTGCTTTTTAACCTTTTCGACAGAATTAAGGTAAGAATGTTTTTTTAACTTATATGGCGGGTGTGGCTATTTTCCGCCATTATAAAATCATCGAAGTTTCCCTTAAAAGATTATAAGAATATTTTCAAAGTAAATGTTTTATTTTATTGACTTTTAAATTATTTTTAAATGAATATTTTAAGAATTTGTGAAAGGTAATCTTTATCAAAATAATAATTTTAAATGTTTTAAAGATTTATCTTTCTGAATATTTTTAATTAATGTCCATGTTTTCAAAATGACATTAATGATTTATTTATATAGACATGATGGTTTTGAAATGATATTTATTTTCAAAAGTTTCAAAGTGGTATGGGACACTTTGATTCAAAAATCTCTTTCAAATTACGTCCTTTATAAATGTGTGACTTTTCAATGATTTCGAGAAAAGAGATATTTCTCTCAAATAGTTTTGATTTCATCTATGTCAGCATCCTTTGATGTATTTTAAGCATATTTGATGTTGATTTACTATGATACAAAACTTTTGTATTGTATTGAAGGTTTTTTGATATGTTTTACTGTGGATGTGTTATTTTTATACCATTCATGGTTTATGGAGAAAGTATTGACATTTCATTTTCTAGTTTTAATAAGAATGTTTATGTTATGTTTTAACATTTTCATATGGGAATGCATTGGACTTAGTAAGTGATGGGTGGATCCCACTATGGATCCTCGATGCATCGGTAGGTCTCATGAGACAAACTAGTGTCTTGGGACAAGGCCTTGGCAAAATTTTATTTGTAGTATTGGCATGAGGCCTTTGCTATGTGGTTATGATAGTCTGGCATTATGCATTCCATCATTGTGAAAGTGGTTATTGATATTGCATGTGATTATTAGATTAGTAGAATATCCATGTAAATAATTAAATGGCATTACTTAATTTTATTCTTGACATACTATGTTAAAGTTCATGTTTAAAAGGGTTTTGTTTTAGTTATACATTGCATTAAATGTTTATTCTTATTTATGAAAGTTTCCGCTATATTGATATCCTCTCTAGGCATTTGAGCTCACCCCTTTTCTATGTTTTATTTTTCCCAGGATTTGAAGAAATAATTTATGAATGACCTCCAGAGATTGTTTGAGGGGATAAGAGTGTGGACTATGAAGAAAAGTTGTTGTTGCAGTTTTCATTTTTATGATGTAATGTATGACTTATGAATATATCTTGTGTTTCCAAGGCTACTAAACTAATCGGTATTTCGAGACTTGATATTTCTTGTGAGCATGCCAATGTTATCTAATAATGCACCGACTCTGGGTAACTGGGGTCGGGGCGTTACAGTTGGTATCATAGAAAGTTTAGTACAAACCTTCAAAGCTAGAATTAGATAAACTCTGATTAGAGCAGATAGACCTAAGATGGACTTTGAGGATTAGTATAGAAGAACTTCCTAGAATTTTGGTATTGTAGATATTTTGTGAGTTTTCTAAGAAATACAACCCTGTCTGGATACGAGTATGTAGAGGCGGCTCTGGCACAGATGTACCTAGGGGTAAAACCCGAAAACACCGCTTTGAGCTAGACTCCAACGGGAACTGGTGCACGACAATGAGCCTTACTGCACTCTTGGTTAGGACACTCCTGGGGGATATGCTTAGGATAATTCTCATTTTCTTTACAAACCATTATGAAGGGTTTATGAGTATACACTTTCTCAAAGCATACATTTTTATGATTATGCATTATATCCATAAAATATTTAATTTATGTTATGTGTTTTACATGTTTGGGATTAGGTATTGTTATTTATAAACTAATATAGTGTATGCCATTGTTTAGAAATGGCGCCCAGCAGAAGGAATGTGAACTCCAGTAATGCACATGATCCAAAGAGAAAGAAGGATCATATCATTCATGGTTATAAGCCAGAATTTATAAGAGAAATAGTCTCCCATGTATTATCATCATATGAAGAAATAATATTATGTGTTGATCAGATAAGTAAAGAGTTTACAGAGTCCTATGTCTTTGATGGGAAGCAAGAGAAGAAAAGGATGGAAGAGGGAAAGATGGATAAAGGGAAGAGGGAAAAGAAGAATTTTCCCATATGTGATATCTATGGGAAGAAACACCCTGAAACATGCCTGAAAGGAATGGCAGTTTGTTATAAGTGTGGAGGAAAAGGGCACAAAGTACGTGACTGCAAGGGTAAGAAAATTGTTTCAAATGTTTAATGCTTAATTTTCAAGGAGTTTGGACACTACGCAAACCTATGTCCCAGTCATCAGACTATGCCGCAAATGATGCTATTGGATAATAATCAAGTTATGATACTACCACAGAAAAAGAGGAATGATTAGAGTTCTTATGTTGATTTAGTCATTTCAGTGTTGTATCAACAATGTACTTGTTATAATAATTATGGAGTATATAAGGATTGTACTGCAGTACTATTTCATTAAGAACTTGAGATTGTGTGGAACAAAGAAAAGTGACTCTATAGCAAGTTAAATTTTTGGAAAATATATGGTTGAGAGAAAGATAAACCATTATATGGTTCTGATACTGAGGTAGTGATTTTAGAATAATACATGATTGATTTGGATAAATTATATTGGATATTCTTGACTACCTTGAAACTAATTAATGATTTGTATATTCTATCATTGTTTGGGATTACAACATTTTTGTATTGAAGGAGTATATCTATTATTCTTTAAGGAATAAGGGATCATGAATGTAATCAATAAGGTTTTATGGTAATTCAGGATGTTGCAGTGTTTTAAAATAATACATGATGAAGGTTTTCACATGTTATTACGCGGAAAAATGGATCTTCACTGTGTTTACCTTCCTTATAAATTTTGGACTGAAGTATTTTGGATAGTTATAGTTTGGATTATTTTGGATTGCCATAAAAGGATAACCCGGAGGTCAGGCGGCAACCCATCGCGTCCGGCAAGGCCGCGAGACTTGAACCCACAACCGAAGGGTGAAAAGGGTGTATCACCTACCACTGACCCACGTGATGTCCTGGATTGAATAATGTCGTTTTTTAATGGTTCTACTAGATGAATTATAAATTCATTTTTTAACCCTATACAAATGGGATAAATAGAATATTATTTTTAAGTTCTATTATCTTTTAGAGTGAAAGATGAGTTTGTGGTAAAACATAGTTAAAGGATGAGACTCTACTTGTCAAGTATATATTTTTCTTATTCTCTTACTCAATGAAGAAATTAATTCTTATACTGTAGTGAAGGGATCGTAAAACAAAAAATGTGTTATCCTAATACCATATGTTTTGCTGAACCGATGGTATTTTAAATCATCATAGATTGATGCATTTAAGGCCCTCAATTTTATACTTGTTTTGTGATTGATTACCTCAATCACTACTTATAAATATTTACGTTTTCCCTCCAATTATATGTCTCTAATTTCCAACAATGTTCTCTGAATAGAGATCATAATTTGGTGGTGACCCTTTCATTTCTCTTTTCCTCTTATTAAGACTAAATTTTACTAACCCAATTTCCGATGTGGGTTTTCCCACAAAGATATTTTCTATATTCAACCTTTTATTTTAGAAGAAAAATTTCAAATTGAGAGAACACAATTTATTGAAGGAGGGGAGAATGTAACACCCCGAGATTTCATAGTGTGTTATTTCTTCAAAATAATTCAATAACTTGCACTACACGGAACACCAAGTTCAAGCGCACCATGACTTACTAAACAAGCCATTAAAAAGGGGATATGAATAATGCTAACTAAATTTTAAACTTTATATAATCCTTATAATTTTAGAATCCATATTATGAGTTTCTTAGACATAATGTAAGAACAAATTCATTTTCAGTATCGCACTTTTAAAAACATTTAATAGTGAACCCTTTTTAAATCCAATATTTTAAAGTTTTATATATTCAGTTTGACTAAATAAATTTACTTTTTAGAATGGGGACATTAAAAATTTACAATGAAACATCCCAAGATTCCACGGTACGTTTCTCTTTGAATAATGCAATAGCGTGTGTTGTACGCAACATCGAGTTCTAACACACACCACAACCGATCAATCTGGCCATTAGGAATAGTAATACCTACATTTTGAAATTTTAAATTTCAAAATAGACTTCATTTTATGATTCAGAGTATATAATTTAGCCTATGGTGAAATTTTGGTACTTTTCGGATAACTTTAATATTTTTATGAATAGAGAAAGTTACTAAATTTTAATTAAAAACAACTTTTTTAATAAAAATAATTAATAGTGATAAATTATGAATTTGAGTGGTTTTAATGTATATTTAGAATATATTTTTACCGTTTAATAAAATTTTGGTCATTGGACATAATTTCACAATTAAAACAAACAGAAACAAGTATCAATCTTTTGATAGTTATTATATCTTAAAAACGCGCTTTTTTGTTTTGACAGCGGGAATTAATTTTAAATTAATTTATGCCACTTCTGTGTTTTGAATTTGGAAAAATGGATTCCATATTTGGAATCAGGATGTTTAAACTTTTTTAAACAGGTAACTTTTATTTTTATACATTTTGAATAATTACTTCGGTGAATATTTTATTTACCATGGTTAAAGGGTAAATCTGGTAAATAAGGGATAAAAAATAATATTATAATAATAAAAAATTACCCTAAAACGTGTCCTAACCTTATTGGATGATACATGTCCGACCATGGTCCTCATTGGGTCGATTTTGGGACCCCATGGTGCCACTTGTAAGTGATAGGGACACTTTATTTTAATTAAGTTAAAATGAATACAAAAATGACACGAGCATATATTTTTAGAAAAACAATTTTTACATAGGGTTTTTTATGTTGGAATTTCAACTATCAATATTCATTAGAAATATAAAAATATTTACTTCATAATGGTAGTTTTATTATAATTTTTAGACATTATATAATTTAATTTATTTATGACACAATGGTAATGCAGTAATTACCATTATAGTGAAAAATTAAAATTATTGATATTGTAGATACCCAAATAAATATAATTTGACACTTTTTATGAATTACACAAATTTTATAGGTTAATATAACATTTTAGGAATGGTTTATTTAGCTTTTTTTGTAGTAATCATTCTGTTATTATTTTTACAAAAATAAATTATTGAATAGTGTCAAAATTGACATAAAAGAGTTTTTAAAACAAATATTATATTATTAAATGATATTAAATTCCTAAAAATCTAAGGTTCGGCCATGAGACTTATATCATGATAGGGGTATCATTAATGGAGAACTTGGGGGTCTATTGGATGTATATAGTAAGTTTATTAACCATATAATATAAAAATACAAAGAGACATTGTAAAAGTGAAACTAATTAACTAAGAGTTAATACTTAATGATAAGGTTAATATAGTAACCCAAACCTGTATAAATTCTATTGGTTGAGTGGTTTTTGACCCATACCCACCTTAAAATATAAATAATCCACTTTTTAGCCATTGGAAACCGAATATAAATTTATTATAAAATAATATTTCTAGCGTTTCCAAAGGTGCCACTCACCCCTCTTATAAAAGGGCACTCCACCTTCTCATTAACTCACACCTTCAAAGCCTTTTTGTTCGGAACAACTATGCCCAAATACTCTATAAACTTCCCTCACTTCATCCTAAAGGCATTCCTTTAGTCATAAACCCAACCTAAAATCCCTTTTGATCAAATTAAAAGGAAGAACCCGAAGAAGAGGTAATGATTTCACCACCCTTTTCCATGTTCCTTTCTTCTTCCACTTATTCTTTCTTTGTTATTACCATTATAAAATAATAACTCTAGTATCTTATATATACTGTGATGTTATTATAAATATGGTACAACCATATTAATTATTCTATCCATCCTTTGAATAACATGTCAGCATACGTGCGTACGTACGGCTTACAGTATCCACGTCATGGTGTAATTGTTATTCAATAAATTATTATTTGTATGGGTAAAATAATGATGTTTAACTCATGTAAATAATAAATATAACATGATAATGATTCTGTATATATGATATACCATCCAATTATATATTATTTTAATATTAAAAGAATGATATTGTCGCTCGTGCGTACGTACGGACTACCGTCTCCACGAACGCGATGAGACTCATTCTCCACCGTATCCATTCAAGTATAATTCACATTTGATGATTAATAATAGTATATAAGGACGTGATATAATTCTGGATATGATTAAGATACAACCTATCCATGAAAAACATAGCTTACGTAACAAAACATATAAAACAAAATGAGTAAGTTAACACCCGAAACAGTGATAATACTAAGATATTATTAACAAATCAATGTTAAAAGATCATATATGATATCATATTAATGTATATGATTATTGTATAATTTAATAACAATTATTTCACCATTATACAAGAGGTTAACCTACCCCAACCAATTAAAAGTACAAGGTATGGGTTATTTCACAATCTCTTCATTATCTGAGGTTGTTTATACGTAATAATCTATTGGGATCTCTTTATCATCCACATTCATGTTTCTTAAAAATGTATTTCAAAACATTTTTACTATTTTAAAGAATATGGTTTAAAGTAATTTATACCATTTTTTGAATTTTTATAAGAGTTTTATAATGTAATCTTTCCATCATTTTCCAAACAAGGTGTTTTTTAACCTTTTCGACATAATTAAGGTAATAATGTTTTTTAACTTATACGGTGGGTGCGGTTATTTTCCGCCATTATAAAATCATCAAAGTTTCCCTTATATTCTTATAATAATATTTTCAGAGTAATTTTTTTATTTTAGTGACTTTTAAATTATTTCGAAATGAATATTTTAAGAATTTGTGAAAGGTACTCCTTATCAAGATCATAATTTTAAATGTTTTAAAGATTTATCTTTCTAAATCATTTTAATTAATGTCCATGTTTTCAAAATGATTTTAAGGATTTATTTATATAGACATGAAGGTTTTGAAATGATATTTCTTTTCAAAAGTTTCAATGTGGTTTGGGACACTTTGATTCAAAAATCACTTTTAAATTACGTTCTTTATAAATGTGTGACTTTTCAACGATTTCGAGAAAAGATATATTTCCCTCAAATAGTTTTGATTTCATCTATTTCAACATCCTTTGATGGATTTTAAGCTTATTTGAAGTTGATTCATTATGATACAAAACTTTTGTATTGTTTTGAAGGTTTTTTGATATGTTTTACTGTGGATGTGTTATTTTTATACCATTCCTGGTTTATGGAGAAAGTATTGACATTTTGTATGCTAGTTTTAATACGAATATTTATGTTATGTTTCAACCTTTTCATATGGGAATGCATTGGACTTAGTAAGTGACGGGTGGAGCCTTCTATAGCTTCTTGATGCATCGGTAGGTCTCATGAGATAAACTAGTTTCTTGGCATAAGGCCTTGGTAAAATCTTATTTGTAGTCTTGGCACGAGTCCTTGGCTATGTGGTTATGATAGTTTGGAATTTTGCATTCCATCATTATGAAAGTGGTTATTGATATTGCATGTGATTATTCGATTAGTAGAATATCCATGTGAATAAGTAAATGGAATTATTTCATTTTATTTTTTCCATACTATGTTGAAGTTCAAGTTTAAAAGGCTTTTGTTTTATTTATACATTGCCTAAAAAGATTATTCTTATTTATGAAAGTTTCCGCTATATATTTATCCTTACTGGGAATTTGAGCTCACCCCTTTTCTATGTTTTATTTTTCCCAGGATGTGAAGAATTAATTTATGAATGACCTCCAGGGATAGTTTGAGGGGATAAGAGTGTGGACTATGAAGAAAAGTTGTTGTTGTAGTTTTCATTTTTATGATGTAATGTAAGACTTATGAATATATCTAGTGTTTCCAAGGCTACTAAACTAATCGTTCTTTTGAGACTTGATCTTTCTTGTGATAATACCAATGTTATGTAATAATGCACCGACTCTGGGTAACTGGGGTCGGGGCGTTACAATAATATAAATATATAAATTTTTCTCATAATATTTGTTAATATATGATAGTTCGTGGAGGGTAAATATAAGATAAAATGTAAATTTTTCATTTATCCTTAAAAAAAATTTATAAAAATGATGAATATCAAATTAAATAAAAAAACCCATGTTCAAGAAAGGAATGTGAATAATTTTTAAAAACATATATTAAAAATGTAACAATTGTAGATACTTAATAATAAATTTAGTTTATAAAAATAATATTAAAAATATTTAAAAAAATATTTGTTTAAAAGTAAATTTATAAAACTAAAAACATGAAAAGTACATAATTTTATTAATGATTTAATGATAAAATACGATTATAATGATGAATTTAAAAAATAATATTTCAAAATGGGGAAAAGATTATGATATATTTTTCTGAAATGTTAATGTGAAAATAAATTGAACACATTTAAATTAGGAAATAATATTCGATAATAGATTCATGAATCAGAAAAAATAATTGTAAGGATGTGGTCACTAGGAGCAGCATTTCCGAGGATTCAGGATTTGGGTTACGTCTTATATGATTTTATTTTCGGTTTCCCGCATTTTCATCATTTTTTTAAAAATTAAATATGTTTTTCATATAGTGAAAGTGATAATATTTTTCAAAAATTTCAATTTATAATGAATTTTGAAAAATGAGATTCAAGAAAATACATATATATTTCAAATATAGAATGTGAAAATATACATACATCCTTTTCTTTTAAAAATAATATTTTTTTGAGATCATGAAAAAATAATTAATTAAATTAAAATTTAAAATATATTTTAAAAAAAATTCTATAATTTTTATTTATTAATAGAACAATGAAAAACAAATAAAATTTATCCAATGAAAATTTTATTTGGTCAACAGAAATATTAATTTCTAATGATATGAAAAATTATTTCAACATTTTGAAATAACCATGTCAAAAAACGATAAATTTAAAATGATGATATACTATTTTTTTTAAATTTATTCATGCCATGGAAAAGGATTGTTTGAAATTAAAACATTCTTAGTTTTTTCTATTGATTGGATAACACTGGTAGTATGTATAAAAATTTATACTTATTATAAGTCCATTAAAATTATGGGGAATTATTTCTATAGAAATTCATTTACATGAGACCATAGATTCATCATTGATGAATAAATTGTTCTGAAACATTATTTTTATTTAGAAGAACATCAAATCATAACATCGTCATAGTTAAAAAGATAACATTTATGGATGACAAGTTTCAATAATGAGTGATTATATCCCATTGAATGGAGTTCAGTCAAACAATCATTAAGTGGAGATATTAAAATTGAACAAATTTTATATTTGATAAATTTTAGTTAATTATATAATTTTTCAAATAAGTAGTATGTAAAATTCATAATTTAGAATATGTTCATGGAATTAAATATGTCTCAAAAAAATAAATTTATTATTCAAACCACTGTGAGTAGGGTAAAATTTAAAAAAAAATATATGATATCATGAAATTAAAATATAAATACCATTATAAATTGTTAAATCATGAAATTTTATGTCAATAATGTATTGAAAATCCAACTTAAATAAAGTTTATCACTAAATATGATTTCTGTATCTATGAAGGAAAATATAGATGAAATCACTTGAATTGTTTACATTTATAGATAATGAGTCTCCTTCACGATATAAATAAAAAATAAATAATTAATAATATAACTTGTTAATAAATACATATATATTAACCTTTTATAATCATTTTTCATAATTATTTACTAGTATCCCATTAATTTTTTTAGTGAATGGTTATTATCTAGTGTTGAAAACATTAACTACATTATGTATGTTAAATTATGATTATATTTTCAAACATAATTTGACCCTAATTTCATCACTAATATATTATTAATAATTAATTAACATATATCTTATATTTAATTTAAAATTTATTTTTTATTTCTTTTTTGTTTTTAGTACGTAATATTTAAACAGAATTTATTTATCCTATTTCAGTAGTTTTTTAATGATCAATGTTGATTTATTATATACAAGTTATTTAACATATATTACATTAATATTACCATGTAATAAATATTTTTAGTCTATTAAATGGTAATAATATCATTATTGTTTCCCTATATCGAGTAGCTATATGATTCTAATGTATCATTCATGTTGTTGGTCAAACATTCCCATGCTAGAACATATCTTAACATGATTTGTGATTATGTTCATGCAGATTGATTGTTTCTATAAATATTATTATATAATAAGTTTACTTAAATGATTTTATTTTTGTTATAATAGTTTACTATATATGACAATTATTAGAATATATGTTAAAAACAAAATGAATAAAAAAGTTCATCACTAATTATGGACTCCTCAGTTATGAATCCTTAAGATTGCAATTTCTCAACACATAACAGGTGGATGAATGTTGATATTAAATTAGAATTTTAAAATCATAATTATTTTAAATATAAAATATTATATCATAAATTTGACCATTAATATAATCTATAATGTGTGGTATTGAAAAAAAAATGTTTTTCCATTCAAGAGGTTGTACTTCATGAAACACACAAACCACTTTATTTTGTTTTTATGTGGATACAAATGAATGAAAAAATATTTTTCAATGAATATAAAAAGTAACTAAAATAACGATAGTAAATCCATAATAATATTCTGTTGATCTAATATTTAAATGTGTGGTATTAGAGAAAATATAATAAAAAATATATTAATTATGTTAGAGACATGTTTTTTCTTCAAGGGTTCCACTGATATTGAAGTTAGTATGTTATATATTTGTGAATATAAGATTATTTATATGTGGTTATTATAGTCATTGTAATTTATATGTTATTAATTTTGTTATTAATTCGATTTTCTTTATTTTTAAATGTATTTACACAATAATATTTTATTATAGAGGAGAAGAGAACTCTTAGAAACACATGTTATTTTTATGAATATTATGGAAATACTCCTAGGTAATTTTTTCAAATGCTTTTAAATAATGGAAATTAAGGAATTTTTAGGAATTTATTTGAAGAAATATATTTTCATCCCATGACTTACACATTTTTTGGGTTCAACAAAAAAGATTTTTATTAATTGGTAAAAGTATAGAACCATTCCCCAATGAATGTTACCAAGCCAATGAATCATAACTCAAACCATAACCCACTCGTATATACACACTTCAACACAGTTGCACATGCGTAGTTGGAATTTATCACAACACTTAACAACAACCACAAACACTCACAATTAGTGCGGCTGGGACCAACTCACATCAAAATAATCAACCCCAACCCATTTACGCAATAAGAACATAACTCAAAAGGGTGAAAAAAATATCAGGTATATAGCCATACCCCAATGTGACATCGTTGACCAAAATCATGCTGAATTTCTTCAACATCAGCGGAAGTCATCACAATACAGACCAATGGGTCCCAAAAATTCTTTTGCCCCAAATAAATTCAAAAGTATATTATATTAAATTATTCCTGGACCATAGGGTTTCTTCCTCATGGAGACTAGGGAACGAAGATCCAAAACAGCCAATATAATGAATTAAACACAAGGGAAAGGGCTTACCTGATCGAGACTAACAACATTCGTAAAAGAATCAGAAGGAACTGGGCATGCAAAAAAGATAAAGAGGAGGGGTAGTGGTGTGCCTATCCACGGGAGAGATGAGGTAGGGGTCATGACTCATCTACTATGCACCTCATCCTCTTCATTTTCTCCCTCAAATAACAACAAATTAAAATAAGGATTAATATAATAATAATGATAAAAATTCCCATTATATTATTATTATTATCAACTAATTTACACACTTCTTAGACAAACCCCAAACTCCCTATTTGACACCTCATTTAATTAAATTCCTTTCCAACCAAATTTAATTAAATATACTTTTAACTCATTATTTTTTAAATAAATTCCCAAAAAAATTAATAAAAAATCCCAGCACTTCATTAATCATCGTATAATTAAATTTGTTCCAAAAAAGTTTATTTAAATAATTCCTCCCATTCATGGTTTTTAATTATATTATCTGAACAAAATTTAACTAAATTAAAATATCCACCTCATCAACATTATTTAATTAAATTCTATCAACCTTAGTTTAAATAAATTGTAACTCCCTTTTCACAATGACTAAATAATTTATTTATAACTTTGAATTTATTTAAACAAAACCTTTATTTCACATTATGTAATTAAATTCCACTTTACCATGAATTTTATTTAAAAGAAACCCCCACACCTAATTTACACATCATTTAATATTACTATTTAATATTACCCTTATTTGATCACTGACAAATCCACCCTTATATATCATTTAATTAAATATATCAAATCTCAATTTAATTAAACAATTACTCAAACTCATAATAATATAAAACAAATTTAATTCTTTTCTACAAAATATAATTAAATAAATTCTCCATATCAAGATAATTTAAAAAACATATTTAAATATTAATTTGATAAAATGAAACCACCAAAAATTATGTTAATTAATATCTTATAAACAATTAATTTAATTATATTATTTTGTCATGAAACTCAAATCATTGTAAGATGCATGGTTTAACTGATGTTGTCTGATAGAATATGTACAGACCATGCACATGATACCAAATACCTGATGTATCTTGAATGGGTGACCCACATGGCTTGACTAACCATGCTTTTCTCATGTGAACACTTTTTCCATGCCTTTCTAAAACCATGTTTACATGTCCTATTCTCTTGAAAACCATTGAGTCAAATGGGAAACTCTTTTAGCCTTGACTCATTCCTGATATAATCATTTAAAAAAACGCGCCTTGTGAAATTCCATCTATAAGAATGGTTTTAAAATGAACTCCTGAATTAAAGGAAAAAGTAAAAAAAATTAATTTAACCTGGTTAAAAAACTTGAGACTTTACAATCTTTCCACCTTGAAAAAACATCTTGTCCCTGAGAATCCATTAGGTGATACTACATCGCTTGCCAACCCACTAGGGTCAAGATGTCTTTTTTGAATGATTGTGATTCATTCCAAGATGCCCAAAAACCCTTTAACCATTCTAGAACACCAATCCATATCTTTTTTCTTGAAAGACATCACCAACCCATGAAACCAATACCCATTGATAATCCTACTACATGACATTAACAAGATTTCACCACCAACCCTAAGAAATCCAATGCCCGTACACAATTTCTGGTGACCTCTCCTAGTCCATAAAACACTAAGATACGTTAAAACATTCATTACCCACTACGTATAAAGGCGTAACCCAATGAACAATGTATCATGTATACAACCCATATAATAACCACTTATCAAGACAAATGACTTTTAAAACATTTTCAAGGCGTTATACTAATGTTATCTTAGTGCCCCCTGAATGACGTAATGATAGGGGCCATGCTTGTCTCATTATGAAGAGAATAGAAAGAGTAAACACATGTAACTAAGAAATTCAATCAAACTATCACCGATCAACTCTTCATGAAAATCATGGATTCACCTTCTGATGTGTCATCAACCAAAACTCGATGCCTATTTCACCCAAGGAATCAGTGTTCAATCAATGATTACCACTGAAACTCTTCCAAAAACTAATTATGATTCCAAAAAATTTCATCAGTATCAATCTTATCAAGTCATGCTACAATGAATACACCAACACATTTACTGAAAATGATGTGACACTACCACCTTAGGAGTTTCCATATTGTGAAAATAGAAGCCTAGTTTCTCTAAATAATAGAATTTCTAAATCATGTTAAATGTATGTGTGACTTTACATGAACCTGGATCAATAAATAAAAATTTCTCATGAAATCTGAAATATTAAACCAACGGTTGTGTCAAAACAACATTGTCCCAAAAATCCCTCCCATGTAGTGGGACGAAAATACATTTGCACTGAAACAATATATTTTGATGTCTACCCAAGGACATCGTTATCAACATTACATGAATGAGGAAGGTTTATCCTGTTAAACCAAGCATTCCTCGATTATTATTTTCATATCAAGAGTTAAAAATAAAATAATCACCCCACAAACAAGGGTACCATTTATTGATCCCAAATGTCCTTCTAGGGACACGAAACATAAATGGTACCATCATTACAAATATCATATTGGAAACAATGAATCTTATCTCTATGTGTGGTCCCTAACAAGGGTAAATAACTTACGAAGAATAAACATTTAACCTATCTCTTCGTCACACATACCAGAACTCACATGGCTCATATGCCCCCTTTTCATTATATCCATTTCCCTAATTCATTTAATCCTATAATATTTGAAATAATATTTACAAACCAACAAGTACTATTCCATATTAAGTATCATTGTTCTCAAACAATTTCCCATAGTAAACAAATTCATTTTATAAAAAACTTCCTCTTTACATGTAACATTCGATGTAATTTCATTTTGAACACGAAATTTAGCATTTAAATCCATTTTTCACACAAAGGATACCTCTAAGAGTACCATTTATTCTAACCTATGTTATTAAAAAAAAATCCATGACAGTTAATTAAATCAAAACTCAAAAGTTTAACGTCTATAACCATTTCAAGACACACAATGGTTATACAAGGCACAAACACAAGGGTGGTAGTTTACCAATCGATAATCCCCCCATACACTATACTGTGAGAATTTGTCTCCCATTCATCATAATAAATGTTCATTTAAAAATTTAACTTTATCATACCATTTATAATCATTTTAATACATGGGTTACTCATTTCTAGTTATAAGTCATCCATACACCTAACAACTGAAACATGATCCCATCATAAATTCAACAAATCAATTTTCACCAATGAATCCATTTACAAATAAAAACATCTCTAGAATGTTATCACAAGAAGTAACAAAGAATTATGGTATTACATAGAAGCATGGAATAATTGAAATACATTTTTTTCATATAGTAAACACTACATATTACCATTTAAACATCTTATACAAGTAGGCATGCTAAATAAGATCAAAACATGGAATTTCACCCAATGCACGCTTTCAAAATTAGTCAGCATCCTTCTACTGAAACAACCTGGAATTTCATATGTATGCAATGTGAACCTTTATGTTTTTAAGGTGATGAATATAATGTAATTTACATACTATTTCAGGGCATGAAAATTTTAAAAAATTATCAAAATCAATATAAAATGGGAAATACACTAGTCACTCAAGGTGAAATCACATCAACTGTAATGTCTAGTGGTATAAACATGAATTACCATCCATATCCACATGTTCATTTTCCATACATGGTGTTATCAGTCATAAACACATTTATTTACACAGTACCGGAAAATTCCACGATTCATTTCTACCAACGAAACATAGAAATTCAAATGGAAAAAAGAATGATATCCAAAACTATGATACCACTTTTTAACGTCTGATCCCGACATACCCTCGAATACATAGCCGGACCAATCACCACACCAACTCATGCACGTTTCCTCATACACTTAAGGATACATACCAGCATTTACTATCTATAGAACGCTTTTGGGGACACTATACAATCAAATTTAGACTGCACAATGGAAATAGATAATAAACCCCGATAACAAAAGAAGTAGATATAAATAAATAATCAATCGAATGAAGAAAGTGGCCAACTTTTGTTTAAACAATGAATTAATGTCATGAACATACTTATCATTTATATTAAATAAAAAATTATTCATTTCTTCTCAATATAAAAATAATTAAAATACTCAAATACCCAAGGGAGATCTCATGACTATCCTTGGATCCTTCCCGGTTATTTTCTCTAAACTCCCAAGTACAAGAAAACAACAACAAGAATGATCCAAGGTCCTATAAAAATGTTGAGTATACACAGGTACCCCAGTGGAATGGTGACCCAATTAGGGTATGATATATAAATATCAGATGGTCAGGACAACCGGTGTCTAACTCAATATTGACAATTCAATAAAATTAAATAGTGTGAATGAATAATGATCTAATTAAATAATTGAATAAATAATCTACAACCCATACAGGTTCTTAAGGGACACCAAATAGAGATACCTTCTATGGCTCGTAGCTAGAAATAAGAGTCTGAATCGTAACTATATATATAGAATGCCAAATTAAAATGTTTAATACATTATTTTATATTCATTATTTAACCAAAAAATCATTGGGTTCCCCTGGACACCCATAACTCAATACCTGTATCGGTCATACCATATTCAGAATCATTTATCATATTCAAATCACAAATCCTTATGTCCTATTAGCATTCATTAACCATTCAATTCAAAATCATGTACGAAAAATGGGAACCATGGTCCAATGTCAACTAATCGGTGTAAAAAATCATACCTATCACCCTCATGAGTATTTGGAGCATCAGTCATTATCTCAACACCCATTGGTATTTGGAGAATCATTCCTTGTCCAATAAAAAAATTTCATGCATGATGGTTGTAGAACGGAATGTCTAGCACCCCATTAGTATTTGGAGCATTAGTCTTGGTCTCGCAACCCATTAACCAATCCTATATATAATTATATATCATGGGTGTATAATTTCATTTCTATAATCCCTAGATCCCATCCAAAAAATATTCCATAAATTAATTAATCAAGTTCATTTATTAATTCCATAACTAATTACCAACATATATTTCCCTACTAACACATAAAATAGATAAACATAACAATTCCGTTAGCGAACTCAACAATTAACTAGTAATTACAATGAAATTATTTAATTCATCCATTAATTAATCTAATAAATTTATCTAGTTAATTAAACAATTAACTAATCAAAAGGTAATCATCTTAATTTTACATAATTTATTTATAAATAATTATCTCAAAGAAACCATCCCAATATAGAATAATTATTGAAAAAAATTAACTATCTCTATATAAACCATTTCAAAATCACATTATTAATATAGAAATTTATTTTGCCAACATATTCCAAATAAAAACATCATAATTAACCCGCAAAATTAACTTTTTATATTGTAATCTCATGACACATAATTAATTATCAATTAATTATCTCAAATTAACAAGTTTAATATCTAATAATTAATCCTCCAATTAATTATAATCTTAAAGAACATAATTAATTGATAATTAATTATCTCACATTAACCAATTCAATATCTTATAATAGATCCGCTAATTAATTATCATCAAAGATAATATAATTAATTATTTCAACTTAAACTAATTAATATCTCATAAATAATTACTCAATTAATTATCAACCCAAATAACATAATTAATTCATAATTAGTTATCTCAACTTAACCTAACTAATATCTAATAATTTATCTACCAATAAATTAAAAATTCATTGCACATAATAAATTATTTATTAATTATTTCAACATTACCAAATTAATATCTTATAATTAATTACTCAATTATATATCATATAAATGCACATAATTAATTATTTGAACTTATCTAAATTAATATCTCATAATTGATCCCTTGATTAGTTATCATCTCAAAGAACACAACTAAATAATACTTTATTATATCAAATGAACCAAATTAATATCTCATAATTATTTATACTATTAATTGTTATCTCAAAGAACATATTTAATTTATAATTAATTATCACAATATATCCAAATTATTAAATCCTAATTAGTTCCTAGATTAATTATCATCTCAAAGCACATAAATAATTAATAATTCATCATCTTAACATAACCAACATGATTACTCATAAATAGTTTCTCGATTAATTAGAAATTTTACAACCTCAAAGAATAAAATTAATTCATATTTAATCATCTAAAAAACCATTTAATCTAATATTTCAGTCAATTTTGTCATGAGAAATAAATCATGAAAACCATTATTTATTAATTAGAAAATATTTTGAACCCCACCTCAATGAATTTGGTTGTTGAAAAGCTTCTTAACTCAAGCTGTGACCTTCCCACACATATGCACTTACAAAATAATGTGGGTGTGTGTGTACTAGGAATTGTTAAAAACCACAAACAACAATAAACACTACTCACAGTTAGTGCGGTGGGGACCAACACACAACAAAATAATCAAATGCAACGCAATTACTTCATCAGAATCTAATTCAAGGGCTGTGAAACAAAATATCTGGTATATAGACTTACCCGAATATGACGTCTGTGAACTGATTCATGCATCATCGCATCACCTTTAGTTAAAATACTTATAATATAGACCAATGGTTCCTAAGAAATCTTACCCATAACCTAAATTCAGAATAATAGAAGAAACCGAATTAATCTTAGACTGTAGAATATCAGCCTAACTGTGTCCTATATATAGAGATCTGAAACAGATGATTGACGAAAAAATGCATGGAGAAGGTCTTTTCTCACCAAGACAGTCAACTTTCATGAAAGAATCAAAAGGATAAGGTCACACAAGTAGTTTCAGGAGGAGGGGTAGTTGTACACCCCACCATTGGAGAGTCGAGGGTAGGAGGTCATGCCTTACCTACTATGCGACTCACCCTCTATATTTTCCCCTCAAATAACCGCAAATTGAAATTATGATTTGTATAATATTAATAATAATACCCATTATATTAGTACTATTATCATTTAATTTACACACCTATTTAAAAAACCCCAATATCCCTATTTAATGCAACATTTAATTAAATCCATTTCCAACCAAATTTAATTTAATAAATTTTCAAAATCATTATTATTTAATTAATTTTTATCACATAATTTATTTAAAAAATTATTGAGAAATAATAACAATATTTTAATTAAATTATTCCCAACTAAATTTTATTAAATAATTTTTCAAATTCAAGTTATTTAATTAAATTATATGAATGCGATTTAATTAAATTGAAAACGCCAACTAATTAATTTTACTTAATTAAATTCTATCACCCTCAGTTTTATTAATTAATAACCCCCATTTCACAATGACTAATTAAATTCTTCATGACATTGAGTAATATTAAATAAAACCTATATTTTTCATTAATTAATTAAATTCATATTAAAAATAAATTTAATTAAGTGAAACCCCAACTCTTCATTTACATGTCTTTTAAATTTACTATTTAATATTAATCTTCATTTATAACCCCCAAATCCTCATTTAAATGTCTTTTAGTTAAATTCCTCTCATATTAATTTAACTAAATAAAGACTCAATGTCAACATCATTTAAACTCAATTTAATTATTTTCACATAAATATTTTTGAATGACATCTCCATATCAAAACCATTTAATTTATTTTTCTCAATATTTATTAAATTAAATTAAACCACAAATATTTCATTTAATTACTTTTCATTCAGATACCAATTTAACTGAATTTATTTAACCAGATACTCAAAACTGGTTAAGCCACACAATTTATCTCCTAAGGTCTGACAGACTGTGTAGAGACCAGGCACCCACAATCAGATGCCTAGAGTGTCCTTCATGGCTGACCCACATGGGTCGATTAATCATTTCTATCCCATGCGAATGCCTTTACCTTGCATTTTTTAAACCGAGTTTCCTTGTATGGTTCTCCTAAAACCCATCGAGACACATGTGAATATCCTAGAATCATTACACACACCTGACACCAACACATGAAACAAACCCAACTCATGAAACATTATCCTGAAGAATGGTTTTAAAACTGACCTGAGCATTAAACAAAAAAGTTTACAAAATTTGTAATTTATCCCAGTTCAAAAAAATAGGACATTACATATTTCAAAATCCTTAAATAAAACTAAAAATGTAATCTTTATCCTCCATGAACTAATTGAGAACTTTATTCATCACCTTCAACTAATTAAACTTTCTTCGAATGTTTGACTCATTGGAGGCATCTTGAGTTTCTGATCAACGAACATGAAATGAGGGTAAAGCTGGTGACTAATATAAATCGTTGAATGTTAATACATTAGATCCTTTGTAATTTTATCTATACCAACATTATTTCTGACAATAAATCTCTAACCATCATATTCACATGGTCTATATTATTCCATATTTTTCTCAATTATTACTATAAAATATTAGGTACACATCCTAAATCTATTCAAGGAGATTCCCTATCCACTGTCCTGATCAACCCAACATCCAAAGGAGGAGGAGGTGGTGAACTCTAAGTATAAGTTGCCGAAGGAATACATTCAATCCTCTCTAGAAAATCATCCTTACTTACAGGAAATGGATTTTCATCCAATCCATCAATGGTCTCATCTAATCCATCTCATTGAAGATACCTATTTTTATATAATTAACATAATGAATGTGATGCATGATTGAGGGCTGTATTTGATGTATAACATTATCTAATAGATATCATAGTTCGTTATCACTAGACATGGTCACATAATGATCATTTTTATTAAATAAAATACCAAAATAAGATAGAAACCAATATTTTAAGTATTCTTGGTCAAATTTGGATAAAATATCATCATGAACAGATGTATTGGAAGGTGTAAGAAGAGATTCATAAAATATCTAAATTGCAGGAGCTATTACAGGCTCAGATATGGCCAAATAAAAAATGTTTTAACTCCCTATAATAATATATTATTCTTATCTAGAACCCCTGAGGATACAAATATATTGGAAAATAATAACAAATATAATTTATATCCATGTACTCCTAACACTGTCTAAAATAGCCGGTGTACTTCCCCCATTCTTTAAAGTATGTGAAATCCATAATAGATAATTGCACAACATAAGTATAAAAATGTATATTCTCTACAACTATATTCCCAAGAATCATATTCTTAACAACTCTATGATTATGTAATGAATTTTTATTGAGGAATCCATCAATATTATCAATAATGTAACTAACCATGCTTCAGGATCCCTACCCATAAACATATTCTTCCATATCATATCTAGCATCTCTAATAAAATATCCAACATGGAATCATCTCCCAAATGAAATATAAATGACTAATACACCTAGAGAAGATAAATATACATGGTGAATCTTGAAATATCTTATACCAATTCATTCATCAAGACCATTATGATCAAAATCTACATTGTGTTTATAATCATTAACCTCGTCATCTTTTTTATCTCACATTTTCAACAACATCGACATAATCATATTAATCAAGATTCTCACCATTATAGTAATGACTACCAATTTATCCTTTTACATCATCATAAAATTATATTTTTTTTTTGAATGTTCAGTTTCATCCTCATTAGTTATTTATTTTAAAATATCATCAATAATATTGTGAGATTTCAGAGGGATACGAGAACCAAAAAAATAGTAGGATGAATTATTGGAATATCTATATCACTAAAATAAACAAATTAAAACTCTTCCTCCAAACCACCAAAATCAGTAGCCTCATTTACATCCTCATCATAATAATCAACCACCTTATCTGGTTCTAAATCAGTGTAGAAAATATTGTTTGACCTAGATTGGTGATGAATATGATTGAAATACTCAAAACGCCTATCAATATCATTAACCCACAACCAATTCCATGGGATCCAACATATCAAAATTATTTTTAAAATTAATCTTATAATAAAAAATCACAACATTTTTGCAGTAATTATTCTTCTCTATAGACAAATCCCTAGACCCCATCATGAAAAAAATTAATATGGGATAATTAAGAGATTGTTATTTGGAATATGTCTTGATTATCTCAATCACATGATTAATTATATATCTTCAATTATAGATATTTTTTACTCTCTTAAAAAAAATTATTGATATTCATCTCGATACCCCATTATGGTGAAAATATCCTTTCTATTGGTATACTATATTATGAATAAACATCAAATGAAAATAAAATTCTCCATCATGCTTAGTTGTATCTCTTCATATCACATATCTATCCCGAGTTAGTTATACCAAATCATCCTCAGAAATAAATTTCTCATTGTCCTTAGGGAAATATAATTGGTATTAAATTGTTAATCCATAAGGAGCTGTATTCTGTAATCATCAATTTATGTGAAGATAAAACCACTTTTCATCCATTTATTCTATTATAATCATGTCTTAATCTTTCAAAAATATAAACATTAACTACTAATAAAACTGATCCACTATCACAAGATAGTGGTATATCTCATTATTATAGATCCTTTATACCCATCCATGGGTTTTAAAAATAGTTACCACCAAATAGTTGTTCGAAATAGCAATCAGTAAAAACATCTTTTTTTATAAAACTATTTGATTCGTAAGAAATGGGATCCGATGATTAAAATCTATATGACCAAAATATACTAATTTTTTATTTGAAGGACATTCCTCATAAATATATGAATCTACATTAATTTTCAATCTAAGCATGGTGATTGGGACATATATTTGAAATTAAGTAGAGGGAAGGCCAATGGTTGGGAGAGAAATGTTCTGGTGGGGTTTAGATCTAAATTTTTTTTGGGAGGGACAAGAAAAAATAGATAAGAACCAAATTTTTATCTCATAGGAATCATTAAATTGGGGTAGTTAAATAATGTACTAATATTTTATAGACATAAAAAATAACAAATAAATATGAAATTAGAAATGGTGACTCAAAAACCAATGGTGGGTTGTTCCAACGGTGGGTGAGAACAAATGATGGGTAAAAATCAAATGCTGTGTAAAACAACAGAAGTGGGTAAAACCCAATTGTTGGTAAACACCAATTTTATATAAACATCAATGGTGGGTCAACTCCAATGATAGGTAAACTCCAACAATGATTAAAAATCCAATTTTGGATCCTATTATTTTAATTGTAATTAAAATTCATCATGACTAATTCATTTTTCATATAGTTAATTCTCTCAAAATTCATTGTCTTACTAGAAATATTGGCAAGCTAACATTCAGCAGCAACGTATTCCAGAGTAATTTCACACATTTGAAAATTATCTCTATAAATGTATTGTCTTATATAAATATATTTTGTTCTAAAGTCTGATAAATTTTATTTAGAAATATTTATTAAATTTTTTTTGGTGATAACATATAGGTACATATCAGAATTGATACCCAGAAAAGTTACGGTTTTAAATTTTTTTTATAAAACAGATTCAATGTCTTTATTTCCAATTTCATTTATATGGTAACATCTTAATGATTCAATTTTATGATTAAATATGTTATCTATAGATTTATAATAATTTTTAAAATAATCGCACACTTAAATATTTTGGGATAAAAATAATTCACTACTATACCTTGAAAACTCATCAACAAGAATATATATAAAGTAAATACTATTTAAACAAGAAATTATAGATTTTCTATACCTGTCCACGTGAAAAAAACAATATCTTAATATTTTGAAGATTATTTATTTCATATAAATTAAATTTTGAGTTACTTAAAATATTCGGAGGGGTAAGATACTTTGTAATGTTGGAAGTCAAGTATGGCTATATCGTTAAATAACCCTTTCCAACAATGATTTTATGTGATTTGATATTATAGTGTCTTAATCACATATTCCAAATCCAAGAGTCGATATGGAAATATCTTAAGAAAGAATGATTTTGTGATGTTAAGGAATCTAGAATAACAAAGCACAAATTATCCATTATTAAAGAATTAAATATTTAATAATTTTTAGAATTAAAAACATTACAAGAAATTCATTCAAATTCTACATGAAAAAAATCATCACATTTCTATTATATTCTAGGAATATTATATTTCGAAACTTCATCAAAATACACTATAGAAATTGAAACTAGATTTAAGTTACTGAATCAGATAAGGCTAATGATTTTTCCTTTAGGATTGTCACCAAAGTTAAAATGACCATTTTCAAACAGAATTATATTCAAGGATTATGCCAAAGACTCATATTAATATTAATTAAAAGGATTGTTTTATCCTTGGTTGAGGAATTCTAAATACATTTCATGAAGTCCCAACACAAATTGTCTTGAATACAATTCATGAATGGCCATTTTTGGCACAAAGTTCGGTTCATTTATTAGTACAACATTAGAACACATGATAATATAATATTGTCGCCGCAACATCACTAGATATAGTACCTCAACCTCTACTACGGTGCCCTGTTATAGAGCAGCTATAGTAGAAACAAATTCCCCCTTACCCAGATTCGATCATAGGTATTTTGGATGCGAATCACGAGCCTTTAAAACATTGGTACAGGGTTGTTTGATCAATTTTCAAACTTAATGATGTTCTGGAAGATTGAGTAATCTCATATACTTTTTTTGGAACAACTGATCTGATGTACATCATATTTATATGGGATCTTTTTAATAATTTACCCTAAAAACAAATGTATATACAAATAATTATTTTTCGTCAAATATTTATTTGGGTTTTGATATGTTAGTTGTTAGGGATTTAGGAATTCATATTTTCATGTTATTTTTCCAATATGTATGTTTTAATGTAATTTATATAAAAACATTACTTTTTCCCATGATTAAATTTTTTTTGTAGAATGTACAATATTGGATTTAGGAACAAATTTTTTAATAACAATTACTCTCTATCTTGGTTAGTAATATTTACTATTAATATAAATATGATAAATTAATTTCCCTAATATATTAAGGATATTTTTTATCATATTTTTAGATATCTCAAACACTTTATTTTATTTATCATTATAAAAAATCCATTTAATATTTTCATTTAATAATTGATAATTATTATACTTCTATAAAACAAATGAAAAATTGATATTAAGATATAAATCATGAAATTTTACAGAATTTTTTATTTATCATTAAGATAATTATAATTTTCTTTAATCATATTTCAATATTCATACATTTTCTATCCTAACATATCATCCACATTTTTATATTTGGAATAATCATAATTATCTATAGGAGATACTATGGGTACTTAAGCTAAATTATTAAGGTAAACATATTTATATTGATATTATTTCCATCATGAATTTTGTTTGAGTCACTAGAGCAGTCCATGTAGGCACCTCAAGTGGAATTCATGGATTTCCTATACTTTCTATCAATATCATCATAGTTCATTTTTTTCATTAACAGGGTACAATCATCCTTAACATGCCCTTGTCTCTTATACTCTTAATAGGTAATATCATTTAAATAGTTATCCCTTTTCTATTCATTCTTCTAATTACCTTTATTATCATAATTTAACTTGTAGATCTATCTCCTGAATAATCTATTCATATTATAGATTTCATGAATCATCTTTCTAGATGGTCCATTTTTACATCACTTTCGACTTGTGATTCATTGTCACTAGATCATTCATATTCTACTCTTTTCTTTTCACTCTATTTTGAGGAAGAAGTATTTAAGTCTCTATATATCTGCATATGTTCATTATTCTATTAATGAATAACCATATGATCTTACTAATTCATCATCATCATTACAATCAATAACTTCACTGCATGATTATAGATTTCATAAGATTTTGTTATTAAAAATCCACTCCACAACAATATTTTAGGAAGACCAATCAGTGTTATCATTATTTGATAATTACCTTACAACATCAATTGGGGATAAAAATTGCTTACTATTTATCCATGATTGGAAGGTACCTATACCACAAAAACATGTGTGAATAAAATCAACACATGCCATTTCTGGGCGTCTTTCAAAACATCATGGCTAATATAAAGTATAGAGAACGTTAGGAAAATATATCATATCTTTCTTATATAAAACAAGTTTCAATATGTTTTTAATTAATATTTTTTACCTCACAATACTCAAAATAAAATGGTTACAAACCCAATGATTCCGTGTAAAAATTAATAATGGAAAGTGTTACATGGTCTATTATTCTCTAAAGCATGAGAATCCTTGGATGTACCATTGATATTATATTAATTTATTTTTCAAAATATAGACGTAGAAGGATGTGTTGTAATATATCTAGTTATGTCAGTGGGAAATGACAAGTATGTTATTTATACTCCACTATATTATAGTCATAAGTTAGTATGATATTGCATGTATGATCTACATAAAATATCCCACATTATATCATGGTTAATATGATTCCAATATGGTTCTATCACACCTCACAGAAATCATTATATATCTATAATCATTATGGAGAGTTATTTTTAATTTAATAGAATCATGTAAAAGTGTTAATTTGAAGAAAAATCATCTATATTATTTACATCCGCATACATATCCCTAACACAAACATTAATGTATTCATATACTAGTTTAAAAAGAATCATTAATATAATTATATTCATTAAATTTCATAATATAGAAATTATAAGAAATTAATTTAATAATCTTATAAATTTGGATGGATACTATTTTGATTGAGATAGAACTTTTATGGTGATTTATCTTGGTGGAAACCTGTTCAAGAGGCGAGAAAGGCTGATGTCAGGTAATGGTCAATAGTGACTCAACTCAGTGTTGTGTCATTCCAACAAATTTTAAAATTTATTTATTGATGGAATGTAATTTCTACTGATGGATCATTTGGTAGTGAATCATCATCAACTTTGTCTCTTTTCTGGAATTAAACCATTCATATATATAGAAAAAACATTACTATGACGATGACTAATATAAGGCCCCAGCCTTAAACCTTACTTAATCTTGAGTTATTACAAGATTACACATTGAAGATCTTTTCAGGTTTAGAGTTTTAGAGAATTAGATCATGAAACTTGCATTACATTCCACATTTAAAAAAAGTGGTTACATAAAAGAGAGTATTCATTCTTCCCATCAACGGAAACATATTGAAAATAAAACATGGATTCTTTCTTGACACATCCTTGACACTATCATCACATCATGTACCTTTCCCTTGACCTGTGAAAAACATTTCAAAAACATGGGATGAGCATAAAAAGCTTAGTAAGGGTTATAAAAATATGGAAAGGAAACATGAGTTCACATACACATAAGAATGAAATCATAATTTACCCATAAAACATAGGCACTTTAACATACCTCATCAAATCATGAATAAATCATAGAAATCATAAGACATTAAGGTAACTTGAGGCATTCATAACATCTTTACGTAGGGAGTATCCCACTTGGTTATGTTTGGAATACCCATCACAGTATATTCACTAAATCTCTTCAGAGAAACCTAAACGTTTCACTCCTTCGCGTTACCCAATGCATTGGAGAGCTATATCGGGCTCACCCTCCCTTAGTTTATCACGGAACCACCCGTCTTCATAATAATGCCCAAGAACCTCAACATAATCGTATCAAATAAAACATGCATAAAGGAAACATAACATTTCCACCTTTCAATCACAAGATATCAATACAACACATTGATATAACAACATTATGAAAACCATTTTCAATACCAAAATAAAATAAAATTTAAACATGGTATTTATTTTTCTTTTAAAAATAAGATATGGCTTGTAGAGGAAGCCGAAACTGAAATAATGGTCACGGCGGCGGAGAAGTCGTTGTCGCCGTAGGAAAAAAACATTCCCTTTTGTAGTTTAGTAAAATGCTTCATATAAAAAAAGATTCCTTTTGGATAAACATAAATGTCAAAGGGGATTATACACCATATAAAATAAGGTTGTGTATAAAACAAAATATGCCTCAATGAAAGGAGATTGAGACGAAGTCCCATACAAAGACGGTATCCTTGGTTTAAGGATAAATCAATTACATAATTATGTGTGACAAACGAATACACCAAATATAAGTGGATATTAAGTGTAAAATAATCAAAGGTTATTCACACATATTCAAAGGATGGCATATTCAATAACTACATGTTGAACCCAAAGAAATCGAAATTGGGTTAAGAAGATCTCTTGACAGCCTAACGGCGTCACATCAAAATGAGTTGATGAGAGATAAAAAGTGTATATCATCACTTGGACATAAAATTTAAATCAATAAGGATATATGAGAACATATCCCAACATAACAATATGTAAATTAAAAGACCCAACAAAAGAATTTTTTTAAAAAAGAGGAGGGTGAAAGGTTCCCATACCGACTTGGGTATCTTTCAAAACATACACCCCATGAAAGAAGGACAATAAATCATTGATGTAAATACTCATAAACGAAAGTATATTACACAAAGAGTAGAATAATGGGCAGTAAATACACCACTCAAAGGAAATTGTGGCAAATGTAGCATAAATCTCACGGGAATAAAAGTGAGATGAAAAATCCCTTACGAAAACTCGGCAGCCTAACGGCGCCACATAAAACATACAAAAATGGATTGATGAGATCAAACAGGGTATCTCATCATATTAACATAAATTTTATAGAAATATTAATATAAAATAACATCCCCCAACATAACAAATAGGAGCTTAAAAGAAGTGATATAAAGGAGAGTACTTAAAAAGAAAGAGAGAGGTTAGATCTCTTACGAAAATTCGGCAGCCTAACGGCGCCACTCAAAACATCCAAAATGGATTGATGAGAGAGAAAAGGGTCTCTCATCACATGAACATAAAAATTACAGTATGTTTAATATAAAATAACATCCCAATAATAAGAAATATGATCATTAGAGGGAATGACATAAAAGAGTGTACTTAAAAAGAAAGAGAGGAGTAAGATCCCTTACCTATGGTCCGACTTGACTTGATCATTCTTTAACGTCCTGAATAATAAACTTGAGTTATTTTACACTTTATTAAGAAACTTTTTCTAGTTCATTATTCCTTTTAGATCACTTATTTTCATGTTATAAACATTATGTAATCATTTAAGTTAATAATGTTTGTTTTGTCGATATTTGGTTCTTAAGTCGAAAGTGGACTTCTTACAATTACATGTTGTTCGTGTGGTCAAAGGTTCTTTATATCCAGAATGACATTCCTGATTTAGATAGCATATATATCATATATATCCAGAATATACATGTATTTATAATATTACATAATCATTTAGAGGTAAGAAATGAAATGCACCGTTCATGGAGACGGTAAGCCATACGTACACATGAACGCTACTTTCATTTCTTTGTCATATTAATGGAATTAAAACTAAATGAGAGTTATGTATATTTTAATTCCAGAATTATATTCATCATTTAGATGTATCATTCATCATATATATCCATTATATACATGTACTTATAATATTACATTACATTTGTGGATAAGAAATGAAATGCACTGTTCATGGAGACGGTAAGCTGTACGTACGCATGAACGCTACTTTCATTTCTATCTCATACTTTAATGGAATTAAATAATAATGATATATAGGTATATTATAATTCCAGTATAACATCATATATAATAACATTAAATCCATCCTTTATACGTCCCACGTATGGCATTAACGAATCACATCACTTTGAGGGGGCGGTAGTCCGCACTTCCTAAAATGACGATATCGCGTATACCCATAATGGAAGCCATACAGGTAATCCATAAAAAAAATACAGAAGCTTAAGTAAAACATAAACATATTATATATCATATATAAATATAGTGACATCTTAATGGCCACCTTTGAAGGTGTTATATGAGTGTTGAACAATCATCGTTTCGTGAGGCAGAAATTCGCCATCCACGGAAACAGTATGTTCTTTAACCATTAGATGTAGGTTTGTGTAAGTGTAGCTCGAATACATATTATAACAACATACTAGTATATTAAAGATACTGGAGTTGTTACAAAAGAAATGAATAAAAAAAGTTTAGGGGGTTGGAGAGGCAAAATAAAACAAAAGGACTCAAGTGAACACATTACCTTATAATCGGGTAACTCCCTTTGGTTTGAGCTCAAAGGCTTCCTTGGGAAGACTTCTGCCCAAATTGATGCTTCAAGGAGTAAGAGAGGGAATTGTATAGACAAAATGGGCTGATGTTGGCCGAGCCAAATGCTTTGGGAGTGTGGGTAAGGAGGTAGGGGTGGGGTCCTTTTATAAGAGGAGAGGAGGGGCACTCTTGTAAAGTTACAAAAGTTTACTTTATGTTCAAAAGAGTTTCGGATTTTAAAGGTCCCAAATTGATTTATTTCGAGGATAAGGTGATAAGGGGTCGAAATCCACTCATCCAATAGGTTTTGGACATGTTTAGGTCTTATATATTACATTATCTTTCCATTTTATTAAAATTGTTAAATAATGAGGTAATCGCTGCATCATCATGATGTCATACATAATTTAATTTATTTAATGTCTAAAAATTATAAAACAAATACTATGATGTAGGAAATCTTTTTATATTTCCAATTAATATTTATAGTCAAAAATTAGATTTGTATAACCCCATGTAAAATTTGTTTTAGTAAAACATTTCATGTGTGTGTCATTTTTACTTTAACTTTAAATAAAAAGATATTAATGTCATTTTCCATCCAAAGTGGCTCCATGGGCACCCCAAGTTTACCCACGGCTTGTCTGGGTCGTCCATGACACATCCAATAAGGTTATAACATGTGTCTAGGAATTTTCATTTTATTATAATATCATTTTTGCCTTAAATTGCACTAATTACCTCTAATCGCGATTAAAAACTTAATAAGTTACTATTCACCAAAAAATTATTTTTATCCCATTGAACCACATTTTACTTATTAATGACAACCATGTATGTCGTATTTTTGATATTTAAAACACAAATATGGCAAATTTTCATTTAAATGGAAAAATCAGTTTTTATAATTACCACTTAGTGGTTTTACTATACATCAAAAATTGATGTTTTTCAGAAAATTCCCAAAATTTCACCCTAAGATATATTTGATATTCCAAATTAAAAAATGAAGTCTATTTTACAAAATTCAAAACATATAAGTCACATTAATTAATTTAATAATTAATTCCCGCTGTCATGATAAATAGCGTGTTTTTATGAAACAATAAGTATCAAAAGATTGACACTAGTTTAAGTCCGATTTTAAAGTGAAATTAATTCCAAAAACCACTATTGGATTTAATGGTAAAAATATATTCTAATTTCAATTTAAAACCAATTAAAAAGATAATCTAATCAGATAAATAAATTATATTAAAAATATTTTTTGAATTAAAATACAACATTTTACACTATTCATTAAAAAAAGAACTTTATCGGAAAGATACCAAAAATTTACACAAAGTAAATTTTGATGTCCTGATTCTAAAGAAGAGTTTTATTTGGTCCAATAGAATGTATAAGAGTGAACAAAACTATATTAAATGACGGTTCACCATCAAAAGGTGATAAGTGAATCTTTAGTGAAAACTAGGGCATATACGCCTAAAATTGAATTCTTTCCGTATTTTAATCCTTTGTCTTTTATTGGATAATTGTAAAAACATTTAAAAACACATATAATAATATTTTAGTTATTTATATCCATTCCTTCCATTACAACGGCTACATGTTAACTGCCATTTAAAATAATATTATTTTATTATTAGAGTGCAACGTAAGATTCCCATGAAACTCTTTGTTGCGTGTTGGGTACGCCATCGAGCATAGCATCCACTTTAAAGTCATATTAATATTTTATTCACAAATATGGATAAATATGAAAATGTAATATTCTTTATTTACATGGGGTGTTACATCCTTCCCCCCCCCCCCTTTTGGGAATTGCGTCCTCGCAATTTTAAAATTGGGATTGGAAACATCCTTGAAAGTCCCACATCGGAAGAAGAGTCGGTAAAACAATCACTTTAAAATAAAGAAAGATAGGTACCAAGGTCACTCGAGTTAACCCATACTAGGATTCCAAGTATGAAAACATGGACATGGAGGAGAAAACATAGGGTCATGTTCTGATGAAGAGTGATAGAAAACATGTTTAGGAGAAAGTTAACCATGAGAAAATCACAAACATGTGATGGGTTAAACGGTATTCGATTCCCCAGTAGGAAAAGTTAATAGACAACATTTTTGTTTTAAGATACTTTTTATTGGGGAATTTATTCATAAGGAAACATAATCACTTATCAAGTTGACTTTCAACTTTTATTAGATTCTTTACACAAACTCATATTTCCTCCAAAAGGAAAGTATTTCGGAAGACTTGTTCACATTAAGAGTACTATAATCAACTTTTAGAGAATCACCTAATCCACAAAAGAGAACTATATACTTCCCATGTCTTTAGACTTTAACCAAAACCAAAACGAAAAAGTCTAGTACAAGATCAGATAATCTAGAAAAGGATAACCCTTTATAAAAAAGAAAATCTATTCTTGACCTCCAAAATTTGTCCAACAAAACCCAAAGTTCAACGAGGACCATTAGATAAACAATTTGTCCATAAAATTATTCAATGTAAACCAATATAAGGTTGAAAACCAAATATTTGAAGGATTTAGTCACATAGACTTCTATGTTAAATCATAACATTTATCTCCAAACAACATTAGTTGCTCCTAAAGTCTCGTATTGAAAAGTAATTAACCTAATCACATATCCTCCATGATAGGTTAATCATTTTCATAAATAACCCAAAATAAACATACTATTAATTCATAAAATCATATAACTAGAAAGAATCAGTCAAACATACCAGGGTCTTCAGGTAGTCCAGTGGTAGGCAATAAATACCAGTCGAACTTTGGTTGTGTGTTCGATTCCCACAGCATTGTCCGACGCGACGGGTTGTCACACGGTCTGTGTGTTGTCCTTTTTCCAAAACTATATAATTCTTAAATCATTCCCTAAAAAGAGATAAAATCATCAAAAATGATCATAAAATATTTTAACCTCAATTTTATCTCATGCCTTTCAATTTCCAGCATATCATATAATAAACCATAATTACCTCAAAAGTAAGGATCATATAAACTCTAATGGTTACCTATATAATTATTACCTGAACTTCCACATAGATTGGTCATCTCGTACATGATGCATTACAGAACATACCAAGGTTCAAGTGGTTGATCATGACTCCTTGATATTTGGTTTAGAACAACCATGAGTTTCCTCATTGAATCATCCATTTTATCTAGTCTCTTAATCAGAGAACCACCACAGTTTCCTTCAAACCTGTTGTCTCTTTGGTACCTGCTAGATCCATCCATTCACTAAAAATAGAAATGTCAGTGTGAGTATATCAACAAAACCATCATTTACTAATGAGGAAGGTAAACACTAAGATATACTTACTCATTCACTTTATCTAAACCTAGGAATCTTTCTGAAATCCTATCCATTATGGTACTGTCACTTATGATTAGAGAATACCCTAACCTCTAAAGTTATCTAAACCGACCTTTGATACCAACTATAAGGCCCCATCCTTAAACCTTACTTAATCTTGAGTTATTACAAGATTACACATTGAGGATCTTTTCAGGTTTAGAGTTTTAGAGAATTAGATCATGAAACTTGCATTACATTCCACATTTAAACAAAGTGGTTACATAAAAGACAATATTCATTCTTCCCATCAACGAAAACATATTGAAAATAAAACATGGATTCTTTCTTGACACATCCTTGACACTATCATCACATCATTTACCTTTCCCTTGACCTGTGAAAAACATTTCAAAAACTTCGGATGAGCATAAAAAGCTCAGTAAGGGTTATAAAAATATGGAAAGGAAACATGAGTTCACATACACGTAAGAATTAAATCATACTTTACCCATAAAACATAGGCACTTTAACATACCTCATCAAATCATGAATAAATCATAGAAATCATAAGACATTAAGGTAACTTGGGGTATTTATAACATCCTTACGTAGGGAGTAACCCTCTTGGTTATGTTTGGAATACCCATCACAGTATATTCCCTAAATCTCTTCGGAGAAACCTTAATGTTTCACTCCTTTGCGTTACCCAATGTATTGGAGAGATATATCGGGCTCACCCGCCCTTAGTTTATCACGGAACCACCCGTCTTCATAATAATGCCCAAGAACCTCAACATAATCGTATCACATAAAACATGCATAAAGGAAACATAACATTTCCACCTTTCAATCACAAGATATCAATACAACACATTGATATAATAAAATTATGAAAACCATTTTCAATACAAAAATAAAAGAAAAGTAAAACATGGCATTTATTTTTCTTTTAAAAAGAAGATATGGCTTGTAGAGGAAGCCGAAACTGAAATAATGGTCACGGCGGCGGAGAAGTCATTGTCGTCGTAGGAAAAAAACATTCCCTTTTCTCGTTTAGTAAAACGCTTCATATAAAATTATCATCCTTTTGGATAAACATAAAAGTAAAAGGGTTTTATACACCGTATAAAAGAAGGTTGTGTATAAAACAAAATATGCCTCAATGAAAGGAGATTGAGATGAAGTCCCATACAAAGACGGTATCCTTGGTTTAAGGATAAAACAATTACATAATTATGTGTGACAAAAGAATACACCAAATATAAGTGGATATTAAGTGTAAAATAATCAAAGGTCATTCACACATATTCAAAGGATGACATATTAAATAACTACATGTTGAACCCAAAGAAATTGAAATTGTGTTAAGAAGTTCCCTTGACAGCCTAACAGCGTCACATCAAAATGAGTTGATGAGAGATAAAAAGTGTATCTCATCACTTGGACATAAAATTTACATCAATAAAGATATATGAGAACATATCCCAACATAAAAATATGTAAATTAAAAGACCCAACAAAAGAAGTCTTTTAAAAAAGAGGAGGGTGAAAGGTTCCCTTACTGACTTGGGTATCTTTCAAAACATACACCCCATGAAAGAAGGACAATAAATCATTGATGTAAATACTCATAAACAAAATTATATTACACAAAGAGCAGAATAATGGTCCGTACATACACCACTCAAAGAAAATTGTGGCAAATGTAGCATAAATCTCACGGGAATAAAAGTGAGATGAAAAATCCCTTACGAAAACTCGGCAGCCTAACGGCACCACATAAAACTAACAAAAATGGATTGATGAGATCAAATAGGGTATCTAATCATATTAACTTAAAGTTTATAGAAATAGGAATATAAAAGAACATCCCCCAACATAACAAATAGGATCTTAAAAGAAGTGATATAAAGGAGAGAACTTAAAAAAGAGAGAGAGGTTAGATCTCTTACGAAAATTCGGTAGCCTAACGGCGCCACTCAAATCATCCAAAATGGATTGATGAAGGAGAATAGGGTCTCTCATCACATGAACATAAAAATTACAGTATGTGTAATATAAAATAACATCCCAATAACAAGAAAGATTATCGTTCTAGGGAATGACATAAAAGAGTGTACTTAAAAAGAAAGAGAGGAGTAAGATCCCTTACCTCGGGTCCGACTAGACTCGATCATTCTTTAACGTCCTGAATAATAAACTTGAGTTAATTTCCACTTTATTAAGAACCTTTTTCTAGTTCATTATTCCTTTTAGATCACTTATTGTCATGTTATAAACATTATGTAATAATTTATGTTAATAATGTTTGTTTTGTCGATATTTGGTTCTTAAGTCGAAAGTGGACTTCTTACAATTACATGTTTTTCGTGTGGTCAAAGGTTCTTTATATCCAGAATGAAATTCATGATTTGGATAGAATATATATCATATATATCAATCATATACATGTATCTAAAATATTACATAATCATTTAGAGGTAAGAAATGAAATGCACCGTTCATTGAGACGGTAATCCATACGTACGCATGAACGCTACTTTCATTTCTTTGTCATATTAATGGAATTAAAACTAAATTAGAGGTATGTATATTTTAATTCCAGAATTATACTCATAATTTAGATGTATCATTCATCATATATATCCATTACATACATGTACTTATAATAGTACATTACATTTGGGGATAAGAAAGGAAATGCACCGTTCATGGAGATGGTAAGCCGTACGTACGCATGAACGCTACTTTCATTTCTATCTAATACTTTAATGGAAAGAAATAATAATTATATATAGGTATATTATAATTCCAGTATAAAATCTTATATAATAACATTAAATCCATCCTTTATACGTCCCACGTATGGCATTAACGAATCACATCACTTTGAGGGGGCGGTAGTCCGCACTTCCTAAAATGACGATATCACGTATACCCATAATGGAAGCCATAAAGGTAAGCCATAAATGAAAAATACATATGCTTAAGTAAAACATAAACATATTATATATCATATATAAATATAGTGACATCTTAATGGCCACCTTTGAAGGTGTTATATGAGTGTTGAACAATCATCGTTTCGTGAGGCAGAAATTCGCCATCCACGGAAACAGTATGTTCTTTAACCATTAGATATAGGTTTTTGTAAGTGTAGCTCGAATCCTTGTTATAAAAAAGTCCTAGTATATTAAAGATACTGGATTTGTTACAAAAGAAACGAATAAAAAGAGTTTAGGGGGTTGGAGAGGCAAAATAAAACAAAAGGACTCAAGTGAACACATTAACTTAAAATCGGGTAACTCCCTTTGGTTTGAGCTCAAAGGCTTCCTTGGGAAGAATTCTGCCCAATGTGAGGCTTCAAAAAGTAAGATAGGGAAGTTCAGAGACAAAATGGGCAGAGGATGGCCGAGCCAATGGATTTGGGAGTGTGGGTAAGGAGGTAGGGGTGGGGCCTTTTATAAGAGGAGAGGAGGGGCACTCTTGTAAAGTTACAAATTTTACTTTATTTTCAAAAGAGTTTCGGATTTTAAAGGTCCCACGTTGATTTATTTCGAGGATTAGGTGATAAGGGTTCGAAATACACTCATCCATTAGGTTTTGGACATTTTTAGGTCTTAGATATTACATTATCTTTCCATTTTATTTAAATTGTTAAATAATGAGGTCATCGCTATATCATCATGATGTCATAAATAATTTAATTTATTTAATGTCTAAAAATTATATAAAAAATACTATGATTTAGGAAATCTTTTTAGATTTCCAATTATTATTTATAGTAAAAAATCTGATTTGTATAACTCCATGTAAAAAGTGTTTTAGTAAAACATTTCATGTGTGTGTCATTTTTACTTTAACTTTAAATAAAAAGATATTAATGTCATTTTCCAACCAAAGTGGCTCCATGGGGTCCCCAAGTTGACCCATAGCTTTTATTGGTCGGTCATGACACATCCAATATCGGTAGGACATGTGTTTAGGTATTTTCATTTTATTATAATATCATTTTTGCCTTAAATAGCACTAATTACCTCTAATCGCGATTAAAAACTTAATAAGTTACTATTCACCAAAAATTATTTTTATCCCATTGAACCACATTTTACTTCTTAATGACAACCATGTATGTCGGATTTTCGAAATTCAAAACAGAATGGTGGAAAAATTTCATTTAAGTGGAAAAATCAGGTTTTATAAGTACCACTTAGTGGTTTCACTATTCATCAAAAATTGAAGTTTTTCAGAAAATTCCCAAAAATTCACACTAAGATATATTTGATATTCCGAATTCAAAAATTAAGCCTATTTTACAAAATTAAAATCATATAAGTCACATTAATTAATTTAATAATTAATTCCCGCTGTCATGACAAATAGCGTGTTTTTATGAACCAATAAGTATCAAAAGATTGACACTAGTTTAAGTCTGATTTTAAAGTGAAATTAATTCCAACGACCACTATTGAATTTAATGGTAAAAATATATTATAATTTCACTTTAAAACCAATTAAAAAGATAATATAATCATATATATAAATTAGATTAAAAAGAGTATTTGAATTTTAAAATACAACATTTTGCACGATTCATTAAAAAAAGAACTTCATTGGAAATATACCAAAAATTAACACAAAGTAAATTTTAATGTCCCGATTCTAAAGAAGAGTTTTATTTGGCCCAATAGAATGTATAAGAGTGAACAAAACTATATTTAATGACGGTTCGCCATCAAAAGGTGATAAGTGAACCTTTAGTGAAAACTAGGGAATATACGCCTAAAATTGAATTCTTTCCGTATTTTAAGCCTTTATCTTTTATTGGATAAATGTAAAAACATTTAAAAACATATATAATCATATTTTAGTTATTTATATCCATTCCTGCCAACACAACGGCTACATGTTAACTGCCATTTAAAATAATATTATTTTATTATTAGAGTGCAACGTAAGATTACCAAGAAACTCATTGTTGCGTGTTGGGTACGCCATCGAGCATAGCGTCCCCTTTAAAGTCATATTAATATTTTATTCACAAATATGGATAGATATGAAAATGTCATATTCTTTATTTACCTGGGGTGTTACATCCTTCCCCCCCTTTTGGGAATTGCGTCCTCGCAATTTTAAAATTGGGCTTGGAAACATCCTTGAAAGTCCCACATTGGAAGAAGATTCGGTAAAACAATCACTTTAAAATAAAGAAAGATAAGTACAAAGGTCACCCAAGTAAACCCATACTAGGATTCCATGTATGAAAACATGGACATGGAGGAGAAAATATAGGGTCATGTTCTGATGAAGAGTGATAGAAAACATGTTTAGGAGAAAGTTAACCATGAGAAAATCACAAACTTGTGATGGGTTAAACGGTATTCGATTCCCCAATATGAAAATTTAATAGACAACATTCTTTTTAGGATACTTTTTATTGGGTAATTTATTCATACGGAAACATAATCACTTATCATGTTGACTTTCAACTTTTATTAGATTCCTTACACAAACTCATATTTCCTCCAAAAGGCGAGTATTTAGGAAGACTTGTTCACATTAAGAGTACTATAATCAACTTTTAGAGAATCACCTAATCCACAAAAGATAATTATATACTTCCAATGACTTTAGACATTAACCAAAACCAAAACCAAAAAGGCTAGTACAAGATCAGATAATCCAGAAAAGGATAACCCTTTATAAAAAGAAAATCTATTCTTAACCTCCAAAATTTTTCCAACAAAACCCAAAGTTCAACGAGGACCATTAGATAAACAATTTGTCCATAAAATTAATCAAAGTAAACCAATATATGATTGAAACCCAAATATTTGAAGGATTTAGTCACATAGTCTTCCAAGTTAAATCGTAACATTTATCTCCAAACAACATCAGTTGCTCCAAAAGTCTCGTATTGAAAAGTAATTAACCTAATCACATATCCTCCATGATAGGTTAATCATTTTCATAAATAACCCAAAATCAACTTACTCTTAATTAATAAAATCATATAACTATAAAGAATCAGTCAAACTAACCAGGGACTTCATGTAGTCCAGTGGTAGGCGATAAATACCAGTCGCACTTTGGTTGTGGGTTCGATTCCCGCAGCATTGTCCGACGCGACGGGTTGTCACACGGTCTGCGTGTTGTCCTTTTTCCAAAACAATATAATTCTTAAATCATTCCCCAAAAAGAGATAAAATCATCAAAAATGATTATAAAATATTTTAACCTCAATTTTATCTCATGCCTTTCATTTTCCAGCATATCATATAATAAACCATAATTACCTCAAAAGTAAGGGTCATATAAACTCTAATGGTTACCTTTATAATTATTACCTGAACTTCCACATAGATTGGTCATCTCGTACATGATGCATTACAGAACATACCAAGGTTCAATTGGTTGATCATGACTCCTTGATATTTGGTTTCGAACAACCAGGCGTTTCCTCATTGAATCCTCCATTTTATCTAGTCTCTTATTCAAATAACCACCACAGTTTCCTTCAAACCTGTTGTCTCTTTGGTGCCTGCTAGATCCATCCATTCAATAAAAACAGAAATATCAGTGTGAGTATATCAACAAAACCATCATGTACTAATGAGGAAGGTAAACACTAAGATATACTTACTCATTCACTTTATCTAAAACTAGGACTCTTTCTGAAATCCTATCCATTATGGTACTGTCACTTATGCTTAGATAATACCCTAACCTATAATGTTATCTAAACCGAACTTTGATACCAACTATAAGGCCCAAACCTTAATCCTTACTTAATCTTGAGTTATTACAAGATTACACATTGAGGATCTTTTCAGGTTTAGATTTTTAGAGAATTAGATCATTAAACTTGCATTACATTCCACATTTAAACAAAGTGGTTACATAAAAGATAGTATTCATTCTTCCCATCAACAGAAACATATTGAAAATAAAACATGGATTCTTTCTTGACACATCCTTGACACTATCATCACATCATGTACCTTTCCCTTGACCTGTGAAAAACATTTCCAAAACTTGGGATGAGCATAAAAAGCTCAGTACGGGTTATAAAAATATGGAAAGGAAACATGAGTTCACATACACATAAGAATGAAATCATACATTACCCATAAAAGGTAGGCACTTTAACATACCTCATCAAATCATGAATAAATCATAGAAATGATAAGACATAAAGGTAACTTGAGGCATTCATAACATCCTTACGTAGGGAGTAACCCTCTTGGTTACATTTGGAATACCCATCACAGTATATTCCCTAAATCTCTTCGGAGAAACCTTAACGTTTCACTCCTTCGTGTTACCCAATGCATTGGAGAGCTATATCGGGCTCACCCTCCCTTAGTTTATCACGGAACCACCCGTCTTCATAATAATGCCCAAGAACCTCAACATAATCGTATCACATAGAACATGCGTAAAGGAAACATAACATTTCAACCATTCAATCACAAGATATCAATACAACACATTGATATAATAACATTATGAAAACCATTTTCAATACCGAAATAAAAGAAAAGTAAAACATGGTATTTATTTTTCTTTTAAAAAGATGATATGGCTTGTAGAGGAAGCCGAAACTGAAATAATGGTCACGACGGTGGAGAAGTCGTTGTCGCCGTTGGACAAAAAAATTCTCTTTTATCGTTAAGTAAAATGCTTCATATAAAAAAATATTCCTTTTGAATAAACGTAAATGTCAAATGGGTTTATACACTGTATAAAATAAGGTTGTGTATAAAACAAAATATGCCTCAATGAAAGGAGACTGAGACGAAGTCCCTTACAAAGACGGTATCCTTGGTTTAAGGATAAATCAATTACATAATTATGTGTGACAAATGAATACACAAAATATAAGTAGATATTAAGTGTAAAATAATCAAAGGTCATTCACACATATTCAAAGGATGACATATTCAATAACTACATGTTGAACCCAAAGAAATCGAAATTGGGTTAAGAAGTTCCCTTCACAGCCTAACGGCGTCACATCAAAATGAGTTGATGAGAGATAAAAAGTGTATCTCATCACTTGGAAATAAAATTTAAATCAATAAGAATATATGAGAACATATCCCAACATAACAATATGTAAATTAAAATACCCAACAAAATAAGTCTTTTAAAAAGAGGAGGGTGAAAAGTTCCCTTACCGACTTGGGTATCTTTCAAAACATACACCACATGAAAGAAGGACAATAAATCATTCATGTAAATACTCATAAACGAAAGTATATTACACAAATATTAGAATAATGGGATGTACATACACCAATCAAAGGAAATTCTGGCAAATGTAGCATAAATCTCACAAGAATAAAAGTGAGATGAAAAATCCCTTACGAAAACTTGGCAGCCTAACGGCGCCACATAAAACATACGAAAATGGATTGATGAGATCAAACAGGGTATAGCATCATATTAACTTAAAGTTTATAGAAATAGTAATATAAAAGAACATCCCCCAACATAACAAAGAGGAGCTTAAAAGAAGTGATATAAAGGAGAGTACTTAAAAATAAAGAGAGAGGTTAGATCTCTTACGAAAATTCGGCAGCATAACGGCGCCACTCAAAACATCCAAAATGGATTGATGAGAGAGAATAGGGTCTCTCATCACATGAACATAAAAATTACAGTAAGTGTAATATAAAATAACATCCCAATAACAAGAAAGATGATCGTTAGAGGGAATGACATAAAAGAGTGTACTTAAAAAGAAAGAGAGGAGTAAGATCCCTTACCTCAGGTCCGACTTGACTCGATCATTCTTTAACGTTCTGAATAATAAACATGAGTTAATTTCCACTTTATTAAGAACCTTTTTATAGTTCATTATTCCTTTTAGATCACTTATTTTCATGTTATAAACATTACGTAATCATTTAAGTTAATAATGTTTGTGTTGTCGATATTTGGTTCTTAAGTCGAAAGTGGACTTCTTACAATTACATGTTGTTTGTGTGGTCAGAGGTTCTTTATATCCAGAATGGAATTCCTGATTTGGATAGAATATATATCATATATATCCAGTATATACATGTATTTATAATATTATGTAATCATTTAGATGTATGAAATGAAATGCACTATTCATGGAGACGGTAAGTCGTACGTACGCATGAACGCTACTTTCATTTCTTTGTCATATTAATGGAATTAAAACTAAAATAGAGGTATGTATATTTTAATTCCAGTATTATATTCATCATTTAGATTTATCATTCATCGTATATATCCATAATATACATGTACTTATAATAGTACATTACATTTGGGGATAATAAATGAAATGCACCGTTAATCGAGACGGTAAGCCGTACGTACGCATGAACACTACTTTCATTTCTATCTCATACTTTAATGGAAAGAAATAATAATGATATATAGGTATATTATAATTTCAGTATAAAATCATATATAATAACATTAAATCAATCCTTTATACGTCCCACGTATGGCATTAACGAATCACATCACTTTGAGGGGGCGGTAGTCCGCACTTCCTAAAATGACGATATCGCGTATACCCATAATTGAAGACTTAAAGGTAAGCCATAAATGAAAAATACAGAAGCTTAAGTAAAACATAAACATATGATATATCATATATAAATATAGTGACATCTTAATGTCCACCTTTGAAGGTGTTATATGAGTGTTGAACAATCATCGTTTCGTGAGGCAGAAATTCGCCATCCACAGAAATAGTATGTTGTTTAACCATTAGATGTAGGTTTGTGTAAGTGTAGCTCGAATACGTATTATAACAACATCCTAGTATATTAAAGATACTGTATTTGTTTCAAAAGAAATTAATAAAAAGAGTTTAGTGTGTTGGAGAGGAAAAATAAAACAAAAGAACTCAAGTGAACACATTACCTTAAAATCGGGTAACTCCCATTGGTTTGAGCTCAAAGGCTTCCGTGGGTAGACTTATGCCCAGAGTGAGGCTTCAAGGAGTAAGAGAGGGAAGTGGAGAGACAAAATGGGAAGATTTGTCCCGATCCAAAGGCTTTGGGAGTGAGGATAAGGAGGTAGGGGTGGGGGCCTTTTATAAGAAGAGAGGATGGGCACTCTTGTAAAGTTAGAAAAGTTTACTTAATTTTCAAAAGAGTTTCGGATTTTAAAGGTTCCAAATTGATTTATTTAGAGTATAAGGTGATAAGGGTTCTAAATAAACTCATCCAATAGGTTTTGGACATGTGTAGGTCTTAGATATTTCATTATAGTTCCATTTTATTTAAACTGTTAAATAATGAGGTCATCGCTGCATCATCATGATGTCATAAATACTTTAATTTATTTAATGTATAAAATTTATTAAAAACAACTATGATGTAGGAAATCATTTTATCTTTCCAATTAATATTTATAGTCAAAAATCTGATTTTTATAACCCAACGTAAAAATTGTTTTAGTAAAACATTTCATGTGTGTGTCATTTTTACTTTAACTTTAAATAAAAAGATATTAATGTCATTTTCCAACCAAAGTGGCTCCATGGGGTATCCAAGTTGACCCATGGCTTTTCTTGTTCGGACATGACACATCCAATAAGGGTAGGACATGTTTCTAGGTATTTTCATTTTATTATAATATCATTTTTTCCTTAAATTGCACTAATTACCTCTAATCACGATTAAAAACATAATAAGTTACTATTCACCAAAAAATTATTTTTATCCCATTGAACCACATTTTACTTCTTAATGACAACCATTTATGTCGGATTTTTGAAATTCAAAACACATAGATGGAAACATTTCATTTAAACAAAAAAATCAGTTTTTATAAGTACCACTTAGTGGTTTCACTATTCCTCAAAAATTGTAGTTTTTTAGAAAATTCCCAAAAATTCACCCTAAGATATATTTGATATTACGAATTCATAAATGAAGTCTATTTTACAAAATTCAAAACATATAAGTCACATTAATTAATTTAATAATTAATTCCCGCTGTCATGACAAATAGCTTGTTTTTATGAAACAATAAGTATCAAAAGATTGACAATAGTTTAAGTCTGGTTTTAAAGAGAAATTAATTCCAACGACCAATTTTGGATTTAATGGTAAAAATATATTCTAATTTCACTTTAAAACCAATTAAAAATATAATCTAATAATATAAATAAATTAGATTAAAAAGAGGTTTTGAATTAAAATTCAACATTTTACACAATTTATTAAAAAAACAACTTTATCGGAAAGATTCCAAAAATTTACACAAAGTAAATTTTGATGTCCCGATTCTAAAGAAGAGTTTTATTTGGTTCAATAGAATGTATAATAGTGAAAAAAAAACTATATTTAATGACGGTTCGCCATCAAAAGGTGATAAGTGAACCTTTAGTGAAAACTTGTGCATATACGCCTAAAATTGAATTCTTTCTGTATTCTAAGCCTTTATATTTAATTGGATAAATGTAAAAACATTTAAAAACATATATAATCATATTTTAGTTATTTCTATCCATTCCTTCCAATACAATGGCTACATGTTAACTACCATTTAAAATAATATTATTTTATTATTAGAGTGCAACGTAAGATTCCCAAGAAACTCGTTTTTGCGTGTTGGGTACACCATCAATCATAGAGTCCCCTCTAAAGTCATATTAAAATTTTATTCACAAATATGGATACATATGAAAATGTCATATTCTTTATTTACCTAGGGTGTTACAACTAATCACAGACTGAAGGACTATACAATACTCTTCCAAAATTATGTTCTAATGTATGGTATATCTAGGTAGTGACCAACCTTTAACGGTGATTCATTTGTATACTTAAATATTTTTTATAAAATATCATTATCCTATAAAATAATATCATAAATAATAAAACTCATTAATAACGTAATAATAATTATTTTGTGATTATTAAAATAAGGGATCCAACATCCAATTATTCTTTATTTTAGTGCCAAATCTATTTTAATATGGTATAAAACCATTAAATCCCTATAAATATCTATATTAGAATAAAATATAATTTTATTAATATTTAAATTTTAAGTAATTCTTAAAATAAAAATTTATACATGAATATATTAAAAATAAACATGAGATTGTATAATCAACCATAACTTCTTTAACAACATTTGATTCAAAACCATTAAAAACATATAATATGATTCCAATAATTAATTACCCTAACTAAAGATAAAATAATTATAAAATAATTATTTATAGAAAAATATAAATCCATTATTTATTTATATAGTTTCATAATATAAAATATATCTCATTGGAGTAAAATGAGTTGAAAAACACTCACGTAAAGTTCATATGTGGTCTCATGGGTTATAAACTCTTGGTAATTCAATTTTAATTAAATAGATATATTATATTAACAATTATATATATATATTGTATTTATAGTGTAATATTCTATTAATGTAAAATATACTAAATTAATAGTTCTCAATTTTGGAATCCAATAATATTTATTCCTTCAATTCATCAAAAAATGTTTCTATATATTAACAATTTCTAAAGGTGTTATGTAATAGTATGTTTACCTATTGAATTAGAATTGAGTCCAACATATAATATTCATTCTGTATATAATATTATATAATTTAAACTTCATGGTTTTAATTGAAAATGGAATCATGTCACTTTATAAATGTTGTAATCCACACATGTGTGGGAGAAAAAATATAATGTTAAACTGGATGGAAGAATATTATATAATATGAAATATTACATTTATAGAATCATAACTATGTAATTAATAACACATATATTCATTAATTCCACATTTATAACTATACATGTATATCAATGATGAAAAATGAATTACACTCATTTATAGAGATGGTAGTCTTTACATATGGTTGAGAAATATAATCATTTTCCATATGATTGAAAGAAGATAAGAAACAGATTTACAATTATCATATAAATATCTCATAATGGATAATATAATATTAATGTTATTAAAAAACATTTATTTATGATTATAAGGATTTTTATGAAGAAGATAATTTGAAAAATCTCTGTGAGAATATATTCCACTTATTTTAGTAACCTCCATTTGATTACACCATAAACATCCATTAAGAGATATTTTTGGATATCCAACTGCAATAGGTTCAATAAAAATATTTGGTATTGATTTTTAAGTCAATGGTTATGATATTTGGAACATGATTTGTATATACAATAGTAAAAGAGATTCCATTCGATAACTAAGGTTGGGGAAAACTGGTTTATACATGAATCTATATTATATAATATATTCCATATACAAGTAATGTGGCCCCAAGTAATCATTTAATAGAATATAATGACAATAATTAAGAAAAAAACAATCCAATTAGATTTAAGATAGTGTTTTTAGTTATCATGAAGCCTTATTCCTTTATTAATAACATTCTCTCTAATTTTACCCTTAACCATGGTGGTAAATATTATCCATTGTTTCAATTAATTATTTCAGAAATAGAGGTTTAACTCATTACCTAATACTAAATATAGAGATTCATAATATTGAATTTTTTTTATTATACTATATTTTTATGTAACATGTATTAAAGTTAATATAATTTCATATAATGTTGTAAAGACAATGTTTTATAAAAATTGTCACTTAAATCGGGAAATTGATTTCATAACTAATTCATGTATAATATTGGCACTATATAATTAATAAAAATTAATTATATACATTTAGAATAATATTCATTTAATCCAAACCAAAATGAAAAATCGTGGATATTTTATTCAAAGAGATGAACAAAAATAATACTTCAATACAAACATTACATAGATTGTTAAAATTTTTTGTATGGCTCTCATAATTTTCAAAAAATAAATAATTTCTAAAAAAATTGTAAATTCACCCTATGATTTTTTTTCACCTAATTAAAATAATAGAATCATTTTAGGAACATAAAATTATATGATATGGATTTAATTTTTAACCATAGTCAAGAATAGTGATATATGAATTATATTATATGTTTTCTATAATAAAATTCATACCCATAATAAAATAAACTCAGGTGTAACATTCACTCGTCATCATTTCATCCCCAAAATCTATAAAATTACACCTCATAGAAAATTGGGTTGTTCCTCACCATTACCTCCTAAAATTTCCATGTTATATCCCTTACTATATGATTTTAGCATAGTAACCATACAAGGATAGTCATCAAATTATTCTACACTTGATCTCTTGTGTCAAGAATTTTGATATTTTCCTCCAAATAAGATATACCAGGATTTGATTCAATTTCATCTGGGTTGATTACATACAATGGGTTCAGAATACACTTCCTTGATAACGACATTTTGAGCACATCATTCCATTTATAGAGTTTTGTTAACAATGTCGTATGGTATACCATTGTTCCAATTCATTTCAAAATATAAAAATCACTGATGTACATGTGATATTATTTTTCAGTCCATCCAAAATCATTTAATAACCTTCCATAAAAAATTTAGTAAAACATGATCCCCTTTTTAAATTCTAGTTTTTTTCCTTGAGTTTTTTAGTGAAACATATTGTTACATTGTTAAATATTGATATGACCTAAAAAAGTTATCACATTTATTTTATTCTTATTAAACTATCATAGGCCTAATATATTCTATTATCTATATTATTTTATATATAATTTTATATTACCTATTTTCCTAAAAAATATATTATATGATTCCATTTAAGTGATTAAATAAAACCTATTATTTAAAATATGTTATACTAATTGTAATTTGTAACCACACATACCTAGGACGTCATGTGAGGACTAAAAAATTATGAATTTTAATATTGGATAGTTCTGTATTATTTATATATTTGAGGTTAACTAGTAGTTATCATTCAATGTTTTGTGTCTCGGTCCATCTGAATACATTAAAATAATCCTAATGTATATAATTGCTCACAAATACATGTAATTTATATATGTTCAAAATAAATTATCAAAATATAACATACATAGAGTATTTATAGGAACATGATAAAATTATCCGACCATAAAGGGGGGAATCATTAATCCTTCTAATGAGATGAAAACACATATGAAATCATTTCATTTAGAATTATTTGGTAATCTAGTGAAGAAGTTAGGTAACTTCATCTGAATTACATATTGTAAAATGGATTGGTTATATAAACCATTTTATTTCATCAATATCCACCATTTCATATTTATAATCCATGAATATTGATTGATTATATGAAATTTATATTCCCATGAAATTCCTCTAAATAGTTTCTCTTAAACCCATGTACAAATGGGTTCTACTATGGTCAAAAGAGAAACTTTATAGGCTACCATCAGCATGAAATTCCCTATTTGTATCTAATAATGATGGATCACATAACCAAATTTGTATTTTTGGAATTCCATCATAAAAAATAATGTATACTAATTTCCCAATCTTGAAGGATGTTTTTATTTTTGTTAGCTCTTACTATCTTGTTTTAAAAATATTAAATTCATTTATAACTATGGGTTTTCAATAATTTGTAAAATGAGTGATGTTTATCATCATAAAGGTTTCATGTAGTACTCTATACTAAGACTATGAATATATCTGTTTTTAATACACTTTCTAGTCATAAATCCATGATCATTCCTAATTAATTCATTTAAAAACTAATTTTCCTTCTCCAACATGGTAGCATACTGACAAATCACATTCCATTAGTAATTATAGATTTAACCTTTCTGTAAAGAGGAAAAAAATTATGAAATGATTTATTTAAATCATTATTATTTTTTGTATATATCTCAAATCATTGACTATATAGATGATACCTCCATATCATAAATGTAACATTTAAAACATCCACCTCTTGGTCGAGGGGTGGATCTATCTATTCATGGATCATGAATATTATTGATTAAGAAGAAACAAATATATTATTTTAGGCAAGTAAAAATATTTTTTATTTCAATGGATATATAAATAAAAATCCTAAAATCATCCATTTATATATTGTAATGAAAATATTGGCGTATTAAAAAAATACTCTCATTTATTCCAAAACAAATTGTTATTTCATTATTTTGGTCATACGAACATAACCCATTTACATATAAAAACTTTAATGTGAAAAAATAATGGTAAATTTAATGAAAAATGAATAAAAAAATATTCTAATGAAATTATGTATCTTATCTATTTTCATATGTATATGACATTTTTGAACTTCCATTTTCTTTAGAGGAACAATTAATTTTCTATCATTTGGGGGAATGTTTTTAGGAAAATCAGCCCATTGATTTATTAATTTAAAATTAAGAAATTTATGATACAACTCAATTCATATATGTGTATCAAGGGTGAGTCTTTATTATATATTATTCTATCAATGGTTATTCAATTATTTAATGATTTCAATGAAAAATAATAAAAAAGAAATTATTATGATAATTATTGAAAAAACATTCATCGAGTTGATTTAGAAAGTGCTTCATCATTTTATATAAATATAATTATTATAGAATCCTAATCTTTATACATCATTCGAATTATAGTTATTTAATTACATTACTAATATGTATTTGATGTTGTATTAATAGAAAAAATAATATGAAAAAATTCATTATCCTGGTTTCTCAAAAAAAAGTAATTAAATTGAGGCATGCGATACATTTTCATTATAATAATGTATTTAATTTACTTATAATGTATTTAAAACAATATAGAACCATAATTATAATAAAAATCAATAGGTTAAAACCATGGTTAAGAATAAGGGTTAATCAGTCTATTATTAGAAAAATATAAGAAACTTCATTTGTTTCACTAATTCCACCATGGTCATTATAAGGATATATTAGAAATAGTTTCCACATTAGTGATGAGATTAATTCAAAACTAAAAATAAGCATTATGTTAACATTTATTTAAAAAAATTTAAAAAAATTAATTTTTTTTCTAGAAAAAAAGCTTCATATTCTATTGTAATGTAATTTTTTCCTTCATGTAGTCTATTTTCACTTCATATCTCAAAATTTATTTATGGGTTTCTACTAGAGGGTGATCGTGGCATTATTTGGGTGATATAGTCTTCCCAAGGAATACAAGGGAACCAACATCTCTATCTAAAATAATAATATCATTCCCTTGGAATTGATGAATATTTGAATGTATATGTTTATCATGAATTAAATAAATAATAAGATAACAATTTGTTTATGATCAAAATAAATTCCATTAATATTATAAGTACATTAAATTATAATTTCGTTTTATAATTTTCTTGTATTACCCCTTTTCCTTATTTTTGAGAGGTTACCTTGATGCTTGGGGAGTTAGATTAATAATGCACTATCACTCATATAGTTGCATCACTCAATAAAATTTATTTCATTAATTTAATTAAATTTATATTTCATATATCCCTTTTCACATTACATGAAAAAAACTACCAATTACTTTTATTATTTTATCAGGATATTAATTTCAAAAATTAAAAAATTATATAATTAAAATCCTTCCATTCATAATTAATGATATATCAATTTTTTCATGTTTAGATGAACCCTTTATTTCATGATATAACACAAATATATTAGAAGTTAATAATTTTATTTCTATATTTATTAAACATGATAATATATGATTATATGATAAAATCATTAGGGAGTGGTGTAACAATTATTTTTTCCAAATTAATGTTAATGAAATTGACATTCCCACATATGATATTTTCTATGAATACATAAGAATTCCTTGAATATATTTCGATTTATGCCTCATATTCTGAAACACATAATGCATAATTATTTTTGTGATACATAATTGTGACTCCATTATAAAAAATGTATGTAAAAAATATATTTCATGTAGAGTATCACATTAAATTCTAACCATTTGAATATTATATTTTATCATCTACATTTGTATAAGGGATCGTTGACTCATTTGAATTTCATCCCCCTTGGAACTATATAATTATATAAAAACTATTTCCATTTAATCAAATAATGTAGAATATCATTTCAAGGGACTCAATCCATTGTTGAAATACAAATATATATTTATTTAATATCATCCATGGAGGCTTATATTGCATAATGTGATCTGATATTTGTGAATGTCACTAAAGAAGATTATGTTTATCTGTAACAAAAAGGTTATTATTAATTAAATGGGCTATTTCACCTCATTATTTTTATTATATACTCAACTCTTACACATTAAATATTTGACTAAATAAAAAGGTAAATGCCTTCCTTATTTTTGGGTGTAGATATAATTAACCCATTTTAATCTAATTGTGATCTCCATAAAATGTAAAAATGTAACTGGATTATAAAATAAAACATATTGAGATTGAAAAGAAAATTCATAAAAATAATTAAATATAATGGTGTTTTTTATTAATTAATGTTAATGTAATTTTATCCAAAAATATAATTATAAATTTTCATATAAATCGTCCTTCCATACCTAATTTAATAACCATGTATCTCATAACCCGAATATTTTGTTTACCATATTAAAATTGTATAGGATACCAGGGATCACACCATAAAGGATAGCTTAATTTATCTATCTTTGGATACATTATATATACATGTGTATATACTCAGAATTTCCATAATTATTTTATAAAATGTAAATTTTACGAGTCTATGAAATCTGACGGTGCACGATTCTGAGCACGGAGTTCCCAGAATGATCTGTTGAAGTTTTTTTAAGCTTATATTAATGCGAGAAATCTGTTTTACTAAAAAAAGTGTAATAACTCATAAACGGTTACTCAGATCAGAAATATGAGGGCACTGTTGTGCTCAGGATGGCGGGTTTACCCTAGGTGTGACTTATGATTAGTAGCCACATGCCTCCTTTGAGAAAACCCAAAAAATGGCATAATCGTAAATAAAATAATTAATTATTTTATATTATTTTTTAAATGCATATAACTCAAAAACAGTAACTCGAATTAAAAATATGTGACCACCGCTAAACTTGTAAAGGTATGAATTCTTTAATCCGATACTAACTTTGTTCGGCTCAAGCTACCAGAGAATGTTAGTTTTTGGCCGCAAATAAAAAAATTAAGTGACAATTATTTTATTGTAAAATTTCTAATGTCTAAAAAGTAACTCATATTGAAAATCTAAGAGTATCATTGGGTTCTTTGTGTAATTTTTCACCTAGGAAAATCATAACCTCGACTGGCATGGGTCGATGGTGACTGATAATAATTTTTTGAACATTTTTCGAGTACATTCAGTAAATGCACGAGTGATGTTTTTTAACTTTTCAACGAGTTCTCAGAATTGAAATATGAGGGAACCGTTGAACTTGCAGCTTCGGTATTTTCATATGGAGAATTTCATCTTGAGAAATGATGGTTGAGGGTGAAGGTTATTTTTTGGGTTTTTCGTGGAAGAATAAAAAAAATTGTGCGACACTTTATTTTTATTTGCAACACACATGTTGGTGTTGGAAGGTGGGGTCCAGCAGAACTAAACCTCCTTGTGGATGTTGGGATGTGGGGACCACCAAAAAATAACCTCACATGAGAGGTTATGGTGTTGGGGACCACCAGACCCTAACCTCCCATGACAGGTTATGGTGGTGGGGACCACCAGAGGCCTAAACCTCCTAACTCCCTTTTTAATGAGGGAGAGACCACTCAACTCCCTCATTAATGTGGAGGAGCCTCTTGAGCTTCCTCAACCTTAATTATTCCAATGCACCACAATTATTAGAGCCAATGTAAATTAATTGGGTTGACCCCTTTTTAAATTAAGAATCAACGTCATTGGAATTTATGAAGGTTTCTAATAAATGAACCATCATAAATTCCATGATTGTTACATACCTCCCCCCCTCTCCTATATATATGGAGCTTGGGAGCTGGTTTTTGGGATAGCTTCACCAAGTCACTAAGTGCTGGTAAAGTGATGTAACGTCCAACACATAGTGTATTACACTCTCCAACGAATAAACCTCCACTGATGAAAAACTCCGACGAGGAACACTGTCGACTAGGAAAAACAACCCTGACTTCAAATTTCTTCCACATAACATCCTCTGAAAAAGGATGTGTTTGTCTACAACTAATCGACGTCCACCTTCCCGTGCTAACTTCAACCAACAATGATAAGGCTAGGGGATTATTGTTATAGATTAATATACCCATGTTCTTCCCTTCTAGAAAATTGATCGTGGACCAAATTTCTAACTAGTTGATCCACATATGATTACTTTTCTGGGTTTTAGGAATAATCATTGTGGAAGGGTTTGATGTTATTCATTCATATTATATGATTATCCATTTTTGGTAACTCTAAATGCAGAGGGTGCGGTACAAACTAACATGGACTGACCCCTCTGCCGTTCTTGTTTGGTGTGTTCTTCGAAATGGAGGAAGGCGATAAAGGCAACGGCACTCCGCACCCACACGACCCCCGCGGCCTCTGCCACTCCACGCCACCACCAAACCACTGACGTGTCGAGCTACCGAGCCAAGCCGCCGTCCCGGGCCGCGCCGCCTTCTCCTCCTTGCGGCGCCCCATCCAAACTTTCTCATGCCCCTCACGGCACCCTCCGGGCCGAGCTCTCCCCCCCCCCCATGGTTCTCTCTGGTCCGGGCCACCCTCTTGGTTCCCTCTGGGCCGAACCACCCTCTTGGCACCCCTCATGGTCAATTTGTCGTCCAACGGCCGGACTGCATCCCCCTGTAGCCTTCACGACCGTGCCGAGCTGAGTTGAGCCGCCTCACAGCCTTTGCGGCTTCTGCATCCCCTCGCGGCCTTCCGGATCAGACACTGCATGTCAGACCAGACCCAACAGGTCAAGAGGGGTCGCCCCATTCCATGTCGTGCCGGGTCAGTCTGACCAGGTCGGACAGGACCTAGGCCCACTACGACCCATTTACGCTCCATTAGCCATAACCTTGGTACCAGACGTCTGTTTGACGAACCGTCAATGGCACTATAAATCATGGAGAGTGAAAGTTCCATTAAGTATACCCCACAAGTGTTTGAGGTATAGTTGATATACATTCAGGATGGATTGAGCATGAATCCAACCGGGGCACCGGGACTAAATGGCTAATAACTTACCTAACAGGCGTCCGATTAACATGCAGTCTGTTGCGTTGAGACCCCTATGACATGGAAGACTTTTGAGATACATCTTTGTGGGACTTCATGACAGTTTTAGTATCGACTAGTTGCTCATTGAGTGGATACTCCCAGAGACAAGAAAGCAGAGTTCAGAGACCTAGTAGTAGGCTGTGACCTGACGACTGCTGACCGTTTGACTCAGACTGACTCGACTGGCCCAGTGGGGTGTGCTTGGTTATGGCGGAAAACCCATGGTGGAGGAGCGCACTTGGTGACATGGAAGACCCATGGTTCATGAAGAGAGAAGTACCTCTGCATGCTATGAGGGGGAGCGCCTGGGTGTGGTGGCAGACCAACGGTGGGGAGCGCCTCTGCATGATGCAGCAAACCCACGGTACTCAATAAGAGGAGTACCTATGCAGTCCAAGGCTAGTGGGAAGTGCACTTGGTGTCATAGTAGGCCTACTATACTCGATATATGTGGAGTTATATAGCAGTAGATGTTTCGTTAATGTGATTATAATCCTGGTTGAGTTGAGTCAGTACTTTTGTGTTTTCCTCATGATTGAGATATATTAGTTGATAACATAGGTAAATGTATAGGCATATACCTAAGTATGGTTATCTGTTGATTTCATAATTTTTGTTTTATCCTTGGTGGATTTTTTGAAGACCTTGAGGGTCTCAGGGGACCTGCTGAGTATCATTATACACACCCCTGAACGGGTATGCCCGCACATTGTTGTGTTGGATGTAGACGACGGACGATACTGATTGCGACTGATAGTACGCGGACTGGACCATACCAGGAGGTGGACCATACGGGGAATCAGTACACAAAGGAGACGGACGAACGTGGACTACTGAAAAGGTGATCTTTAACTACCCTTTAGGTAAGAACCTCAAAGGATGATCTAGTGGTTGTCTCCATTTCCATCAGTTGTATTGCATTCCAGTTGTACATATACTTTCCAGATGGGATTGTATTCTGGCCCGTTTTTACATACTACACTCACTTGTTTAATATAGTGTTTACATTTGTTCGTATCATGTTGTGTGTTTAGTTTGCATGAGATTACATGTTATAAAGGAAATGCCTTACCAGTTTTAGGGAATACGCTTTTGGTGCTAGTTGCCATCCCCGAGCCTATGGAAGATGGGCTTGGGGTAGTCACGACACGAGCCCCAGGGGACAGGTCGTGACAAATTGGTATCAAAAGAGTTTGTTCTACAGCATAATTTAGGACTCTAATATTTTCTGTGAAGAAATAGTGTTATGTTTAGTGAGTTGTATTTTTAGTTTGGGGAGTCCAGTGTTCAGGCAGCGGCCGACATATCCATAAACTAGGACCCTGACATCTGATTTTCAACTCAATGAACCAAAACAATGATTGTGTGGGTGTTTTCTTTGTGATTTCTTAAGTCATCTCACCAGGTCAGCACACCAGGTATAATCTTTTGACCATGTCACATCTGTTCCTTTCAGGATGCCACCACGCAGACAGCCAGTTAGAGTTCAAGGAGATGTACGCACTGACAGCCCACTGAGCAACGAGGCTCCGGTGCAGGTCCCTCTTTCTATGTTGGCACCTTCGGGTGGTGTACCAGCAACAACACCACCTGTTGGGCAGCAGATACCACCAGCCACACTGGCGCTCGGTGCATGTCGATTGAGCGCATTGCACGTGTTCTAGCAGTAGATGCCTCTGAGGTTTTGAGGCGAGACAGATTCCCACACAGCTAAGGGCTAGCAGTAGGTGATTGCAAGAGTTTCCTATCTAGTCTAGACACCAGTAGAGAATACAATGATCTTATCTTCTTGTATTTTTCAGTGAGTAACCATGAGGATGGTCCTCATAGTGATGAGGCTTCGATACATTGACTGTTTCCCAAGATTTTACATTCTGGTAGTGTGCCATCTATATCACTACCCGTTGGTTAGAAGTTACAACTAGCGATACTCGTAAAGGACACATGTAGGCTTAGTTCCATACACGTGTTTCAGCATCAGGTACCCCTATATTTCTAAGGCGATCCCGAAACACAGGCAGCGGATGGTCGGGTTGAGGAGGTGGCTGAGAGTTCTCTAGAACTTCTACAGCTTCAATAAGACAACATTTTGGTAGCTGAGTATTCATCGAGGTGAACTGATCATTCCTGGTACTCAATGAATACGATGCGATCAGTGCTTCAGGGATTGAACTTCCGAGCGAGGTGTGTTTAAAGGACCTTCGAGCCAGCACTATTCCTCTATGATTTCCTACTTATGATAGGGTTCTATACAGAACCTTTGTGGTTGAATGTTCATTGGGTGAGCAGATACAGGCAGTGAATGTTAGAAGTGGGAAAGTAAGAAACTGGCGCCAATCTCAGAGACTTGGGCATGTAAAAATTTTTCAGAATTAGAAGGGTTAGGGACAGATGAGTCTATAGGGCAGCAGACGTGGAAGTAGAGTAAGGATATCAGCATGGGGTGGTGTAATTTTTGACATGTTACAACCATCCTCTATTTTTGTTGACCCCTCCAAGTATTAGGGAATTGGAGGACAAGGGAAGAGAGTAGTTGCATGCAGTCAAGGAATCCAACGCAAGGGCTCTAAGAATAATTCGAGGTACAATATATGTCTACTACTAGTAGTCGTATCAATAGGCATAGGAACCGATCATTTATTCCTTCCACAAATCTTGTCCAGGACCTAGAGATTACAGTTAAATAGTTGACTTGACCCTCACGTCTGGAGATACCATTGGGAGGAAACTCGATAATCACATTTATGTCGACAGGTTGATTTGACACATGATGAAAGAGTTTCGGTTGAAACCTCTTGGTGGCAGCTTCGAGGACATACGATGTTAGTTTGGGTTTGGACATGACATCCATAGTTCATTATCATATAGACTATATTAGTAAAAGAGGTTGTGGTTTATCAACAATGTTAGGATGGGGTTTTCCATGGTTTGCAAATACGAAATTCCAAGAAGCATAAGATAAACTTATCCATATGACGGTACATCCAATCACTCATGAGTCAGCCAACCTCACCCTTGTTGCAGCAGAAGTTAACTTTGAGATATTCTATACTACTGGGAAGATGAACATGGTAGAAAACTCACTCAGTAGGAGGTATGTACTGCATCTGCTGAGTGAGGCGATAGACCTACTAGACACTTTGCAGATATCCTTTGTGGATCGAGAAGGAGCATCTTTTGTTCATTCTCTTATAGTCACACCCCATTCCATCAATGAGTTAGGGAGGCACAACATAGAGACACTGACTACGAGACATGACATGCTCAGATATCCACAAAATAGGCATTTGATGGTTTTTCTGAAGTTGGGGAGCACATATTTCCTTTAGGAATGTATCATGGTACTCGTGTCACTTCAGGAGAATGTTTTGATGGAGTTCCACAAATCCCCTTTAGCATTACATCCAGGTGTGGCAAGGATGTACCAAGACCTCCGAAGAAAACATTGGTGTCTGAGAATGAAGAAATTAGTTACAAAGTTTGTCTCTCAGTGCCTCACTTGTCAGCAAGTGAAGTCGGAGCATTAGGTACCTACTTGCTTGGTTTATCCTTTAGTGGTCCCAGAGTGGAAGTGGGATGGGATGTCCACAGTCTTCGTGACATGGCTTCCATGTACATCTAGTGTTCATGACTCGATTTGGGTGGTCGTCGACCGACTCACCAAGTCAGATGACTTCCTACCGATCAAAGAACATGGTTCAGTAGGGAGCTTGGGATGACTCTCTATGTAGAAGATTGTGCGGTAACATGAAGTACCCTAATTGATTGTTTCTGATCAAGATTGATGTTTTACTTCCCAGCTATAGAAGGAGTTGTAGGAGGCTTTTGGGATGAATCTTCGTTGCACCACCACCTTCCATCCTCAAATGGATGGTCAGACTGAACGGACCATTTAGACCTTCGAGGACAATCTGTGTGCTTGTGTCCTCGACTTTAGTTGTAGCTGGGAGGATAAATTAAAAATTGTGGTTATTTCAAGCAACAACAATTATCACTCCACCATAGTTATGGAACCTTCTGAGGAGTTTTATGAGCAACCTAGGAGATCAACTTTGTGATGGAATGACCTAGGGGAGTCTACACTCATGGGACTAGAGATGGTATAGGCTACCACAGAGATAGTGAAGATCATCCAGGATTTGTTGAAGACAACACAGAGAAAAAAAGGTCGTATGCTAATAGAAGATAGAGACATCTGGAGTTCGAAGATGGCAACCATGTATTCCTATGTGTTTCATACATACGAGGTCTACAGAGATTTGGCGGAGATGTTAAGTTATCTTCGAGATTCATCGGATCTTTTCAGGTCCTTAGCAGAGTTAATGAGGTAGAATACCACTTTTCCCTTCCACCACTATTGCATTGGGTGCAAGAAATCTTCCACGTATCCTAGCTGTGGAGATATTTGAATGCCCCTTCTCACGTGATCGACCACAGAGAGCTGGACGTCGACGATGGGGCGAGTTTTATGGAGGATCTAGTAGAGATTGAGGACCAACAAGAGCTGGTACATCTTTAATGGTTTATTCCTCTGGTGCGTGTTAATTGAAAGCACGAGAACCTCTAGGAGAGAACATGGGAGTGGAAGGCTCAAATGTGTGCTCAGTACCCCCACATGATTACCTAGATGAGTTGTGGAATATGGGGACGTAGAGCCCTGAGGTTGGGAGAATGTAAAGACCAAGAATGTCCATGATTTTTTTAATAAATGGAAATTTTACGACCCTGTGAAATTTTTTTACACACGAGTCCGAGGCCCAGAATTCCCAGAATGATTCGAAAAAGTTTTGTTAATCTTATGTTAATGCATGTAAGTAGTTTTCCTAAAAATGTGGAATAACTCTTAAACAGTAACTTGGATCAGAAATCTCAGGGCACCGTTGAGTTCAAGACGGTGGTTTTACCCTAGGTGTGACTTAAGATTAGTCGGCGTTGGCCTCCTGTGAGAAAACACAATAAATTGTATAATCTTAAATAAAATAATTAAATTCATTATTTTATTTTTCAGATGATTATAACTCACAAAGGTTAACTGGGATTAAAAATCCGAGACCACCGCGGAACTCGTCAGGGTATGATTATCTAAGAAGATACTAACATTGGATGGTGTGGGCAACCAGAGAAAGTTATTTTTTGGACGCAAATATAATATTTAACTGACAATTATTTTATTGTAAAATTAATAACTTCAAAAAGGTAATTTGGATTGAACATCTAAGAGTATTGTTGGCTTTTTTGTGGAATTTTCACCAAGGTAGATCCTAACCTCGACCGGCGTGGGATGAGGGTGACTGATAATAATTTTTAGAAATTTTTTCAGGTACGATCAATAAACGCGTGAGCGGCATTTTGTAACTTTTGAAACAGTGCTCAGAATTGAAATCTGAGGAAACTGTTGAACTCGCAGCGCCAGTATTCTCTTAAGGAGACTTTCACCTCAATGACAGACGATCGACAGTGAAAGTTAGTTTTTGGGTTTTTGGTGAAAAATAAAAATAAAAATAAAAGTGTGTGAAACTTTATTTTTTTTAAACACCCATGTGGGTGTTGCTAGGTGGGGTCCACCAAAACTATACCACCTTGTGGATGTTGTGAAGTGGGGAACACCAGACCTTAACCTCTGATGAGAGGTTATGGTGGTGAGGAACACCAGACCCTAACCTCCCATGAGAGGTTATGGTGGTGGAGACAACCCGAGGCCTAGACCTCCCAACTCCCTTCATAATGAGGGAAAAACCTCTGAACTCCCTTATTAATGTATTGGAGCCTCTTTATCTTTCTGCACATTAATTATTCCAATGCAAAACCATTATTTGTACTAAAATACATTAATTTTCTTGACCCCTTTTTAAATTAAGTAACTGAATCGTTGAAATTTAGAAAGGATCCTAATAAATGAACAGTCATAAATTCCACAATCGTTACATATCTCCCCTACCCCCACTCTTATATATATAGAGGTTGGGAGGAGTTTTTGGGATGGATTCAAAAAGTGACGAAGCACTTGTAATGTGACACGACGTCCAACACATGGAGGATTAATATCTCCAATGAAGAACGTTCCACCGATGAAGAATTCCAATGAAGAACGCCTTTGATTACAAAGAACGACACTGAAATCATCTTTCTTCCTCGGAATTTCCTCTGAAGTAGGATGTGTTTGTCTATTATGAATCGATGTCCGCCTTCTTCTGCTAATGTCAACCTACAATGACCGATGTAGGGGATTATTGTGATTCATTTATATACCCATGTTCATCCCTTTTAGAAAAAAGGAACGTGGATCAAATTTCAAACTAGTTGATCCGCATATGTTTCCTTTTATGGGTTTTGGGATTAATCATTGTAGAAGGGATAGATGTTCTTCATTTTTAATCTATGTTGAACCCTTTACTATCACTCTAAATGTAGAGGGTTCGGGCCAAACTAACATGTCCTAACCCATCCATCGTTCTTATTTGGTGTGTTCTTTGAAATGGAGGATGGTGAAAAAGGCAACGACGTTCCGCCCCCCACGGCCCACGCCGCCCATGGCCTCCGTACGCTGCGGTGCTCTACCACCCACGGCCATCCCACGTCGCCTAACGAGACATGTGGATTCCGACACTCTGTGACGCCACTATATGGCAGTTGTGCCGAGCTGCTGAGCCCATCCACCGCACCGGGTCGTGCCGCCTTCACCCCCTTGGGGCGCCCCGACCGAACCGGTCGGCGCCCCTCATGGCACACCGGCCAAACCGGCCCGCTGCCCCCACGGTGCCCTCCAGGCCGAACCGCCCATGAGGCGCCCCTCGTGGCTAGTTCGTCGTCTCACAGCTAGGTTGCCTTCCCACGCGGCCTTCACCATTCATGTCGAGCCAAGCCGAGCTTCCTCGTGGACTTCGCAGCTTACACAACCCCTCATGGCCCTCGTGGCCTACCAGACCGAACCCTACAGGACGGGCCAGGTTAGTACGACTTGGTCGGACTGGACCCGGGCCCACTACGATCAATTTAGACTCTTTTGGCCATATCTTTGGAATCGGACGTCCGTTTGATGAACCGTCAGCGAAGCTAGAAATATTAGAGCGTGATGGTTCCTTCGAGTATACCCCACTAGAGTTTGAGGAATTGTTGAGATACGGTCAGGTTGGATCATGCAGGAATCCAACTAGGCCCCCTTGACTAAAAGTATAATAACTAAAAGACCAGGCTTCTGATAGACGCGTCATCTGTTGCGTTGATACCCCTATGACATGGAGGACTTTTGAGATACTTATTCATTTGACTTTGTGACAATTAGATTATCGAATAGTAGCTCATGGAGAGGATCCTCTGAGAGACAAGTGAGAAGAGTACGAAGACCTAGTAGGTGGATGAGACATGATGACTGCAGACCGTTTGACTCAGAGTAACTTGACTGGCCCAGTGGAGAGTACGTAGTTGTGGCGACAGAACCACTATGGAGGAGTGTGATTGGTGATGCGGAAGACCCATGGTAGTCTACAGCAGGAGTACCTCTACAGGCTCTGAGGGGGAGCTCCTAGGTGTGGCAGTAGTCCCACAGTGGGGAGTGCCACTGTGTGACACACCAGATCCACTGTACTCGACTAGAGGAGTACCTCAATAGTCCAAGGTCACTGTGACGAATTCTTGGTGTCGCGGTAGGCCCACTATACTCAATAGAGGATGAGTTCTCTAGCTACTGAGGATTCATTAATCTGAATAAAATCATGGTTAAGCTGAGTAAGTACTTTTGTGTTTTCCTCATGATTGACATAGTTTATTTGAGAAACTAGGTATATGTTGGGCATATACCTCTATAGGGTTATCTGTTGATTTAATTATTTTTGGTTTATCCTTGGTGTATTTTTGTGAGGCCTCGAGGGTCTCAGGGTCCCTACTGAGTATCATTATACTCACCCCTACATGCGCAATGCACGCACCTTGTTGTGTTGGATGCAGGCGATGGACAACACTGACTTAGGCTGGGTGTACTAGGACTGGATGGTATCAGGAGGTGGACCATACAGTGAGTCGGTACACTGAGGAGACGGACCTACGTGGAGTGCTGAAGATGGTGATCTATAACTACCCTTCAGGTAGGAACATCAGAGGATGATCCAGAAGTTGTCTTCTTTTTTCTTCTAATTTATTGCATTCCTGTTGTACTTTTACGTTCTTGTTGGTCTTGTATTCCAGCCCATTTTTATTTACTATATTCACTTGTTTACAATATAGTTGACTTTCTTCTATATCATGGTTTGTGTTTGGTTGTTTGATATTATAGGTTATAAAGGAAATGCCTTCCTAATTTTAGGGAATACTAATTTTGTGCTAGTCTCCAGCCCCAAGCCTATGGAAGGCATGCTTGGGGTAGTCACAACAAGGGCCTCGGGAGACGGTTCATGACAACATGGGTTTAATTATAAATTAGAAATGATTAATAATTGTGTATAATGGTAAGAAACCTTTTGGAAAATATTCCTAATTATTTTATCTCTAAGACCCAACTTATGTAACACAAGGGTTTTCTTTTATTAAAAACATATAATGTACTTTGACATCATTATATACAATCATTTCCTTTCCTTTTTAATTATATGTTTTCTATTCCTATTCAATTTTATTCTTCATTTCCAATTTTTTTATCCAGATTACTAACATATAATTAAGAACATTTCTAGATTGTTTTTATCATTCAAATAGATTCTTCTAAATGCCAGACTACTTAACATTTATTTTTATGGATAAATATTCATTTAATTCTGGTATTTACAGTCCATGGTCATCTCATAATTATTTCATCGTACCGTATATGGATAATTTTATATTAATCTATTTTTATTATATCATTTTATGGTTGAGTCTTATATATTTTCAAACATCTGTGGTATAATATTCACATAATCAAATAAAACTTGTCGAGATGATATTACACCATTCTTGTGACCCTTCTACAATATAAATAACAAATATATTCATTCTTTTCAAATCCATTTAAATCATAAATTTTTTATAAACTATTGATGTTGATTCTATATCATTATTTTTATCTACATTGACATGGGACTTCAATTTGTTTTAGAATTTCGATAAAATTTACAACATGATAGAGTAAAATTTTTTAATTTGTTAACTAAGAAACATTGATCCCAAACATGATCATTAAGATTCCACTCCATGATTTCTTTGGGAAATATTCATCATTTTTTGGTATCTTCTTGGAGAACCATCTTTCACAATTTATTATATCATACATAGTGTTGTTGGTAGGATTCTCATCCCCATTCTTCAAAGGTAACATTAAAGATTTATTTAGACATATCTTATTCCTGAAAACATAATTAGTAACAATATTACAGTATGTTGTGGATGGTAATTTTTTATTTATTTCTACTTTTGATTGATCATTGAAGGGACTCATGATATTATTATAATTATTTGAGGTCATCAAAAATTTTAATAATCTAGTGACTATTATGTTGAAGCATTAAAATTATCATTATTTTGTAAATAAATATATTTATTTATACTAATAATCACAATTTTCCACTTTATGTTTCAAAACAATAAATTTCCATCTTAGAATCATCAAAAAAATTATTATTTAGTATGTTTAATATGCATATAAAGATGAAATAATATCTAATAATTTTTCAGCAACCAAATTGATAATTAGAATATTTTAGCTCTATCGCCAAATCTTCATTCATTTCAATTTATTTATACCTTAAAATAAAAAATTTCGATTAGTATCATTTTCAAATAAAACATGATTACGAGTATGTTTATTATTCACTTTTCCAATTATATATTTTATTAAATTATTTAAATATAAATCACTATTTTATGTGTTTCTAAAATCAATTGTTTTCATGGAACTCACATGAAACCCTTTTGGACATACAATGGTATTATTCTTGTTATTTAATGTAATATTATTCATGTTCTTTCATCATTATTTATGTGCATGAATTTACATATACATGTTATTTATAAGAACATTTTTATGAATACACATTAACTATTCACTTAAATTACTAGCCTTCATGGAAGCATATATATGTACTAGTTTTATATTTTTCATGTTCCTCTTAACACAATGTAAACTTACTAACATCCCTTTTATATATAATAGTGCTCTATAAGATGAAACTAATAGAATATTGTATGTAACAGTTTGAACATACATCCAATTATTTATTTAACATGTTTTCAGTTAATATATGTGGAATAAATCATTACCACAATATGGTTAGTTAATATGGCACTAGCACTATATCAGATCACATATTAACTATCATGAAGTCATGAAGGAAAGATCATCACACAAACTCATTAAAATAATAATATATACTTCTTCTTCTATGAAAGAATGTCTCATTGATCTCACATTTTTGTAACCATAGGATTGAAGACTCCCCCTTGACATTATAGTTGAGCACAAAGTCACACATTTTACATAGCTAAATTGCTCAAAGAATCTCCAATTTGAGAAATAGTGGGTTTCTCAATTCACTGGTTATCTTTAGTTAACAAAATCACTTCAAAATTGATCGACATCATTAAACATATTTATTTTTACCTATATATAAATATAGTTTAAATAATACTTATAACCACCTTAATCATTTGAGAAATAATCAATGTTGAACATTTACAAAAAATTTCCATGTTGGGGGTCTAACGAAAACCTCAATGATCTTGATAACAAATTTTCCTCAAACGAGTTTCTGAAATATTATTTAGCTAAAAAACATAACATCTGCATGATGGATTATATTTACATCTATGATATACAGATTTCATGATTCTACTCATTTTTAAAATATAAACTCATCCACATTAATATTTCATGTTGTATCTTGGAATTATCCTTAGTAGTATAACATAATTTTAATGATGACATTAAAAAAATATAGATATTGAATTAATGAGGTTAGATTAATCATTAAGGACTCACCTTTTTGGTATCATTGTTCAATATGGACAAAATAAACATATTTTAATGCATTTTTTTGAAAAATTCACCAATACAACCTCGATAGGGAAAAATGGAAAGATTATTTAAACTCACGTGGAATGGAATATCCCATGGTCCATATCCAAGTTATCAAATGTTGATAATTCATTCAGTATATTCTTTATAAAGGAATTATTAAAACAAATAACTCATCATAGATAGAACACTGCTTCAAACAATCACTCCAATGTATAACAATTATTTTCACTAAATCTTCAAGCTAGAATCTAGGATTGAAACCCACAAAATATAAATCATACAAGGAAATATAGGTTCTGTCACACCTATGATGGACCACCTTTCCTTTCCCAGGCATAATGTGTGAGAACCCCAACATTCCCAATGTTTCACACCCATAATAGTTAATCAATCAGGTATATTGACCATCTTCTCTTTTTTTGTTTGATGTTTATCTCATATATAAAGTTGATGTGATGGGCCTTTAGTTTTATAGATATCCATTTATAACCTAAAAACATAGAAAATTATATAAGTGATATATTATATATTAAAATATATATTGAAGAGTAATAAAAACTCTAATTTTTTTCTTAATGTTCTTCATTGCAAATAACAATTTTCACGACAGACATTAATTTTTCTTACACTCTAAATATAGATATGTATTGTCACCATATTCAAATTTTTTGTAATCAATGTTATCTTCAATGAACATTTCATTTAAATTTTATGAGTTATTATAAAATAATTAATCGTATAAACTCGATTTCATAAAAAAAATCATTGATATAATATGAAGTTCTTAATTTCTTCTCCCTCCATATATCTAAGTTATATGTATATTTATATCTTGATTGGATTTCATCGATACCTGAGAAACTTGTATAATTATAACTTCTCCAATATTCTGACATCATTGAAATATTAATATTTAATTCTCCAACATTATTAAAAAATATTAACCATTGAGATTAAATAAAAATCATAAATGATATGTGTTCGACAAGACACACCATTAAAATGGCGATTGACCTAAAAATTAAAAATCTTATTTTTTTTAGTTCTCTATGGATCATAATATGAATATTAATTCGATATTATCTAAATAAAATATATTTTTAATAATGTGACATACATGAAAAACAATACCACTATGATTAAAAAATATTATAAAACAATTATAATATATATGTAGAAGTGGTGGTTTATAACTGATGTAACAATTTAAGAATTAAATTTTGATATTAAATTGTTTTTTATTAACACTTTTAAATTGATAAAATGAAATTGACAACAAAATATTTATTATTATCAAAACAGTTTTAAGGGAAAGTGAAAAACCACCAGATCCATATTACAAATGATTGAAACCACGATACCCAGAACCAAACTATAGTTACCACTCCTCCCCGCCCACTACAACGAGATGGTAAACCTTCAACATTGCATGACCACTCAAAAATCTATCTTGTGCAAGAATGTATATGCATGGAACCGATGCCATAGACATACCCTCTCAATAAAACAATTCAAAATGGTATGCACTGGTAAAGGTGTAATTATTTGATCCCCATCTGGAGTAGTCCCATAATGAATGATAGTTGAGTATCACCATGATACACATCAAATTCAATCTAAAGCTACTCCAAAATCCAACACAACCCAATCCAATATACTTCCCAACACCTCTATTGATTCTTTCCATTGTTGCGGAATAATTAATAAATAATTTATGATGACCATATTCAAATTCCCTTTACAACTTCCAAGATATTAAATTTACAAGGATTCATGGAAAAATCAATATCATATTCTCAAATTCAAAATCCAGCTGATCTTAGGACTATATGTACTCATCATGGATTATCATTCCATAATTGAATTTTCCCATAATAATTAGGTTGGGTTTATAAACCCATGAGTATTGTTCTAAATTTAGTGTCACCATTAGAAACCTCTCCATTATCTTAGATACCTCTTCTTCAGACAAATTAATCATCATAACCTGATTGATCACTTATTCATCAAAACATAATATTAAATTCATGGCCTGATTACCCACTACCTCTAATTCAGTTTTTTGTGGAATTTGGATTTTTAGAGTATCATGTCTCTAAATAGGGCGTAACAAGGAGTAATCATTCATACTTTTCCTCCACCAATTTCTCATAATACTCTGCAGTTTTGCATCTTCACTACCCAAATTAATAAGGTCAGTTCCATTGGGTTCCATCCCATGTTACCCATCCGCATAGATCAGAATACTATGATCAGAACTCAATCCAAACACTTCAAGACCTTCAAAAATATTGCTCAGCTGAATTGGAGTTCGGGTCCTTAAAATAAAACCCCAAGATACCCATCTCTAATTTTACTCTCTAGTTCCTTCCTCCCTTTATCTGAATCATCCTTACCTGACCTCAACAACATTGTATATGAGAAAACTACGACATCTACCTCTCCACTTTCCCTCTATTCAATAGAAGTTGAGACTCCATCCGTAGGTCTTGCCTCTGGAACATCCTCATTCTGCACCATACCTTCCCACACCCTTACATCCTCAAAAGGGATCAACTCATTTCCAAATGAATAACAAAAAATTTCATTCTTCAACCTATTAAATACCTTATAAAACATAGTATTAAGCTCTGTTTCTATTTCCTTCTTCCACAAACCTGCACCATGACTAGCCACCAATGATAAATTTTGGATAATTGGGTTACAAAGAGACTGATTCTCCTCCTGAGACAGTGAAGACTAAGGCACATCCAACACATTCCGAATGGATTTGTTATTGACACCCCTCCATAACCTTACATACACCTATCCATTTTCATCAATGTACTGGCCTCATCATGGGCCTCTAAGGCCTTTCCAATGTCACTACCCACCATCCTAATAAAAGCATGATCTACCCTATGAATGTTATCAATATAAATACCTACCTGATTGTCGGTAGTATAAAAGTCAACCCAAGACTCATAGGCCACATGTATCATTCAGATGTACTCCTCAACAATTGTTACCAAAATATACTGGAAATGAATCCTTGAATCATCCATTTCCACAAAATCCTATGGGTTTGTGGAATGACATATTGATTCAGTTCGACTATTAGAATAGTAGAATCTACTAACCAGATTTCCAGTCATCCTAAATAGAGAATCATTTTGAAAGGAACAAGTTAAATTCGAAAACACGCCTAGACAACACCTTTAGGAGAGTCGTGCTTCATATGGAAGACAAAAGACCAATGGAATAGAAAGAACTGATATCCATTAAAGTTGTGGGGGAACATTATCAGGCAATGATAAGGTCCTACTCTAAGGTGAATCATATCATAATGTGGTGGCTATCAAGAAAGCCCACTATCTCCCTCCCTTGCACGTTGCATGAGCCAAAGAAGAACCTATAAATTTAATAAACCAAAGGTCAAATATGATTAAACCATGCCACCAAGGGGAGGATTAGTAGTGTTGAGGTTACTGTGAACTCTGAAGATGACAACTAATGATGATGGAACACAACAACCAGATCCAGGATTATAGGGAATATAAATTCTTCTGGGAATGGACGTAGATAATTAGGGTTAGAAAATATGTCGAAAGAAGGTTCGTCTATCTTTAAAGAGGCTGGATATCCATCCCTTTCCGGGTGGGGAGGATCTGGCATGAAAGTCATCATCATCTCTATGAGGATTCTTCCACCATGTACTAAATAGTTTTAAAAATGTTAATAGTTTTAAAATTTATTTATATGTAGTTTATTTTAATATACCAAATATTTTTACGATGATACATAATATTCACATTATGATATATTAACCCAAATATAGTAAATAATAAATATTAAAAAAATTAGTTATTATTATTATTTTCATATCAAAGTAGTTATCAAAAGAAGTATTTATAATTGAAATTTTATATTTTTTATATAAAGATTATAATTTTATTGGATTGGGTGGTATAATATAATACTAAGTGGAATTATATTATATTTATCAAAAATAATTTCTATTAGCGATTAGTGAAAAATATATCACTTTTTCAGATACCAACATTTTTATGAAAGTATCATAATAAACAAATACATAATAAAAGTTTAGATATTAATTTGACCATTTTAATTCTATTTATTTATTTATAATAAAAAATTATCATATCATGAATTAATGATATTTTCCTCATACAATTGATGATTATGTGAATAATTTAAAAATATTTATTTACTAATACAATAAATTTATGAAATTATCAAAATACAAGAATAAATAATTTTTTAAGACATTATATATTTAATTTAAAATAAATCATTTTAAAATAGTGTGTTGAATTTATAACCCCCAATTAGTACAATTTGGAAATGTAAAGATTATTTTACTCAAGAAACTATTCTCATCCATGAATTAGTGTTAGTGACATATAAAAATTAAATTTCATAAAATTGATTTAATATTTTAGATCAATATACATTAATTTTATAGTATGGTAAATTTCAGTTTAACAAATAATTTTATTATTACTTTTATTAACGTTAATGAATGTGATAATGATTGATATATTATTTTAAATCAATCATCTTAAATTTTTTTCGTAATTTGTTTATGAAATAAATTAAGATATTTTATTTAATGACTTAGATATTATTTTTAACACATATAAAATTATATTTTCATAAATTTAATTAATAAATATTTATATAATATTTCCATCACATAATAGTTATAATAATTTTTTCCTATGAATTGTTTTCTCTTCATAATAATGGTTTTTTAATAATGATAATTTTCCAATATTTATAAATCTATTAATATTATTTTTAACAATAATTTAGGTTCCTCATATATAATTTTATCATGATGTTTTATCTTATACTTTTATTTATGAATTTATTTCATGAGTAAAAATCTTTTACTATTGTTAAATTAATTTAATAAAATATGAAAAATGAAGTACTGAATGTTTTTAAAATTATCAAAACTAATGTAAAAATGGGTGTTAGATGAATTATTAACATTTATAACTCATCAATCAACATTATTTAAAACTATTCTAACCATGTACACATGAATAGATTCACTCTATTATAAAAATTAAATGTGAACATAACAAATTATAAATTTTTTCACTTTCAATTATTATTAAATTGCAAAATAGAATTATACATTGATTAATTCCAATTAAATCTAAAAATCATTTCATTTTTTCACCTTCTATAATTATATAAAAATTTTAAATCCCTGTGGTCATAATTAATTATCCTTAGGACTCCATTTCCTTAGATATTTCCGAAATAATATATTACACTGTAATGTTCATTATTTTGAATCTGGTGAATAGTTTTATAGGAATATAAAATTTTTATGTTTACTGGAAATTCCCATTTTAAAACTGAGCATCAATAGGTATTTATTTTCAAAATAGTATAAACATTATGATGTAAGTGCTTTATGAAATGAAATTAATAAAATTATAATTATAATTAAATTTAAATTTAATTAAATACGGGGTAAATGTAAATTAATTATATTAAAGAATATTTTAATAATAGTAATAATAACAATAATAAGAAATTTTTCAATAATTATAATATTTTTATAGTTCATGAAGGGGTCACCCTATCCTTCTTCTAACCCCTACACAACCCCCCCCCCCCCCCCCAGTCGAACACCCTTTGTGAAACCCCCCTACGGTGCAACCTACATCTCCTTATGACCTCCAACATTGTGCTATTTCCACATGAATTTCATCATGAATCTCCTTAAATCTATCATGGGAATAACTTAATAGGTCATAATATAAAAATACAAAAGAGTTTGTGGGGTGAATTGTGTCTTTTCAATAACCTTTCAAATATAACATTTTGATGTTGATTGATGATTATTCTGATAAGAAGTGTGTATCTTCTGTATCAAAGTATGAGAAGTGGATAAAAATAGAAATATAGAACATTGCTATTTATAGTGGTTTGGGTATAAAGAACACCTAGAACACTCCAAAAATTACACACACACACTCTCTCTCTCTATTAGTTTAATGAATTTCAACAGTCATTTCCTCATAACATTAGGTGAATCCTCATATGAGTCCAGGTTGTTGACACCTTGACAAACGAGGAAAAAAACAGCCTTTTGGATCGTTGATAGAGAACCGAAAAACCACAGCTTAGATCAAGAATCTGATACTTGACCACAAATGTGTATGAGAATTTAATGTAATTAATAAAAAGATATCGAATAAAACAAATTCTAGTCGAACATCACAGTTGAAATTGTAACTGATAGTAGATGGATCTTGTTCTTTAGAAAATAATTTCTTAAAAAAAGAGCAGTTCCAAAGCGATTCAGTTTCAATAGATATTTGAAAGAAAAATGCAATAAATCTAAGAAAGAGACTTAAAAAATACTAAATTCAGAACATGTATGTCTCAAAAGTAGCCTCTTCTGTAGGATATAGAGTCTGATTAGTTGCTGCATAATATCTGAAAAATATATTCACAAGATTACAGTTTCAATCATGAATATGTGGCTCAATATATGGCTCAATATGAATCACAAAATATATCTTCTTCAATGAATCATATAAACATATAATGAATAAATAAAAAATAGAATAAATAAACCAGATAACCTACTTTTTAAAATTAAAATATAAGAAAATAGCCTGAAAATCATAAGATTTTAAATTCCCAAGACTATTCAGAGTATTCTTAAGTTTCATTAAGAATATGAGATAAATTATAAATTTAATATGATTTTATGAATCAATAATAATTAACTTTGAATCATTAAATGATTATCATTAAATCAATATGATGTTCTATAATGACCATTGCATGGAACTCTACTAAAATGTAAATTCAAATCTCTGATGATGAAAAGTAAAACGAAAGGTTCCTTCACAAAACGAAAAAATACCAAATGTATGGTTAAACTAAGTAGCTTTCATTCCATGAACATAATTTTAAAAATTTAAGGTTGTTCACAATATTAAGGTTGAGGATCCATACTTTTTATTCTCAAATGTAAGGTTCCATACATATGTAGGGTTCTATAACCATTATTTTTCTCTTTTTCAAAAGTAAGGTTTCATCCAATCATAGGGTTTTTTATCCATATGTTTCAAAAAAATGTAGGGTTAATCAACTATACAAGGTGATCATTCAACATAAGGATAAATACAAACATATGGTTTGCTCCATAAATTTTATTTATCAATGTTTGTTATGAATAGTGTTTCTAGAACATGCTTAAGAGCATTTAAAATAGTTTGATGAATATTCGACACAAATATAATCTTGAATATAAAAAAGAATATTAATTTCTCGAAATTCAGTTAAAGTAATATCATTAGTAAAACAAACAAGGTTATTTTTATAATTAAAATCAATAAGATTAATAGAGTGTTGTTGAGACAATAGACACCCAACAATTTCCCCCTTTTGATGATCACAAAACGAAAAACATTAAGAGCATAATTTATAATTATGTAAATAATTAAATGAATATAATTTGATATTCAATTTCATATAATTTTATCCATAAAAATAATTTTTGTGTTCATACAAATTTCAACCCCCACCCCCTTTGTGAGACCAAAAAAGAAAATATAGAAAATGAATAAAAAATTATGTTTTCACTGATCTGTAAGTGAATGTAATAATAATCAATTCATATAAATAAGACAATATTTTTGTCTTGAGAAATAAATATAGAATAATATGAAATATTGAAAATTTAAAATAGAAGATTTTATTGATTAAGAATTTTATAAATACTGTAATTAGAATGATTGAAAAACAACTATAGCGAACTGAAATGTATGGGGTACAAAATATTGGATATGGGTTGGATTATTTATGGTTCTGAGGATATTGAGCCACTTTAAACATATCTTTCAACTCTTCCATATGAAAATGTAACTTCTTCCTATGACTATGCCCCCAAATACATAATAAAAAATTGATTCTTGACTGATATTTAAATTCTCAACATGATTGATGTTTAATAAGTGTGCATACTCTCCTCTTCCTGCATAACCTAATATAATATTACTAGGAATTGTTCCAACAGAAATATGATAACTGGTTCATTTTGAGATAGTTGGTCAAGTAAAAATTTATAATTGTCCAACATAACTCACACAAGATCACTATAGCACTAAATATTTTGAGTATGATCATTCATATCTACCATGACAGAGGTGATTTCCTGAAATCTACAAATCAAATATAGGCTGGTAGTAGGGGAAGAGATAGATGTACAAGTCTGAACAACAATACTCTTGACTGATTCAAATTAATTACACAAATACAACATTATATTAGTAATGTATGTCTTAAAAAACGTCAAATTTTACCATTCCAACTCCATTCAGCAAATATCTATTAATATAAAGAAATTCTTGGAAATAGATTTTTCTTTAAGATCTTGTAACATTTTCCATGATACTTCAATATCTATACAGTGATTAAAAATTACTTACAGTGGAATATTAAAAATCATTTCAATCCCCTCAACCTATTTTATCTAAGAATTAGATGTCCCTTCATCTGGATATTGTGACTGATCAACTTCCACAATATCTGGATATCTTAAAAGAGAATTTTCTACATACTTCACCACTGGTTTTTCAAATGACTTTTCAGTCAAACAAGTCAATCTATCAATAGCATATGTTTTTTCATTTGTTGAAGATTGATTTATTTCATACACATGATCAAAGAAATAGAAAATAAAATTCTCAACAATTTCAATGGCCACATATTCAGATCTGGTCACCTGTTTAACTTCCTAAAAAACATGCTCTTCTTCATGGAAAACAGCAAAATCATTATTCTCTAGATCTCTTATCAAGATTTCAACATTTTTGTATTCCCCAAGAAATGATTATTCTAAATTTACGGACATGGTAGACTCACCTGAACACAATACCAGTTCATTAGCATGTGTATCTACTCTTTTCTATAGTTTTACAACCAGTTATTCTGGTAAATCCTCTTATTTCTATTCTTATTCACCAAATATCACTTTTATTTGGGTTTGTTTTGAATTTCCTTCAACTTAGTTTTCACCAATTCCTTGATTTCCAATTTTACATTCCTCTCCCAGATTAAAAGATCATGATAATTATTGGCAATCTGTACCAACCAAAAAGATTTTTACTTTGACTCTACTGTAGAATAAAACCTAATGCCCCCAAATATTTGGCATTGAGTACATTTCTGTAATAAAATTTGATTCAAGGAGGGATTATATGAATCATTTGTTTCTTAATGAAAATTCATGTGATTATCCTTCCATAAAGATAAAAATTCATCTTAGCATCTAGTTGACAGCAATACTGAAAAAATAAAAACATATACAATGAAAAAATCATTATTATATCACTCCAAAACAATAACAAGATTTACATTTCTGGATATAGAATAATATACATCTCATCCATTATATGAGAAATTATTTTTTGAAAAATCTTAACCAATATTTTCTGGTCTGCCTCAAGATCCTTGAAAAAAAATAATTATTTGTTGAACAATATAGAAAAGACATAATGTCTTCAGACTAATGATGTTTATCTCTAATATATCGTAGATTTAAAATAATTAACAGGGATAGTTCAAAATTTGAGAAATTTTAGTCGAAGAAGCTTAAAAGTACATTTCTAATTTTCTTGGGAAAACTGTAACTTCAAAATATCCAGAAATCAACTCTCCACTCTTATAGAAAAATTCAGATATAACTCAAAAAGGAACTATTATATCACATAATTGATCGAATATTCTAGTTGTTGAAAGTATACAACTTGATTTAGGAGTATATTATTCTGTTAGAGCCTAACGATATCAAATACATTCCCCTATAGAATCATTCTTCTAGAAACATTCTGATGCATTGGATCACTGGATTCAACATATTTGGTTCTCTTAGTTTTCGCCATTTCTATGAAATGAATGCTCTGAGGTTTTCATGATCTCGAATTTCAAATTAAAACAAAGTTAAAAGAAGGTATAAGAAGATAAATTAGGGTTAACGTATTGCAAAACTGATTCAGATACAAAAGGGTTAGGTATTCATAATGTTTCTGATAGTTACTTGTTTCTCATGTTATTAAATAAAATAATTATGAAAATATTAATAACACATAATTTGAATAAGTTTAAAATAAATAAATTAACCAAAATATATATCATATAAAAATATTGAAACAAATAAATTTTAATGTAATAAGTAAATAATTTTAAAATAAATAGGCTATAATATTTAATTATATAAAATAAAATAAAATAAAATTAATATTTAAAATTAAATAGACTAAAATGATTATCAATTATTTAAATATTAAATAAACCTAAATCCCCTTAATAAAATCAAAACTTATAGTGGGATGTGGTCTAGAAAATATATTAGCTAGTCGATCTTAATTATTAAAAAATTCTAATGATATATCCTTTTAAAGAACATGATCTCTTAGAAAATAATGCCTAATGTCAATAAGTTTACTTCTTGAATGACATATTGTATATTTTGAAATATTTTTTTATCACTTGTATTATCAAATAAAATATTTGAACAATTAAAATTTAATCCTATGTCCATTAGTGAGTTTTTCATCCACAATACTTGTGCACATCAACTACATATTGTTTCATATTATGCCTCTACTATTGATAGTGAAAAGGATTGGTGTTTCCTACTTGACCATGATACTAATGATTTTCTAAAAATATATAAGGTTCCTAAGGTACCTTTTCTATCTATTCTATAACATCCATATTAGCATCTAAATATGTTAAACAATGAAAATCTGATGTTTTTTTATAAACAAGAGATTGGAAAATTGTTCCCTTTAAATATCTAAAAACCCCTTTGACAATAATTATATGAGATTATCTTGTATTTGTTTGAAATATATCACATAAACATTCAAAAAACATAAAATTAGGTATTCTAGTAGTATGATATAATAAACTATTAATCAATCCTTTATATAGCTTGTTGTCTACTGGTTTTCCAGCATCATTCAAATCATTTTTTATATTGGTACACAAGGGGGTTTTGTATGACTAACGGTTCTCAATACCCAACTTTCTCAACAAATACATAATATATTTAGTTTTTTTTACAATTATTTACATACACTTTTAGATAAATTAGATGTCCTAAAAAATTTCAATTCTCCCATGATAATAATTTTAAATTAGTTTTTCATAATTTCTGAAAAATAATGATATGGATATTTATTGTAGAAAGTAAAACTACATCATCAACATTGAATTAAATTAAAAATATTTTTGAAAAAATAGATTTAAAAAAAATCGATATTCTATTCTGACAGTAAATCCAATTTTTAAATTAATTGAACTTAGTCATTCATACCAAGATCTATTTACTAATTTTAGTCTATAGAGAGCATTAGTATGTTTAAAAACAGAATCTGGTTTTTTAGAATTTTCAAAACCAATAGTTTGCTCTAAATAAACATTCACTATTAATTATCCATTTAAAAAGGGTGATTTGGCATCCATATGATATAATTTTAAATTTATATGAGATGCATAGGCTAAAATAATTATAATTTATTCTAATATAGCTACATGGGAAAAGGTTTCATCATAATCTATAAATTCTTTCTGATTATATACATTAGCTACAAATTTAGATTTTTTTCTTCTTATAATCCCTCGACCATCTTGTTTATTTATAGAGACCCACTTAGTTCCAATATCTATATAGTTTGATGGGATTTCAACTAATTCCCAAACAACATTACTTTTAAATTGGTTTAGCTCATCATGAAATTCTAACAACTAACTCTCATAATCTAATGCTTTTTTAAAATATTTAGGTTCTAGTTGTGTTAGAAAATTATAGATTTCAACAAGGTTTCTTGTATTTCTTCAAGTTATTATTCTAATTTATTGGTCTCCAATTACAGTTTCTAAAGGTTTATTATATAGGGTTCTAGAATATCCAGGTAAAAAAAATTTGGGTTCATCAGTATCATATTATTCTAAACTATACTGAATTTTATTTATGTTTTTTTCATAAGAATTTTTCATTTTTTTCAAGTTTCATGTAGTTTGGAGGATCATTAAATTCATAAGTTTGATCATTATCTTTGATAAAAGGGTCACATTCATCAAACATCACATGAACATATCCTTCAAAAATCCTTGATGTTTTTTTAAACACAATATATGCATTAGATGAAATATAATATCCTAAAAATATTCCATAATCAGATTTGGGAATGAACTTACCAAGATTATTCTTGTTGTTCAAGATATAATCTTTACATCAATGATCTTTAATGTACTTTTCCTTAGGTTTTATGTTATTCCAAAGTTTATAATGTGTCTCTTTAAAAATAAGATGAATTAAAAAACTATTCTTGATATAGAAGGCTATACTTACAGCTTCTTCTGACAAATAGGTTGGTAGACTGTGTTGATTCATCATAATCTTATCCATTTCATGAATAATTCAATTTCTTCTGTCAACAAGAACATTTTTTGTGGTGTTATTGGTGCATAAAATGTTTGTTTTATTACTATATTTGAAAAAAATGAATTGATTTGAGGATTCTAAAATTCTCCGTCACAATCACTTCTTAATGAAATTATCATTATATATTTTTTATTTTGAACAAATTTACTGGAACATTCAAAAACAATGAAAGCATAACTTTTATGTTTTAGAAAATAGACCCATGTAAATATAGAATAATCATCAAATAAAACATGTATAAAATATTTTCATGCTAGGATTTTTACTCTTGATTTTCCAAAAAAGATCCAGGTGGATATGTTCTAGAGGGTTTGATGTAGAAATTTTGAAAAAAGTTTTTAAGGAAGATTTGTGTTCCTTTCCAATAAAGAATGCATCACAAAATCGATTACAATCAAACATAATACTTGGTAAATAAGAAAATAAAATTTTCATAGATATTTGATGTAAATAATAAATATTACAATGACCAACACAATAATTCCATATCCAAGACTCTTTTATCTTAGTCATTAAACAATTAACATTCTCTTTAAAAAAGAAATTTAAATCCAAATTATAAACATTTTCAGTTATAGTTTCTCTAAACATAATCAATTTATAATTAAATACAGAGTAGGAATTGTTTGAAAAATCCACATAATATACATCATCAGAGAGGTTTGATATTCTTAACAGGGTATGATTCAACCATTATACATATAGTATATTGTTTATTGAGACTGTTTTTGTATCTCCAACAGTTCCAACGCCAATTATCATTCCTTTGGAATTATAAAAGTGGTTATTAGACATCAATCTATTTGAGTCAGTGTATTGATTTTTTATGAGTTTCCATTCATATTCACAGAGTAGCCGTTATCCGTATACCATATATCTTTTTTTCTGTGACTTGTTTCCACCAAATGCAATTTATACCCGATTTTGTTTTCATACACATATTCTCTTGGGTCCAACAACATTAGATAGAAAAGATATGGGAATCTGAATATGATTTTTTCCAAAAAAACATATTAATTTCTTTAGTTATTCTATTTTAAATAAAATCATTCATAAAACCACCTATTTGTGGATTTCTTAAATAATAGGTATTTAGTAATTTTCATTATTTTCCAAAAACATTACTATTAAATGTTTTTAATATCGGAAAAAATAACTCTTATATTGTTTATATTTTCCACTCTTACATCCTATACCAAATCAGTGAAACCTAATGACATTTTTACGAAGATTTTCATTAAAAATATTTTATCAATTTTTAAAGAATATAATAGGACATTTATGAGATTCTACTTCATTTTGTAATGATTAATCATTATAATCATGATTAGTAAAGATTGTGGTAGAAGAGTTAAATTTGTCAATTAACTCTTGATATTCCATAAACAAGGAATACCTTTCTGCAAAAAGTGAATTGTCAATATTCATTAATGTTTTGTGTTTCTTTAATAAAGAGTCACATTTTTCTTTCTAGAATCATGAAGTAGGAAGCCAATTTTTTAGGAATAATTTAAATCAGATTGCGAATTAGATGAATAATAGAATTTTACCATATAATATACTGTTATAAATCAAATATTTTATTTTAGACTTGATTCTTCATTATCTGAATCAAATTTCGATGAGCTGTTGGAGTCTTCAGAAACACTCCATGTAGCCATCATTTCTCTAATTCCTTTATGTTCATAATCAGATTTTTTTTATATGTCTTATCTCTATTCATATAATCTTGTTTTATCAGGGAAAGACCATGTCTTATATGACCTAATTTCATTCTATCATAGCATATGAATTCACATCAGACTTTCTCATCCCTTTTGATGGGTTTTCTAAATAATCATATATTCTTATAAAACATTATAAACATTCTATCTATTTTGTCTAATTCCATTTCAAAATCAGAGGTATCTGAAATAATTTATTCGCTAAATTCATTCAATGTTAACTTTATTTGCTTCTGAGTGGTTATATTTAGAGAAGTATTATCCATTTTATTATGAATTTATGATCTTCAGCTTCATCGTTCATTTTAGCTTCATGAATTATCTGTTTTCTAATCCATTCTCTCATTTATCATATTCTGGACAGGTGATGATTGTCGAATTGGACTTGATATACCATTCCATTTAGTTGGTATAAATCATAGTAGATTCGGAGCATGATCTTCCTTTTTGATAGGGTCACCTAATTTTGTAATATTATTAATAATTTTATTAAGCCTTCCATTCATCTGGGTTGTACTTTCTCAATTAACCATTTTGAATATATCAAATTTTACTTTTCTTGTTTCATACCTAATTTGTCTTGAATTTTTTGTTCCTTTATAAGAAACTATAATTGTTTTCACATATCATAAGTTGTAGGATATTGTGATTTATTTTTGAATTCATCTAGTCTAAGACCATAGATAATATCACTCATATGTTTAGAATACATTTCATACTCAGTCTCTATAGCATCAGTCCATGTTGTAGGATTTTCAAGAATTATATAATTAGTAATGAACTTAAATATGAATTTTAATTCTCGATTCATAAAATATATAATCATCCCTGAAATAAATAATCCATAGTTGTCACCATTGAAAAAATAGGCACAACCCATTGACATTCTTTCCCAATTATCGGTCATTTCCATTATTTTACAGACCATATAATTTTTTATTATTATATATTTTTCCAAAATATCTACTATAATACCAATTATTTAAAAATATACACAAGATGCGTGGTGAATATTTTATTTTCAAAAATAATTCACAATTCTTTTATTTGATGTTGATTGATGATTATGCTAATAATAAGTGTTTATCTTCTTTATCGATATATGAGCAGTGGATAAAAACATAAATATAGAACATGATTTTTTATAGTGGTTAGGGGCATTAATATAACCTTGTACACTATACCAATCACTATCTCTATGAGTTTTGTTAATTTCTATAGTCGGGTACTCATATCATAAGACCAATCCACAATGAAGTGTTGGAAATTGGAACCATTAAAAATATGGTATAAAATAGAGCATTCTGGTTCTTTAACAGGAAATCAAAAAACAACATCTTATATTGAGAAGCTGATACTCCACCATATATAAGTTTGTGTAGTTAAAACTCTCAATAATAAGATATTTAATATAAATGGTTATTGTTGAACATCATCACTGATACAACAATTGAAGGTAGATGGATCTTTTTCTTCGAAAAACAGCTTCTTAAAGAAAGAGAATTTCTAAAGAAATATGGTTATATTATATCTTTGAAATAAAAATAGCAATGAATACAATTAGAAGACTTACAGAAAATACTAAAATAAGAACATGTATATCTACATTATAGCCTCTTCTGTAGAAAATATAGTCTTATCAATTATTACAACAAATATAGAGAATATCATCACAAGAATGCAGTTTCAGTCATGAAAATGTGTTTTAATATATGTCTCAATACATTAGAAACAAATATAATCATAATTTAATCATACATTCATATATAGAACAAACTCAATGATAGAATAAATAAATAAGAGAGCCAAAAAATTTACATCTAGATCAAAGAAAATCGCCTGATAAATAATATGAATTCAAATTCCTATGACATATTATAGTACTCGTAACATTATTTAAGAAAATAAAATAAATTATCTACTTATAAGGATTCATTGAATCAATAATTATGATATTTTAATCCTTCAGAAATGATAATTAAATCAACCTGATAGTCCATAATTACTATTTCACAAAACTTCGTTAAAAATGTAAATTCTAATCTATGATGGTTAAAAGTCAAATGTAAGGTTACTTCTGAAAATAACAAAATAATAACCATAGGGTTCAACTATGAAGCATTCATTCTCTGATCTTATGGTTGGAAATGTAATGTTGATCACAAAATAAAGGTTGTTGGTCCATCCATTTTCTTCTTAAATTAAAAGTTCTATACTAACATAGGGTTCTTTAACCATAATTTTTCCCTTAGTCAAATCTCTGGTTTCATATAATCATTGAGTTCATTATACCTACATTTCTCTATATATAAGGATGGTTAAACATACACACTAATCATTCAGCATTAGGGTAAATTCCAAGGTAGGGTTTGTTACTTACATTATGTTTTTCAATGTAGAGTATAAATAGTGTTTCCATAACACACTTAAGAGCATTTCAAACACATTGATGAATATTACACACAAATAATAAGCATGAAAATAATTCTAAAATAAAGAGTATAAATAATATTAATTTCCTAAAATGCACATAATGTAATATAATTTTTAAGACAAAAAAAAGTTATTTGTGAGGATCAAAATCAATATGATTTATATAGTGTTGTTGAGACAATACATCACCAATATCTCTCTCCTCCCCTATCCTCCCAATTTCCAGCTAATTTTGTTCAATTCTTCACCCAATGTGGTTTTTTGGAACCCTTGGTTTAGAGGTAACTGCATTTTAAATTTTTTTCATTTGTATCAGTTATTGAGAAAGTTGTATTAAGGTGTGTTCAAGTATGTTCCTGCAACCACCGATAAAGGAGAACTGGTTCAGCTTGATTTGGTTCATCTATAATTGTTTAAGGTGAGTTTTTATTTCATTCTTCTATTCTAATTAGTTTATAATCAGAGTATTAGTATTGTATGAGTCCATAAATATTATTATTTTTTGGATTTTTGTTCCATTACAAATTAAATTTGAGTTTTTTCTAATGTTGTTAAAGGATTTTGACAAATTTTTATGGCTCTCACACATATACTCATGTATGAATAATTAAAATTTGTATATCGACAATTTATGTGTTACCTCTTGGAGTGGGTAACATGTGCATTGGGTTATGTGATATATATATACATATGTGTGTATGTATTTATGTATATGTATGTATATGTATATATGAAGTTATGTGTGTTCTTGTGTTGAGAAGTTTCATGTTATTGTTGATAAATATTTCAAGTGGTGGTTGTTGGCTGAGTTCCTCCATGAGGTATGACCACAATTCCATGTAGATTTAGTTTTTTAATTCATTGTTTAATATATTATCTATCTACCATTAGTTATTAATTAATACATAATTATTAGATTAAATTAATCCATGATAAATTTAATGAAATGTTAAATACGATATATGAGTGGGTGATAATAATGTAATTAAATTATAATAAAACACCTACAAAGGAGGTTCGATTCCTTCAGGATAGAAAATTAGTGGGTAGATATTTATGTTAGATTGGATTATTTATTTATAAGTTTCATTATGAATTTTCATTGGTTTTAATTATTAAAAATGATCGTTTGGATTCTTGGTCCCTTTTCGTACATTTTTTCAAGTGGGCACATTCAAGTAGCCCTTTCAACACTCCCTTACACTTGAGACCTATAATGTTTCCTCTTTTTCTAAATGATTTAAATTATAGGGTTAAGGTAAGTTAGATTATTAAGATAACCCAGGAAAGAGGGAAATTTTTACTTAAGGGTAACTTACATGAACCCTTCCTAGCATGTACAATAAAATCAATTTTCCATGTTTAGGAAAATTTATTGAGAATATTATTAAGTAGCATGGATCATACCAAATTCAATTACATAAAAATGATTTATCTATACTGATTTATATGAATTTTATTATACTGTTTGGTTTGTTTTATCATGTTCATTGTGACCACCGCTTATGTAGAAACCAATTTGGGGTCTTCCCCAAGCTTCTAGGTCACCCTCATTGGAGTGTTATTATAATTGTTTCTAAATGAAAATATGATAAATGATAAATCATCACCAAAGCTGTTATTTTGATTAAAGTCCATATGTTATTAATTTAATTAGGGATAAATGTTAGCTATGAAAGTTACCATTGAGCCATACTCCTCCATTTTAAACACACATGATTTCCTTATATATGATGCTTTCTTCACATTGGATTCCTCAAACCCATTTTTTAAAAATATTTAATATTCGTGGGGGTTGATAACTTTTCTCCTTTCCACATAATGTTTTTAACCACTATTACTATGTCACAGGATTATATTAAATTCCATTTCCATCATTCCCTTTTCATATTCACGGTTATTAATTTTGTTTGTGTAAATGTAGTTTGTATTGGTTGTGTAAAAAATTCATGATAGCTTCATACCATGAGATTTCAATCAATAAATATGGTTAAAGAAACTCTAAGGACATGTTATTTAGGTTTCATTTCATTAATTTATATTATAATATATTTATAAGACTCTTTCTTGAACCTTTCTTATGATTTTTGCTTATTAGCTAGTTGTACTAATTAGATACTTGCGATAATTTTGTGATGAATTCCGTACAAAATGTTGATGGATTGGATTGTTTTAATTAATTGATTGAATAACATGGGGTTCACAGTTGTAGTTTGATAGCATGATTTAATTATATACATACCATGTGATATAAGTATTTTAGTTTCCATTTAATTGTGCTTTAGAAAGCATGGATAAATTTATATGGGATGGGTGAGAACATGGGTTTTGTGCTAAGGAATCATGGATGGACTCCCATGCTCGGGTGGTTATTCCATGAAGGACAAGGGAAGAAGTGTATTAGGCTTTCTAGTTAATGGATCCTCTAGCGTTTTATTGTTAAATTGCGTAATACTACAACCATATGGGGGCAACTGATTATGGAAACATTGGTAAGATGCTTATTCCAATCCACTAGTGACACTTGGTCCATTACACAGGATACATGGGATGGACTCATTTTTACCCTACCACGAGTTATACTAGGTTCTTCAAAAGGATTAAATTGGTTGGGCTCAGTGATAATGGATATTTTGAATGGATGTACCAAATCGATACATTAGGCATACAATTATACTCTACTACTGCATTTGAAATATTGATTGAATTGCAATTATTTATTTCATTGGATAATTTATTATGATATACTTGTTTCTTATATATATATTAGTGCATGGATTTTTCAATTTTCACTTTTTCTTGTTGTCATATTTACGTGTTGACCAAGAAATTAGACCCCAATAATATGAAAAAGCATGGGGTTTCACCTTTTGAGTTGAAATGTTACTTTCTAAACTAGAACACATATTATAATCAAATAGATACATTTTTTCTCATTTCCATATTAGGTTGATGTAGATGGTATTAAATGGTTCTCCCTTAGTTAATATGGATAATGTTTCAATTTTTAATTGTTTTCACACTAGATTTATTTATATGGCACACTTCATAATTTTTACTATATTTTCTAGATTGGGATCAGCACCATGGGTGCCTACCTACTATATTTATATCTCATTCCATTCTCGATTACCCTTGTTACTAGAGTATACCTTATATTTGTAGGATCTGGTTTGATCACCGCCTCAGATGTACATCATAGATAGGAGTAAAGGACTAATTTGGAGCTGAGGATACCCAGGGAGATCACCTGTCAGTATTTTCTATCATTATTTATTATTGTACAATTTATGAAACAATGTTTTATTATTTACTACATTATTTAGGTATCACCACCATAGCATGCCTTCATCTATTGTATAATATGAAATTGACCAAATTTATTTGTGGATAATAATTTTATTCTCTTATATTTCCAATATTTTTTTACTATTTCTACTACTTTTTTTATTTTTATTATTGTTCTATCAATTATATATTATTAATATTTTTTCATCCTCTAATGTGTGAGGGAATAGTATTCCCACTGACACATCGTAGGCCATCACTACTAGTTGGTAGCCTCTGACATTCGAGGAGATGCGTTTGAGGTCATGTGACCCACTGGTCTGGCTACCAGTTCGATCGTAAGAAGGGTAGGAATGTTACAATGTGGAATAAAAGGATTAATTTCTACTATATTACAATTTTGGGTTGGTATAAAGGTGAATAGAATGTAGTCTACTCTTGATAAATAACTGTGTCGGGGACTAATCACCTCACATAATAGAAATGAACAAGTACTAAGGGATGAGATTTGTTATTCTTGTTGTTTGATAATATAGTTGATATGATTTCACCTTGGGTGACTTATGTACATTCCCCTTCTTATGATTTGTGGATGTTATGGAAATTTACCATTAGCTTGGTTCGACGAGGATGAAACATAGAACGCATCATATTAAGTGTATAGAAATTCTCATTCCATTCATAGTGCCCTTTGAGGAAGTTGCATTAGCTATTTTTTCTACTAAATTGACTATGTTCTTTGATTGATATTCCATATTTTTATTTTATTTAGCAGGAATTATTTCATAAAATGGTTATTTGGGAATGTTCCAAGGAAAATACCATTAAATTAGTCCATTCTTATTTAGTATACAATTCTTCAGTCCCTATAAAAGGTCTACCCTATGTTAGATTCAAGTAATGTAATGGAAGATTTTATATATAATTTAATGTGTGGAATAATTGGGTTAAATTCAATTAAATATTATCCAAATCCCACCTTTAATGTTAATGATGTTTTATAGATTGGTAGATGACCACCCATATGACTGGATTGCTGAATATGTGCATTTTTAATTGTGAAAATTATTTATAATTGAAGGGAATATAAATTGAACATGTAGTGGTTTGAACTATTTAAGACCCTAGAGTAAGGGTATATAAATAAACTTTTAGTTACCTTGTAACTAAAATACTTGTGTTTTCCATATGTACACATTCTTTTTGAAATGGCTTAGATGATGAAAATTTATGCTATGTATCTTCTTTTATCATGATCTACTCTTAGGGTCATCATTTTTACGTTCCTAAGGGGAAAACCCATGGTAGGTAAAACCCTTTGACCTCATTTTCCATGCTATAATTTGTTATATATCTGATGATTGGTGCCATGTGGTGTCGTTTTCCCTTGTAATACTCATTTATTTTAAATGATATCCTTGTTCAGATGGGTGGTTGTATCATTGACACCTATTACGGGCGTGACTATCGAGTAATTATAAATTTCAACTAGTTATTCATACCTCAAGAATGGTTGGCCACATTGGTGGTCAATTGACCCCTTTATTTTCTTTATTGATGGATGACTTGGTATGGAACCGCCCATGGTAACTGTCATATGGGGAAATATAACTTAGGTTTAAATATAATGTATATTCCATCGATTACCTAAGTTCATAGGGAGGAAACCCTATTGATAGTATTTTGGATGCGTTGTTTTCTTATGTAATCTTGGGGTAGTGTACATTGATATACACTATACCATTCAGTGATGGATGGTGTAAAGAACTGGATATATTTGGTTGGCTTATTGAGCCTTGCGCCATTGTGTACTCACTCAAGTCATCTATGTATTTGAAGGTCATGTGAGATAAAGTAATCATTGTCTGTCCCAATGCTTGAGATTGAGTATCAAGTGACTCTTGTATTTTTAGAAATTAGTCGGTTTGGTTTTCTCTTTATTTGAATGATTTGACATTGTGATCATCACTTAGAGGAGAATCACAACCGCGTTTAAGTTGAATCTTTCCAATTGGACTTGCGAGTGGCTGGTCTATCACCTTTTTCGATGAAAAGGACACTCATAAAGAGGGATTAATAACATTAGTTTGGGATAGGAGAGTCCATTCTTGTAGATAGAACCCAAACAAGGGGTACCATTTGAAAATGGTTGCCTTTCTTGTATGCATTTTAGTGTATTATGTTTTAAATATCTATCATTTCTTTCTCAACACTATGACATCAATCAGTTTTAATTTGTCTGAATCCCCTGATAGATTCTCGTGGTCTTGTAATAATTTAGTGGTTATGCATGGAAGATCATGTAATTTCTCATTTTGTAAAATAATTTTTATTAGTCAATGGTTGTATGTCAGTAAGAGAATCCATGTTTCTTCTAAGACACTGAACATAGTGGTTCAAATATGTATTTCTTTCTAACCTTCCAACCCTCTTCGAAAATTCATCTTAACAACAAACATGTCCCATATATTGATGTCATCCTAGATTCACTATGAGAGTTTCAGTTTTATGTCATTCTTAAAATTGAAAACGTGTTGATCTTTTTGGGTTGTTATATATAGGGTAATCATTTGGGAAGTGTGTTTATCTCCTTGATTTGGTCTGGAACTTAATTTGAGGACATATAAGGATGAATGTTGATGTGTTTGTGTTCAATGTGATATGCATTTAGAGGATGCATACAATTACTTCTTATAGAATTCCTGTCATCTAAGTTGCTCATCTTATTTGATGGTCAGTCAAAGTGGCATGACTTTTCATCCTTTTTCTCAAGTTAGGATCAATGAAGAGACATTTTAAATAATATCATTTGTTGAATATGTGTGTGGTATGTGTCGACATTGAACATTGAGAAAAATTCATCTTGTACTGTCTAACTGTGGTCGATCAGAGATCATCCATTTGAAAATTTCAAAATAACATTTGGATTATCTTTAAAATGCTTATAGGTATTCATTTAATACAAATTGGATGGGAGTTTAACTGTAGTTTCATATTTTCCACATAACATTAAATCCTATGATTTTAATTACATTGTATTGTTTATCGATAAGGTGATGATGTAATCAGGTATATTGCTAAGCAGGTCCAAGTAAAAGTTGTTTTAATTATTTGGGTTATGAAATAGAGTTGGCTCATGTCTTGATTGTTTAAGTTCATGTGTGTTTGGAGTGATTCTTGAAGGTGTGTTTCTTTTGGAAAAAAACACAACTATTTCAAATAATATTCACCACCCTTGTAGGTCAGGTGATATTTAATACCCCAAAACCAGTTTCTTAGACTCAGTGAATTATTTTATTACATTGGAATTATTACATGAAATCAAATACTAAAGGACATATCAGTTTAGTTGCCTTGTAGAAATTATATACAAACATAAGTATTACATTAAATCATGAAATGAAAACCAAAATAGTGTAAAATATGAAATCACTCATATCACATAGATTATCCCAACAGGATAGTTGTAACACCCTGACTCTATAATCATGGAGTTAGTGCCTTATTTTAAAACATTGGCATAGATAAATTGAAGATGAATTCTAAAGGACCAATCAATTTAGTAATTTTGGAAACTAGATATGTACATGTGTTCAAAATTACAACCGGAAACAAAAAACAACATAATAAAATCAACATAAAATCCAATAATCTCTTAGATTAACTATGAAATTCATTCATTGTATAATGATCCTCGTAACATGGAAGGATAAAACATTAGAATTCGGTGATCTCAAATGATGAGTAAGGGTACGAAATATAGTGGAAGATATCATAAACATAAACATTATGCATGTTGAATTACTAAAAACACATGACTTTAAAAATAAACATGAACATGCAATGGCATGAATGAGAGAAAAATAAATAATGTCATATTAAGTCATAAACACGGGTATTGTACTAGTCAAATAATATCATGAACATTCAATTACTAGTTTCATAATGAGGGAAATGCATATGTTGATCTATCTGAAACATTCTATCTAGGCCTCAAACGAAACATCTAAAAATAATTATTTCCTTAGCCAAAACCATATCTAAAAATGGTCAAGGCCTCAGCCCAGTCCATATTTATTTGTCTCATTTGACATACCAATGAATAACAGGGATATAGCGGGACCCACCCGTCATTTTATATATCCAATGATTTCCTCATATGAAAGGGGTGAACATAATCAATACATACATTCAAATTGAATCTAATATATGAAATGTATATAACTTTCCATAATCACATAACATAAACACTATCCATTTAGAGTAATATGGTGAATGGATTAAGATAGAAAATCCACATTTAAAATAATTTGAAACACTTCAAAAACATAATTTAGATAATATCATAATAGATAAATATCAATGCCGTACAAGAGTAGACAATTTATGTTGTCTCAAATGATGATAATTTTAAATGAGGCCATTGAAAAATCCATGAGGAAATAGTCCATAAACAATCCAATGTGTCCCATAACACCTTGAAACATTCAAATCATAATCTCATAGAATATAATGTGAATAAGTAGACTCTAGATATGATATAATAAAGGGAATTACATACACCACAAGCAAGAAATAAGTGGTTAAAAAGGCATATATCTCATAAATGTTAATGTGAGATGAGAAAATTCCTATTTTTACTTTGGAAGGAAGACTTCTCTTGGAAAATCATTACTATTTGACATGAAATCAAATTTTTATAATGCATATCTTACAAATTAAAAGTAAATGTATTTGAAATTATATTTTTTGCTTAAAAATTATTTTATTTAGGTGAGAAAATTTAAAAAGTGTATTTAAAGAAGCTCTATAAATTTATCATTTTAGTACGGTATAAAGAATCTATTAAAGTATTTTAAATAGAAAAGGAATGTTTTCACTAATAAAAATATAAATAAAAAATTATTTTTCATGATAAATTTTGTGATTTTTGAAATACATATTTGAATAAAATAGATTGTAGAGTGAAATTCAAAATAGGTAAGAATTCGAGATGTTCCTTCAATCAGTCTTGCATTTCAGAATTGTTTTTCAATGATTAATTTAAAACATTTAAATCTCCATAAAATAAATAATTATTCTGATTGGAACACATATAAAAAAATCACACCAAATTTACGATTTTTATATAATAATAAATAATAATTTCATTGATGTGAGTAGAGAATAAGTGCATCCCGGAAGAAAATGGAGGTTTGGGTGGAAAAAAAACAACATTGTAATCAAATGAATCATATGCCACAAAATTACTATTCATAAAAAATACATTTAATATCATGGAAATAATTATATTTCTGATATTAAACCTAAACATGTTGTATTCATAAACTATGCACATGTAATAGTAGTGAATGCATAATATCTCAGGAAAATGGATTTGGGATTGAGAAACCCCTTACAAACATTTCAATATGGTAAAAAGTGTTGGTGTGAGGGAGTAATGAGAGGTAAAGGGGTATAAATGAATTTATATATCATAATTTAAATATGGGGGTGGTTCAAAAAAATTCCCTATCAATAGGAATTAAAAATAAATAGACACAACATAGGGGGATTCTTGAATATAAGTGAGCGAGATGATCCCTTACGTTAAATTCAAAGATGTTATTCTCTTGACCTTAATGACATGAATAAACTTATTAGGTTCAGTAATGAAAAATTATAGAACCCTTTGTACATTTATTGTTTTATTATGACATTATTATGTTCATTCATTTCCATTTATATGATTTATGGGATTTAATACCTTTTTTCGTGAGTGATCGTTTTCCGGATATTCCTGATCGGCTCAACTCTGAAAGAGTATAGAAGTTCATGTAATATTGGAGTTTAATTCCATAATATATTTTATATTTTATTAGTGATGATTCATATTATTACATTTTTATAAAATTCATTTTGTTTTTTGGAGTGATGGTGAATCATTCTATAAAACATTAATGATAAACTATTGGATTAATTTGGCGATTTTTCTATCAATTACATTGTTTTGTATTTTTATTTTACAGCATCACTGTATAAGGAATCCATAAGAATAAATTAGATAAAAAATATATATATTATTATATTTTAACCATTTAAATTGTTTAATTACCGTATTTAAGGAATGAAAATAAAATTAAATCCATCGTCCTCCCAAAATTTGATAAATCAAAACATCTCAGATGATGATTAATTTTTAGTATAAATTTCAGGGGAAATGGGATATGAAGATTAATTTTATCGTACTTTTTTTATCATACAATTTGTATGAGGAGAGGTTAGGAATGAATGGAGTCTAATGGAACATGAAAATTAAAGAAAAGAAAATATTATTTTTACCTCTTGAATTATCCATTCATGAGAGCCTCTTAAGAAAGGTGGATATGGACTTTTTAGGATACCATGGGCATATGGTCTTGTGGGAGGATATTGGAAGGATATTTGGTCCGAATTTGGAGAAGGAACAGGGATTGAGAGCAGTGAATGGAAGTGGGTTGAAGAGGGTCTATTTATAGTAGAGGGTAGAAGTGTTTTCTTAATAGTTTAATCATTAGTTTATTATTTTTCAATAATACAAGAAATAGTTATGATTACATGACCAAAAATAGTAATATTTTCATGTGAATTAGAATAATTGGTTCTTACATTAGCATAACATCATCAATAAAAAAAATTACACAGCATTTATTGTAAATTATCGTATTTTACTATTCATAAAAAATTTATGTTTGTATAAAAACATCCCAAACATTCACCCTAACAATTTTTCGATGTGTAGAATCAAAAAAAAATTCCATTTTTCAAATATAATTTTTTAATGTTTTCTAATTTATGTTTTATCTAACGTTTTAATTTAAATGAAAAATACAGTTTTAAAACATTTATTTACTTATTCCAAAACATTTGTATATCATACTTTAACTTAAAACCTATACATATAATATCATCGGAGATTTTAATATTCATAAGGGTATTTAATTATTAATAAAGGTAAAATTACTATTCATATGGGTATTTTAATTTTTACCAATAATTAAGTTGGTAATATCAGATTATAAATAATTTACTGATCACAACTGGGTATATTGGGTTTTCAAAATTCAACCCATATGGGTGGAATTTTTTTTTTACTTGATAGGTTATAAAAAATTGGTTCTTTCTAGAGACTGAATGTTTCATGCATTCAATATTAAATTTATTTTAAAAATCTCTGGGTCTTATATTATCCCCTCAAAAATAATTCAAAAAAAATTATATTTTACTTTTAAAGTTAATGGATGTTTCTTTTAAATTTCAATGTGAAAACCTATATTAGAAATATGTTTAATATAATATTATACATAAAATGGGTAAGGGAAAATATTTAGTCAACATTATAATAATATATATATGAATAAATATATAAATATATTATCCATTCGGATGGAGTCAAATGTACTGAAACAGAAAGCCTAGGAATAGAAGAAAAACCAAACAATGAATTCTTAGCGATAAAAAACAAGTTTAGATGAATTTAGATTACAAAAAACCAAAAAGCAAGGTTATAAAAAATTTCATTAACTTCATAAAAGATGATGATAAAAGTGTAAAATTTAAGACTATTTTTTCTATAGTTGATGAATTATACCACTCTATAAGTGTTTAAATATATGTTTAAATTTCATAAACAAAATATTATCTTTAAATTGTTACATAAACTACCTATACTTCTTTACATATCCTAAGATGCACTTGTGGTTTCATTAACCTCTAAAACCTCATAAAAAGTTAAATTTAAACCATTTTGTAAATGTTTTAACATTCCAAAATACCATCATCTAATACCTTAGAATCATTAACATTGAGTTAGTATAATCCAATTTTATTTATCCATATATATTATCTCTCTATTGTAAAATTGAAAACTCAATATTATTAACATAATAAGGTTCGTCTATCCCATGACCATATATTATCTAAAAGATTGACAAGTTAGTGAGTAAAAATTCCTTTATACAATTAATCATATTACCACAAATCCTTAACAAAAATGTATTGTATTACAATCCTAATATATTCCTTAATTATTATAACTAGTACATTGCTTATAAAATATTGAAATGAATGTTTCTTGACTAGGAATATTAATCATTCGACTACATCTATGGTTGTATCAAAACTTGATCTTTTTATAATAACATCATTTGTGGTATATTCCCGTAATGCATAGAGAAATGAATCAAATAGTGTCCCATCTCCATTTAGTTATAACATAGTACATTGGAAACCTTTTTCATACCCTCTGAATCCTAAACAAGTTGTCATTTTTCTCCAAACTTATAAAAAACTCCAATTCCCATCAAGCATTTACCCATGTGATTCTTTCCAGAGTGATCACATGTGGGAAACCCCTTATATCCCTTCTTCTCTTTATCCATATTTTTCTATAACATAATCTTATTTATTTTATTCCCTTCAAGTCCATATTAATCATAAAATTCAATATATACATTTTAACAAATGATATTATTTCTTTATATGATTCGGATACTTGGGATACTATATTATTTTGATATGATGGCCTAAGTCCATTACAGATATGACACTTATTACTGTTTGTATCATGTGCATTGATGAAGTTATCATTCCTTCTCCTAGGAACCATTTCTAATCAGTTGCATATAATATATTAGATTATCAAATTATGATCACTCTATATCTGTAAACATGGTATAACACATAACATATATTTATGCATCATAAATCCCATAACCAAATAATTTGGTTATTTTGGGAGATCAAATCATTCATAGTAGATTTTAATAAACATATGAATTTACCAAACCATATATCTTAGGATTGTTGAACCAATAGTTTAACAGGACCCATTTATGTGCACGTATTCTCATTTGAGTATAGCACAATTCGGTGTTTTTGGGTTTTACCCTTAGATATATATGTTCCATAGCCACGTCTACAAGTTTGTATCCATACATGGATACATTTTAATGATAAACCATATTATATATTCCTATCTAAAAATGTATGATTTACTTTTATTCTTATACCCAATATTTATCTTAAATTTTTTTTCACTAATATACTTTTTCTATATCTAGTATACATGATTTCTACTAAACTTCCTTCGGTACCAACTATAACACCCCGAACCTAGAAGATCAGATTCGATTAATTATTTTATTACATTAGAATATATACAAGGATGCTAGATCCAAAAGGACCAATAAATTTTGTAGTTTTGGAAACATGATACATAAAAGAGTTCAAAATTACAAATAAAAACTAAAAACAACATAATGACGTCAATCGAGAGGCCCATAATCTCTTAGATTAATCTTGTAATTTATTTATTATATAATCATACTTGTAACCTAAAATGATAAAATATAAGGCAGGGGTGAGGTAAAATTAATAGTATGTGTACGAAATAGAATAGACTATATCATAAAAATATACATTTGGCATGGAGAAGAATTAAAAAACACATGCCTTTAAAAATGATCTTGAACACATTTTGGCAGAAATAAGAGCTGAATAAATAATTCCATATTAAATAATAAACATGGGAATTCTATTAGTCGAATAACCTAATATGATTGATAATGAGTAAAATTCCTATGTCATACATTATGAAACATACAATATAGGACTCATACAAGACATCTAAAAATTATTAAGGCCTCGACTAAAACAATATCTAAAAATGGGCAAACATCAACCATGTCTGTAACTATTTTATCATATGACATATTGATGCATCGACGGGATATATCAATCCCCACACATCAGTAAAAAATTCCAATTCATTTATTGAATGAAATGGGTGAACATATTCAATATATAAAATAATATTTAAACTAACTTATGAAATGTAAATTACTTTACCCAATCACATAACATAAACACCAACCATTCGTGGTAATATGATAAATTGTATCAATATAGAACAATCATATTCAAAATAAAAAAAACTCATCAATAACATATTTTAGATGATACAATTATAGAAAAATATCAGTGATGTACAAAGATAAACAATGGATTTTTTCTTAGATGATGATACTTTTAACTGAGACCATTCAAAAATTCTCGAGGAAATTATCCTTAAACATTCCAAATTGTCCCATTCCAACATGGAAAATTCAATGAATAATACCTTATTAAATCAAGATATTAAGAATATTATAGATATGTATTACCAAGGGGAAGTACATACACCACAAAAAAATAATGGGTGAACATCACATATATCTCATAAAAGATAAAGTGTGATGAGATAAATAATTTTTTAATTTAGGAGGAAGAGTTATTTTGGAAAATAATTTTTAATTGTCATGTAATCAGATTATAAAAATATATATACATTAATATAAATGATAATGTCTTTGTAATTAAATTCAAGGCTTAAATAAATTATTAATGATGTAAAATAATTTAAAAAGTTTCTTTAAATAAGCATTAGAAATGAAAAATTTAGAATGGATTAAGTAAAATATTAATAGATTTGAAATCGCAAAGGAATTTTTTCATTCATAAAACGGGAAATGAACCAAAATATATTTTTAATGACAAATTTTTTTATTTTAGAATGGTAAATATGGATTAAAATATATAATATAGTGAAATTCATTATAGGTATGAATTCGAGAAGCTCATTGAATTAGGCTTGCATTTCAGAAGAATTTTATAAATATATATTTAAAATAATTAAATCCCCATAAAATAAAGAATAATTATGATTGGTACACATATATACAAGTAAAACATAATTTAGAATTAATGAATAAGAATTATTAATAATTTCATTGAGGTATATAGGGAATAAGATCAACTGGAATGAAAATGGTGGTTCAGGTAGAAAATACATACACATTGTAATCAATTGCCTCCTATGCCCCAAAATTAAAAAACATAAAACAATACATTGAATATCATTAAAATATGAATAATAATTAAATGAAATAGATATTTGAATTATACATACACCATATAAAATTAATGGTAGTGAATACGCAATAGCTCACAAAAATGTAAGTGAGAGGGAGAAACCCCTTACAAACATTTTGTCATGGTGACGAGTGTTCTTGTGGGGGATAAATGAGAGGTAAAGGGGTAACCCATAATTTATATATCCCAAGGAATGTATTGGGGAGGTTCTAAAACATCTCATATCATTAGGAATAAATTATAAAAGGACACAATAAATGGGGTATTCTTGAATAAATATGAGAGAGAGGATCCCATAACTGTAATTTGAGGTTGTTCCTAGTGTGTACTTAATGACCTGAATAAAAAAATTAGATTCATTAATTAACAATTATAGAACCCTTTATACATTTATTTGGTTTATTGTGACTTTATTAAGTTTATTCAGGGACTTTTAGATAGGTTATGGGATTCAATTTTGTTGTTTTTTAGTTTTCATTTTCATAATATTCAGGATTGACTCACTTATAGAAGAGTATATTAGTTCATGTAAGTTCGGAGTTGAAGTCATGAATTGATTTTATATTTTTTTAATAAATATTAAGAATATTACATGGCTATAAAATTCATTTTTTTATTTTGATTAAATTTGTATCATTATATAAAACATTAATGATAAATGCTTTGATTAATTTGGTGATTTTTATCACAATTACCTTGTTTTGTATTATTATTTTACATCACACGTGCATATTAACTAAAAACATTAAATAAGATAAACTACATGTATAATAGTCTGGTTCAATCATAAAAATGGTATCATGACTGTAGTTGAAGAGGGTAAATCAAATTGAACAAGTCATCATCATTGAATGTTATAAATCTACACATCTATGACGATGTTTCATTTCTAGCATAAATGAGTGGGAAAAGTGGGATGAAGATTAATTATCGCATTTTCATAACAAGAATATAGTATATATATGGGAAAAAAATTCATTCCATTTGGATGAAGATATATTAGGAATTAAAATAGAACAAAGGAACGGGAAAATGAAATAAAATAAAAGATAAATTTTACGTATTGAATTAACATTCCTTGAGTGCCGCTTATGGGAAGAGGATTTGGTGTTTTTATGAGCCCATGTTATTTGAGAATTGTGATAGGATATAGGGAGAATATTTTGGTGGAATTTGGAGAAGGAACAAGGCTTGATAAGAGTTAAGAGAAGAGGGTGGAAGATGTGGTTTTTACAGTGGATGGGAGGAGGTTTTTCATAAACTTGTAACACTTACTTTATTATTTTTCCATAAGACAAGAAATAGTTATGATTCCATGAAAAAAAATAGTAATATTTTAATGTGATTTCAAAAAATTAGTTGTACTTTAGCAGGACATCATTAATGACTCAACCAATATCTTATTTTCCATTTATTATAAACAATCATAATTTTTTATTCACCAATAATTCATGTACGATAAACAAATCCCAAAAAATCACCCTTACCATATATCGCCATGTGGAATATTAAAATAAATTCCATTTTTCTAAAAAAACTTCTAAATTTGATTAATTAAATTTTAATTAAAATCATAATTTACTAGAAAGTTTATTTTTAAACTATTTATTTACTTATTTCAACACCTTGGTACATTATAAATTCACTTAAATCATATATATATATATATACAATCAAAGGTAAGGTTACTATTCATAAGGGTATGTAACTATTTGTAAGGGTAACGTTAGAATTCATAAGGGTATTTTACAATTTACCAAAAATTATGTTGGTCACAACAAACTCTAAATAACTTACTGATCGCAACTATGTAAGTCAGATTATCGAAATTCAAATCATATGGGTTGTAAAATTATGTTTACTAGCTAGGTTATAACAAGTCGGTGTTTTTTAAGGACTCGGTGTTTCATGCATTAAATATAAATTAATTTGAAAAATTATGGGGTGTGACATCATACATAAAATACTTCATGTCATCATGGGAAAAATGAAAATTCAGAAAGGGGTGAATTCAAAATCTCAGTAATGACGAAGAATATTTAAAAAGATATGATAAAATAGAAAAACCATTTATGAATGGTTATAAAAAAAACCATTTTATAAAATATTTAGTATAATATGGAATCAAAAAATAAAATAATTATTTTTAAATATTCACATTGATATTCTAAAAGTCCAATAATAAGAAATAATATCAATAAATAATCATATCACAAGGAAATGCATAATTTTGGACATCATAACCATATCGTAAAGACCTTGTTCCATGATCATAAATAACCATAGCATCATGGACTTGTGTTGAGAGACTAGTGTTTCTAATGAGACCTACCAATGCATCTAGGGGCTATAGTGATAATCGTTAGTCAATGACTATGTTCAATGCATTTCTCATACAAAATTTGAGAAAAATAACATAAATATTCGTATTAAAACTAGAATATAACATTTTAATAAATTAACCATAAACCATGATTGGTATAAAAATTGTACATCCATAGTGAAACATATCATAAAATATTTAATAAAATATTGAATATTTTATTATAATATCTCAAAATAGATTAAGCATAAAATACAATAATGGATGTTGACATAGATTAAAATAATCTAAAAAACATTAAATCTATTTGAGAGAAATATCATTTTTTAATTTAAAACCATTTTAAAGACACACAATTATGATGAAAAAAAATTATTTTGAAAATAATTGTGTAACATTGTAATGGATATTTTAAAATCTTAAGGTATCATAATCGTAGAAAATCTATTTGTTCCGTATAGGTTCAAAAAATATTCATTCCATAATTTTTCCGAAAGGAAATAAAGTAATTCATTTTGAAAAAATGGAATGATTCCTTTAAAAAAATTATAAATTGATAAACATGTGTAAAATTATCTTTAAAAAAATTTCTATAATATTATCAATCACATTTTACGAAACATGGACATGGATGATAAAGTGGATTCAGTACATACATATATACAAACAACATCTTATAATAATGAGTTTGTGAAGATAACCCTTACCTTATACGTTAGTTTAGTAAACGGTATATTATCCTCCTTAATAATAGTGAGAAAACATTACGGAATTATTTAAGAACTATATATATATATATATTCATGATATCCTATATAATCCTCTTATATCATTTTGTTAATAATACTTCAATATTACCACTATTTCAAGTATAAAATTATTTGTTTTCCTATTAATGTTTTATTGTGTATGTCATGTTTGTTATACATAGGATATATTTTATTCATATCCATAATGATATAATGTTCATAATAATTTTTTTCCATCATCATATAAATTTTATAATCATTCTTGAATAGTCCACATAGAGAATGAACACTACCGGGTTGTGGAAACGGTATATTGTACGTATGCATGGGAGATGATATCATTCAACTTATTGTTAAATGGTATGTAATTAGATGTTATATTAATTATAAGATATCATTATCATTGGATATTTATTATTTTTATTCATTATAAACATCATCAAACTCATCCAAATAAAGAAGTGTTTAATAAAAAATTACACCACAATGTTGATATTATATGTCGTACATACGCACACATGGTAATATTAATTTTCAATGGATGGATAATAAATTTAATATGGTTTTCCCGTAATCATAGTAAAATCTCATCATGTAGATTATAATAGTGTTTTCATTTTAGTATGGAAACAACATATGTGGAGGATGTAGATGATGAAATGAAATTGAATGGAATTAGTTAAACAATTACCTATTCTTTGAACGTATCATTTTGATTTGAACAAATTGAATCAATACAATGGTATTTTTTCAAAAGTGTTGACAAAAAATGAATTTAGGATATTTTGGAGGAGATTTTTTTTGGATTTGGTAGAGCCAAAGGGGTTTAGTGGTTTGAATGAATGAGATGGAAATGTGATCTTTTATAAGAGAGGGGAGGGGTACATTTGGAAACTCCAAAACTATTAAAATGTTATAAATTAATTTTCATTTTATAATAACTCCAAAATCAGTTTTTTTGAATCTAAGATGAGTAAGGGTCGAAATAATATCAGGTAATGATTTTTAGAAATGTCGAGGTCAAAAAATGTAATCTTATCTTTTGAATTTAACCCTTAGTTAAACTGTTTAACTCATACTTTGTTAACCAGTCCTTTTATAATATATGGTTAATACACTTACTATAAAATACCAAAAAAACCATAATTGGATAATTTATTAAATATATAACATTATCCTACTTAGTTATCTAATCCATAGTTTTTTATGATATTTAGTGAAATATTATTTATTTTAAAGTATCCTTTATGTCAATTTTGATACTATTCAAATATTTTCATTTTAAAAAAAGTCAATAAAATAAGATAACATCAACAAAATACCTATAATATGTCACTAATTTGTATATTTTATCAATATAATATGTTTAATAAAATAATTATGTCAAATAATATTTATTTTTATATTTTTGATATCATTTAATTTATTCTTATTTTAATAATTCAAGTACTGCATTAATGTTGTGTAACCATCTAATTAATTATGTATTTCTTAAAATTATAAATATATTAAAATTATGTATATTAAAATTTGTGCTTCAAAAAAACTATTTATTTTCAAACATATCACTTATATAAAATCATATTAAAAATTATAATTTTATTAAAATTAGAATATGGAATTTTTAACTCTTCATTATATAAAATATAATAATTGTCTTAATCTGACAAAATATGATTAAAAATGAAACATTTTTGACGAAATGTTGAATATTTTAGAAAACATATTATAAAATGACATTATGTTATGTGTTTATGATATATTATGTTACTTTAAAGTTATTATTACTTTTAATTACCATATTTACCTTTAGTCATGGTAAATAAAATCCAAAAGTTTCTATTCCCCAAAAAAATTTATGATCCAATTTGAACACATTTTCATTGTAATTATATCCATTTAAGTTCCTTTTCTAATTCAATTAAAATTTTTGGAAATTTTTTTTTAATTCCAATTCAATAAATGTGGCTAGAAGGTGGGTAAAAAAGATGTTTAAAAGTTAAATACATCAATTATATCCAATTCTATTATAAAATGATTCGAATGAAATATATTGGATTAATACAAGTATTATTTATCTATTTTTATTTAAAATAAATTTACAATAAAATAATTATTTAAATTTAATGTCAGGTTTTTGACAATAATGGAGTATTTTTCACAATTCATAAAAAATTGAAAATTTTCAAAAAAATAAAAACAAAATCACCCTCAACTAATTTTAATGTTAAGAATTAAAAATAGAGATCTATTTTAAGAAATAAAATTTATAAAAATTTTAATTTTTTAATACTATTTCTATACACATTTTAAACGGCTATTTTAATTGGTCATCATGCGCTCGAACTCGTTGTTTCTTGCAGCACAGGCTATTGAATTATTTAAAAATAAGTGTAATATGGAATATTGGGGTGTTACATTCCACACTCCATCAAATAATTTCATTCATTAAATTTCCATAACATCCATTCGTAAAATAATTTTGATGTTTCTTCAACATATGTTCCTCAGGTTCCCACTTCGCCTATTCCATTTAATGGTTTCTCCAACGAACTTTTACATGAAGAGTTATTTTATTTTCAACACTTTTTCTCCAGTGTCATGAATCTCGATGGAACTTCATAGTAATACATATCGGGTTCCATTTCTATTTCATTGTAACTGAGAACATGTGTTGGGTCATGTATGTATTTACTTAATAGTGATATGTGGAACACATCGTGGAATTTTTATAGACCTGGTTACATTGAAAAATGGTAAGCTACAACTCCAACTCCATCATGAATTTTGAAAGGACTGATATACATATGAATTAATTAACCCATATTACAAAATTTTATAACATATCTCTAAAGAGATACCTTCAAGAAAACATGATGTCTAAATCATAATTCCAAATCCTTCCTTTTGTTATTGGTATAGATCTGTTTCTCACATTTATCTATTTTGATATGGGTCTGAATAGTCTTTACCTTTTACATCGTTTCCTCAGCAAATTCTAGGCCTACGAGTTTTTTTCACCACTATCATCCTTAAAATTTAGGGTACAACATCTCTTTCTTTATAATGCTCCATCTAGTGCCATCAAAATACTTGAATGGAAGATATTGTTATTGGAAAATTATACTAGAGATAAATATTGATCCCATAAAACATGATAGTCTAGTGAGAAATATCGCAACATATCTTTTAATTTTTCAATAGTCCTCTCTGATTTTCCATCAATTTGAGGGTGGTAGGTAGTTCTCAAATGAGGCTATGTATCTACAGACTTCTAGAGACATTTCCAGAATTGTGATGTAATAGGGGGATCATGATGAGAAACAATTGATAGGGGTACACCATGACTTCTTTGAACATCATTAATATATAATCTTGAAAAATGATCAAGTAGAAAATCTTCTCATATAAAATAAAATATGATTATTTAATAAGATGATATATAATAAACCAGATCACATCATTTTTCTAGGAGCCTTTGGTAGTCTCATAACCAATTATATCATAATATCATCCCATTTCCACACATGTATAGGAAGTGGTTGCATGACTCCTCTAAGATGTTGTCTTCTAGCCTTTAATTATTGACAAACCAAACATCTCTACACCTAATTAGATGTATCCTTCTTCCATTTTTTCTAAAAATATTATTTCAAATATCTATATATTATAGTTCTATAGTATTATATAGTGAAATTGGAGTATGAGCATCATCCAAAAATTTCCTATTTAGATCAGGTATATAGGGCACAAACAACCGCACTGTAAATATAAAAAATGTCACCTCAAATACAATTTCAATCAGTCTCCCATAATTCAGAGCTTCAATTATAATTTGAATATCTTCATCATTAGATGGAAATTTATTTATCCTTTCTAGTTAAGTTGGGTTTTCAACCATTTGAAAAGTTAGTTATGTTTCACATTCAATGATAATTCCAATACCCATCTTTACTAGATCCATTAACATAAGATCGTTTTAAAATCTCATTCTATTCAGGATTCCATGTTCCTTATTCCTTAAATCATCCTCTATATTATTTACCTTCCTTATGTGGTTGTTTATTGTCCAATGAAAATACATGACTACCTCAAGATATATCGTTTTTATATGGTTGATTCCTTTATTTTAGTAGAAAATATTCTAAACTCTTGAGATCTGTATATATGAAACATATTTCACCGTAGTTATAGTACCACCATATCTTTAGAGAAATGATTAATAATTCTTATTCAAGATCATGTGTTGAATAGTAGTATTCATTGTGTTTTAGAAACATTGATTCATATTCAATAACAATATAATTTTTCATAATAAAAAAACAATGTATTTTACATGATGCAACACTATAAATCAAAAACCCATCATTTGTATATGGTAAAGTAAATATAAGAGCATTGAATAATCTTTTCATCAATTAAACACAATATTAATCCGACACTTTTGTCCAAATGAATTTATATTATTTATGTGTGAGTTGGAAATTTCATGAAGCTAAAATAAAAAATCTCTAAACATCCCATATAGATCATTTCTTATAAAAGTCTCAAAAACAATCTACAAGTGGTTCTCATGGTCTTTATAACATTTGGAGTATACAAATATATCATCAATAAATAATAAAAAATTACCATGATATTCCTTGAACTCTTTGTTCTTTATAAACATGAAAACGGAGGGTGCATTGGTCAATCCAAATGATATTACATTAAATTCTTAATGACCATACCGTATTCGAAATGCTATCATTTGAATACTATACCCCTTTGAAAACAATTGATGATATCCATAAAGATGTTCAATATTATTAATATATCAATATCACGTAATTTGATCGATTAAATCATCAATTAGAGGGATATGATACTTGTTCATTATTATAATAGAATTTATTTCTCTATAGTTTATAGCCTTATTGATCCATATTTTCACTTAATAAATAGAACTAAGGATCCCCATTGAAAATGACTAGGGTGAATAAATCCAATATTACACCACTCTTATATTTATTTATTCAACTCTACTAATTACACAGTGGGCATTTAATAGTGAATTTTTTATTTTGGCATTATATCATGGATTATATAAATTTCAAACTCAACATCCCCATGTAGAGGATATCCAGGTAAATCCTATATAAATACATCATTATATTCTCATACAATGGGTAAATCCTCAATTTTAATATTTATTTTTTCATCCATATGTGTCATTTATTCTTCTATCCCAAGATTCTCAATCAGTAAAGAAACTACGGTGTATTTTGATAAGAATTTCATAATGACGTTTTTTTCTAATGATAATGGATCATATATCATCCCCAAAAATCACAATTTCATTCTTCTTGTAATAAATTCTTGTTTAAAATTTTGATAATCAGTCCATACTAATGATATATCATAGTTGACCCTAGGTATGATGATAAATTCAGCATATAAATAATATTTATATTACTTGAGGAGAACTTCCTGACCCATATTTATTACAATGAGACATACCTTATGGGGTTTTCTGAGAACTATATTTTTAATGTGAATTATAAATATATATTCTTTTAATGAAAAATTAGATGATATGAAAAAAAAATTCGGATCCATAATGAAATAACTCTTTGGATAAATTTGGGGAAACAATCAAAGTATCTTCTACCACATAATTAAGAACCTCAACCTCAGTTTTTGTGACTTCAAAAGCTTTGCCTTGCCCTCTTAGGATTTTATGGGGAATTATTCCTTTACTCTTAGGTCAATAATTTTAATAATTTCCCATCCCTTTAAAATTTTGTCACTTAACATTTTAATCTTCTTTCTTCGCCTTGAAATAATGAGAATGGTGGCTTTTTTCACCCCACTTGAAATAATCTCCCAATACCTTTAGCCAAGTACTAAGGGGTTTCTTCCAAAAAAAATCTGCAGGGTTTAATGTCATCATTTCCCTTTTTCCCCTTATTTATTTTCCAGAGTGATCAATGGCCCTATTATTCCCTTTCTATAATTGAATTTCATAAGACTTAGATAATTCCCTTTAATTATTGATCACAAATGAGACTATATCTTTGCATGATCAGAAAGTGTGTGAGACCAATTCTCTTAGAAGGAATGGTTTTATCCCACCAACAAATAAATCAATATTACTTCTTGGGATACTTATGTATAATAAAACATTCCATTTTATCCATGTGATGTTGGTGTCATACTTGTCAACATTCTAATACTCCATCAGACTCATAACCAGAAAGTGGATATCCAAATCGGATCATAGATCACGATGAATGTTTTTTTCTAGGTATAGTTATATAAATTAGAAAAAATATATATTTTATTCCATTTCACCCTCCTTAATTCTTTGAATTAATGTACAATATTGATCTACATCTCCTCATATATGATAGAATTCCATAAAAACATTTTCACATTCCTTATAACACATAGAATGAGATATTTTTTCAAAGGATCTTATATATTACTCATCTAAAAAATGGAATTTCTTTTCAAACTCAACAATGGAGGCTATTATCTCATAATGAAGACTAACATTGATCCCTTGCATTATGAATCATGTTTCTCTATATGGGTAAGGATATTTTTCATAAAATGAGTTGGTTGTCCAAGTATGGTTATTATTTGTTCAGTGCTAGTTGTATCATCATCATCACTATCATTCTCATTCATAGGAGATAAATATTTACATTGTTAACATGTGTTTATGTGCTTCAATTTTATTCCACTAGGTGAAATTTCTAGACGGTGGGATAAACTTGATTAGGTTATTAATCATGGTCTATAATTCTAAACAAGTAAAATACTTAACCTAAATTGAAAATTTATTTATATCTAATCCATAATCATAATAACTATTATTTGGGGAAATATTTACACATAAAACCTTCACAATAGTTTGTAACTAAAATGTGAATTTTTATAAGAATTCCCCCTAAGAGTGTCAAACTATTTGTGGAGTAAGGATTGTTATCATATAATATTTTATCCCAAGTCAAGCCTGGAACACCTTGTTAGGGTTTATTACTTCTTGGAACATCTATTCTAGTACCACACCACTTGTAGTATCCATACATTGATGTATTTTCTAGGAATACCCTCACAATCTATTTTTAACAAGAATACTAGGATGTTTCTCTATACTTATCATCGGAGCATATCTTAGTGTAATGTTGCCTAATTATGGGGTTTTAAATATAGTTTACAAAGCTTGTGCTAAAATTCATCTGATATAGACTGTAATATCTGGACCATATTTTCCAAAAATCATTTAAATATTTTTTACATTAGAAGGATCATAATAAATCAAATCCTGGATGATCAGATTATTTAGTATCCATGAAAATAGAATATAAAAACATAAGTTTTTATTACATCATGAAATGAAAAAAACATACTATCTAATTTAAAAACACTCATATCCCTTATATTATACCTAAAAGACAGTCAGAATATAATTTTTCACATATTGGGGAATAATGATATATAAGAAAGTGGTGAGGTCAAATAATCAGTAAGGATAAACAATATAGTAGAATCTATCATAAATAAGAATAACCTTTCATGGAATGGTAAAAAACATTAAAAAACATTTTAATCAAATATTCTATATAATATGTAATGAATTAATTTAATAATTCCATTGAAACATTATCATGGATATTCTAATTGTTGAATAATCACATGAAATATTAATAACTAATCACTTAATTAGGAAATTCATAATGTCATACATCATAACAATACAGTCTGGGCCTCATTCGAAGATGGAAAATAACCATTTAATCAAGGCCTTGTTCTAAGACCCGAGTTTTTTTCACGATACCTACCGATTTATCTATGTTCTATATAGGGCCCCACACATCACTTACTAATTCTAATTTATTGCTCATATGAGATGGGTCAAACATAAAATAAACATTTATATTATAACTGGAAAATGAAATGTTAATGCTTTAACATCAAACCATGAATGGTAAAAAAAATAGAACATTGTTAGTCAAACATATCATAAAAAATTTAATAAAACATTTAATATTGTATCATAACAAATCAATAATAATTAATAATAAAATATAATAAAGGATGTTGATATAAGTAAAAATAACCTACTATAATCATTATAAATCATTGGGATCAATATCATTTTTTTACTTTGAAATAATTTAAAATATTCACAACTATAAAAGAAAACATTTATTTTGAAAATAAAATTTTAAGAATGTATGTGAATCTTCATGATGTTACAGAACTGTAATGGTATCTAAATCTTCTCCCACTGCATATTTAAAAAAACATTCTTTCCATAATTTTTAGAAAAAGACATCAAGTATCTCATTCATAAAATAATAGAATGATTCAATTAAATATATTTTATAAAAATTAAAAAATGGTTAAAAATGTCTTTAAACAATTTTAATTAATATTTAGAAATAAATTTTATGATACACGGACATGTATTATAAATATTTTATAGTATATACTATCATATAAAAAACCTCAAATAATAATGTTTTTGTGAAATTAACCCTTACCTTATACATTTATTTAGTAGAGGTTGTGTTAACCTCCTATATAATAGTCAAAAAGTGTTATTATATTTTACCAGAACCATTTCTATATTCTTGATGTGATATATAATCCTATTATATTTTTTTAAAAAAATATTTCTTTATTGTCATTGTTTCACGTGATAACAACTTCGTTTCCCCATAGATGAGTTATTTTGTAAGTCATATTTTTTTGGCATATGGTCTATTTTATTAATATCCAAAATGTTATAATGTTCATAATAATAATTTTTACTCATTAAATAAATTTTATAATCAATGTTTAATCGTTAACGTGGATAATAAATCTCACCGCGTCGTGGAGATGATAGGTCATATGTACGTACGAGTGACAATAACATTCCATTTATGGTTAAACAGTATGTAATTAGATGGTATATTTATTATAAACATTCAGAATAATGTTAAATTAATTATTTATATCTGTTATATTCATCATTATACCAATCCAAATAAACTATTATTGAATATAACCTTACACCATGATGTGGAGATGGTAAGTCATACGTATGCACCCCCGGTGATATTGTAAATCATAGGATGGTTAAAAGGAGTAATATGTCATATCATAATCACAATAACATCTCATCATGTTTTTATACTTGATTTATTAATTTTTTATCAAAAAAACATAGGGGGATAAGTAGAATACGAATAAAATTGGATGGAATAGGTAAAAGAATAACCACTTATTTGAGTATCTCCATTTGATATTGAAAATAATGACTCCATGTGATGGAATTATACAATATGTATATCCCCTAGGATTAAGTGAGGTATGTAGGGATGATATGTGGCAATGTTTGGAAAAGAAAATGGGATTTAGAGATGTGAATAAAAAAGAAGGGAGGTTTTGTTTTATAAGAGATGGGATATGTACTTTTAGAAACTCCAAAACTATTAAATAATGATAAATTGATTATAAGTTTCAAATTAGTCCAGTGTGAGTTATTTAGATTCTATGTTGATTATGGATATAAATACTCTACGACAATGATTTTGAGAATATTTTAGGTTACAAAATACTATATTTCCATTTATATTTAACACTTATTTAAATAGTTCAATTCTCACCATGTTTACTTCAGGTTTTATAATACAGGGTTAATATAGTCAAAATAAAATTACAAAACAACACTAATTCAATCATTTATGAAATATTTATCATTGTCATACTTATTTTTCTGAACCTAGGATTTTTAATATTTTTATTACATTTAATTAAATGTTATTTATTTTAAATTATCATTTATGTCAATTTTGATACTATTTTATATATGCATTTTTTTTAATAATAACAACATGAAAAAATTTAAAAAATACTTAGAATATGTCACTAAATGTTCAACTTTATCTATAAAATTTATCTATGTCATTAATTATTTGAAATTCATTTTATTTTTATATTTTTAATATCATTTAATTTAGTATTACTTTAATAATTCAATAACAACATTATTATTGTGTCACCATTTAATTTAAATATTTAATTCATAAAATTATAAATAATTTTACATTATGCATATAAACATTTAATATGTCTATATAATATTTACTGTCAACCATATAACTTACATAATCTCATATTAAAAATAATATAGTAATTAAAATTTGAATTCATCATTTTCATCTCTTCTTTAAATAAAATATAATAAATGTATAATTCTAACAAAACTGGCATAAAAATGGTAATATATTCGGCATAAGTATTCTTTTGTTCAAAAAACACATATGAAATTAAATTATGACCGTTTTAGGGTAATATTATATTATTATAAAATTATTTTTTACCATTAATTTCCTTATTTAACTTTAACTATGGTAACTAAAATCTAATGTTAATATTCATCAAAAATTATTTAGATTCTGTTTAGAAATAATTTTATACTAATTACAACCATGTATTTCTATATTTTGAAATTCAATTCATAGAATGAGTAAAATTATGTTTAATGAAAATCCTATACATGTGGCTAGAAGGTAGGTAAAATTTGCTTCTAAAAGATTAATAATTTTTTTATATCTATTTACATTATATATTGATTCCAATAAACTATATTTTATTAATATATTTATTATTTATATTTTGTTAATTTAAAATCAATTTATAGTAAAATAATCTTTTAAATGAAAAAAATCATTTTTAACAACAATGAAACTTTTTTCACTATTCATCACAAATTGAAATTTTCAATAAAAATACCAATAATTTTCCCTAATAATATTTCAATGATACAAATTAAAAATGAAGTCTATTTTGATAAATTGAATTTTATAAATTTTATAATTTTATTAATACTATTAATAACAACTTTTTAAACAACTAGATGTTTTGACCATGGTGTGCTCTAACTCATTGTTGTGTGCAATGAAAGATATTGAGTTATATAAAAACAAGTGTACCATGGAATATAGGGGTGTTACATGACGTTAAAATTGTTCCTAAAATATTTTTTGGGATGAAAAAATCAAAGGTGGGAAGGTTGTAATATCATGAGTTTTGAATCGGACAAAAAATTCACTTGGAATTTAAATTTTCACATTTACTATACATTCCATTTTTAAAAACAATAATTATAATGTTTAATACCAATATTTGGAACACTGATGTGTATATTTTATGAAATTAAATTATTTAAATAAAAATTAAAATGTAAAAATTGAGGGTAAATTGAATTTAATAATAATATTGAAATGTTTTAAAAATATTAGTACTAATGATAGTATTATTATTATTATTATTAAATTGTTTGGTTTTTCTAGATCCATAATGGGTCTCACCCTCCTCTATGTATCCCACAAGTGATGCCCATTTTTCCCAAATTCCTCTCGCATGACCCCCCTATATCTTGACCTCCCCCTCCTCAAGCCCTCCTCTGGTGCACCGTTTCCACCTTGATTTCTTCATGAATCACTATCAATCCATCATGGTATGCTATATCCTACCTCATCCTCCTTGTTTTTATCCATTTCCCATCTATTCATTACATTTTGAGGTTCGGACAAACCCTAGGGTTAGAGATAACCAGATTTTTTATTTCTAATCTGGTATTTCAGAATGTGAATGGTCTCCCAGGGTGTGTTTCTGCGTGTTCCAGCTAATAAAGCTGAAGGAAAAGTGGTCTAACTTGATTTGTTTCACAATAAAAGTATGAAGATGAGTATTACTTTCATTCATTGATACCACTAAGGTTATAATTGAGTGTTTTGTATTTTATGAATCCAAAGTAATTATTATTTGGTGTGTTGGTGATTATCACATTAACTTTCAGTTTGAATTAATCTATGTAGTGGGGTTTGACCAATTTTGATAGCAAAATGCATATATTAAGGTATTAATATATATAAATATTTATATATTTAATGTATATATTCCCTCATAGAAGAGGGAATACATTCATTATGTTAAAGTATATATATATATATATATATATAATGTCAGGTATGTGCACGTTTGGAGGAGTATTGAGGGTTGTTATTAAAAATGTAAAGTTTATGTTATTGGCTTGGTTCCTCCTCGATATACGGTCCCATTTTCATGACCTCTTCTGTTTATTAATTCATTATTTAATTGATAATCTCTCTTCACTTAGTGCATAATAAATGTATTATGATTAGATTAAATGCTTCCATTGTTAATTTTCATGAAATGTTAAACATGATCTATGATTGGCTAATAATAATGTCACGATTTTATAGAACACCATATCCCATGGAGTGATGCTTCCTTCATAACAAACACATAGTTAGTATATTATTATGTTATCTTGGATTATTTCTTTGGGTGATTTTTTATGATTTTTATTTGGTTTTATATGTTTAAATGGATTATTCTGGTGCCTAGTCACTTTTTTCCTCATTTTCCAATGTGGGAAAATCCATGATTCCATAACATATCTCCCTTAATAATTTTCCCAATAATATATATTCTATGTATCAATGATTGAAATTAACTATTAAAGGTAAATGGGTTGGTTAAGATGACATGGGATTGATGATAGCTTACCTTTAAGGGTAAAAGACATGAACCCCTTAGAACATAAACCATTAAATCAATTTTCCATATTTTGGAAGATTAATTGAGAATGACCTTAAGTAGGATAGATCATAACAAATAGAATTACTTGAATACATGATTTATCCATATTGATTTTTTACTTATATTAAATGTTTTGGTCATTTTAATTGTGTCTATTATGACCTTCACTTTTGTAAATACATCTTTGAGGTTTTCTTTATGCCTCTTGGACACCCCCTTAGTTGTGTTATCATAAAAGGACCTAAATTCCTATTCCTAGAATGATAAATCACCACCTAAGAGACCATTTTGTTTAAATTCCTTACGTTACTAATTTAATTATTGATAATGGTTATCTAGGATAGTCACCATTATTCCTTACACATCACATCTAAACTCATGTGAATGCCTTATATATGATGGTTTCTTCAAATTGGATTCCTTATACAATTTTATTTGAAACAATTCAAATTCAATTTGGATGTTTACATTTTCTCCTTCTTTTATTTTGTTTGCCACAATATTTACAATTCCATGGGATCATATTAAATTCTATTTTTCCTTGCGCATTGTGTATATTATAGTGAGTTCATTTATTATTTTTTAAATGTCATTTGGCATTGTTGTATAAACTAAATAATAATAACTTGAGACCTTGATATTTCATTCATGACATATAGGTAATGGAATGTTAATTCAATGTGACTCTGGTTTCATTTCCTTAATAGAGAATATGCCTTATTCCTAAGCCTTATTATTTTACAATTATAATGATTTTTTTGTTTTACCAAGTGATCTTCTTTAGATCCTAGTGAAACTTTTGTTATTAATTCCCTTTGCCATGTTAATGGTTTGGGTTGATATACATGATATATTGAATACCTATTGAATCATGGTCCTCATGTTATAACCTGACTTATGTATGTGCTTTCCATGTGAGCTATTTATTAACGTGTTCTTTGAAATTTTATTTGGAAAATGTTCTTCAATTTATATAATCCATGTGATAACATGGGTTCTGTATTAATGTCTCAAGGATGTACTATCATTCTTGGGTGATTATACCATGACATGTTTTTGGATGTAGTGGTTTATGCTCACTAAGAAAGGGCCCCACCATGATTATTTATTATACAATTGGGTGATACTGGTTTACAAAGCCGAAACTGGGGAAAAACACATTGGTAAGATAGAAACTTTAAGCCTCAGGGGATACTCGGTCCCACATGTGGGATACCCAGGAAAGAATCATGGTTACCATAACATGATGTATTCTTGGATCATTAAAAGGATTGCCTTGGACGAGCTTTGTGGCATTGGATATTTTTTATCGATGTACTGTAATGATACCTCAGGGATGGACTCAGAATCCACTAATTAGTTTGAATGATTTATTGAGTTTAATTGAATGATTTATTTGGTTAATTGATTGTTCTATTCTTTTTTCTTCTATTTATATTAGATAATTCACTTTTTAATTTTCTCCCTTTCCTATTAGTATACTTATGTGATTCCATGATAATTAGTCCCCAAGAATAAGCACAAGTATGGGGGTTCACTGATTGAGTTTCCCTGTTACTTCTGGGACTAGTAAACATAATGGGCTCCCAAAGGTTCCTTCTTTCTTATTTCTGAATTATGCTGAATTAGGTGGAATGGTATGGGTATCCATTTAATAATTAATACCATGTTTCTATTATTAATTGTTATCACTATATAGTTATTTTATATGGAAATGTTCATAATTGATATTCCATTTTATGTATTGGGATAGACAACATGGGTTTTGACCTATGTATATTTATATGTCACACCCTGATCTGGTACCATTGGTTCTCATGTAGGCCTTGTATTTTTAGGATATTGGTTCATCATTATGTTTCTTGTACTTGGGAGTTAGGATAAAAGACCACACCATATATTGAGATGCTTATAGATATCACCACTGGGTATTTTATATCATTTCATTATTATTTTACAACGTTGTAAATAATTATGTATTATTTACACCATTATGTTATGTATCATCACTATGATATGAATTCATCTTTTATATATCTGGTGTTGGAAAATTTTATTAAATTGTTAATAAATTTATTATCATTATTTTTCAATTATTTATTACTATTTCTATATTTTTCTATTCTTGATATGATTCTACTAGCAATAATATCTTTTTAATAATTGTGCATAATTTTATCTTTGATTCCATAGTCCCACAAAAACACACCCAAGACCCTCACAATTTTTATGAAGCCTTTGGCATTGAGGGAAATGCACATGATGTCATATGACTCACAAGTCCGACTATTGGGTCTATGATATGATGGTTCATGATGATACATATTTTATAAAAAAGGTTATATATCATTTGAGTGACTGGGGATAAAAGATCTATATCATGTTATTTTACTAAATTGAATTTCATTCCAATTGAGGAACCTTTGTGGGAAAATTATTTTAACATATTCTTATTATTTGTAGATAACTAAACTTTATCTGAAAAATTGTTTTTTATTTTATAGAATCATAGCCAGTCCAACATAATGAATTTTTTATTGAAGATGAAAGATGAAAGAAAGTTAAAAACCATACATAAATGCAGAGAAATGTTTTTTTCCATATATTGAATTCTGTACTAAGGTTTTGACATTTCTAAGAATAGAATCCATAATTATGATGAATAGGTTTGTCAAAGAATGTGACGTCGTGAGTTAGAATGGTCTCAAAAATTATAAAATATGAATAGACGATTAATTTATGATCATGAAGTTTTTAAATATCAACAAACATACTCAAGATAATAATTTATAGGAATCATAATGATCTTGTCAGTTCTAGAGGTACCAGACTCCAATGTTGGAAGATGTTATATATTTTAATGAATATTACTGTTGAATAATTTTAGTGTTGTAGAATGGATAATTCCATTGAAATGAACTGATAAAGAAATATAAATTTCAATAATTAGAGAATGAAATAAGAATTATAATTAGACAAGAAAGAAATATAAATTGAAATGAGATGAAAAATAAATTGATATTTATATTAGTTGAGAAACAAAAAAAATCTTAATGAGCGAAAAAATAAACATAATTTTATTGAGATGAGAAAAAATTTGATTCTGAATGTGATGAGAAAGAATAATATACATAATTATAAGAGAATGAAACAAATTTATATTGAGTTAAAAATAGAATAGATTATAATGACATGAGAAATAAACATATTCATTATTATATTACAATTAAAAATCTTTGGTAATGAGCTAAAAAGTAAAAAAATACATTTTTAATTGATTATGAAGAACACTCAAAAAGAAGAATCAATATGTTCAATGAATATTTGAATGTTTCAAAACATTAAATTAAGCTTTTAATAAATATTACAGATATATTTGGAGGATTGAAGAAGTCAAAAATTAATATTGAATACAACTGTTTTTGTTTTGAGTTTTTTAAATATAACGAAGTTGGGAATGTTTTCTATTTTTCCAATCTTGTTTTTCTTATCTTCTTATAAATAGTTTTTTAAAAGATGGATTTATTATGAATTTTCCAGAATGTGTAAAATTAAATGAAATGAGGAATTGGATGTTAATGTTCCCATTGGACTAAAGTAGATTATATTGATCTTTTCTAAAATGATTAACTTTTGGTAGATTGAGAACGGGGTCATCTTATTGAGTGTATAAGATCAACCATTCAGACTAATAAATTTTCGATCATTTTCAATAAAGACATTATTATTATTTTGGATCATTTACTTTGTGATAATATAATGTAAACTAACAAGATCTAGTATAATATTCCTTTTCGTGAGATTGAAGATGTCTATCAATATGTTTCAAAAGTTTTATTCCCTTATTAATAATAGTGAATTTCTGTAGATCAATGGGAGTGGATAATGAAATGATGTAGGTTCCCACACGTAGAATTCCCCCTGTAAATATGTGTGTATTACTTTCTTTCTTAGTAATTATTCATTTTTTTCCAACTATGATATGGACATAAATATGAACATATTGTAAATGATAGGTTATGATAAGTATTGAATGATATAAAAATTATCACAACTATTTCAACCCCCCATCTTCTCATTTGTTATTTGATACTTTAGAACCTCAATAAGTATTAGATGGAAGGTTACATTGTTGAATTATTATCGTAGAAAATATCACATTGTAAATTTTTTTAAAATTATTACATTTCATGGAAAATAATATTACGGATGGAATGAATAAGATAATTAATTATATCATATCTCTTGAAATGATTTTAACATTGCCACTAATATTGGTTTCCAACATAATGAGAAATATTCTCTTATGATGTTTGCTGATAAGAAAAATATAAAATTTAATGGAAATGATTGAAATGAAATCCTAATTTTTTATCAGATAATTTTTTCCATAAGGTTATGGGCCTCAATAATTCATAAAGTATCTGGGACATGGTTGAATTTATATTCCAATATAATACTAAAGTGAATGAGGGGAATGATATAGAGCTAGAGTAGTAGTTATTAAGACATTAGAATGAGTGATGAAGAATATATTGATGAATACTTCACTATAGTAAATGGTTGTTTTTTTCAAAATAAAAATATTTTTATAGTTTCTAGAAGATTTTATAATTGTGAAGAAACTATGCTAAATTTACTAGATATATTTATTATAAAATATCCTCTTGAGATGATAATGATGATTTATCTCTTGAATAACTACAAAGATTTCCTATTTCTTCTGATAAAAGTAAGGATCCAATCATTAAAAATAATATGACATTTAAAATATATTTTAAAGCTGTGAGAATGATTAAAATCTATGATGTGGAATAATGTGATCTTTTTGAGTCAAATGATAATTAATATAATAAGTTGAGTGATATGATTATGTATCTTATCTCTAAAAAATATCAGATATGAAGTGGAAAATAGGGAGGCAAACATACTGTCAAATGTTTTGAGGGTAGTTGAATTAGACACATTGCTAGGAATTGTCCCAATAAGAATTTTTAAGAACAAATAGATGATTTTGATGAAAACAACGATGGAAGATGCTAAAAAATGATAAAAATAAAAATTAATACAATAAATACTAGAACATGTTTAATAGAAAACAATTATGTATGTATATTAAGATAGTATAATTAGAAAAAATTGGAAACAATTATTTTAAAGATGAATGTCCAAAAAAATTATTAACCTATTTTCCAAAAGAATAGAAAAACTTCTTTCAAAGATAATAGTGAATGAAGTGAAAGATCATATAGAGAGTACCTGCACCAAAAATAACATGTTTTATTTATTAAAAAAACTCTAAAGAAATAAATTAGTTTAATAATGAACAAATATGATGATGATGTTGATATAAGATGATATTTCATCATGAAGAAGGATGAATACATTGAGAGAATATTATTTTACAAAAACTTAATTGAGAAATATAGACATATTGTTGAAGATATTTGTAAGAAGATGGAGGATACTAATGAAAAATTTAAATTTTTTCGAAACAACGACTCCAAACACTCAATGATATTTGATGATTCTGAATTATAATTTAAAATAATATATGGATGTAAAATCTGAGACATTTAAAGTTGCTGAAATGGCTCAATACAAGAATCCAGTGAAATATTAACTCACCAAATTTATTTTTCATCAAATTATTTTAACATTTTATATTATGGAAAAGGTTTTGGGGAATCATGGATGGGGAAATGGAGTGAGAAACCTAACAATTATCTAAAAATAAAAACTCACTAAATATAATAGATTGTTAATATTCTAAGTTTGTTTTAGATGAATGATGTTTTCGACCTAAATAATTATTCATTATGGAAGGATAATTATTGTATAGAAAATCAATATTTGAGGGATATTAATGTTGTTTTCTCATACATGTACACATATATAAAAAAATTTGGAAAAAATTTCCTCTACCTAGAAGATGTTTTGAGAAAGGTGGAATAATCACGAATGTAGAATTTTTATATTTCCAAACATATTGAAATATAAAAAGTGAACAACTCATGATATTAGAGACATTCCAAAAAATTATTTGAAGGTTTTTAATAATTTTATAGAATATTTAATCACTCATGTAATCATACAGAATGATATATGAAACTACTTCTAGAATATTTTTTTAGGATAAAAGTGAAAAAGAAGCATAAAATAAGAATGTTTAGGAATGAAATATTTTTTTTGAGACAATGTTTATAGAATATAAAAGGAACAAACCCCGGATATTTTATAGTGGTTGTTCCTCACATAGGACAAGTTATATAAAAAGGAAACATGATTAAAATCGTGAGGGACAATCAGTTTCCTTTAGTAATGAAAGTTGCATAAAATTCAGAGAAATCATAATGGCTGAGATTGAAGTATAAAAATTAAAATATATAGAATTTTTCATTATTTATGGGATGAAACCTAATATACTTACATTAAGTAAACATATTAATAATGAAAATGTATTTTTTTAGAAAATATTTTTTTATCATAAAATGTTTAAAGATGTGAATGGTATTACAAAAAGATAAATTACTAGTGGGAATCTCCTCCAAATAAAAAAAAATTTAACAACTATAGTATCTTTAGTTCTAAATATAAAAACAAATTAGGGAACATAACGTATTTTAACCTAGTATAGAAAATTATGACCAAAATTTATATGGTTGATATAATTCGAAACATTCTAGAATTGAATAAAATGGAAAATAATATTTGGTGGACGTATCAAAAAAGAATGATGACTAAAAAATCATAAAAGTTTTGAGATTCAATATACTATAAAACATGAGCTTACTCATCTTGATTTGTGTTTTAATAAGTGATAATAATAAAAAAAAATAGATTTCTATTTCATTAAATTTATTCAGGATGTCACTCTGATGAAAAAAATAATTTTTAGTAAGAAAACATCATATGATATATAAATATTCAAACTATTTAGAAAATATTTTGAAAATAATTGGTGTTTCAATTTAAATGGTGATTAAAAAAATGATACCAAATTTATAGGTAAATAATTTCAAACATATCTAATAAAAAAAAGGTATAAACATCAGTATTCTGATCCCTATACTCCAAAAAACATTAGAGTAGTTGATCATATGAATATAACATTTTTTGTAAATATGGGGAAGTGTGTTTTCAAAATACAAAAATTCAAAATTAATTTGGATAGAAGCTATTAGTATTGTTGTTCATGTTGAAAATAGATGATCATTGAGACCATAAAACACCATGACTCATTATGAAAATTGGATTAACACAAAAACATCAGCGAAATACTTTATTTTTTAGAAGTCCATGGTACCCCAAAATAAAAAATACAGAGTTGAGAATGTTTTATGAGAAAGATGAGAAAGGAACATTTAAGGGTTATTCACCAAATAGAGGATGTTAAAAATGTGTAAATAAAATTTTTAAAAAGTTAGAGGACTCACCTGTTGTGAATTTAATTCAAAATCAAATTTACTTACCCACAGTTGTTGATAATGATAAGGAGGATAAACCAAATATTTTTATAAATAGTGAATGTAATTCAAAAAACCTTATAATGATTCATAAAATTCATGTGATTAGGAATGTTATATTGGAAAAATACTATAAATTTTCTTATCATACAAATACATGTTTACTCTCAAATCATTACTTTAAATCATAACCCTATAGTTTACACAAAAAGAATGATTCTTTTAGGAACTTTTTCTTCACTTGTGTCAAAAGTTGAACAGAAATATGTTTCCAAAGGGATAAAACACAATGGATTGGTAGATTCTATTAATTACCAGTTATACAAAATTTAGTAAAATGATAAATGGAAACTCATTCCTTGGTCATTAATAAAATGATATCAGAATAATGTTGGTATATATAAACCTGTTGAATGAAAATGGAGAAGATTCAAGAAATAAATCGTGGCATGTTTGTACATGCTATAAAAAGTTGGAATATGTGGATTTAGAAGAAACTTGTTCACTAGTTGCATGATTAAGAACAAATAGAATGTTTCATTTAAGGGAAGCACATAGAATTAAAAATTTTATTAGATTTATGTAATGTTATATTTATTAAATTGTTATATTTAGGAAGATTTTTACATTAAACAGATTTGTTGTTTTCAAATGGATATTGATGAAAAAATTATTATAGATTTAATAATGGCTTTTATGGATTACAATAATACCCACATTGTTTGTATTCTAAAATTGAGAATACTTTGATAATGTGGAAACTTTCTAATGAAAAGGATGACATAAATTTATATGTTAATGATTATGGGTCTGAAACCTTAATTGAATTTTTTTATGAGGATGGTATTTCTTGTTTAGGTGGATAGAGAATATGGTTGGAAAATATTTTCTTAGGAAATAAAGAATAATTTTGGAAAGTTTTTGTTAGGAAATTGATATTCTTCCATGGATTAAAAGTTAAAAAAATGAAAAATAACCATTATTTTCTCATGAAATGTATCTTATCGACTAGTTATTGATGATTTGTATATAAGAATCCAAAAAAAATTATACATATATATCTATGACTATATAATTGAGTTAAGATAAATCTATAAAAAGTGTTATTCATAATGATTTCTGTACGATGATATGATGTTTATTTAACATTACATACTCAAGAATAGATATTGTCTATGAGGGGTCTTTATGTTCCCAATATTAGTATCATATGACCAAATCATATATGTTGGAGGAAAAAATGATTCTGAGATATGTCAATAGAACAAAGTCACATTGGTGATTATAAAACAAAATTTGTGACATGATGTTTCATGGTTATACTAATGTTTATTGGGTTGGAGATAGTTATGGTATATAATCATCTTCAAGGGGAACATATTTATTTGGTAAATTTTGTGTGATTTGGAATAATAAAAAACTATATTCATAAATGTTGATCATAGGAGAATCTATTTATTTTGAAGCTACTCAGTCTTATACTCATATCATGTGGATGAATGTTCAGCTAGATGAATTGAAAGTGAAGGCTTTTAAACCATTTAAGATACATTGTAAAAATTTGACTACATTTTAGTTTTATATAAATATTATAGAATATTTATGATCAAAAATGACATATAGAAAGTTTCACTTTATTAAAGACAATGTTTCTACTAGAGATGTTATGCTAGAATAGATCTCAATGAGGTATCAAATTCTATATTTTTTTATAAAACCCATGAAGAAGTAATGAATTTTCGAATTGAGGCTGCAACATGTTGTTCAGCGTCCTCCAATTAAAACAAAAACCTCATAAGGAAAAAACACATTATTCTATTGATTATGGTGATAATGGGGGATAAAACATTTCAACTTTCTACATTTTAATATTTTATTGCTGGACATTAATTTAAAAATATAATATATTAGATATCATAAAATGTAGTGGATGAAAAAATAAATTCGAGGGGGATTTTATATTTAAATAGATGTGAAATTTTCTCTCCATATAGGGATAAATTTGACTAAAAACAATACATTATCCATTAGTGTGGTGTTAGAACACAATCTTTTCTGAAAGGATGTATTTTGATAAAATTTTAAAAAATGTTATTTAATTAAAAAATTTAAGGTGGGAAAAAATTATTAGAGTTGGAAAAAAATTAATATGGTTTTTCAACAAAAGGGGGATTGAATAACCTTGTAGTAAAATTGTTTTATGAAATATTTTCCAGTGGATGGAAACTATCCTTTTATAAAATAAATTTTTTCCTATATTGGAAGTGGTCCCAGTCCCTCAAAATGAGTTTTATAAAAACGATGAATGTTTTTTAATGTTAAAAACCAAACATACCGTGGGAGAAATTTTGTTTATTTTGTCGACATAGGTCTCTAGAGTAATTTATTGAAGCTTCTATTTATTGAATTTGTAATGGTGATGAAATGTTTTGTTAGAGAATTTGAAGTCAGGAGTTAAAAAATTCACAAACATTTTTTCAATATGTTATATTTTCTAGGAATTTTCATAACTTATTAGAAATAATCATGATAAAATATTTTGATGAATTTGAGCTATCATAAATGGTGTGTCGGTTCCAGAAGTACAGGTCTCATATGTATAAATATTTTAGAATATTTAATGTTGATCATGTTGGAATAATTTTTAATAGTTATTATGAATAATTCCATTTAAATTATATGAGAATGAAATAAAACTTTTAATTAAATGAGAATGAAACATAAATTGTGATAAGATGAAAATAAAATATTAAACATTGTGATCTAATAAACAAATATAAACTATGAATATTTGAGAAAAAAATAAATCAAAATAAGATGATAATGAACAAAACCATAATGAGATTAGAAAGAAATAAAATTTTTAATAATCAGATAATGCCATAAAATAAAAATAATATTATAAGGAAACAAACTCACAATGAGCAGAGAAGGAAAAAATTGCTTAATGGGTTGAGAATGAAATATATAAATAATGAACGAAGAAAGAACCCTATCATAATGAGATGATAATGAAATTGATTCACAAGGGTATGAAAAGGAAACAAATTCATAATGATCTAATTATGAATAAGACTCAAAAAGAATAATCCTAATGTTTTATGAAGATTTTAAGACGTCAAAATATATAAAAGAATCATAATTCTCAGATTTTTCTAGAGAGAATTGAAGAAGTCATATTTTTTGTTTAAAGGTCAGTGATTTTTAGAGATTCTGAAATATAAGGAAGTGGGTAATGTTTTTTAGTTTCATGGTCTTCATTTTCTAACGTTCATATAAATAAATTATCAAATATTTCATTCATTTTAAGATTTCAAAAATGAATAAAAGGAAGATTATTTATGAATTGAAGGAAAAAATTTCCTATAATACTAAGAATGATTAAATTTAGAATTTGATCAATGATTGAGTTTTTCCTAAGATTGAGAACAGGTTTATCATATAATGTTATTATGATAGAGAATGATCAGAATGAGTGTTTGATAAGAGATAGAAAATTTTATAATGAGTAAAGGTGAATCATATTGACTTCATCACATTGAGAAAATATAATCCAACCTAATCAGATAGAGGATTATGACTAAGAAAATATGGGGCATTTTCAAGAATAAATTATTATTTTGTTTAGCACAATTTCTGTCTAATAAAACATTATAAACTAATTAAGGACATTATAATCCTTATAATCAAGATATATGTGTCTAATGATATTTTCCACTAGCTCTATTCACATCATATTAACATTGAATTTCAACAGACCCTTAGTAGTGGCTATTTCAAGGATGTAGGCTCTCACATAATGGTCAAACAATTTAAATATTGGGTTATTTACTTCATTTCCTATTATTTCATGCATTTTTTTTAAAAAAGATGATAATGAAATAAAAATGATAGATTTCATGGGATCTGTTTCGAAAATTATTTAATATCATAAAAATTATAATAGTGTATTCAACCCCCCCCCCAAACATTTTTTAAACTGTTATTTGATCAATAGGAACATAAAAATTAATACAATTTCATTATAAAAATTGATACCAATGATATTTATAGAAAAATAATGTGTTAAAATATTTATCCAGATATTCTATAAGCTTATTAAAGATAAATTCATGTCTCATATAGTTGAAAAAATATCAATTGGATTATATCAGCATGGTATTTTTAGATAATGATTCTTATTATATCTCTAATCCTCCAAACCAAATATTAAATTAGATGGTACACATTTATTTTTATTAAAATAATTTATTTATTGAATTTTTATATAAATAAAATCACATTATTTAGGATACATAATGTTTTATATCATTTATTTGATCATAATAAATAAATATATAGTACCATCTTTTTAGAAGTGTAATATTTCGAACTAATGGAACATATATAATTATTAGAAATCTTAAACGGTACCATCATTGAAATATGTCTTCTTGAATGATGACCAATTGGAATCATGTGGAATTTGCACTCATAACAACATAGATTTTTTTATAATGATTGATATAAAAATAGTCAATAATAAATGTTTAAATTTTTGAAATGTTAGAAATTTAATTGTCACAAAATAGTTGAAAAAATGATTTTTTTTGTTATAATAATGTTTTTGTTCCCCTAAATATTCATTATATGTTATCGAGAAAAAATTCATTTATCCCCTTTGAGTAATTATTTTGGATCCAATGATGGATGTTTAATCCCATGGATAGAATTTTATGATTTTATGGTTAGTTATTTTCCCACACATGTATAAGTTTTTGAGGATTTATTGAGGGAAATGGATTTTCTAAGGTATTATTTATATTAGCATCAAGTTTAGAAATGGATCTTCATTGATTTTTCTATTTTAATTATTATGTTGGATGTTGTAACAAAAATGTTCCTATGTATCAATGTAATAGTAAACAATCAATATCCTATGAAGGTTTGGTCAATCGTTGATATCAGTAATGATCTCATGGAAGGAAGGTCTCTTATTTTTTATGTGTTCAATTATTTAATTATTATCTCATCAACTTGGATATTATTTTTAGGATTGACATATTTTAGAATATTTTTTTGGTTTCATATTGGGTTATGGTCACACATGAAGTAGGTAACCATTTGTACCTGATAATACATTATGATTATTGGGAAGGGTGATGTAGGGGGGGGGGGGAAACCTACCATAGAAGATGAACTAGTTATAGTGGACCTCTCCGGTAATTTTATTTTGGGTTCTTTTTTCAATTTTTTAATAGAATATTCTAGGGATGTCATGTTTTTATGTCTATCATGGATTATTGTATGAAATTTTTAACATCAAATTTATCATAGATTTATTTTTATGTATTATTTATTTATACATGCTGGTATTCATCATGTACATGATCATCAAGATATGTGATATTGATAACAATTCTACTACAATTTCTCATTATTATCTATGTGTATTGTATCCCCAAAACATCAATATAGTTTTTTATCAAGTTGTTGACATATTACATACCCATAGACATGAATGAGGTTTAGTAATAATATAACACTATAATTATATTGTTAATTTTATTTTAGAACTGGCTTTTTTTATAATATTCCTATATTTTGTTTTACAATTTTTTAATGTAGATATAAGATATTAAATTTTTAGATATGAAGTTTGACCATAATCTATAGAATAAATACACCATGTATGAGTAAATCTATGATTATAGGGATGATTTTTTTCAATCATGGTTTCTAATTTTTTTGGCTGTGATTATTTATAAAGAATGGTTCACATATGTTTTTGATTTATGATTAAAGTGATATGTACTCATCAAAAAGTATGGAATGTATTCTGTTGTTCATGTATCATATTGGAAATATGATATTCACATCTAATTCATTCTATTTCCAATGATTGGTTACTTTGGAATGTAAGTGTGGTTTGTTATATAATGTGTTAATGGAAACTTATATGGTGTTTTATCATTTATCATTTTAGTGTCATCTTGTCCTAAATATTCATTAAGTAGTTAAATTTTTATTCACAGTTATATAAATATTTAACTTGTTATATTAGTCGAATAAAATGAAAAACAAAACATAAAAATGTAATTCGCTAGAAAAATGATATTTAATTTATCATTGAATCAAATCTTACTATCTGTTAAATGATAAATGAAAAAATGGATGTAGACCCTAATTTTATACAATAGAGAACTCAAATATGATTAGAAAATTCAATATATAAATCATGGGAAATGTGTTTTTTATGATACATGACATGAAACATAGGATAACTATATTAGTTGTTTATTATTAAAATTTCAATTCTTTAATATTAGTAATTATGGTGAAATGTGTCTCGAGTAATGTGTTTGTCATTGTAGAGATGTATAACCACTATGAACACATGGAGAATCCCTATAAGGCTAAGATAATCTTTCCTAATATCCATTTTTACAATAACCTATTGTAAAATTAGGACCTACCATATATGATGATCTATCTATGAGTATAATATATTTGACATGGTATAGGGACATAATGACACCACTAACTAAACCTAGTATGACTAATATTACTAATATATTTTTGATGAAACAACCACTATATATAACTATTGAGTGTATAACTTGTGAAGTGGTGTTATTGTTATATTCTATTCATATTGGTATTAATCATCATTTTACACTTATAGATTGGTGGTTTGTGATGGATATTTATAGGTCATGAGGACTGATGATGTGCTGGTGGGATATAATATTCTACATTAACCAACATGTGATGTTTCCTTTAGAGTATATTAATTATGGTTTTCTAATCACCATTATCTAGAGACTCGTATAGTAGAAAAATACAAATATTTCAAAACATATGTTGTAATGGGTGATGATATTATCTATTAATACTTCAAAATTTTCTAATTTCATATGTTTCCTCTATATATATTATGGAAGTAGTTTCTAAATTATATAATTTGAAATAAAACCATAGGATTTATATGAGTCTATAGGTAAGCATATTTTAACATCATAATTGTATATGGTCTTGAATCTGGTCCACATTACATAATGGAAAATTATTTTTGATTGGTTATTTTAGAAGGTGGATTCTTCTATATGGACTAATAAATGTTTTCCATTTTGGAGGAAACATTGATTTAAGATTTCATTACAGAGAGTTCATGGACAAAATTTCATCGTTAGTGGGCTATGTCAAATCTCTAAAGGTTATCATTTCATTATGAATTATTCGTGTATAGGATGAGTTTGAACACAACCCTAATGAACCCTTCAATTTATTGTGATTTGTTTTTACTGTAAAATAAAGAACATATCATGATTTGAAAAGTGAAATCAATTGTGAACTAGTGATTAGAGATATATGTAGAGATTGGGTTTGAGAGTATTATTAAGTTCATTATACTATTCTAGTAGTTATACTTACACTATTTATTTAGATTCGGTATAGAAATATGTTCTTTGGAGAATGGTGGAATGATATTTCATTGGAAACTATGCTAGTGAGTTGATAATGGGATCATTGATGATGTTTCATATGTATACATGGTTTTCAAAATCTTTTTATATATTGGTAGGTAAAATTCAATACTACAAGTGCTATGAATTTTTAATCATTCACTCCATATTCCCATTTTTTACATACCATAATTTAATTCATTTATATATTTCAAGTTCATTAAGGTCTTTGTGAAATCCATTTATTCATTAACATGATTTACGTTGATTTATAAACATATGGGAATTCAATTACAGTGAATTAATTGATGTTGGGATTGTTCCCTTATGTTTGATCCAACTTATTTCATTGGTACATATTTTTAATCAATATTACATATATTAATATGATCCTCATAATTTTCTTAACCAACAGAAATTCAACTCACATTGGATGGTATCTTAAATTTTTTTTGTATATGACTATGGAGTGGGGTACCGATGTGTATAATTGAGTGAATTACATGGTGTATATAATAAATTAACTTCAACATTCGTAGATGGGTGGGATAAAATACTTTGTTTATGGCCTTATTCTAGATGAGGAGAAGGTATACATGGAAATTTACCTACACATTTTAATCTAGTATATTATTAATTCACTAATGTTTTCCTTATATTTCAAAAGGTTATGAAATATAGATTACAATTGAGTCCACTATTGGGGTATATATAATCTATATTCTTCTATATAGTGCATGAAATGTTCTCCATGACATAAAGATTCATTTGGTTCATATAGATGAAATTATGTTTACGAGGATGAGTAATTCGAAATTGTATTTTGCAGTTTATTTTGAAGAATGGTATAGGGGTCATTAATATTATTTATGAAAATTAATGTGTTTAACTATGTGGTGGTAATGAACCAATATAAAATCTATCATACCAAAAACATATTTTATTGTCTTTGAGGAAAGAGAGAATTATCTAGGAATAAACAAGACAAGGTTATTGGTTGATGTGGCATACAAAATTTTATAAAACCTCAACTGTTTTGGGTAAGGTATAATGAATAATATCATCAGTTGATGTAGTTTAGTTTGAAGAATTTGTCAAACAAATTATGGGATATGATGAATTTGGTTATCCATCATTTATAAGAAATATTTTTTTGATTCTATTAATAATTTTCCCATATACTCTTTTTTATGGTACACACATTATTTAAATTCAGTTATCACAATGCACATACTAATGGTGCTCCATTTTTTATAACCACACATCGATGTTACTATTTAATGATGATCAGGTTTAATTCTTTGTAAAATGATATCAAAGGTCATATATTTAATTGATATTTTTATGATATAGGTAGTGTATTTAGGGTGAGCTAAAATAAAATTTTTAGATTCATATCATTCTAGTTTTATTGATGATATTAATATAAATACCTTCAGTACATTCCATATTTTTATGTAACACGGAATGGTGTAGAAAATATTCAGGTGAATTTTTTTACATAGATTATTATATGTAGCCTTTCTATTATGAAATTGAGGTTGAATATAACACCAATGTTGACCTTAACTGATGTCTGTAATGGTTAAAAATTTTATTATGATGCATGATAAATCATTTTGGATAATGTTTTGATGATAAAAGTTAGTTATTTTTTATTAAACAATAAATAGGAGGCCACCTTAAGCGAAATAAAAGTAATATAATCTCAGGCTATAATGTATGGTATATAATTTTAGTTATTTTAGGAACTAACATTTGGATGAGAGATTTGTGGTGTATACCAAGAAAACAATGTTATATATTTCCTTATATTGATACTTGATCTATCAAAAATAATATTGGGTAATATTTTTCAACAGCACTAACATTTAGGTAACTTATCTTACTATGATGTAGATTATATCTATAGTTACATTATAAAAAAACTCATACTCATATGGTGTTAGTTTTTGGTAATGAGTACCAAATGACATCACATTGTGCATAGATGAAACCTGATATTGAAGATTACCTATTCTAAAAAATCATATAATAATCCTTTACATCTTAACAACTCTATAATGTAATAAATATTATACAATGAAATTAATATTTTTTTATCAGGATGTACATAATATTATTCAATGGATACCAAAAGATTAGTCCTATTATGTGAAAAAGAATAAATATATGTGTTAAAGTATTTGGATCTCTATGAACATGTTTGATGAGACAATTAATGAATCAGATACCTTTAGATAATATATAGATATAGTTTTTACCAAGATGTAAAAATACATACAAAGAAAATTTGATGTACCCAACGAATAATGATATTGTGAGCTGAAACACACGATGATCACTATGTGAATTTAGAGCAACAGTGTTAAACTAGATATCTAAAATCACTATATATTAATTTTTAGAAGTAATATAAATTTAATTTATAACAAATTAATGATTATATTTGGAACCCTTGATCTATTTATGTGGTGTTGGTGATAGTGGGTTGGATAAAAATGTTATCATTTATTAAAAATCCTTAAAATTTATTCAAGGAAGATCATAGAAATATATATGTTTGAGTGGAAGTTTTCTTATATTAGATATCATGAATAGTAATTTAATATTGATATACTCATATTACATCATAAATCTAATATTGATTATTCATGTATCCTCTAACATAGGTGCATCTGAGCACCTTTTACTCCACAAAAATATATTGTAAATCCATGCATACTTTATAGATTTGAAAGTATGTGTTGATATAATGGTTCTAATACATGTGTTATACTTATATAAACTACAAAGAAATTATTTATTTTCCCAAATAAAATAGAAATATGATATAAATATAGTGTGTTATTTTTATGGTTTTATACGGTATTACACATCTATCTTCAATTTTTAGGTCTGAAGATATAATGTTAATGGATAATTATCTATGTCATGTTCAACGTTCCACATGAAATATTTAATTGATTAATAATGGGTTGGTTACCGATGAGATTATTCATATTTAGGATTTCAATTAATGATACATCCATATTGAATACTAATTGGTAGATTGTGTATTCATTTATGTGTTTCTTATGATGAAAATTCACTATTTCTGTGAACAAGTAATGGTGAAATGTAATTATATCAAGTCATTTGAGATCATGAATATCAATTTTTCAGTGTAATACCAATTATATTTCCATGGGAATTTAAATGTTTAATATTAAGTGTTTTTTATATCAATACACTGATAGTATTATCTCATCCCAATTGATGTGAGAAATATTTATTATTCCAGGATTGAGTATGAGATTTACATTATGGGTAATTTCGCTTTTAATATTGGATTAAAGGGAGAAATGGATCCAAGATAATATGGTTCCACTTGTAACTATAAAATGGAATAATAGACATATCTGGAGGGGGTATTGGTGTTTTAGTCAAAAATTCTGGCCTAGTAGACATTTTTTTCATTAATTCATCCCTTTTCAATTTAGGGAAACAACTGATTATGAAACTAGTATATGTTGGGGAGGTTTTAAATCATATTTCTATAGCGTGGTTATATTTATTTTTAATTTTCATCAAGAAAATTGATTTTACTATGACAATTTGATCATGATGGGTTTTTTTTGGGGGGGGGGTTTGTTATTGTAGAGGTTATGTGGGAGGGGATAGATCCTTGAAAAAAGTGAAAATAGTGGGTTTACAGAACCCCAAAATTTTAAAACCTATAACACATTACCTAAAAATAATAGTTCCATTACTAAAAATATTTTAATTAAACACAATGATTTTGAACATTATTTCAGAGAATTTTATTACCAATTTTTTTGAATTATTAAAAATATGTGTTTATTTCACATGATTAAGAAAAATTAGAGAAACATTTTGGTTGGGAAATATTGACCACCCAGTCTCTTAAAACATTTTATTTCACCAAAATTAAATTGCATATTTTATATCCCCTAAAACATATTTTTACACGTTCCCATTTTACAAGATCCATATAGTAATGGACCTCCCCATTTTAATAATAGATTTTCATTTTTATCCTTCAATACAATGTGTTTATTATGGTAATTAATTTTTAGGGAGATATAAAGGTAAATCTACCAATCCAGTCATATAATTTTTTAGTTTGGATCAATATTAAATATTTCTATATTATTTATGATCCATCCTTTAAATGTTAAGATTCACTCTAGATGATCAATTTAATTATCTTGATTTTTTTTCAACCAATTTTATTCAAAAAAATTTATTATAACAAAATAATCTATGTATTTCATTAATCCCTAAATCAATTTTTGGTTACTATTTCTATTTTATAATCCTTTATGCAGACAAAATAGTTCCTGGCATAAAATCTTATATAATTTTTTTCTGATTCATTATGGTAAAATTTTGATTTTAATAATATGAGAAATATAATGGAATATAAATATAAATTTTTTGTTGATTATAAAATTTTCATTTTCAAAAATAATCGAATATTGTTAATTTACTAGAAACATGTGGGATTTATGTTATGGAATTCATAATTTTAGAATACAATCATCGGGTAAAAAAGAAAATATAACCTGCAATATAATGTAGTAATCTTTATAAATATAATAACACTCAAACTATTTGTTTTTAAAGAGTAAATTTTAAAATATATAAGATATAAATTATTTAAAAAAAATTAAATAATGAAATTTATGCTTTTAGGGTTATAGATTTTCTTATTGGGTGTTCATTATTGAGTTCATGGAGTGGATGAGTTATCCCCCTTGTTATATTTATCACAGATCAATAGTTACATGTGGATACCCACTAGGATATATTTATAATGATGTGGATTAAATTGATTCCCCAAGGTATAATGTTTCATTGTTCACAGGACGAAAATTGGCCATGGGAGGACATATTATGATGGGCATCGATTCTTTATTTGGATCACTATGGATGTTTGCCTACTTTTGTTGTTTTTTATAAACTATAAAGTAGTTTTTATATTTTTAATTTCATGAAACATTCAAATGTTTCAATTTGAAATTTTCAATCCTTAGTTTACCATAGAACCCATGGGTCAACATTGAAAATTTTATTTTGGATTTAATGATTTAATTATTTGTTCATGAAAATGTAGTTTATCTATGTGTAGTTTTATTTTAATGCACTATTGTTTGTTTCAAATAAGGTTTGAATAATACCCGACATTGGTAAACATTGTTACATTTAAAAATTTCATTATTTTATGTATGGATAAGGTCAATAACCTTATGATAAATGGTTGAACTTATATATCTATGATGGATTTGGGGTTATGATATAGTTTTTGGATTCAAGAATAATTTTGTATTAACACTAATATATTAACTTTTAGTCTATTTTGAATGTTTGATTTATTATGTTCTTACACATGTGACATATGATTATTTATTTAATTGATATCAAAATGAAATTTATAGAAATATTTTTTTTAGCATGAGATTTATATGTTATTTAATAGAACATCATGAGAGTTTTGTAAATCTATATCCTCTTGATGTTAGGAATTGATGTAATTCATGATTTTATTTATTACCCTAGTATGAGGTTATATTATTCTAATGACATCAAAATAGGGTTATTATATTATTCACTGACCACATTTATATAGGGAGTCATGACATATTTATAGTTACATGTAAATATAGTTTTTCTTGAGTGAATGTGGATATAGATAAATATAACCTCATTTATCAATTAAAATATTATACTCAATAAAATAAAAATATCTTTTTCATTAATGGATAACTACATATAAATATAAAAAATATTGTTTAATCCATTCTTCTAAATGATTTGAATGGAAAATAAAGTTGAATACTCAAATTTGAAGAACCACATTAGTAGGTTTCAATACATAAAATAATAAAACCTAGATATTGTTTATGTTATTAAATTATTATATTGGATTTAATGACAACCAAATGAGCTGCAACCCATTAATTAGAATATAATTTTTTATATATTAAATACATAATAGGTAATGGAATGAAAAATGATAATTTTGTAAAGCATCATAAATTTGGATATACATATATTGAAAATATAGATTAAATTTTTGAATGTATATATAGATCTAATGGATTTATTATATGTCATGACATGTCCCATGTGGCATGTTCCATGACTACCCCCAAGGACTCATTCCATAGGCTAGGGGCTGGTGACTAGCATTGGAAAGTCGTAACCCCGAAAAAAGGAATTGCTTTTAAACCTATACACACTCATTTCCAACTAAATCACAATAACCCGAAAGGGGGAATAATGTATACAACTAAAACAAGGAATATTTCAAGTACAAGGGATTGTATGTGGGCTAGAATTCAAACCCAAATGGAAATAGAATGCAGTAAAGTACAAAAGGAAACTCTGATGTGAATTCATGGGAAACCCCACCTAACCATGAGAGTAGTGAATCTACATGGAGCTGATATAGTATGTAATTACCGACCTGTCCTATTGAGCCCCACATGGTCCTAGGACACTAAGACCTCTATCACTGCATCCATAAGTCCTATCCCCCTAAGCCCACCTATCGAAACGTTGATTTTCTGAACTAGACACAACATGTGTAAGTGAAGCTCATGTAGGGTGAGTATAACAATACCTAGTAGGGACCCTGATACCCTTGAAGGTCTCTATGTCTTCCTTAAAGTAAAACACCCTAATGAAAAATACCCCAGAGGTAAAACCACCAAGAAAGACCTAACCCACATAGAGAAAAGTAAAAGACAAATCTCACACCTGGTATAAAAAAATAGAACCTGAATGAAGATTATTAGTCTTAATGTAGATTATTTTGTTATTTTCAGTGGCTCCACTATTGATAGGATAAAGGTTTCTCTACTAACTATCCTCAAATGGTTTCTCTACCACTGATCCTTGACGGGTCGCTCTATGGTCGGCCCACTTTGGGTTGCACTACTGCTGAACCACAGAGGTTTTGACTACTAGAGATCCATAGATGTTCGCACTGATGTCGATCCATGAAGGTTTCTTTAATTCCATTCCATGAAGGGTTCACCATTTCATGTCCACATAGGGTCGCACTACTGCTGATCCTTGGAAGTTATCCCTTATTTTTCTCCACTTAGGGTCACGCCATTTTTGATCCATAGGGGGGGCATAGATGCTGATCCACAGAGGGTAACTCTCATGTTGATCCATGAACAGTCTCTCTTCACTTGACAGACAGCCACAGGATCCCCACAGTTAGTGAAATTAATTTTTGTAGTCCCTCCTCATCATTCCATCAGTCTTATATGAACCTACAAGAAGTCCCATGAAGATATAACCCATAGGACCGTCATGTCTTAAGGGTTCCAACACGTCAGATGACACGTCAATTAGACACATGGTCTGCATGTTACAGGAAAAATGATAAACAGGGCCCGGTGAGATTCTAGTCAGATCCCACTCTGTCATACTCCAACTTCTAACAAAACTCAAGTAGATTATCAAAAAATTACCTCTCTGTCTCAGGGGTCCTCAAGCTATAGGCAGTGCATCAATCGGATGACCGGTTTGCATGTTACGTCAGTTTTAGTGAAACAGAACCAGTCCTGTCTGGGTCCTGTAGGGGTCCGGTCTGGCCAGCGGGTCTGAAACTCCTTGACAACCTGGCCCTCATGTGGACCTATTGAGTTGGACTAGACATAGGCAATCTATTTCTCTCATATGGACTCACTATAGGGGAACCTCTCCACCTCCCAAAATGATCGGCTCTTCCGGTCGTTGCGCGTCAAGCCTACCAGCCTGAGCTGGTCACTCCTCTCCAACATGGCGCACCAGCACCACGTGTTCCACCTACCAAGGTCGTATAACTCTCGAACCCTACCACCACGACACCTATTTGTTCCACCATCTCTATGTGGTTGATGCGGGATAGCCACCACTACCGGTCGCTAACACCACCATGTCGGTGGTGTCACACCGAACACTACTTCTGTGGGCCACTCGAGATGCTTTGATGGTCTATTTTCCTCTTCACCTTCTCCAATGAGATTCTCGGGTCACCACATTCACTAAGAGCCACATGGATTCTAAATTCTTCCATGCTTTTTGGTCGACTATGAAGAACACACAACATCCAATATCAGTGTAGGGTGCGTGACTTGTTTGGTTTGGCCCATGCCCTCCGCATTTGCGTTGTACCCAGGGGTGATATAAATCATCCTAAATATTATGGAAGACACCAAAATCAAGACCCTCCATTAACCACCCGCATGATTGAAAAAATCATTGATCATCCCACTAGTCGGATGAGCTGTGTTCGTTGAATTTTTCACTAACGAAAAAGAGGAATCATTTAATAAAATAAATCCCCTACCTGGATATGTTGGATCCATTGATGATGAAGGATGTAATTCACTATTTCATTTTTCAACCTCCGAATTCAAGCCACCAATGAATGTTGCATCATTGGAGAGGGAAACTACTAGATGTTATTCATTCTTCAATTTGGAGTAATCCCGCCCTAGGTTCATCCGAGAATCCATGTAGTTTCAAAACCTCAAACTCCAACACGGTGGATTATTTAAAAGAAAATAATCAGCATAGGGATGTTGCACCCCATAATTATTCTTATTATGAGCCACATTTAATTTGTTGCATTAAATGATTCATTTATATCAATACATCATGGTTTCAAATAAGAAATTATTGACACTTCCATAATTCTCCTCATCACTTCCTCATCGCTACATGTCAGCATCTCCTTCCACCACTCAACGGTGAGAAAAAAATTAAAATATTTCATTGAAAATATTTTATTATTATTTTCAAAAAGTCTGAAAAATAAAATTCCCACTTGTCCTTTTCAATCCTATGTTAAGTACTTTCTAGTTGAATCCCAGTGTTCCTAATTCAATGGTGGCCTCATATTTTCGATCTGAGAATAGGTTCAAAAGATAGAAAATCTCTCTTTCTCATTTAATGAATGTACCTTAAAAGGATTTCATAAAAACAATAACAGTCACCTTCTACTCACGAGGTCGAGGTTAAGATCCACCTAAGGGGAACATGCCCTCATGAGATCAATAGTACTCTCATATTTCTAATATGATTTAACTTTTAGGATTTATAAGGATTTGATAATAAAAAAACTGTTACATAATTTGTTTATTTATGAACAAAAACTAACTTTCATTTTAGCACTACACTAACCAATGTAAGGATTTTCCTAAGGAAATAATACCCTGAAGAGATCAGTAGATGTCTCATATTTTTAATATGAGCCACCATTCTTGAGTTATATGATTTTTCAAAATAAAATAATTTTTCTTAATTATTTTATTTATAGTTATACCATTTTTTGAGTTTTCTCACTAGAGGACTATACTGACTAAACATAAGTCGAAAATTTGGTAAACTTACCATCCTGAATGCAATGGTGCCCTCAAATTTCTAATCTAGGAATCTAATTAAGATTTATTACACTTTTTTAAGAAAAACGATCATAAATTATATTTAATGCCTAACATTTTTTGACAGATCATTCTTGACACTTCGGGCCACAGAATCACATGCTGTAAAATTTTTGGGACTCAAAATAAATATATATAATTAAAAAAATTATATTGAAATTCTGGGATCTTTAATTCTCCCCACCTTCGTGATTTATGTTCTCTCAATCCAAAAAAATGGAAATCAAACATGTGGTGGTACTGAACCTAAATTGGAGCTTCCCACTCCCTTGTGCTCTCATAGAGATTCCCATGCTGCCACCAAACGTGCACTATAGAAATCAACCATACATGAATGTCCAACTCATGCCAATCCTCTATCACCACTGAGAAATCCACAAACCTCTCCCCATCGTCAATGTCTAGAACTCCCCAGCTGATAACGTGTGATGTATCATGCACATACCACTATAGTTGTGACACATGAAAAACATCGTTCACCCAGTGCATTTATGGGGGAAGATCTAGGTGGTACGCCACCTCAAAAACTCTTCTCAGGGTCTAAAAAGGTTTTGATAAAGCTCAGAGATAAATTTCTAGCCCAGCCAAATACCTGCAACCCCCATCGAGGTAAGAACCATAGGAAAACACGGTCTCCATCCTCAAAATCTAATGGTCCCCATATTTTGTAATCATAAGACATCACTCTTCTCTGGGAAGTCCTCATACACTCATGGATGATTTGTACCTTCTAAGTGGTTTCCCTTACCAACTATATACCCAAGAGTCCACACTCCCATAGGTCTATTTAGTATAGAGGGGGTCTGCATGGCTGCCCATACAAGGCCTCAAATAGTGTCATAATAACAGTGGAGTGATAAATATTGTTGTATGCAAACTCCAATAGTAGTGGTTTTTCCTCCCAAATGTCACCAAAATCCATGACAAAAGCACGAATCTTGTCATATATGGTCTATATTTTATGGTCCGTCCGACCATATGTATGAGGGATAAAAGTTGTGCTCATGTGTGCTGGCTAATCTCTTCCCCTGTCCTCCAACTCCCTAGGCATGGTGGGGAAAACATAAGGTTCTGGTGGAAACAAGATGAAATTTATACCACATCGTGCTTCTCTCATATCTCCCCTTACACATTTGTTTCCCTAATGATTCATCTATCCCTATCAATTTATATTCCTAAAATGTTTTACAAAATCATGTATCTATGACTGACTAAAGTTTTCTACATTCATGATACTGACATTCACTGGATTAATTTTCTCATCCAATGAATTTTCAACCAAAACGGTTCTCACTAGCACCATAACATAAGTAGGAATGCAATGAGGAATAGAGATGGATAAGATGTCCTTAGACACATATCGCTCGAAGGTCTGATCCCAGAAGCACCAGATGTATCCTATTCATTGGGTACCTATAATGGTTGGTACACCTCGATGAATAATCAGTTATTGACATGTCACTTTGCTGAAGATATAAAATCTCTTTGGAACACGTAAACCATAAAATATTATGGCATGAGACCCCTTATCTGATAAATTTTCTCAATATCTATCCCAGGAAAAGTCACCTCATCCTAAGATATGTGTAATATAAACCCCACCATTTCTCTGCTTAGCAACATAGAATGCTCACTGCCATGACTGTCATAAGGTCTAATGGTTCCCTAGATAGATCGAATCTTGGTCACCACCTTAATCCAGTCCTAAGCCGCCACTGAATGAGGCTCTTCTCAGATCCTATGGGGTATTTGACACTTAAACTCATGAAAGAAACTGATCCTATATGTATCTTCTACAGATATCACTGGTAGTAACTGCTGACCAACAAGCAGTGGTATCCCCAAGACACCAGCCGAAGATACCATCTCGGGAAATAATCCTTGTACGGAAGACTCATCACTTTGTGAACCATCATCATGGTCACGCAATAGAATACTAGCTATCTATCTTTGAGGATTCTTCATGAAATAGAATCAAGATGAACAATATTTAATAAGTTTTATGAGGAGATATATCCCAAATAGAATCAAGAGAAAGACCTTTTCAAAACACGTACAAGTAGTGTTTTCATGTACCGAGTTGGAAAACAGAATTCAGGGTCATGGTATATGGATACGTTATCCACCACACCAACACTGGACTCCCTATACTGAAATATGAACTCCAGACACATAACAATTTCCCCCCCATTGAAAATAAAAACGCATAGTTTTTCTGGTAGAACTAACCACCCTCGGATGCCACTTTTTCAGGACCCGAACCCCGGGGACTGTGTCTTGACTACCCCAATCCTGACATCCATAGGCCAGGGGATAGAGACTAGAACCAGAATGGTGTGACCCAAAAAAATGAAGGAATTTTGATTGAAATTGCACACACACATAGACACAAGTCCAACCACATCCTAACATCCTGAAACGGGGAAGCAACTATACCACCAAAACATGGCTGAATGAATTCAAAATTGAAAGACTGTAGGATAGAATACAAGCCCATCTTGGAACTAAAAATAGTAAATTATGAAAGGATACTCTGATTTCCATCCATGGGAAACCCCACCTAGTCAAGAGAGTAGTGAAGCAACTGGAAGCTGATGTAGTATGTCATGTATTCTAGTCCTACTAGGCCCCACCTAGTCCTAGTCAACCATGTCCACTAATATATCGTTAATTAATCTCATCACACTGAGCACCTTTGTCGAAACGCCGATCTTCCACACCAGACAGACATGTGTGGGAAAAGGCAGTGTAGGGGTGAGTATAACAATACTTATTAGGCACCCCGAGACCCCTGAATGACCCTCGGTATTCCGTGAAGGAAACCCCAAAATGAAATGTACCCCGGAGGTAAACCCACCAACGAATACCTCAACCACATAGCACAATGTAAAAGATGCAACTCACACCATGTATACAACATAGAGAACATGAATAACGATTTTTAGTCTTATGATAGATAATTTAATTTTGTTATGTGGCCTGGATACTGATCTAAGAAGGGTTTCCCAATTTTCGATCCTTAAAGGGACACTTCCCAACTGATCCTCGATGGGTCGCAATATTCTTGGCCCATGTCATGTCGCACGACTACAAATCCACAGTGGGCTACACTACAGCCGATCCATTTGGGTCACATAGCTGTCGATCCATAGGGGTCACATTGTTGTCGATCCACAGAGGGCCTCTCTCATTTCGATATAAAGAGGGTCATTCCATTTTTGATCCATGGAGGATCTCACTACTGTTGATCCATGGAGGGTCTATCTCTTTCTAATCCATGAAGGTTCACGCCATTGCCGATCCACTGAGGGTTTCTCTTCAACGAACATCCAACTACAAGATACACACAATTCGTGTTCATGATTTTTGTAGATTATAGTATTTATTCAATCGGTCATACATCAACATCTATGAAGACCCAAAATATCTAACCCAAAATATCATCATGTATTAAGGGTTTTGACATGATAGATGACACATCCATCAGATACACGGTCTGTATGTTATAAGAAAAAAGGTAACTATGGGCCTTGTTTTATTCTAGTCTGATCTAACCCAGCCACACACCAACGTCTACCAAACATCAAGTGTATTATCACAAAAGGACTGACACGTTACATGTGTCCTCACGCCGTAGATGGGGTGTCCATTGAACGACAGTTTTGTGAGTTACACCAATTTTAGTGAAACATGTCTGGTCGGGTCCTGGTCCAGTAGGTGTCCGACCTGAATGGCCAGTTGGGCTCATGGGTCTGGCCTGTTGGGACTGCGGGTCTAGCACGTTGGGACCGCGAGTCTGACGCAGCTGGTTGCTTCGGCCCAACTGACGTCTTCCACCCACAAGGAAAACCTGAATTGCATGAAGTCCGGTTGTGCAGGACCAGACGCAGTACGTCTGGTTCTCCTAGCTTGTGCGGCCAGCTGCAGCCACCCCACAGACCAAAATATCCAGAACGGCTGGCCATTGCCAGTCATGCAGAGCGGTCCGAGCAGGCCGCTCCTATCCCACGCGGCATGTCGGTGTTGCGTCTTCCACCAGTCGTAGCGCCAGCAGGCGCCACCTTCTCCATGTGGTTGGCACATGCCAGCCTCTGCCATCGTTCACTATTATTTCAATTTTTCATCATTCTTGTGCTTATGGTTTCACATCAGTAGCTGCTTTTGCGGGCCACCATTGATTCTCTGGTGGTCCGTTTTCGTCCTTGTTTGTGCCTACATGTCTTTCGATTCACCACCTTCCCTGTGAGCCACATGGAGTTTCCATGATGTCATGTTTCTTGGTCACCCATGAAGAACAAACAACATCCAATATCAGTGGAGGGTCCGAGCCTTGATAGGTTGGCGTGAGACCTCTGCGATTGCTTTTTATCAAGGGGTGATAACAATTATCAAAAATATTAAGGAACACCCCAAAATCAACACCCCGCATTAACCACCTGCAATAACGAATGAGTCGTGTATCAACCCTTTAGTATTTTGATCCATGTTCATTTAATTTTTCATGAATAGAGAAGATGAATCATTAATATACATAAATCCACTACCTATATTTGTTGGATCCGCTCAGGACAAAGGATGTAATTCATATCATCATTTTTCAACCTCCAGATCTAATCCTCCAATGTGTGATACTTTTTAGTAGAGGAAAACTACCGGCGATTCATCGTTATTCACTCGGGAGAAACTCCACTAGAGGTTATTCATAGGATCCACGAAATTTTAAAAACTCAAACTCCAACACATTGGATTATTTAAAAGGAAATGATCAGCATAGTATAGTTTCACGCATTAATGATGCTCATTAAATGATCCACATTAAATTATTCTTTTAGATAACAGTGTCGCATTTTTAAACAAGAAATTATATACCCTTCATTAATCCACCTCGTCACTCCCTCGTTGCTACACAGTAGAGTCACCTTCCACCACTCAAAGGTGATAAATGATAAGAAATATTTTTAAAAAAAAATATATTATTAATTTTCTCAAAATTTTAGAAAAATAACTTTTCCTTTCAGCCATTTCCGGCCAATTTAAGTCATTTCTAGGAGAATCACGATGTTACAAATTAGACAGTTCCCTTGGATTCTTGATCTGATCACCAGTTAAAAATATAGAAATCCCTCCTGCACAGTTACGGAATATACCATACAAAATTTCAAAAAAAAATAATAGTCACCCTCGACCCGTGCCAAGTAAGGTTAAGCTCCACCGAAGGGGAAACTGCCCTCACTAGTTCAATGTTACTCTAGAATTTCCAATCTGGGTTACCGTTTAAGAGTTATAATGATTTTACAATAAAATAATAGATAATTATTTCTTTTATTTACGGCAAAACACTAAATTCCACTAGTTTCCCACCCCGGCCAATATTAGGACATGCCTAAAAAAAGATTACCCTCATGAGCTTAGCAGTGGTCTCGTATTTTTAATCAAAGTCACTATTTGTGAGTTATGATCATTTGAAATATAAAATAATTTTATATAACTATTTTATGTACGTTTATCCCATTTTCAGGTTTTCTCGCTATAGGATAGCGCCAACAAAGCATAAGTCATGTTTAGTGTAATCCTACCATGTGGAGCGCAACACTTCCCTCATATTTCTTATCTGGGCACCCATTTAATATTTATTTAACTTTTTTATGAAATATACTCACACCCACAATTTAAAGCCTGTCATTTTTCTACAGATCATTTCAAGCACTCTAGGCCTCGGAATCATGTGCCATCAAATTTAGTGGCCTTGAAATAATTCAATATAATTAAAAAATACACAAAAATTCTATTACATTACATTTTATTTTGATTACATTTTTTAATTTTTTAACACAATGATATAATCCTTGGTGATATTCAACCCTTATCAAGATCAAAATGTGGCTAAAACTCATCTCTTAATTGAGTCTATCATCATAAATACACTATTGGAATATCTCAAAATTTGTTGAACGCCTCTAATTCTTGTGTGATATGATAATATTAATTTTATAACTTTATATACAATTCATGACAAATAGTATTGGTCAAATAAAATTGACATAAAATATTATATCATCATCAATATTATAGAGAAAACACTTTTGATGATGAAATTTTCAAAAAAGATTGAGAAAATATTATTCTTTTTCACTAAAAACATACCAAATGTTACATTTTAAGGATTGAGAATAGTGATTGGAGTTCAACCACATTCCTATTTATGATATTTTATGGTAATTATATACCATATATCTCATGATAATTGAATTTTTAATTTCTATGTAGGAGAACAAATATATAACTCAGTACTTATGATTAATGTTTTTTTAAATATGCTAGAACATTACATTTGGGGAGAATATGACTAATATATTTTACATTATGGGGGAGAAAAATATTATTTTCCTATGTCATGTATTCATATAAAATTTTTTAAAAGGGGTAAAATTTGATATCGGCATGGGTGATTGGAAATTTAATGTTTTGTGAACTATTGTTTTATTTTTTATAAGAATTTTTTGTGATCATATTATATATGAGTTCATGAAAACATATAGAGATGTATAAAAATAGATGGATTTGAATATATTTTTAATTTTTTTTGTAATTTGTATTATGGATGTGAATGTATTTCATTATTTATACACAATGTTACATTATTATTTAGGGTTGTTATTTCTTACACTAGCTTCACTAATGATGGATTTTAATTATTGAATGATTAATCTCATATATGTATGATTAAATTAAAATTAATGTATTTTTTATTTCTCCAAAAGATCAAATAGGGGATTTTAATTAAACTAATAACTGATTTAAAAATATTGTAATGTGATGAAATTTTCATAATATAGAACGTATTTATTATTTCATTATGATTTATAATGATCTCATTCATGGATATTTATAAAATAGATCTATAATCTGAAAAGGTATACTTGATTGTCTTGATTTGTTGATTATTTTTTCAATGCATTAATCATATTCAAACCCATATTAAATAAATTTTACAATGTTCGTGTAGGGTCCTAAAAAGTTCGACAAGGAGAAGAAATACCCCTATAACCGCATTGCAAAAGGAATCAAGCACTTATGTAAGATTATCAAGGTGAAGGGAAATTAATTGACTTGAATTTATTTGAGGATCTTTAGGGAATTAATGTTTTCAATTAGCCCATGTACCATCACCAGGAAAGGTACATAGATAAGATGGATCATGAACCACCAAGTATGCGGGGCAGTCCGTGAACAGCTAGCCCGTTAAATAATGTCCATCGAGCATGCCAATCTGTGAACCGTGTCATCCAAAAGAGTTTTTCCTGGATGACCATCGGCATACCATTATGTGAACCCATTTGTTCACAGATTAAGTGGATGGGCAGGGTTCTACGAAACATTATCCCGAACCAAATCCCCAACAATCCATGGCTGACTGAGTCTTTAATGGGTCATAGTATTGCTTCAAAAGGACACCACAAATTGTGCCACATGCCCATTAGATATGATTTCTCTGATGCTCTATATTAGGATCAAATTAGAATGAGGAAAGAAGGTTACATATAATTATAAGGATGGGAAAATAAATCTTCAGTAAAACTCAGAGGTTGCACTCTGGCTTCCGTCTTGTTTCATCGGCGAATAACGAACAATGAACCACTTTCCCCATAGGTACAGCTAAAAACGAACCATAAAATTGTGAAATTGAATAATAATAATGGAATCACAAACCAAAATGATAAAACATGAACTAAATATTTCTCACAAAATAATTTCCCGTGAATGGTAATTCCCCTAACCTTCCTTCAATATGGTGCTCTGCATAGCGTACCACTATATAGACTGAACCCCACACCATGTACCCAATAAGTGCATGAATATAACCTAAAATGGCTTTGTGGGCCACGTACCACTGTGGTACATGGTTGGTGATACCCATGCCCACCTACCACACAAGTACTTGGATGGCCCTCCTACCCGCATACATCTACGGTATGCAGAGCCATTCCCATATCACATGGTAAACTAGTATGCAGAATTGGGTGTGTTTGGGTATTATTCCCTCCGGTTCCAGCCTCACCCCTCCATTACTGTTTATTCCTCCATAATCTGTCCTCTAACCAATCCTCTGGAACAAGTATATATCCTCCTACAAAGCCACAAGACCTATATGATTTAGCAATCGAACACATCAGTGATACCCTTTATGTCTACATACTCGTGGTATGCTGAGTCACAAAGGCCATCCCAACAATGGTGCATGATTCGGGAATTCATGTAAGGATAAATCCCAAGGTAACCCAGAGTCCAATCTTGAGATGTTGTTGTGATCCTCCCCATTCATGGGATTATGGGTGATCACTTTCATTTCCATTCAATCATGATCAATGATCAGTTGAATGGTTTATGTTTGCCCCCCCCCCCTTTGATGAGGATGAAACTCCTCCCCTTCGTGGAACATGCTCTGGGGTCCTCCAACTGAGTTAAGTCCATGATTTTACAACGGATGACCACATGACCATTAATTTAATTTAACATGGAAAGGTTCAATGGTTTTCACCCTCGCCCATGGTCACCCCGACCTCTTCTTTTGCAGGTTCTCCCTCCCTAACCAATAGAGTAAGTGGAATGTTCTTTGTTGAATCATTCAAATATTCTTCTTTCTCAAAGTAAGCATGCATATCATGGGATTACTGGTGTGTGATAATTAAAAAATAAACACACAATATGAACTACAAGAACTCTGATTTTTAATCAAAATATGATATATAGGATGCCTGTAAGAAGGCCCAGCCCAAAATGGTTCCCATCCAAAAGGTTCCACCCAATAATATGCCTCGAATGAAATGCATCCATGCATAAGCCCCTCACAATATAAAATAAATGGGTTCTGATTCCTATCCTAAGGATACATAGGAATCCCTCCTTATGGGCTTAACCCCAACATCAAGTCACCTTCTATCCCCCATGGATGACGATAATCTCCAAAGCACCTTACAATGTGGATAAGTAATAATTACCTACATGGAATCAAACATATGCATGCTCATGATGATCATACCAATTTAGGGTACCCTATGGACACACACTTCGAGAATGAACAAGGTATTCAAAAACATATGAACACAACTAAAATTTATAAGAGAGTCCTAAAAATAGAAACAATATTTCCATGGATGGGTGAGGTGAGCCTAACCTCCCACCCTCTTGACATGTGGAGTCCTCAACTATTATTGGCCAAATATTCAACTAATCAGCGCCTTCCATTGGAAAGCATGTCCATGGGTCATGGATACTAGGGATGTTGGGAAATCTTGTATCAATGAATAAACCTTTTGAACACCATCCAAGGAAGTTATATCCAAGAAGGAATGATTGAATGATTTTTTGACCCCCACGCATTCACCTGCAGGGACCAACAGTTCAAGACAATGTTAATTCATCATTCGTTAATGAAAAATGATGTTGAACGGGTTGACACAATGGAATGGTAAATTGAAAAATAGCATGTCTCTATGGAAAAAGGGACACGTGACGATCCTCATTGTTCCATGTCTGTGTCACCCATAAATGTGCCACCTAGGAGGCAGATCAAAAATGGTGAACCCGACGTGAATCATTAACCATGGTGGCAGATCTACCCACAATGATAAAAGAAAAAAGGATATGGAATGTTAGACCATTTTTTTAGAAAGTTATGTGAAAAATGTGCCACCTCAGAGGCGTAACAAAAATTGGGATCCTGATATGAATCCATAACCAAGGTGGTATCCTCACCCCACTCAGGCCCCATCACCTAGTAAGGAATGAAACGGGGAAGAGGGGCAAGATGAATACACAGATATGCATGTGTTTAAAGGAATGATACATTGATGATGTTTAGTGGTCTGTATTTCATACATGTATTGAAGGTTCCCACATAGTGACCTTCGGTCCAAATGACATCCTCGCGTTCTATGAAGATGCATGCATCAGTGATCCTGCGGGCGGTCGGGGCCTCAATGAAGAGAAGGACCCCTTTTCCTACCCAGTGTCTTTAATGCTGGGTGTACAATATGATGATCAAATATTACCACAAAAATGGTACTCTCCCCATTCTAGAGGCTGCAAGACAAGGCATCAAGTCAGTGAATGTCCTCCTTCCACATCTTCAACCGCTATAGGTACCTCACCACACGGCGGCCCCGGTGGTCGTCTGAATACATTTCGAGAGCCTATCCCCATAATGTATCAATTACTACCTCCCTTACTTAAGCGAGGAAGATAAATTCAATACTGATTACTAAATCCATGCTACACGGGGACCCTACCCATGGGCCCCCACCGTAGAGTGTTGTCGTCGACACTGGACGACCAGACCTCCTCCCACCGAGGAGGACGTTATGGTGAGGGAACCTACCAATGTCATAGAGACCCGAGCCCCTTGCCTCCTCCCATGCTATCACCCTGGCTCTTGAGGAGCAGCTCCACCATACCAATGTGGAAAATTTCAATTGGAAGAAACAAAAATCTTCCCTCTCAACTTAAGCCCACTACAGATATAGGGTGGCACTATACAACCACATGAACATTTCTGCTTGTACTCGTCTACCCTGCCATGCTGAGAGAGTGGCTAGTTATAGGAAGATTCAAATATCATTTGATTCACAACAATTATTCCATCTTAATAGGGCAATGACATTCTATACACACGCACAAATACTTGTTGATGCATATTAAGCCCTCCATCAAAATAGGGCGACACTCAACTATATTTAAGAACAAACACCTTCTAATGCATTCCATGCCCTCCCTCCAAATACGGAGGCATTCAACTATACGTAGGCACATAAAAATAGTGATGAAATATAAGCCTTCCATCTAAATAGGGAATCAATAGTCTATACACAGGAACAAATACCAGATGATGCACAAAAATACCACCATCCAAATAGGGCTCCATGGAATTATGAGAAGAGTTAAATTCCATCGAATGCATACCATGATAGTGAGAAAAATACATCAGAAAGTGAGAATATTAAAATCCCCACTCATGAATTTGAATTCCACTAGTCAAATATGGTGGAAACCCGAGAAGACAACTGGCGACATACTCATTCCTCTGTCCCGGTAAAAAAGAGATGTTGATATCTACTGGAAACTCATAGAGGAATGGAGCAAGAACAAACTTATGCCCCACCATTGGAAAAGGCACGCGTACCCATTATAGCCCAATATTTATATCAGAAAACCTAGGCCATGTTGGAAGATCAATCATCGATTCTAGACCATATCCTACTAACATGCCAAGACATCATTGCGATGACGGAAAAGGAGAGATATCAGGCCCATAACAAGATTTCCTCGAAGAAAATGACTCACATGAAAAATGAGTTAGTTAGTGCGTAGTAGTTATGAGTCCCTACATCAATCCAAGAGGATCAATGGAAATATCCCACTACATACGGACAAACAAATCAAGAACAAGTACTTGTTCCAACTAGGGGATGTTGGTCCAACGTTGTGGCCCATCTAGGGCAAGCATATATCCTTGTCAAAACAAAATATGAAATTCGTCATATCCCGATGACATCATAGTACCAAACATGATGGGAACCTATATATGAAGGCCATTAAAAACAACATATGGACCCAGATTCTTGAAAGAGAGACCCCAAAAATTAAAAGCACCAAAGGAAACCAGAAAGTGAAGAGAACATACATGATCCTACTCTACTGGAATCTGGGGTTCTTGACACCCTCAAAATATATCAACAACAGTTCAAGACCATGTTATTCCATTGAAAAATTATAGAAGTGATAGTAGAAGTTTTGATGGTCCTCCCTGTAATGCCGCTACTAACAGCTCTGAAGGTCCTCCATAGAGCACCATTGGGGGCTTACTCTATGGGTAAAGAATGATCGATCATGAGAGCATATATCCTGATGTGCATCGGGGTAGCCCTCCCCTTGACCAGAATATCAGACAGCATGATCGTCCTTCCCTCAATGTCATCTGCACTAATGGTCCTCCCCAGGGTATACGTTGCAGATATAATTCCCCTTGTAGTTGAACAACAAGTCATTTTGGTATTCCACTCCATGATGACAGTCATTGCGAAGGCCCTCCACATAATGACAATTTCTATTAAGAACATCCCTACACTAACTATAAGCTACAAGAAGGTCATCCACTCATTTCGGTACACCCTGAAGATCATCAGAGAGATGTACACTGCAGAAATTCACCCTGTAGACTAACATCAAGTCATGATGGTAGTCCTCTCCATTATTTTGGTCATTGTGAAGGCCCTCCTGACAATTATAGTTGTTTTGAAGGTCCTCCCAACAGTAACACCCAGCAGAAAAATCTACTCCCCTTAATACAACTCGCCCTGATAGACCTTCCCAGCATACACACTGTCAAGAAAATCACCCTCATCAGGCATCAAGTTGCCATGGTTGTCCACTCTATCACAAAACCACTTGCGAAGGTCCTCCTCATAACCAAAATACAAGCTAGAAAAACGGTCATCCCCTTGACAGAACAAATATAAGAATTCCCTCTAATTCTATGGTGCTCAGAAAGGAGTAAGACACCTTAGGAACTCCATATAGAATGAGTGATATTCTTTCTCAACCATAGGATGGCCTGAGGCCATGCTCATCATCTTGGGCCACCACCGCGGCGTCCACAAATTGATAAGGCACCCACCCGCCCGATCGATTTTAAAAAAATCATCAAAAAGTAGTTGAGCTGGGAAAATCTGGTAGAGGAGCCTCCAAAATAACAACAACACGATATGTTTCCTATGAGAGGAAAACTACTTATGGATAATATACCAGTGATGTATTTTCTTACGACATCTTCTCACTTAGACATACCAGTAGAATTGTCTGGGGAATTCACGCATAACCGTCACATCAATATATGGTCAACTTTTCGAATGTTGAAAGAATAATTCCTACCCTATAATGGGCATGTGGACCATGTCAGCACATTATGGGAGATTCACCATCTTATCGACTTGGAATCCCTCCTTTCCAAAAGGAATCCACATTCAAAAAGGTGAATGAAAAATATTGAACTATCTTTTCCCCATGAACTACATAAATTGCATCGCCTCATTGGTAATGTCCCTACTGGAGTTAACATTCAGAGGTTGGGAGAACCCCATATTCACAGTATTCAATGGATCAGGTGACCTAAAACAATATCTGATGCAATATGCCTCTTACAATGACCTCATGATGGGATCTTGAGAGAATTATGAAGCGGTAAAACATAGGTACTTCACAAGAACCCTGTAGGGATGAACGATCGTTTGATATATTATCCTTCCAGATAATTCAATTATAGGTTGGGAGGAACTCCAGTGACAGTTTCTCTTTCAGTTCAGCTCCACATTTCACAATACGACAGTCAGTGATCTCATGAACTATAACAAGTTAGAGAACGAGATAGTATTAGAAATCATTGATAGATAGAAAGGCCTAACATATTCCCTAAACCAGCCAATCCCCCCATCTGAGATTCTCTTCATGTTCATCAATAACCATCAGGATGAATTCTGAACGTAGTTATTCTCAGTGAAGTACACCTGTTGGTTTAGAGACTTCTATGATATCACCCAAACGATTGAAGACTCCTGGAAAAGGTCTATTTTTATGTCCCGGGTAGCTCTACCAACCCTGAGGAAGAAAACAGGAATATTTGAAGTGGCTTCTGTCACTCATAATCCACCCACGACACCATCCCCAGTTTCATAACCCCCAGCGAACCATGCGGGGCCCCTTAGACGCCAATAGACACCCCCACCTTGGCAAGATGATCTTCAAGGTTCTAAAAAAAATCAGTTCGAATAAAGAATAAATAGAGTTTATTTGTTCTGAGATGACCAATCATGCGACTATTTCATAGCCACCATGAATTGAAATATCTTCTGGCTTCAAAATCCAAAGTGATCTGATGATGTGGGTCTCAATGACCATCAAAATTATTATTCGTATCACCGGATAATAGGACAAAACATCCATGAATTCATTATTTTTATGGATATCCGGCAAAAAATGGCGGATTCAGGGAAATTCAAGTTGGGATTACCGATAGAAAAATTGACGTATGTCTCCAACTCTGACGCAATAGAGAATGAAGAATGGAAAACATTCACTGGAAAGAAGAAAAAAAATTTTGACAACTGGATGACCCAAAAGACCGTCAACCGAGTCAACGACATCCTCCATGAATAGATGAAACAATATACTATGCCCTCAAAATCTCTTAATATAATACAACCATTATCCTCATCCCCATGTTCCTATAAAGTCCAGAAGGACCAAAAGAAATATAAAAAATATCAGATGGTACCAAAACCAATGTCAGTGTTGACACTTTTAGACATCATGCCAAATTCATTAGTATAATGGGCACCGCCCTGCCAAACGGTACATTCAGAAAGAGGTAGTCCGACATGAAGAATATCATATCAACAGCTGATCTTAGGAATTATTGATTTCATTCACATGAGGGACCCCTTATCTGATATAGAATGTGGCCACGAACATGAATTTACCACAACCAATAAGAGAGTAGGAGGAAGAGGTCGTAGAGGCTGGAGGATTCCCAAAAGGCATGATCATGGTAGGAGTCAAATTCCCAACTAAACCTCATGTAAGAACATTAACATCATAGAAACCCACAAAAAACCTCTAGAAGATGAAATGAGAACCAGAATGCTCTTTCTCCACCACCAAGGGAATCCCAATCCCATTTATCATGGAGTATCCATCTAGGGAAGAATATCTATCGTGCTTCACAGAGTATACAGGCAGAACAATCCGGCCAAATGTTGAAAGGACTACAGCATCATCGGCCCTTACTACAGAGGTCGAACCATATATGTCTAAATCTAAAACCCCTAATGTGTCTATGAAACAGAAACCCTGAGATTGGAATCACTGACCTATAGTGTAGAAGAATGAAATTTTAAAGCATCTAGGTTTAGTACCAGTAAATCTGTCAATCCTGGATGGGTTGAGTTTGTCCACAAATCTTAGGTAGGCACTCATTAAAGCCTTGCTAAGTTCCTAGGAGTTTGAGGATGATGTAGCATGGATAAAGTCTACCTAACGGAGACCAGTCCCGAAGAATATCACATTGTCATATATTTCATAGACAATGATAAATATGCCATCATGCAAGGGAACATAAAATCCTCATATGTGTATAACAAGATAAATAGAATTTATTTTTGGATGATTTTTATCAACAACGACTCTAGAGTTAAACTCCCCCTACTGAGAACACTTCATCGTATGGGATACGATGAAGACAACATGAATCCCCACACTATAACTCTGCGGGGAAACGAAGAAAGTGAGTAGAAAGCATTGGGATGAATCAATATTAAACCATGCATTAGATATCTCATATCATATTCAATGGTATTTGTGGTGAGGTAAAGTACAACCTTCTATGTTTTTCTAGAGAGACCTTGGCTGCATCAGCCTGATGAAATTCAATCCTCATACCATCATTGCATCAAATATTTCACTAATGGGAAAAAACAGAATGTTTCATGCCAATAAATCCCTATTTGAGTTTTGTGAGTCACATTACATTGACGTAGGGTTATATGTGTTGGAATAAAAACACCTTTTGGCCGACGATGTTGATTAGATCAATGCCCCAAATGGATTGGAGATTGCTTCTACCGACCCCTTCTAGCAGCTTGTGGAGGAGTACGTTCTACCCATCAACCAAGTTGAATGGGTTTTTACAAGACCGGATACATGCTCAGTTGTCTTTATGGTATTTTTTATGGCCACAAAGTCTAAAGACATAGATGAATGGGTTGTCTCCCATGTTTTCTGGAAAATCCATATCAAAGGGACCCCTGTCCCATCTTTGGGACATCAAAAAATACTTTCCTCACAAACATAGGCCAAAGGGAACTTATTTCCCAATATTGGAGAAGTTATATCAAAAATAAATTCTCTATTAGATGGGTAGGATGACCAAGATGAAGAACAAGAGGATTAAGAATACCTCAAATATACCCCTCCTACATTTGAGGAAGGTGTTTTAACCACAATCAATGAACATAAAGAGATAAATTTGGGTAATAAAAATGGCCCACAACCCACTTTAATCAGTGTGGCCTTGCCTGTTAAAGAATATGAAACTTATTCCTCCTTCCTAAAAAATTATGTAGTTGTGTTTGCCTAAAACTACATAGAGATTCATGGCCTCGATCATGAACTATCCACCCATCATGTGGGCTTTCCAGAAGATCACCAGGGGTATAAAAATTCATCTAGAAGGACCCACCCGACACACGATGCCAAAATAGATGCTGAATATGACAAACTGATCAAATCCAACTTCATACGATAGGTCTAGTATCCGATATGGATGTCCAACATAGTCCCTATAAAAAATATGAATGGATATATTAGAATATGGATCGACTTCAGGGACCATAATCAGTGTCTCCCAAAAGATGACATCCCGGTCTCGATCACAAAACTATTGATCGATGCAACAACTTAATACCAAGACATCTCATTAATGGACGACTATTTGGATACAATCAAATCTAGATGGCTCGAGGAGAAGATGAAGATACCCCTTATATGACCCCTTAGGGAGTGTTCTATTATAAATAGATTAACTTCAGTGAAATGAATGTCGGTGGCACATATTATTGTGCAATACATCACATATTCAAGGACTTTTAGGTTAATTTGTTGAGTGTTAAGTTGACGACCTGGTTGTTAAGTCACGATAGCATTTGAACCACCTGAATGACCTTGAAACTATCATCAACAAATTGAGACAGTAGTCTTTAATGATGAGCCCCCTGAAATGATCTTTTGGCATTAACTCAGGAAAATTTATCAGCTTCGTCATATGCCATCATGGAATCGAAGTCAATCACATGAAGATAAATTCCGTTCTTGGAATTTCCCCACCTAGAAACCTCACCAAGATGAGAGGTCTCCAGGGGAACCTCACCTAAATTCGGCACATCATAGTGAACCACACAGGTGAATGTTTAGCTTTTATATTAGTCATGAAGAAATGAGTTACCTTTTAATGGGATAACGATTGTCAAGAATCATTTGACAACCGCAAAGGAAATCTCATATGCAGTCGGTTCTCATGCCTCTAGTTGAGCGGAGACAGCTAATTTCATATGGTACCACTCTCAAATGGTCATTAAGAACCTTCATCGTGCTGAAAAATGATGTCGTTAGTGATAACAACCTCTACTACCTCATCCAGACAATGATTGATACTGAAACTTTGTATTCGAAGATATAGTAGAACTGCCTAGCCCTAATCATTGTAGTTCGTAATCACATGAATTACCTTTTGCACCATGAAGTCCACCTAGACTCCTGCTATAACCCGCTCAAGTATATCCCCTACCGTGCCATGCTAAATGGGAGCCTATCATGATGGGCGGTCATCCTATAACAATTTTACATACATACATGCCTGGGAAGTCCATCAAATTTTAGGAATTATCAGACTTCTTAGACAAGATCCCCTCATATGATACAACACCATTGGATACCGAACATCTGGATGAAGAAGTGTTTTTCTTCTAGGAGAACCCTTCAATTAACGAAAATTTATTCAATGGTTCTTCCCGAAGTTCGATAGGGAAAATTATGGAGGATCCCAAGTTCAACAAAGGGGGATGGTATTCATACTCGTATCTCTTAAAAAGGACATATTTCCTTACCCATTCCATCTTTTGGAAGGGTGTACAAAATATGAAGCAGAGTATCATGCCCTTATTGAAGCACTGGAATTGGAACTCCTAGTGCATGAAAAACACCTAAAAATAAAAAGTGATTCAGAGCTAGTCATCCAATAGGAAAATGGTGACTATTCTATTAAGAATGATTTATTAATTCCCTTGATGAACCATGTTTGAGAACTGATGGAAGAATTCATATAGTAACCCAGCCTTTTCTTACATTAATATTACATAATTTTAAAGATAAACAACATAATAGAATTACACATAGAGGATCCAAAGGATTAGTGACTTGGTCAAACTAGGACCATACATAACAAATACAACATCAAGCATAAACATTTAATTAATTTCTTCATCTCAAGCTTCTTATTGACACTTGTCCTCTCCACAGTACATGTAGACACCTGAGGATATACATAAAAAGGTGTGAGATAGAAACCCAATAAGAGTATAGATAAGAACAATATAGCATGGGGTGAGCATAATAATGACATAGGAAAAATATCATGAACATGAGAGGAGCATAAATAAAAGACTTGAAATGTGCGAATGCATAAAAATGAAACATCATGTCTTAGTGCTTAACTACCACACATACTTTTTAACCAAGCTAGCATCTTGTTCACACATCATTTCACATTTACTCATGAGATTAATCATTTTACCCAATGAATTTGAGTGCAATATAATTCTGGGCGCACCCGTCACATTTAAACATTCATATTTTGCTATATAATTCTGGGTGCACCCGTCACATCATAACATTATCATTTATCATGCATGCCACAATGAACATATAACATAAATGAAAATAACTAACCCATGAAATGTATTGGGTTTAATCTCATAAGAAAACATTCATAAACATTGGGTTCCCAAAAGAAAGAGGGAACAACATACTTGATACAAGAACCATCAACCTTGAATGAGAGCTAAAAGTTGAGTTCTTAATAGAAGAGTTCTTTAGGAAAACATTTGGATTGAAATAAAATTAATTAAAAAAAATGAATATCCCAGAAAATGAAAGACAATGATGAACAAATTATCTTTAATGAGTGACCATAAAAACGGAGTGAAAGAGGTAGATCCTGAAGGATGAAAGTTGGGGTCAAAAATTTCCCCTTACCTCGAACTCGAATGCCTCCTTCTCTTTAATGTCCTATGTATAAACATTATATTCATTAATAAAAAATTACAGAAACTTTTCTACATTAATAGGGTTCATTCTGGTTTCATTATTTCATATTATGTTCATTTGAATGATTTATGGAGTTTAAAATCTTCGTTTGGGGAAGTTTATTTTTATAGTTTTCATGAGTTGTTCACTTGTATTCCTAAATTAATGTTTGGGTAGAACATGGGTTAACATCCAGAAAGGATATTATGGGTTATTAATTATATTTCAGGAGATTGGATGATCTTATAATGAATCAAATTAGATCGATGTGGATGAATCATTAGATAAGAATTAAATGATGGTTATTTGGGTCAATTTGGGAAGTTTTTGGATCAGAACGAACTTGTTTTAACTTATCAATTAGTAATATGTCCATATGTTATTTACAGAACATTAAATAAAACATAATACATATAACATATTCTGTTTCCACCATAAAAATGGTTTCCTGACCAGATCTAAAGGTTTAAATGGAAGAAGAAATTATGTCGTTCTTGAAGGTGATAAATTAACACCTCTCGAACAACGTTCTCTTAAATAAAATAAAAGGAAGAGGGAAACGGGGTTGGATGATATAATATCCCATTAGAATAATAAAATTACAGAATGTTTATAATACTGGAGTTACAATACAATTTGGATGAAGATAGGTGGGGATAGATCAAGAAATAAACTCTAACATGAAAGAAAATTAAAGGAGAAGATGGAGAGAAATTACCTCTTGAATCCTTCTCTTGAGAACCTCTTTAAGGGCCTAAAAATGGTATTTTGATGAGGCAAGAAGCTCTTGGACATGGGGGAGGGGCTAGAGAAGGTGTTTGGGAGGATTTAGAGAAGGCATGGAGCTTGAGAGGTGTTAGGAAAAGAGTGTGTGAAGTGTGGCTTTTATAGTGGAGGGGAGAGGGTTTTCCATAATACAAAATTGATTAGTTTATTATTTACCCACAAGAAAAGGAATAGTGAGTCTTGAATGACCCAGAATAGTAATTTTATAATGTAATCCGAACCAAGTGGGCTTACATCAGAAGAACATCACAGATGACCCTATAATTAGTTTATTTAGCTTATTTTGTAAATTGCGGTATTTCACTATTCATCAAAAATTCATGTAACTCAGAAAAATCCCAAAAATTTACCCCAACAATTTTTTGACTTGTAGAATCCAAAAATGAAGTCCGTTTTTCAAAAATAATTTTCTAAGTATTATTAATTTAATATTTAATTAAAATTATAATTTACTTAAAAACAGTTTTGATGATTAAAACTGATTTTATATTGCTTTCAAGAATTACATATGGTCTTATTAAATTATCTAAAAACTGTAATACATTGATTAAATAATTTATGAATACATTTTAGGGAAATAAATATTATTTTAAATTAATTAATTAATTATAACTAATTATTTATGACTTACAAAATATCAAAACGTTTACTAAGGTCAAATTTTCACTTTCTAAGATGTCTAAATTTTATTTTATTATTCATAAGTAATGTTACTCTTATGTTGTATGATTTACTCTTAATAAGGTTCATATTACTATTCATAAGGGTAGTTTCACAAAAAATTATTTTTGTTTCCTTAGACTCCAAAAATCATCATGAACACAACCGTGTATGTTGGATTTTCAAAATTACAAACATATGAGTGAAAAAATTATGTTTAAATGTCACTTATCCCCTAGTAGTTCATTATTTTGTGTTTTCATGTTATTTTATTACATAAATATAAGAAGGGAAATCTTCATTGAAAAACATTGGGTCGTTACATTTTTCCCCCCTTAAGAAATTTTCCCCCTGAAATTTCACTTTACACAAAAAGGTGAGGGTACTTCTCCTTCATTACCTCTTCAGGTTCCCAGGTTGCATCCTCAAACTTTTGGTTCCTCCACAAAACTTTGAAATGATGGGTTGTCTTGTTGCGTAGAACCTTATCTCTATGATCCAGAATCTTTATTGGCTGCTCCTCATAGGAGAGATCATCTTCCAGCTGCACCACCTCTAAGTTTAGTACATGTGAGGGGTCTAGTATGAACTTCCTCAATAGTGATACATGAAACACATCATGAAATTGATCCATATTCGGTGGAATTGCAAGCCAATAGGCCACAGCTCCTATGCAGTCACGGATATCAAAGGGGCCAATATACCTTGGGCTTATCTTCCCTTTCTTCCTGAATCGCATGACTCTCCTATATGGAGATATTTAAAGGAAGACTTTATCTCCAACGTCAAGCTCCAAGTCCCTTCGACAATTGTCAGCATAGCTCTTTTTCCGACATTGAGTAGCATTGATGTGTTTCTGGATGACTGGAACCTTCTATGTCATCTCTTGAACAAGATCGGGCCCAAGTAGCTTTCTTTCTCCAACTTCATCCCAACAGGTTGGAGTTCTACATCTCTTTCCATATAGAGCTTCATATGGAGCCATATAAATTCTAGAGTGGATGTTATGGTTGTATGAGAACTCAACCAACATGAGATGATGATCCCAACCACCTTTGAATTCAAGATAGTAGGCTCTTAGCATATCTTCAAGGGTCTGAATAGTTATTTCAGACTGGCCATCAGTTTGGGGGTGATAGGTCGTGCTAATATTTATTTCAGTACTCAAATCATGTTGAAGGCTCCTATAATATTTATATGTGAACCTTGGATCACAGTCAGAGAGAATCGAGAGTGGAACATGGTGCAGTGTCACCACTTCCTTCACATATATCTTTGAAAGTTTTTCAAGAGAGAGGTATTCCCAAATAGCGATAAAATGGGCAGTCTTGGTGAGTCGGTCAACCACAACCCATATCGCATTATTTTCCTTTGACATCATTTAGAGATCTGTGAGAATGTCCATAGTAACATTTTCCTATTTCCACATGGGTATAGGCAATGGCTACATCATTCCTTTGGACGTTTGTCACTCAGCTTTAACTTGCTGACATACCAAGCACCTTGATATTTATTCCGCAATCTCCTTCTTCATGTTCTCCCACCAGAAATGTTCTCGAAGATCACGGTACATCTTCGTACTCCAATGATGGATAGAGAAAGCTGATCTATGTGAATTATATAATATATAATTCTTTATATCGGGTGATGAAGGTACACAAAGACGCATTCCATACCGAATCACACCATCATCGTCGATATGGAACTCTTGTAGCTTTCCTTCCTTTACTGCATTCACCCTCTTTTGAAACTCCACATCATCCCTTTGTGATTCCTTAATCTTCTATTGGATGGATGGTTACAAAATCATTTGGGAAAGGTAGGATGTATCCCCTACCATTATGATTTCCAAATCCATCCTTTTCATATCTAAGAAGATAGGGTCTTTCTCAATCTGCAGCATGGAAAGAGTAGCAGGTTCTTTTCTGCTTAGAGCATCAGCTACCTTGTTCACCTTTCCAAGATGATAGTGAATAGAGCAATCATCATCCATGATTATCTCTAACCATCTCCTTTGACGCATGTTGAACTCATTTTGTGTGAATATATACTTTAGGCTCTTGTGGTCGGTGTATATGTCACGCTTCTCACCATAAAGGTAGTGCCGCCAGATTTTCAAGGCATAAATCATGGATTCCATCCCTAGATCATGCATCTGGTAGTTATTCTCATGGATCATCAACTGTCGTGAGGCGTAGGCTATCACATTATCATTTTACATGAGTACACAACCCAACCCTTTCTTTGAAGCATCACTGTATATCACAAAACATTCTCCACTTTTCGGTAGTGTGAGTATAGGTGGAGTGATTAGCCATCTCTTTAGCTCCATGAAGCATCCCTCACATACTTCCATCCATAAATGCATTACCCCTTTCTTTGTTAATTTAGTTTGAGGGATTGACAATCGTGAGAAATTTCCCACAAAACGTCGGTAGTACCCATCTAATCCAAGAAAACTACGGATTTCTATGACACTAGAGGGTCTGGGCCATTCCGCAATCGCCTTTGTCTTTGAAGGATCCACAGAAATTCCCTCACTTGTTATCACATGTCCTAGGAACGTGACTTGATTCATCCAAAAGCCACACTTGCTGAACTTGGCCTACAATATATCCTTTCTCAATGTCGACAACACAAGTCTTAGATGTTCTTCTTGTTCCTCATTGCTCTTGGAGTAGATGAGAATATGGTCGATAAACACTATAAAAAATTTGTCGAGGTAATGTATAAATACTCTATTCATCAAATCCATGATGATTGCAGGGTCATTAGTAAGTCCAAAGGGCATCACTAAAAACTCATAGTGACCATACCTTGTACGGAAGGTAATCTTCTGAATTTATTCCTTCTTCACCTTTACCTGATGATATCCCGAACGAAGATCCACCATTTAGAAGTATTGAGATCTTCTTAACTGGTCGAAGAAGAAATCAATTATTGGGAGAGAATACTTGTTATTTATGGTGATATTGTTGAGTTCCCGATAATCGATACACAGCTGCATTGTTCCATCCTTCTTATTCACAATGAGCACTGGCGCAGCCCAAGGTGATGCACTAGGGCGTATGAGCCCTTTGTCCAGATGCTCTTGCAGCTACTTCTTTAACTCCTCCAGTTTGATAGGATCCATCCTATAGGGGCACTTCGATATAGGAGTATCTCCGTGTATGAGTTCAATTGAGAACTCTACCTCAGGATCCGGGGGAATTCTTGATAACTCTGTGGGAAATACATCGATGTATTCCCTCACGATGGGTAATTCCTCAAGGATGGAACTTTCCTTCGACTCAACCATTTGGGCAAGGTATGATTCTTCATAGGGAATCAACACCCACACCATTGAAGGATTTTTCAACAGAGATTCATGATCTTCCTTGAATTTGTAGAGGATCATGGGACGGTTCGGAAGATGAAAATATATTTCCTTTTCTCGACAGTTGATATGTGCTCAATATAATGAGATCCAGTCTATCCCCATTATAGCGTCTAATTCCACAAAGGGGAGTATTACGAGATTTTCCGGATGAATCTTCCCACATACGCCAATATGAGAAGAGTCAAACACTTGGGTTGCATTGATTTCACCACTTGGCGTTTTTAGAGATATCTCTACTTCAAGGTTTCGGGTATTCAATTCTATAGTTCTATCAAACATTCAAGATATAAAGGAATGCATAGAACCAGAATCAAATAAGACATTTTTTATTCTTGAGTGAATAGGAAGTGTACCTTGTACAACTTCATTATGATGCTCCACCTCCACAATAGAGATGGCATATGACTTCCCTTATTTCTTTGGCTTTGGTGGTTTCTCACACTGATTACCCTCGAGAGCTCTAGGTTTAGTGCACTGGTTTTCATAGTTCCCTAGCTCCATACAGTTGTAACATTGAACCATGAGTGGTTTTCTCCTTTCATCGGCAACATTCTCCTTCCTTTTCATGTCTTTTTGAAACTCTTGAGCATGGTGTCCTTATTTCCCACACTTAAAGAATTTCCATGTACCTTTGAGGCAGTTCCCATTGTGCAACTTCCCACATTTTTGGCATGTGGGTCATTGATTTTTCTTCCAACCTTTATCATTAGATCCACCAGCATGAAGCTCTATCATTCTATTCTTATCACCATAGCCATGGGACCATTCTCCAAACTCCATCTCCACTTTGAGAGCACACGGAACAACTTCATCATAACTCCCAAAGTCTCAAATTGCAAGAGCCTTTTGACGATGTGGTTTTAATCCAATAAAGAATCTATAAATTTTTCTATCATTGTTGATAACCAAACCCGACACATACCTTGCGAGCCTTGTGAAATTCACTTCATAGGTTGTGACAGGTTCTCCTTCTTTTTTCTTGAGGTCTATGAATTATCTCTCCATATTCGTGTGAAGGGTTCATGGGAAATACTTATTAAGAAACATTATCTTAAAGTCTTCACATTCCATTTCTTCAATTTCCTCCCTTGGTTTGGTGTTCTTAATCAAAGCCCACCATTGATCGGCTTCACCATCTATATGATAAATGGATAGAGTCACCTTCTCTATCTCGGAACAGTGAAGAATGAAAAAGATCTTCTCCATGTAGTTGACCCACTGTTCCACAACTAGTGGATTTGAAGATCCACTAAACGTTGGTGGTCGTTGCAACATAAAATATTCAATTTCCAGTTACTCACTCTTTGGTGAAGGAGGACGTTCCCCATTATTATGGTTATTTTTCATAACATGAGATAATTGGGTTAGCATTTCCATAAAGTATTGAACTCCACCTCCCAAATCCTTGGGGATGTATTTCAGGCAATCATTTCATTGGCCCTCGCAAGAGTTGTTGGCCCGATTTCTCCTGGTTCCCATCATTTTCTAAAATAGAAAAGGTTAGAACAAAACATAAGTAAACAAGACATGAATAACATATTCATTTAAAAAAATTTATATCAAAATCATAACATATGGGATCCCTATGTATATATTCTTGTGTGCATTTTTTGTACTTAGTCTCATGTTATAGGTTTTATCTAGGGTTCACTAATCCTAATTCCCAAATTAACTAAACCTTTCCTCTGATACCAACTATAGCAACCCAGCCTTTTCTTACATTACTATTAAATAATTTTAAAGATAAAAAACATAATATCATTACAAATAAATGATCCAAAGGTTTAGTGTATTTGGAAAACTTGGACTATACTTCACAAATACAACATCAAGCATCAACATTTAATTAATTTCTTCATCTCTAACTACTTATTGACACTTGTACTCTCCTTAGTACATGTAGCCACCTGAGGATATACATAAAAAGGGTTGATATAGAAGCCTAGTAAGAAGTTAGATATGAATAGTATAGAATTTGGTGAGCATAATCTTGACATAAGAAAAAGATCATGAACATGAGAGGAGCATAAATAAAAGACTTGAAATGTGGCAATGCATAAAAATGAAACATCATGTCTTAGTGGTTAAATACCACACATACTTTTGAACCAATATAGCATCTTGTTCATGCATAATTTCAAATTTAATCATGATATTCATCACTTTATCCAATTCATTGGAGCACTATATAATTCCGGGCGCACCAATCACATTTAAACATTCATATTGCGCTATATAATTCTAGGCGCACCCGTCACATCATAAAATTATCATTTATCATGCATGCCACAATGAAAATATAACATAAATGAACATAAATAACACATGAAATGTAATGGGTTACACCTCATAAGAACACATTCATAAACTTGGGGTTCCCAAAAGAAATTGGGAACAACATACTTGATACAAGAACCATCAACCTTGAATGAGAGGTAAAAGTTGAGTTCTTAAGAGAAGAGTTCTTTCAGAAAAAATTTGGATTGACATAAACTTCATTAGAAACCATGTATATCCCATAAAAGGAAATACAATGGTGAAAAAATTATCTTTAAGGAGTGACCATAAAAATGTAGTGAAAGAGGTAGAACCTGAAAGATGAAAGTTAGGTTTGAGAATTTCCCCTTACCTTGTACTCGAATGCCTCATTCTCTTTAATGTCTTGTATAATGAAATTATATTCATTAATTAGAAATTCCTGAAACATTTATACATTAATAGGGATCATTATGGTTTCATTATGTCATATTATGTCTCTTTGGATTACCTATAGAGTTTAAAAACATTCTTCGGGGATGTTCGTTTTTATGGTTTTCATGAGCGGTTCACTTGTATTCTTAAATTGATGTTTGGGTAGAACATGGGTAAACATACAGAACGGATATTACATGTTATTAATGATATTTCATGAGTTTGGATGATCTTATAATGAATCAAATTAGATTCATGTGGATGAATCATTAGATTAGAATTAAATTATGGTTATCTGTGTCAATTTGGGTAGTTTTGGATCACAACAAACTTGTTTTAACTTATCACTTAATAATATGGCCATATGATATTTCCAAAACATTAAATAAAAAATAAAACATATATGATATTCTGGTTCCACCATAAAAATGGTTTCAGGACCAGATCTGAAGGTAGAAATGGAATAATAAAGTATGTCATTCTTGAAGGTGATAAATTAACACCTCACGAACAATTTTCTCTTTAATAAAATAAAAGGAATAGGGAAAGGGGTATGGATGATATAATACCCAATTAGAATCATACAATTACATTATGTTTATAATACTAGAGTTAAAATAAAATTTGGATAAAGATAGGTGGGGAGAGATCAAGAAATGAACATTAAATTCAAAGAAAATTAAAGGAGAAGAGGGAGAGAAATTACCTCTTGAATCCTTCTCTTGAGAACCTCTTTAAGGGCCTAAGCATGGTCTTTTGATGAGACCAGCTGATACTGGACGTGGGGGAGGGAATATGAAAGGTGATTGGGCTGTGTTTAGAGAAGGCTTGGAGCTTGAGAGGTGTGAGGAAAATAGGGTGTGAAGGGTGGCTTTTATAGTAGAGGGGAGAGGGGTTTCCTTAATATAAAATTGGTTAGTTTATTATTTACCCAAAAGACAAGGAATAGTGAGTCCTGAACGACCCAGAATAGAAATTTTATAATGTAATCCCAAACCAAGTGGGATTACTTCAGCAGAACATAACACATGACCCTATAATTAGCTTATTTAGCTTATTTTGTAAATTACGGTATTTCACTATTCATCAAAAATTCAAGTATCTCAGAAAAATCACAAAAATTTACCCCAACTATTTTTCAATGTGATGAATCCAAAAATGAATTCCATTTTTCAAAAATAATTTTCTAAATATGTTAAATTTAATATTTAATTAAAATCATAATTTACTTAAAAAACAGTTTTTAAGATTATAACTAATTTTATAGTGCTTTCAAAAATTACATAGGGTCTTATTAAATTATCTAAAAACTATAATAAATTGATTAAATAATTTTTGAATACATTTTAGGGAAATTAATATTCTTTTAAATTGATTAATTAATTATAATTAATTATTTATGATCTTAAAAATATCAAAACGTTTACTAAGGTCAAATTTTCACTTTCTAAGATGTCTAAATTTTATTTTATTATTAATTGGTAATGTTACTCTAATGTTGGATGATTTACTATTCATAAGGGTCATATTAGTATTCATAAGGGTAGGTCACTATTCACCAAAAATTATTTTTGTTTCATTAGACTCCAAAAATCATATTGAACACAACCGTGTATGTCGGATTTTAAAAATTAAAAACATAAGAGTGAAAAAATTATGTTTAACGGTCACTTATCACTTAGTAGTTCATTATTTTGTGTTTTCATGTCATTTTATGATATAAATATAATAAGGGAAATTTTCATTGAAAAACTTCGGGTCTTTAAAATTCCCATCGAAACCAACTTTTACCCATGTCCCTCAGTCACAGAATTCTCAAGACGACGCATTGGAAAATGCAGCCACAGTCCTAGTCGTTCCCTATCCGGATGAAACAATCATTAGGATTTCTCATCGTCGGATGGTATTTTCATTAATCCAGAAAAATACATTGGAAATTGATGAAATTATCCTCGTTTCTGAGCCTTACAGTCATACCACTGGTAGAATGACACCCATTAGAATTTACATTCGGAGTGAGAAACTCCCACCAGTTATGGATGAAAGGGAGCAGGTCAGAAGGCAGGCAGTCAATTTTAGCATATACAATGGGGTGATACAAGAGAATGATATCTACAAATTCGGACTTGAAAGAGTCCTTCTTTGGTGCATTGATGGAGATGACACTACTTCCATCATGAGAGAAGTATACGCTAGAGCTTGTGAAGCACACCAGTCCACAACCTAGCACTCTCACTAAAACATACGGATTGGGTATTAATGGCCCACCAGGATATCAGATTGTTCCATGTTCTGTAAGATTTTCTATTCCATATATGTTCATTATTTTTTCATACACCACCCCCAATGTTACTTCATGTGGCTAAATAATCCTGGCCATTCATCACCCTCGGGATAGATGTTATTATCCCATATCCTCCCAATATGGCCCAAAAAATCAATTTTATACTCAGAGAAACTGACCTGTTTTATAAATGGGATGAATCCATAATCATTATGTATTTCATGGATAAAACAATCATCATCTTTTTTAAGGCAAACTTCAACACAAGATTTGGTGTCCCTCACACACTACTGATGGACAACGACACCAACTTCTGCTCTATTGAGCTGGACAAGATGTACCATGAATATAGAATCAAGGCCAACTGGTCATCCTACTACCACACAGAGACCAAGGGAGGATAGAGGCCATCAAAAATTATTTTTACAACATACTTAAAATATTGTCGACAACGATAAGAAATCATGGACAGACAAGCTTCTTCATGCTTTGTGGGAATATCGGACTACGACCCAAAATGTAACTCAAGAAACCCCGTACTCACTAGTATAAGAGGTAGAGGTAGTTTTACATATCGAGATCCAAGTGTCATCACATTGGGTGGCCATTTGAGATCAATTTTCCCTTGATTAGAATTCCCAGAGACAATTTGATTAATTTGGGACGTTGGACGAAAAAATGCTGCACACTCTACACCATTTGCAAATCTACCAAGACCGGATTGCACAAGCCTTCAAAAAGAAATTTCCCCATCGATCATTCTGCGATGTAGAAATGGTGTTAGTCCATAGAACCCCGATCATACTAGGGAAGAAGCCCCTGAACCATAAACCAATGTGGGAAGGACCATGCAACATATATAGGGTCTATTCTAATGGATTATACTCCCTCATATCAATGGATATGCATCTCATCACAACTCCTGCAAATTCAATGTTCTTGAAGAAATACATTTCGTAACAGCCCCTAAGATAAGGTCCAAGCTTCATGACCATAAACTACAAGTCATAAAGGATCCCCCATGTTATGGTCTAATCACTAATACATTAAACTATTAGTTAGAAATGTTCCCATGTTACAAACTATACGCCATTAAATTATGAGTCCAAAAATGTCTCTATATCATGGTCCAAACTCCATGACCCAAAACTATGAGTCATAAAATTTCCATTTCATATAATAATTCCAAGCTCTAAGACCCTATACTATGAGTAAAAATTTCTCCCCAATCTCAAGCTCCAAACTCTATGACCTTATACTATGAGTAATGAAAAAACCTCAATGTTAAGGACCATTCCCTTAGACCATAAACTATGAGTAAAAAATTCCCCCCATTTCATGGTCCAAACACTAAAATCCTAAAATATGATTCACAAAAAAATAGTCCCATATTATGGTCAAAACTCTACGACCATAAACAATGAGTCATCATCATTTCCACATGACATTAAACTATATGGAACAAGTCCTCACCGTAAGATGTTAAACTACGTAGTGTAAAATGTCTAAATTGCATTACAATAAATGCCATGATCTTTCACAGAACAACATGTGGCTTGATTCCTGCTCTTGAAAAATACATAGAGATGCCTAGATCTTCGATCCTGGACCAGCCCCAATAAATAATAAAATGGATCTATCATGCCCCCTATCTACCCATATTCCTAATGGAGACCCTTACCACTCATTGTTTCTCCCACCGAGTACCACTCTCATGTGCTTAGAAACGGTGAAAAATATTCTTCTACGATGGAAAACTATAGGAAAAAATAGAAAACCTGAAAAATGTAATGGGTATAATAAAAACATCCCTACCCATTAGATTGATCCAAACCATTACGGAGTACACACAGATCTATGTACAGTTGGATTCCGTCCCTTGCGTGATTCATAGTAATGCCTCGAACATTGATCTTGGACCATCCCCAGTGGAAAAGAAAATGAAATTTCCCCCATTATTTTCTTTGACACTTCACACTTTCAAAGGATACTCTGTAATGACTCGTTGTTTCTCAAATTTAGTATAACTCAAGTGAGCTTAGGACCAGTGGTATGGATTCTCTTACGCAAGAAAAGAACATATGATTATGGTAGGCCTAGCACACGTATCATCTAAAACCAAAATCTCCTCTCTAGTGTCCCTAACATGTCAAACATACATTTGTAGGGAACATTCAGAACTATGTGTGGCTTGATTCCTACTCTCACAGGATACATATTAACACAAATATTTTACATCATGGCCCAACAACCAACAAAAAATTCCCCTTTCCCCCATGCACGGGTCGGACCTATAAGTAATCTCCAACAAGGTCATGGTTAATCATGTTATGTGTATTCTCACATTCACAGGAACAACATTACCATTTTCCACACTCTATACCTTAGGCGAACATGGATCCTAGTAATAACCCAAGGCCATCTGGGGTAGAAGACTAGTGTCTTATAGACACCTTTGATTGACTATACATATCATTCCACTATGGCCCTATATTTGTAACCCACAAAAATGGACATCAATAAAAGGAAAATTCATCCCCAAGACAGTCCTCTCATACCTTATTACACCAATGGATTTCAATCCCCATGTCATCCCTCCTGATTCAAGTAACCCTCAAGACTATGGTTTACACCTTATATTTTCACTCACATTTATGGGACGCTGGAACACATTGACTGCGATTATCCAAAAACATTTAAAGACCTCTGTAAGGCCAAAATCATCCTCATGGAATGACCTTAATCTTCTAGGCCAAAATCTTCCTCACCACACAATTCTAAACTCTAAGGAAAAAAATTATCCTCATCGCATGACGTTAACTGTATGGGAAAAATAATCGCCACCACATGACGTTAAACATCATGAAAAAAAATTTCCACACCACGAGATGTTAAACTACAATTACAAAATCACCCTCACCACACCATGTTAAACTGAAAAGCCAAAATATTCCTCACCACATGATGTTAAACTACAATCGTAAAATTTTCCGCACCGTATGACGTTAAACTGCATGGAAAACGTCATTTTTGCTGCACGATGTTAAACTGAATGGCCAAAATCGTCCTCACCACATGACGCTAAACTGCAAGGAAATTCCGTTATCCTAAAAGTGACCCTAATGTTTAATTAAATATTCTTATACAATGAGATGGAACCCCTGTGACCCCATTTTTCTCACACTGAGCATAGATCATGTGAGATTTGGGATATTTTCAAGAGATATGTTGTGACATTATGGAATAACGGATCTGGAATTTGGTCCTAGAAGAAAAACCATAAAAATCATGGCATCATTCCCTCCCCTGAGATGAACCCCATGTCATGAACATGTGATGTTCAATGACCTGGTACCAAATGTTAGAATGAATTCCTCACCCAACGTACAGTTCAGATCTATGTAATGGATACCATTTCGCATGTAAGTCACAACCCAAATGTCCCAAATATGTCTTGGTATACCCCTTTCATATTCCAAATCAATTCTTTGAGATATATTGAATCCCCAAAACCATATATGGCCATCTGGTATTAAAGGATAGTGTCCAGTAGACACCTTTGATTGACTATGCATGTCATGCCTCTGTTGCTCTGCATACATAGCCCTCAAGAATGGAAATAAATCAAAGGAAAATTCATCCATAAGATATTACTCTCCTATCTCAGTACTCCTAATGGCTTCCAACACTCATTAAAACCCTCCTAATTCAAGGGCCATCAAAATCATGGTTAACATTTTCCACATTTCAAACTTCCTTTATATATTAGAATATATGGCCTCGGTTCACATCTGGTCTCTTTTCAGGTTTCTAAAAGATATTCTATCTACATGCACGAAGTTGATCCACATGCTAAGGTAGAGTCCCCCAACTTGATTATGGGTTTCCCCAAAGAATTTCAGCTAAAAATCCTCCTTCTTTGATTATGGTCACTCCTAGTTAGGGGTCATGCACCATATCCAGAAAATTACCAATATCCATAATTTTCGAAGGCCATCGAAGATAGAAGGACAATGTCCTATGGAATGCTTTTATTGAATTTTCACATCAATCCTTTCTGGATATGCATATGTCTCCCACAAAAATGGATGTCAATAAGAGTAAAATCCAAACCCAGTAAAGTCTTTCCCAACTTCTGTATGCTCAAATGACATCCACGCCTTCTCACACCCCCAGATTTAGAAAACTCATGTATGAAGGCTAATGTACCTCCTTCTTCTTAGGTTCCCCCAACATAGAAAAGACTTTTAATTGTACTGGCCACTTAATATATCTCCCTCACATAGGTAAAAAATGTGTAGGGACAATTTCCCACTCAAGGCTAATATGAATGTTCCTAATGTTCTCAGATAACACTACTCTAGCCAGCCACCTATTGTGGCTCCCAAAATCATGATAAATAAATAATGATTCAAATCCTACCATGCAATCAGAAATAGAAGGCCAGTGTCCTAGGGACACCTTTCATTGACTATACACATCATGCCCTAGTGGCTCTTCATATGTCGCCCACAAAAATGGCCATCAATAAAAGGAAGATTCATCTCAAAGAGAGTTATTTCCTATATCCATACACCTAGAGCAGATAATGTTTCTCATGAATGTCTAGAATCTGCATATGCAGGGTCATGAAAAATATTTTATCCAAGCCTGAAGGATGCTAGAACATTCCTGACTAACGGTCCTTAGTCAGGTCCTTTCCCCATTATGTTTGGTCAAATCTGTTCGACCTAAAACATCAGTATTATGTTTGATTGGTACGACGATGAACTTCCAAAAAAAGATACTATACTCTCCAGAGGTAAAATCCTCAAAAGGAACATCTGGGAAAAATTCGATTATCGGTTCATTAAAAAAATGCAATGAGCCATCAGAAAAGGAGAGAAGATTGTTAGGTTACACACCCACAATGGGAGGCCTATGAAAAAGTCATGTTATGCCCGCTAATCACATGTATATGTGGCTTAGGTAAAAAAATTTGGTTTATAATGAAAATACATAATATTTCATGGGGGTATTCCATTAAAACTCAACAATAGTCAATATACACTTGCTAAGTCCCCTAGCTCATGAAAATTTTAGAGCTCGATTCAGCTATCTCAGTTTATTGATTTTAATTCATGGTTTAAAATTAACACTTGATTGAAATGATTTTAATAGAAAGATAAAGATAATTGGTACATAAATGCGAAATTTGTTTCATTGGGTTCAGTAAAAATGGAGGAACATACCCAATTCAGACTCTCTCCTAGGTAGAAAAAACAGGGAAGGGTATATGTAGTAATTTGGGATAGAAATACAATAGGGGATGGTTTTCGCTTTCCAAAAGGATGGAGAGTGATTGACATGATCCATAAATTGGTTTTTTAAATATATATTCTTTCTTCCATTTCGTCTTTGACCGATGGACGCATCGGTAGTAGGATAACATTATGGCCCTGCCCTTTCATTTGGATGACTTCGTAAATGGTGTGTGAAGAGGCTAGTTTCTCCCTCAACATTGTTGTGTGGGATTTACACTCCTATAGATCCTCCTCTCAAGCTTCCAAAAAATCATGTTACTTCACCACCTTGGCCGTTATATGATCAAATTCTTCTGAAATTTCATGAAAGGTTTTCACATGGTGATGTTAAGAATTAAACCTATCCAGCTTGTCCTCCTAGGAGGCAAGGTATTCTTTTGAAATGATATATTTCTAAATAATAAAGTGATGGTGCTGATAATAAAATACTCTAGAACCCATATTAGTAAATAACTGCTGAATATTGTCACCATCATTGGAAATGTTGTATTGGGGTGTCTATGTGGAAAGTAATCGTAATTGGTATCATGCCTCTACGTGTACTGCCAGGTGTCTCACCACAACACCAGAACATCGATCCTTCTTGTTGTAATATGTTTGCAAGCAGGGAGCATCATTGTAGGAGCAGGGAGGGACTTAAAGCCAGCCACCCATTATGGGAGACTCTCTATTCCCTCAGATGGAACAACAACTGCAGTTGGATTCCATGTAATAAATATGGCCTCTATGATGATTGACAATACTAAGATATTTCCTGTCTAATCAAGATCTTGGGAAATATCCACAGGAGGGGTCAGTCTGAATCTCTCCCCACTGAAATGGGTTGTACTAATAAAACCCCTCCTAGAATCTTGTGATAACTAATTGAGCACCTTCTCACCAAGAGAACATGACCAAGAGGTGTATCCATCTTGGTTGTAGAAGGGACAGAAGTAGAATTCATGGTTGATTCACCTCTTGTGATAAACGGAATGTGTGGTGATGTTATTAGGGTGAGAATAGGATAAGAAATGGTCTAGGGTTTTTGTACGTTCTAAACTAGTTCTTTCAGCATCCCTACTGGGAAACAATCGATCCATAATTAGGCATACTCCAGTTATAGGAAGGTAGGCCCTGTCATGTAAGGAACAATAATCTCTCTAGCAGCACCTTCATGCATCATCATAAGCCACAATAGACAGAGGACCATAGGATGAGACTCCCCCCATAATCAAACAATGGGAAGCATCACTGTTTTCTAAAGGCATTCAAACTTTATTGATAACCGGTAGGTGAGGTATGGTTCAAAAATAACTACTCGTTCTATATGGGCGGTGACCATCCAATCCCAGTGATTGATGAGGTATGAACATTCCTCCATGGAATATCCCTGGTCACCTCTCATTGATCTATAAGAGGTAGGATGCATTGAAAATGAGAAATTAAAGGCGTCAATATATATCCTGATCTCAATAGTAATAGTCAGTGTTAGGGGATGAACAAAAGAAATACTGAGAACAACCATATGAAAATCAGAGTGGGGAACCCGTGCGGTATAATGATATTCATAAATGGGGAGGTTTTCTTCCATCCACCCATACAAGAATTAAAATAGTCCACTAAGATGATGTGGAGACCTACCTACCTGAATCGGTCCTAACAATTCATAATGCCGGTAGAGGGTAGGAAGTGCCAAATTATTGGGTTGACCCTCCGCGAGCATGGTCGTCATCATCACGGTTAAGGCCCTAAACCCATTGTATACATCAGGGGATGTGATGTTTCATCCACATATGAACATGGAGAAGAATCATGATAGCATAAGTATAGGTAAAATTTTGGGCCAAAGTTCATATCACCATGTGGCATACCGCCCTAATTCAAGGGTAGACCTGAATGACCCAAGAGTTTGGTAGGACTGATGGGTGGGGTAAGATGGACTGCGGCACACCTTTTTCATAGGCCTATTTTCCTGCAAGAATAACATTATCCACTCTTCTAATGGGATTAGTGAATGGGATTAAAGGGGATGATCAAGTGATCCTAATTCCATAACTAGTAGTCTATTTTTCAATAGAGACAATGATTAGTATCATCCCATGTGTCGGCTTCAGTGATAAAATATTCGTACATACCGCTGGAGATAGGGAGACCCCCCAAGCTAGTGATGTCCCAAAGACTGATCCCCACCTTTAAATGAAGTGGGGGAAAGGTATAGGTGCTTGAGCACCAAGGTCCTAGAAATTCCAGATAGATTTCACCTTGAGAGAAGATTAAAAACTAAGACTCCCTGGCTTCTTTATGTAAGCCAACCACTTCCAACTGGTTGGGGGACTCAAGACAGGTTTGATGAACCCAGAACTCCCACGAACACCCTTTGGAAAAACATCCTCCAGCCTGAAAATATCAATTGTTCCTCTACTCTTCCTTAATATATTCTCGAGAGATGCTGATAATGGATGGGTATTCTTAGATATCTGGTCTCAGGACACCATTTTGGAACCCTCGGTTTCCTTGAGTTCATATCGAACCTCGCAATATTATAACATTTTCTTTAGTACGAGTGGAGATGACTTCTCTGGTTGGGATAATTTTGGAACGATCAGGATCACTTGGTGCCTTTAAATGGAAAAAAAAGAGATTTCAGGGTCAGGAAGTTGCAGAGGCATGTCAGTAGGAAGACCAAGGCCATAAAATGGAGCATGTGCGCAAGATAGGTAAGATAGAAGCTCGGTCATTAAGAATACCATCATAAATCTGTTAAATGGTATAGTGTGGGTTTGAAGATTATCATCTTTATTCCTCTCCATGGTGGGCCTTGTCTTCTTTTATTTATCAGTAGCCCAAGAATCATCCATTGTAGCTTGCATAGGAACACCTTGATGCCGATGAGATTTCAGTCCGATAAAAATAATTTGGCAATGGAAATGGATAAATTTGCTAAAGGGATATAAAAAAGTCCACAAAAGGATTCACATATTGTTTCTAAAAGTGGTACAGAGAAATAAAATTGTGGATAAAACATAACAGGCAGGAGCTACTCTTCCTACAACTACGGTACGTAGATACTATTCAACTCATACATCTATGGTATGCAGAATGACCATGAGGTGCAGGCCCGCAAACCGCTGTTCATTGAATAGAATGGTCTACAGAATATAGAAAATGTGAACCTCTACCTTGATTAATTTATCATTTAGAAGTTGTGGATTAAAATTTATTTTTATATTAATATTTTTTGAGGTTCGGTTGGATGATCCATGTTCAGTATGCAAACAAGTCTGCTGCATAGCATTCCTTCATGTGGAATGTAGATTTTATGTTTTAAATTTCCATATTACTATTCATGGAAACCGAAATGTGGTATGTGGATGAGGAATTAGTGGGGAAATCTGTTAGCAAAACATTCAAAGTAGTTAACAAACACTATTTTCACAAGGATCATTATATGTGAAAGTGAAGGAGGACGGGAAATAGGAAGAGATTTTATCTACGAGAAATGGTTAAAGACAAATGGCATGGGCACTAATATATAAAGGTGTTGTCCCCTATTATTGGGAATAAATGTTCTGCCGTGATCCATTTCAGTTTAAGACCACTTTTACATCGGAATAGTCCATATTTCTTTACAAATGGACACCATAATGATGGGGGCATTTTTAGGATTCTGAAAATTCCACCAAGGAGATGAAATACCTCAGTAATCACATTTTAGAAGGAATCAATCATTTATATAATTTTATTAAAGTGAAGAGACTCAAATAGAGTTGAATTTCATTGAGGAACATGAAGGAATACATGTTTTCAATTGCCTTGCGTACCATCATAGAGAATGGTACGAAAAGATGATGGATCGTGAACTGCCAAGTATGAGGGATGGTCTGCGAACTGATGGCCCGTGAAACAATTTCCAGTGAGCAGGGAAATTTGCGAACAGTGTCATCCAAATGAGTTAGGTGAAGAAGATGGTCTATGTACAATTCTGCGAACTCCTCAGTTCACAGCTTATACAGATGACTATGGTTCGGCGAACTGTTAATGGAAACCAAATCCTCTACAATCCTTGGTTGATAGTGTCTTCCATGGGTCAGAGTATTGCATAAATGGGTCTCCTCAAATGATGTCACATGCCCAGTAGATACGATCACTATGGTGCGCTATAAAATGAGCAGAATAGAAAGAGGATAGAAGGATACATGTAACAGCCCAAGATTTTATAAAAAATATTCTTTTTTATTTTATTAAAGTCTTGTGTTGTAAGCTACACCAAAAGGAGCTTGCACAACACGCATCCTTGACTTGCCTTTCATTACACGCAATCACGACCTTCCTCGATAGCGTGTGTAATACGCAATACCGAGTTTCACTAAACAACGATATGCTATTAAAATATTATTAAAACTAGCCGTTATGAATAGTAATAACCACTTTTTAAAACTCTGTAAATCTTATTTTTCAAAATGAACTTCATTTTTAGATTCGGAGTATCGAATTTAGCCTAAGGTGAAATTTTGGTACTTTTCGGATAACTTTCATATTCTGATGAATAGTGAAAATTACTAAATTATAATTAAAAACAACTTTTTTAATCGAAATAATTAATAGTGATAAATTATTAATTTGAGTGGTTTTAAAGTATATTTAGAATATATTTTTACAATTTAATACAATGTTGGTCATTGGATGTAATTTCACATTTAAACCAGACATAATCAAGTGTCAATCTTTTGATAGATATTGTTTCTTAAAAACACGCTATTTGTTTTAACAGCGGGATTTAATTATAAAATTAATTAATGCAAATTCTATGATATTAATTTGGTAAAATAGACTTCATTTTTGAATTCGGAATATGAAATATAGCTTAGGATGAAATTTTGGCATTGTTCTGAAAAACATCAATTTTTGATGAATAGTGAAACTACTAAGTGGTAGTTAAAAAAATTAATTTCTTCATAAATATTAATTTTACCGCTTCTGTGAATGGAATTTCAAAAATCCGAGAGACACGGTTGATGTCAGTAAGTAAAATGTGGTTCAATGAGATGAAAATAATTTTTGGTGAATAGTAACTTTTTACTTTTTTTTACCACGGTTAATAGTAAATAGGGTAACTAAGGGTAAATATGATATTACTATTACCCTAACACATGTCCTAATTCTATTGGATAAGTGTAATTCGACCAAAAACAACCTTATGAATATAATATGACCATTTAGGTCCACTTAGATTAGATTATGACATTTAATATTATATTATTTAATGAATAGTTAAAATAGTTAAAATCAAAGTTTAATAACTAAAACATTTTTAATATGGGGTTATACATAAGATAAATTCGACTATAAATATTCATTAGAAAGATAAAAATATTTCCTACATAATGATATTTTATTTATAATTTTTAGACTTTAAATAAATTAATTTATTTATGACACAACGATGATGTAGTAATTACCCTTTTAAGGAAATATTAACATAATTGATGTTATAAATACTCAAATGAATGTAATTTGAGACTTTTTATGAATTCCACTAATTTTCTAGATTACTATGATATATTAATGTTGATTTAATCAACTTGGTTCGAACATATAATTCTGTTATGACTTTCACAAAAATCATATATCAAATAGTGTCAAAATTGACACAAAATAGTTTTTAAATCAAATATTATATTATTAATTGTTATTGTATTCCTAAAAATCTAAGGTTCGGCCAAATGACTTAGATAAGGATATATATATTAATAATAAACAATTTGGTGTTCGTTTGGCATGTTATAGTAAGTGTATTAACCATATAGTGAAAGAAAACAAAAAGACACGGTAAAAGTTAAATTATTTAACTTAGAGTTAAATCTAATTGATAAGGTTAAAATAAGAACCTAAACTTGTCTAAATCCTATTGGTTGATAGGATTTAGACCCATCCCCACTTTAGCTTCGCAATAAGACCCTTTGGAACCATTATAAACCGATTTTTACTTTAATATAAAATAATATTTTGAGATATTCCTAAGGTGCCCCTCTCCTCCCTTGGGCACCTCCTCCCCCTCCTCCTCACACCAATTTGAGCACTCAAGCTCGGCCAACCCCTGCCAAAATCTCTTCTCCACTTCCCTAGAAACATTCTAGAGGTTCTGGTCTTCCTCAAAGACCAATTTTAGTGCCCTAAGAGGAGGTCTCAAAGAGGCGCTTCAAAGAAGAGGAGGTTCGGACACTTACAAAGCAAGTCGGACATAAGGTAAGGGAAATATCACAATCTCATTTTTATCCGAGATTGTTTATTCGTAAGTATTTACTGGGGTGTATTTTATCTTCCACATCCATGTTTACTCAATATGTAATATTATTTCCATCCACCTAAAATTGTTTAAATCCATTTTTACCCTTCGGTGAGTTTTTAGTAATACGTATGAAAGGAATCTTTTGTCGTTTTTCTTACGAGGTACTTTTTGACTTTTCCGACAAAAGTACGAAGAATGTTTTTTTTAACTTATACGGAACGAACGGATTTCTACTGTTTTATAAAGCCTTATTTTCATGAAGCTTCCTCTAAAAGATTTCATGACTATTTTCAATAAAATCTCTTTCTTTTATAATTGCATGATGTTTTGTGAAAAGAAATTTGATTTTGAAGAAGAAAGGATATTTTCCTCAAGAATTCAATTCAAGTGTTTTATCAAAATTATTTTTCATCTAAGATAATAAAGGGTTCTGTTTCTATCCATATTTTTACATTGATTTGACTATGTTGTGATGGAATTATGTTTATGAATTCCTTTATCTTATATGAATTGATTTATGCTGTCATGATGTTTCAAGAATCCCATTTTTGTTACATGTGTTATGCAATGATGTATGTTTTATGATTTTGTGGCACACATAAGAATGGTATCATTATGAGATGGGTGGGACCTATATCTCCCTCCAATGCATTGGGTAATGATTTTATATCTCATGAGATAGACAGGGCTGGAACGGTAGGTTATACCGGTTCAGTGAAACAGGACTGAAACGAGGGTTACTCGATTCAGAAAGGGACTTTGTCCACTAAGATAGTCTTTGCAATGAGTCTTGACTAACAAGAAATGATTCTCTATGATTATGTGTGTATGCCACAAAGTTTCATGTTTTAAGTTATGATTATTGGGATTACATTTTCACTGCCATGATTTATCCCATGATTATGAAATTATGCTCTCTTTTGCAGGTTATGATTTCCAAAATGCTATGTTCTTATGAATATGATGTGATTGATATTTATTTTGTTTACCCTTACTGAGCATTTGAGCTCACCCTTTTATGTTTTCTTTTCCCCAGGATATAAAGAAAGGTTTTAGGTAAAAAAAAAAAGGAGGAAGATCTTTATGGGAGATTTTGAAGATCTTTCACCACGATTAGAAGATTATAGTCCGAGTTTCCAAAGACACTAAACTATTACGGTCCTTGTGTGTGTGTTTTTGTAATGTACTAAGTATTCCGCAAAAGTAATGTAATGTCAATGTACGTCAAGATACGGGTCTCTACAGTTGGTATCAGAGGAAAGGTTTAGTCAACCTTTGGAAACTAGGATGCGAAAACGTTAGTGAGATCCCTAGAGATATTTCTAAGGTATGTCTAGGGATGTCTCTAAGGTTAAGTATACGTATAGGTTATAGTCCTAGAATTGCGCTAACGATCTTCGATTTTAACCTAAGATGTTAGATATTGAGGGTACTACCCCTTTATTATGTTGTTTTCCCTAGCATGATTTTTGCCGCTCATACTATTCTTTTGGGGTTTTAGACGATGGCTGGAACCCAAAGGAACCGTGTTAATGCGGAATGTGATGGGCAATGCAATGATTGTCCCCCTGAGCAACCAAACGATATGGGAGCCGGAATGCAAAATCTTGTAGCCATGCTCACACAACTTTCTCAAGCTATGAATCATGCAGGACTTCCAAACGAGCAAAGGAAGGAGCAACATTCTGTTGAATCCTTCATGAGGCAGCGTCCACCTTCTTTCAGTGGGTCTACTGATCCATTAGTTGCTGAACAATGGATTAGTACTACTGAAAAGATATTTTCAGTTCTTCAATGTTCTGAACATGATAAATTCATCCTAGCAGTGTATCGTTTGGAAGGAGATGCTGATCAATGGTGGAATCTTATTAAGAATACGAGGCAAAGGGATGAAATTGAGTCTATGGAATGGGACAAGTTCAAGAACTTATTTTTCAATAAGTACTTCCCTCATATTCTCCGAACAAAGATGGAGAAAGAGTTTCTTGAACTGAAGCAAAGGGATGATGAATCTGTTGGTACCTATGAAGCGAATTTTACAAGACTTGCAAGGTACGCTTCTGGTATTATCATCCAACCTGAAAGTAAAGTTGATCGATTTTTCAGTGGCTTAAAACCAAGTCTTCGAAGGGCATTAGCTATAAGAGACTTCAGTAGCTATGAAGAAACTGTGCGTTGTGCTATCAAGGTAGAAATGGAAGTTGGTGTTACATATCCATCTCATGGGTTTGACAAGAAACGAAAGATGGAGTTCAAGGAGAAAACTCAGAATAATGGTGAAAAGAAGATGAATGTTTCCTTATGCACAAAGTGTGGAAAGAAGCATGGTGGAGATTGTCTTAAAGGGACTAGAAAATGTTTTAAGTGTGGAAAAGAAGTTCATCGAGCAGCTGAGTGTCGAAGTAATGGAAAAAGGGATTCTAATGAAGTGAATAAAGCAAACACTGCAGAGAACGTACAACCAACACTTCAATGCTTCAAGTGCAAGGAAATGGGGCATTATGCTAATAAATGCCCTAATCCAAGGGTTAGTGATGATCGACATGAGCAACCGCTTAAGGCAAAGGACAAAGGGAAGTCACATGCGATCACTGTTGGCAATGTTGAATATGACAACGATGTGGTGGAATGATTAAGTAATGGGATTCCAAAATAATGTTGTATCTTGGAATATTGGAATATTTATGTATTGGTCTAATGTGGTATTCAAAGTGATTGAGATATTATGCGCATAATGAAGGGAAAATGAGAAAATGAAATGTTTAACAATATTCATGAGCTCATGATTGATATAAGGTCTAAGTGATATCATGGTTTGAGTATATAGAATTTTGAGGATTTTGGTATGTGGAAAGTGTTAACTTTTAACTGCATTCAAGTTTTCACTAAGGTTCAATTGGTATTCAAGAGAGTATAAGATTAAGGCCTTTGAATGTTTGGAATGTGTCCAACAAGATATATCTTATGATATATGGGGATCAACGATGGTATTAAATCTCTGGTAATCGTTTTCACTATGTTATGAGAATGGACTGCAGTATTATGGATAGGACTAAAGATTGGAATGGATTATGTTGGACATAAGTTAGTATTGTTTAAGGATAGAAGTTTTTTCGATATTATTTATGGGATGTTATAGTAATATAGTTTTAGAAAAAGGACAACCTGCAGGACGGGCGACAGCCCATCGCTTCGGACAAGGCTGTGGGAATCGAACCCACAACCAAAGTGCGACCGGCCTTTATCGCCTACCACTGGCCTACAAGAAGTCCCTGTTTAGTAGAAACTAGTTTTATTATATTAAGCAGTATGATATATGAAGTATAAGTCCATTTTAGGAACCATATATGCTTTATCTCACTATAGATCGACTTATGTATATAATTTTTGCTAACCTTTTGTTTGAGACAGATGGAATGACCCGTCATTCTATCACATGATCTGCTAACACTTCACGAATAAAAAATTCAACTCCATTTAAGAGATGAAGTAGAAATTGTTCAAGGCATGAAAAACAGTGAGATTGTACCAAAATAAAGAAAGTATTTATTCCAATTCAAATTTTCAACTTTAGGGAAATGTTCTTGAAAACCAAAAATGTTGTCCTAGTGATCTTATACCTGATGAATCGGATGGTACCTTAGATCGTCACAAATTTATGGATTTGTGATTATTGGCTTTTCCATAGCCATGTTCTCTACCACTCTCCATCAGAACATGATGGTTAGATTTCTCTTCCATATCCATATTTTCACCTATGTGGAAACCCAATGATTAGTTTATTTGGGTAACCGTTACGTTTCATACTTTTGTTTTTAAAGATTGGTTTTGATATTCCTTTTTACGATGTGGGTTTCTATTAATGAAACTTTCAAATATTAAACCATTTATAACCCCGACGAATTTCGAGGGCAAAATTCATTTTAAGGGGGGTAGAATGTAACAGCCCAAGATTTTATAAAAAATATTCATTTTAATTTTATTAAAGTCTTGTGTTGTACGATACACCAAAAGGAGCTTGCACAACACGCATCCTTGACTTGCCTTGAATTACACGCAATCACGACCTTCCTCGATAGCGTGTGTAATACGCAATACCGAGTTTCACTAAACAACGATATGCTATTAAAATATTATTAAAACTAGCCGTTATGAATAGTAATAACCACTTTTTAAAACTCTGTAAATCTTATTTTTCAAAATGAACTTCATTTTTAGATTCGGAGTATCGAATTTAGCCTAAGGTGAAATTTTGGTACTTTTCGGATAACTTTCATATTCTGATGAATAGTGAAAATTACTAAATTATAATTAAAAACAACTTTTTTAATCAAAATAATTAATAGTGATAAATTATTAATTTGAGAGGTTTTAAAGTATATTTAGAATATATTTTTACAATTTAATACAATGTTGGTCATTGGATGTAATTTCACATTTAAACCAGACATAATCAAGTGTCAATCTTTTGATAGATATTGTTTCTTAAAAACACGCTATTTGTTTTAACAGCGGGATTTAATTATAAAATTAATTAATGCAAATTCTATGATATAATTTGGTAAAATAGACTTCATTTTTGAATTCGGAATATGAAATATAGCTTAGGATGAAATTTTGGCATTGTTCTGAAAAACATCAATTTTTGATGAATAGTGAAACTACTAAGTGGTAGTTAAAAAAATTAATTTCTTCATAAATCTTAATTTTACCGCTTCTGTGAATGGAATTTCAAAAATCCGAGAGACACGGTTGATGTCAGTAAGTAAAATGTGGTTCAATGAGATGAAAATAATTTTTGGTGAATAGTAACTTTTTACTTTTTTTTACCATGGTTAATAGTAAATAGGGTAACTAAGGGTAAATATGATATTACTATTACCCTAACACATGTCCTAATTCTATTGGATAAGTGTAATTCGACCAAAAACAACCTTATGAATATAATATGACCATTTAGGTCCACTTGGATTAGATTATGACATTTAATATTATATTATTTAATGAATAGTTAAAATAGTTAAAATCAAAGTTTGATAACTAAAACATTTTTAATATGGGGTTATACATAAGATAAATTCGACTATAAATATTCATTATAAAGATAAAAATATTTCCTACATAATGATATTTTATTTATAATTTTTATACTTTAAATAAATTAATTTATTTATGACACAATGATGATGCAGTAATTACCCTTTTAAGGAAATATTAACATAATTGATGTTATAAATACTCAAATGAATGTAATTTGAGACTTTTTATGAATTCCACTAATTTTATAGGTTACTATGATATATTAATGTTGATTTAATCAACTTGGTTCGAACATATAATTCTGTTATAACTTTCACAAAAATCATATATCAAATAGTGTCAAAATTGACACAAAATAGTTTTTAAATCAAATATTATATTATTAATTGTTATTGTATTCCTAAAAATCTAAGGTTCAGCCAAATGACTTAGATAAGGATATATATATTAATAATAAACAATTTGGGGTTCGTTTGGCATGTTATAGTAAGTGTATTAACCATATAGTGAAAGAAAACAAAAAGACACGGTAAAAGTTAAATTATTTAACTTAGAGTTAAATCTAATTGATAAGGTTAAAATAAGAACCTAAACTTGTCTAAATCCTATTGGTTGATAGGATTTCGACCCATCCCCACTTTAGCTTCGAAATAAGACCCTTTGGAACCATTATAAACCGATTTTTACTTTAATATAAAATAATATTTTGAGATATTCCTCAGGTGCCCCTCTCCTCCCTTATAAAAGGGCACCTCCTCCCCCTCCTCCTCACACCAATTTGAGCACTCAAGCTCGGCCAACCCCTGCCAAAATCTCTTCTCCACTTCCCTAGAAACATTCTAGAGGTTCTGGTCTTCCTCAAAGACCAATTTTAGTTCCCTAAGAGGAGGTCTCAAAGAGGCGCTTCAAAGAAGAGGAGGTTCGGACACTTACAAAGCAAGTCGGACATAAGGTAAGGGAAATATCACAATCTCATTTTTATCCGAGATTGTTTATTCGTAAGTATTTACTGGGGTGTATTTTATCATCCACATCCATGTTTACTCAATATGTAATATTATTTCCATCCACCTAAAATTGTTTAAATCCATTTTTACCCTTCGGTGAGTTTTTAGTAATACGTATGAAAGGAATCTTTTGTCGTTTTTCTTACGAGGTACTTTTTGAATTTTCCGACAAAAGTACGAAGAATGTTTTTTTTTTAACTTATACGGCACGAACGGATTTCTACTGTTTTATAAAGCCTTATTTTCATGAAGCTTCCTCTAAAATATTTCATGACTATTTTCAATAAAATCTCTTTCTTTTAAAATTGCATGATGTTTTGTGAAAAGAAATTTGATTTTGAAGAAGAAAGGATATTTTCCTCAAGAATTCAATTCAAGTGTTTTATCAAAATTATTTTTCATCTAAGATAATAAAGGGTTCTGTTTCTATCCATATTTTTACATTGATTTGACTATGTTGTGATGGAATTATGTTTATGAATTCCTTTATCTTATATGAATTGATTTATGATGTCATGCTGTTTCAAGAATCCCATTTTTGTTACATGTGTTATGCAATGATGTATGTTTTATGATTTTGTGGCACACATAATAATGGTATCATTATGAGATGGGCGGGACCTATATCTCCCTCCAATGCATTGGGTAATGATTTTATATCTCATGAGATAGACAGGGCTGGAACGGTAGGTTATACCGGTTCAGTGAAACAGGACTGAAACGAGGGTTACTTGATTCAGAAAGGGACTTTGTCCACTAAGATAGTCTTGGAAATGAGTCTTGACTAACAAGAAATGATTCTCTATGATTATGTCTGTATGCCAAAAAGTTTCATGTTTTAAGTTATGATTATTGGGATTACTTTTTCACTGCCATGATTTATCCCATGATTATGAAATTATGCTCTCTTTTGCAGGTTATGATTTCCAAAATGCTATGTTCTTATGAATATGATGTGATTGATATTTATTTTGTTTACCCTTACTGAGCATTTGAGCTCACCCTTTTATGTTTTCTTTTCCCCAGGATATAAAGAAAGGTTTTAGGTAAAAAAAAAAGGAGGAAGATCTTTATGGGAGATTTTGAAGATCTTTCACCACGATTAGAAGATTATAGTCCGAGTTTCCAAAGACACTAAACTATTACGGTCCTTGTGTGTGTGTTTTTGTAATGTACTAAGTATTCCGCAAAAGTAATGTAATGTCAATGTACGTCAAGATACGGGTCTCTACAATACATATATATGGAAGTTCAAGTGGCAGAACCTTGAATAAAACTCAGAGGTTGCACTCCGACTTTTGACTTGATTTTTCGGGAAAGCATGAACTTTGAACCACTTTCTCTACAGGTACAACCATCCATGAACCATAAATATGGGGGAATCGAATAATAATAATGGAAATGCAAACCCAACTAGTATAATAGGAACCAAATACTTCTCATGGATGAATTTTAATCGAAGGGTAATTCCCTAGACCTTCCTTCAATATGGCGCTCCACGTAGCATAGCACTTTGTGAACTGAACCCATCACCGCGTACCCAATGAGAATGCAGATATAACCCAAAGTGGCATGGTGAGCCACATACCCCATTGGTACATGATGGGCGATACCCATTACCACATACCACACCAGTACGTAGATGGCCCTCTTTCCCAAATACCACTATGATATGTGGAGCCTTCCCCATCCCACATGAGAAACCAGTACACAAAATGGGGTGTGTTTGGGTACTATTCCCTTAGGTTCTATCCTCGCCTTTCCATTACTATCTAGTCCACCATAATCCCTCCACTAACCAGTCTTTCGGCACTAGGTTAGAGCCACATCCCAACCCACCTGACCTATATGATCTTTTCATTGGGTGAATCAGTGTGCCCCATTAGGTCTACATACCCTCAGTAAGAGGAGTCATGAAGTCCCTCCCAACAATGTTGTGTGCTTCTGGAATTCATTTAAGGAAAAATTTCTAGGGTAACGCAGATTCCAACCACGAGATTCCGACCTGATCCTCCTTGTTCTCAGGATTTGGGATGATCACATGATTTTCCATTCAATGAGGAATAATGATCAGTCGAAGGGGTTATGTTCACTCCCCCCTTTTATGAGGAAGAAACTCCTCCCATTCCCATAACATTCTCTAGGGGCCTCTCACTATGTTAAGTCCCTAATCTTCTATGTCAAGGATGTGCGACCTTTAATTTCATTTTACATTGAAAGGTTCATCGCTTATCACACTCACCCATGGTATCCACGGCCTCTTCCGCCATTGGATCTCCCTTCCCCACCAATAGGGGAAGAGGAATTTGCATTGTTTAATATTTAAAATCAACTTGTTTCTCACATACAACATGACTCACCTGGTCATAGAGGTTTGTGAGAATTACAATATCATCACACAATAAAAACTACAAGAAATATGATTCCTGATCAAAAACAGATACATAAGACACCTATCAGATGTCATGTGCTCAAAAGGGTGTCAATACAAAAGGGTACACACAATCATGTGCCTTGAATGAGAAGCTTTCATGCATAATCCCCTCACATTCCAAACTACTTGGGTTTTGATTCCTCTATTGTAGATATGAAGGATGACCTACCTATGGGCCCTATCCCAACATCAAGTCACCTTTTCCCCCTGGATGACGATAAACTCCAATGCCCCATAAAATGTGGTTGAGTCAGTGTCACCTCTATGGCATCAAACATATGCATGGTCACGATGTTCTTGAAAATTAAGGGTTTCCCAGAGACACACTCTTCAGGAATGAACCTAGGATTCACAAACATTTTAACACGACATAAATATATAAGAGAGTCCCAGAATATGCAACAATCCTCCCCCAGTAGGGTGCGGTGAGAGTGACCTCCTATCCTCTCGACCAATGTATTCCTCAAGTTTCATTGGTCAAATCGTCAGCCAACTAGATCCTATTATTGGAAAGCATGTCCATGAATCATGGATACTGGGGCTGTTGGGTGTTCATTACTCCAAAAATAAACCCATTGGAGACCATCTGATGAAGTTATATCCATGATGGACCGATTTCATGAGTTCATGACCCCACACAATCACCCTCTTGGACCAATAGTTCACGACAGGGTTAATTAAACCATTATAAAAGGATAATGAAGTTGAACCGGTCGAAATAAAGGAATGGTAAATTCAACAATAGCTCGTCTCTATAGATAAATGGATAGGTGCTGATCATTGTCGTGCTATATCTGCATTACCCATAAACGTGCCACCTCATATGCAGATCAATGAGGTATATGATGTATAATGTCTCTTCACTGCTTAATTTTAATTAAATGAATTAAGGAGGAGTGTGCAGTTATTATTTTTATTGATTTGTTATATACTTAATATAATATATTCATATGAATTCCGCAATTTAGTGATATCACACTATATGGGGAAAAATTAACCTCAATAGACCATTGTAATTAATCGATCTTGTGGATTATATAAGAATAAATATGATTTTAATGTAAAAGAAATTATTTTCATCTATATGGAATTTAATTTTTTTTTTGACAAATGATTATGCTTACAGATTAGTACAAGTTATTAATGTCTAAGACACTCAAATTAAATTAACTCCATTAGTACTAAATTATAACAATTTTTTAATTTAATGTAACCATAATCAAGGAATTTAGAATCACAGCTATCTATAAGAATTTACATGTCACATAGATAATACATATGAACCATTTATAATTACTAGACCATATTTTAACAAATAAATACAACACAATAATTTAATCCACTAGAATAAAAAATTATATATGTGAAAAATTAAATTAATATATCCATTTTTTATGTAAATGGAGATGTATCATGGATCAGTTCATTAATGTGAATTCCTTTTAAAGTTTTCATTAGATTAATATTGAGAATACACATGTTTCCACTCTAGTATATATAGAGTGTTCTATACATAGAGAAAAAATAGATACCCAAAAATTTACAAGGATATTCCGAATAGAGTGTTAGAGAAATAGATATTATAGAATAATTTCCTTCTGATGATATAGATAATTATAGGTAAAATTAAAATGTATACATTGAATATGATATTTGATATATTTATTATAATGAAGGGAAATCATATATAATGAAATATTGAAAATATATTATTCGTGAAGATCTTAACAATTTAATTTGAATAATATGATGTGTCTGGTTTAAAATGGACATACATTGAACAATATAGCAATTTATTGAAGGAATACATAGTAGAGTTCAGAAATATATTGGCTCTATAAATTAAAAAAATATTACATATAATTTCATTTTACATGTGATGTCTATGAAGACCTATATAATAAGTTTTATTTCTTCCTTGGTGAATGGAGATACATCATATTGTATAAATATGTATATTATGTAATTTAAATATCATGAAAATTTCATGTACTTAATAATATAATTCTTCCACTCTACACCATGATAGTTTTTATGATTTATGAAGAAGAAGGTGATGATTAATATAATTTAATATTATTTAAATAATGTTTGATGATATAATTTTATCATATAAATCTTCTACAAATTTGGAGGATATTTGTGTAATCAGAAATAACTATACTCATTACTAATAAGAAAATATTGTATGCATAAAAAAATTGACTATAAAAAAATATATTTAGAAAGGAGGGAATACGATTTTATATGAAATTGTAAAATAGGAAAACATGATAAACATAAATAGGAGAAGGAGTAGTAGAACTAGAAGTACTTGATAAATGTCTTATATTAAAATTAATTCCACATTTTCATAAAATAATTCATAACACTGTTTGCATCTATGAATATTCAAATATTATGAGATATATGTGTAACATCTATTAGTAAATAAATAATAATCTTTATAAACCCAATGATGACATTATCAGAATTTATAGTCTCTGTTGATTAATTAATCATAAAAATAATAAATAATCATTTTTAGTAGTGAAGCTATTAAGAACTATTTTAGACTATGTGTGTTGTTATTCATTTGAGTGAGAGTAATATATCATTAACATTAATAGGTGATTAAGAGAATTTATTATAGAAGATGAAAAATTAATTGATCATAATTATCCACCCCTACTAAATTCAAAATATTCTTATGGATTATTTTCACACCTCCCTCTAAACAAGTTTAATATATATAACATTTCTTTAAATCCATACTATAAAATTTTATATTTTATATATCACATTTTATAATTTATTATTATCCCATATAATGTTCAATGAAAATTTATGACAACTAATAAATTTCATGACACAATCCTCTACCACACACAGAAAAATATTTAATGGTATTCAACTATTAGGTACAATAAAATTTAATTATTTAGAGGACTAATTTTCAATAGAAAACATATTCCATATAGTTTTAGGTAAAATAATGAATATTTCTTCAATATTAAATTTTAAAAAAGAATGATAAAATGAATTACAAGGCATACATAAAAAATGAATCCGGATCTCACCCCTATTTTTGGAAGTCACTACGGATTTTCAAAAATGCAGTGTAAGAAAGTACCACAATGAGATCCTTTAAAAAAATTATATTTTTATAATTTATATGACACCTTATTCATCTCCCAATAATAAGTTTCTACATTTAGTAGTTAATTATCAAAGGAATTCAGTCAACTGATCCATTTAGGGAATATTATCAATAGAACACTTCAGGTGTTTTTATGAAGACCTTCCACTACCATTATTGGGTATGATTCAATTTTTATTTGATTGCACCTATAATAAATGTAAAAAATCAAAACCTTCAACACTTTCCAATGTTTTATCATCACGTGCACAACCATTTCCAATTTATTCAATGAATAAGCCTTTTAAAAATCCCCAATGGGTGGAAAAAACCCCGCCAGAGCCGGTAGGACTAGGTGTACATGAGTATACACTATCAACACCAACCTTAATAAATGATTCTATTAGGGAAATTAATATAATACAATTCATCTATTGTGGGTGTCTTCTCTTTCCAAATATCCCAAGCAATTCTATAATAATAAATTTAGAAAATAAATTTCTATATAACATGTTTTGATATCACCGATCACATGACAATTTTTTTTGGATGTCCACAAAACCTGTATAGAATGATCTAGTTCTATTATAAAATGATTCATCTATTTTGGAAATCCAATTTTATGAAATCATTATTGTTCTCACTACGTGAAGGAGGTTATTCACTAGTTATATGATATCAATTTCCACATTTCTCTTTAGCTGTTCCAACAAGAAGAAATCAAGGTTATGATTAAATGCCAAATAGGTATTGTATGTAATCCCACATCTTTGACACAACCCTAGCCATTTTCTTCATCCTTGAAAATATGGTAGCATTAATATGATAATTTTAGCCTAATTTGTTTCATCTGGCTATAAATATGTATCTGATTATTTATATATATTCCAAAATGAAATAGACTTTTTTGTTAGGGTAAAGTGTCATCATAATTTTTATATCCAAGATGGTTTATTCATGACATGGTTCCATTTATTCATTTATAATTATCTTGTAATAAAATTCCTTGTCAGGTTCAGTTTCTATATGAGAGTGTCAATTTCAACGAATGAGTACCTATGAATCGCAATAATGGAATGTAAAAGTAGAAATTATGTAAATTCTAAAAAATATTTATTATGATTAGTAATAGGAATTTTTTTGAATATTATATTGAGGCTCTATGATAAATTTAATTTTCCAACCCAACTGGGGTGTGTCCAAAAATTAATAAAATATTACCTCAAAACAAACCATTCTACGCTAGATATAATGTCCATAAATGAAAATTTCATATCATATCAGAAACATATGCAATGTTCAATGGGTAACCTTTGATAATATAATGAAATAATCTTACATTAAGAAATTATAGGTCCTCATAAATTGATTTATTGAAATTGAATGTAAATTTGACAATGACTACTTCATTGTAATGTTTTATATCCAGGATTCCAAACCCACCCATATCAATAAGATTACTAAAATCATTTTATTCTATTGAGATCAAATTCCCTTCATTCATGTAGCCAGTCAAGAAAATGATACAAATCACCTACCTTTTATTTTTCATTAGTTTGATGGGAATTCTATAATCAAGTATACAACTGAAAAACATGTTTGTTTTTTCCTAGATACAAAGGAAGAAACTCTCTTCATGGGAAATGTAATTTCCATTTATATATTCCAATTGTTTTTTGATCTTGATAGTGATTTTTTTAAAATAGATTCTTCTGACCTTACCCCAAAAAGCTAGTTTCTAATAAATACACAGGTTAGGGATCCCCTATTAACAGAAAGGGTTTTAGGAATCTTAATGCTTTTTGAGATTGAAAATACCTTACCTAAGATATTGGATAATTTATTCGTACAAATATACTGACATATAACATTATCATTTTGTGTGAGTATCTATTCGAATGAAATTTATGTTCTCTTTGATGTATTCCCTAATAAATGAACACCATCTACATACTGGATATGTGAGGGAACAAGAAAATATATTCATGTCTTGATCTATTTGTATATATCATCTTGGGAAAGATCATTTCTGCATGGGATATAATAATCTTCAATAATTAAAATATGGAGGATTGAGACTAGTTATCCATGTCTAAAATATAAGTAGCACTTGACGAACCCCCGTGGAGATCCAATATTAAGGAACGATAACAAAGAACTTGTGAGGATAGTTGTAATAGTTTTGATAAAACTATTATAAGACCCATATCTGGAATGGATATAAAGAATGAAACTCTTTTTTATCATTTAAATGGACTTCAAGATGTAAATAAAAAGGAAAAAATTCATGTCCTTCACCTTTATTTTATGATGTTTCTATCTTTTATGGAATTCTAGAGGGAATTATTAATTCTCCTTCCATAAAAAACTAATTTACCAGGGGTAAGAATGTAGTAGCCAATACTCGTAATAATAATTGTAAATATTTTTATAATAACCTTTATAATGGTATTATCAATTGAATATATATATAATTCTATCTTTATAATCCATTTTCCACATTTGGTATCATAGAGATAAATATGGAGTTAATATAAAAAATTATTGATTGTTAAAGTAAATATTCACATATTTCAATTATGATCTCAACATGCATGTTAACCCAATTGAACATGAAATATTTGTTTTTGAATCCATACAATGTTACATAACATTCAATAATAAATGTTTAGATATAAAATATAACATTATCTTCAAGGGGGTAGTAGTTAAAGCATGATAATTATATTCTTTAGTGATTGTTGTGGTAATATAAATCAACCCATGAGTCCCACAATTTTAATAATCATTATAAAATTTATTATAGTAGTCTACACACCATTCGAAATATATCATTTTTATGTTAAACAAGAGTCATTAATATGGATGAATAATTTCCCAATGTTTACAATGTTCTCATGAATGAAGTGGATAATGAGCATTTAGTCTCCATCTCTGTCATTAATCCATTTCACATTAAGTTGATGCTAGGTAAATATTTTTTTCAGGGGAGGAATTTCATCTATATTATAATGAAATTGGGGTTCATAATAGGATGAATGATTTTTATGACAGATTATATGTTATAAAAAGGAATCTAAGATTCATCCTCCCTAATATTCTCATGCATCCTTGAGAAAGGGTTATTAATCATTTCTCTTAAGTGATATATTTTTTCATTTTTTGGGCCAAAAAATGATTATGACTACCAATGTAATTATAATTCCATCGATTTATGAAAAACCCACTAAATCTAGGGACTATGAGTTAAATATTATTAAAAAAATATGGAAAAGTATTTGACATCTTAGTTTCCACCTGGAATAGAATAATTTGTTGGTTGTTTTAAAAATTCAATTTGTGAAGATTTAATGCATATGGTTTAGTGGGAGGACACCTATAATTGAAATTTTATAGAAAAATATCAATTTATATTTACCAACATATTTATATTGTTAATATTACTCAAGAAAAATTTTCTGTATTATTGAAAATCTTACTAAAATTGAATTGGTCAATGCAGTAATAAATTTCCTGAAAATCACATCCTGATATTTTTTCTCCGTTGAAATCACTATATATAAACATTGAATTAATATAACCAATACTAAAATAGTTTATTCCTTTTTCTTATCTATTTTATCTAATTAACTCCAAATAACCCTTCATATAGTGTACATGTTGGAAGCATACCCCAAAGACATTGTGAGGGAACATCCAAATATATAAGTAGACATGGAGATGATCTATGATCATTTCATATAAAAGTTGTCTTTAATTTCATCCTCATTTATCCCCAATAATATTTTTAGGGAATTAACATTATTGATATGTGATTTAAATGAGTATCCAAGGGAGGTCCAGTTAAGTCCATCAAAATATCAAATTTTATATTATGTTGTGAAATTCCAAAAAAAATTATCTCTTAGAGGTGAGAAATTTTATTAGAATTGGTAATGTGGGGGATTTCCCAATCCATTTGTTATTATTGTATAATAACATCATTTATCCTAGGGTTCTCTTCCACCAGAATGAGGATGATTCTACTTTACTATATCATTAAAAAGTTCTCCTCATTTTATATTCTATTTTTTTATTTCATTCAGGGACTACCAATAGGTCTTGTAAAGGGTTTTAGGTTTCTTACATAATCTATATTATTATCACCATCATAGTGTTGAGTGTCCACATAATCATCAGCCTAGTATTTACCACAATGTGGGTTAAAATTTTCTCGATTTTTATAACAGTTTGGATCTCACTGGACCTAGTTCTATCTTGGAAGCATTTTCCATGGACACCATTATTAAATTATAATCATATAGTTCATGTGTGGTGGTACTTTGTGGTGTGATAGTATATTTATCTGCATGAGAGGACCAAACTACCCAATAAGAGTGGAGAAATAGGGGTATAAGTCCATTTGTATTAGCTGGAGAGGCATCAAATCCCACAGAATCATCCTGATGGGTAGTATTAACATATGTAATAGGAATTATCTAAATATAGGATAGTGTGTCTAGAACCAAAATACCATAATTCCATGAAGAAATCAATTCATATTCTATGATATCATATGGAATTTTATTCATGACATGATACCCTTCCCCATTATTAGGCAAGTGGCACTAATAATTGCATCCAGATCCTCGATGATCAAATGTATTTACAAAGTATTTACATTATATATAGTGGGATTGGGTTTAACATTTGTAGAAAAGAAATTATTTTTCAATGCAATATAGGTATTCCATGGGGGATCATTCTCATTGTCTATAGGTATCTCCTGAGAGGATCTAGTGTCTTGAGTGGGTTATTGTGGTGTAGAGTAATATGTTTTAGGTTTCCACTAAAATATACATTTCTATGCATAGAATCATTATAGGTCTTGGGTATAACATCCACAATTAAAAACTGAGTAAAGGGTTCCCTTCCTTATCTAGTTTCTCAATGAGGTTGGGTATCTTGTCTAGGGGAACACACTTAGTAGTCTTGGGGTCCTTTATGAATTCCCAATGATAGGTAACCTTATGATGGTTTTTTTGACATAGATATGTTGAGTAAACCAAAAACATAAGGCATTATGGGGGTGGATGGGTCAAGTTCCTACACCTATTCCATTCTTGGATTCCTGATATTTATATTATTATGCCGAAAAAAGTTATAGATATTTTAGTGCATTAATATTGTATATTAGTATTGGAGGAGGAAGAAGAATATGATGGTTGATTGGAATTTCAGATGAATTTAATATTGGATATCAAGGGTGATACTATCCTTTAATATTTATAGAACAACCTCTTTTAATAGGGTTGTGGCCATGTCAACCTCAACGAACACATTGAGATAGTTCTGATATCTATGGGTTCAATCTATATTTTATTGTTTATTGTGAGTCCATGCAAGGAAGTTATGACCAAATTATCCAAATATTCCATTAGAGAATGTTAAATTTAAATATGTAGATCCACACTTATTCGAATATTTTATTCATGTAGGAATGATCAAAATTATAATCCCAATTCTGAATCTAGTATAGGACATGTTTTGAGGGAGACTGGTTAGGAGATCCACTATTTTATTTTCAATTAATCCAAAGGGGAAATAATATTTTAGTTCACCCTTCCCTTGGCATGATTATTCCATTCATCAACACACCATTTCATATAACCCTTTTAGTATAGGGAATAAAAACCAGCGATGTAAAACGATGCTCTTAATTACAAATAATCACTAAAATTATTCTTGAAACCCTCCATCCCAAAACAGCTAGATGAAAATATAATTTTTGTTTCCAAAAGGCATATATGATGATGAGATATTTTTTTATTATCATTTTATGATGATTCATGGGAGAATATAAATTCTTTTCTTCTAAGGGACCCATGATTTCTGTTCATGAACAATTTCAAGAGTCACCTGGAACCTTTATGTGTCCCTTCATCTCTTACATATAAAATGTGTCCATTAGACATCATATTAAATTATAAAAAAATTTAAAAATAAAACAATATTTTTACTAGGTAAAATTAAAATACATAAAAAAAATATAAATTTTGATGAATAGTATATTAATATCACTTTATTAAAACAATTCATAGAGATCTATAATATAAAATGAAAGAATATAAAAATAATTAAATTATAACCTCAACTCCATGTATAATAATTAACATTCCAACACTATAATCCTTTATGTAGAATCAATGTCACCAATTTATTCCATAAATAAATCAAATTTCATGTGAATAACCACACATCTACCTTGTATGGCAATATAGACAAACATTGTATGATACTATTTAATGGATTTTCAAATGTAATATGTATAAGTAAAAATAGATTCTCAAAAATATATTTTTCAATAAATAACAATCAAAATTTTAACATTTAATAAGCAGTAATTTATTGAAATTTTATTAGTGAATGAAAAAATATTACCTTTATTTGGAAATGGGACATTTTCAAAAGGAAATGTATTATAAATCTATGTCAATGTGTTAATATAGAATTCAAAATTTATATTGAATTTACAAAGTAACTATAAAATATAAAAAATATAACATAGTGTATAACCCACTTATCCTAACCATTATATATTTATATACCCCGTGATTATAACATTTTAAATAAAAATTGTTTAAATACATCGACAGAAAAATTAAAACTTCAACGACAAAAGTGGTTTATCTTAGAAAATAATATCAACTTGTAACCATGGAAACCAAATATTAACCTAGGACACATACTATGCTTCGAAATATGTTTTTTTTATTAATTAGGATTGGTTATTTACCCTTCATAATATATTTTCAAAAAAAAATAAATGTTATTTAAACTTATAGTTGATGTAATGTCTTCTCATGTAGTTTTTTTCCAAAATTATATAACAATTATAATATAAAAAATAATTATATATTATAATATATTTATTCAAAACTATTATGAAAATTATTCTACTAAACTTGAATACTAGGAAACACAATTAAGAACTAAAATAACAAAATTTAATAATTTAACACAATTTATTCTATCCAACAAATTCTAATATTATGGTTAGTTCCCTTTTATAATTTCCTAGGGAATAAAATTTGATTCTCATGAAAAGATGAATTTAAAATTTAAAAAACACTCCCTTTAAAGTTTATAAAACAAACAACCAAATTTTTTATAAAAATTATCTGAATACCAACATGTTTAATAAAAATTAATGAGGAAATCTTGGATATAGTGACCATTAAGGGAGGAGATAAAAATTATTTGTGGACCTCATAGACTTGGATTTATTCTATAAGAAATTATTCCAAAAAAAATCATTCCCAGAAATTAAATAATCTTTATAAATATTTAATCTTTTCTAGACGCATGGAACAAATATGGATATTATATATGTAAATACATAATATCATAAAAATGTGTTTTCATGTCATATTGGCACACAAAAAACATTAATATGAAATTCTATTTCTACAATTGGTGGTTTTTTCAATCACATGTGAAATTAAAAATCCATGAATGTTATATTTTTTAATTCCAAAGAATGATTTAGGAGGTAGTGAAGTAGAGATAGATAAAATATATTATACAGGAGAAGAAAAATAAATTGGATCCCATAAACCTTATAAATGTAATTAATTACATAATAGGATTCATAAAATTCCACATATTGATTTAGTAAGACAACATGAGGTATGAAATAATAATAATTGGGTTTCTCATAAATCTTTAATCATTAATTTAAAAATAATAATAAATTTATTATAAAAATAAAAAATATATTTTATAAAAAAACACTATTTTAGCCATATAATCCCCCCTAATTAATTTATTACATTAGAAACTACCTTAATAATATATACGACTCAATTATAATATTATATAAAATAATATACATTTCAATCTAAACAAATTATATTTTATTGTATGATAGGTAGTATGGATAATTTTGAATTATATTTTATTTAACAATGTTCCAAAAAATTTATTGTATATTTGATCATAATTTTATGGTTTCAAAATAATATAAACTCATAATATCTTTTTTACCATTATATTATCTACCCAAAAAATATCTCTACAATACCTATAATTGATTAAAAATAATTTCATACCAAAAATCCAAAATTAATGTTTTATAATTCTCCCCGCAAAATTTTTTCCCATTAAAATCAGTTAATTATTTGTCTAATCAATACAAATAAAATTATTTATGAAATTTATGGTGTGATAGTAATATTACTAGAACATCTAAAATCATGACAACATAATTTTTTTCATACGATTGACCTCTATTTAGTAAATAATGAGAATCTGGGTGAACACACTACCAGTGATAATATAATAATGTAAAATGATGAATTTTAATTTCATTATCTTGGGATAATGAGATATCATCCATTAAATAAATACAATATAAAATACCTAAATCCTTATCTTCAAGAATGGCACCCCATATATAAACATAGAGATTAGTCAACTAAGATGAAATTTTAAATTACAGTAGTCACACAAAAACTAAATAAAATTTGAACCAAAATACATTAGTGGTATTTTTTAATTTTACAATCATTTATGGTTAAAAATGAATTAAATAAAATTGGTTTTATTAATGTTTTCATAGTTAGAATGTGATAAAATTTTAACCATACTGAAATAATTCCATATTATCAGAATATAACCTACCTGAAATCCAATTTAATCATTATATTTTACATATAATAATTTTAACCTTAGAAAAACCATTTAATTATTTTTTTATTTTAAAAACATTATCACATTATGTTAGATAAAATATAATACATTACATAGATAAATTTAACTCAAATATAAATGTTTATAACAAATTATATAGAATTTAGGTCTTCAAAATATATTATTCCATTATAAATATATATGATGTAATTATTTTTTAACTATAGAAAATATAAGGGATATATTTACTCTATACAATTCATATAATGTACTAATTTTAATTAATATACTTCACCGGTCTTAAAATAGTTAGATAATAATTTTTTATATATTAATTAATAGGGAAATAATACACAACCCATCTATACGTAATGTAACTACAACGTATCAAAATTTTTAAAAATACTTGATATATATGTATAATTTTAAAAACAAATTCATATAGTATATAAAATTTCATATATTTATAGACTATCCAAAAAAAAGTATATCAATTCTCCAAAAATATCTAAATTATTAAAATTTAATACCCCAAATCCTAATATTTAAAATTACACCTTAACATCATAAAAAACATCATGAAACAAAATATACCAAAATAATATATATTCAAAAATAAAAATTAATTAATTTTATGTTCACAAAAAATAATCTATGAATAAATCATTTTACCAATATTTTTCATTAGAAAAATAAAAAATAATATCAATAAGTATACTTTTAAACAAAAATTTTTATATCCATGATTGGATGATAAAATATATACTATTACAAAATATAATATCTTAATTATGTCCTTTTATTTTAGGAGATGATAAAAAACTAATCATTCCAAAATGTACCACATATTTATTATAAATTTAAATTTTCCAAACTATTGATATGAATGATACCAAATAACAATTCTAGTGACCATTTCAAATCAATTACCTAACGTATCCCACTATTTATTTTCTTTAGAAACATAAATGTCATATGTTTTATCCCAATAAATTCACAAATTACATAATATTATTCATTAATAATATAAATTCAATTCCCAATTCCATGTAAGATCACATCTTTTATCAGGACCTTATAACCTTTCAATTTTTGTTGGATCCATATTGGCTTAGTCTTGTCGGAGAAGGATATAATTTCATAGGGGAAATTGTGTTAATTCTTAAGGGATTAGTTTTATTTAAATTAATTGATTTCATATATAAATGGGTTAAAATAGATAATTAGTTTTTTTAGGGTTCAAAAATATTTGTATGAGGTTGAGGTCCATTAGTATGTACTATATTGAAAACATTCGATATTGAAATTACACACCATGTACAAGTTATACTAAATGTAACTGTTATTAGAAGAAATATGTGAAATGGTTCATGATTTAATGTTTTTAAACTTCATTTACCTAATTCAACACTTTTAATAGTCAATTGGGAAAAATATTAACTTAAGGTGACTTGTTTTTTTTGTGACTCTTTATTTCAGAAATAAATGAAATGAAATATCTACTTCTCATTTAATCATTGGGACCAACAGTTTTATGTGTTCCATTAATTTCTATCCCCATTCATTCGGTGATTATCTTCCTCTTCTTGACACATATGGTTCATTAGAGGATGGATTTCCCCCTTCGTTGGGAGCTCCTTTCACCAGTGAAGAACATCAAGGGGGAGAGGGTGAGGGGGGGTTAAGTGTTTAAATAGAAAATGCACGTAACCACACACACGTCGCCCCAAACCCAAACATCTGGCGGGATAGAGATTAAGCCTCCCCTAGGGAAAAAACCACCTCCCAAGCACAACAGTGGTCTCAAAATTTTAATCTGAGGCCCCGTTCAAAAGTTATTAAACTCAACGCCCAAGGCCGCCAAATTACAAAAACGCCCCTGGTGGCTTTTTTCACAGAAGGCCCGCGATCGTGGAAGTTACACCCCTGATAGGTTAAAAGGCCCATTCTAGACTCAACAGTGCCCTCAGTTTTCCCATCCGACCTACTGTTTAAGGAATACATGAGTTTGACCATTAAACGAATAAATTAATTATTTTAATTATCCTTTTAACATTCCGTTAACGGGTGAGGGGTCCAAACGTCCCATGCCGACATGATTTATGTTGTTCCTAGGGTAAACATCCCATTTCGGACCCATCTGTATTCTCAAGATTCTTATACGGATCACTGTTTAGGAGTTATCCCATTTATTTGGGATGTCCAGTGTGAACACAATGAAAATTTAATTCCAGTCATACCGGGGCTCGAAATCGCACGCCGTCTGAAGGAGATGCTCTGGAATAACATCAATAATAATCCAAAGTATTTTATAGAAAAATCTGGGTTCTTACATCATTCCCTTAGTCGTGATTTTATTCCCAGAAAAGAAGAACCAGGGAACAACTTAGGGTACTTAGCCAACAACTTTCTCTCCCATACCTAGAAGAGCGCTTGCACAATCTCACATCATGCACACATAGAAAAAGATTTGATTTGTTCACGTGAGGTCTTCCCTTGCTGATGATATGCATAGGAGCATGCACAATTCTTCTCAGGTGAGACACGTGGGAGACTCTACACACCCAAACCAGACTTTGGGGTTAGTGCAACACGGTAGGGAACCTCGCCATACTTTTTCACGGTCTCAAATGGCCCGAAGGCTCTCAGGGGGTATCTCACCTCCAATATCAAACCTCTACGTCGCATGCCACGAGTGGAATCACCGCCCGCAGCTGGAATAAGGCCCGGTGATTCCCTCTTTCACAATATCCATATAGTGAAACACCCAAGGATATCTGGTCATGTAAGATTTCACAGTTGATGTCCCACGACCAAGACTCTCTTACACACTGGAAAGGCGAAGGAGTCGCTACCATCAACTGAAGAGAAAGGTTCTACACCGTCTACCTTTCTGACACAGGGTTACACCAACTCCGTGTATCACCCTGGTAACAACTCAAGAAAGCAGAAGGGGGAAAGGCATTTCACACACAGAGTCTAACAATTCTTCTACAAAAAGTATAAGATCTGTAGTGTGTACCTCTTATCACCTCATGCTCTGCAGGACCGTAGAAATCCATAGCTTGTGGCTATCTGTGGTCCCAACTGTCAGCTACTGGAGCCAGACGTGGACCACCTAGTGGTGATGGGAAGACTTCGTAAGGCCATCCCCCACTACCATATCCTCCTACTCTTCTTCTAGCACTGCCTCTTTGGGCGCTACATTGATCACGGCGCTGCCTCTACCGTGGTGGTGCACCTGCTGCCTGCCCGATATTCTCAGCATGCCTGGTCGGGCAGCCTCGAGCTAGGTGACCTAACCCATAGCAAGCATGACACTGACTCTCACCAGGGTGCACTGGTGCCCTCCGGTGCCATCGTGGTGTACGACCACGCCCCTGAGTCAGTTTATCAGAAAGCCACCTGCGTCGAGGTTCTGTCAGCCGACGCCTGCTAGCTGTGAAAGACGTCTCGGCTCTGTCGAGCCTGCTGCCACTACCAACATTAGAGCGTGACAAGAAACTCTCTGTCACCAAGGCCTATTCTAGCACACCGACATATGTGGAATGAAAAAGGGTAATATGACAACACAAATCTCTCGGCGGAGACCCCGCTCAAACTTCTATGCTCTGAAGATGTCGTCGTGGACCAAGTCCGGGTAGAAGCGTGCAGGTCTGCGAAACTAGCTGCGTACTCGGCCACTGTCATCCATCCCTACAAAAACAATAGGATCTTATGAATCTGAATATATCATACAATGGAGGGGAAAAACTCCTCACGAAACAAAAACTGAAATTCACCCCATGAATGCGATGGATCATCATGAAACTGAGTCACCAGACTCCACCAACACCAAGCTGCATCGTGGAAAAGGCTTGCGGCCAAAGCCACCAGAAGATCTGCCGGCGTATGGACAAGCCTGAAGAGGAAAAACACTATCCTTAGCCAAAACTCTACTGCCTATGGGTCTGTCTCACCACTAAACCTCAGTGGTCTCTACCGCTAGAACTCACGGAGCGCGCTCAACCTGCGATCAAGTTCCATCTGCTCTGTTGAAGCTATCTGCTTTACAACAGGTGGGGGTTCTACTACTGGCCCACCCGGAGAAAGGGACTTCCATGATGGGTCCTATACTGAGGCTTCATAGCTCACATGGTCTTCATCACGAAGCAAAGCTGGTATCCTGGCTGGCTATCTTCAAAGATAAATCATGAATGTTATCAAGGAGTGCCGCAGTTAGATGATCACTTTGGTATATAACAGTAACAACAATGGAGAGATGACTCAAGAAGCACAATCAAAACTCAATCTTATGTGATGAAAAAACCAATTTTCCCTGAAACGAGTGTCTCATCATGTAGAGTCGACAAGAGGGTTATCAAGGTCCTGGTGAATGGAAACGTCGCCCACCGCACCATCACTAGACTCCCTAGCTTCAGAGCCGCTCTCGAGACACGTTAACACTATTTCCATAGATCCCAACCAATTCCTTTTTAGGGACATCCGAACAACATCTCATGGAATGAGAAACCTTTGATACCACTTTGTCACGACTTGACCCTACTCGGGCTCGGGCCGCAACTACCCCATGTCCGCCTCTATATTCCAGAGGGTGGCGACAAAGCGTCAAAGGCTAAAAAATTAGGGGAGGCCTTTTCCTGAGCACCATTACACACACGCGCAACACACTCAATGCAAATGTGCAGAGTAAAACAAATGTACAGTAAATTAATGTTCCAAATGCTATAAATAAACTACAAAGTGCATCGACCTCTAAAAGTACAAAGAAAGTGCCGAAGGTAAACTGAAAAAGAAAAGGGGAAAACTTGTGCCCAACCAGAAAATGTTCCAAAACCCGGGAACAGTTAAACAAAAGAAAAACAGTTGAAGGGTTACACACCAAGAACCCAACTATGACCACTGTACGTGGACCAAGCTCTCGTACTCCTATGCTCCGCTGATGTCAGGACCGACCTGTCCGTCCTCTATAAGGGTGCACCAAGTGTGGGCAAAGCCCAAGCATGGGTGTGTATAAAAATACTAAATAGAATACCTCGACGGCTCGAGGGAGCAACAAAGGTGGTACCGAAGGGTGATCAGTAGATCGAAAAGTTAAAAGTAAAGGAGTACAACTGAGAGTGCAGTAGTGAATAATAGTAGATTGTCCAACTCAAGCCAACAAGAAAAAGGAGGTAGACTCGTCCAGACACAAGGAGGTGGAAACGGTGGGAAGGTGAACTTCTCGTCGTGTCTTTGCTACCTATAGCAGGAGAGTAGACTCGTCCAACCATGAGAATCTAGACACGGAAAGAACATGGCATACCCTACGCGTGCTTGCCTCTCCTGGAAGGAGAGTTACCAAAACCCAAGATGTGGGTACTAGAACAAGGTATATACATATGTGTATGCTCTATCATGAAACTCAAACAAGATCGTAAGGGGATATTCATCCTGTAGCTCAGCCCAAGAAATTGAGTTTCCAACAGTCCCAGAAGTAAACACCATTGATGCCCAGCATCCCACACATTGTCCCCGAAATGCAAGTCAAGGGGCTCAAATCACCACACCTTGACACTATCATCTTTGGGTGGCACTGACTCACCCGCACAATTTTAGGTTGCGTCTCACGGATGCGTCTCGGTGGGGAAAGTGCCCCTCATACTTGAGAGTTTAGGGGAAATGTCAAACCACACATCATCACTACCCCAAAGTCGACAGGTCTCGTCAAAGTTGACAGGAGACCCCCTGCCCAGCCCCGCTGGTGGGTAATCTCTGAATGTCGATGCGTTCCCACTAGAGGGAGACCCGAAAAAAGTCGACGGGTGCCACACTGCCCAGTCTCGTAAAAGGGTAATCCACTGGAGGGAGACCTGGATAAAGTCATAGTAGAGTCCCAATGCCTTGTCTCGTAAAAGGGTACTCCACTAGAGGGAGGCTCAGATTCGTAATCGGGGACCACTTCTCATCCTAGCTGAAGGTAAACCCGGCATCGGGGACCACTTCCCAGCTCGCATGGAGGTAAACCCGGAACTGCTTTGGCTATCCCTATAGGATGGTACTTCTCGGTGAACAGAGTTGTACTGGCCATCCCTACTGGATGGTAACTCACTGGCCATCCCTTCTGGATGGTACCTCACTGGTCATCCCTGCTGAAAACAACCTCCTAGCCATCCCTACTGGAAACAACCTCCTGGCCAGCCCTGCTGGAAACAACCTCCTGGGTAGAGGATCAGTGCCTGCGTAATGTGTTGGTCACACCGAATCCATAAGAAATCTACCAGGTAACATGAAGGGATGAGAGAAACTCCCCGACCTCTTAGGGCGATCACACACTAATTCGCTGATTCACTGTCGAAGCAGACCAAGAAAACTCATCCCAGAAAGAGGGAAAACACCCACCTTGTACGAGCACACATAGTCCTAAACAGTTCCATATTCAGGTCAAAGAGCACAGTACTGAAACCCCTCACAGCTGAAGAAACAGGGGAACCACACCATCTCTACTGGCCAAACCATCGAGAACAGAACTAGGGGAAAACCACTCAACACAGCTGGTCAAACAAATGAGAAAAGGACTAGGGGAAGACTCATCCCTATTGGTCAACAAATGAGAACAGAACCAGGCGGAAAACCCAACCCTGCTGGTCAAAAAATAAGAACAGAACCATGGAAAAAAATCAACTGATCTGGTCAAACAAATGAGAACAGAATGACCTTATACGTCGCATGAGGTCAAGAGTATGTAAAGAAAAACATGACACACACATGGGTCCCACACGACGTGTGGCCCCAAGTCAAATCCAACCAAGTGTACAAGCATTCCCAGGTACAAACAACAGCATGTACCTCCATGCGTTCCTGTATACTCCCAGAGTATACATTGTTTTCATCCTAGAGGCTATTCTGCACACAGCTATTTCCCTCTGGAATTGGGGATGACCTCATTGATTTAAGGTTCAAACATTCCAATCAGTTTCTAACTGGTTTGTTCATAGAACCGGAAACATCCAATGATTCCATATCCATTTGAACCTACTTTCCAAAGGTAGGAACTCATTACTTGTGGACTAATGAGGCTTAGGAATTTGTATTGGTCGAGAGGATGGGATTTCGGAGTCATCACACCTTTTTTTAGGGGAATTATTGTCTACTCTGGGACTCTCTTTATAGATTTATGTTATGTTCATGAATCCTGATTACATTAGCAAGTATAAAATGTTCTTTCCTTTAGATCTGGCAATCAATGATTGAATATGTAGGAAATTTAGAGAATCTTCTATATTTATTCGAGGTTCTTCATCGATAGAGAATCATTTTTATTTTTTAGATATTCTTAATTGATGGTATACTTAAATACATAAAATTCCCTTAGTCATTATGTTGACCATTCTATTTTTAATGCCACTCCGTTGGAAGTTGAAGTTTGTTGTCATTCAGGAGGACTGAGATCATTTCAAAGATGGGATCATACCCGCTGATGAGCTACCTACATATCCTTTGTTTTGGAAAAGGAATTAGAACCCACGTAGTTCGAGTAAGGGAGTATGATATTTATGATTAATGGCTCAAAGAAATATGTCATAATTACTTTTAAACTCTAAGCTCATGTGAGTCATGCTTAGTGTGATAAACAAGAGGTATTGGTAAAAAACCTGACAATTGTGCCATGAAATATGCAATCATAAGAAATGATGTAGGGATTATGTATGTATGACTTCCCAAATATATGAGGATTAAGATTTAATTCAGGGATGAAATCCATGAACATGGTCCATAAAGATATATGTGCTTCATAGAGATTTGGATACTCTAATCATGGGGCTTACTCCTAAGGAAGATTCCCAAGTTAGGAGGGGACTTATGATTGGGTTTTACTCTTGAGAAGGAAGCCCAGATCAAAAGGAATTATGACTGGTTAAGAGAAATTAAGACATGGGGATTATTCCTAAAGAGGAGGCCCATGTTAAATGGATTTTAAAATTAAGGGACATGGGGCCTACTCATAAAGGGGATGCCCATATTTGAGACTGGGGATTATTCCTGAAAGGAGGCCCATGTTAGGGGACTTGGGACTTACTCCTGAAAAGGAGGCCTAGGTTAAGGATTCTCTCATCTTAAAGGATGATGTTGAATGAATGAACTCTCTAACTTTAGTGAAATAAAGATGTGAAAATCAATAAGTTTTGAGTGATGTTCCACAGAGCTCCTTTCAGATAAGTATGTCAATCAAGAAAACATGCCATAAATGTATTTGAAGAGTGTCTTGAAGACTGAATCTTGAATAGGAGAGGTGTAATGGCATAAGAGGGGTTAAATGGGCAGGAAGGGCACCCAAAAAGAGAGGGGCGCACAAGTCTTGGCAGGCGCGCAGGTAATGCGTGGCCGCACAGGTATACCTGCGTGGCTAATGGGTACTTGTGCTATCCTTGCCCAGTAGAGTAATACATGGGAGATTCTTGACCAAAGCGCTTAGAATCATCCTAAGGTACTTCTAGAAGAGTGGCGCGCATGTTTGAATGAATAGGTAAGGAGGCGCGCAAGTGTTTTCATTTCCCTTAAGGGTATAAACATTTAGGCGCACAAGTGCTAGTTATTTCTAACACTTAGAGGTTATTCCTCTTGTTTAGACCTTCCATTTTAGGTAAAGAATTACCTTAGAAGTGTTCGGAATACTTGATGAAGAGACTTGGGCATTCCGAGCTCTATATATGCATTCTGGAAAAATTCCTCTCTCCAAATAGGGGGCCCACAAGGTCTATTTATAGGTTTTAAATGACCCTAGGCGGTTATCACTTAGGTCCTGCAACTCACTTGCGCAACCATTAGTAGGCATGCAAGAATACTTGTGTGACGGTAAGGGAACGTGCACGGTGCATGTGCATTTTAAGCCTTGTTCATGCCTTTGTCGATTTTTGATGTTTTCTTCAAAGGATGAATCAATTTGTGAGAAGTCATTTCCCTTTCCATTCCTTTCGAAAATGTGATGAAAAGGAGCGTCAACAAAAGTCCCCCCTCAGAGTTGGATCTAGAATAATAAGGATGTGACTCTGAGGAAAAGAAGGGAAACCAAAGGGAAATAGGCGTGCAGGTGTTCACTGTGCAATTGTCATCGCGCAGGTGCGAGTTGCGCAGGGCTAGAATGCGTGGGATGGAGCGTGATGGCTGTAGGTGCGCAGGTGGGCAGCCTGGCCTATAAATATGCACTAATTTTCCATGCATAGAATTTGATTTCTGGATTTTTGATCTCCCGCCACGAAGGTCACCTTCGCTGCACAAGTTGTTCGTTTTCGGCTGTTTCTTCGTTGTTGCGCTACTGTCAAGGTATTTGGACTTGTGCGGTTATACATGCGTGCTAAAAACATGCGTGTCACATTAACACTTGCGCGACACATTCATACTTGCGCGCCAAGTTTAGACTTGAACTCTTTTATTCCTTTGCCATTTTTATGAATTCCTTCCAAAATTTTATGAAAAATAAACTCATTTAAGAGTTAATTATTAAACTTTTGTGCAGAATCAATGGATCTCATGAGAATCAGAACGGCTGATGAACTGGAAAGCAAAAGAATTGATGAAATTATGGATATCATTGGTCATGATTATTATACCATCTAAAATAGCAGTCTTCCGGATTTGGCTAAGTATCTGAAGTAATATCACTTTGATTTCCCACAAAGCACTTATCTGCCTTTTTATAGTTATGGTCATCTACGATAAGTCACTATTACAGAAGCGAAGAACTATCTCCCAATTTCTTGGTTTTAGAATTATACCCACTCTGCTTCAGCAAATATCTCATGTGGAGGAGGATTTTTAAATGCTGGAAAAGTGGAGAAGGCCCACATGGTGCATCATAGCCCTTGTACGCTAGATCTGAAACCTCATAACCCGGAGCTGAAGCCACATTTTCATCCTTCAATCTTCTGAAATGCTCAGATGGATCAATCCATGGGATGGAAGAAATGTTGGGACTTCCATCCTAGTGGAGGTGTAAAGCCAGCTTGGATGTGGGAATACTGGGTACAACAAACTTGTGCAGAGATTGAAGATGATTTGAAAGGAGTTGCGATATACGAAGCTGTCTGGGTTGGGAAAACATATGTTTATAGACATGATAACTTCGTGGCAGAGATACTCAGCCACTGGAGCCCAGAAACTAATTCATTCCATCGGACTCAAGGATAAGTAGTTATCAGTCTGTGGGATGTCCAAAAGATCTCAGGGGCTCCGATTTTGGGCGACATGTACGATGAATTCATTCCTCCCAAGGTGACTTGGAATGAATCAGATAAGACTCTTGCTTTAGCTCGAGAATTATTTAAAATCTTCTATAGGCTCAAGATTTCATAGACCTTGTTAACTCATTCTAGAAATGATTTTCATCCAAAGGAGTGGATCAAAATACTTCTTATTGAGAATAAAGATAAGGAGACAAAGGAGAAGGAGTCGAAGGAGAAAAGATCCAAGAAAAAGAAATCCAAGGTTAAGAGGCCCAAACTTCCTACTACCTGCCCAAAACCTTAGAAGTGGGGTGCTCCTGGCACATTCTGGCCAACACTAGAAGAAAGAGAGTTTGAGAAATGGGTATATAAGGTGAATCAATGAATCTCGAAGAATACTCGTCTGGAAGGCTTCTTGGCTTTGTGGATCAGCGTTTTTCTCTTGCTAGTAAGGGATTCGAAGGGAGGCATCAGGCCAGGGACCTTCTTCATTATGGAAAAGTTGGATAAGGGAAAATGGTTTGGTTGGATACCCCCACTTTAGAAAATATTCAAAGGAGTTTACTTCATGTATTCATGGGTAAATCCCCTTTAAGAATAGTGGGACCATTCTATGTTTTATGGGGATGGATCGCCACTCACTTCAGGACTTACAATGTATAGAATGGTTTAAAAATTATTGGTTGTTTTTTCAGGCCGTCAGTGCAGGCATTCTATGGAGTTGCTCTGTTAGATCTTAATGCCTATGACATGAAAGTGATGCTGATCATGTTTAAGGAATTCCACTTCTTTCCCTATGTAAATCCTCCAACCGAGAGGTTTTTTGATGATGGAACAACCCATTTGAATTTGAGGGAATAAATGCTAGCTTGCAAAGATGGTGTGCTAGTTTCCAGGATTGATGGAGAAATTATATGCGAGGACTATGATCCATATAGATTTTCACATCAATTCAAATGTCTGTAACATATTGTTGTAGCTCCCCCAGTACATGTCAGGTTAGTGCGACATCAAATGGTTGCTCAGCAACTGTGGCTGCTGACGTCACAGGAGAAGACTGGGGCGGTATATGATCTAACAGTTGAAAAGGCGGCACATAACTTGACTACATGGTATGTCGAACTCTGGATAACATCATACCCTAAAAGGGTGCTGAATCACCCAGTTTATCAGGTGGGGAAAAGGAAGAGCACTGTGGAGAAAGAAAGCCTTCCTCATGAAGGTGATGCTTCCCCGCCAAATTCTGATTTTCCAGATTCCTCATCTAGGACTGATTCACCGAATTCCCATGATGGGGATGATGAGGCACAACAAGTAGCAAAGCGTCCTTATGCCCGATATAATCCTCTGGTTAGAATCAAGAGACCTACTCCATCAACTCCTGGTGAGTTACTTCATTGTGGTAATTTAATCACTGCTACTTTATAAATAAATAAGTCTTATTTTATTATTCTATTTGTGTAGTTGCAAGAGCTGGGTTGAAATTGAAATAAAAAATTTTAGGACCTTCCTCACGACCTTCATATCTAAGACCAGAAGCTGTCCATACATGGAAGAGTTTATACTCTGGTACTCAGACCGTCTGGCTGGATTTGTGTGAGGGCCTACAACTTCCCGGAATATTGAATGTTCTGGATTCTACAGATATCCAATATGAGGATAAACCCAATGAAGTGCGGGCTTACGTCATAGAACTGGAAATGCTCATATATTCCACTGATGAGTCTGTTCCTGTCACTAAGAGGGTGAAGGAAATGATTGATAGTGGCGCCACTGAGGGGGCTGGTGGTTCTGGAGATGAGGAGTGGCATGGTTATCTAGCTCCTGAAGATGTAAGTTTTCATTCTTTATTTTCTTTGAAACATGATTCTAGACAATGATTTGTTACTTAAGGATGTTATTTTTCTTCATCTTGCATCATGAAAAGAAAGGAACAACTGAGTTTCCTTCACCACAATATAGCCCTGGTGGTACTGCCATCGGGGCTACTGCTGAATCTCCTTGTGAACTGAGCGAGATATCTCCGTGACAGTAGGCCATGAATGAGGCATTTGACATGGCCTTCCATTCCCCAATTCAAGTGCCAATAAGGGAGACTGCTGACACTCCAAAAAACCAAAAGGACAAAGGCGACGAAGGAAGATGTCCACCGCTAAACGCTTTATCAGTAGTGGTACGTCCTTTGGATAATCATGAATTTTAAACCATGAAAAAGATTGCTCGCTTTCCATGGGACTGCAGGGGCTTCTTCAATTTCAAATCTGAGGGAAAGGATTGATCCTCCTTTAAGGACCACGGAGGGTGTTGTAGAACAAACGCAAATTCAGGTTGACTTGGATGCTTATGAAAAAGAACTAACATCTATTCTCAGTAATGCTCTTGCTGTTGTTACACATAGAGAAGAACCTACACCAGAATCATTGGCTTCCCTAGCAACTGATTCTGCCGTCCTTCCCGAAGAAGCTGTCCAGGGTCAGGGGCCGCAGAATGAGGGTCGCCAAGAGGACACATCAAATGCTCCCACTGGTGAGACTAACCAGGATTCTGAAATATCAAGGGATGAAATGATGAATCGTGGCATGTATTTCGAATAATTTTATAATCATGTTATGTTATCATTTGATTTAGAAGACCTTGGGCATGAGTGTTATCCTTCTTCCAGTAAATATTTTTATAATTTACACTTCTAATCATGACTGAAAATAATATGTAGTTCCATTTATAGAAGCTGCTGAATTGCCAATGCATGAAGAGGGTGTAGACATTGATTTCAACCCTACCAATGCAGAAATATTAGTTCAAGTGGAGATAAACCCATTAAACCCTCCTGAGACCCATCTTGAAGATCCTATTGAATCTGGGAAAGATGGGGAGGAGTCTTCTCAAGCTGATGATCTACTGTTAGGTAATGATTGAATTTAGTTTTCAAGATAGACAACGAACATCCATTATTCTATTAAACTAACCATACTTTTAATTGTTAAAATAGGGCTATAAACTGTAATAGATAAAACTGGAGATGAAGTCTCAACCTCCACCCAAACAGTAGTAGAAGGTGAAGAAACCAGGGTCAGGGGGGAAGGAGTAGAACATGGCACTTCCCTAAGTACATTAATCCCAGATTACATGCCCCCCTGTGATGATGATGTCGAATCCGACCCGGAGGTGCTTATGGAGCTCATCTTTCCACGACGTAAGGCATGGAACAACATATGGAAAATCGTATCTGAGGTGCCTTTAGAAGAGATATCATCAAAGATCCCTCGATTGACATCCTAGTTCGTCATGCATGGACTTGGTGGTTTTGGATACCAAGAGATCCATACCGCGGTGAAACAAGTCATCTTCAAGAGGGTGGAGGAGAAAAAGTGTCACGAAGATCTGACCAGGGTGAAACTGTCAGTCAAAATCAGTGAATGTGAGGTTGCGGTATCCCGAGTTGAGGATGATTATGCTGCCAAGATGATAGAGCTGAAGCATAAGATCAATGAAAAAGTCGCCCAACAGGTGCAGCTCCAGCAACAGTTAGATGTTGTTACTAGGTAACTTGACCAGGTCAATAATTAATTGGAGGGAGCTCAAATGAATGGTATGAAAGCCATTGAAGATGCCAAAAAGGAACTCCATCAAAATGAGTAGAGTGAATCTAGTCGAGTGCACGAGTTTCAAGTAATTGCTGATGAAGCTCAGGATGCTATAAATCAAGTGAAGACTTATGTCGATAGTCTTTTGTAATTTCCTAAAAAGGAGAAGAGGCTCCAATCTGTGGATGTCCCTCTAATTCTTGTGCATCAAATGGAAAGAATTCTTTCATCTTCAATCACTTGTGCACGTATTTTCCTGCTACCTGCATTAAATTTTAGCTAAGCCAACGGGCCTAGTACACATAATTTGATTTTTTTAGGAATTAATAAATAACCCTACAAACATTGAATCTTTTAATTGATCAATATTACCAAAATCATATAAAATGTATGCTTAGTGAGCTGGAACTTGACTTTTATTCAGAGTTCCTTTGTCTTTTTTGGGCAGTTTAATTTCATGCACATCGGACATAAACAGGCTAATGTTTAAGGTCGAAATAGCTTTGACCGTAATGGATTAAAATTGACTTAATTCCTTGAAATTTTATCTAAAAACATATTACCATACACAAGTATGAGGGAAAAATGTAAACTATGATTTAAGCATATTTGAATCTGAGGAATGATATGAAAAAGAGCTAAAAGGAATTAGAATAATTAGTTCCCAATAATGAAGTTACCATTTTTTAACATACCCGTTAGGGGGTTGAATTTTGCAGGGCCACCTAAGGGCATTGACTGCATTGTTAATTAAATACCATCTTTTGGCTGACAGGTCCGTTCGGCAGACTACTTATGCAAGGCCACCTAAGGGAATGTGCTATATAGTCAGGCAAAAGAAATCTCAGAAATTTACTTTCCAAGTGCTAAAAAATCCAGTGAAAGTTTATGGGGATTGAACTTTTCCAAAGTATAGAGTTTTCTGTATGGAAAGTGGTACATGAATATGGAGAAGATATTTCCAAAAAAAAATTATCAAAGAACTGGATGGATATCACTCATACGAAGGTCTGACCCAAACGTATGGATGGAGAATATAAACCATAGACTTGGATAATTTCATATCATGAAAAAGAGAATGAGGTAGATATTTTAAGGATATCCATTTTTTTACAGATCCCTACATATTTTCATTAAGACAACTAGGGAAAAAATAGATTTTCTTCCCAAGAATGAAGTTACCACTATTTGACAAACCCGTTAGGGGGTTGAATTATGCAGGGCTGCCTAAGGGTATTGGCTGTATAGTCAAATAAATAGCATCTTTTGGCTGACACATCTATTATGTAGACTCTTTATGCAAGGCCATCTAAGGGCACATGCTGCATGGTCAGGCAAAAGAACTCTCAGAATTTCAGGCCTTTTGTGATTAGAAGTTAAGAAAATGTGTTATGATATGAAGACCTGAAAATATTTAAGGTTAGGATTATGACACGTAATGATGGGTATTGTCCAATGTATGGAGAGATACACGGATCAATGATAACCATAATCATGTTATGGCTAGGTTCTGAATTGAAATGTTGTACTTCACTATGTATTCCATAAGGATGGAATCAAGCCATATGTAGTTCGTAAACTACAGTTTAATGTCATGCGGGACGAAAATATAGGAGATCTTAGTTTATGGTCATAGAGCTTGGACCATTTATAAGAAATACATCGTGTGTGTTTTCATGGGGATTTTTCAGCCAAGGGACTGGAAGTGAGATTTGGGGTTAGGCCCAAAAAGACTTGGGGCTAGATTTGAGGGACACTCGATCATTCCTATGTATCCCATAAGGTTAGGAATGAAGCCCACGTAGTTCTAGAAATACCCTCTGTGCAAATTTGTTTCGTACATGTGAAGGGTGAAAGGGGACTTTAGTGAAATAATGGTGTAACCCATGATAAAAGGTTCGGGCATTCCCATGTATGCACGTAGGCTTTGGAATGAAACAAGATTGAAAACTCAATGTAAATAATGATTCCCTCTCAAGTGAGTGTATCAAAGAATATTGTAGTTTATTGTCGTACAGGACAAAAAATGTTGTAAAGTTTAACGTCATATAGTAAGGAAGAAAGTGAACCAATGTAAAGATATTGATTTTGGGGACAGTTACACGAATCAACATCGTATGAGATAGATGTGAACTGATGTGAGGAGATTGTTTTTGGGCTTGAACCTTGGAATGTTGCCTACGTACCCAGCATGGAAGGCAAGGATCAAAGTCTGCGTAGTACAATTAAAGAATGAATTAATGATCAAGTTGTTCTTGAAGATAATGACCTAAAAAATGATGTTGGGACTTACACGTGGTTTGTATCCCAGAGAGGGTGTTATGGTAGAAATTTTCTCTAAGCTCACATGTATCATACTCTGTGTGAGAAACAAGAGGTAGCAAAAATCTTAACGATGCACAGTTTAATGTCATGTTGGACATATAAAGGGACTATGCAGTTTTAAGGTCTTGCAGTTAGGGCTATTGGTGTTGTGAAGTTTAATGTCATGTAGCAGGGAAAAAGTACAGTTTAATGTCATGTAGGACATATTAATGGACTTTTGTATAGTTTAACGTCATGTAACTAGGATGATGGGGACAATATAGTTTAACGTCATGTTGGACGAAAGGGGGAATGTGCAGTTTAATGTCATGCAGTGAGGACAAAAGAGTACACCATTTAACATCATGTTGGATGTATTAGGGAGTTTTTCAGAGTTTAACGTCATGTTGGACGCAAAAGGGACGATACAGTTTAGCTTCATGTTGGACGTAAGTGCAAATAGTTTAAGGTCGTATGCATGGACCGTGGACGATGCAGTTTAACGTCTTGCTGGACGTAAGGGACTTCTATACAGTTTAGCATCATGTACCTAGAACATTATAGTTTAACTTCACGTTGGACGAAAGAAATGAAAATAGATTAAGGTCTTATGCATGGACCGTTGCTGTATAGTTTAACGTCATATGGCAAGGATGGTGAAGGGGACACAGTTTAACGTCATGTTGGATGAAAGTGAAAATAGTTTAAGGTCGTATGCATGGACCGTGGATGATGCAGCTTAACTTCTTTCCGGAAGTAAGGGACTTGCAAATAGTTTAGGGTCATATGCATGGACCGTTGTAGTATTTTGTGTATAAACTAAATACTTCTTCAGAAATCTGACATTGGTTAGAGTAGTGATGAGTTCTCCATCCATTGAGATTAAGGAATAAGATCTATTAGAATAGACCTTATGTATTGAATAAGGTCCTTCCCATTTTGTCCCAAGATTGGGATGTTTCTTTCCTGTTATCATTGGAGTTCTATGAACCAATTCTCCCTGAACGAATGAACGAAAATGAAATTTTTTGTTGAAATCTCATGCTATTCGATTCTGATAGACTTCTAAGTGGTGCAGAGTGCAAAATCCGTTCTCATCTAACCATTCCAATTCATCAAATCACTTTTGATATTGCTCGTCTGTAGATGACTGATCAAAAATGGCTACTCTGAGCGAAAGTAATTGAACTTCAATTGGCAAAACTGCTTCCATTCCATATACCAATCAATATGGGGTTGATCGCGTTTCAGTGCGGGTGGTACTCCGATAATCCCATAAAGCATGAAAGAGATTATCAGTCCATGATTTTGTATCTTTATCCACCATCTTTTGTAGTATATTTGAAAGAGTCTTGTTAGAGGCTTCTATCTGGCCATTGGCCGCTACATGATACTGAGATGAATGATTGGATTTGATGTTGTATTCTTGATAAAACGTCTTCACCTCGGATGAATAGAATTTGGCACCATTGTCCATCAATGTGTTATGATGGACACCAAATATGGTAATTATGTTAGGCATGATGAAGCTAACAATGCTTTTAGAACTGACTTCCTTGAGAGGTACTGCCTCTACCCATTTGGAAACAAAATTAGTAGTGGTAAGAATATACTTAAGCTTCTTGGTCGTAGCTAAAGGGTATGGTCCCACCACATCCATTCCCCATGTGGAAAATGGACAAAAGTATTTAGCTGTATAAAGTAACTCTGGAGGTTGATGAATGAAGTTGGCATGTACTTGGCATGAATGAAACGTCATTGTGAAATCAACATAGTCTTGTATCATTGAAGGCCAAAAGTATCCAAGCCTTCGAATCTGATCAGACAGTCTATGTCTAGACTAGTAGGCACCATAGACTCCTGCATGCACTTCTTTCATGACATCCATTGTCTCTTCACCATCAATTCTTCTGAAGAGAACTCCATCAAAACAACCCTTGTAGAGAATTTTCTCTTGGTGATTTGGGACTTCATAAAGAGTAAAGTTTACCACACGTCGCATTATTTGTTATTTCCTGGCTCAATCAGTTGGAAGTATTCCATTTTGAAGGTATTCCCTGATAGGTGCCATCCATCCCGTAGTGTGACCATATGGTTCAGAGATGGGACTAATTTCATTGATTTCCTCTGTTCTGGCTCGAACATAAGGTGAAATTGTACGACGGTGGGCAATACTGATGGTTGTCTCATCCTTATTTGGATCTGCCAGAGCTGTGGCTATATTAGCCATTGCATCATCTTGGGAATTTTGTTATCTTGGGACATAATAAAATGTTGGTTCCAAAGGAAACTCCACCAATAACTCTGTGACGTAATCATACAAAGGGATTAGTTCTTCTTTCCTGATTGCATAATCCCCATTAACTTTTTTGATTACTAGGTCTGAATCACCTTTCACCTTTAAGTTATTCACTTGCTCTTGAAGCGCCAATACCAATACTGCAATGAGAGCTTGGTATTCTGCTTCATTATTTGTACCACCTTCCCACAATAAGAAGGAATAGGGTAACACTGCCTTTTCTGGAGAAATGCATACAATCCCTAAGCCAACATTATTGAATTTAGGATTTTTCATTTTCCTCCCTATTGGACTTCTGGAAGCACCATCAAAGTACATTTTCCATGTTTGAAGGCTTTCCCGAATAAAGAAAACATCCTCCTTATGGAGTTCAATGTCTGAAGATGTGTCTTCCACCGAAGGGTGTTTAGCAAGGAAATCATCTAGATCTTGGCCATTTATCGCCTTTTGAGACACATATTGAATATCAAATTGCTTCAAGATAACTTCCCACCTAGCCAGACGTCCTGTAAGCATCGGACGACTAAGGATAAATTTGATTGTGTTATTGAGAGATACCAATTCACTACTAGAAAAGGGGGCATTGAAGCCCCCCAGACTCGGGCGACTGCCATTGGCAGTCGCTATAACTAACCAATAGCGACCGCCAATGACGGTCGCTAACCTACATAAAAAAACGGGGGGCTTCTGCGCCCCCCCCCCCCCCTCGACCTCGATCCCTCGCCGCCCTAACCCCCTCCCTCCCTCGTCGCCCTCCCTCGCCGCCCTCCCCTCCCCCGCCGCCCGCCCTCCCCTGCCGCCCGCCCTCCCCCGCCGCCCGGCCTCTCCTACCACCCGGCCTCCCCCGCCGCCTGCCCTCCGGCCGCCGCCCTCCGCCCTCGGGCCTCCGGCCGCCGCCCTCCGGCCTCTCGGCCCTACCCCCCCCCCACCCTGGACGGCACCTGCACCCCAGACAGCCCCCCCCCCCCCCCGCGCACTCCGGACCGCCCCCCCGCACCCCGGACAGCCCCCCCCCCCCCCCCCCCCCCCCGTGCACTCCGGACCGCCCCCCGCACCCCAGACGCCTCCCCGCACCCCGGACAGCCCCCCCCCCCTCCCCCCCCTCGCACTCGGACAGCCCCCTCCGAACCCGGACAGCCCCCCCCCCCCCCCCCCCGCACCCCGGACACCCCCCCCCCCCCGCACTCGGACACCCCCCCCCCTCCGAACCCGGACAGGTCCCCCGCACCCCGGACAGGCCCCCCGCACCCCGGACACCCCACCCCGCACCCCCGACAGCCCCCATGCACCCCAGACAGCCCCCCCCCCCCCCCCCCCGCACCCCGGACACCCCCGCACCCCGAACACCCCTGCCCGCACCCCTGACAGACCCCCGACACCCTGAACACCCCTCCCCGCACCTCGGACAGCCCCCCCCCCCCGACCCCGGACACCCCCCCCTCGCTTCCCGTCCCCCGTCCCCTCACCGCCTCCTCTCCTCCCGCTCCTCGCCGTCGCCGCTGCCCGTCCCCTCCCTTGTCGCACCGCCTTTGGCTCCGGCTCCCTTCGCTGCCTCCTCTCCCTCGCAGCACCGCCTTTGGCTCCCCTCCCTTTCAGGTTTGTAGCTCAATCAGGTAACATGAGCTTTCAGTTACATTATTATTTTATCAATGGTTCATAAACAAATGGTTAATATTTATTTTGAATATAGTTGATTTGAAAAATGTAAATGTAATAAGTATTGTGTAAATGTTTGTTATACAGATATTATTATGGATAAGAGTTGGATTGATCTTCCAAATCGAACGTCTAGAGAATATTTCAATGGAATTATACAGTTTATTAACTTCACGAGAGGATTTGAAAGTGACTATATTAGTTTTCCATGTAGAAAATGTGCTAACAGATATCAATTCACACGAGATACTGTGAGGGAGCACCTTTTATTTAATGGATTTCTGAAAAATTATAAGAGTTGGACTCGTCATGGAGAAGAATATGTTCGTTGTCAAAATACAGATGCAGTTCAGATGGATGTTGATGCAAGGATGACTGATCCAATGCATGAAATGCTTACTGAAATGGTACGTGGGTTTGATCCTGAAGGCATTGACATCCAGAATCATGAGACCGGTGAGATAAATCTTCGCTCTGGTGCAGATCGTAATTCGAGGAGGTTTTATGAAGTACTTGATGATGCGAAAACAGAATTATATCCTGGATGTACTTCTTACAATAAACTGTCGTTTATCGTGGAGTTGTTGCATTTTAAGACTTTGAATAATTGGTCAGACACATCATTCGACATGCTTTTGGTTTTATTGAAAAAAGTTCTTCCTGTCGACGCTAAGATTCCTGAGTCGTATTACTATGCTCGTAAGTTGACAGAGAACTTAGGTTTTACATATGAGACTATAGATTCATGTGCAAACAACTGTATGTTGTTTAGAAATGAAACTGGTCATTTGGATATTTGTACGGTTTGTGGCGCTTCCAGGTGGAAAGAGAACAGGGGAAATAAGACTCATCAAAGTCAGATTACGATACAGGGGAAACTGATTTCCGTAAAGAAAATGCGTTACTTTCCCCTTAAACTGAGGTTGAAAAGATTTTTTATGTCATCTAAAGTTTCTAATTTAATGAGATGGCATGCAGAAAGAGTTCATGAAAGTGACATGTTAACCCACCCGGCAGACTCTCATGCATGGAAGGATTTTGATAAGAGACATCACGACTTTGCTAAAGATATTCGTAATGTCCGATTGGGATTGGCAGCAGATGGTTTCAATCCATTCAAGTCTATGGTTGGTGCAACTCATAGCACATGACCCGTGGTGTTGGTTCCATATAATCTTCCTCTGTGGCTTTGTATGAAGCAACAATTTATATTACTTTCCACTCTTATTGATGGACCTAAAAGTCCGGGGGATCAGATTGATGTTTACCTTCAGCCATTGATTGATGAGTTGAATGAATTTTGGGGTGATGGTGTGATGACTTATGACTGCGAAACGAATGAAATGTTCAAACTGCATGCTGCTTTATTGTGGACAATCAATGACTTCCCAACTTATGTAAATTTATCAGGCTGGAGTATGAAAGGGGAATTTTCTTTCCCTTGTTGCAATAAAAGTAAAAAATATGTATGACTTAAACATTCCAAAAAATGGGCATACATGGGTCACAGGCGTTTTCTCCCTCCTCAGCACAGGTTCAGAAAGGACAGAGTGGCATTTTATGGTTCTAGAGAGTTCAGCCCAGCACCAAAGATCATGACAGGAGTCGAAATGTTATCGCAGATTGAGGAAGAAAACATCCGCACGGTATATGAAATTCAGGATTTGGTGGCTCCTCCAGTACGTAATATTCGTGCTGCGGGTAGGCAGCGCAGTCACAATTGGAAAAAGAAAAGTATTTTTTATAGTCTTCCGTATTGGAAAAATAACATGTTGTGGCATAATTTGGATGTCATGCACATTGAAAAAAATGTTTGTGATAACATATTGTGGACCATTTTAGGTGTTAGTGGAAAGTCAAAGGACCATGTTAATGCACGCTGTGATTTGGAAGAAATGGGTTTAAGGAAACAGTTGCATTTACAGTTAGCTGAGGGAAACAAGGCATATATGCCTGCTGCACAGTATTCGATGACTACAGAGGAGAAAGAGACATTTCTTTCCATTTTGAAGATAGTCAAGGTGCCTAATGGTTACTCTTATAATATTTCAAAGTGTGTGAATCTGACGAGCAAGACATTGCAAGGGTTGAAAAGTCATGACAATCACATATTACTTCAGCAGTTGATTCCAATCGCAATTTTTGATTGTTTATCCCCCAATGTTGTTCAGCCCTTGATTGAGATGAGTAATGTTTTTAGACAGCTTTGTTTAAGAAATCAACGAATGAGTGATTTAAAAAGTTTGCAGGACCGAATTGTACTTACGCTTTGTCACTTTGAGAAAATTCCCCCCCCCCCTCATTTTTTGATGTTATGGTCCACTTGACAGTGCACCTAACTGATGATGTAATGGCTGCTGGTCCAGTGCAATTCAGGTGGATGTATCCTATTTAACGGTATTTGAGTACATTGAAAAGATTTGTACGCAACAGAGCTCGTCCAGAGGCATCAATAGCCAATGGTTATTTGATGGATGAGTGTACTACCTTTTGTGCAGAATATCTTACGGATGTTGAAACAAAATTAGATAAGCCCTCTCGGATTCATGATGGTCCAGTTGGAGAAGGAACCACATTTGATATGGACAACATCGAGTGGATACAAGCACATCGATATATCTGGTTCAATACTCCATCAGTTGCACCATTAATGCAGTAAGTATCTTATCAATGTGCTTGTATAACTTTTACATGTTTTGTTTGCATAAGTTGATCTTTTAAACATCGCGTAATCATTTGCAGGAAACACATTAATGAGATAAAAGAAGAGATGCATCGTGCGACTGAGTTGCAAATTCAACAATCTCATTATGCAGCATTTCATGATTGGTTCAAGGATTTTGTATGTATAAATTGATTTTCATTATGAGTGAAGTATTAAACTAATTCTTTCTGCATATATCAGTATTGATTTTTATAAATTATGTAGGTTCGTAAGCTGAGGGAGTTAGGGGACCCCACGCTACCTGAAGTATTTATCCAACTGGCTGAGGGTCCATCTATAACGGCTCGTCGTTATAAAGCTATTGATGCTAATGGTTTTCGATTTCGCATTAAAGATGTTGACGACAAACGAGCAACACAAAAGAGTGGCATCGGTTGTCCCTTTGTCGATTCTGGTTATTACTATGGTCAATTGATAGACATCATTGAAGTTGTATACACACACGGTTTGAAGTACATATTATTAATGTGTAATTGGGTTGATCCAGTGCGTGGATGTAAAGTCGATCAATATCAGTTTTCATTGGTGAATTTTAACTATATGTTATACAGAAATAATGAACGAGTTGAGAATGAACCTTTCATTTTGACATCACAAGCGGAACAAGTATTCTTCGTTACTTTGCCTTCGGATCCAAGTTGGCAAGTTGTTGTCAAAATGTCTTGGTGAGGAGTGTTTTTATTTGAAGAAGATGAACCCAAGACTGTTCTGTTTGTTTACCAACAACTTGATCAACATATTGTAGTTCAACGTGAAGAAGATATTTATTGGGTCAGAGCGGCTGTTGAAGGAGAAACGGTCGATTTGCATGCTTAATGAAAGGTATAATTGTTTTCCCGCTATTCAGTAGAATGTCCTAGGATATCATAAATTATCTAATCATTTTATAAATCCTTATAAGTTTTAATCCTCACTTTTGTAAGTTAATTCAGTCATAAATATTTAGGTTGATTAACTTTCTGATTTTTTAAAATTCATTCACAACTAATTATTCAATCCATTTTTTTGTTTGATTAATAGTTGTACAAGTTTGATTTATTAAGAACAATCCAATTTATCTTTTAAACACTTTGGACTCATTACTGATATTTTCTATGACTACAGACATGTCAGGGGAAGAGGCAGAAGATCCACATCATCCATCTGAGGCATCTACGTCTCAGGGTCGAGGTATGTTTGAATTTCATTGTCTATATTTTTTATGTAATTGACATATATATATATATATATAACATTTGTCAATTTATATATAAAATTGTTTTCAACAGGATCAGACTCAGCTGCTTCTTCCTCTCGCAGGAGAGGCCCTGGTCGTGGCATATTATCATGGAATTCCGACATGACGATAGATGTTTCATTTGATGAGGTATTTCATCCCGTGGGACCGAATGCCCCGACATTTATTCGTCAGCTGGGTCATATAATACGTGACCCACATCAATTTCCATTGACCACGCGTGATTGGGCTTCTATCCCTCAGGACACATTAGATTGTCTATGGAGGGAGGTTCAGGTAAGAAAATAATTTTACATTATTTTCTATTTATAAAGAATACTAATATGTTTGATTATTTTCTTTATAGAAAAATGTTAAAGTATGCCCTGAAGAGTTTCGGCCCGTGTGTATGAGCAAATGTCATAAGATGTGGAAAGATTATAAAGGCAAAGTGAAGAGGGACCACTGGGTACCAAATGTGGGTGCCCTTGACATTTTGGAAAAAGTCCCGAGAGGTGTCCTCCCGGCTCAGTGGCGTGACTTGGTTGCATATTGGTCTACTGAGGGTGTTGCGGTTTGTATATTAATTATTTTGATGTATATATATTTTCAAGAATATGTGATTTGTTTGAAATTTGAATGAATTGAATGTAGGAGGTGTCAACACGCCATTCGGAGAATCGAGCATTGCAGGGACCAGCTCACAGGCTCGGGACTCGTCACGTGTCTTAGATCCGACATGAGGTATATATTATTCATTTTTTAATTTATTAATTAATATGGTTTTGTGTTTATATTCTTTTAATATACAGTTGTGAGGGCAAGGTGCAGCAACTGATAAAATGTCGGTGTGGATAAGGACTCGTGATCGCAATGATCCAGAGGTTGCAGCATTGATAGTAAGTGTCTGTACTTACCAATAATTACATAAATCTATATATTAACATATATATATTTATATATATTTAAATATTTCACAGGATCAATTTGAAACTGAGTTAGAACATCTGCCAGAGGACCAGCGACAGCTTCCCATGCGACGGGATGAGATATTTCATCGCATTATTGGTCGGGACGGGCATGGCTATAGTTTGACCTATGGAGCAGGGATTCCTCGTTCTGTAGTGTCACGCGCTGCGGTTGTCGGTCCTTCTATTGCTAATATGACACAGCAGATGTCAGATTTTGAGGCGCGGCTGCGCACTTCCGAGGAGACAAATGCGCAATTGACAGCTGAGGTTAGAGCACTGTGGGAATATGTGCGTCGAGCTGATGGTACAGGGGATCATACGACGCAGGTATATACTGTATTTATTTATTTAATTTAAATTATTTTTGTTATTAAAATATTTATAATGTTTATTTGTTGTAGGCACCTGGCCCACCAGAAGGAGGTAGCAGTGATGACAACGCGTGACGCACCATATATTCACGAGATATGTTTTTTGTTTTTACTGGTAGGGTTGACATTGATGTACTGTATTTATTCATTTATGTAATGCATTATTACCATCCATGGTGGTCTTTTAAATATTTTATACACATATTGAGTTTTTGATCAGATAATCTTGAATGATTCTACATTTGAAAAAGTCGAACTAATTCCAACAGATCAATAAATCTGATATTATAGATTATGTATTATCCAATATATTTTTTATAAATTTCTGTATGGTATCGATAAAATAAATATGTATTAATTAGATGTTATCACATTTATTTTTCACTTTTGTAATCAATGGGATGGCCTTTGCACCCCCGGAGAGCCCCCCGCACCCCCGTACAGCCCCCCGCACCACCGTACAGCCCCCCCGCACCCCCGTACAGCCCCCTGCACCCCCGTACCGCCCCCCGCACCCCCGTACAGCCCCCCCCCTCCCCCCCCCCGCACCCCCGTACAGCCCCCCGCACCCCCGTACATCCCCCCCCCCCCCCCCCGCACCCCTGTACAGCCCCCCGCACCCCCGTACAGCCCCCCGCACCCCCGTACTGCCCCCTGCACCCCCGTACTGCCCCCCGCACCCCCGTACTGCCCCCCGCCACCCCCGTACAGCCCCCCGCACCCTCGTACAGCCCCCCGCACCCCCGTACAGCCACCCCCCCCCCCCCCCCCCCGCACCCCCGTACATCCCCCGAACCACCGTACTGCCCCCCCCCCCCCCCCGCCCCGCCACCCCCGTACAGCCCCCCGCACCCCCGTACAGCCCCCTGACACCACCGTACACCCCCCCCCCCCCCCCGCACCCCCGTACAGCCCCCCGCACCCCCGTACAGCCCCCCGCACCCCCGTACAAACCCCCCGCACCCCCGTACAGCCCCCGCACCCCCCGTACTGCCCCCCGCCACCCCTGTACAGCCCCCCGCACCCCCGTACAGCCCCCCGCCACCACCGTACAGCCCCCCGCACCCCCGTACAGCCCCCCGACACCACCGTACAGCACCCCCCCCCCGTACCCCCTTACAGCCCCCCGCACCCCCGTACAGCCCCCCCACACCCCCGTACAGCCCCCCCGCGCGGCACATCCGATTGTGTCCTTTTCAGCAGCGCGGCGCGTGCTGAAATGGCGCGTTGGGGGGTCAAAACCACCCAAACGACCTCCGAATGCCATGAAACCGTACGACAACATCCGGGGCGTGAATTTTGAAATGGTCGGCCAGACGGCACCTCATTCGGAGGTTCCGTGTGACCGCGGCGGCCGGAAATGCATTTCCGGCGCCATTAAACACCAAAACGGCGTGCGGCGGTCCAATTCGGAGCAAACGTGCTCCGAACGACCTGAAACTGAATGGGAATGATAGAAATATTATTCCTGAGATGCAGGAGGAGTCCGCACGTCCAGCGGACATGCGGTGCGCGCGGCACGTCCGATTGTGTCCTTTTCAGCAGCGCGGCGCGCGCTGAAATGGCGCGTTGGGGGGTCAAAACCACCTGAACGACCTCCGAATTCCATGAAACCGTACGACAACATCCATGGCGTGAATTGTAAAATGGTCGTCCAGACATCACCTCATTCGGAGGTGCCGTTTGACCGCGGCGGCTGGAAACGCGTTTCCGGCGCCATAAAACACCAAAACGGCGTGCAGCGGTCCCATTCGGAGCAAACGTGCTCCGAAAGACCTGAAACCGTACGGGAACGATAGAAATATTATTCCTGAGATTCAGGAGGAGGCAGCACGTCCAGACGACGTGCGGTGCGCGCGGCACGTCCGATTGTGTCCTTTTCTGCAGTGTGGCGCGCGCTGAAATGGCGCGTTGGGGGGTCAAAACCACCCGAACGACCTCCGAATGCCACGAAACCATACGACAACATCCGGGGCGTGAATTGTGAAATGGTCGGCCAGACGGAAACTCATTCTGATGTGTCGTTTGACCGCGGCGGCCGGAAATGCGTTTCCGGCGCCATAAAACACCAAAACGGCATGCGGCGGTCCCATTCGGAGCAAACGTGCTCCGAAAGACCTGAAACCGCACGAGAACGATAGAAATATTATTCTTGAGATGCAGTAGGAGGCAGCACGTCCAGCGGACGTGCGGTGCGCGTGGCACGTCCGATTGTGTCCTTTTCAGCTGAGCGGCGCGCGCTGAAATGGCGCGTTGGGGGGTCAAAACCACCCGAACGACCTCCGAATGCCACGAAACCGTACGACAACATCCGGGGCGTGAATTGTGAAATGGTCGGCCATACGGCACCTCATTCGGAGGTGCCGTGTGACCGCGACGGCCGGAAACGCATTTCCAGCGCCATTAAACACCAAAACGGCGTGCGGCGGTCCAATTCGGAGCAAACGTGCTCCGAACGACCTGAAACCGCACGTGAACGATAGAAATATTATTCCTGAGATGCAGGAGGATGCCGCACATCCATCGGACGTGCGGTGCGCGCGACACGTCTGATTGTTTCCTTTTCAGCAGCGCGGCGCGCGTTGAAATGACGCGTTGGGGGGTCAAAACCACCCGAACGACCTCCGAATGCCACGAAACCGTACGACAACATCCGGGGCGTGAATTGTGAAATGGTCGGCCAGAAGAAACCTCAATCGGAGGTTTCGTTTGACCGCGGCGGCCGGAAACGCGTTTCCGGCGCCATAAAACACCAAAACGGAGCGCAGCGGTCCCATTCAGAGAAAACGTGCTCCGAACGACCTGAAACCGCACGAGAATGATAGAAATATTATTCCTGAGATGCGGGAGAGGGCAGCATGTCCAGCAGCCATAAAGTTTAGGTCACGCTGGGAGAATGATAGAAATATTATTCCTGAGATGCGGGAGAGGGCAGAATGATAGAAATATTATTCTTGCTCGGGGCATCAGCCATAAAGTTTCCCTTACCTTTAGTGTAAGAGATATCAAAGTCATAGTCTTGGAGAAAATCGACCCATCTCCACTGCCGTAAGTTTAGGTCACGCTGGGAGAAGATATAACGCAGGCTCTTGTGATCTAATAAGACCACAAAGCACTCCCCAAAGAGGTAATGTCGCCATAACTTTAGTGTGAACACTAATTGTGAAAGCTCCAGGTCATGGGTGGCATAGTTACGCTCGTGAGGGAACAACTGCCTAGACCCATAACAAATCACACCCTTCTTTTGTATCAGCACGCACCCAAAAAAAAGGCAAGAAGCATCACTAAACACTTCATACAACAACCCTTCCTATGGAAACCTGAGTACGGGAGCACTGACCAACTTCTCCTTCAAGTAGTCAAAAGCTTTCTGGCACTTCTCGCTCCACAGGAAGACCTGGTTCTTCCTCGTCAAAGCTGTCAAAGGTTCAACAACTCGAGATAAGTCCGAAACGAACCTACGATAGTAACCTGCTAACCCCAGGAAACAACGAACTTCTACCACGCTCTTGGGTGCTGCCTAAGAAACAATTGCCTCCACCTTCGACGGTTCCACTGACACTCCATGCTGAGACACCACGTTCCCAAGGAAGTGTACTTCTTGTGTCAAGAACTTACACTTCGACAAATTCCCATAAAGATGGTGGTGTCGAAGGACATCCAAGACTGTCCTGAGATGCTCAACGTGCTCCTCCTCTGATCTTGAGTAGATCTGGATGTCATCGATAAACACAATGAAGAAACGGTCCAGAAACTCTCGGAAGACAATGTTCATGAGTCCCATGAACACAGTCAGTGCATTCATAACTTCAAACGGCATCACTACAAACTCGAAGATCCCATACCTGCACCTGAAAGTCGTCTTCGAGATGTCAATGTCCTTCACCCTCAGCTGATGATATCCAGATCGTAGATCAATCTTGGAAAACCAACCTGCTCCCCTCAGCTGGTCAAAGAGATCATCTATCCTTGGGAGGGGGTAATGGTTCTTGACCATTACCTGGTTCAACCTTCGGTAGTCTATGCATAGCCTGAGACCACCATCTTCCTTCTTCAAGAAAAAAACTGCAGAACCCCATGGAGACACGCTGGGTCGAACAAAACCCTTCTCTATCAGATAATCATTCTGAATCTGCAACTCCCGCAAATCCGAAGGTGAATTCCGATAAGGGGCCATCAAAATCAGATGGGCACCAGGATATAAGTCTATCCCAAAATCAACTTCACGTCGGAGGGGGGGGGGGGGTAGAGTTACAGCCTCCTCCGGAAAAACATCGAGGAACTCCCCAACAACCTCTGGGACATCCATCATCTCTGTATTTGCTGGAACCACTGATAACCCTCCTAACAATGAAAGGAGAGGCTCCATACGCCGGCTTCCCGCCTGATAGCTCCTCTCTCCAACAAGAGATACGCGCTGCCCATCCACGTCAGAGAACACGACTCTTTTCCGGAAGTAGTCGATAATGACACTAACAGAAAACAACCAGTTGATTCCTAGGATGACATCGTATGGCTACATCTGTAATAGAAGAAGGTCCCCACTAGATCGATGTGGTCTGAACATCATCCCACATCCCCGACAAACACAAGATACGCTGGTCTGGCCTCCAACTGGTGTACTCAGTACCAGGGGTACGGAAAGTTTCTCTACTTCTAGTCCCAAAGCATGGGCTAGACTAGGTGCAAAAAAAGAGTGCAAGGCTCCTGAATTGAACAAAGCAGAAAAAAGAGTGCTGAAAAAACAAATCGTACCTCGTACCACCTCTGGTCCTGCTGGAGCTGCCAACTCTGCCACGTGCAACTGTCCACGCCCAGCTCCTTTGCCTCTCTGATGTCGTTCACCTCCCCAACCATGCCCTGGTCGAGGTCTCGGAGGAGCACCCTATGGTCGGATCCCTCCCGCAAAGTCTGCCCTCAGAGGAGCATGGTCCTACTGCTGCTGGAAGGGCCTCACCGACAACTGGTGCTGCTGAGGTGTGTGCCGAACCTTCCCACCTCCACCGTACTGAGCTTGGGTCGGGCACCGACTCTGAACGTGCCTGAAACCTCCACAAGAAAAACACCTCGGTCCCGGGCTTGTGAAATAGGGACGAGGACTCAAAGATATGAACTGGAACTTCTTGGGCCTGCTCCACACCGGCCTGAACCTGGAAGGTCCCGTCAGAGGAGCCCTGCTGCTGACAGTCTTCCCCTTTGACGAGCCTGGCTGGATCCCCTCTCGGGGTGCACCTCCCAGCGAGTGCATCCCCTCTACAACCTCCACCTTCTTCTGCACCGCCAAGTATGTCGGAAGGGTGAAGGGTGTGACAACATACTGGAGCAAAGGACGAAGCGCCTCCTCCAAACGTCTTGCCCGAGACTCCTCATCCGGAAAGAGATCCGAAGCAAAGCGCAGGAGATCCTTGAACTTGATCCCCAACTCTCGTACCGACATACTCCCCTTCTGAAGTGAGATTAACTCCTGCTGCTTCTACGCCTTGATCATGGAAGAAAGGAATTCCTCTCAGAATTCCTTCTCAAAGTCAACCGATGAAACCTCTGCCTCTATCCTCTCTCTAAGGTAGAGCGTCCACCACTGTCACGCCGCACCTCTCAGCTGACTGACTGTAAGGGGGACCCAGTACTCCCTCGGAGCACGGATCAAGGTAAAAGCGATCCCTAGCTCATCAAGCAACCCCTCCGTCTCCATATCCGATGTACTACCCTCTTACTTCTTGAGGGTTTTCCGCTGGAAAGAACGGAGAATCTTCTTCCACTGGATATCTTCCTCCTCTCGATCAATCCACAACTGATTGACCGCCTGAATCTGCTGGGCCTCAGCCGTCTGAACCACCCGGGGACGACGTCCATGTGCCATAGCTATATGGTAAACAAGGATCTCCTAAGCCCAAGTATTAAGGAAAAACTCAAGGTTTTAGCTCACCATTTTATTTCAATTTCTTTCCCAGAACACCCAAATCAAGTAAAACAAAATCATGATGATGCATGTACCATCCCTAGGGTCTCTATCCTGCAATCAATGTAGTGTCACTTGGTCGTTCGGTAGGCTCAGAGTCCTTGCATCGGATCACGGGGGGCCCTAAAATCCCGTGTCCTAGCCGGTCTTCCCTGGCCTATGTCACACACCAAGATTAACTAAAATGTTTCCCTACCATCCCATGCAATCCTCACTGTGCCGGTCTTCCCAGACTTCATCCTATCTCAAAACCTCCTTCTGATACCATTCTATCATGACCCCCTCCCAACAAAGATGCCCCTCCTGAGCTGGCAATGGTGAAAGGGAGATAATGACCCCCGAGTCCTGTCTCCAGTAGGCCCCGGGGTGGTGACTAGCACCAAGGGTATGAGTTTTTCACAAATATGGGAGGCATTGCCCTTTTATTTTTAAAGATCGGGAAATAGGACAAGTCAACCACCAAAAAGGAAAAGGGGCAAGTGTATAGAAATAAACCCAAACCATTCCCACATGCATGTTTAAACAATTTTATAACAAGGTACAAGTACAAGAAAACTCAATGTACTAAACCAAAAAAACAAAGGTACAACAATAGCAATAACTCCACCTGTCTGACTAGTAGGGTCCCGCACGGCCCTGGTAGTCCTCCTGGAAACCTTAAAGTAAACGTAGGGTGACCATACAAGTATACTCAATAGGGAAACCTAAAGCTCTCGTGCATAAGTGGGGAGACATCCTAATGTCCCGTGAGAACAACAGAAGAACCCTAGTAAGGAATTCTATCCACCCAACCTCACCTGCCACACTCACAAAAACACAAGCACAACAGGTAGTAGTATATAAGAAACAAGAGTATTGGGTACCCCACACCATTTCCCTTTAGTTAGATTATCTTCCTAATGACAAACTTCTTGACGCTTCCACACTCTCCCCGCCCGCACACACCTGGGCCTCACAACCACGTATCCCTCCCGCACACACCTGGGCCTCACAACCGCGTATCCCGCCCGCACACACCTGGGCCTCACAACCACATAGCCCGCCCACACACACCTGGGCCTCACAACCATCTACCCCGCCCGCACACACCTGGGCCTCACAACCACGTACCCCGCCCGCACACACCTGGGCCTCATCCCGAAGATTCTTGGAAAAATTAGAACCTACCCGAAAAGTCTTGGGCCTAAGCCACCCCAATCGAAACCTACCCGAAGAGTCTTAGGTGTAAGGTCTCCTCAAGCCATCATAACCTAGGGGAGAAGGAGCAGAAAGGAGCTAGTAACTAAGGGAAAAACACCCTCTCCCATGAAATGGGAGTGTTTGGCACTAAGTTCTCAACATGGGTGGGGTGAGATAAAACACAAAAGATACAGTTATATACATATATACCTACCACACATCCCAACCTACGGCTTCTAAACAGAAAAACTGAGCACGTGCCATGGCACTGCTACCAAGAAGTATGCATACAACAAACAATCCCAACCTCATTTAGGTTTTCACGTTTAGAAGAATTAGTTTATTAGTTCCTTAACTACTGGGAAACTATCCACAACCAATCCACATCGATCATTTGTAAAACATATCCCTGCCATCCACACATCAAGTTAGGAAAACACAAGCAACACAACCAAGTCCTTCTTATCAACCAACCAACCCCATTGATTATTATTTCCATTTCATTTCCACGCCCCACCGTTCATTAACTCTTCCACTTTAATTTATTATTCACAACCCACTAATCATTCACAAACAAGCCCATCCCTGCAACCCCGATGCCAAACACCATAACCACAACGAAGCCACACATCCCCATCCCTTTAATACCATTTATTGCAGCCCCGCTTCCCATTACCGATACAACATTCACACCAACCCACAACCGAGTCAACAGCATCCCTGCTGCTCACCTGATCCACAACAACCCACAAAAACACCCCCAACACATGCCACATAACCAAGCCAACACCCACATGTTCATTATTCCATTTTTTTAACCAGGGTGATCACACAAGGGTTCCAGATTTTAAACAGCCAACATTAGGTGATTAACCAATTTCCACATTCCACAAGGTTTCCACCCATAAGAATAATCCATAAGGAGAGGGAAACATTTATTTGTGTAAGAAAAGGACCCCAACAACTGTGATTTTCCGTAGGTACAAGCTCATTCAATTCACAACATAATATCACAGGATATAAAGTAACAACAATCATAACTTCCCATCCCCGTTCTTTAACCAGTTATTATCTTTATTAAACCAGTTCAGAAGTGTTTCACATAAAAAATAGAACACCCACCCCGCATGATGAAAAAATTAGAGAGACGAAGGTAAGATCCCTACCTCAACAGGTTCTAATCGCAACGCTCCCCCAGATCAATCTTAGAAGACGTCCGTCGGCCTCTGTCACTTCTGTCGGGTCCCGGAAAAAACTCCTTAGGTGGAAGTCGGAAAGAAAAGGCCAAAGGAAAGACAACAGACCCAGGATCGGATGTTCCACCTCATTGTTACGATATCGTGGCTGCTGATGGATCGTAAATCGGAGCTCGGACGAAGAAGTTATGGTAGGAAGCGCCTTCAAGTCTCTTGAGAGAGCTCCGCTCAGAGGAGAGGGGAGGAGAGGTGTGAGTTGAAATGAAGAGGGGACCCCTCCTTTTATAGGCATGAAAATCAAAAGTACACAGAGTGTACCTTATGGTACACTGCGTGTACTCGGTTCTTTCACACCGTCTCCACGCGGCTTCCAACATGGCTCTGCGGCCGTTGACTGGTCAACACACGGTTCGAGGGTAATGCATACACGGGGAAGGACTACACGGCGTGTAGTTTAGACACACGGCGTGTACTCATTTATTGCACATGGCAAGGACACGGCTCCAACACGGTACATGGCCGTTGATTGGTAATGCGTACGCGGGGAAGGACTACACGGCGTGTAGAACTGGACACATGGCGTGCACCCATTATTCCACACAGCAAGGAGATGGTCTGCAATACGGGGTATACCCGAGAAGGGGGTACACGACGTGTACTCAAACTACACGGCGTGTAGTTTCAAAATTCAGGAAAGTGTGGGAAAAGTCCATTTTACCCTCCAGAACACTTCTTGGCCTTCTTTTTTGACAAAGTAATGGGCCGGAGAGGTCCGGGCCATTACATCTAATGAAAGGAGATTGTGATGAGGTCTCGTACAAAGACAATATCCTTATATTAAGGATAAATCAATTACTTAATTATTTGTAACAAATATTAATACACCCAATATAAGTGGATGTTATGTGTAAAAAAATAATAGTTCATCCACACATATTCATAGAAATACATAATCAGGAAGTAGGGGTTTAACCCAAATAATTGAAATTGGGTTAAGAAGTTCCCTTATAGAAATTCTATAGCCTAATGGCGTAACATTAATATTCAGAAATAAGTTTATGAGAGATAAAAAGGGTATCTCATCACATGGACATAAAATTTACAAAAATAAGGATATATATAAGAACATATCCCAACATTAAGAAGATTTAAATTAATATACCTTATAAAAATAAGTCCTTTAAAAAGAGGAGGGTGAAAGGTTCCCTTAACGATTTGGGTAACTTTCGAAATGTACACCCACATTAAAGAAGAACTATACAATGTTGATGTAAATACACATAAATTAAATTATATTACCCAAATAGTAGAATAATGGGCATTACATAAACCACACAAAAGGAAATAGTGGAAAATATTGCATTAATCTCATAGGAATAAAAAGTGATATAAAAAACCACTTACCTTGTTGTAATCCATTGAGTCGTACGATAAAAAGATAATTACCACCAAATGAATTATAGAACACCATTAATATAAATAGAATCATGATAATATATATCAATTTTCAATACACAGTACACCACATTCCATAAATAAGTGGTGAGCAATGTAAATCTCACGAAATTCAAAGTGAGAGAAGAAATCACCTTACCTCATGTCTGACATGTATTGTTTGTTTCTTTATATTCCTAAATAATAAACTTTGGGAAATTAATAATTTCTTAAGGAAGTACTTTAATTATTACTATTAAATTCATGTCACATATTATCATGTTATAATAATTATATTATTATTTAATTTCATATCATACATTTTTTCGATGTTCGGTACATGAGTCAACAATGAACTTGTTTGAAGAGAAGTTTCCGTGTAGTTATAAGTAAATCATATCTGGAATGGTGTTCATTATTTAAATATAATATATATCCATTACATATGTATTTAATAATATTATATAATTTTTGGAGAAAATAAACGAAATGTACCATTCACGGAGTTGGTAGGTTGTACGTAAGCATGAACACTACATTCATTTTTTTGTCAAATTGATGGACATTAAAACTAAATGAGACATAAATATATTATAATTCCAGTATAATATATATGTTATATAGGTAACATAAGTTCATGAATTACATTCTTTATAAATTACATGTTTGGAATTAATGAGTCACATCACTTGAGGGGGTGGTTGTCCGCACTTCCTCATATAAATTAATCCATTTGCACAACAGGAAAAGAATAAAGGTATGTTTTAAATATAAAATACAGAAGAATATAGATGAAATAAATATCATATATATCATATATAAATATAGTTCCATCATAATGGACACCATGAGAGGTGGTAGGAGAATATTGAATAATCATCGTTTCATGAGGTAGTAATTCGCCATCCACAGAAATAGTATGTTCTTTCACCATTAGACGGAGGTGTGTGTAAGTTTAGGTAGAATCCTTATCATAAAAAAATCCTAGTATAATGATGATAATTGTGTTATTATGGGATCAAATAATAAAAAGATATTGGTGAGTGAAGAAGGGAAATAAATGAATGAAACTCGAGAGAAGACATTACCTCTAAATCTGGTAACTCTTTTTGATTTGAGCCAAAGGCTTCCTTCGAAAGACTTCTTCCCAAAGTGAGGCTTCTAGGAGTGAGAGAGGGATGTGGATAGATAATATGAGTAGAGTTTGGGCGATCCAAGGGAATGAGATGTGTGTGTAATGGGGTAGAGGTGGGGGCCTTTTATTAGATGGAGGATGGTCACTTTTGGAATGTCTTGAAATGTTACTTTATTATAAAATGGTTTTCAGATTTTAAAGGTCCCACAATGAAATATTCCGAGGATAATGAGATAAGGTTTATAAATCAACCCATACAATAGGTTTTATACAAGTGTATGTCTTAGAGTTTACCATATATTTTAATTTTATTTAAATCCTTCATTAATGAGGTAATCACTACATCATCATGGTGTCATAAATAAATTTATTTATTTAATGTCTTAAAATATAAAAAATACCATTATGTAGGAAATAATTTTATCCTTCCAATTACTATTTATTTAAAAAATTTATTTAAAAAAATTAAAATTGTTTTACTTAGGATGTACAAACCATTATTTTATTTGTCTTCTTTTTAAAAAAGAATGTCATAATTGTCACTATTACACCCTTGTGACTCCATGGGCCCTCAAGTTCGGTAAAAATCTTCCCATGGTTGTCCATGACTCAAAAAATATTATGTGGACACATTTTTTAGTCATTTTATATTATTATAATATTATTTTATTACCCTTAACTACCCGATTACTAATTAATCACCATAATAAATGATAATTACCGTCATTACTATTCATAATGTCCAAAAACAAAAAGGTCTTAATTAAATAATTTTGACCTTATGATTTCAAATATGGAATCCATTATACCAAATTCCAAACATATAAATTTCAATAATTAATTTAAAAATAATTACCATTGTCACAAACAAAGAAGAGTTTTTAAGAAGTAAAATTTATCAAAATATTGACATGTTTTTACATCCAATTGAAAAGTGAAATTACTTCCAATGAACAACAATGTATTGAGTGATAAAAAAATAATTCAATTACACTTTAAAAATATATAAAATTAGAATCTATTTATATAATTAAATTATATGAAAAACCAGTTTTGAAGTAAAATGCAGAATTTTTCATTATTCATTAAAAATAAACATTTGTCAGAAAAATACCAAATATTTATCCAAAGTAAAATTGATATCCCAAATTAAAAAATTATGTCCATTTTAAAAAATTAAAAACATATAATTTTCAGTAATTAATTTTATAATTAATTCCCGCTATTAAAACAAATAGCGTGTTTTTAAGAAACAATATCTATCAAAAGGTTGACATTTTTTTATGTCCTATATCAAAGTGAAATTAATTCCAATGACCACAATTATATAAAATGGTAAAAATATATTTTAACTACACCTTAAACCTAATTAAAAAGATAATATAACCCTATAAATAAATTATATTAAAAGGATATTTGAATTGAAAATACATCATTTTTCACTATTCATTAAAAAATGAACTTTATCAGAAAAAAGAAAAAAATTTCACATAATATATTTTTATGTCCCGATTCTAAAGAAGGATTTTATTTTGTCAAATATAACATATAAAATTAAAAAAAAATAGTTTAGAAAAAAGGTTTCACCATCAAAAGGTGTTTAATCGACCTTTTAATGAATATTAGAATATTTATGCTTAAAATCAGATTCATTAGAATTTCAAGCCTCTAACCTTTATTGGATAAATGTTGAAATATTTAACAAACTTATACAATAATATTTTAGTTAGTTCTATTCATTCCCTCCATTACAATGGATAGGCATTAACTAGCATTTAAAATAGTATTATTATATTATTAGTGTGCAACGTAAGATAAAGAAACTCGTTGTTGCTTATTTGGTAAGCTCTCGAACATAGAATCTACTTTAAATTAATATTAACATTTTATTAAAAAATATTAATAATTATGAAAATGTCATATTCTTTAATTATCTGGGATGTTACAATTGGTCTTTAAAATTGTCCTCTACAATAGTAGTATTGGGATGCAGTCTATTTCACTTCACCCAGAATTTTGTTCATTCAAGGCCCACATTGGTGGTCTTCCAATGGGAATATTCATGTGCTCTAAAATCATGAATTTTTCCTTATATCATGGGAGACCTGAAAATAAAATATGAAAATAAATTCAAGAACATTTTTTGTTTTATGATATATTAAAGAATATACAAGGTAATAGTGCATTTTAAAGAGGTATTACTATCATAATGTGAAATAATGTTCAAAGAGTAAAATTAACAAAAATGGTGTTTATGATTAATAATGAACAAGAATATTTTACTATAAAAAATTAAAATTTTTCTCTTTTAGGTGATAATCACACCCCCAACATGTGTTTTTATATTCATGAGAAAAATATATATAAACAATTTGAAATTGGAATTCCCTTTTCCAATTTTCTTAATATACATCTATCACCCAAATACCTCGTACTAAAAAATTATGGAACCCATCAAAAACATTTAAAACAAGATATTTTCATAGGAATATCCCAAGACCAAGCCCATTCTTTTTTTAAAATTCATCATAATATTTCATCCAATTTCAATAATGCGTTATGAATTTTTGTGAATCATAGTAGAGATGAGGTGTCATTTTTATTTAGAGGATAAATGATAGAAGTGCTATGAGGAACCAAATATTAATATTAAGATGAGTATTCAATTTTTTCAAATTATTTTATTTTTGTTTTTATTAGTAGTTATTTTTTTAAATTTTGTCATGGTAATTGATATTTAACTCAATCGAGTCAACCCATGTAGCAAGACATTGCCAATGACTCCCAGGATTAAAGACCTTAAGAAACCATGTTAATCTCCCATACTTGGGAATCATGTCGAGTTAACTCATTCAAAAACAAATTCAAATAACCACAAAGAGAGATAAAATTCCAAACTCTGGTCCAGAAAACTATTGATTCATGATCCCCAAGTTCTGAAAGCCTCATATTAGGTCAATTCATTGCTCTACGTGCAATTGATATTTTTTTTAACACTCAGGTAAATATTTAATTATCACTAATCCTATCCCATTTATTATGGGACCCCAAGAACTCAAACTAATATCCCACATTCTAGAGGACATGCATTGGGTTTTTTATTAAATGGATGAAAATATAAATTTTGTAAAATCACATCAGACAAACTTTTTTTTCCAAAATCAATGAACATAAATATAAAATTTCATTAAAATAATAATCCACGCCTAAAATATTATTTGATATCAAGTTTCAGAGTTTCTAATATGTGTTATCATGTTCAAGGTTAATGAATTTTTTCTGTTCACAAATTTTTTATACACAGAAGATCAATTTCATTATTTTATCTGAACCCAACATAGAATAACATTGCCCACAGTGTTTATAGAAAATAAAATATAGAAGGGGTATAAGATAGGTGTTCTAAGATGTCATTGAAAATGAGAGCTATGGAATTATTTCACTAGTTGGACGATGATGAAAACGCATGACCCAATCCCCCTTCAGTCATGGGTTTGAGTACCAGCAGCTTGGCCGGTTGTGACAGTCATTTCATCATGAACTACGATGTGTCCATTTAAAAATAAAATTATTATTATTATTATTAATTTGTATTTTTTATCCTACAAAAACATAGAAATGAAATAAAATTAACTAATGATACATTTTATTCTTTTTAAATTTATGGGTAAGGTATTTCTTAGGGAACACACCACGTGACAATGATGAATATAGCGCTCCCCTTTCATACACATCCATACTCATAATCGAAGAACATTTCAAAAATCTAAGGAAATTTATTTTTGTTTTTGTATTTTTCCTTTAACCTAAAAAAACTTAAAAATAGAATAAACTGATGATATATTGTCTTCTTTTAAATTTCTAGGTAATGTATTTCTCTGGGATCACACCACGTGACACAGATGAATATGGTGCTCCCCTTTAATTCTCATCCATACTCGAAAAATAATAACTTGTGAATAGTATAAGGTAATTGGTTTTTTTTCTTGTATTTTTCTTTTAACATAAAAACATATAAAAATAAAATTAACTTATTATACATTTTCTTCTTTTAAATGGGTAAGGTATTACTCAGGGATCACACCACATGACCCGGATGAATATGGCGCTCCCCTTTTATTCCCATCCTTACTCATAAAAGATGAAATTGTGTACAATCTAATTTTAGTTCATTTTTAAATATCAATATTAAATAATAATGATGATTCACAGTGATTAGAAACATGAAAACCAAAAGTTTCCCCCTATGTAGCACTTTTGTTTAACTTTTCTAGTTTGACATAGACCCTTAATTGTCTATGTATTTTCACCATTGAAGGATGGTTCATAAATTTCATCATCAACATCATATTTTTGGAATGTTTCAATTAATGTTTCTAAATCTATGACCATTAATATTAATGGTTTTACCATTTGTGGGATCTTGAATTTTCACAGACCCTTGGGGGTACACCTTATTCTCTGTTTATGGACCCGAACATTTAGTACTCAACATTTCTAGGTTTAAATGTTGTTTAGAGCTATACAAAATAATATTTTTTCCAGGTAAAATGTATTTGGTTTTATTATTTCGAGATTTTTTTGCTTGTATTTTAGCTTTATTGATATTTTAATTTTAATTAACCTCCATCTCAAGTTCATCATGTTCATTTATATATAATTTCCTTTTTTATTCGGACAATGAGAGGTCATAATTCATTTTATTAATTTCCAAAAAGTATTTATGTTAAATATCCACTGTAACATGGCATGCTTTACTATAAACAAAACTATATGGTGACATACCTAAAAAATTTTATATGTGGTTTGATAGGCCCAAAGGGCATCAAAGGACATTTTCAAACAATCATTCCTATATGGATTAAATGTTTTCTAAATAATTTGTTTTATTTGTCGATTGGATAACTCATCTTGACCATTGCTCTGTGGGTGGTATCTAGTTGACACATTATGAGAAATTCCAAATTTTTTCATGACTGTTGAGAATAAAAGATTTCAAAAATGAGTTCCACGATCACTAATCATATCCCTAGATATTCAAAATCTAGAGACGATGTTTCCATTGAGGAATATAATCATAGATTTATGATCATTTTATTTTGTAAGAATTTACCCAACCAATTTTGAGACATAACAGACATCTAAAAGAATGTTCAAATATCCCCTATAGTATGGGAGGGGAACCATTAAATCGATTCAAAAATAGTCAAAAATTTCAATCACTAAGGTGGGAGTTATTGTCATTTTATTCCTTCTTGTGATTCACCCTAGTTGTTGAATCCTATGAAACTTTTTACAAAATAGGTAAGAGTCCCTTGAGAGGGTGGGCCATAAGGGAAACTCTATGAACCTTATAAAAAGTTTTCTTTGAGGAATGTTTTCCTCCACACAACTAATTATTAAAGAATTTAAGGATGGACTCTTATTCGTATTCTGGGACAAAAAACATAATTAAATGATCAGGACATAAATTATAGAGCTAAGGATCATCAGACACATAGTGGTTGAAATGAAAAAAAGATTTTCTTCTAGATTGAGTCCCTAAGAATTTTGGAATGAATCTGGTAAATATGATGTCAGTGATTTCAATATACCAAGGGTATCCACTCATAGAGTATAAGTGTTTATCTTGGAATGAAACAGACACATAAATGTGATATAATTTTCCATTGAGTTCTATCATGGATATATGATCATCTAATAATATTTTGTCAACTTTTTTTTTTCCGTTACTGTGAGGCCAAATTATTGTAAGAGACGGAACAACTTAACCATCTTAGCCATAGAATCTTGTTTCTGGAAGAGGTATTTCAGTGCAGAACAGTCAGTGAACATACTGATGGGGGAGCCAAAGAGGTAGGAAAAAAGAATTCGTAAGGAAAACACATCATCAAGTAACACCTTCTCAGTGTTGGTGTAGTTTATTTGGGAATAATTTAAGTTTTTCTTGCATATGAAATTAAAAAATGAGATTTATCAAAATGTTGTCCAAGCATAACTCCTAATGTAAAGTCACTAGAATCACACATGAGATTGAAAGGAAGGTTCCAATTTGGGGATTTCATGATTGTAGGAGGGGTGAGAGTTGATTTGAGGGTTGAAAATGAACCCTCACAGATTTATATCCAAAAAAATGGAGGATCCTTGACTAGAAGACCACAAAGAGGATGAGTGATTGAACTAAAGTTAAAAGTGAATTTTTTTATAGAAACTAGCATGTACTAAGAAATAACTCACATCCTTGACAGTTTTGGGTGATGGAAGGTGATGAATGATGTCAAACATGGATTTATTTACTTCAATCCCCCTACCTGAGATAAGATGGACAATGACTAGTCCCCCATAAACATGAAATGGAATTTAAACCAATGTAGTAATAGACTCTATTCATCACATCTTCAAAAAAAATTCTTCACAATCCATAGAAACCCTCTAATGTATCCCCAAATAAATAGGATTCATCCAAGAAGTCATATAGAAAATCCCATACCATGTTAGAGAAGATTCCCATAATGCACCTCTAGAAGGATCCAAGGGCATCGCTTAACCTGAAGGGCATGAGTTTGATGGAAAATGTGCTGAAAGGACAGGTAAATGTATTTTTTCTTTTGAATCATTGGTGATACCTGGATCTGATTGTACCCCAAGTACCCATCTAAAAAATAGTATAAGGCTTTACCATCCACTCTCTCAAGGACATAGTCAATGAATGGTAAGGAGAAATGGTTCTTCTTGGTAAATGAGTTGAGCTTCCTATTGTCGATGCACACTCTACAGCCACTACTCACCCTAGTTGGAATAATCTTTCCATACTTATTGGTTATTAATTTGATTTCAACCTTCTTTAGATCCACATGGATTGGGATATCCCACTAACTCTCATCTACAAGATAGAAGATACCAGCTTTTAATAAATTTAGAAGGCCTTCTTTCACTACTTCCATGAGATTATGATTGAGTCACCACTGAGGTTAATGTCATGGCATTAAATCAGATTCTAGAATAATTTTATGACTCCCTATTAGTGGGAAATCACTATAATACCAGATAGGGTAAATCTGATGGCTTTCTTGTGTCTCATAAGAACATTTAAATGAATACTATCCTGATCAACATGATGTTAAGAAGAAATAACAATATTTGGTTTTCCATTTTCAAACTGAAATGCATAAATAAGTCCAGTAGTATGCTTTTTCAATTCAACATTAGGTAGGTTCAACAATTCAGTACATTATTGGGACATTGGCTCAAGATCAATTAATTTTTTTTGAGTTTCAGATAAGATTTATTTCCCATGTGTAGTTGTTTCAGCTACTAAATTGGTTTGATTATTGTTAAGGAAGGGAGTTTGAGTGGTCTCCATGAATGTGGTTTTCTGATAGATTTCGCTAATTTTTGATCTTAAGATTTCATCATTGTAAAAAACTAAATGTGATTCTAGCAAAAGAGATAAACTTCATTCATGTGAAAAAAATAAATTAATGTCATCCTGACTTAAGCATTCCCCAAATATTCTATTATTTTATATGTATTCAATATTTTTGCTTACTATTATGTTTACTTCAAGAATATCCACATAATCTCATAATTTTTATCTTTCATTATAGATGTTCATGTCTAGACTCATGTTTCCAAAGTTGATGATCATGTTCCCATTTCAGACATAGATAACAGATATGATTGTTACAAGGAAGGGAAGGATATGGATGGTTGGAGCTTGTTATTTATTTCCTATGTATGGATTGATATTATAGAAAATGAAGTCAATAGGGTAGATGATGCTTTCTACTTTTACCAGAACATCCTTTAATACCCCGATTGTAATCCTAATGCTACGATCAAAAAGTTATAGTGTGATAGATGTGGGTTGGATCTCTTCTAGGCTGAAATAGCTATAGACAACATAGATAATGAGATTGAAACATGGATCTATGTCACACAAGGCATTGAAATCATTGTTCTCCTCTAGTTCAACATTAATTTTTGGGCATCATAGGTAGTTCAAAATTGGTGGAAGGGTTCCTTGAGTTGTTGTGATAACATTTTATGCCTGAAGGACTTGGGTATTATGTGTGATTTTTTACTTGAATGTGCATAGGTATTTCATGTATTTTTTTGTGATGGTATGTATTGAATATTATTGAGGAGTGGAATGTTCAAAATGACTTGTGAGAATTTTTCCATCAACATTCCACTCAATTCAGGCCTGGTTTTCCCCATAATTCTTTGAAGAAATGGTGCTGGTTGGGGGACTATTTGTTGAAGAGTTATTTCTTTCACATTATTATCATTTTTATAACATTTATCATGGGGTGCATTTGAATTTTCAATATAGTTGAATATTCATATGGGTTTTGAATTACTTCTTTAGTTTTCTCAATTGTTTTCACATTTTTTAATTTTATTAGAGCCTTTAGTTGTTCACTAGTTGTTTGAGTGAAACTTGGATATCCCCTTGATGTTTGTTGGTTTAATTGCCTATGTGGGAATGGGGTCCTTTCCAGTTTTTATGGTTTTATGTTCTTCTATAAGGGAAAATATTTCTGAGGTCATTTTTTATATCTGTTTACACAAATATTCAAGGATTGAAAGCGGGATAGATAGGGTTGGTGATTGTGATGGTTGGTTTATCCTAGAAGGATACTTTGGTTATGGGATGGGTAGTAAGCTAGGTTATAGGAATTGCACTGAAAGATGATGGTATTGGATTGTTTGAGTTTGGAATTGGTTATGGTTTTGAAAATATTTTTCAGGGTAGAGATTTGGTCCTTGTGGTTGTCTAGGTGGTCAGTTATCCTTCCAACGGAAGCCAGGGTGGTCATTATACCTTGGGTTAAATATGTTTTGGTGTTATAGATATTGAATGATTAGGGAATTGACTTTTTTCATGTGGACCTCATTGAAGATCATCCTTAATAGACGGAATATTTGGGAAGGTTTTTGTTTTGTGCTCATGTTTGTCATAATATGTGAAAACATGGTCTACTATATGGATTTCATGTATTTTTCCAATGTCTATCTATTCAACCTTCCTAGTTTATTATGAGATTTTAGTCTTTAGGAATTCCTCTCCTCTAAGTGTATGAATTATAGTAGTTCATTGTGGATTTTCATAATAAGGTGATATTCCCCATGTCTAGATTTATTCATAACATATTTCTAGATAATCGTAAGAATCATTTTGGGATTTTTTTTAAAGGTCCAATTACACATCATGTCAAATATTTGTTCATTCCTTGGACCCAACCCATCATAAATTTTTTTCACATGTTTAGGAATATAAAAACCATGATATAGAACCATGTTTAGGGTGTATTTGAATAGATTCTTTGTTTCATAGAATGACTCTCCCACTTTTTCAAAATTGATTGTTGATAAACTTTTTACGTTCAATTTGATTATGGTGGGGAATTTATTTTTTATAGAAATATCATTGTAATTGGTACTCAATGTTTGTGGATGAGGGTCTCAAATTTTGTAGTCAATTATTTGATCGAACCTTTAATAAAAATGGAAATAACCTCATATTATATGATTCTAGTTTATGTGGGGGGACACAAGGTTTCTACAATGTCATTAAACTGCTTAACGTGATTGTATGGCATCTTAGACTCCATTCCATGGAATGTGGGATGGTGGTTTAGGACATAGGGACTAAAGATGTAGTTTGAATATCCTAGGGAATTATGTCTAATTCAAGATAGGAATTGTTCCAAGATGGAGTGAGATACCCACTCATGGTTGGATCGACTATATTCCCTATGTTTGGATCTTCTTGTTTTGTGTGTCTCATCTGATCACTCACATGGTTTACCATTTGATTTCATTGAAGACCAACCATTGTAGTTATTTTAATTAGTGAATTTATAGTTTCAATAATATTTGGATCAAATGTAAATAATCCCTTAGGTGAACTTGACTCTCATATCCTAGTACTATCCACCTTAACTAATCTGTTTGAGTTATCATTGGTATAGGAAAACATGCACCAAAAGAAGAAAAAAGGGAGAAAGGGGAATGATAAGAGAATTTGGGGGAAAAATAGAATAATGTGGGTGAGTGAAGAAGGTTGTTGGTCTATGTAACATACTTGGTCCCTGAAAATGGTGCCATAATTTGGTCTCGCACAAATTTTCCCAGGGTCTAAGGGTTATGCGGTCGCTTATAGTGTAGCTTGGGTTGTTGAATACTCAAAGACCTAGAAAGAACATAGAGACACGCAATATAAAGACATTGATTTTTGTATATGAAGTGGCCAATATGTTTTGATTCAAGATTATTTTAAAAGAGATCTAAGAGATCTATGTGAAATCAAATTATGAAAAAATGAGTTGATCCTAGGTTATTGCTCATGGTGGATTGGATGAATTCCTTTTTTAATGATTTCAATGTCATTAACATGAGAAGGATTCATGCAATGAATTCAAAGTAACCTCATAAAATACATATTATACACCTTCATAAACAAATTATTATCACCTATACACTGGTTGGATCATTTTCATGAGAACTCCAATGTAAAGGATCTTATTAGCACAAAAAAGTTGGGCGAAAAAATTACATAAGGAACAGGAAGTGATAAAATAATTTAAATAAAGAAATTAAAATAAATCAAATATATAACATTTAGAGAGTGAGAAATAACATCCAATCCACCCCCCTTATACTCCCTTGGATGAAAACCCAAACGAGTTATCCCTTCATTGATTACATGTTCTCAACCAAAGCAGAAAGCAGACTCCTAAGGGTAGAATTAAAGAAGTAAAAACCACAAAATAATGATCACTCCACTACTGTGTGAAAAATATCACAAGGTTCGGTGTGAATAAGTTCACACCATGAGGAAATAGTATCAATTTTATATGAATAAGATCATAATAAATTAATAAGAAGATATTTTATTAAAAACTAAGGCGATTCAAACAACATACATGAGAAAGAAGAATTTTACAAAGAAATATCAGTATAATAACATTACAATGATAAAAATCTCCAAAATCCATAAATACTCCACCAATACGACCTTAAATATAAATTTAGGAAGCCTTGGGTCAATCCACCAACTTTCCATGTCACTTAAATTAATTATGGCGAGCCTAGGTGGGTGTAAAATTAATGTAGAGAAGACTTTTCCACTCTTTCCCCAAAGTAGAAGCCACCTTTCAACCAACGAAAAGAAGCATCGAATTGGCCTTCTAGATGGGTGAATTCGAGTGGTCAATTGAAGTATAAATTGTTTCCCTAGATGTACCCTAATATCCTAATAAATGGAAGCCAAATATATTTTGTGGTTTGCGAGATATGATTTAAATGGTGGCATGTTTTTATGCACCAAATATTCTATCCCAGATTTTCATCATCATCTTGGGTCACCTAGAACACCATTACGTATTTCTAATTATCTTGGTCCACTATTGAATGGAATGTTTACAATGATATATTCTATCTTCAGATTAATTTTTAGAATCATTGGTCGTGAAACATGTCTTCTATAGTACTATTATTGGCATGATGTATAGTTCACTTCACCAAGAATGTTGTTGGTTCAAGGCCCACATTGGTGGTCATCCAATGTGAATATTAAAGTTCTCTAGAATCATGAATTGATCTTTATATCATGGTAGCCCTGAAAAATAATATATGAAAATAAAATAAATACCATTTTCTATTTTATGATTTGCTTAAAAATTTACCAAGTAATAGGGCATTTTGAGAAGAAATTACAATCATAATGTGAAATAATATTCAAAGAGTAAAATTCAATAAAAATGGTGCTTATGATTAATAAATAACATGAATATTACATCGTTAAAAATTAAAATTAGTCTCTTTTGTGGTATAATCACACCCCAACATGAGTTTTCCTTCTCTCGAGTAATATATATCTCAAAAATGTTCAATTCGAATTCTGTTTTACCAAAACATTTTAACCCACATTACTCAACCAAAGACCTCATACAAAAAATTATTATAACAATAATAATCATTTAAAGAAAGCTATTTCCTTTGGCATATCCCTATCCCAATACCATTACATTGATAAAATTCATTATTACATTTCCTCCAATTTCAATTAATCATTAGGTAGTTTTTTGCGTCACAATAGACATTTGGGTTAATTTTTAATCAACATTGAAATGATTGAACTATAGGGGGAATAAAATTTTTATATTATGTTGATTATTTTTTTTATAATTTTATAATTTTTGTTTTTTTATTTTATTATTGATTGTTGTTGTTTTTTTTTAATTTTTTTTTATTGTAATTCAAATTGAACTCAATAGAGTCATCCCTTGTTGAAAGACTTTTCTGATGAATCCTAGTCTCAAAGACCATAGAGCACCAAATGAAGCTGACATACTAGGGAATAATCTCGCGTTTACTCAAAAAAAAATACAAAAAATAGAGTTAAAATGTCTAACTCTGGGATAGAAAACTATGGATTCATGATCCCCAAGTGCTGAAAGGAGCACATTAGGTCAATTAATTGCTCTACGTGCAATTAATTGTTTTTAATACTCTTTTCCAAATAAAAATGTTCAAAAAAATATGAAATTTATTAGGGGACTCCAATAACTGAAAATTATACCTCCAATACAATGTATGTTAATTGTGTTATTTATTAAATGGATGAAAATATAAAATGTTGTAAAATCCCATTGGACAAATGAAAATTCCAAAATCTATGCACGTGAATATAAACACACATTAAAATCAGAATCAAGACTTGAAAAATTATTTGATATCCAATTTCAGAGTTTGCAATGTGTGTAATCATGTTCAAGGTTAAGTAAATGTTTCCTTCCACACATTTTATATGCACACATGATCAATTATTTTGTTTCATATTTCCCCACCATATAATAACATTGTTCCCATTATTTAAAGAAAAGAATACATCTAAGGGGTATAAGAGAGGAGTTAAAAGAGGACATATAAAATTTGAATTATGGTATGATGTCACCTGGTGGTTGATGATGAAAATGTGTGCCCGAGTCTCTCTTCGGTCTTGGGTTCGAGTCCTAACAGCTTGACCAGTTGTGATGTGATTCTCCCCATGATATTAGAGGTGTCCTTTAAAAAAATTATTATTATTATTTTATATTTTTTATCCTCCAATAACATAAAAATGAAATAAAATAAACTGATGATTCGTTGTTTTATTTTTAAATTTCTCGGTAAGGTATTAATCAGGGATTACACCACATGACACAGATGAATATGTCCCTTCCCTTTTATACCCATCGTTACTCATAAATGAAGAAAAAGTCAATAGGCTATGTTATTTTTTTCTATTTTTATTTTTCTTTTATCCTAAAAAACATAAAAAAATAATATGATGATATGTTGTCTTCTTTAAAAGTATTGGGTAAGGTATTTCTCTACGATCACACCATGTGACATGGATTAATATAGAGCTCCACTTTCATACCCATCCCTACTAATAAAAGAAGAGAACGTAAATAGTCTGAGGTAATTTTTTCGTTTTTTATTTTTATTTTAACATAAAACTCATAAAAATAAAATAAATTGATGATACATTGTCTTTTATTAAATTTCTGGGTAAGGTATTACTCAGGGATCATATGGTATACAGATGAATATGGCACTCCCCTTTCATAGCAATCCTTACTCATAAAAGAATAACATGTCAACATTCAAATTTTATATTATATTTAAACATCAAAATGAAAAAATAATTATGAATCATAATGATTGGAAAATGAAAACCATGGGTCTCCTCATGTGAAAAAATTTTGTTTAAAGTCACTAGCTCGACATAAAACCTTAATTATTTATGATTTTTTCTCATCAAAGAATGGTTAACACAATTATACATCAACTTCATATTTTTTGAATGGTCCAATTAATGTATAAACTCTATGATTATTAATATTATTTGTTTGACCATTGGTGGGATCTTGGATTTCTACAGCCCAATGGTGGTACACCTTATGAACTATATAAGAACCTGACCATCTTGACCTCAACCTTCCTAAGTTTAAATGATGTTTTGAGCTATACAATATTATAGGTTTAACCGATAAAATGTTTTTGGTTTTATGTTTTCGGGAATGGTGGGCTTGTGCTTTATCCTTATTGATCATTTAATTTTTATAATCCTCCATCATAAGTTCCTAATGTTCATTTAGACCTAATTTTTTTTGCAAAGGAAAGGTCATAATTCATTTTCATAATTTTCCCAAAGGCCTTATGTTCAATCTCTACTAGAAAATGCCATGATTTAATATAAACCATCCTATTTAGGGACATTACTAAAATGGTTTTATATGCGGTTCGATAGGCCCAAATAACATCTAAGAGCTTGCTCGGCTAATCATTCATAGATGGATAAACTGTTTTCTCAAGAATTTGTTTTGATTTCACGATTGGATAACTCAGCATGACCATTGGTCTGGGGATGGTACATAGTGAACACATTTTGAGAAATTCCATATTTTCTTCATTCCTTATGAGAATGGATGATTGAAAAAATGAGTTTGGCGATAACTAATGATAGCCCTAGGAATTACAAATATTGAGAGGATGTTGTCCTTTAAAAATATAGTCATAGTATGATGATCATTGTATTTTTTAGTAATTTTTCCAACCCAATTATAGACATAATCAACAGCTAAATGAATATAAAAATATTCCCTAGATTTTGGGAATGGAACCATGAAATCAATTCATCAATAGAAAAATATTTCAATCACTATGATGGGAGTGAATGGCCTTTGATTCCTTTTTTGATGGACCCTAGTTGTTGACACCTGGGACAAATTTGAAAAAATTTGTAAGAGTCCCACGAGAGAGTGGTCATGAATAGACCACTCTAAATAATTGTAGAAAAAGATTTCCTAGTAAAAAAGTGATATCTGCATGCATCACAATGACAAAATTTTAGGATAGACTCTTTTTTAGATTCTGGGACACACCTCTTAATGACATGGTTAGGGGAAAACATATGAAGGTATGGATCATCAAACACATAGTGTCTAATGTCATAAAGGCATTTACATCAAGAATTATTCCCTAATATTATTTGATTGACTCCTTTAATTGAGATATTGGCTATGTCGGCATACCAAGAGAAGTCACTCACAGAGTATAGGTGTTCATCATGTAATGAATCTGACACATAAAGCTGAGATAATTTTTCATTAAATTCGATCCTAGATAGATTATCATCTACAAAATTTTCGACACCCTTTTTTCATTTACTTTTTGGTCAAATTCTTGTATGTGATGCACCCACCTAATCAGTATACCCTTAGAATATTGTTTCTGGAAGAGGTATTTTAGTACAGAATGGTCAGTTAACATAGTGATGGGGGACACTATGTTTTAGGACCGTGACTTTTTTATGGAAAACTCAAAAAAAAAATATATTTCATTCTCAATAGTGGGGTAGTTGATTTGGGAATCATTTAAGGATTTTTCTGCATAAGAAATTACATAAAGAGTTTCTTCACAATTTGTTTATAACAAATATCCTAATGAAAAGTCACTTTCATCACACATGAGTTTGAAAAGAAGGTTCCAATTTTGGGAATTCATGATGGGAGGAGGGGAGAGAGCTTATATGAGGGTTTTGAATGAACCCTCATAGCATTCTGTCCAAACATATGGAGAATCCATTTCTAGAAGACCAAAAAGGGGACGAGGTATTGAAATAATGTTCGTAATGAATATTCTATAGAAACCATCATGTACTAAGAAAACATCACTAATTTGACTGTTTTGGGTGATGGAAGGTGATTAATGATTTCAAACATGGATTTATCGACTTCAATCCACCTAAATTAGACTAGATGACCAAGAAATAGTCCATCTTTATCCATGAAATGACATTTTCGCCGGTTTTGGACTAGATTACTTTCTTCACATCTTGAAAAAACTATCTCCACATTCCTCATACTTCCCTCAAATAAATCCCCAAACACGGAGAATTCATCCACGAAGGCCTCTATAAAATCCACTACCATGCCTGAGAAGATTCCCATCATGCACTGCTGGATGGATCGAGGGGAATTGTATAACCTGTTGGGCATGAGTTTGAAGGAAATGGTTCCGAATATATAGGTAGATATAGTCTTCCCTTATCCTCTAGGGATCCCTCTTCTGATTTGACCCCGAGTACCCATATAACAAGTAGTACAAGGCATGACCTTCCACTCTCTCAAGGACATGGTTTATGAATGGAAATAAGAAATGGTACTTCTTTATAAATGATTTGATATTTAATATAGTTGATGCAGACTCCCCAGCCACCACTCAGCCTAGTTGGAAGAATCCCTCCATCCTTATTGGTTATTAAAATGATTCTAGCCTTCTATGGAACCACATGGATTGGGGTAACCCACTCACTATCTTCTAAGAGATAGATGGTACCTACTTTTAACAATTTCTGAAGTTTTATTCTCACTACATGCATAAGATTATGATTGAGTTTCCATTGCAGTTGATGATATGGATTTGAAATAGATTCTAGATCAATTCTATGAGTCCCGATAAGTGGTATAATCCCAGGATAATACAATAGGGTCTATCTAATGGCTTTCTTGTGTCTCTTAAATTTATCTAGAATCATACTCTCATGATCATCATTATGAGATTAAGAAATAAATATAGGATATGTTCCATATTATTTTAGGAAGTCTTGCTTATGTGCAGTAGGATGATGTTTCAATTCTATATCAGGTTGGTTCAATATCTCAGTAGAATATTGCAACATTGACACATGATCAATTTATTTTTTAGAGTTTCAGAAAGGATTTATTTCCCATGTGTAAAAGTTTCATCTTCTAGCTTGGTTTGATCAGTGTTAGGGAAGGGATTTGGAGTAGTCTCCATGAATGTGGTTTCTTGAAACATTTCAGTAATTGTTAGTTTGATGATTTCATCATTGGAGAAATATAAATGTGATTGTATCCAAGAAGATAATCATACTTCATGTGATCAAAGGAAATTAATCTCATACTGACATAAACATTCCTCAAATATTCCCCAATTATCTATTGATTCACTATTAGTGAATCCTGTCATGTTTACTTCATGAATATTCCCAACATACCCTATTTGCGATCTTTCGTTATAGATGATCAATTCTTGAATCATGTTTTCAATGGCGATAGTCATGTTCCTATTTTAGACATAGATAACATAGTTTATTGTTTCATGTAAGGGATAGAAATGGATGATTGGATTTTGTTACTTATAGCCTATGTTTGGATTGTTGTCAAAGACTATGAAGTCAGCCGGTTAGATGATTATTTCAGCTTTTACTCTAACATCCTTTAAAAACCCCTTTGGAATAATAATTCTACTTTCTGAAAGCTTAAGAGTGATAGATGTGTGTTGGTTCTCTTCTAGGACTAACTATAAGTACACAACATATGGAATGAGAATGACACTATCTAGGTCACACGAGGATTTGACAAATTTGTTCTCTCCTAGTTCTACATTGAAGTATGATAATCATGGGTCTTTCATTATAGGTGTAAGGGTTCCATGGATTGTTGTGATATCATTTTCTTCCAGAAGAACTTGATTCTTATTTGATAATTTCCTATTAAATGTGGATAGGTCCTTAAAGTATTTTTAGTATAAATATATGGTTTGAATAGAATCAAGGATTATAATTGTCAACTTGATTTGTGAGAATATTTCCCACAATGTTTCACTCAATTGAGGCTTTCATTCCCCCTTATGAATTGAGGAAATGGTTCATGTTGTGGGATTTTTTGTTGAAGAGTTCTTTATTTCACATTGTTATCAGTTTTTTAACATTGATCATGTGGTTCATTTAAATTTTCATTAGATTTTTATTCTTTAAATGGTTTTTGAATTATTTTACTCAACATTATCAATGTATTTTCCACTTCTTAAATCTATCAAAACCTTTAGTTGTTCTTGAGTTGTTTGAGTGCAACTTGAATCTCCCCATGATTTTTTTGTATAATGGCCTATGTGGGCATGGGATACATTTCATCTTTTATGGATTGATGTTCATTTTTACGGTAATAGAATATCTATTTCATTTTGTCCCTTTGTTTACACAACTATTCAGGGATTGGAATAGGGAAAGATTGAGCGCGGGCATGTGTAGGTTGGTTTATCCCAGAGGGATAATTTGGTTGTTGGATGGGTTGTTTAATGGGTTGTTGTTATTGGACATGAGGATGATGGTATTGGATTGGAATTGGTTTCAATTGGATATGGTTTTGGAATTTGTTGTTTTATGGTAAGGGTTTGGTCATTGTGGTTGGCTGGGTTGTTGGTAATCCTTCAAACGGAAGCTCGGGTGGTTATTATACCAAGGGTTGAATGTGATTTGGTCTTGTAGTTTTTAAAACATTATGAAATTGACTCTATCAGGTGGTCCACCAAGAATAACATCATTAATTGATGGAATAGTTGGGCAGTTGTCTGTTTTGAAGTCAGGTTTTTCATAAATTGTGAAAACATGGTCTACAGTTTGGATTTCATTGATTTTCAATGGTCAATCTCTTCAACCTTCAGTGTGAGTGATAGAAGTTTTTCCTTTAGAATTTCCACTTCTCTATGTCTATGAATTATAGATGTTATTTGTGTATTTTCATAATAATGTGATGATCGCCGTGTTTTGTTTTGTTCGGAAAGGATTTATGGACACTCATAAGTATCATTTGGGGATTTGATATTAATGGTCCCATTAAACATCATTCAAACTAATGGATTGTTCCTCAGGCCCAAACAATCATAGATAAATCTCACTTTTTTAGGAATATAAAAATCATGGTGTGGATCCATGTTTAGGGTGTTCTTGATCCACTCCAATGTTTTATAGAATGACTCTCCATCTTTTTCAAAAAATATTTGGATGATATTTTTATTTGAATTCATTTTGTGGTGGGGAAAGTATTTTTTGTAAAATTATCAATGTAATTGATCCCATGAGTTTATGGATGATGGTATCAAACTATTTCGACAATTTTGAGCTCGATCCTTTAATGAAAAAAAGAAAATATCCTCATTCTAGATGATTATAGTAGATTTAGGGGACACATGGTTTATAAAATTTCTTATAACTCCTTAATGTGAAGGTATGGAATCTCAAACTCCATTCCAAGTAATAATGGAAGGTGGTTTGAGGCATGGGGATTAATGTTGTAGTTTGAATATCCTATGTAATTTTGTCTAATGCATGAAGGGTCATTATTCCATGATTGAGTGAGGTATTTGATCATGGTTTGATCCACTACATTCCATTTATTCATAGGTTCTTGGTTTGGGTGTCCCATTTCATTACCCACAGGGTGTACCATTTAGGTTTCGTTGAAGACCCTCCATTAAAATTGTATTTATTGGTGACATTAAAGTTTAAATAATATTTGGATCAAATTTAAAAAATCTCTTACATGAACTTGACACCCATATCCTAGGAATTTCCACCTTAGATAATATGTTTGAGTTATCGCGGGTGTAGGAGGGCAAGTGCCAATAGAAAAAAACCGAGAAAGGGATATGATGGAAGAATTTGGGTGAGAATAGTCGAATCCGAGTTAAGAAATGAATGTTTTTGGTCTATGTAACATATTGGTCCTCCAAAATGGTGCAAAAATTTAGTCTCTCCCAAATTTACCCTTGTTTTAAGGGTTAAGTGGTTGCTTGGAGTGTAGTGTGGGTTGATGAATCCTCATAGTCCTCAGAGAAACCTATAGACACACAATATAAAGAGGTAATTATTTGCCTATGAAGTATCCAAATTGGTCTGATTTTATATTATTTTAATGGAGAACCAATATATCAATGTGAAATCAAATTATTATAAAATGAGTCGATCCTGGGTTTTTTATTGGGGTGGATTAGATGAATATCTTTTTTAACGATTTAAATTTCATTAACTCGAGAAGGATTCATGAAATGAAATCAAACTAACCTAATAAAATACTGATTAAAAACCTTCACAAACACATTTTAATCAAACATAAACTTGTAGAATCATTTTTATTTATCACTCCATGGTATATGATCTTATTAACACAAAACAATAGGGTGAATAAATTAAATAAGGAAGGGGAAGAGATAAAATCATTGAATAGAAGAAACTCAAATAAAAGAAATTAATAATGTTTAGAGAGTGAGAACTAACATCCAATACATCCCCTTTCTACTCCCTTGTATCAACCCATAAAATATTTATCCCCCCTATAGATGACATTTTCTCTACAGAAGTGAGAAGTTGACTCATAAGGGCCGAATTGAAGATGTAAAAACTTCAAAATAATAATCACTCCACCACTGTATAAATTATATAACATGGTTTAGTGTGAATAAGTTCATACATTGAGAAAATGGAATCAACATGAAATGAAGTAGAATAAAATAAATGAATACGAAAAAATTATATTAAAATCTATGGTGATTCGAACAACATAAATGAGAATGAAGAACTTTATAAAGACAAATCGACATAATAGCATTACAATGAAATCAAAACTCCATGATACCTAAATCCTCCACCAATCCTACATTAAATAGGTACTTTATAATGCTTGGGTGAATCCAAAAATTGGCCAAGTCTCTTTAATTAATTGTGGAGGGGATAGTTGTTTGGAAAATTAATGTAAAGGAGACTTTTACACTATTTCCCCGAAGTGGCAGTAAGCTTTTATCCACCGAAAAAATGTGGTGACATCACCTTCTAGATGGATGAATTTGAGTGGGTAATAAAAGGATAAAATTTATCCTCAGATATCCCCTAATATCTTGTAAATTATAATCTATATATTGTTTTTTTGAGAGATATGAGTTAAATGGTGGGTTGTTTTCCTGGGACATAGATTCTTGCCTAGAATTTCCTCTTCAACTTGGGGAACTTAGAACTTCATTATAATATTTTAATTAGCTTAGGTAACTATTTAATGAAATTTCCTCCACGATATAGTTTTTCTTTAGGTATCTTATGAGAATAATTGGCCATGAAACATGTCCTATACAGTACATTTATTGGGTTGTAGTCTAGTTCACTTCACCCAGAATGTTGTTGGTTCGAAGCCAACATTGGTGGTCTTTAAATGTGAATCTTCAAGTTCTAAAAAATATTGAATTGTTTCTTATATCCTGGGAGACATGAAAATAAAATATGAAAATAAAATCAAGAACATTTAGTGTTTTATTATATGTTCAAGTATATACCATTTAATAGTTCATTTTAGGAAGTAATTACAATCATAATGTGAAATAATTTTCAATGAATATAATGCACAAAAAGTGGTGTTTTTAATTAATAAATCACATGAGTATCATGTTAAATAAAATTAATATTAGACTTTTTTAAGGGATAATCAAGATGTTATTATTATATTCTGCTCTATGCCCTAGAGAAATATTATTATGCATAATCACCATGCTTGGCCCTGACCAAAGATTAGAATCTTATATATTGGAATTTAACTACTAAGATTTTATACCATGTGTATATAGTTTTTTGGTTTCATTGAATTGGTACATGATCATAGACATTTCTCATATTGTGAAAAATAAGTTTTCTGGATTTAGGGTTATGGTTTAAATTCTTGTGTTACATTCTCTAATACATACCAGTAGGCGTTCGAAGCAGGTTTAATGAAGCATTAAATTAAATATATAATTAATGATCACTATTTTTATTATATTTTTTACATGTAATATAAAATTTAAAATGTATTTTATAGACATGACAATGTTGAACTATTGATTTTTACTCACTCCCTACTCGAGATGCCATTTTTTTGCTGAGAAAATTTTATGCATGCACTTTTCAAATATTGAAAGGGGACACATAATTTATTGTTTCTTATTGAGTGGGTTGATCATGTATATGAGAACGGTCAGGGGATCGAGACCGGGGTCATTGGAGTCTATTTGAGTCTTTGATTCATTTATATTTATGACCTCCATCATGACATTATTATTAATTCATCATATATTTATATTTATCCATAAATTTCTGGAATATTTAGTTGATCCTTTCTCATTTTTTCTCATTTGATTATTTATCCATATTTATTTACCTATTTACACTATATTACTATTATCACCTACTTTCATTGACACTCTTTAACAAAGGTTATATCTCCACATTTTTTTATTTAGACCCCTGATGATAGCCAGTTGCCTCTGGAATGGGGGTCATCATGCATGGGGTCACGTACGAAGACATCTCAGTCAGTTGAAAAATCATCTGGTTCGGTATGATACTTCATTCATATAAGAACCAACATTTTAATGTAACTATTCAATCAATTCTATATAACCATCCAGTCATTCAAATTAGCAATCAATCTATGATTCTATTTACATTATCCCTATCCATAATAATTATAATCATTACTCATCATTTTTATGTCATAATAACTAATCAAATAAAAAAATTTCTCCAAAAAAGTTCCTATAAATATCAACTAAGAAAAAATATACTATAATCTACCAAAATTAAATAACTTTATTAAAATATCCATTGATATAAAAAATAATTATAACATTGTAATATTAAAAAAATTATATTTTTAGAAAACAAAACCACCAACTTTGAAATGATAATACATACAACTCATATAATTTTTATAACATAAAAAAATAACTTATTTTTGTCAACATAATCCTCCACTCTTCTGAACCATCTCGATAAAGTTAGAAATATTTATAAAATAAAATTAACATAATTTTGTTTAATTTAATTCCAATAATTAACAATTTAAATAACACACTATTTGAAATTTTCAATTGGAATGAAGAAATATCCATCACCTAGAAACATTTAATAAAATATATATCTTTAATAAAATGGATGAAAATTTAATAAAAAATAAATCTCAAAACTGACAGTAGTTTTATAAAATATAACTAATCATGGATTATTTAATAGAACACACATTATGATAAATATAAATTACACATAAAATGTCACTTCATTGAATGAATAAATTAAAAATGAATAATATAATTTTTTATTTAAGATTGGTTATGTATATGTAGAAAAAATTTATCAAAATCATGTAAAATAACAAAAGGGTCCCAAAAAAATATTTCCCCAAACATCAGAAATACCAAATAATATTAGTGTAAAAACATGCAATCAAATTTCCAATGATCCCATGAAATAGAAAAATGGATTTAAAATAATTTAATTTCATTTATTATGAAAATAATATATTTTAATATGAATTGTAAACTAACTATTGTATTCACCTATAATAAAAGTGATAATTTAATCGTATATAGTTATCATAAAGTTAAATTTAAATTTGATTATGGTGAGTCTCATTTTATATATCCAAAATTTATTTTATATCTAAATATTAATTTTAAAAACATATTTATAAAAACTAAATCATTAAATTATGTTATTAAAATTATAATGATTTAATTAATAATCAAAGTAAGTTACATTAGTTATATATATTCAATTAAATATTTATTCATTAAAATTAAAATAAAAAATAATTATAATCCAACAAAATAAGTAATTCCACATAAAAAATAATTTAATTACCAATATTATTCAATTTTATTGAAATTATCATAAAAATTGTATTATAAACTTTTAATAATGTGTAAACCAATACTATTTTAATTAATGCATGTTGGTTAAACATTAAAATAAAATTTAAATATTAATTATTCATAACATACATTGAAAGATAAACAAGTAAATTTATAAATTCAATCCTCACATTAGAATATTATATTTTAATTCTAATAATAAAATAAAAAGTATAATTCAATTCTTCCTTGTAATATTTCACAATTAAACTGATAAATTATTTCCAAACTACAATAAATTATAATAAATCTAGTTCGTTTTATTTTTATTTAGGAAACTCTCCTTGATATTCAGTAGTCTTGATGTATATAAAACATTCAATATCCAGTTAGTGATATATATGTAAATATATATTTTAATTTTCAAAAATGAATAATAAAAAAATATATTAATTATAAAATAAATTTCTAATTGAAAATAATAATTTATCTATATAAATAATTTATCTCAAAAAAGTATCAAATTTAATAATTCATTCATATAAAATAATAATTATCTCTAAGAAAAATGATATTTTTTCTAGTTAATTAAATCCCCACTAACAGTAAATTACAAAGTGAAATAAATACATAGTAGTGACCTCAAATTAATTAATACTATTTAAATTATCGTTATAATAAAATGAAAACATATAATTATTTATGTTATTAATATATAATCATATATTTGAAAATTCTCCATAGTTGTTTTCCAGATATTTGAGACCCAGACAAAATAATTTAAATCATAGACCTCAATACCCATAATACCTCTCGTGAAAACCATATAATTAAAATATTTTATGTAGAATGTAAACTAATAACTCACATTACAACAATGCACTCAGTAAGTCACGTGCCTGTATAAATTTATATATTGATCACATATATAGTAACCTGATTATTATCATCCATTATATTACCAAAAATACCACTTACACATGTAAATACAAAAAATTAATCACATTCAATTATAATATGGTCACCACTAACTGAATGAGTAATCCCAAAAGTCATAGGACATTGTAGACTAATGATGTAGGTTAAAGTACATTCTATTCAAGAATGAATTCCCATAAAACCAAAATTATAATATATATAAATAAAATTATCAAAATTTATATAAATAAATTCCTTTACATGTAATACATCTAATATATATTTATATATATTATAAAATTTTTAACAATTAAATTATATAAATTATTTAAAGTATTTAAATTGTGGTTTAAAAAATTAAATTGTTGAAATAATCTCTAGGGATAATTATATATCATCTAAGACATCAAATTAAGTGAATTAATTTAAACCTAAATAATAATAAAACTTGAAAATAAAAATATAAAATTATTTTTATATGAACTATAGTATTAAATAATGTGGATAATATAACATTTTTTATATAATATTTCCCCTATTTCTCTTAAAAATTCACTAGAATTTTAAAAAATAGAATATTAAAAATAAGATGTCAAATCAATAATATATAAATTAATTATATTTATGAAAATGTATTTTAATAATATTAATATTATATATTCACATTCACCATGACCATTATTTCAATATCGAATCTTTAAAATGTATAATAAATATGAATCCCAAAATAAAATCCTTCAAATTATAAAAAAACCGAACTAAAAAAAATATTAATCTATGCAATATAATTTATAACTAATGTGGGAAATATTTATATCACAGAATAAATGAAAATATGAACAAATAATAGAATTATCATATTAACATAAGGATTAAAATGTTAACTATTGAAAAATGATGATTTATGGATGTTTTATAAAATAGATTGTTATATAGAAATCTTATATTTTTGTAAAACAAACAATGTTATAATATGTAGACCAAAATAGTTGAAGACTGTAGAAGTAAAAATTTACTATAATATTTTTTCCTCCCATAATCCATACAAGATTCACCTATTTTCAAGAAGTTAAATTAAATTTAAATTTTAATAGAAAAATAGTAAGATGTTACCAAACATGTTATTAAAATATGAATTTTTGGATAACAAATTTAAGGGAATAATTTATAATATAGAAATGTATTCTACTTGATTATTATATATTATTTATATTATTAATATATATGAAATATTAAATCAATTTCAATTTTTATCACATATATATATATGATAGAATGACAACATAATAATAAAAATTACACATTACATAATAAAATATATAATAATTGATTACATAATATTATAAAATTAATATACCAAGAAAAAAACCAATATTATAGGAATATAAAAAAATTCAAATTTTTTTTGGTAAATATCGTAAAAAATTCCCATTCCGTAATATATATCACATTCTAAGGACACATTATACACTAACAATAATATCCTAGGAATGTGATGGACCTATTTTATGCGGAAAATATTTAAAAAATAATTAATTTATTATATGGGATATGTGAATATTGGATATTTGTTTAATGAAAATTATTATGTATATTAGATGGGTTTTATATTATTATATGTTAATTATAGAAATGTGAGGTGGATATTAAAATTTGGGTCCAATGACTATTTTTAAAATGAAATAGTGAACATTTTTTAAATGACCATAATATTCTGGACCCATTAATTTTTTAAATTTGGGGGTTTGGAATACATACTTGATGTTAGAGGGAAACCTGGTTGAGTGGTAGATGAAATTTGTGCAAGAAGAGGAAGGGACATGAATAACCTATTGGATAATGACTGTAACATGAAGTTACCTATCTTTATGTGTTTTGATATGTATATTTTATTACACAATGATTGTGGATCTTAACAGAGAATTTTTGAATTATTATGTACTTTTTTGAAGGTTTCATGGCATATACACTATTTGTGCAGAGTATGAACATGGTTTGACAATGTGTTATTCCTTGAAATTAGGGGGTCACATGGTTGTTACATGGTCTAACAATTTTTATAGGAAAACCATTAAACCCTTCTGATGTATATTTTATAGGTTTATTATTTACATATGGTTAGGTAAATCTGTGCAACTTAACACACAAAATTTTACACACGATGATTAATGTTAAAAAAATAAAAATTAAAATACTGAAACCCATTTAATTAAGACTATTATTACCCCACTCTAACATAAACATATTATGATGAATTTGAGACCCCCTTGAACATTTGTTTCTCCCTGAACCTCTTCTCTTTATATATTGACGTTCCAAATGATGTGGAGTCTTCTCCTTCAGTGAGTTCTTCACTTCAATAATTGTATCTTCCTTCTTATATTGATTCATTATTCTTACATGTCAGGATGCAATATAATTTTATTATATCATTATAGATTAAAATGGATTTATATCTAGTATATTATCTCTCTTCTTCCAATAGCTACCTTCATAGATCCATTGATCACCATCGACGATGACACATCTTTGATTTACTGATGACCGATTCATTAAATTCCAAGTATATATTTAAATTATTTTTCTTCATTTGGTGATTTATTGTTTCTAGATAAATTCATAGACACATTTTTTTAATTTATAATAAATGTTCAATGAGAATAATACATTAAATTTCTTACAAATGTTTCATTGACCCTATACTCCTTAAATTTGTTATGGTATTTATTGAATTGATATAATCATTATCTATCTCAAAATTTGTGAATATTTTAAATTCCATGTTTTTTGGGATTTATTTTCAAAGTACATTTGTATGGTATTTCATTGAAAATTAGGGTTTTTCCAAGATTTTGATTTTTAAAATAAGCTTTAATGATTTGAATTAAATAAATTTAACAATTTTATGTTTTTAAAATAGTTTTAAATTAATCAATTTATGAATTTACCATGGAACCATGTAATGATTGTATCATTGTTTCGGAAATTTTTAGACTTGGTTTTTTTGAAATAAATGAATTATTTACATAGAGTTAGGTTGTAGACCAATGATTTTGAAATCTATTCTATCCTTTAAAATATTTTAATATTTAATTTAAATGCTTTTGAGAATATCTAAAATAAATGATAATTTGAAAGGCCCATTTGGTGTTTTTTATGATGAATTGTTATATAAATTGGATATTATTACATTTTTGAATATTGGAATTTTTTTAAAAAATTGAATGAATTGATTATCGTTTTAATGTAATTTTTTGAATTTTATCGATGAATTGTGAAATGAAGTGGTTATGGTTACCTATTTTTAATATTTAAATTTTTTAAATGGATTTGAATTTAATTGATGGATCTTGATGGACCAGTTGGAACATTATAATGATATTCTCTTGTAAATTCCAATAATGTAGCTTTCTTCATGTTATTCATAATGATGGATATTGAATAATGTATTTTTTTACTTCATAGGAATTTAGGGTGATAGTGAGATGTGTCATTTGGGAATTTTACCTTATTTTATAAGGATCCAGTGATCCACATTACTTGATTAACTCACTCTCCTTTGTTTAATATCAATGGGAACCAGGATAAAGAGATATGATGAACTACATATTTGATTCACTGGTGATCGAAGAACCTTACAGTGGATCCATAAGGAATGTTAGGGCATCAGGTCATGGACATGCATCCAGGAAAGTAGGTTTCTATTAATTATGTTATCATTATAACCATAAGACTATATTTATGATCGATAATTGGAAATGTTTTATTTTATTACCTATTTTGAGTTGGAATCACTATATTTACTAGGTTTTACCCGTGACATCAATATACTTGATCTCATTACGACGAAGTGTTAGTTGTTGCCATTTGGCACCTATATTTCCTTACTTTCATTATTTATTTCTATTATGAAGCCTCAAAATATTATATTGAATATTGATCATATTTCCAAATATGGTGTATATTACTTTTATTTCTCGATTTTTCTGACTTTATAATGTGAAATGCATATCAAATAATTTGATGGAAATGTTCAGTTTTTAAATGGTAAATGACATGTTTAATATATTGATTTTAATAAATGATTTTTAAATGTCTAAAAATATATATTAATCTAATAATTTTACTCTCTTATTTTACTTATCAATTATAAAATTTCAATTACATTATTGTCTAGCTATATATAATAATTACTAGAATCCAACTAGGCTCTTACGCTCAAACCCTAATTGTACAATTTTTGTGTTTTTAGCCATTGATTAACATATAAAAGGTGTTTATTCTATAGTTTTCCATTGTGGTTACATTCCCGGGTTACCATTGGTGGTTGACTTGGGGCATAGTGGGTTGTCGAGGACCACGAGGAGAAAGGTTTTAGTGTATATTTTCTTTCGTTTAAATTTCATATTGTCTCTTTATAATTTATATATATGTATTGATTGATATATATTTAATGATGATTATGAATTTCACTCTATTATTGTAATAATTTTTGGGTAAAATAATTCCCAATACTTATTTTATAATGTTTATGTTCTTGTCGCCAGCCTGTGTAGATCGGGAATTATCTTCGAGTTAGTGGTGAATCAGATTTGGTATTAGTTTAGTTTCTATCCCAAGATGACTCATTAAAAATGGTATTAAATGAGGTCATTAAATTATGTTAAATACATTAAATTGAAATAATTATATTATTGGGTTCATTTTTGAATGGATCTTAAGATTTTTTCGAGACACAAGAGGAAGTCTGTGAGCGGGCGCTTGATCACCACCCCATCATGGTGATAGTTGATTTACCATGGATGTTGGGATTTGAGCCTTTATTTTGAGTCATCAGGTTTCTAAAGATATATTATACATAAATTTCCAATGAAACTATCTTTTATTTGGGTAATCACGTATGAATTTTGAACCCAAATGGAAGGATGACAATAGAGGAACCATGTTTCCACAGTCTAAAAAACAATAAGGAATCACTATGGATGACTTGGAAATTCAACCATGAATAGATTTTTGATGTCTTTTGGTTTAAATGTCTATATGAACAAGCCTTATACAATTATATATTGGTTTTAAACGTAAAGCCTTATAAATTTTCATGCATGTAACTTCAATTATGTGATGTTTTTTATTGGAACTATTGATATGGGTTATCTCATGATCTTGTTTTGTTGTTTCAAATTTAATAGCTTGATGAAAATATTAAATAAATTTTGAAAACTAAACTATTTTTTAATACACATTTCAGTATGTTACTTGAGAAAGGTTTTCAAATACAACAAACTTACTTTTATTAAATTTTTTGTTTGGAAAAATAATTATCAAAGAAAAATATGCGATTTGTTGAAAAAAATGTTTAAAAATGAAATTTTTGTTTCTAATTGATATAAATTGATAATGTATTTGTTAAAATAAAAAAATTGTTTAATGAATTTGAAACAATAGAATAATTTATACGTGTTAGTGAAAGTGTATTTGAAAATGAAATTTTCATATAATAAGATTTATCAATTTAAAAGGAAAATAATTTTTTTTAAATAATAAATTCTTAGGTATTATGAAATGAAAAAAACAATTCATTATAATGGGTTATGATATTATTTAAAACATTTAGTAATCTTTTTGAGTTTTTTTCAATGCATGTGTTTGGTGATGTTCAGAGATGTATACCAAAAAGTCTGTTAGTAAATATATAATGTTGGACCTACGATCTGATCATCGAGGTAGTTCTTTACATTTTCTAGTGGATGAAACCATTTTCAATGACTCCATACTAACACCACATTATGCGGTGGATCCTAATTATTACAGTTCATTGAAACCCATCCACTAATTCTATATTTTTTATCCACCATCCTATAAAGTCATAAGAGGATCTCTTGATGTAGTACATTGTCTTGTAAACGTTTACGAGATCCTTAATACTATCAAAACAATTGATTTTTTATTAGTCCTATATATCTACTCCTTATTTGATGGTTCATTCCAGGAGTTGTGGGAACATTTTAATAGATATAGTATGTATAATATAGTCTCTTCGGAATTCTTCAGGTCAAACTTCATTCAATTTTAATATCCTTCGGAAGTGCAGAAAGAGAATGTTTTGGTGTTTTAGTGCTTTATTCAGGATGACCTATCAGTTGTTAAGTATTCAAAGAAGTTCTCACATTTATTATGATTAATACCTAGTCATTTTGGTGATAAATTCTAAAAGTATTTCTTTTTACGGAAATTAAATGACTTATACCTTTTAACTTTTATACCTATAGAGTTGTTGATATCTTATCCATATAATCATAGAAGGACAATTTAAGCAGAAGTGGAGCTAAAAAAACAATATGAATGGAAAAAATCACACAATATCGATTTATGAAGTTAATTCTCCCCATTAAAAGTATATTAATTACATGTGTTTCTATTATGGAGAAACTACTCATTCTAATATGTTGGGTTCAAAAGATCGTATAGTTTGATAATAGTGTGGCCACTTAGGAAAAAAAATTGATGTTATGTAAGATGGGTGAACTGAAACTAAAAATTTGGTCTCTATTATCATCTCTAAAATGAAAGGAATCAGATGATTCATTATAATTGGTATCTATCCATAGTACATTGAGGGAAGATCTTAATTTAGTGTATAAGCTTCTAGATTCCATCTTTTTATCTCTAAATGTTTTTTATGTGGATCAATATTTTTATTTCCAATGTTGGAGTGGAAACTATTTTATTTTTACCCTCATTTTGGTTATCAGGTTTGGAAAAAATTTATTTTCGGTTCTTTATGACAATATCTTATAGAACATTATTTGGGATATTTGTGTATTACTTATGTAATATTGGTTTTGTTCTTAATATCCTATTTTTTGTTCCTTGGTTTCTGACATCGTTTCCCTTGATTGAGAGATATCAATATGATGTATTGGATGATCTCTCATATTAGTTTATAGTTCCCTGTCATTCACATTATATATGGTTTGTTCTCATTCCATTTGTATGTGGATAGACCATGGAAATACACTTCAGTAAATAAGATGATGTGGATTTTTGATAGACAAGTCACATGATAGTGCTGGTGTTTGTTTTAATGATCTCATCAATGTTTGTGGTTTAGTTTTAAAAATACATTGTTTCTATAGGAAATATACCCATGGTAGAAGTAATTGTTAGTTCTTTTAATTTATTGTGGATATTAGATCATTTATTTCTCCCCATCACAAATTGTTGAGCCTATTAATTGGTTTTAAGGGAAATGTTTTACTTATTTTATAGCATTAATGTGAATCTTTATATGGGGGATAGTCCTATGCATGATCTACAATCGTTCACTTTTTTTTAGAGTAGTGATTATCCTATTTTTTTTGTTGGATTTGTGTTTTTTTATCCTTTAAGAGATTATCACATCTATACCATGTATTGTTCACCTCACTAGATGATTAAATATGTTCATGTTATTGCATCATGTTATTTTATTATTACTAGATTATTTATTGGGATAGAAAGTCCAATGGTGGGAAGCTGTAACATCCTAATTCACGTTTTATATTTTTACACTTATTGATTTTATCTCCAAATAATTGGGTATCTTCATAGGACTTTGTTAGTGTTTTTTTTGGACATGTTTGAAGGTTTCATTCCTTGTGAATGGTCTTGGAAAGGTTCGAACATGGTTTGAAAATATGTGCATCATGAACAATAGGGGGTCACATGGTTGTTTCCTGGTTTGATAATGTGTACATCGAAACCATTCATGATGCCAAATAGATCTATTTTTGGTAAAGGGTTTAAGCATGGTTAGTGAAAAACATGAAACTTAACAGGGAAATCCATTAAAGTATTAATTAAAAATAATAAATTAATAATTATATTCCCAAAAGCACCATAATTAAGATAAATATCCACCCACTCAAACCTAATTTGATTCATAATGATTTAGGATCTTGTTGATCCATTTTTTACTCCCCAAAACACCCTCTAATACAATTTGAAATGAACCAAAAAAGATTACCATTTAAATCAATACCGAACATGATTCACAACAAACTATAGACATTTTAACACACTGTATGAGTAAAGATGTTCTTATTATTTCATAGTAATATATAATTTGAACTGAATTCATTATTGGTACAGAAATTCTTATATTAGAATGTCTAAAACTATTTATTACCTATTTTTATGTTTATTGACATATTAGTTTTATTACTCATTTATTAGGTATATACATGGGTCTTTTATAGATATTTCCTATATATTTTTAATGGTTTCTTGTTATATGTTTGTTTTGTGTATGGTTTTGGGAATGTATTCACAATGTGTTTAGCCTTCATAGTAGGGGGATGTATGGTTTCCCATTCTTTCAAAAGGTTTACAGCGAAACCATGAAACACTTCTACTAGATCTCTTCTTGGTTCATGGTTTTTAAACTATTAATTAAAACCGTGTGACATAACATCAGAAACTATTCATGAAAAAAATTAATGTTACAAAAATAATATTTATAATATTGAAACCCCATTTATAAAATACAAACTCATCCCCCACGATCATTATCTATTATTTTTTTATCTTATTGAAGAGTGGGTATAGATAACGAATAGATCATGGATATATATATATATATATGATAGATGATGTTTTTGGATATCCCACCTAAGTATTAAGGATGAATTAGAGGAATTCATGGAGTGTTAGGTCTGGGAGTTAGTAAAAGATTATAGTGAGGTAGTATTCTAGAGTTTGATCATGGTTTGAAGTGATAGGGTTGAGTATCTCACACTATATAGTTTCTTATTATTTGATAGGATTTTGTTTTAACTATTTAGGATATCATTATTATGATTCTAGAATGATTCAAATATAATTTGTATCATTAGTGGATGGTGGGTTTGGGGAATGTTTTATTTGGACATAATAATTTCACAAAAAATATGGTAGATTTTGAATATATCTATATTAATATTTTTTCAAATGTAGGAAATTTAATTTATGTTTTTCCATTTCATTCACATAGATTGAATTATAATCCTTTAGTGGGAATTAAACATTGTGGGAGGGTTGATAACTGGGTATAATCATTTGGATTCTTGTTTTGGGTGAATAGTGTATTTGTCCTGGGGATTATTTTTAGCATGTGAGATAAGTGTCATTTTTGGTTTTTGTATATAATGATGTAATTTTTATTTTTTGGACTCTCCATTGTAGAGTATAGAATCCAAAATATGGTTCATCTTTTAGGATCCACCATTCATCATGAGTTATTGTAATAGTTGAATGCTTAGTCTTATTGAGAGGTGTCTTATTATAAATTCTATTTATGGGAAATTTTGTTTTCCATTATAATATTTTTTGTTCATGGTGTCGTGAAACATTGCAGAGGCATGGAATTTAATGGAACAATCATTCTTGGCAGGTTACATTGTGAAATTTTCCTCTTAAAAGTTCTAAAAGGAGGCTCAATAAAAATAGTGAAGAGTTTGATATGAAATTTATGTCCAAATAGAAAGTGTAACCACCCAGGTTATAACAGAATATACTTTTTTTTATTATCGATAAATTACAATTTTAATTTTTTTATATATTAGGTAATATTGAAAAAAATAAAAAAATAAAAATTTTTATTCAAAAATTTTATAATAAATTTTTGTTTAAAATATTATTTTTAAAATAATAGAATTTTAATTTGAAAATTTTAGTTTTATGATTTAATTCAGTCTATCAAAATTTTCATATGATGAATTTATTTTTTATTTTTTTAAATGAATACTTTTTCAAAGAATAGTAAAATATTTTACTATCCATTAAAAATAATATTTTAATTTTGATTAATTAAAAAATATACTTATAATGGGTATGTGATTTAGAATTTGATTATATATTTTCAATTTAAATTACATTATTATGGTTTTTGAGTGGAATTTTATTGATGGGTTCAATATAAAAACCATTTATAATTTCAAAAGAGTATTTTTTTGAAAGTGTTTTTTGAATCCTATATTATATATTTTTATTATAAATTAATTAATCCAACTATATTATTTTAAATAAAAATAATGGATTCCATATTTTTAATTAGGGTTTAAATATATCTTTTAGTTCTGGAAATACTCTATAATATCCATATTAATTTTTGTTATAATTGTAATTGGTAAATATGGTAATGAAGGTATAAAATAAAATGAAAAACACTATATAATAACCTATAAAATTTTATAATGTTATTTGATGAATAATAATAACCCCTAACAACTAAATAATCAAATATGTTTCTTTTTTCATTTTCACATGAATTTAAACCTTTATTGAATTTTATATAATGAAAAGTAATCATTGTAATTATATTTGTTTTACTAACATTAGATGTTTTTACTAGTGATTAAAAAATTATATATGTCGTTATAAATATAGAAATGAATTATTAATGATTTATTTCCGTCAAAATAATATTTTTTAATTTTATGAAATATATAATATACCAAAATTATTTTGCAATTCTGATAGAAACCTTGTGCAAGTAGTAATAAAGTAATATTTTTATGAATTCTATAAAAATAATATTATTAAAGACTGTTATTTTTTATATACTTTTTTGTAGATATAAATGACATATTATAGTTGTTTTGATTTATTTATTCAAAATCTGTTATACTTATGTGTTTTTAAATGAAAAAATAAATTACTACTACAATAATTTACATTAATGTACTTTTATAAAAAATAATAACTTTTAAAATGTTTTAAAATAGATAATATTTAAATATTGTTCATGTAAATGATATACTGTTTAATAATTGAACAAAATTCCATATTCTGGAAAAAAAAATTATAGTAACTATATAATCCATTAAGAGGGAAAAACAACATCATTCATCATAGTTGTCAAAGGATTTAACAATTGGAGGACAGATGATATGGCTAAAAATGTTATCAAAACATATAAATAATATAGTTCATTAATGTATTTAAATTCACCATAATATTATCTTTTATCATTATCATTTTTTTCATTTAGACTACAAAATTAATTTATATTAAATTATTATTTTTTTGAAATTCCAAGAGTCACATAACCTCACTTAAAAACAGAGAAATCGTTTTATCATATTTTACAATATAATAGCCTTTGGATCATCCAATAACCAGGAAAATAACATCCTTAAATACATATTAATTTCCAATAATCCTTACGGAATAATACCAACTATAGTGGTCTTGAGGTGTAATGAAAATGAGGTTGTCTGAAGATGAGGTATAGTTCATAACTGATCACTTTTTTATTAGTTCTTTAACCCAGTTTAAGTCAATGTTTTCCATGATGATATAAAATATTAATTATAACCTGCATATATAAATATTATAATTGAACTAAGTTACCAAATTCCAACCCTAACCTCTATATAATAGAAGATGAATCCACCATTAATCTATTAGGTCGACTAGCACCTCCCCGAACGATGAAATTTCAAATCTATCACCGCCACTAACATTTGGTTATAATGATGGAATTAATTTGTACCTATGATATTAATGATATATTGAGCATTATGTTATGTCAATATAACACCTATTTTATTACCTTACCATTCATTGAAAAATTAAAATGACGTTCATTAATACATGGGGGCTACCATATCCTGGAATTAATGTGATTCTTTTTCATCTCCTAAACACTTAGATTATATATATATATATTTAAAAATATATATGGAAAAAATATTTTATTTATTTTATTATTATATTTTTTAATATATAATATAATTTTAATGTTCCATCATTAATTATGATTAAAAAATTGAAATGATATATATGAATTTATATAGCCTACCGTCTCTAAAATATTAATAGAGTAATTGTTTGAAAACCCTTATTATATGTTTTGATAGTATATTTTAATTATAAAAATTAATCCTCTTCTATGATTTTTAATAATTGGATGATGTTTTAATTAAATCATACTCAATATTCATCATACATATGACATTTAAGAAACATAAGCTGAATATCATTAAAAAATCTGTTATAGACATATATTTTCAAGTTATTGTATATAGCATTGTATGAAGTGAAATAAAATTAATAATAATTGGGATAAATAAACAATAATTTTTCCTATTAACATATGTTTATAATTTTTTAATAAAAGGAACAGAAATGAATATTCAAGAAAAAATATACGGTAAACCTTTTGTTAATTCCCCTTTTGAAATTCATAAAATATTTCATTTCAAAATAATTCTCTTACATATTGAGGTTAATATATGTGTTTAAATAATTGATTTATTAATTATTAATGGTATACTAATGAAATAATTTTAAAATAAGATACAATTTTTATATATTTTTCATGAAAATTAATCTTTATATAGTGATATATAAGGGAAATACTTTTGAAAACTGACTTTTAATATTTTCATTTCAATTTCATATCTTTCCTGACAACAATTAGCAACATTATTGTATAGATCTATTTAAATGGACAAGATATTATTATATATAAGAATATTTTTAATAATTTTTTACATTCAATACATATTTTTTATATGTATGTATTTACATATATTTATACATATTATTTTAACAAAAAGAAAAAAGTTTTATCCTATTTTAATATACTTGGTGACACCGAATTTTCTCGTCGTAGAACAAATTATATGAATTTTAAATTCCATTATATTTTTTATTTGTTCTTTTAAAAAATAATATATCCTTTTTATATGTATTCAGTTATTAAAAATATGGTTTTTAAAGAATACTATATTTTGATATCTGAATGTGTTTTGTATAAGACTAAGAAATATTTTCAATATATTTATAATAAATTAGGAAGAATGAAATGTTTTATTCATGATATTTTACATACAAATTATACAAGTGAAAATGGAAATCCTTATAAATTTTATACAATGTCTATAATTCATGATATTTTACATACAAATTATACATCCATTAACCAAAAAAATATTACATTGTTTGTGCGTATGTGTAAACTACCAACTTTACGAGGCAATGATATTTTTTAACCACCACATCACATATATGTTATAAATAAGAATATTTAATGAATTTATATGGTATGTCAGATAGTATTAACAAAATATTATTATAAAATAATACTAATCTTTTTTCTAAAATAATGTTTGAAAAATGGAAGCAATACTCATATTTTTGTTTGATAAACCATCTCCACAATTGTAACCTGGTTTATCATTCATAATCAAAATTAAATGTAGTATTTAATTGTATACTGTTTTTATAAAATTGGTAATTATATCATTATTAAAATTCATGATATTATGTAGTAATGATACCTTTTACCATAGTCAAAATACCTAAGAAATTATTTACATAAGAACTCAATATCATTAAAACATCTAACATAAATTAAATTTATTTTTTAAATAAATATATAAAGATAAAAAATAAAATTACTTAAAAATTAACCCTAAAAAATATGTAAAAAATAATAAACAAATGTTTATTATTTTGGATGATAATTTACCTATGTTAAAAGTGAGACTCAAGGAATGGAACATTGGTTTCAAAAATCATTTAATGATTCCCTTAAAACACTATTTCAATTTCATATCTTTATTATAATTTTCATTATTAGATATAAATAGTGATAATAAAAATATAACAGAAATTTTAGCTCTCATTTTATATTCTTTCAAACGCATCCAAAAGTAATATTTTTATGAAATCACTACATAGTATTTATAAACATACTATACGTATGTTTTATTTTATCATATATGGTTAAAATGAATTTTACCACCACTGAAACTATTATTTTATTTCTGAATTTAATAATATGAATCCACATTTTATTTAAACAAAACCTTCTTCCATATGATTTGATTAGTTTGTAATTATTTTATAAAACTTATTATACATATCGGTATAAGGAAAAATTTTCTTATTAGAATGATTAAAATTATTATAATGAAATATTTTTGGTATTTTTTTATATTTCATAGAATTGTGTATGCAAATGGGTTGTCCTGTTCTAAACTGAGGGTGGGTTAGATGATTATTGACCTCACATGTGTTGGAAAAATGGAAATAGTTATTTGATTATGTTTCTATTCTTACATTGTTGGAATATAACAAGATGTTTATGATAATTTTTACCGTGGTGGTTAAATTATGTTTTACAATGTTGGTTATTCTATGTGTAACCATGAAGGTTATCCCATTTTTAAGGGGGGTAAGAAAATTATACCCCATATTAAAATTATGTTTTATCTATGTTTGTAACTTGTTTAAAATGTTTCTATTTAGAAGGTATTATTCATGTGGAAATGGTTTATTTCTCAACATCATTGATTACTGTGATAAAGGTTCGTATTTGAGGGCTTTTCATGTTTTTCACTCGACTATTATATTTATTTATTTTATCTTTTATATGAATCGTTTTATTATCATATGACATTGCATATTTTTTCACAGGGTTTATTTATGGGTAATGGAAGGGTTTAGGTTATGTTAAAAGGAATGAATATTTTTTTTAATATAAATGATGTTTTATTTTAATGATTTTATATTGATCGAAAAATGGATACAAATTAGCTATTTAAATATTTTTAAATATTTTTTTTCTATGGTTGTGTAATAAAATAATTATAAAAACTATAATCTTAAATGGTCTTTGTGAATGAAGGAATGTGAAATATAGTTTAATAAATATAGTTTCTCATGACCCATACAATTGTTATCAATGTAGTGTTTATGTAACTTTAAATAATATTATGTAATGGTAAAAAATATTAACAGTCATATATAATCATAGAGGCCAGTTTTTGGGGATAAGTATAGTTATTTTTCAAAATTTGGCAGAGATTTTTATAAAATGAATAATGTTATATTAGTGTCTATAATATTCATAATATAGTATAATATGATTTTATTAATATTTTGAATCTAAAATATTTCTTTTTAGAAAATTAATTAATCTATTAGGAACTGATGTAACAATAGATATGATGGAAAAAATGGTGGATGTAAGGACATGAATCCAAATGTAATTGGAAAATTAATTAGAAGTTTTATGGTTATTCTTAAAATTCAATAAAAAGTATTGATTTTTAACATGAACATTCATGAGATTCCTAATGTGTTAAATATAAGATACAATCCTTATGGAGGTTCTTATTACATTGAACATAATGGTATAAATAATTAATGAAAATGTGTTAAGAATGTGGAATTAATAACCTAGAAAAGTGTATTAAAGGAATTGGAAGATGTTTTATATTTCATAAAAAGAGATAATAACGAAACAATATTCCACGAAAAAACAAATTGATCAATTTATTCCATGAATGTGAAAATAAGTTCTTCCCATGGTATCGATTAACCTTTAGAAATTTAATGGGGACAGATATTATATGAATCACATTCATAAGGGGAACGTTAAAAAATGTGATCAATAAGACCATGTAGATGTCTCTTAAGCAATGTATATTCCAATATATATGAAGACTTGGATACTACACATAATCTATGAAATATTTCTATTAAATCATTTATTATATTTTTAAGTCATTGAATCACAGGAAATGATTCTTATTAATGTATTTAAAAATGAACTATTAAAGAATAAAATTTAAAATAATTGTGTTTGGATTATTACTAGGATTGACTGAAAATTAATGCAAGAGTGAGTATATTAATATTGGGTGAATTGAGCACTCAATAAACATTTCTATTAAAACAGGTAAAAATTAGATCACCTATTTAATTAAAATATGTTCTTGTTAACCAGAACATATAACAAATATAATACAATACCTTTTAATAGAGTTCCAAATAATTGAATAGGTATCTAAAAAATAGAATATTACATTATTGTTTAAAATCAATTTAATCAATAAAAAAATAAAAACAAAATAAGGATAACTATAAATATAGTGTCGTGTGTTTGGAATTTTAAACTAATTCAATTTTAAGGATTATAAATGTATCAAACAAAACACACTATGGAAAATAAATAGAATAGGATGAGTCTATAGCTGGAACATAGTCCTCTCCATATGAATATAACATTATTCCATTTAGATTATAAAAAATAATCTTTTTTCCATGACATAGATTTGGTATATAATAGTATGAAACTTTTCCTTGACACATATAGAACTCTTCTATAGTATTAGTGGTGGTATAGGGAAATACATTACACACACATATCACTATTAAAATAAATGTAAAAGCATGTAAATGTGTGTTTGAGAAGGTATCTATTATATTATAATTTATTTTTAGAGAAAATATGGTCCTAATAATATAGATTATACAGAAACTGATCTTAATTTTATGGTAAATGAATGAACAGATTAAGGATGTAATTATAATAGTGTTTCTTATTCTGATAATATCTTTTTCTCGTGACTCTAAATGTTGTTTTAAAAGATTATCCTGTATGGTTTTTGAGAATTTTAGTGGATCATAATGTCATAGAATTTCTCTATTCTAACTATAGTAAGTATCCCAGATGAACAATGTGCATCAATTTATATATATTTGACCACTATTATAGATGATTCGTATAAAGAACACTTCACCAATACACATTTATCTTCACATGTACGTGTATCTTATCATTTATAGATGTTCCCAATCATCTTCACAAGGGAGACTACTTCCAATTTAGTCAATAGTATGCAATGAGAATCATTCAGATCATCTACCCCTTGAATTATATGTATGACATGAACATTAATTCCATGTTTTAATTGTTAAAAAAAAATCTTTCTAAACATGTTTCATCATTAAAATTGATAATATAAATATTATTATTATTTAATTCAAAATAATTAGACGATGAATAGAGGTAGTGAGTCATTAGAACATTGATGCATTATAGTGTTTTCTAACTCTCATAGTGATACACTCACTGGAAAGGTATGAGTATAGAGTTGACATATATGGGGGTGATTAATGATTGTGGTGAGTAATACTTATGGCGAGACATTGGTAATGGTGAGGTATTGGTTAGGGTGAGTTATTTTCAACATGTATTTTTTTACATTATAAAGATAAATCTCTATACTTATGATTACTTATCTATGACGATGAGTTATCCATGGTGGTGGGACATTTTTGGTAGTGGGACTTCATTGGAAGATATGTTAATTTATTTAGACTCAACATTAATGTTGAGTAATTTCAAGATTTTACAAAAAATATCTAATTTCTAGTTATTTAAAATACTGTTAGACAACATAATTCTCAAAAATATCAAAAATATCATTATTTTTTATCATTAAAACATAGAGGCCAACTATATTCACCTTTTAATGATTAGAAATCATGTAATTTTGTATAAATGTTATCAAAGTCAAATAATGTAATCAAAGGCCAAAATGATACACAGGGTATCAAAGATAATATGTATATGGTATCAAAGATAAATAAGGGACACATGATATTAAATAAAATGAAATAGAATAACATCAAAATAAAATGAGATCGGGATAGTATCAAATAAATATCCAGGGAATATCATAATGGAATAAAAGTAATATAAAAAAATCTATATTTATTTCTCCACCATTTTGGGATATAAACAATTTCTCAATAAAATAGGAATAGTAAAAAAATAAGTATATTAATAAAATAATTTTTACTATGAAATAAAAAAAAGATGATAAAAAATGAAGTTACAATGAAAAACTATAAAAAAACATAACATAAATTTAATTTAAGGTAAATATTCTAATCATAAATAGTATTTAGTATTTGATGATGGTTCAAGGGGTCATTTTCCATAATACTAGTCTGATAAAGAAGGATCAACAGTAGATACTCGGGAAATGATAGGAAGAGTTGTAGGAAAACTAGTTATAGAAGCAGTCTCTCAGATTATAATGGGGCTATGGTGATATACTGCTTATATGGGAGAGAGAGAAAAAATATAGAAGTGAGATAGAAGGGGTTCAATATGATTTTTGGTCACTATAGGTGTAACATCCCAGGTAAATAAATAATATATCAATTTCATATTTATTAAAATTTGTTAACTAAATATTAATTTATCTTTAATGGGGATGGTATGTTCGATGGCATACCCGATACACAATAATAGGTTTCTTTGAAATCTTATGTTTCACATAATGCTGAGTCATACTAAATAATAATAATATAATATAATTTTAAATGGTATTTAACACCTTTCTTTTTTATTGGCAGGAATGGATAGAACTAACTACAATATGAATATACATGTTTGATAAATGTTTTTACATTTATCGAAAACATTTCGTAGGCTTAAAAATGAATCCAATTTTAAGCATAAATACTCTAATATTCATTAAATGGTCAATTTACAACCTTTTGATGGAGAAACCTCATTAAATATAGTTTTTTTCACTTTTATATATTATATTTGACAATATAATATTCTTATTTATAATTTGGAAATCGAAAAGTACTTTGGATAATGTTTTTATTTGTTTCTGATAAAGTTCATTTTTATGAATAGTGAAAAATATTTTATTAATATTCATAACTGAATTTTAATCTAACTTATTTATATGGTTATATTATCTTTTTAAATGGTTTGAATGTGTAATTAGATTATATTTTCACAATTTAATCAAATTTTTGTCATTTAAAGTAATTTCACTTTGAAATTGGACATAATTAAGTGTTATTATTTTGATAGTCATTATTTCATTAAAACATGGTTTTTGTTTTGACAACTGTAATTAATTTTTAATTAAATTGTGCCACTTATGTGTTTTGAATTTGTAAAAATGGATTCCATATTTTGAATTAGGATTTCCAAATTGTGTAAAAAGGTAAAGTTTATTTTTAGACATTATGAATATTTACTTCAATAAATAGTTTATTTACATGGTAAAAGGGTAAATATGGTAAATAAGGTTAACAAAATTTTATAATAATATTAATAAACTACCCTAACCTATTTCTTAATCTTATTTGTTGATACATTTAAACCATGGGCATCCTTGGGTTGATTTTTTGACCCCATGGAGACACATGGGAGTGATAATGACACTTTATTTTAATTAATATAAACTTAATTGAAAAATGACATAAACATATATCTTTTAGTAAATAAAATCATACATGGGGTTATATACGTTATATTTTAAACTATAAATATTAAATTAAATGAAAAAAATATTTTCTACATCATGATATTATTTTTATAAATTTTCAACATTAAAAAATAAAATTATTTATTACACAATAATTATGCAGTGTTTACCTCATTAATGAATGATTTATTTAATAAGATTATAGTTATTAAAAAAATATAAACAACATGTACAATTTGTATTGGATGATTTTATTTCGAAATTAGTCATATTATATTCGAATTTAATTACTTTGTGACCCTTAGAAACCATAAATAATTATATAATAAAATAATATTTTTAATCATTCTTAAAGAGTCCCTTCTCCCCTTTATAAAAATCCCTCACTTCTAAACGATTTCTTACAATTATAAAGCCCCTTAGCTCATCAAAACTCTTTCAAATTAATCTCTATAAATTTCACTCTTCATCCAAGAAGTTCTCCCTTAGGAAAAATCCAATTCAAGTGATTCTTTTGGTTCATCACAAAAGGAGATACCCAATTTAATGTTATTGTCTTCTCTTAAATTATTTTAGTTTAGTTTACTTATCCATCCTCGTAAACAATTTTTACTACTTTATTTTATACCAAAACCAGTATCCTAAATCTACTAGACTATTTTTAGGAGAAGGATTTGAACTACACTTACCCACACCTCCATCAAATGGTTATAGAACCTACTGTTTTTGTGGACGACGAACTACTGCCTCACGAAATGATGATTGTTCAAATATCTCCAACCACCTCTCAAGGTGGACATTATGATGGAACTATATTTATATGGGTAATATATTATATTTATTTTTTCTCATTACTTTGGTATTTATAAATTATATCATACTAGTATGGTTTCCAAAATTGGTAAATACAATATTTTCATTTGAGGAAATGTGGATTCCCGCCCCCTCAAAGTTATATGACTCGTTCATGCCATACGTCCAACGTATAAAGGATGGATTAAATTAAATTATATATGATATTATATGGGAATTATAATATACCTATGTATAAATATTTTTTTATTCCATTAAATATTAAATAGAAATGAAAGTATCATTCATGTGTGCGTACGATATACCGCCTCCATAAACGGTGCATTTCATTTATTATCTCCAAAAGTTATGTAGTATTATAAATAAATAAATATATATATATACTGGATATATATGACATATATGATATTTATATCATGAATGAAATTGTGGAGAAAATGTAATTTTTACCACATTTATAATTTATAATTATAACATGTTAATTTTTAACTGAAGTTCCGAACATCGACAAAATGTATGATATGAACTCAAAAAATTAAATAATTGTAATATAAAGGTAATAATTTATATAAAATGAATACTGAACTTGAAAAATGTTATTATTCATGTATAAATTATCTTTAGTTAATTATTCAAGATATTAAAGAACAATCGAGTCATGTAGGACATAATGTAAGGGGTTTCTTATATCACCATTAATTCTATGAGATATCCATTATTTACCACTTATTTATTTCATGTGATATACTCTTTACTTAAATTTGATATATATTATCACTATTATCTTTATATTAATATAAATCTATTATTAATTTGTTGGTTATTAACTTTTGGTCATTCGAATTGATTTATTACAACGTGGTAAGGTGTTTTCATCTCACATCTTATTCCCATGAGATTCATGCTATATTTTCCACTATTTCCATTTGTATGGTGGATGTAATGCCCATGATTGTATTATATGTATAATATAATTTAATTTATTGGTATTTTCATCTTCATTAAATTATCCTTCTTTCATGGGGTGTATGTTGTGTATGTTACCAAATCGATAAGGGAACCTTTCAACATCCTCTTTTTAAAAGACTTATATTTGTTTATTTATTTTAATTTACATTTTATTATGTTGGGATATGTTATTATATATCTTTATTACTATAAATTTTATTTCCATGTGATGAGATAAATGTTTCTATTTCATTAAATCATTTTTTTGAATTTTAATGTGATGTTGTTAGGCTGTCGAAATTCTAGTAAGGGATCTTCTTCACCCAATTTCAATTCATTGGCTTAAAATTTTACTTCTTGATTATTTCATGTTATAAATATGTGTGAATTCCCTATGATTGTTTCAAACATAATATCCACTTATATTGAGTTCATTATTATATTCCACACAAAATTAAGTAAATTATTTATCCTTAATCTAAGGATACCATCTTTATATGGGATTTCATATCAATTTGTATTCAGTTGAGACATCATTGTAGTTATGCACCAATTCACATTTATATAGTGTATATACTATATTTTTCAATATCATGTCATGAATACATTTATTATCATGATATTATAATGTTTTTATTATATTTTATTACTCAATTATTTGTATTCAAGCGTCTCTCATTTGTTAAATAACTCTTTAACTAGAATATTTTGTTAAAGATTTATTCTTCTAAATATTTCTCATTAATGTCCATGTGTTAAAAAATTGTTTTAAGGATTTAATTATATGAACATTAATGTTTCAAATTTTAGTTCATTTAAAATAAACAATGTGGTATGGGACACATTGATTGAAAATACTCTTTATTAAATGTTTTAAATGGATTTTAAAATAGTTTTATAAATAATTTATTATGTCAATATATTGAAGTGATAGATTGTAATTTCAATGTGGAAATAGTGCCTTTACTTTATCATTGTTTTATGTGTTATTAATATTCTATTGTTTTTTGGAATTTTCTATGTATATGGGGGGTTCGGTGATAATCCTAGGGAGGGTGAGCCTGAGATAGCTTTCCAATGCATTGGGTAATATAACGTAGGTAGGTGTGAATGTTTCTCCCAAGAGAGTTAGGGAATATACTATAATGGTTATTCCAAATGTAACTCCTTATGTAGCTATGAGAGATAAAATGTAATTATGTTTTGTATGAAATAAGTTACCATTAATATTTTTGATTTCTATTTGTTATTCATAAATTTTCTTATTTTATATGTTATGTTATGATTGAAAAATATGGTTTCATTATTTTATATTTATTGATGGGATAATGATTTAATTTCTTATTTTATAACCATTACTGAGCATTTTATGTTCATCCCATGTTTTTGAAATGTTTTTCACATGAAATAAATATGAATAGATTCAAGGATGGGATCAAGGAAATGTCATGCTGTCTAAAACTAGGAACTAGTCATGTTTTTTAAGGGTTTTTATTTTATGAAAAAATAGATACTGTGTTGTAGTGTCTACTTGTAATTTTCACGTTGAAATGTAATATTTATGGCCTAATTCTCTAAAAATATAAACATGAAAATATCCTCAATTTGAATTATGAATTTGATTCCAGATTATATAATGTCTTAAGGCTCGGTTCTTATAGTTGGAATCAGAGGTCAGTTTAGAGAACATTAGACATTATAAGTTTTAGTTAAAAACATTGTTATCCCTATGTCTATTATTTTAGTTAAATACTTATTTTATAAATTTTTCAGGTCAAGGAAAGTCAAATGTAAATAGAAGGAGGTATATCTAAAAAAATTATATCTCTTCTTGATGACATCCTTTCAATAGTTATTTCAAAGTCATGTTTAGATGATTGGGAAACTTTTTCATTCCCACAACTCACTTGCAAGTAATTGTTTGAGGTAACAGAAACATCCACGATACCTCGATATCATCCTGGATCATGAGTTTTATTAAATCAAATCATATTTTCTCACTTTTTTCATATTATCCAGAAATTTAAATATTATCCAGGCATTTTTAAATATTTTTCCATTTTGAATAATATTATGAATTTGAAAAAGGTTCTGAATATGGAGACCCTTGCGCAATCAATTTATATTTTATATGATAATAATGACTCTTGGAACAGAATTATGGTATTTTAAAAGGACCATTGATTGAATTTTTCTACTCAAACTATGATCGAATATTTTAAAAAAATCATGTTTTATCATCGGTTTTGAAATTATATGTCATACATGATTTTTTTCCGAAACTTTTTTCTGTGAACACCCATACGACCCATGTTGTACATGGTTTATTTAGATGAATGATGAAAATGATTTTTAAGGATCTCAAAATCATTATTGAAATTAGTGGACCTTATATCTACACAAACTATATGATGATGAAACTATATGGACACCATGATAAAAGTATGATGTTCTTCCTATTAGAAATAGTTTTATTTTATCATATGTAGGTGAAAAAAATGAAAATATATAAGATGTTTAGTTATAAATTTATTAGGATAAAAATGAAAGTTTTAAGTAAACCTTTGAGGTTAAAACATGTTAAGGATATATTTGAGTTTAATAAATAGGACAACCCGTAATATGGGTGACGATCAGTCACGTCTAGAAAATCCACGTGAATCGAACCCAAAACTTAAAGGTGACAAGTGTGCATCACCTACCACTGTCCTAAGTGGAGTCCCTAGTTAGTATGACTTACTATTTTATTATAAAATATTTTATATATCAAAAATAATTTTATTTGGGATCTTATGTTTTATCAAATTGATTTCCTTAGTATAGGAAAATTATTTCGTGATTAAGTAGTAAAGGTTATTTTGGAAGACATTATATCTTATGGTAAAACATTATTGTTAAAGAAAATAAAATATTATGGGATTTAATATGTGGAGAAATGGTTGTAATATTATTTTGGAAGAATATATGTTTTTTTGTACATAATGTGATTTGATATATTTGTGGAAATGATTAACATATGAGGAAGAACACGTGTTTACGTTAATTACACTTCAGTATGAGACATTAAGAGTAGTTGATGATTTTTGAGATAAATGTAAATATTTACTGTTGATGAATATGTGTTTAAAACCTTCTAAATTTTGGGTTTCAATTTTAGTTTGGATTATTTTGAAGAATTTTAAGTACAATTGTATATTGAATGGTATTTTCTAAACATTGGGATCATTTTGATGAATTTTAGAGATTAAGAGTAGTATTTCTTTTAGAATGAATTATTCTTTATGGGATTATCTAATATTGTACTAACCAATTTTTGATTTGGTTGATGTCTTAAAATAGGGGAAATATATAGTTAATCTTTTTTTGATTATGTGATAATCTAGAATTTGAATCTAGCACTTCAGGTGTGACCTAGTCATATTTAATACTTACCATTTGGTGAAAAGATTAGTTTGTGGTATAATTTTATTAAATGATGACACTATACATTAAAAGGAAGTATATTTCCATACGATCACTTTATGGTTATTAAAAAAATTCATTATCTCCATAAAAAAGATCCTGGAGAAAAATTGTTATAATCTCCCTTTTATAATCAGACTTCTACCTAACTTCAAATTTATGGTATTGTGGTAGTTAACTTTCAATGATGATGTTCTCTATCACACATTATTAATCAATCAGATTTATTATCTCTTATAAATCTATGTATTCATGGATTCCTAATATTTGTTTTCTTAGGTGACCTTTTTACTTCTCTTTATTTATTTTAAAGTGATGTTTTTTAACTATTTTTCTAATGATGGACATTCAAAGATGTTTCGAAGAATAATTTTAAAATTGGAGCACACAATTCGCAAAAGGGGGGAAGGATTAAACATCCTAGGTTAATAAATAATATAACATTTTCATATTTAGTAAAAAAATTTAATTAAATATTAATTTTACATGAAAGGGGATTCTATGTTTGATAGCGTTCCAGATACAAAACAGTGAGTTTCTTTTAAATCTTATGTTGCATAAAATGTTGAGTCATATTGAAATATAATAAAATAATATCATTTTAAATGGAATTTAACACCTAGATGTTGTATTAGAAGGAATATATTGAAATAACTTAAATATTAATATACATGTTTGTAAAATGTTTTTACATTTATCCAATAAATTTTAGAGGCTTAATATAAGAAAGAATCTGATTTGAGGCATAAATAATCTAATATCCATTAAAAGGTCAATTTAACACCGTTTGATGGGGAACCATATTTTATTATAGTTATGGTAAATTTTAATTGTTATATTTGACAAAATAATATTCTTATTTAGAATCGGGTCATCCAATTTTACATTGGGTAAAATCTTGGTATTTTTCTGATAATGTTCTTTTTTATGAATAGTGAAAAATAATGTATTTAAATTCATCACTGAATTTTGATATAATTTAATTATATGGTTAGATTATCTTTTTAGATGTTTTGAAATTATAATTAGATTTTATTTTTACCTTTTAATCCAATGTTATTCTTTGTAAGTAATTTCACTTTGAAATTTTACATAAATAAGTGGCAATCTTTTTATAGTTATTATTTCTTAAAAACATGCTTTTTGTTTTGTCATTCAGAATTAATTTTAAATTAATTTCATCCACTTATGTGTTTTCGAATTTGAAAAAATGGATTCCATTTTCTTAATCAGCAGTTACAAATTTTTTAAATAGGTAAATTATATTTTTAGACATTATTAATATTTACTTTAGTAAAAATATTTATTTACCATGGTTAAAGGTTAAATCTGGTAAATAAGGGTAACAAAATATTATAATAATAATACTAAATTACCCTAATATGTGTCCTCATCTTATTACTTGATACATTTCCAACCATGGGCATCTTTGGGTCGATTTTGGGACCCCGTGGAGCCAGATGTGAGTGATAATGACAATTTATATTATTTAATTTAATATAAAGACAAAATTGACTTAAAAATATATATTTTAGTAAATAATTTCATGCATGGGATTTTATAAGTTATATATATGTATATAAATATTCATTTTAAATTTAAAATTATTTCCTACATCATGAATGTTTTTTATAATTTTTAGACATTCAATAAATATAATTATTTATCAAAAATTAATGATGGAGTGTTTACCTCATTAATCAATGATTTAAATAAATAAGATTATAATGGTTAAAAAATTATACAAAACTAGTCTAATTATTATTAGATAATTTTGTTTCTAACATGTGTCATCTTTTTTTCGACTATAATAATTTTTGGACTTCTAGAAACTGAAAATAATTATATAATAAAATAATATATTTAAACATTCCTAATTTTACCCTCTTCCCCCTTATAAACATCCCTTACATATAACCCATTCCTAAAAATTATCAGCCCTATTTTCTCATCCCAAAACATCCAAATTGAGCTCCTTACATCACTCTATTCCTCCTAGAATCCTTCCCCTAGTCATGTGGAAATTCAAGTGATCCTTTTGGTTCCAACCAAAGGGAGATATCCAATTTAAAGGTAACATCTTCTCTTAAGTTATTTTCATTTATTTTACTTATCCAACCCCCTAAAATTTATTTATTCATTTTTTTTCTAAAAAAAATATACTAAATATACTAGGTTGTTTTTATGAGGAGGATTCGAACTACCCTAACACACACCACCTTCTAATTCTTAATGAACATTATGTTTCTATGAATGACGAACTACTGCCTCACGAAACGATGATTGTCCAAGTATCACCAACTGCATCTCATGGTTCCCATTATGATGGCACAATATTTATATGTGATATATATTATATTTTTTTTCTTTTTTTCTACTGTATTTTTTATTTATATCATACATTTTTGGTTTAAAAAATGTGTATATACGATAATTTCATTTGTTGAAGTGCGGACAAACACCCCCTCAAAGTTATATGAATCAGTCATGACATACGTGGAACATATAATGGATGTATTTAATTTAATTATATATGATATTATACTGTAATTATAATATATATATATGTATCATTATTTTTTTATTCCCTTAAATTTTAAATAGAAATGAATGTAGCGTTCATGTGTACGTACGACTTACAGTCTTCATGAATGGTGCATTTCATTTATTATATCCAAACGTCATGTAATATTGTAAATAAATAAATATAATAAGGATATATATGAAATATATGATATCTAAATGAATAATATAATTTTTGAGATAATGTAATTTTGACCTAATGGACAATTTATAATTATAAAAAGTTCATTTTTTACTCATGTTCCGAACATCGACAAAATGTCCGATATAAACTCAAATAATTAACTAGTTGCTATAGCAATGTAATAATTGATATAAAATGAATAATAAACATGAAAAAGGTTCTTAATAAATTATAAATTAAATTTAGTTTATTATTTAGAAGATAAAATAATGATCACGTCAAGTCAGACATGAGGTAAGGGGTTTCTTATAACACTTTTAATTCTGTGAGTTCTCCATTATTCGCTACTTATTTCTTGCATGTGGTGTATTAGTTACTGAAATTTGATATACATTATCAGGATTCTCTTTATATTCATTGTATTTATTGATTAAATCGGTGGTTATTAACTTTTGGTCATATGACTTGATTGATTACAATGTTTTAATGGGTTTTCATCTCACTTCTTATTCCCGTTAGATTCATGTTGTATTAAACACTATTTATTTTTGTATGGTGGATGTACCAACCATGAATGTATTATTTCTATAATATAATTTCTATTATGGTTATTTACATATTCTTTGATTTATCCTTATTTCATGGGGTTTATATTTCATATGTTACCAAATCGGTACGGGAACCTTTCACCCTCTTCTATTTAAAAGACTTATTTTTTGTTATTTCATTTAATTTACATATTAATATGTTGGGATATGTTCTTATTTATCATTATTGCTGTAAATTTAATTTCCATGTGTTGAAATACCATTTTCACTCCCTCCACTCTCATTTTCGGAATTTTAATGTGACGATGTTAGGCTCTCAAATTTCTAGAAGGGAACTTCTTCACTCAATTCCAATTTTGGGGGTTAAACATCTACTTCTTGATTTTTTCATGTTATAAATATAGGTGAATAACCTATAATTATTTAAAACATAATATCCGATTATATTTATTGTATTCTTATTTTTCATACAATATTATATAATTGATTTATCATTAATCTATGGATACAGTCTTTTTCTAGGATTTCGTCTCAATTTACATTCAATTGAGACTTCATTATTGTTATGCACAAATTCACATTTATATGGTGTACATACTATCCTTTGTAATATTATATCATGAATAACTTTTTTATCATGATATTATAAATTTTTTATTCAATGTTATTCCTCAATTATTTGTGTTCAAGCATCTATCATTTGGTTATGAACTCCTTAACAAAAATATTATTTTAAAGATTATTCTTCTAAATCATTCCCATTAATGTCCATGTTTTAAAAATATTATTAAGGATTTATTTATGTGAACATTAATGTTTTAAAATGTTAAATCCTTTAAAATATTCAATGTGTTATGGGACACTTTTATTCAATAATATCTTTGCTAAAATTTTTAAATGGTTTTAAAATTGGTTTGATAAATAATTGATTATGTCAATATCTTAAATGATATATTGTAATTACATTGTGGAAATTTTATCTTTACTTTATTCTAGTTTAATGTGTCATGAATATGTTATGGTTATTGGGATTTGTTTACGTATACGGGTTGTTCAATGATAAACCTAGGGCGAGAGAGACTGAGATAGCTCCGTTATTCATTTGGTAACATGATGGAGTTAATGCGAATGTTTCTACGAAGATATTTTGGGAATATACTGTTATGGTTATTACAAAAGTAACTACCTATGTAGTAGTGAAAGCTATAATGTTATAATGTTATGTATTCCATAAGTTATCTTTACGATTGATGATTTCTGTGTGATATTCTTAAATATTATGATTTCATATGGTATGGTATGATTCAAAATTATGGTTTCATTGTTTTCTATTTATTGAAGGACTAATATATCGATTTTTTATTTTATAACCCCTATTAATCTTTTTATGTTCATCCCATTTTTTTGAGATGTTTTCCACCAGACATAAAGATGAATAGGGTCAAGGATGGGATCAAGGAAAAGTCATTTTGTCTAAAACATGGAATTAGACATGTTTCTTTTAAACTATTTTTATTTTATTAAAAAAATTATACATAATAGTAGTGTCTAAATGTAATTTTGATTTTGATATATAATAGTTAAGGTCTAATTCTCTAAAACAATAAACCTGAAAAGATTATCAATGTGAATTATTCATTTAATTCATGATTATATAATGTTTTAAGGTCGAGTCCTTATAATTGTCCTAAAGTACTCTATGGTTGTACCTATATGATTCATATGTGATATAACATGAATTAATTATAGAGACACCACTTCAGTTATATGCATTTGTAGAATTGGTTTTATAAGATTTATGAAATTAATGCTTATGTTTCCACCTCTCTCCATAGCATTGGTGATTTAAATCTTTTATTACATAAAATTTTGAGGCACTAAAATCATGATATTTAAATGTTTTATTTTCTCTTTGATGGATTGGGATACTAGAGGCATCCTCATATTATTAGAAATTAACATAAAATGAGTATTTATCTCATTATTTGAGAAAATTCAAATATTATAGTACATGATTGATTTATTGATATTATATCTATTAAACATTGTTTACATCACAAAGTATGTAAATAACATGAGTACATGATCAATGATAAAATATTATGTATCCTAATTAATGAAAAGTTTATTCAAGAACAATAATAGAAGATGCTATATGACCTTCTCTCACAACTGTTATAAGAATCTCAATATTAGAAATAGGTGCATGAGAACCACAAATAAAAGCCCTAAAAGTAGTATTTTCAATCCTTTCTAACAAGGATAATGTGGAACCAGAACATGAAGAAAATATCTCAGACATAGTAAATTTTAAGGATTCAAATTCATTTTCAAACCGTATTTTTCCATTTTCATCTTCATGGATATGATGTATCATTTTCATCTCGATATATTGAATCACCATCAAAAATACGAATGAAGAGTCCTTTTTATAGAACATAGTATAAAATAGATGTTGATTCCTCAATTTCAAAAAAAAACATAGAGAAATTAATTTCATAGAATAAATATAATTCACTCTTAGTTGCATAATCGACTAGAAGATGTTTTACAACTAGACTATATAGTTGAGTTATAGGATCTGACCTAGTACGAATGTTATATTTAAGCCATTTCAACTCACTTGAAACATCAGGTTGAATATATAATGGTTCCTTTGGATTCTCTAAATCATGATTTTCTGGTCCAACATTCATTTTTGGACTCCAATAAAATTGTTCCCATTATTCAAAAATCAGGTCTATCAAACTATCATAAGTCATAAAAATAAAATACACATGAACTACAGATAAAACAAAATAAATTAATAAAACTATATCCTCAAAACAAATTTATACAATAATAGGTTTCTCAAATGTAATAGGCTCATCTTCTGTAATCTCAAAAAAAATCGGATAAAAAAACTAAATATTTGTAAACCTCAAAAACATTCATTTTTTTATCCATAAACTCTAAAACAATATATTGGAATGTAAGGATGAATCCCAGTAGAGGGGTAAGATATATAAAAACCCATACACATTGATTTTCCCCCTAAATGGATTCTTATTTTTCTTCTATGGAATCCTGGTAAAAATAATTAAGAATATTTAGACTCTCTTATAATCTATAGTAAAATAATCTAGTTATGTAATGTGATGTTGTGGAATTTCCACATCCATAGATCTAATTCTACCAGAAGAACCATTAGTTTCAACATCTTTATCACCATAAATTCTATCCCCATAAACATATCAATTTCAATTCACATTTTCATATTATTATTAATAATAAATATTCCCAATATCCACATAGTATTTTGATTTTATTTTTAACTAACCATCACATAAACAACAATCTCATACACTGATTCATCCTTCAAGCGTGTCTCTAAGACATGAAGTATCCTAGGGGGAATATGTGAACCATATGAAATTGAATGAGAGCTAGGAGGAATATCACAATCACTTACCTCATCAATACAATATTCATTCTCATATTTTACTATAGAGGTGGAAACCTCATATTTCTCATTACTATTAAAATATTTAAAAATCGCATCAGATTCCAAACAAGGGTCCACAAGTTCTCATAGACTCAAAGGGTGTTCAATCTGACTAAACCGATCATAATTATTTTCACCATAAAATAATCAATTCTTTTTCCATGTTTTCCAAAAAATTACCATCATTTGAAAAAAATTCCTTGTGATGTAGAAGACCTCGTAGTTTACAATAGAGTCTTCACATTCAAAACCAATACATTTTTCTTTAAGATTTGTAGAAATAAATTTTGGGTAGATTAATGTATTGGAACTCGAATTATTATTAAAGATATACATTATGTAAAATCACAATATATCTACAAAAATTAATAATTTTTTCTATTTTAATAATAAATATCAAATAGAAATTATTATATATCAATGTATAAAAAACAACTTTTCATGGACAAAACATCTACTATATATCCTTATAATGAAATATGAATTCAAAATCATTAAAAAAACTAGTGGTCTTATGAAAATATAATCTAATGTGAACCTGTCTATTAAATCATAATAATAAAAAAGAGTCAGTATCAACTGAAATTATTCCTTGATGATCATTTGAAAATCCCTCATGTAGAACCACTAAACATTTATCCCATTACCTTCAAGAAAACGTAATTAAATGACCATTAATAATAGTTCTTTAGCGATCCCTCAAGATATATTGTATTCAACATCCTCTATTAATTACATTTTCAGAGTAACAAGGAATAAAGTTCCATGGGCCAAATAATTTAGCAGTATTGGTAAACCAGACACATATATTAGTCATATAGTAAGAATAACTAAACTAATAATAACATAATTGTTTAATTCTTTATAAAAAATATAATCACGGATAACTTTAATACATCCAACACATCATTACATATCCTTCATTATACTCATCATGTATTATGGGGAAAACACATAATAATGGCGAGATCAAATGTTTAATAAGGAAACAAAATACTGCATAAGAAATAATAAATCAATGAGAATAGTCAATTTTATAACGTAAATAACTGAACACACATGCCATGTCATCAACAAACTTAATATAAGTTCGTATAGAATATTGGAAGTTAATAATCAAAATAACAACCCATTCAAATTACATGAAAAGTAAAAGTAAATTTCATTAGGTTATAAAATGTTATCGAAGCCATATAAATTACTAAAAGATTAAATATCTCCATATATATGTCAATTTAATATATATTGGATTAAAAATAACTGAAAAATGGGAGAAATTCTTGATTATTTGATGTGATGTTTCTTACATACATTTTACCTTTTCCATAAGGACCATTTATGAGAAGAGTCACAAAATATCAGATAAAAACACTTCTAAGGAGGCAAGCCAACGAACTTTCCCATGAAACTACTGATGCATCATGGGGATATCATAACATGACCCCCCTCATATATTAACATTCCAAAACATTCATCATATATCTATTAAATGATTTAATAATGTGCCATATAATATATAATTTTAGAGTAATATAGAAAAATTAATCAATATTTAACCAAAAAAAGAATAGAATTAAAATTAAAAACCATATAATAATGATATATGATTTACATAGTATACATATACATGTTAAATGATATGAAAAATAACGAAAACTAAATGTTCAATGATCATATGAAATGGAATATTACATTTGGATAAAAGAAATCAAGGAAGTGAATGTCAGTATTAACCTTCACTGAAACAATCATAAAACATGCAGTGTTAGTTTATGAATGGTATTAATTGAAAATAATACAAGTGTAGTAAAATAAATGGGTTTTCTTGATGAATTTAAATAATATAAAATGATATTTTAACTTTATTCTTGAGGAAAATATTATTTTGTTTTGAATTGGTTTTTTCAAAAAAACCTTTTCATTGAGAATCTATTTTTAAAATATTGTCATTATAAATTATCCATATAAATATGAAAACAAATATTCAAATAATTTATTGTTTTTATGTCTATATAATTAATACAATGTTAAAAGAACTTTCATTTATCATGGATAATGTTTAGAAAACATCCTTGTTTGGAAAAAAAATAAGAATATTGATTTGAATAAATTTGTAAAATAAAAAAGGTCATATTTATTATTACCAAATAATTTTAAATTTTTATGGCAACATTTTATTAAAACATGTTTTTTATATGAAAATTTTCTCTTTGAAAAAAGAGGGAAATATATATGAGTTTTCATAAAATAAATTTTAAAACATTTTTAATACCAAAGAGTAGTAATATAGTAATAATAATTGAAAATGTTCATGATTCACCAGAAGAGAAGGGAATTAAATGGTTTATTAAAAAAATTAATATAATTTCTTCAAATGTAAATATCATTAAATGATTATTAATGATTTTTTAGAGGTAAATAATTATTAAACATCCAAAGTGACACACACTAAATTAATACATTTTAAATCATAATCCTCACAGAAGAATAAAATTATATTAATATTATAAAATAATCATAGTAAAGTTATTCATGAAATATCATGTAAAATGTATAGATATACACTATATAAAAGTTACTATGTGAGTACAAACAAATAAGAATCAATAAAATGTAAATTGAGATGAAATCCATTACATTGACGTTTCATTTGAGTGAACTCCCTTAAAATTTATTTGTAATTAACTTATGTTAATTATCTACATTATTTAAAACCATTTTCATGATTATAAATAATTTTATTTCACTTATTACGATGTTTTATAAAACTACTTAAATAGTTATGTTTACATCATTTGTTTTGAACAAATTCATTTTATGTCCCCAAAATAACTTTGGTAGGTCAAATATTGTCAAGGGGATAGTTATATAATATCTAAAGAATATTAATCATGACATTATTGTCAATTTTATACGTCAATTTTACTTTAAAAGATGAATACATGAGGTTATGAGAAATAAATAAAAGTTACCATCATGGAGATGCTAGGCTGTACATACGCCTGAGTAATGTTATTATTTTTCAATCATCATGATTGGAAAATGATAAGTAACAAAACATCCTTCAGAAATGATAATTATATCAAAAATAACATATTATTTAATAGCATGTACATATATATATATAATTAAATTAATATGATGAAAAAATAATAACATCCTATCGAGGGGGTAATAGTCCATATAGCCATGATAGACATTATTTCATTTTTGTGTGTGAACAGATAATTAAGAAATTAATATATATATATATATATATATTATTTCATGAACAGTTAAGATTTATAAAATCAATGCTTATGTTTCCACCTCTCTCCATAGCATTGGTGATTTAAATATTTTATTACATAAAATTTTGAGGCACTAAAATCATGATATTTTAATGTTTCATTTTCTCTTTGATGGCTTGGGATACTAGAGGTATCCTCATATTATTAGAAATTAACATAAAATGAGTATTTATCTCATTATTTTTGAAAATTCAAATATTATAGTACATGATTTATTTATTGATATTCTATCTATTAAACATTGTGTACATTACAAAATATTTAACTAACATGAGTACATGATCAATGATAACTATTTTGTATCCTAATTAATGACATGTTTGGTCAAGAACAATAATAGAAGATGCTCTATGACCTTCTCTCACAATTGTTATAAGAATCTCAATATTGGAAATAGGTGCGTGATAACCACAACTAAAAGCCCTAAAATTAGTATTTTCATTCATTTCTAACAAGGATAATGTGGAATCAGAACATGAAGAAAATATCTGAGACATAGTGAATTTTAAGGATTCAAATTCATTTTCAAACCGTATTTTTTCATTTTCATCTTCATGGATATGATGCATCATTTTCATCTCTATATCTTGAATCACCATCAACAATATGAATGAAGTGTCCTTTTTATTGAACATAGTATAAAATAGAAGTTTATTCCTCAATTTCAAAAAAACATAGAAAAATTAATTTCATTGAATGAATATAATTCACTCTTAGTTGCATAATCGACTAGAAGATGTTTTACAACTAGACTATATACTTGAGTTATAGGATCTGACCTAGTATGAACATTATATTTAAGAAATTTCAACTCACTTGAAACATCAGGTTGACCAAATAATGGTTCCTTTGGATTCTCTAAATCATGATTTTCTGGTCCAACATTCATTTTTGGACTCCAAGAAAATTGTTCCAATTATTCAAAAATCAGGTCTATCAAACTTTCATAAGTCAAAAAAATAAAATACCCAGGAACTAAAAATAAAAAAAAAATAAATTCAGAAAACTATATCCTCAAAATAGATTTATACAATAATAGGTTTCTCAAATGTAATAGGCTCATCTTCCATAATCTCAAAAACAATCGGATAAAAAAACTAACTATTCGAAAACCTCAAAAACTTTCATTTTTTATCCATAGACTCTTAAACAATATATTGGAATGTAAGGATGAATACCAATAGAAGGGTAATATATATAACAACCCAAACAAGTTGATTTTCCCCCTAAATAGATTCTTATTTTTCTTCTATGGAATCCTGGTAAAAATACTTAAGAAGGCTTAGACTCTCTTATAATCTATAGTAAAATAATCTAGTTCTGTAAAGTGATGTTGTGTAATTTCCACATCCATAGATCTAATTCTACCATTAGAACCATTAGTTTCAACATCATTATCACCATAAATTCTACCCCCATAAACATCTCAATTTCAGTTCACATTTTCATATTATTCTTAATAATAAATAATCCCAATATCCACATAGTATTTTGATTTTATTTTTAACTAACCATCATGGAAACAACAATATCATCCACCCATTCATCCTTGAAGCGTTTCTCTCAGACATGAAGTATCCTAGGGGGTCTATGTAAACCATATGAAATTGAATGAGAGCTAAGAGGAATATCACAATCACATACCTCATCAATACAATTTTCAGTCTCATATTTGACTATAGAGGTGGAAACCTCATATTTCTCATTACTATTAAAATATTTAAAAATCGCATCAGATTCTAAACAAGGGTCCATGAGTTCTCATAGACTCGAAGGGTGTTCAATATGACTAAAATGATCATAATTATTTTCACCATCAACTTATCAATTCTTTTTCCATGTTTTCCAAAAAAATTACATCCTTTGAAAAAATTTCCTTGTGATGTAGAAGATCTCATAGTCTACAATAGAGACTTCACATTCAAAACCAATACATTTTTCTTTAAGATTTGTAGAAATAAATTTTGGGTAGATTAATGTATTGGACCTCGAATTATTATTAAAGATATACATTATTTAAAATCACAATATATCTAGGAAAATTGATAATTTTTACTATTTTAATAATAAATATCAAATATAAATCTTTATATATCAATGTATAAAAAAATCCTTTCTTGGAAAAAACATCTACTATATATCCTTATAATGAAATATGAATTCAAAATCATTAAAAAAACTATTGGTCTTATGAAAATATAATCTCATGTGAACCTGTCTATTAAATCATAATAATAACAAAAAGTCACTATCAACTGAAATTATTCCTTGATGATCATTTGAAAATACATCAAGTCGAACCACTAAAAATTTATCCCATTGCCTTTAGAAACACGTAATTAAATGACCATAAATAATGGTTCTTTAGTGATCCCTCAAGATATATTGTATTCAACATCCTCTACCAATTACATTTTCATAGTAACAAGGAATAAAGTTCGATGTGCCAAATAATTTAGCAGTATTGGTAAACCAGACACATATATTAGTCATATAGTAAAAATAACTAAAATAATAATAACATAATTGTTTCATTCTTTATAAAAAATATAATCACGGATAACTTTAATACATCCAACATATCACTACATATCCTTCATTATACTCATCATGTATTATGGGGAAAACACATAATAATGGTGAGATAAAATGGTTAGTAAGGAAACAAAATACTGCATAATAAATAATGAATCAATGAGAATAGTCAATGTTATAATGAAAATAACTGAACACACATGCCTTGTCATCAAAAAACTTAATATAAGTTCATATAGAATATTAGAAGTTAATAATAAAAATAACAACCCATTCAAATTACATGAAAAGGAAAAATCAATTTCACTAGGTTATAAAATCTTATCGAAGCCATATAAATAACTAAAAGATTAAATATCTCCATATATATGTCAATTTAATATATATTGGAATAATAATAACTGAAAAATGGGAGAAATTCTTGATTATTTGATGTGATGTTTTATACATAAATTGTACTTTTTCCATAAGGACCATTTATGAGAAGAGTTACAAAATATCAGATAAAAACACTTCTAAGGAGGCAAGACAAATGAACTGTCCCATGAAACTACTGATGCATCATGGGGATATAATAACATGACCCCCTCCTCTATTAACATTACAAAAAATTCATCATATATCTAATAAATGATTTAATAATGCGCCATATAATATATAATTTTGGAGTAAGATAGAAAAATTAATCAATTATTAACCAGAAAATGAATAGAATTAAAATTAAAAACCACATAATAATGATATATGATTTACATAGTATTCATATCCATGTTAAATGATATGATAAAATAACAAAAACTCAATGTTCAATGATCATATGAAATGGAATATTTCATTGGGACAAAAGAAATCAAGGAAGTGGATATGAATATTAACCTTCACTAAAACAATCATAAAACATGCAGTGTTAGTTTATGAATGGTATTAATAGAAAATAATACAAGTGTAGTAAAATAAATGGGTTTTTTGATGAATTTAAATAATATAAAATGATATTTTAAATTTATTCTTGAGGGAAATATAATTTTGTTTTGAATTGGTTTTTTCAAAAAATCCTTTCCATTGAGAATCTATTTTTAAAATATTGTCATTAAAAATTATTCATATAAACATGAAAACAAATATTCAAATAATTGATGGTTTTTATGTCCATACAATTAGTATGATGTTAAAAGAACTTTCATTTATCATGGAAAAAGTTTAGAAAACATCCTTGTTTGGAAAAAAAAATAAGAATATTGATTTGAATAAATTTGTAAAATAAAAAAGGTCAAAATTTTTATTACCAAATAATTTTAAATTTTTATGGCAACATTTTATTAAAACATGTTTTTTATAAGAAAAATTTGTCTTTGACTAAATAGAGAAATAAATATGAGTTTTCATAAAATAAATTTTAAAACATATTTAATACCAAATAGTAGTAATATGGTAATAATAATTGAAAATGTTCATGATTCACCAGAAGAGAAGAGAATTAAATGGTTTATTGAAAAAATTTAATATAATTTCTTCAAATGTAAATACCATTAAATGATTATTAATGATATTTTAGAGGTAAATAATTCTTAAACATCCAAAGTGACTCATACTAAATTAATACATTTTAAATCATAATCCTCACAAAAGAATAAAATTATATTAATATAATAATATAATCATAGTAAAATTATTCATGAAATATCATGTAAAATGTATACATATACACTATATAAAAGTAACTAGGTGAGTACAAACAAATAAGAATCAATAAAATGTAAATTGAGATGAAATCCATTACATTGACGTTTCTTTTGAGTGAACTCCCTTAAAATTTATGTGTAATTAACTTATGTTAATTATCTACATTATTTTAAACCATTTTCATGATTATAAATAATTTTATTTCACTTATTATGAGGTTTTATAAAACTACATAAATAGTTATATTTACATCATTTGTTTTGAACAAATTCATTTTATGTCCCCAAAATAACTTTGGTAGGTCAAATATTGTCAAGGGGATAGTTATATAATATCTAAATAATATTAATCAGAACTTTATTGTCATATTTATATATCAATTTTACTTTAAAATATGAATACATGAGGTCATGAGAAATAAATCAATGTTATAATCATGGAGATGCTAGGCTGTACATACGCCTGAGTAATGTAATTATTTTTCAATCATCATGATTGGAAATTGATAAGTAACAAAACATCCTTCAAAAATGATAATTATATCATAAATAAGATATTATTTAATAACATGTACATATATATATATAATTAAATTAATATGATGAAAAAAGAATAACATTCTATCGAGGGGGTAATAGTCCATATGGCCATGATAGACATTATATCATTTTTGTGTGTGAACAGATAATAAAGAAATTAATATATATATATATATATATTATTTAATGAACGGTTAATATTTAAATAATATCATTTATAGTTTTTTATGTCACATTTATTTAATTTGTATAATCCTTTATTTTTTCCTTGTATAGTGTGAACGAATCAAGTTTCTTAGAGGGGTGGTAGTCAACACATCCTCAAACGATGTTATAAAATTAAAGAAATATGGAATGTCATAATGGTATGATTAATAAATTTATTAAATATGTATATATTAAAAATAAATATCATATATATTATATATAAACATATTTACCATTATAATGGCCACTATGTTTGGTGGTAAGGAAAAATTGAACAATCATCATTTCATGAGGTAGTAGTTCACCATGCATCGAAGCAGTATGTTTGTTACCAATTGGATGGAGTTGTGTGTAATTTCATTTTAGAAAATTTACATGGAAATATACTATTATATATAGGATAATTTTTTTATATAATAATAGAATTAATATATTATAGAGGTTTTATAAATGAAATTAAACTAACGATCTTCAGATAATACAATACCTATTAATCAGGAAACTTCTTTTTGATTATACCTAAAGGTTTCCTTCGAAGGATTTGTGACAAAACATAATCTTAAAGGACTTGGGGATGGATGATGGGAATATATATGGGAATATATTTTTCTTTTAAAATCTGTATTTAGAAGTGTTAGTAAGGGGATGAGTTGGTGAACTTTTATTGTGAAGAAAAAGGACTCAAATGGTATTTTTTAAAATATGTATTGTGTGCCAACGTTTTAATATATAAAACATGAATCCATAACCTATCTAGAATTATACTGGAAGGTTCATTGATGAATTATGGTCATATAATGGTTGTTGGATGAGATTATGGGTAATTTGGTCCCCTATTCTAAAGGATTTTCCACTTATGCTGCTTAATTTTACAATAACAATTATAATAAATTTTAATTATTTTCACTAAAAATATCAGATAAAAAAATTGGCCTCACTAGATACTATAAATTATTCCGATTTCAAATTTGGAATTAATTTTTCCATATTTCAATTATATATGTGACAGAAATTTTATTAAATTTATTCCCACTGGGGGGGACGACATTGTAGGTTTTTAAATAAAAGGTGTCCATAAGATTTATATGTTTTTATAATCAATGTTATTGTAAAATTTAATAAATTTAAATAAATTTTATTAATTGAGAAAATTATTATCTAAAAAAACTTTTAAACCAATTAAAATTATAATGTAACCTTATAATCTAGTTGGATGAAAACATAGTTTTGAACTAAAATTCAGTAATTTTAACTATTCATTAAATAATAAAATGTATCGAAAAATATAAAAAATTAAGCCTAACATAATTATAATGTTTATATTTTTAATATGATTTTAATTTTTACATATAATGTCAATTTAAGTGTCAAAATTAATATTTAAAATGGGGTTTATATTATAATGTGGTAAAATTGACTTTATAAAAATATATTTATTTTATGTGTAAAAAGTCATATTTCTTATATTATACATATCCAACCGAATTGAAGAATATAAAAATATTTTAATGAATATATATCATATATTATAAACTAAATGCATTATCTAAAATTTATTAATTGTGTTTGTTAATACAAAACTCCATTGGAAGCATAAAAAAATATTTCTTTTTATATCAACTAGGTTCTTATTTTCATTTCTCATTAAATGGTAACCAATTGATCATTTTTATAATTGTTGAAAAAATAATTTATATATTTTTTTTTCTATTGATAATTATAGATTTAACTTCAAATTTATATCATATCGTATTAAATAATATTATTTTAATAATATATGGTTATTTGGTCAAACTCGTTGTGTGTAACACAAGCTATTGATGAAGATCACTCTTGCATGTAATGATCACTAACTCGGTGTTGTAGGAAATTAACTATGTCTTATATTTTTTAAAAAATAAATATATTTTAATTTATCTGAATATTATATTATATTATATTATTGGTTTTGTGTGTAATACATGTTATCGAATACAATGTCTTACTTTTGATTTTTGGGGTGTCACATTCTACCCACATTATATAAATTATTTCCCTGAAATTTAATCTCGATAATAGTGATATGTTTTTTATACATCTTTCGTTTTAAATTACATATGATGATAATGGTTTAAAATTAATTCTCTATAAAAGATAAAATAAAAAGTACAATGGTGACATGGACTACAATGTAACTAGGTCTCTACGTAGGATAATAAAATTGGAATGTAGAGATGATTACTTGGAGGAAAAGAGTAAATATTTATTGGGAGTGAATGAGTTCATCAATAACAAAATTAAATTATCAATAGATTGTTGAGGGCCTAAAATACATAAATCCATGATGATTAAAAATATTATAGCTTTAATATAAATTAAAGCACTATGACAACATTTTATTTCAATGTCATTTTCCAAATATTTGTTAACTATTTTAATAACTTTGCCTCTAAAGAAATATTTAAACCAGATAGGAAAAATTTTAATCAGAATAATACTAAATCTTGGTTGTGCTTCAATCAAATTATAATTCATTCCATTATTAACAGAAATTAACTACTAATAATGATTTTTTAACATGAATTCCAAAAGAGACATTTGAATGATCATAAATCCTATATAATATTAAAAGGTTTAACTATTTATTTTAAATATCATCCAAATGATTTATGTTTAATATATTAATCATTAATATAAAATGTTGATATGACTGGTTAATCATTATCATTTATTCATCCAATTTTTCATCTAAAAATAATGAATCAGTAACCGAGACATTGTTTGGGTTATTGGTTAGAATCAAACCATTATCTTCCTTTGGTCATGGGTACAAGACCCACTACCATAAAGAATATTATAGGTTATCACCTAGATTTCATGTCATCAATTTCTAAAACAAAATTAATATAATTTCAAAAATAAATATAATATACATCTGTCAAATAAGGTTAAAGGATAAATAACATTTTAACGATGGTTTTCAATACAACATCAATAAATTAATACATCATAAAATTATTTCTACACATATCAATCCATATAATAGTGTTCATTATCTATAAGTGGTAATTGATTCAGGTGATGTACAAGCTCTTCATTCTTACAAAAATTAACTATAATGGAATTCTAAGGATGATATTCACTTCCTTCCACCATACTCTTAATTTTTCCTCATCAATACTTCTCTATATATCCTTCTATCCACATATAAATATGTTCTTAATTCCATTGAGAAACATTCAGGGGTTCCTCCTTCCACACATCTCACATGTTGTAAATTGATCTTTTTTTCATTAAAATCTCCACCACTCAGGCTCTCAGCTATCTCCATGCATCTTGTCTTTGGTGTGTTGGGGAGATTTTATTGATATATATTATTAATAACATTTCTGGAAAAATTATGTAGTAAAAACATGATATCCTTCACCCATATCAATACTTCATTTGGTTTCATAATTTTACCACCTTTTCATTCATGTTAGATGTTAACATCAATCCATCAGCTTCTGGCTGTTGACGAAAACCAGAAAGTATAGTTTGGGAAACAATAATCATAGTATGACAAAAATATAGTTATCTATAATATATTTAAATAACCACACCATATTTTTATATCTAAAAAACCATTGGATTATTATAGAATAATCATTTTCAATATCTAATCACATCCTTCAAAATTTTTTGTATTGAAAATTGGAATTTCCTAAAGAATATCCCTATAGACTGTCAAACTAGGTTTGTGGTAGGTCATGTTTTCATATAAAAGGTCTCCCTGAGTTAGGTTTAGATAACGATTTCAGAGTTATTACTCATATGTACATAAGTGACAGAACCACATCCACTTTTATAGTCTATAGAGGGATGTATTTCTAGGAAAACCCACAAAATATCTACCCTAACAAATTTATAGGAAGTTATTCTATAATTTTCCTGATGGTTTAGTTCTCTATTCATTTTTTCTCTAAATATAGGTACCATAGTTGATACTAAACCTAGTATGATACTAACTATAGAAATCCTCCCCTAGATCGACCAATGTATGGGTCTTCTATCAATTACATTGGAATGATTACATGGAATTGAATCCTGATGGACATAAGAGTATAGTAGTACTGGTAAACCAAATTCAAACAAGAGTCTTGTATTATAAATTATGAAACTAATTTGACTTCATATTTTATATTTATTCTAAATATATAACTTCTATATGTTGTAATCTATAAAGAATATCCCAAAATATATTTTGTAGTATGCATCATCAATTCATAGTTCAATAAATATAAAAAGGGTGAGATAAAATACTTAGTAAGGAATAATATATCGTAATCATTAATTAATAAATGAGAATAGTCAAAATGGAAAGTTAAATAACAGAAAACACATGAACTATAATCAATAAACTGATTTTAAGTGTGTAAAAATTAATGAAAAGTAATAACTGAAAACACATGACATTCAAATTTCTATACATGGAAAAATAAATATGGAAAGGTAAGAAACTTAAACACATACCCTATAAATAACTAAAAATTAAATATATCTATAAAATATTCAATGAAAAATCTCATGAATGAATAAAAACTAAAAATAAATTTGGGAAATGCTTAATTATGGGATGCCATGTTTACTAGGTATATGGGGGATTTACCTTCCAGACCATTCACAATAAGGATTAAAAGTATTGTGTAAACCCATCTAAGGTTACTTGGAATATGACTCTCCCCATGAGACTAATGTTTCATAGAAGGTATATTAATAACTAGGACCCTCTCAGGTCGTACTAGTCCAAATCATTTATTATATATTCAATAATTGATATAAAAATGTGTATTATCAAATATCTGTATACAGTAAGATATATTGAATTATTAATATTTACCAAAATAAAATAATACCATTAATATTAAATACCATATAATAGTGATATAAAAACAGTGTAATGAACTTATCAATTAAAAATGAAATTGTAAAATAGAGAAAATTCAATATTCAATGATTATAGGAAATTGAATAGTTCAAGAGGACAATAAGAATCCCGGAAGTAAATGTGAATAAAATCCGTATCCAAATCAATCATAAACCATCTATAAGAATATTAATAATAATATTAATACAATATACCCCATGTAGAGTAAAATAAATAGTAATTTTCATTGATGTATATAAATAATATAAAAAGTAATTTTAAAAACATTCTTGAGGGAAATTTCATTTTGTTTTGAAAAACCATTGTAAAAAAAATTCTTTGAAAATAAATTTTATAAATATATTACATAAATATTATATTTTTAATCATTCAATGTATTATTTAAATTAATGATGTTGGTTAATTTTGTACAATTCATACGAGCTAAAAAGAATATTCCTTTTTCACGATTACAGGTTAGAAAAATAACTAGTTTAGAAAGTGACAAAATGATTCCTTTGAAAACAATGCTAAACTAAATATGGGTAAAACTGTATTTAACAAATACTTTTATAAAAAATTTGAAAACCATTTTAAAAAAACGTTTTGTGAAGAAAACTAGTTCTTGGACTAAAGAGATGAATGAATTCAAGTTTTCATATGATAATTTATAAAACATTATAATTACCAATGAGTGGGAAAATGACAATAATAGATGAAAAAGTTCATTAATTACCAATGTAGATATAAAATAAATGGCTTATTTAAAAAAAATTAATATATTTTACTCAAATGGAAATACCATTGAAAGATCATTAAAGATGATGTTGAGGAAAATATTCTTTAAACATTCTAGATTATCCCATTTCTCTTTTAATCATTTTAAATAATAAAAATCATCATGTAATAAAAGTATATGGAAGATATACTATCATGATAGTAAAATTATTGATGAAATATTGTGTAAAATGAAATTATATACATTGTATGATATAAACATGCTTCATAACAACAAGAAAGTCTCAATATATTGTAAATTGTGACGAAAATATCCTACATTGAGTTTCCTTTTTGGTGAACATCCTTTAACATCATGTATAATAATCTGATGGTAATAATATACTAAAAAGAGAAACTTTTTAATGTTTACAATTAATTTCAATTTCAATTTCTTTATTTTGTATAAAAATACAAAAGAAGTTATATTTACATTGATTATTTTCATCAAATTCCAGTTATGTGTCAAAAACAACTTTGGTAGGTCAGCTAGGGTTAAATGAATCATTATATAATATCTTGAGAATAAGAATCATCAAATAATTATCATATTTATAAATCAATTATATTTTTAAAATTAATCATACAAGTGGTTATGAAAAATTAATCAACGTTACAATCATGGAGATTGTAGGTCATACGTACACATGACTAACATTATAATTTTTTAATGATCGTTATAGAATGTTGGTAGGTAACAAAATATCATTCGAGAATGATAATTTTGTCATGAATACCATATTATTTAATAATATATCATATAATTATAATTATTTTCATGATATTGGAATCATATCATGTCAAGGAGGTCATAGTATACACGTCCTTCAATGACGTTATAATTTTTTATGAGTTTGTAAAGTTAACAAAGAAAATATATATATGTATAATGAATTTTTAAAAATGTAATTATTCCATTAATTTCATATATATATTTTTGTGTAAATTAATATTCAATAAAATAATTATTGATAAGATCCTTGTATGTTATGAAAGAATCACACCGCTTTGAGGGGTAGGTAGTCCACACTTCCTCAAATGATGATATCGAATTAAAATAAAATTGAAAGTAATAATGGTATCTATAATTAAAGGATTAAAGTTGTATAATGAAATAATAAATATCATATATAAAATTAGTATCCATCGTAATTGACACCATGAGAGGAGATAATGGATTAATGAACAATCATCATTATGTGAGGTAGTAGTCCACCATACATAAGAACAATATGTTGGTTTCACATTGGATGGAGGTGTGTGTAAATATATGTCAAACAATTTACATAAAAATATTATATTATATTTTTTATATTGGTTTGGTTATTTAAGTATGGAATAAATATATTTTAGGGGTTCGATAATTGAAATAAAAATAGAGATCTTTATAGAACATGTTACCTTTTTATCCTGTAACGTCATCTTGTTTGTACTTAATGGATTGCATGAAAGGAAGTATGAAAATACGCGTCTTCAAGTATGATGAAATGGATTTTGAGAAGGTTTGTCATAGGATCATGGCTGAACCTATGTGGTTTTATAGGTTTGAGTAAGGAGGATATGTGGTTTCTATTTATAGAGAATGAAAAAGGCTCAATTGGTATTTTTGAAACAAGTTAGGTGTACCACGTTTTCACCTATCAAAAGAAATAAAAACTAAGAAAACTCAATTATGGATGTTGTATATGAGAATTTTGTCCAGAAAATGGGATTTGGACTTTTTTTTGGTCATTTTGTCCCCTGTGTTAAAGGGTTATTCCCTTAATAAGTTTAATTTTATTATAAAACTTTTAATTAATTTTAATTGCCTTAACTATTTATTTTTTCAAAAACAATGATGGAATTATTAAAAATTATAAATTACATAAATTCAAAATATGGAATACATTTTTCCAAATTCTCATCATATATGTGGTCGAATGTTTTTAAATTTAATCATCTGTGTGGGGAGATAATGTGAATTTTTTAAGTAAAAATATTTGAATGTATTCTAAATTTTTATAGTCAATATCAACATAAAAAAGAGACTCAGTCTAGTTTCTGAAGACTCAGGAAGTGAATCCAAGAGACTCGAGATCGAATCTGGGTAGAGAAATATTTCCTTCTCTCTCTAGAAGTATTGTTCTAGGTAGTGTGGAAATTATTATTCGGTAATATAGATGCTAGAAATATTTTTTTTTGGTATGGGAATTTTGGTAATTATTTGTTCCCTGGCCTCTTTCTATGACTTGGGGCCACCCAATGCCATTAGTCCAGTAAGTCTTTTGGACCACCTCAAGGCCTTTGTTCGATCTCAAGGCCTTCGAGCCACATTAAAATTATGCATAATGTGGACTAGGAAGACTCTATGAGAATTTGGCATTAGATGAGGATTCGTAGGTTGCACAATCACTAGAGTAGAGTTCAAAAATTTGTATGAATGAGAGGGTATGGATAGTTGTAATAAGGTCATCCTATTCATGCATGATAAGCTTAGCCAAACATCTATTCGAGGGTGGAGAGAAATCATTAGTTGTGAGGGAGGGGGAGATCCATGTAATTATATTGTTGATGAATGAAACCAAGACCATAGATTCATGTAATTTCACATTCCATATTGTCCATGTATGTGTTCCCCTTTAACCCTTAAAAAGGGGATTATAGAAAATGAAAAAAATAGAAGGCCTTCTGGAAATTTGGTCGTATAACCAATATCAATGTTAATTTGATACCAATGATAGACATTGTTTTTATTGATAAAATAATTATATAATTAATATTAATTTATATTTAAAATTTTAATTTATGATTATCAATAAATAAGATGAAAAATTATTTTTGAAATACAATTCAGTTTTTTTAACATGTAATTAAAAAATGAAATGTTTTTGCAAATTATAAAAAATTTACCATTACATAATTATTATGTTTCAATTTAAAAATTAAATTTATTTTTACATATTAAATGAAATTATGTGTCCAATTTATGATTTAAATTGAATTCTCTATAAAAAGGTGGTAAAATTTCCTTTAATAAAAATATAGTTTTTTTGTGTAAAAAATAGTTTATTCTTATCCTATAAATATAAAACCTAATGGATTAAAAAATATGGGATTTAATTATTAACATATATATATTTCATTAAAATAATTAACTAAATATAAAATAATTAGTTTTATTAATGGATAAATCATTTGGAATCATAAAATGTAATGTGTTTTTTTATTATCCCATTTGTTCTCATATTAATTCTCATTAATTGTTAACTAGTGAATTGATTTTATATTTTTGTAACCCATAATTTTTAAATGTTAGTTAAAAAATTCACAACTAATAATATAATGGCTTTTTTATAACATATTATACTATATTATAATATTTTAATAATATATTAATATTTCGTGGAACTCATTCTTACTTGTAACACTAGCTATTTCGGAAGGTCACACTTTGCATGTAACACACAATAACTCAATGTTTGATAAATTGAAATATATAGATTCTATTTTAAATAATATATATTTTATAATGTATATAGATAAAATATTACCCTACACGAATGGTGTTCTGTGTCATACACACTATCAAAAAAATGGTTCATACTTGGGATTTTTAAGGTGTCATAAGTTCTTACACATTCTTAATTATATTCAATGTATAACTTAATTAACTGATAAAACTGATATTACAACCGAGGATAAAATGTTATCTTATTATAAATGTATCATTCCATCCATAATAGTTCTTGTAGTAATTTTATTACCAACAACATTCGTAAAAGTAACCACTTTTCTTGGATATCTTTTTCAGTTACAACTATATGATTGAAAAGAACTTGGTTTAATTGATCTACCATAGTAGGATGAATAAAAAACTCATTCTTATTCATAGAATGGTGATACATTTTTTAATATGTTTCATAAGGATTCTATAATCTATTTATTCTACATAGACATCGAGAACAATATGATAGGTTCAGGTGAAAGAAATCAAAGGGACATATTCATGACAAAAACGGTCGCAACAATCCTCAAGAGAATTGGAATAAGGAAGGAGTGAATTAAAATTAGTCATTGGTTTAAATTATATCATTTCAACAATTTATTGATTGATAAATCAAAATTCAAAATGAAATGTGAAATTAAAATTTTGAATTGAATAGAAAACGAATAAATAAATATTTCTTAATGAAATTAAAAACTATAAGTTCAAAATACTCACAACATGAAATTTTAGAAAGGTAGGAAAGATTTCCAATGGTGATACAAATCCATTAGTGTGATCTTACAATGGTGATAAATCCCCATGATGGAACATCAAAAAACTTATAAATCTACAATGGTGTGAAATCAATATATTGATAAATATATAAAGTTGATTCCCAAAAAATTAATCTTAGCACCAATTAATCAAAAAAACCATTCTTGATGCAATTAATTATGACTAAATTAAAATGATTAGAAAAGATATCAGAAAGATGATGTTCTATACCAGTGTGTTCAAGAGTGATATCTCCATTTTGAAAATGATTTTTCAAGAATCCATTTAATAGATAAATATTCATTGTTATCTAGAGTGATAATGGATTTTTTGAAATTTTAATAAAAATTTTATTTTCAATGTTAAATATTACTAGAGGTGAAAAGGTTTTCTCATAGTCTATTCCATCTAATTAACTATACCATTATTCAACTACTCTAGCCCTATTTCATACTATAGTATGAGATTCATCAAATGTTTTGATCACCCATTTTGTGCCTGTAGTTTACGTTTCTTTATGTCATTCCCCATTTTCCCATGCATTATTTGTTTCAAATTGATTTAATTTTTATAGAGTTTCAATTACCCAAAAATTATCATTAATTTAATTATTTATTCTCTTTAGTTCAAGCTATGATAGTAATTCTTAATGTTAAACCTAGTTTTTCTGAAAATGTATTATCTATATACTTCTATCTTGGTATCAAAAATAAAAAACTAAATAATGGTACTTAAGAGTCCTAACAGATCTATAAAAATAGGGGTTGGTAACCTCAAGGTTCCTGAAAATGTTCATGTTCGATTTCTAGAAGTCCAATAGAACTAGATAATTTTTCTGATTTTGTTAGAGGAATCGTAAGGTTTTTAATTCATGTTCATAGATGATAAATCATCATCATGGTTTTATAAAGAAGTATTATCCTCAGGTGGATGTATGTCATCATGTTTTATGTGAAAAGATTCATCCACAATAGTGGGACTGTTGTTAAAAACTATATAGGATTTTATATAGGATTATAACCAAGGAAACTTAATTCATTAGTATTAGATTAAAAGTTGGCTAATTTTTTTTATTCTTATTAGAAAACACATTAGAAAAAAAATATATATAATTTAATAGACCATAATATTACTAATCTTCCAAATCTTATAAGGGCCATTCTTCTAGTTATGTATAATTATAACTCTATTTATTATATAACAGGATTTAGTGACATCTTCAAGAAAAAAAATAGACATGTAATTTATATTAAATTAGTATAGTATTGTCTATCTCGTGAATTGTTATTTTTTTCTAGAAATCCATTATTCTAAGGGGTCCTAGGAGAAATGAATTTATGAATATATCCATTTATGATAAAAAATATTTAAAGTATTCATTTATAAACTCACATCTATGTTTGTTTATTATGGTCTGAATTCAACGTTTGTCTATGTTTTGTAGAAATATAGAATACATTGTAAACATAGAACATTATTCACATTTATAAGATAAAAATAATACCAACGAATACCTATAAAAGTCTTCTACTAGTAAATAAAAAATGTTATTCCCATTTATAATAGAAAATATGAATAGTCCAAAAATCCATATAAACCATGTTAAGAGTTTGAGATATTGACACTACTTTCATTAATTTTAAATAAATCTTATGATGATTCCCATTTTTATAGAGATTATAGAATTTTTATGTGGGAACTCATGTTTCGTTATATCCTTGAGTAACCCATTAAAAGTAAAATTCCACTGTTAGTTAATATTATAGTGGAATAGTCTATAATTTAAATACAATGATTCCATATGAAATGTACTCAAGAAGGAAACATTTTGATAAATTAATAATTAAAATCAACAGTATTAACAATTTCATTCCTTAATGAAGTAAAAAACTAATGAATCCATATAGTCAAAACCCTTAAATGCAATTTTCTTTTTAAAATTTATCATTCAAACCATCACCACATAATTTTTATTTATTAATAACATTATTCTTCAGAACATCAAAAAACAGTAATATGGATGTTAAAATTTAATTGGTGTTACTAGTTTTGCCGAAGATAACTATTTTCAATTTTGCATTGTCACTAATTGTGACATGATAACCATCATCCCTTTTAGGATCATGAAACGTTAGTAGTCACCTATAATATTCCTTGAACAATTGTTCTCTAATACACATAGAATTTTAATGAAGAACTTCAAGTAGTTTTCTTATAAAAATATTTAAGTGGAATTATTTTGGTACCCATATTTTCGTGGGTCTTAATGTATTAAAAATTTGGGCTTTATAAAACCACCATTGTTTTATTTGTCTCTTATAAAAAACATTATGATTTTTCAAAAAATAACCTTTTTGGCCCATTATAATAATAATTTATTATATAAAGTTCATAATTTGATTTAGGTACAAATTTTCATTAACTATTATTCTTTTTCTAGGTTGGAATCCCTGACCATTAATCCACTTTGGATTAAATTTTTTACATATAATATTTTTACATTTTTCTCGTCCTTTGCTAATAATATATAAATAATTTGTTATTTTGTTCTTTAGAGATTTTAGGTTCAATATTCAACAATATATTTTGGTAATTATTCTTATTCTCTACTGTAATATCAAATTTAGTATTAACATATAACTCATTCAATATTTCCGAAGGTTATATTTATAGTGACATTTATATTCCATACAATTATATGACAAAAGTTTAATGATAAAAAACATAATTGAGTTATAAAAATGGGATCCAAATGCTTAGTGTCATGGAATAATTTTGACAATATATAAATTTTAAATAATATAAAATTAATATTTATTACTTCCATATTCTCTAAATTCTTATTGTCCTTTATATTGGAATCTGTACAATTATTCACCTAAGGATATAAATCACAATGTTTTGGGATAAAAGTTGAGTAAGATATTATATAAGTAATTTAATCAATATAGATTGGTTGAGAAGAATAATTATAATCATAATAAATTCATGGTATCATCATCATAATCATAAGAGTAAACATTAGATAAATTAACAGAAGGTTGAATTTCATAAAAAATGAAACTTCGTGTCATAGTGGTCAAATAACACACATTGTAGTAAATAATTCAAGTATCCTATTCAAGAATTCCAATTTTTTATAATATAATACATGATAATAACCAATTAAGTTGAGTTCTTTATAATATTGGTGCACCCATCAAATCATATCATTTACATGATCAATATAATTCTTGGTGCACCCATCACTTCATAACATTAAAATTATCATGAATTCCACATTGAAAGTGTATTAACCATGGACATAAAATAAACAATAGAAATGAATGGATATAATTTAACATATAATATATAAATTAATAAACATTTGTATTCTAAAATGAATGATTTAATAACATAAGTGGCATAAGAATAATCATTAATGACTATATAAAAAACAATCCCACATGAAATAAATTATCTATGTTTGGATAGAGAGTTCATTTTTAAAATTTCATTACAATTCCCAAAAAACAAGAATGAAAAAATGTTTATATTAGAAATCAAAAGATAAGTAAAAAATAATAATATTTAAAGACAAATAATTGAATTTACATACTAAAAATGGAGTGAAAGAGGGAAAACCCAAAGAAAGAGAGTTGGGTTCTAAAATCACCAAACCTTATGTCATAATCATTTAATGACATTAATATGGTGGAAACTAAAATAAGATTAATTAATTAAAAAATTTAGATCCTTTTATAAATTGATATTATTCACTATAGTTTTCTTATGTTCATTTATGATATTATTGATTGGTTATAGAGTTCAATTTCAATGTTCTGTCGTGTTTGTTTTCATTGTTTTCATGATCGATTTTCTTATATATAATTAAGGATATTGATGTAATATATGAAATATTTCTCATGAATTGAAATTATAGTCTATATATCATCATTAAATTATTTAAATAGATATATGTATCATCTGTATATATGGTGTTAGGAATAATAATTATATAATACATTAGTGATAATAGTTTAGATTATTATGGTGGTTTTTTATCACAACAATTTTTTTTGTTTTATCTAGTAATATTATGTGAAAATGATACTTCTAGAACTTAAATAGGCTATAAATACATTAATATATGTTTTAACCATTATAATTGTTTCATGAAATTTCATAAGGTGTGTAATGTAAAATTAAACCATGTTGTAATTGAAGTTGATAAATCAACATTACACAGACGATGTTATCATTTTAATAATAAAAGGGAGAGGAGAAGGGGTTAGATAATGAATTATTCCATTATCATAATAAAATAACATTACATGTAAGGTAATTTGATTTTAATTCTTTTTGGAAGATATTTTGTTTTGATAGATTAATAAAATACAAGAACATGAAATGAAATTAAAAGAAAATAAAATGGATTTTACCTCTAAAAGCCTTCTCATTGAGAACCCCTTTAAGAAAAATTGTACATTCTTTTGATGAGACCAAGAACATCCTGACATGTGGGATGGGATTTATATTATTATTTTCCATAATTTGGGCATGATTAAAATTTTGGAAGGTTGGAGGAGAAGAGGTGGTGAGGGATAGAATTTATATGGTAGTAGAGGGGTGTTTTCTCACTATTTTATTCATTATTTTATAATTTTGTCTTAATACAATGAGTATTTGTAGAATTGTAGTTAAATATATTAAAATATTTATTATAGGATTGAGATTATGGTTATTTCATTAGGGATGACTCATGTAATAGTTTATTTAACATATAATGTATATACACTGTAAATAAACATATTTTACTATTCACTAAGAATTCCAATATTTCAAAAAAATATCAAAAATAAAACATAACAATTTTTTGATTTAGTGAGTTAAAAAAATGATCAAAATATTACTAAATGATTATCTAGGTTTTAATAAATTTATTTTTTTAACTAAAATCATTATTTACTTAAAAAATACAGATTTTAAAATTATAACACATTTTTAAACACTTTGAAAATTTAATAAAAATTTTATCATCTTAAAAGAAAAAAATATTAAATTACAAATAAATTTTATAAAAAAAAATTATTTTATATTATTAAATTAAATATAAAATTATTATAAAACAATTCTGTTTTCTGAAAATACCAACACGTAATTAATAAATTGTAATGTATTTATTTACTTATACAATAATATAATTGTATCATATTTTCATTTTTTAGATTGATAAATATTATGTAAATGTTATAAGATGAGGTATCTATTATATTTTTTTAATTAATATTCCTAATGGTAACATTAATATTTTAGAGTTCATGTTATACTTCCATCGAGAAAAGATCTATAACATATATAAATAAATCTTTTTTCATTTATTATTCATTTATAATGTTTTTATTGTGTTCTCAAAGGGATTTTAGGTTTTTTATAGTGTATTACATAAATATAGTATTTGAATTTCTATTGATAAATTTTTTTGATGTCACAATATTTATTCCTATGTTCATTGAATGTGTCTTCAGAATACTACAATACTCAAAAATATATTCTTTAGTCATATACTCATAAGTTTTTTCACATTCATAGATATCATAACGAGGCACTTATTAAGAAGTATAAACATTAGTAACCTCATACTATTTTTTAAAGAATCAAATGTTGCCTCTATTTTATTTCTAGTTATGAGTCGACTCTAAATCACTAGATTTGTCCTTTGAGGTATACTAAGTCTCTTCCCAGATTTCTTGAAATTTCAATTATTTTCCTCATATTTCATTTTGTACATTAATATTGCATAGTATTATTTTACAGATCCCATTTCCCGTACATTTATAGAAGGTTATCTTATCTGTATTATCATCCATTTTATAATTTTTTATAATGTTTTCATTTCTATCATACATTCAGAATTAGCTATGATTTCTAAAAAAATCCTTCTTCTTGAAGAATGTTTTGAGTCTTCTAGCATGTTGGGTCATTTCCTCATCACTATTTGGTGGTGACTCACTATCATTTGAACTTTTTTTGTTTATATAATTTTCTATTCATTCTCTTTGGATATAGTAGACTCTGATGCTATTGATATTTTTGTATGGTCATCATCTTCTTATCTATTCACTTTATATTCTTCCTTGTATGTCATAAATGTACCAATTAATTCCTTAATTGGAAGTATGCTATTGTTGAAGGACTATATGATTAACACTATTTTCTATATCCATCTATCATGGATTCATATGAGTAGTAACACAATATCAACCTCATCAAAGTCTTGATTTCTAAGGGAGATGATCATGATCACTATTTCATTGAACCTGAGATACATATCAGAAATTATTTCATTAAGATTTATCTTAAATGTTTTATACATAGTATTATATTTATTCAAAATTATTTTTTACATTGTTTATTCTTTAATGATAAATAACTAATTTGTACCAAATATCGATGGTTTATTTACTAGTAAAAATTGAATTGAAATCCTCATGTTTATGGAATAAAAAAGGAATTAGTTGCTTTATGTAATTATTATTGGCTATTTTTACAGCTTCATCCCAATATTATATTTTTGACATAGGTAAATCCTACATATCTTTAGTATCTAACCAAATCTCAAAACCCATTCATTCAATATGAATGTTCATTTTAATCTTCATATTAGTATTATTATTTCCATTGAAAGAATAGGCATGTAGGTAGGACAACATTTTTTTCTATTATCAATATAAATAATTAAATGTTTAATTAATAGATATTTGTAATTAACTAGATTTATAAGGGTTATTCTATTGTGAAAATATAGTGTTTAGGGTGTTCTGAGAGGTAATGGTAGCTTTTTTCAAGAGTTTTCTAGTTTTACTAGTTTTTCCATCCGTCAGTCAGGGATGTTGGAATCGGTGAGTTACGTGCATTGACATCAGTGAGTTAGGCGTATCAGTGTTAGTGATTCAGGGGAATCCGTGTTAGTGAGTTTGGGCGTCGGTGATGATGATATGAGTGGCTCAGTGTCAGCGAGACATGGCATCTGTGACAGGGTGTCGATAATAGGACAACAATGAATTAGGGTGTCACTGAGTTGTGGTGTCGATGAGTCATTGTGTCAGTAGCTCAATGTCTGTGGCTTAACAATACTAGGTCACATTAGTGGATATCTTATTATTGGATCAATGTTTGTTACTCACCCATTCATGACTCGTTTTTGGTTTATCCATATTTTCCATGTTTTTCATGTTTCCTCCAAATTACATCTAATTTTATGTAAAAGGAGATTATAGCATTGTTTGGATGTTTTAAGGGTGTTTCAAGGTATATTAATTATATATTTAATATTATAACAGTAATGGGACATTGAGATACTGAAACTACATGATCTTTCCATGATCCCATGTTAATAAATTTTTAAACCATTTTTCTATTAATATGGGATATGTCATTTGAAAACTGGGATCTCTCCTTCCTAGTGCATCTTCTATTGTTTCATGGTGCACCTAAAGACTTCCTTCATAGGAGAGTCATGCGCTTGTGCTAGATCCTCCTCCTGGAATGTTTTCTAGGAGTTTTCTGCTACCTGCATGATCCCATGTTCATGGAGAAAGGAAGAGTATTTGTCTCATGTTGTTTGAATTTGGGATGTTTATACATATATTTTCTTGTGTATCATGTGGCGTAGATGTACTAATGTTTCCTTGGGTGTAATGGGTGAATAATTCTCTATAAATATTATTAAATAATGGCATCATATATGATTAAATGATATCATGGGTCAATTAGATAATGGGATGGGAGTGGGTTGATGTTTCATCGCATGTTTTATTCTTTTATGAATGTTTCTTTTTTTGATTGTTCTGCTTGTATGCCTTTTAAAAATCTTGGTCATTGGTGGTCTTTGATTGAACACTATCAATGTTCTATTTTTTACATAATATCTTATAAATGGATGCAACATGGATTCTTATTAATTTTGGGTTCTTGGAAAATTGAAATGGCTACCCCCCAAGATGAATACCCTTGCGTGATCAACCCTGTTTATCAATGTGGACATAGGGAACATTGTTTACCAAATCTGAATATATCCTATTTGATAATTGTGTATATGTTTTTTTCTATTGGGTTTGAGACTTTATGTGAGTTTTGTGGTGATGTGGGTGGGAGAATGATTATCGGTACATGGGAGGACAGAAGGGTTGGACATATAAATGGGGAATGTTATGTTGTGCAGTGGGGTGGCAGTTTTGTGGTGTATTTTTGGGGATTTGTGTATGGGGTGGTAAGGGTGGCGTGTTGGAATATAATATTGATTTAATGATAATTTTTATAATGGATGTACTTTAATGCAGTGGGACTTCATTTTTATTTGTTGTGGCCATTGAGAGACAATGGAAAGTGGTACTGCGATGTGTTTATGGACTTGTTAGGCAGTGGGACTACATCAGGGAAATATTTTGGTAGTGGGGCTATAGTACTGGGTTGTTTCATTATATCCTATTTATAGGTGGGTTGGATGTGATGTTGTGGCACAATGGGGCTACCAATCCTAGATGTGAGTGGAGTATTGTGCGGTATAACATTGGAGAATTATAGATGGAAATGATGGAATGGGTGTCTAAGAAGAACATCTAGTGTGCAGTAAGAATTTTTGTTGGTTCCTCTTTGTATTTTATTAGAATTGATGTTAAAATGAAATTATATACCATGTTACCACTTACTTTATTCTATTTTGGTAGTACCGAAGAGTGAAGTGAGTTGGTTTCTATGTGTTTATTTAATTTGGCCCTTTACCATCTGGATGGTTGTAGATGTTGTTCTCAGTAGTTTCCTTGGGTTGTTCTTGAATAAACTAAAGTAATACAATTAATAAATAATTGGAATTTTGTTAAATTAAAAAGGGTTAGGGATATGCTTAGTCAGTGGATATTTGTGTGGTTGTGCATATAGGTGTATCATTAAAATTGGTTCTTGTGGTCTTGTTGTCTGATTTGGGGACCCGTAGGTTGGGATGAGTGTTTGTTTACTCATATGTATAAATATTAGTTTCTTTTTATTTCTATACACACCACAACCATATTGAGAACATTGTGTCAAACACCATTATTTCATGGGGATGATTTGTTTCCCAATATCTCGGTGGGGGATGGATTCCTTGTTACTGATTTTCTTCCTCACACACTCTTCTAGTTTATACTACATGAGAATATTCAGGATAGCTATAATGTATTAAGGTTTAACAAGGTCCCATATCCTTTGGGATTGATTTTTTTGAACAAGGGACTTAGGTTCTTGTAGTACATGATTTTTTTCAAATGTGTCTTCAAGATGATGGCCAAGGGTCATCGAGAGATAGGTGTTGTTGTGGCCAAGGTGTCCTCGGGCAAGATGTGTAACAACCCGAAATTGTGAAAAAATTTGTTTCTTAATTTTGTGTTTTATTTTATTTTATACTCCACAAAAATATATTCATTAATTAATTAGGTGAGTATAATTAAATGATACCATTGGGTTTTGACTGTTATATGATTGTTGGTCAATATGACCTTTGGATGCTAAACACTTAACGTTACAATTTTTTTTATAAATACAAGTGACATTTGTTAATTAATACAGAAAGAGGATTCGATAGCCTCATTCAGTATACTCGTGTCATTCGAAGCCCATATGATAGAACATGGGAAAGAGGTAGCCCCACTGGTATTTTCTCTAGACCAAGGCCAAGTCGAACGACATCATCTGATGCTTGAACAGAATCACCTACGAGAGAAGTTCAAGCTGATAGATGTCACTACTCGGGCATTGTTTCCGAGTCAACCTAATATTCTGCCACCATAGCACACCATACACTATGATATTATGATGGTATTATAATGGGATGTATAACGAGACCTTAGCTGTTTTGTGTAATCCTTTTATATAAATAAAAATGTTATTTCTTCTTATGGTAATGTTTGAATATCTGGAAAAATATAAGATGTATATTATTGGTGAATATGGGAAAAATGATAATTTGAAATATTTCTGTAAACCTTAAGTAATTAATACTTTGTACTGATTTTCAAAAATTGGTCTTCTGCAGTTATGTTCAGTAAGAAATTTAGAGTCTAATAAGATCAAATTAATCTTTGGTGAATAGTAAATTATGAATATTAATTTTTTTGCTTATGAATGTTAATGTGACTAAATGGAATAGTAAACCCACTTAATAAAGTATTAAAATAAATAATGCTCCTTGATTAGGTAATGTGATTCAATAAAATAAATAAATAACTGTTTTAGAAATTATTAGTTAAGTATTAGTTTTCTTGATGTTAATAGTTTTTTTAAAATTAAATTAAAATTATTTAAAAAATTATTTTCCAAAACGAATTATTTTTTTGAATTTAGAGCATTGATATTTGGTTAAGTTGAATTAAATGGATTTTTCTGAAATAGTTTAATTTTCAGTGAATAGTGTTTTTATTTAAAAATTAACTTAAAAATATATAGAAAATTATTTTCATAAAATGGAGTTCATTTTTGAATTCAGAGCATCGATATTTGGTTAAGTTGAAATTTAGGGATTTTTCTAAAACAATTAAACTTTTAATGAATAGTGTTTTTTTTAAAAATTAAAATAAAATTTTTCAGAAAATTATTTTCATAACATTGAGTTCATTTTTGATTTAAGAGGAATGGTTTTTTAAGGTGAATATTTGGGATTTTTCTGAAACACATGAATTTTTGTTGAATATTAAAAATATAGTTTTTGACTTTAGGGTGTTTAATGACATCATTAATGATGTAATAAGAATGAAATAATTCTACTTGGATTATTAATAGTATTATATGCTATTAGTTGTCCCATGAGTCCAATACCATGTGAAAATACCACGGGCAAGCCCATGGCATTTCCAATACCACCGATGAGGTGTCCCTTGGAAATTAATGACTTGTTCCCTCACTTCTTCTGTAAATACGCACCCATTCCCTCATTCATTTCATTTCCAATTCCTCTCCAACGATGTTATGGTATTTTTATCTCCCAATGAGTCCTCTTAATATCCCCTCAATCCTCCCAAGGTCTCGACATTCAAGCTTTTTAAGATACTCTTCAAGGTAAGGGGATCTTTCACCCTCCTCTTTTAAGACATGACTTCCTTTATGTTGTGTCTTCTAGATTCCATCTCTTTATGTAGAGTTTATATTCAAATATTTTCCCATTACTATCAATTTCATGTATAATTGTTGAGAGACCCTTTCCACTCTAATCAATTTATATTCGGAATTTTTATGTGACACTGTTTGGCTGCCTAAATTTTCGTAAAAATCCCATATTCTCTTTCCCCACAAGATTCCTCTACATTTGGTATGTCATTAAAATTTCCATACCATGTAATTATCTTCATTCTATTCTTCCATTATATTTAATTATAAGTTATTTATTAGTGGTTTACCCATGTACCCACTCTTTTTTTTTGTTTTCTAAAACCATGTTATATAGCTCTTATACTGTATAATTTTCATCTCAAATCTCTCTTTTTTTCTCAAGGAATTATCTTGTACTATTTACGAGAATACCCTAATATATCTTCATTTCTAAGGGTATTAATAAATACATAAATTTTATCTATTTTATTCTGGAATTGACATACATATAACCTTCACTCCCATTCCGTGGGTTATAAATGACGTAACTTCATGTTATTAAGAAGTTTTAAAACATCACGGTTTTGAAATGAAACCCATTACATTTATTTTCTATGTGTTACATACGAAATTTTTGATTATAATCTATGTGGGTCACATGAAAATAAAGACATATTAAGGGTGCACCTTAATATCACTCTAATTCCTTGGGTAAATATTTAATCTCTAGAGATGACAAGTTTCACGATTCATTGGTGAATAACCATGGTAATTTTTATGACACCTCAGGGATAAAACGTGTTGATATGTTCAGGAATGTCTAAATGAAATTTTGTAGCCCCATATTCAAGTTATGATTCATGTTCTTGTTATTATGATATCCCTATTTTTCCACTGCTCATGTCTTCATATTTTTCATCAAGTTCATATTGATATCACAAGTAAACATATTCCTTTGTTTACCACTTATTGGGACTTCTGTTCACCCTTTTCATTGATGTATGTCTCTAGGATATGAGATGTAGTAATTGTACCTAGGATGAACCTATGATTTATCCTTCAAAGTGGTTTAGAATAATTTTTATGTTGTTTTCATTTATTATGTTCTTGATTTCCAAGACACTAGACTTTAAAGATTCACTGTTTGTAAAATGTATTGAAAAGTTATGTAAAAAAAATATGGGATGCCTCAGTTGGTATAAAAGAATATTTTAGTTATTTATGGAAATTAGGACATGAAAAAACTATGTATAACCCTATAGAAAAGTTTAAATATATGAAAAATTCATGGTATTTTTGTGAGTATTGAGTAAGTGGTTTATCAATAAAATACATCCATGTTTGGATACGATCAGGTAGAGGTGGCTCTGGCATCGATGTACATAAAAGTAAAACCTGGAAACACCACATTATGATAGACTCGAATGGGAACTAGTACACAACAATGGGCCTGGATGCAATCTTGGTTACAACACTCCTGGGGGATATGTTTGGTAAATCGCAAGCATTTTATGAATCATTATAAAGGAAATATAGAGAAATGTAATTGTTTAAGAATGATGTTTTAAGACATAAAATCCTTTATAGATAAAATATTCGTAAATGAAATAAGTTTCTCAATAAGGTTTTACTATTTTAGAAAATGGTGGGAAATAGGAGGAACCGTGCAAATGGTGACAACAATGGACCATGCGCTAACGACCCTTTGATGGAAGATGGAATGGAAACATTCATGTGATTGATGAACCAACTAAATCATGTTATAAGAAAATAACATGGATCAATCTGAGAGACCAATATCACTATTAAGGGAACAAAATTTTATTGAGTCATTGATGGGTCAACGACCACCAACCTTCAATGGATCGACTGACCCATTGATTGCTGAGTAGTGGATCAGCTGCATCAAGAAGATATTTTTTGTGCTCCACTATTCAGAGCAAGAGGAGGTCAGCCTTATTTTCTATCGCTTAGAATGAGAAGCTAATCAGTGGTAAGAATAGATTTAAAAAATGAGCCAAAGAGTGGACGTGGAAGCTAAGTACTGGGAGGTGTTCATTAATGTCTTTTTAGTAAGTATTTCCCTCATTCCATTAGAACAATAATGGAGAAGGAGTTTCTCAAGATGAAGAAAAATGATAATGAATCTGTGGAAATCTATGAGATTAACATCACAAGGATTTCATGATATACCTCAAGAATTTTCATGGATCCAAATGGTAAGGATGATAGAATATTCTATGGACTAAGACCTCATCTGGGGAAGAATCTATCCAACCAGTACTATGAAATATATGTGGAGATCATGGGGAGTGCGATGAAAGTCGAGCTGGAGTGTGGTGAGATGTAGTGGTCTCATAAATAAAACTACAAGAATATATCAATGGAGCCCATCTGAGGGAGGACCTTTGATCATGGAAGTGTAGGAAAGAAAGTGCACATTCCACGTGTAATAAATGTTTGAAGCATTCGTAGAACTTCGTGCTTGGGAGAGGGAAATTCTAAAAGTGTGGATGAGATGGCTATATTGCGAGGAATTGTCATAGCGAGGTAAAACCTCGACTACCAAACACTTACGACAAGGGAAAAATGGTACATGCCCTACCTGATGTACATTGGTTTAAGTGTATACAATGTGGGAACTTTTCCAATCACTACCCAAATCCGATGGCAGTGGAGGGTAACCACCATCAGCCTCAGAAAAGGCCAAGGGAGAAAGGCCATTCATTTACTATCACGACAGCTGAAGTTGAGATCTCAAAGCTACAAAGTACTATGTTTGATTCTAGTTCTACACATTCCTTTATTTCCTCCATGTTTGCAAAGAATTTAGAATCATCCCTCGATTTTCTAAAAGTAGAGTTATCAGTCATGAATCATGGGGGGATTATCCAAGAATCGGTAGTGTTTAAAAACTCTATTATTTAATTTAGTGTGAAAAATATTATCTCAAATCTAGTAGTCATTCCCATACAAGAATTCTACATTATACTAGGGATGTAATGGCTCTCAAAGTATAATTCTAAGATCAAATGCAGGAACAAGGAAATCTCAGTAGTCCTGAACAGAAAACCTACAATTATCTTCCAAGGAGAGATATCTCAACCTGATCCTTACCTAGAAGATCACCCTATACCCTTCATTATGGATTGGATCAGTGAAGAAGAAGAATGAGAAGATAGTTTAAGGATTGAAAGTGTCCCCATTGTCTAGGAATACATTTATGTATTTCCTGAGGAGTTTCCTGGACCTCTCACAGAAAGAGGGGTAAAGTTCTCTATTGAACGCATGCATGGATCTCATCTAATATCAAAGACCCCTTATAGGATGGAAAATGTGGAGATAGACGAATTAAAGAAACAACTCCAAGATCTTTCGTATAAAGGGTTTAACTAACCATTTGTGTCTTCTTGGGGAGGAATAGTTCTCTTTGTTAAGGATAAGGATGGATCAGAGCAGTTATGCATTGATTATAGAGAACTGAATGAGATCACATAGAAAAATAAATACCCTCTTCCATGAATTGATGAATTATTTGACCAACATAGTGGGGCTCAATTCTTATCTAAGATTGATTTTTGATCTGGTTTTCATCAACTGAGGGTGAAGAAATAAAATATTCCAAAATCCGGCTTCATATCAAGATATAGTCATTATGAGTTTTTTATGACCTTCAGACTGACCAATGCACCTACTATTTTTATAGATCTGATTAATAGAGTCTTTAATGACTCCCTTGATACCATTTTGGTAGTATTTTATGATATTATGATATATTATAAAAGTTTTGAGGATCAAGAAGATCATATAAAGGTTATTTTTCAAACTCTACAGAAGGAAATGATTTTTGTAAAGTTCAGTAAATATGAATTTTGGTTAAAACAAGTTTCCTTCTTGGGGGACATTGTTACCAATGAAAGAATTACAGTTGACCCTACAAAAAAAATGTTGTACTTGAGTGGCCTCAACCTACAAAAATAAGTGAGATTCGAAGTTTCCTTGGATTGGTAGGATATTATAGGAGGTTTGTGAAAAACATTTCATGAATTTCGAATCCATTAACCATGTTAACTCAAAAAGGGGTCACGTTCCTCTGGAAAAAGGTGTGCGAGGAACATTTCCAAGAGTTGAAGAAGATATCGGTTACTGCACCCATGTTAACTCTTCCCTCAAGTGGATAAGGATTATTTTTTTAGAAATGCATCTCTCAAAAGGCCTGGGTACATCCTCATGAAAAATGACAATGTGATTGCTTAGGAATCTCGACAGTTAAACACTCATGACTAGGACTATCCCACACATAATCTAGATCCTATTGAAGATTTTTTTTCTCTTAAGACATTGACACGCTATCTTTATGGGTAGCAATGTGATATATACACATACCATAAAAGTTTGAAGTATATTTTCACACTAAATGAATTGAACATGTAATAAAGGAGATGGCTGGATCTTTTAAACGACTATGATTGTTCAATTCATTATCATCCCAGAAGAGAAAACAAAGTTGTCGATGCATTAAGCTGCAAATACCCTGTTGTTCTTTCCATAATGAGGATTCAAAGAGATCCATTGATCAATGACCCAGTAAAGCTGTACATGGGAATTATAAGGGATAGGACATCATCAATTCTAACCCATGTTATTTCTCTATAATCATTACCAGAGAAGATCATGAAAGATCAGAAATAAGTTATGTTGTTACAGAAGTGGATTGAGGCTATAAAGGATGAGATTTATCCTATGTATAATATTGATCAAGAAGGTGTACTATAATTTCATACAAGACTGTATGTTCTATTTATTCCATAAATAATGAAGGTGTTGATGGATGAAGCTCATAGATCTACTTTCTCTATAAATCCTAGAAGGAAAAAATGTATTGGGACCTTCATGATCAATATGGGTTAGATAATATGAAAAAGGATGATTTCTTACTACACATAATGGGGCCTGGGATATCAGCAAGTGATGTCAGAGTGACAAATTACTAAAGGGGTATTGCAACGACTACCCATACCTGCATAGAAGTGGGACAATATCACAATAGACATCGTCACTGGTCTCCTAAGAACATCTAAAGAAAACAATGCGATATGGGTTATTATGGACTGTCTCACCAAGACTTTCTATTATATCTCTATTCAGAAATATTTCTCCATTGATATACTTTCTAGGATATACTTTAAGTAAGTGGTAATGTTTCAAGGAGTTCTACTTTCTATCATATATGATCGTGATCCAAGGTTCACATCGAATTTATGGATAAGTCATCAACATTCTCACAGCATTAAATTGAATTTCAGTATAGCCTATCACCCCCAAACTGATGGACAAACAGAAAGGACTATTCAAACACTCTAGAAAATTCTAAAAAAATGCTCAAAATAATTTAAAGTTGGATGGGATCGACCGCTCTCGTTAGTTGAGTTCCCTTAGAACAATAGCTTCCACTCAAGAAATCAAATAGCCCCTTATAAAGCACTATATAAGAAACAATGTATAACTCCCACATGACTGCATGAATCTATTGAGAGAAATCTTATTGGGCCTGATCTTCTGTAAAAGATGACAGAAAAAGTCCATGCCATCCAACAACACATTAAATCAACTAAAAGGCAAAAAAAGAGCTATGACGACAACTGTTGAAGGGATGTGGAGTTTGATGTAGGTGACAAGGTCTTTATTCAAATTTATACTTTGAAAAGAGTCATGAGTTGTGGGAAGAAAGTGAAACTCAGACCTAGGTACATTATCCCCTATGAAATCCTTGTTCGTGTAGGAGAAGTGGCCTATCATCTTGCACTTCTTTCAAACATAGCACAACTTCATGATGTCTTCCATGTATCGCTCTTAAAGAAGTACATACCTGACCCTTCAGATGTACTAAACCCAGAGGTGGTACCACTGGAACATGACCTCTCTTTTGAGGAGAACCAGTGAAGATCTTGTATCGCAGAGACAAGGTTCTACGTAACAAGACTACCCATCCTATTATGGTGTTATGGAGGAAATAAAAATGCGAAGAAGCCAGATGGAATCCGGAGGAGTCTATGAGGGAGAAGTACCCGCACCTTTATTTTCTGAGGGTATTAGTTAAAATTTTGGGGCAGAAATTTGTTAAGGGGGGAAGAATGTAATGACCCGAAATTTTGAATAATTTTTGTTTGCTAATTTTTTTGTTATCTTATTTCATACTCAAAAAAACTATATTCTTTAATTAATGAAGTGAGTATAATTAAATGAGACCACTAGGTTTTGACTATTATATGACTATTGTTCAATATGACGGTTGGAACCTAAACTCTTATCGTTTCAATTTTTTATTATAAATATAGGTGATCTTGGTTAATTAATACATAATGTGGATTTAATGGCCTGATGAAGTAGACTCGTGTTGTTTGAAGCCCATAAGATGAAACATGGGAAGAAGGTAGCAGCACTGGTCTTTTCTCTGGACTAAGCCCATACCAAACCTCATTATATAATGCTAGAACAAAATCACCTATGGGAGAAGTTAAAGTTGATAGAGGTCACAACGAGGGAAATGTTGGCCAAGTCACCCCATGATTCAACCACCATAGCACACATTACACTTAGGTCTAATGCTGGTATTATAAGGGGATATGTAACGAGACCTTAGCTTCGTTATGTAATCCTTTGATATAAAAAATATTTTTATGTTTCTTATGGTAATGTGTGAATATCCGGATAAATATAGGATGTATATTATTGGTGAAAATGGGAAAAATAATATTTTAAAATATTTATATAAATCTTAAATAATTAATAATTTGTATTGATTTTCAAAAAATGGTCTTCTACAGCTGTGTTTAGTAAGAAATTTATAGTCTAATAAGATCAACATAATTTTTGGTGATTAGTAAATTATTAATATTAATTTGTGCTTATGAATATTAATGTGACCAAATGTAATAGTAAACCCACTTAATAATGTATTAAAATAATTTAGTCACCTTGACTAGGTAATGTGATTCAATAAAATATGTAAATAACTATTTCAGAAATTATTAGTTATGTATTAGTTTTCTTTTATAGGAATAGTCTTTTTTAAAATTAAATTATAAATATTTAGAAAATAATTTCCATAAAATGGAGTTCATTATTGAATTCAGAGCATCGATATTTGGTTAATGTGATTTTTTGGGATTTTTCTAAAATAGGTGAATTTTCTGTGAATAGTACTTTTATTTAAAACATAAATTAAAAATATTTGGAAAATTATTTTTATAAAATGGTGTTAATTTATTAATTCAGATCATTGATATTTGGATAAGGTGAATTATTGGGATTTATCTGAAATAGTTGAATTTTCAGTGAATTGTGTTTTTATTTAAAAAATAAATTAATATTTTTTAAAAATTATATTCATAAAATGGAGTTATTTTTGAATTCAGAGCATCAATATTTGGTTAAGGTGAAATTTAGTGATTTTTCTGAAAGATATGTTTTTTGTGAATAGTAAAAATATAGTTTTGAGTTTCGTGTGTTTAATGACATCATTAATGATGTAATAAGTTTGTAATCAATCTATTAAAATTATTAACAATAAGTTATGATATGAGGTGTCCCAAGTGTCCAATACCATGGGTAAATATCATGAGAAAGCCCCCTGGTTATTCCAATACCACTAATGAGGTGTCTCTTGGAAATTAATGACTTATTCCCCCACTTCTCCAATAAATACCAAGACCTTCCCTCGTTCATTTCATTTAAAATCATCCCCAACAAAGTTATGGTCTCTTTACCTCCCAATGAGTCCTCCTAAGGTTCCCTCAATCCTCCCAAGGTCCCGACCTTCAATCTTTCAAAGTTACACTTCAAGGTAAGGGGACCTTTCACCCTCCTCTTTTAAGCCATTACTCAGTTTATGTTGTGTCTTCTAGTTTCCATATCTTTATATTGAGGGTATAATATTATATGTTCTCATTACTGTCGATTTCATGTCTAATTATTGAGAGACCCTTTATGATCTCATCAATTTATTTTTTTGAATTTTTATGTGACGCCGTTAGGCTGCTGAGTTTTTTTGTAAAAACTGCATATTCTCTTTCCTCTCAAGTTTCCTTTTCATGTGATATGTCATTATAACTTCCAAACCATGTTTTTATCACCATGATATCCTATCTTTATATTGTATTATAAGTTATTTATGAGTGGGTTACTCTTTTACTATCTCTTTTTAATGTTTTCTAAAACCATGTTATATATCCGCTAGACATCAGAATTTTCATCTCAAATCTCTCCATTTTTCTCAAGAAATTATCCTATATTATTTATGAGAATAACCAAATATATTTGCATTTTTAGGGTTATTCATCAATACAGATAATTTATCTATTTTATTCTATAATTGACATTCATATAACCATCACTCCCTTTCCATGGGTTATAAATAATGTAACAATCTTGTTTTTTTGAACTTTAAAAACATCACAATTTTGAAATGAATCCCATTTCTATTATTCTCTATGTGTTATTTATGAAATTTTTGATTATGATCTATGTGGCTCACATGAAAATAAAGATATATTACTGGTGCACCCTGATAGTGCTCTAATTCATTGGGTAATGAATTAATCTCTAGAGACAACAAGTTTCACGTTACCTTGGCGAATAACCTTGGTAATTATTATGACAGCTTGGGTATAAACCATGGTGATATTTTCATAAATGTCTAAATTAAATGTTGTAGCCACATATTCATGTTATAATTCATGTTCTTTTTATTATGATATTCTACTTTTTCCTTTGCTCATGTCTTCATGTTTTTCATAACGTTCTTATGGATATCACAAGTAAACTAATTCCCTTGTTTAACCCTTACTGGGCCTTCTGATCACACTTTCCTTTTATGTATGTTTCTAGGATATGAGATAAAGTAATTGTACAAAGAATGAACCTATGTTGAAGCCTTACAAGTGGTTTAGAATAATGTTTTTTGATGTTTTCATGTATTATGTTCATTATTTCCAAGGCACTGGACTTTAAAGATCATTTGTTTGTAAAATGTAATGAAGAGTTATGTAATAAAAAGGCAGGATTCTATAAGCTATGTGGTGTATTTCTGGACTAGGTGTCTTCGGGAGAGATTTGAGTGTGTTTTAGGCCCAGGTGTGAATGATTAGGTGTTGGTAGTCAGAAAGTGTTTTGGAAGAGTGCTATCATCAAGACATTATCTTAGAGACGAGTAGTTAACTTATGGAAAATTGCTGCAGGGTACCAAATTGTCGATGTGATTATACTACTACATTATTTGACATCCTTTATTTAGTGAGTTTTCAATAGTGAGGCTGGGCGACATAGTAATCCTTTGTAGGTGTTGTTAGGTTATACTACTTTCTCATAAGGGAATTAGTATCTTTCCCCCAATTATGCATGGGTGTCTTTAGTTTTCCTACTTGGTATACTCTTATACTATCCCTCTGGCTGTCAACCTATTTTGAGGTTTCTAGGATGGCTCTTAGGATTGTGCTAGAAATTACTAGCCTAGATGATGGGATAGTTATTGTGGTGCTTCTTAGTGTCATCCTTTTGTTATTTCCATTAGCACATTGGTTGTAAATTTGTTGTAGTTTACATTTATGTCATGCATGGGCTAGATTTTTGGTTTCATTAATAAAATTTTTTGGAGTTTTTAGGACAATTACTCTATTATCTCCGAATCATATTTTCATAATAAATGATAATTCCATCCATTTTGTGTGAAACTTAATAACCTTGGTGTTAGTCACCACTCTAGGTCTTATTTAAGGCATGACTCAAGGGGACATTATCTCTCCTCCATTTTGAAGAAGTAATGGTGTGGAAATTTGTTGTCCCTTCCCCCGTCTTGAGAAAGGAAGGTCAAGACAGAATGGAATCAGAGGTGATGGAAGAGAGATAGGATTCAGTTGGATGTTAGGAAAAGTGGGGATTTCATGGGATGTTAGGGAAACAATGTTATGAAATCATGGTGTGTGAAATAGTTCTGGGAAGAATGGCTAGGACATGGGATTTATGCCCCCTGTGATGTGACTCATGGAACATGACCTACATTATGTACATGTTCAGCTACAGTCATTGTAGGGATGTGACCCTAGGATAGGTGCATGAATCATAATGCCATACATTCTTGCATGACATGGAAATTTTTGTAATTTACTTTAAATAAAGAGTAAAAATAAATCATAAATGAATTTTTCATTAGACCCAAGAATATTTGTTCCTTGTTAACCCATTTCAGCTATGGCACCCAAATGTATCACATGTTTGGTACGCACTGTTGAGGCCCAACAGGCTGACCTAGTTGATTGGAAGAGGGCCGAATGGGAAGAAGAATATGATTTGTGGTAGAATACCCTTCACATTTTCCAGTGGTAGACCCTATGTAAAAACAAATGAAATGATACAGACAATGTGATTAAGGGCTAGCATAAATAAGTGACAATCACCTTTAACAAGATTCATTCTCTGATGGAGTGTTGGGATCCTATTAAATTGAGCTAGATGCATGGAGCGACGTGTCTATGGAGAAAACATTACCTTGGGGAGGGGAAGGTGACCAATTACTCATTGACATAAATTATGAAATATTTTTTGGAAAAGCTCATTCCATCGATGATGATGGTCGAGAAGTGGTAGGTGTTCATCTCCCTTATAAAGGGATTATGTCAGTGTGGAAACTGGAAATCAGGTTCACGGACCTCCTATGATTCGTACTATATCCCATTTCCGATCAAGACATTCTTGAGATATTCTTGGTGTTGCACTGTAACCTTATCTTTTGTATGTCGTCACTCCCATTACTCCTCCGATATACAAAGACATTCTGAAGAAAGATGATGTATTGGAGAGGATTCACTCGAATAGTGGTGTACCATGATAGTGGAGCCAACTTCATTCGTCAAAGTGGAAAAAAATCATCAGTATGTCTCTAATGTAAGTCCTTCCATGTTTCGTCTTGCGGGGAGTAAGCATCAGCAGTTCTAGTTATGATCTCATGGTCCACACCTTTTCTCCATGGGATAGGTACTGAGGTGATATTTTTTTGGAGGACGTGGATATCTTTTTAACTAGTTCCAATATTGATCTTAGTACTATGGGGGTGGGGAGGCAAATTTCCCACCCCGACAAAAATAGTTTCTGATTAATCCTTTCTTGTAGTAGGGGATGTGATCTCCCACTCCTACGAGGGTAGATTGTGCTAGAGGAGGCTGAACATGGAGTGATCCATAGGGACCTCGACTATGGAATGGCTGGAGAGGCGTTTGTTAGTATAGGTGTAGACGAGTTTAGCATGTAGCAACCATGGCCTTTACATATGAGATTACATGATTGTAAGCATATGAATACATCAAATTACAAGGAAAGGATCATAATGTCTTGTTTCTTGGAAGATAAGGTTCATAAAACATATATCATGAGACTTAAAATAACTTCATTATTTAATATCCATAAATAAATAATAACTTCCAATGATCCCTTACGTCAACATATGGTACGCTTGGGATCACATGAACAAATGGCTGAGATAAAATCACAGTAATGGAAAAAAACATAATTATAATACTTTAGCACAAGGGTTAGTGATCATGATTTAATGATATAAAATGACATATAGAATCATTAAATATAAAAATGGTATTATATAGATATTAATTCAATGTAATGTGGAAGTAACATAAATCATGACATTAGAAGGCATCATGTCTCATTGCACATAGAGGATTGCAAGTTAAGTTTAACCCCCAAGACAATTTCATATAGTGGAACGAGTCAAGGCTAACCTCCACGACCGTTGCACCTAACAGCTCATGAGTCTCAACTTTACCAAATGCATTGGAGCACGATCCAGGAACACCCATATTAACAAGTTCATGAATATTCTTGACACATAAATATTCACACACAATCAATTATACATAAACATATGGGAACCCAATTAGAGAAATGTGTTCATATTCATGTCATAATGCCTAATGAATTGGTCTATAATACATGTGTACATGAGGGAAAGGAAATAAAACAAACATGGACATTAATAAGGTAAAATAATCATATATCATGGTATGTGATGTCAAATATAAGTGAAAACATGTAGAAATAGTATTTAGGAAATTTTAAGCATTAAATATTTTAGTGCTGTTTTAAGGAAAATAATAAAGAGTATTTAAAATATAAAAGGTTAAAATCATTTATACAAATCCAAAAGTGAAACAAAGAGGTTTTAAAAATAAAATACATATTTTATAAAAAAAATTGAGTCTTAAAACAAATGTTATAGTATAGTTGATATTCGATAAAAATTTAGGGAAGTTCCCTTAAAATGTTTTTTTCTTATTAGAATGTATCGAGGAGGGAATCCTATAAAAGGATGTATATCCCTTAAAAAGATTGCAGGATGGATCATGAAACATGAGTTTTTGTAATATAAAAAATGTGTATAACTTTTTAATAAAGATAAAATACCACTTTATTTGGGTTAAAAGGTAGATCAACCTGATGGAATAAAGGTGGGTTGGGAAGAATCCATTATAGAATATCGGCATGGTATCGGGTTTAATTAGCAGGGCATAATGGGAGAGAAATGGATTTCTCATCACTTATAAATCAAGAGGCATGTATGAGAAAAGTGAGAAATCATATCCCATCAATATTAATCAGTAGTAAAATGGCATAACAAAAAATATATTATTGAATAAATTTGAGAAAGAGAGGATATCTTACCATAAATATGAAAGTATTGTTTTCTTTATATTAACTACATCTTGAGTTGATCTTCCTTTAGATCCCCTTAATGGGGGATGATTTGGTCTTCTCAAGATTCCAAGGGCTATTGGATGTGGGGGAGGATATTGGGGATATATTTGGGCATAATTTAGGCATGTCACAAGGCTCAAGAGGAGTGAATAAAAGATGTAAGGATGGGTGGTTTTTGTAGTAGAGGAGAAGAGGGTTTTCACAATATTATTTTTAATGGTCGAATTTAACTATGTAGTTCATTATGTTGTAATCTCACGTGATTATATGACATTTTTATGGGATGGGAGATTCCACCGTAAAACATTGTGTTGTCACATTATTCCCCCCTTATGAAATATTTACCTAGAATTTTGTTTTCATTCTAAGACTTAAATAGGTGGAGGTATATTTTCATCATGGCCTCCTCTAATTACCTGGTATCCTTTTCGCACATGTGGTTCCCCCACAGAACATTGACCAGGTGAGTTGTCTTGTTACATAGAACATTATCTATGTGATCCAAAATCTTCACTGGCTGTTTCTCGTATAATAGATCATTATCAAACTGTACCAAATCTTAAAAGAGTACATGTTAAGGGACTAGTATGTACTTCTATAGGAGGGATACCTGAATGACATCATGTAGTTTGGACATGGTTGGAGGAATTTCTATTTGATTGGATTAAACCCCAACAAGATAAAGAATCTCGAAGGGAACGATTTACCTGGATATTGGCTTTCCATTCATCCCAAATCTCGTGACTTTAATCCATGGAAATATGAATAGAAATACTATGTCACAAACTTTTCAATCATGATCTTGTCAATGATTGTCATCATAATTATTTTGATGGCTTGGGATACCTTGTAGTTTTGTTTAATATTTTTCACCTTCTCCACCATTTCTTCGACCACTTCAGATCCAAGCACCTAACACTCACCGAAATTATCCCAACATGCCAATGTTCTACACCATTTCCTATAACAGGCTTTGTATAGTTCCATTCAGATGCTAAAATGGAATCTATTGTTGTTGTATAATTAAACAAGTGGATGATTTTTTTCCCATAATCATTTGAGGTCCATAAAACATGATCTCAATATATCACCTAGTGTCTTAATAGTTCCTTTATATTGGCCATCAGTTTTTGGGTGAATGGTCGCACTGATGTTCATTTTAGTTCTTAGAGAATGTTATAGGATTTTCATGAACATCATTGTGAATATCAGATCTCTATAGGATACAATATATAGTTGTACTCCATGGATACATACCACTTCATTGATATATATATATATATATATGTGAAATTTTATCCAATTAGAAGTCCTCTCGTATCGCGATAATGTGATCTGTCTTTGTAAGATGATCCACAATAACACATATAGCATTGTTTTCTCTAGATGTCCAATTAAAATGTATATAGTGATGTTATCCCTCTTTCATGTTGGTATGGGTAGTGGTTACATCATCACTAAATAATTATGTCTTTCAAAATTCAATTATTGACACACCATTCCCTTTAATGTATATTCAACAATATTCTTCTTCATATTGTACTAGTAAAATTTCTCTTAAAGATCTCAATATATCTATGTTCTCCCTAGGTGGATAGAAAAGGATGAGCTATGTGAATCATTCAGAATCTCAATCATAATCTTTGTATAGTATGGTACACATAATCGTGACCTAAATCCTACAACTCATTCCTCATCAATCATGAACTATGAGGATTTCCCAATTCTTAAAACTTCCACAATTATCATAATTTCCACATATTTTAATAAATGATCCACTATTTTATCCTAGAGGGATTCTTGAAATATCATTTGATAAATAATTGACGATGTTAATCCCATAATGATTCTGATGTCTATTCTCTAAAAATCTAAGAAGATCATATCCTTTTCAATTCTCATCATTGATCCTCCAACGTATTGAAGGCCTTCATTTTGTATTGATTTTTGATAATACTCCTTTCAAGGGGTGAGGTGGAACCCTTACAAGGCCCGCATGCATAAGTATAACATGGACTGTAGGCCTTAAAGGAATTCGTTGCCCATAGGCTTCAAACAAAACATACAATCTAGACTAAATACATGTAGCTAAACCTCCCCAGCATCGTAAACCTGAAACCAAATCTCCACCATTTTATGGTGGTTTTTCTAGGATTTCCCATGCATTCATAGGCTTGTCTCAATGGCAGGTGTCATACCATCTCATTCTTGCATTCTGTTTTGCTTTTACACTGGTGAAAACTCCTTGATCATCCTCATTCTAAAGCAAGTTATTTGTTGTTTGTCTAGTTTGAATATTCACTAAAGGTGGCCAAAAGGCCATATAGTGGCCCAATGGAATTACTGTCAGGAAGGCATGGGTGGCCTGAAGGCTTTAAAAGACTCAGGGACCAAATCGGTGGCCCAAAGGCCCAAACGGGGGAATATTTCCAGATGCTACAGTGCCAAACAGTGAATGATACAGTTCCTCTACAATGCCCCCAGAAATTAGCTTTAGTCAGTATTTGATCCTAGGTCACTTGGATGCACATAAGGAGTCCTCACCAATGGGGATGAGGCTCATGTTCTTCTTATCATTGATAATAATGATGGATCTTTTCTATAGAGAGCATCTGCTACCTTATTTTCCATACCGGGATGGTAGTAAATTAAGAAGCCATAATCCTTGATAATATATATCTATATTTTCTATGGTAAATTAATCTATTTTTTTGAATATATAATTGAGACTCTTGTAATCAGTATATATCTCACAATTATCCTCATATTGATAATACTACCAGATTTCTAATGCAAGGACCATAGTCACCAAATCTAGATCATGTGTAGGATAGTTTTTCTCATGGATTTTCTAATTCCTTAAGGCATAGGCTATCAGTTTATAAATTTGAATCAGAAAATAGCCTAATCCCTTCTTTGAAGAATCACTATATATTCAAAAGAGTTCTCCAATTTTTGTGAGTGTGTGTATTGGTGTAGTGATAAGAATCTTTTCAACTACATAAATTAGACTTCACATTCTTGATCCCAGACAAACTTTGTTCCCTTACATGTCATCATGTTCATTGGGTTTGATAATCATGAAATTTTCTTAAAAAATCCTCAATAATACATCTCTAGACCCAGATTTCTACGGATCTCCATTACATATGTTGGACTAGGCCACTCCTCAATTTCCATTTTCATGGAAGGGTCCACAGATATCCCTTGCTGGTTATAACCTTCCACAAGAATTATACTACCTTCATTGAGAACTCACATTTTCTATACATTGATTTAAATTTCACCCTTTGCAAAGACATTAACAGAGTATTCAAATACACAACATGTTCATCATTTCTCTTAATGTATATCAGAATAGCATGGATAAATACAACCAAAATTTTTCTAGGTAGTCTATAAATACTATACTAATTAAATCTATGAATTTTTTTGGATAATTAGTGATTCAAAAGGGAATTAATGTGAAATAATTGTGTCCATACCTCTTTTGAAAGGTTTTATTGTTAATATCTTCTATCCTCACCTTTAATTGGTGATATCCAGACCAAAGTTCCACCTTAGAGAAATAAATGGCCCCACAATGATGATGGAAAAGCCAACTATCTGTGGTAAGTGATACATGTTCTTTATCATGATCTTATTGAACTCATGATAATAAATGCAGTGTCACATTGATCCATACTTCTTCTTCAGGAAGTGTACTGACACACCCCATGGTGAATCACATGGTCATATAATACCTTTCTTCAGATTCTCTTATAAGAAATTCTCCAGCTCCTCTAACTCTACGGTGTACATTCAATAAGGTGTATTTGATATAGTAAATGATTTAGGAACATGTTCATTTTATTACTCAACCTTTTGATCTATAGGAATATGACAAAACTCTTTTGGAAATTCATTATTGTAATCCCTCATGATGGGGTTGTCTTTAAGAAAGAATCTCTCATTTTTCATAATCATTTTATATTGACAATAATTCTCCTTAATAATTAATATCCACAAATGAGACAATGATTCTAAAGGATATTCCTCTTCCACCTTTCAAATGTAATTAATTGAAGGATGATTAAGTATTTGAAGAGTGATCTCTGCTTCACAAAATTTGATGTTGTATTTGTATATAGATTTCCAATCCATGCCCAAGATAACATCGAACTCCACTAAAGGAAGTATGATTAGATTTTCTAGGTGGTTCAGTACACAAATGTTAACTGGAGAGGACTTCTAAACCTTGGATTCAATAATTTCACCACTCTATGTTTTCACAGATAACATATCCTTCTAATTATGTGGTGGTGTTTGAATAGTTCTACTTAACATGCAAGATATAAAAGAATGTGTAAAACCAGAATAAAATAGAACATTCTGTAATATTGAATGAATAAATACCGTACCTATTACAACATCGTTTTTAGCATTACATCAATAGTAGTGATAACATATGTCTTTTTGGATGCCTTGAAAGTAGTTGTTGATTTCCTCCAACAAACCTCGACATAGGGAAATTGTTCACATAGTGCACATGATTCTTGATGTTGTAACAATGCACTAGAGGCTGAATTTTGATCTAAAAATTCCATTATTCTTCCAAATTACTGGGATTCTATATAACATGTTGGAGGTTTTTAGCATGATGTCCCATCAGTCCACATTTCAAGCAATAACTGGTTCCCTTTTTACAGTTCCCATGTGGATTCGTCACACAATTTTTATACTTAGTATGATTGATATTATTTCAATCATGGAATTTATTTTTGATACCACCCACATTAGATTACAATTTCCTCTTACTTTCATCGGGACCACGATATCACTTAGAGTCTATGATCTCCATTTCACACTTCACTGAAAAACAGATAATATCATTTGAAAATTCAGAGCCCCGAATCTCTAATGTTTTTCTATTGAATCATTTTTTGTCCACAAAAGAGTGATCCACCTTTCATTCCGTGTTCATGTAAAAGATAGAGGGGTACCTTTATTGCCTTCAAATGTTAGCTTCATAAACCTAATTGATGAATCATCCAAATTCATGACTCTTATAAACTCTCATTTCATCTTGAGATGGATGATTAGGGAAAAATATTTATTGAAATACATTATCATTAATTAAGAACAATCAATGGAATCAGTTTTAACCATGGGATTCATATCCTTGATCAGTGTCCACCACTGATCAACGTCCCCATCAAAACAATAGACCTCCAGTATGACTTTATCTTCTTCTAAGCACTGGAGGATAGATAATACCTTTTAAATGGAGTAAATACATTGTTCCTTTAATAAGGGATCATAAAATCCACTAATACTGAGTGGAAATTTTCATATAAAGGATTCAATTAAAACATTCTCTTTTCTTAGAGGATGAGTGTGTTCCACTTGATTCATGTAATTATTGATAAGTTGTTCTTGTTGAGAAAGTACTATCAAGGTGTTTTTACAACCATTCCCATCATATCGGTCATATCATTATAGAAATCTTCACATTCCCTATCACATTGATTTTTGGAACGTGTTCTTCTATTTCCCATGATTTTACTACAAAAAAGAATTTACATATAGAGGACTTGAATACTTAGAAATTGTGCATAAAAAGTAAACATTGAACATATGATCATAATTTTGTAAAAGTTAAATATATCCTAACTTGTAATTACCCATATTTAAATCTAGTTTTTCCTTAATGAATTTCATAACACATATTCATATTGTTTTTTTTTCATACCCTTAATAACGGTTTGTACCAATCTGTAAGTACAAAAATTTTTACTCATGTATTATTCCATTAATTTTCGGTCTAAATCATTAATTTCGAACTATTTTAGATTAAAAATGAGTAGGTAATGGTTACAAGGAATTTAAGGGCTTTTTCAAAGGCCATAACCCACCCTTTTGACAACAAAAAAAGACTCTTCACATTTTTTATAGTATATTGTGCAGGATTACCACACAGGTTTCCAAACCTTGTAGAGGGTATTTTACCGGACAGATCCACTTAACACAGTAGGTGAAAAACTATGCATCCTAACTATTAAAGATCCATTTTTTATAGTTAACAGGACATAGGTTTCACATGGTTTGACAAACTATTTGGATTAATACATTCATGTAGATACATAATCCATGGTTTGCACACGGTTTGAAAAACCTTGCAGACAAACTGTATGCATGGTATTTTTCTTGGTAAAAATCTAATTATTCCCTTAATGATCTAATTAAGACACTCCTTCCTCCCTAATCCAATTTTATGTATGATTTACCTATTTCACTCTAAATTTGGGGATTTTATATGATTTAAACATGGAATCTAGAGATCTCATTGATCTGACATCTGATCAAGCTTCTATTTATCACATTGGATGTGAAATGGTATGTACTCGAGTCCTGTTTAGCTGATATTCTTCTCTTTTTCTATCGGCCTTTATATCTTAATGTTATCAACCTTTTCTTTTTCTTATATCTAATATAATACTAGGAATCCCAAGGGCTTATACTATAGGAGAAAGATCAAACAACTCTAATTTGGGTGGTTAATAAGATTTCCCTAATGTTTATTGTTTTTGGAATGTTTGTCCAGGGCCCACTAAATCCATCCGAGACCGTTTCTTAAAAATACATTCCATTATTAAACATTATAGAATGGTATTTTAATTATCTCCCCAAATTTGTGATTAGTTATTAGTTGTCACACCCACAACTCAATCCTCTTGATGTCATGGGTTATTCCATAATTTGGTTTTTACTGTAATGACACGTTTGGGCCACTGTTCAGGTGTACTGTTGCTTTACCTTCATTAAGGTGAGCCATCATGTAATAAATGGCTTGTTATTAATGAGAATTTTATAATGGCATGTACCATGTATTAACCCCACTTGAATCACCTAAGGTATGTGATACAAATTTTTTATTAAATGATAAAGGTGAAATGGAAAGTATACTAGGTATAAGAATTTTCTATAACAAATGAGATTGAATAATGGTTTCATTTTTGTAGAACCCCCTTCCATGTTAATGTAAGGTAGATGAGAGAACCACTCTAACTGAATATTCCTTAATCATTACTTAATATTTGAATAAATGATTGCAATGCTACTAGGCCTATCCACACTAATGAGAGAAAAGTCATAGACCAATAAATAAATGGTTTCAACTCTACATGACGTATCCACACTAATGGAATGAATGAAATGAGACAAATGAATTATTACATGATTTCTGCATAAAAATAGGAATAGACCAACTCAACCTCACCATGAATTAAGAGAGGACAATACATTGGATGTTGGGAACACCATTCTGATTCAAGGATGTTGTCTGATTGTGTTGATACACACATAAACTACGATTTTTGTCTTTTCCTCGAATTCTCAGTATACTACCATATGGTCCTTTTCATTATTATATGATACCTCGTGTACGCTCCTTGGATCCAGCATTGGATAGTAGGTGATATAATGAAATAATATAGGGCCCTGTCATTTCTTAGGCTCAATTTACAATGGTCAATCACCTTGGACTTGGTAGGTGCCTTATTATAGAATGTCTTTGATTACACTATTTGGATTACACTCTTAACACTTATCTAGACTCAAATACTCCCAATTTATCATTCTGTTACATCTACATTACCTTGGTTATTACCCTAGAACTCCCTCACTTGATATCATCTCAGGTTTCCTCATTGAATCTTGAGACCATCACTGCTTTTAATATAAGGATGTGATGTCAGATTTGGCTATGCCTTACATGACCTATTAACATAAAATGGAAATTCCTTACTTAATGAATTGGTTACATGTTCAAACTATGTAAGAGGGCTCAAGTAGGTACATGGATCTTTATATTTATTTTACTTCTTTCTTTACTTTATATATTCATGCATACTCATTTATATATTCCATTAAACATGGTAGATGTTATTGACACCATTGGTGGTGTCCCACTAAGAATTATCTCACACCCC